>OX453032.1:5112122-7512122 GCA_949699075.1 Asteroscopus sphinx
AAAAGTGTCCGTATAGACTGAGAAGCCAACTTTGATATTTAGACGGATATTTTACCTCTGTTTAGTAGCAAATTAACCGATTTGGTAGACTCAATCCTGGATTTTGTAGCTAGTCTTCAGAAATTAAATGACATGAATGTTTAAGTTAGAATTGGAAACTAATCGATGGACATTTTTGAAAATTAAGTATGATTACGTAGCCTTTATGCATGATCTGTACACAGAAAATTGGTTTTGTACTGCAGAGTTTGATATAACTACAATTGTCTACAATGCTTTGATTGTGGCTCCTCAATCTATACCTACAACGCGCTGTTTTTCGTAAAGTAATCAGCCAATTAATATATAATTGTGATATGGTTTAGTAGTACATAAGAATGAAATAGTAAAACTGTATCTATTTGGTTATAAAAAGTATATAAGTATTATATCCTATCCATTGTATCCATAACATAAGCTCTGCTTAGTTTGGGACTAGATGGTGCTGTGTAAAAATGTCCCAAAAATATTTATTTATATTTTATCTGGCTCCTCAATGCTGACGTTATATTATAAAATATGTACGTAACTACTAAACCTGTCGAATCGAAAAACAATAACACAGCCAGTTAGTAGACAATTCTACTAAATATACGTCTAATCCCATATTGTACTGTAAGGTCCTAGTACATTAAAGATGTTGTATTGTCTACTTTGGTTTTATGAAGTATTTTGATGGTTGATTAACTAATTATTTTAATTATCTCTTGTTAGCCGAATTTATTAGTAATTAATTAGTTTTTCAATGTATTTCAGTAGATCAATTGACTTTTTACTAGCTACTGATTTGATTGAGGCCTAAAATGGTGGGCGCCCGCACTTAAATGGTGGGATGGTTTGACACGCGATGACATCTTCCACATTAAATGGCGGGGATGCCTCGAGCAGGCAGAGGCAGTCGCGCTGGAGCACAGTATGATGTATCAAGTGTACAGCATTAAAAGAATCATCATCATCATCATCATCATCATTTCAGCCGAAAAACGTCCACTACTGGACATGGGCCTCCCCCAGAAGGGGGGGATATGCCATAATCGCCACGCTTGGCAGGCGGGTTGGCGATCGCAGTTGGTTGGTTAAATACTCAGAGGACGCTGCTGCCCATCCTCTGGTGAATCCCTTAGTCGCCTTTTACGACACCCATGAGAAGATATAGGGTGGTGAAATTCTTTGCGTCCGGCACCACACGGACCAAAAGAAAACTTAAAAGAATAAAAGTAAATAATTGTGAAAACGTTACTTGTTTAATTTCCCGACCCAATAGTACATAATCAGTAGGTATAATTAAATAAATAAATTATTCAAAGTTTCTTAACAATTTGGTTTGTAGGGTGTCCATATATAACTCAAGCTATGATAATGAACCAAAATAAAATGAATACCTGTCTAGTAATATAATAGAATAAAATAGTAACAATGGTGTTTATTACTAACATAAATTTCTTTTAACATCATGGTAGGTACGAAAATTATTGAATACTAGCGGCCCGTCCCGGCTTCGCACGGGTATAATTAAAAATTATACATTTTAACACATACACACACACACACACACAGACACGCTTCTTTTTGCATCGGGTTACTAAAAAAGAGTACATTTTATAGAAAGTTCGTTTTTTTATTTTTTTACTTACATTCGTTTTTTTTCTTATTTTTTTTGTTATTTTTTAATATTGGTTTTTTTTCTAATATTTTTAAAAAGATCATAACTACAAACAAAAGCCATTAAATTTATTGAGTCAGAGCTTCCCTGTAAACGATATTTGATGTTGTTTTATTTTGTGGCAGCAAAATAAATTGATTTTCTGGAGCTCCAACCCGCGATAGTCCAACATACAGTTGGCCATGAGTAAAACATTCTTTTCGTAGGTCGATCCCTACTAATTCGAAGGTTTGGCCTTGAGATTTGTTAATAGTTAACGCGAAAGATGTTTTTACCGGAAATTGGAGTCGTTTAAATGGGATTGGCAGATCAGTTGGGATCATCGGTATCCTCGGTATATGAGCTAATTGACCAGCTGCTGGGCCGGTGATAATGGTCGCTACAATTAAATTGTCCTTCAATTCCTTAATAAGCAGCCTCGTCCCATTGCACATGCTCGGAGGACATAAATTTCTCAAAAGCATGATTGGAATTCCGATTTTTAACGTCAATTCATGTGGTGGCAGTCCAGAAGGGTTTAGAGAATTTAAAAATTCCTGTGGATAATGGACTGCGTCTTCGATATTAGTCACGGTGTCGATCGATTTGTAATTTTTTATTTGGCCGGTGACTTTTTGAATAATCAGATTGTTTATTTCGTTGACAGTATCATTCCTAGGTGACACTATTGCCCTAGAACACAACCAATGAAAGTCCTTTTCGTGCAAATTCTCGATGTCAGGGTATACTGCATCTATTAAAATGTCTAAATTATGAACTATTTGACCTAGAGACTCATCCAGAAGGATGTCACAATTTTTGCTTAAATTTGGAGTGGGAAAAATTCCTTCCCCAAGTTTTAGCAGTTGTTGTGGGAAATCACTATCTGTGATTCCATGAAGATGAGCTCTCATATTCGTCCGTAATTTTAAATTTTCAATCGAAGTCCATAAGGGAGACGATTTCAAGCATGCTTTGATGATATCTGCTCGCGTACCTCTGTTAATGACGGGAAGAGTCTGTCGGAAATCTCCAGCAAATACAAAAGTAATCCCGCCCATGAGAGCAGAGGAGTTTCTAAGATCTTTCAAGGTTCTGTCCACGGCCTCTATATGTGCTCTATGGCTCATGGTGCATTCATCCCACATAATCAATGAGGCGTCTTGTAGTAATTTACCAAGAGGCCCATTTTTGCGGATAGAACATACAGATTGTTGCTCAAGATTTACGGATAGCGGAAGTTTAAAAGTAGAATGAGCAGTTTTTCCATCCTTTAAGAGAGTTGCAGCAATGCCTGACGAAGCAACTGCTATCGCTATCTTCCCTGATTGTTTTATTTTAGCAAGTATCAAATTTGCAAGAAACGTCTTTCCAGTGCCCCCTGGCGCATCCAAAAAAAATATTTTTCTTTTGTCATTATTTACGCTATCGACTATAGTCTCAAAAGCATGTCTTTGATCTGGGACTAATTTTGGCAGGTTTTCATTGACAAAAGCGGTCAAATTATTTGTATTATAGTGATGTGCCATTGTATCTGCAGCATTGTTTTCTGTACGAACTGAAGAAGGCAATCCAAAATCACTTAGGCTTTTATCATTTAATTGTAATAGTTTATTTTCTATTTGTATCAAACCTTCGTTATAAATGTCCTCACTGTATGGTAAGGCGAAGTTTTGATTTTGCTGTCTAATTCGATGTCTAATATCTTCACATAAATCGTCTTTGAAATTATCCCATAATTTTAATGGTTCCGATGGCTGACAAAATAAAAGTATGACCACAAATAACTCTCTCAGTTGTACTGGACATTGCGAAAGCGATGCTTCTCTCAGAGTATTTTCCCAATGGTCATTGTTTTCTAGCAAACCTCTATCACGGCAAGCTGCTTGATAGGTCTCTTTGAGAACTCCTTCAACGGTTTTTAAGTACTCGAATGAGGTTGGACCGCGTACGTGATGTAGCAACATCCTAAGATAAAAACACTCTGATTGAGAAGGATGAACACCGTAGACTCTTCCTAAAGCGGCATCTTTTTTTATGCCTGGATGGCCAACTACGTTCTCACCACGCCTCCTTCTTGTGAATTTATTATTGGCCCATGTGTAGTATTGCGGGACTTCGTGGTATAGAAGTGTCTTTGCGAATTCATCTTCATTACAGAGCTCAAAGAATGCCAGCAAAGTAGTTTTACGTGGATTTTGGGCCACTTGTTCAGCCGTTTCTGCGGTAAAATACACCCTTTGGCCGTTTTCTAAGTGGACAGCTAACTGCAAGACTGTAGGATGCCGCTCGTGGATCGGAAATTCGAATATTCGCCAGACAGCTTCGGATGTACTTATGTACCGGCCATTCACGTAGTTTTCCACTTCATCATTTGGGTTTCTAACGCTAAAAGTAGCTTGGTCAGATCCTTTATTGATATATTTACAAATGTATTTGATGGCTTGAACTGAGTGGCAGTACTCCACATTTATGTGAGCGTTAAACGTCCTACATAATAGTGGAGAATAAGGGACAATCCATCTATTATCTATATTGAACCTACTTCCTCTGATATTTAGCGAAGCGCTCTGTCCTCCATTTTCGGCGTCACGACGGCGATAAACTGGATATCCGTCCTCTCCGGTCTGGGTATCGTTGACGAAACGTCGAGGGTACTTTTTTGTACAGATACCGTTTTTCATACATGGTGCTATTAAGTTATGCTCTCCGCATGGTCCGTGCACCATATTTTTAGTTACGATATCGTACAATATCGGATCGTTTTGTTGGTTGGGCAGTTCCGCAACTATGACACTATCAATTTCGTCTGGTTGAATTTTTCTTTCTAGCCAAAACAGCAAATGACAGTGTGGTAAACCTCGCTTCTGCCACTCCACACTTGCCATGTAACATTTCACTTTGCCGAATATTTCGTCTTTCGTGAATAATTTTATGAATTTCTTCATCTTTAAATGAAATACCCTTGAAATTATGTCATGACGATCGAAAGACCGCTGACCAGATAATAGTTCCGCTTTAATTTCAGGCCATTCGGGGTTACACGTAAAAGTGACAAATAGGTCTGGTCTCCCATAGTTTCGGACATAAGTCATCGCATCTTGGGTTTTTTCATGCAGATAACGCGGAGAACCTGTGAATGAAGATGGCAAGATAACGCGTTGACCGATATTTGATGGGTCAACATTTGCGTCTTGATTTAAAGCGTCTCTGAGATGAATGTATTCATCAGCCCTCAGTCTCTGTTGATTACGACATATGTAATTCAATCTTTCTGATATCATTTTTGCCATCATATCGACAATATATTGACTAAATAAGTTCCTGTAATAATGTAATGGATTAAAACAGTTGGCTCTAACCATCAACCTAAATGCATAAAATTGCATGCAAGTCACAGTTTTGTTACGCGCTGTACCTTGCTGAGGAATGGTCAAATAATAACCGTCTTCTCCAATTACGAACATTAAGGGATACTGTAGTGGATCATACGATCGGTGTAACTCAGAGACCCTTTTAAGTTGGCCGTCTCTCCCGTGCAGCACTATATCTCTGGGGCCTTTTTCTTCGTCAACCAAGAGAACGGCTACCTCGTTTACAGCTGGAGCATTATATCTACCCGGGTGTGCTGTCTGCGGTGGGCGGTCGGAGTGAATAATTAACTTTAAACTATCCGAAGAGTTACGTTCTAAGTTTTGTTTAAAACTTCGTATGTATACATTGTGGCTATTCAGTGTGGTCTGTAGTTCGTTAATTAAATCAATTTTTAGCGTTGGAGCTATGTTTGACCGCAACGATAGCTGATCTGCGTCTGAAATGAAATATATCTGCAAGCATTGTGGATTTTGGCCTGATGGTGGTAAAAGGCTACCTATAAGATGATATACTTGTCCCTCTATTTTAAAAGTTGGCATAAAATTATCCTCTCTAATTTCTTTCGCGCCAAACGAAGTCATTTGAAAAAGGCTGTTGTACCTACGTATGTTGGTTAAAAAATGTCCAGATAGTGAATGATTATTTGTCAAAAGATTTTTTATTGGCTGTGGCGGCTCCTGAATATTTGGGAGACTAACTTTTCCAGAAGCACAGCACATACCATTAGGTTCATCGGCCCATTTTTTGGCAGAACACTTAGAACAGATCTTATTCATGACTCCGATTTGGACGGAAGACTGTTGAGCATAATCAATCTGTGGATCGTATCTGAAAGCCGATCTGTTACTGTGAGCTAAAACTCGATTACGAACTCTGGTCGTTGACGTCTGTTGTCTTTCTCTCTGATCTCGAAGGCGTCGGGAACGCTGTGAGTCCGATTCCCTAGTGCGAGCTTGTATATTTCTAATATTTTGCTCTTCAAGCCGCCGCAAACGCTCCGCACTCGACTCAAGCGCGCGGACTTGAGAGGTTCTTACATTTTGTTCATCAAGCCGCTGCAAACGCTCCGTACTCGACTCTCTCGCGCGGACTTGAGAGGTTCTTAAATTTTGTTCATCAAGCCGCTGCGAACGCTCGATACTCGACTCTCGCGCGCGTACTTGGGAGGTTCTCAAATTTTGTTCAGCAAGGCGCTGCCAACGCTCAATACTCGTCTCTCGCGCGCGTACTTGGGAGGTTCTCATATTTTGATCAGCAAGCCGCTGCGAACGCTCAATACTCGGCTCTCGCGCGCGTACTTGGGAGGTTCTCAAATTTTGATCAGCAAGCCGCTGAGAACGCTCGATACTCGACTCTCTGGCACGCGATTGCGACGCGTATTCTCTCTGACTTGCAAGACGATTTTCAATTTCTGATGAAGATTCTCCATTACGACGTATTTTTGATGCCCTCGCCTGGGAACTATTTCTTGAAAGTTGAGATCTTGATCTTTTGGGCATTATAAAATGATTAAAAAAAATTAACTGACGTTGTACTAAATTATTTGCTTATATCTGTTGAACAGGAATTACTTAATTACAATTATAAGAACTACTAAGTCACTAAGCTGTTCGGATAGTTAAATGTACAATATATATTTATTATTATCAAGTAGTATTTACTGAAAAAAATGGGTTTAGTTCTGAAAATAACTTTTTTGTTGGGTTTAATTACCTACTATACGAATTCAAAATATTTTCAAGCGATAATTTTTCGGTTCCGCACACGGCCGCTGCGTAGGGAGCCGACCGCGCGAGTGAGCCGCGCGGCAGTTTATTCCTTAACATTGACTCCCGTACCCCAGTGACGCCTACATCGCATAGTTAGTCGAGCCGCGGAGTAAGCGACGACCACGCGACTTTTTTCTTATACTTACATTTTGGAACTCGTCATATCTTTCGAATGGAATGTCCGAATTGAATAATTCAAAAAGTTTTATGAAGGTATTGAAGCAGTCTTGAATATGAAGTAACTTATTTTGATAAGGATTAATACTAAGGTACAAATAAAGACCCTTTTCTAGCGGCGGCATTTCAATAATTTTTTTTAAGTAAAAGAACACTTATTGTGACATAAATATAATAGTTGGACATATGCTGTCCCGACACTTTTTGTAGATAATAATGTGTTCTGCAAAGTCATAGTACATTATTTTGTGCCATCATCAATAGCTTTAGCAGCGCACGCAATGTAAGGAATTTTTTAGGTAATTTTTTTACACCTTGGGTTACATTATTGGAGTTTTAGTAAGGATCCCTAATTTTTTTGAAAATATAATATAGCCTATGTCACTCGGAGATAGTGTAGCTTCCCAACGGTAAAAGAATTTTTCAAATCGGTCTAGTAGTTTCAGAGCCTATTCAATGCAAACAAACAAACAAACAAACAAACAATCAAATCTTTCCTCTTTATAATATTAGTATAGATAATTATCTGTTTACTGACAGCACTCGGCAAGTACTTTTGCTATATTCAAATGATACCTACATAGACTAAGCGTAATAATATTTAATTTTCCTCAAAATTGTTTACGTCGAAATAACACAAATATAAAGAATTAAGTACCGAATTTAAATTATTTGAATTTATGAAAATCGGAGCGTAGTTGTATTAAATAACATTTTTTAATTTAATAAATTTTAATAACAATGATTCAATGTGTTGGTAACAAAACAATCTATACTATAATAAAACTGTAAAGGTCGAAAAGTCTGTACATTGAGTTTTTTTTCGCGAAAACCGGCTAGGGGGACTAGAAATAAGCTATAGAACACGAATCAATCGTTTAAAAAATTTATGTCTGTCTGTCTGTCTGTCTGTCTGTTTGTTACCTCATCACGTGAAAACGGCTGAACGGATCGTAATGAAACTTAGCATTTGTATTGGTATTAGTCTAACTTAAAATATAGGGTATGTTTTATCTAAATCGGTTGAGTAGATCCAGCCATACAGCTTGACCCCTCTATTGTATTAAGTTACATACAAAGTAGAGGTCATGATTGTTGGTTGGATGCAGGTTGCAGGTTCCTAAAAATACAACTGGATTCTATTAGTATTATAGAAAATATAGAATAACATAACATAGCCCATCACTGTCCCGCTGCTGGGCATGGCCCTCTTCTTGGAATGAGAAGAGTTAAGGAACTGGATATTGTTAGTGTTATTAGATTATCATAACATAATCAGCTCATTACCTACTGCCCCACTGCTGGGCACGGACCTCTTCTCGGAACGAGAAGAGTTAAGAAACTAGAAAATATAGAATAACATAACGTAGTCAACCCATTACTGTCCCACTACTGTCCCACTACTGGGTATGCCCCTCTTCTCAAAATGAGAAGAGTTAATGAACTGGATATTATTAGTATTCTAGAATAACATAACATTACCAGTCCATTACAGTCCCACTGCTGGACACGGGCCTCTTCTCAGCATAAGAAGAGATGTGGTTCGTGTTATAGAATAACATAATCAGCCCAATTACTTCCCACTGCTGGGCACAAGCGTCATATTTTGAAGATATTGTGTTCATAATTATGACACGATGTTATTTTCCGACATCCACGCGGACGGAGTCGCGGGCACAGCTAGTATTAAATAGTATTCCTGTTATATGTATAAGCCGCACAAATGAAATCATACACAAAAACAAAACACAACAGGGGCCTTAATCCCGACTGGGTCGAGTGCTGTATCAATCGAATTTAAATTCGAGTTAGTGTCAAATCTTACTGCATTTTTCTAGCAATTGACATTGGTGTCGATTTTCTTGTACACGAACTAAACTTATTTTAAACTATCGCTCTCTTTTACTAAAAGTAGACACAAGAAAGGGATGGCAATTTTAGAACTGGCAAATTAGTTTACGTGTTCCATTTCCTTGTATTTTAGTGGGCATGTTCCGAGATCACGAATAAACTTGTATGGAAATCTAAATTCCGACTAATTTGACAGTTTTAAAATTGTTGCCATCCCTTTCTTGTATCTACTATTAGTAAAAGAGAGCGATAGTTTAAAATAAGTTTAGTTCGTGAACAGAGAATCGACATCAATAGCTCGATTTGGTTCAGAGCTCGATACAGTCGAGAGTAAGGCCCCAGAAAACAATTTTAGAAACACAGACAAATCCACTTAAAAAACCGGCCAAGAACATGTCGGGCCATGCTCAGTATTATAGGGTTCACACGAGGGTTTGTAGTGAAAAAAATATTTTCATCGTCATTTCTCACATGTAGGTATGGGCGCCACCCCTAAAATACATGGCCACGATTATTCTTTTAAAATTGAGATCTATATCTAGAATAATTTTTTAAACAAATTTACATGTACTTGAGTTTATAATTGTAGAAATTATTAAGCTGTAAAGGATTAGGACAGACGGGCAGACATGACGAAACTACAAGATGTTGATCAAACACTATGAACTCGCTCTTTTTATATTTTTTTTAATTGTTATTATTATGTACTCACATTGGGGATAGGGACTGGTATCTTTAACACAGGTTACTTCGTAATCTAGCTAAGATGCCAGTTGCGATCCGTATTGTAACTGTAAAACCAAAAATCACTGCCATGAATTGTATTTGTGTAATCCTAGGGTTTTATATTACTGTGTGTATTAATAAATAAATAAATATAGGTACATGCTGAAATTTTAATCGCTTCATTCCCGAAAAGGGGTCATTGTACTCATCATTATAACATAACAAACAACATAATATAACATCACGCCTGTATTTCCCCGAAGGGGTAGGCAGAGGTGTATAGTACACCCACATTTCGCCAGTTATGTTATAAGTCCCATGTAATAGGGGGCGAGCCTATTGCCATTAACTGGGCACAAATCCAGACTCCAGGCTGCTACTGAGAATTTACAGTCTCATCATTATGAACAACTTTTACTATGGGACCAACCCTGAAATCGCGAAAATAATAATCGGCTGACGTCAATTTGTGTGAATACTTACACAATTAATGTAAGTATCAGCTGATTTTTTCGCTATTTCAGAATTGGTCAGGGTACGGTCGACTGCACCTCGGTGGTAACACTTTCACATTATCAATCAATCAACTCGGCCTATCGCAGTCCACTGCTGGACATAGGCACTCCCAAGTTGCGCCACAACACTCGGTCCTCTACCTTCCGCATCGAGTCACCCCCAGCCACGTTCTTTAGGTCGTCGATCCACCTGGCAGGGGGGCGCCCTACGCTGCGTTTGCCGATTCGCGGTCTCCACTCAAGGACTCGTCTGCCCCAGCGGCCATCGGTCCTTCGACAGACATGGCCAGCCCACTGCCACTTCAGCTTACTGATCCTACAAGCTATGTCGGTCACTCCGGTTCTTCTCCGGATAATCTCGTTATTAGTTAGCTTTGCGTATCTAGATGATCTGCTCATTGGTTCCTCATTCTGAGAATTCTTGGCCGATATGCGTGTTTTTTTGTCACGATAGTGATTGGACGTTTGGAAGAACATGAGCGAGACCTTTGCCCAGCAGTGGGATAGCAAAGGTTAATAAAAATATATTCTCAAATTGGTTATATAAACATTTATGAATCAACCCTCAACTAAAAAGTATGAAATAAAAACTTTTTAACAAAAAATAAAACCGACTTCAAAAACCTTAACTAAAAAGTAAAAAATAATCATTGTATCATCTTAACTTAAACAACATTTTGAAGGCGGCGCGTGATTTTCATGTACGTTCACATACTGTTTTTACTATAGATATTGCGCTCGACTGTACATTACATGACGCAAAGGGTCAACCACGCGCCGCCTTAAAAATGTTGTTTGGGTTAAGATTTTAAAATACATACAATGATTATTTTTTACTTTTTAGTTAAGGTTTTTGAAGTCGGTTTTATTTTTTGTTAAAAAGTTTTTATCCTTCAAAGAAACATTAACAGCATCTTTATTTCGTAAGCAGTAAGGGCGGTTTTCGAATTGAAGTGTTACCACTGTCATACAGTCGACTGTACAATGACCCCTTAGGCTCGATTTCACCAATGATAATTCTCTGGTTAAGCGACCGTTTACCCACAATTCTAGTACATTTTTAGAGTAATCAGCTGTTTAACCAGAGAATCAACATTGATGAACATAGGCCTTAGAGGTTTAGTATAAACTAAGGTTATGGTTGTACATTTAAATGTAACGGAATAGTTACTTACACACTAGTTACTTAGTTGCGGGAATCCGCTGTGTGCGAAAAGCGCAGGACCGGTCGATGTGGCGATGCTTGGGGGAGGCCTATGTCCAGCAGTGGACGTCTTTCGGCTGAAATGATGATGATGATGATGATGAGTTACTTACAGACACTCCTGCAAGGAAAGCAAGCGTTTAACCGCTGGGCTATCACAGCCTGATGAAGAGGAAACGTATTGCATTTTATTAATAATTATTATAAATTATACAGAATACCTAAACGGTTGTTTTGACCAACGCTGCTATTTATCCTCATTCCATACTGAAAGTTAAACGCTGCCATCAGAAATACACACATTACGTGTTTTGCAATAAAATAAAATGTATTTCTCTATAAATAATTATCCGTTTGTGTAAAATTAAAACCAATAAAAACGATTAAAGTGTACGTAATCTTAAAAGTTTTAGTATTTCTTTCAAAATAAAAACCGAATGTATTGTATTTTGAGTGAAAATGAAAACGTGAAACAACTATCTTCTTAATAATTGTTCTGTACGTGTGTTTGTCACCTAACTCCTCCTAAACGGCTGGATCGATTTGGATGAAATTTTGTGAGTATAATTCTATTGGTTCCTGGATGGTTTGAAAACACAATAAGACCCGGTAGGTGGCCCTGCTGTCGGTATGTAACTGATCTTCTCCTAAACGGCATAATAAAAACGGTGAAGTATTTAAAATAATCTAATTAATAGTAATAAAGTGTAATTATTTTATTATTTTTAACGCATTTACGCATGCGAAGCGAAATCTAAAGATTTAAATTGTGGAAAGAAAAAATCGCTCATTTGCAGGATTCGAACCTGCGACTCCTGGCTCAGTACGCCAGTGCTTTAGCCACTAAGCTACCGTGAACACTGCTCGTGATATCGAAATTATCATCCACTATGGTCGTCTATGGTACACACGGCTACACATCAAGCTGTACATTCCAGTATAAGCTGACCTCGCATTGTATAGGTTTTCCTTCCAACGCGAGGTCAGCCTTTACTGGTTTTGTACAGCTTGATGTGTAGCCGTGTGTACGTATTTGGGTGACTCGACTAACTTTGCAGTTAATTCAAAGTCGTATAGTCGTATGCCTACCCTTACAAATTATTTTTTTTACGCTTTTATGCATGCGAAGCGAAATCTAACGATTTAAATTGTGGATAAAAAAAATCGCTCACGAGCAGGATTCGAACCTGCGACTCCTGGCTCAGTACGCCAGTGCTTTAGACAATAAGCTACCGTGAAGAAAAAAAAAAAAAGTGTAGTAAAACATATGTACGTTCTATACAACGTTACAATGGGCGTGACGAGAATTGAAATTTTGCCATACGAATTCAATTCTCGCTCGGTGCATCTACTCAACAGTAGTGTAGAACAACTCAACAACTAACAAAACGCATAAAAGAAAAAAATACTCTTGAAGTTTATGTAATATTTTAGTAAATGTAAAAATAACGTCTAAAATTATGTTTAAGATATCACTTTCATGATTTATTACAAAAGTAACTTAAGTTTTGTACGACAGTTGAATATTTTTAAGGTTAAAACAAAGGGTGCAAACGGGACCCTATTACTTTCGCTACGTTGTCCGTCAGTCTGTCTGTCACAGGGCTGTATCTTTGTAACGGTAATAAATAACCAGTTGAAATTATCACAAAATATGTGTTACCATGGTGCCTATCACGACAAATGCTAAAAATAAAAAAGTTTATAACCAAAGGGGGTCTCCATACAAGAAACCTCGAAAAACATGCATTTTTTTCAACGTTTTTATTCCTGTTCTATCTTCAAAACAGTAATACATACCAGCGTCAAACTTGGTTGGATTATAGTGCATACTTGCATACTATGTAGTTTAGCAACAAATACTAAAAACAAGACAAACATAGACATATGTGTTGGTACCTACGTAAGAAAGAGATGCAAAAATTCACATTTCGCGTACTATCGTTGATGTCTTTTGATAAACTCTCGTAAATTAAATCAGTTTCTATGGGTTATCAGGTCGATGGGTAGTAAGGACCCCTTACTGCGTGAGTCCGACTCACACTTCATCTGTAAAGACGATTGTCATCTTAGTCTACCTGCGACCACGAAAAGCTGCAATTTTTCGAAACGTCAGGAAAACCAATTTAAATAATATACGCCATTTAATCCGGTTACGCAGCGTAGGGCGCCCCCCTGCCAGGTGGACCGACGACTTAAAGAACGTGGCTGGGGGGGACTGGATGCGGAAGGCAGAGGACCGAGCGTTGTGGCGCAACTTGGGAGAGGCCTATGTCCAGCAGTGGACTGCGATAGGCTGAGTGGATTGATTGAATCCGGTTAAACTTTGTTTTATTATAATGTGATTATCGTAGTGATCGCGAAAACCTAGGAAATTCAAATACTAAAATTGCTCGACCCTACAAGTGGGATGTTTTCACCGATAAAATTATTGTATTTACCACCCTAGTGTTATTACTACAAGTCAGGGACGTTACTTTTTGTTTACGCAATTTGAGATACTTGTTTGTTCAGAATCTCCAGGGGAATCGATTGACATAGTTTTTATACCATGTTACATTTTAACTAATTTTTTTTTTACCTCAATTTGGTTATTATGGTCAAATTCAGTACATCAGCTGATCGTGAAGACGTCCTTAAGGTCCAGGAAGTTCAGCTCGATTAGTTTCCGTGAATCCGATAGTCCTGAACGACATTCTTCACTTTTTCCGCTAGCAACTGGGGAACTTACAGTGACTTTAAAAGGATGTAATTTTGTCAACATCAATCATCAACTCAGCCTATCGCAGTCCACTGCTGGACATATGCCTCTTCCAAGTTGTGCCGCAACACTCGGTCCTCTGCCTTCCGCATCCAGTCCCCCCCAGCCTCGTTTTTCAGGTTGTCGGTCCACCTGGCGGGGGGGCGCCCTACGCTTCGCTTGCCAATTCGCGGTCTCCACTCAAGGACTCGTCTGCTCCAGCGGCCATCGGTTCTTCGACAGACATGGCCAGCCCACTGCCACTTCAGCTTACTGATCCTACAAGCTATGTCGGTCACTCCGGTTCTTCTCCGAATAATCTCGTTTCGGATTTTATCCTTCAAAGAAACTCCAAATTTTTTTGTATTTTTGTAATTTTGTGATTTAGAAAAAATAAAACCGGCCAAGAGCATGTCGGGCTATGCTCAGTATTAAAGGGTTCCGTTCCGTAGCTTGCTAATTACAAACGAAACAAATAAAATATTTATCATGGCTATTATAGATTTTTCCGTTTTTGCAATAGACGGCAGCATTGGCGACTCAGAGCGTGTTGTTATACAGCGCCATCTAGCGGGCCAAATTAAAGTGTCATGTCAACATAACACAAAGGTACTTTTTGTGATTTATTCAAATGAAAGGTAACTAAAAGAGAATTTTTTGCTGAGAACATTTTTCTCTAAGGTCATTGATCTTTGAACTAGGATGTCTTAAGTGTTTGGAAGTTTTCTCTTCATTACTCGAATCCTTATAATCTCATTATGCTCAAAATAATTTTAAAAGATAGTTTTTACTAAGATCTATCAATGTGGAAGATTATAAGTTTCTACTTAGTTCTAGTTTAGAAATGGCAGGGACACATTGCGAGCCACTTTGGCGGGCTATATTTCGCAGAGGGTAATTGTAGAACTTAAGGGTTAGGACAGACGGACAGACGGACGGAGATGACGAAACTATAAGGGTTCCTGGTAGAACTGACGACGTCTGTGGTCTGATGGTTCGAGTGTTGGACTGCTAATCACGAGATCGTAGGTTCGATTCCCATAGGATACAAATATTTGTGTGATCAACATAAGTGCTTGTGTTGGTCTGGGTGTTTCTTATGTATTATATTTATTCATTCATTATATTCTTTATTGTACATTACACCAAACGAAAAAAAAGACAATAGTTTACAGAAAGATTAAGTAAGTACAATGGGCGGTATATATAAGTATGTATTAACAAAAAAAAGTATATAAGTATTATATTCATTGTCTAGTACCCATTGCACAAGCTCTGCTTAGTTTGGGACTAGATGGTGCTGTGTAAAAATGTCACAAAAATATTTATTTGTTATTATCATTTATTTAACTACGGAACCCTAAAAATCTATCCCAATCGATTCTCCTGGTGATTCTGAACGAATTAGTTTCCCAAATTGCGTAAACAAATAGTAACGTTTTATTTGTATTGTATAGTGTGGATGTTCAGAGTACTTACTTAATACAAGTTTTTCCGTGCCATATTTCTAGAGCAAATGATAAAATAATGTGCTCAGTCATCTAAAAATACTTGAAAAATTCTACGATTATTTAATACCCAAATTTTCAATTAGAAACAGCGACTTTGAGAATAAATCCCGAACGACTCTGAAAATAAGTCATCGGTGGCATTGTCAAAGGGTGGAAATACCTGCAAATTGTTTTGGTGGTTTCGCACACATCATTTTTGTGTCGCACGCGACACACGGAGGGAATTTGTTTGTTTACAAAAAAAATTGGTATTAATTTTTTTATTGATTCGTGTTCAGTATCAGTGGTGTAGTCATCTCCTTAAGACGCTGACAACAGCCAAATACCCCAAATAGGCTTCTTTTAAAAACATTTTTAGCTGTATCTATTCAGTTTGTGGCAGTGAAAAAAATATATGTTAATCTTGATCGTATTTTCTGAAACTGTATTGTGCCCAAACACGTTTTCTTGAAGTTTTCTCTATAGAAAATAATTGTAAACTAACCTCTTAAAACATGCTTTAAAGCAAACAATCTATATTATTTACTAAATATTATAAATAAAATTAAGAAAACATTTGAGAAAGACAATAATCTAAACATTTGCTGTTTCTGTTTTTCAAATAAGCTTTTAGTTTTTTATTAAAAAACAAATTGTTAATTTTCATTCAAGTTGAGCGGCGTATCCGACGTCCCTCGGCTCGTTGCCTCTCTTTCAGTTATGTACGAAACGACAGTGACCGCAGAGGTCTGATTTTTTAGGTGTTGTCAGCCTCTTAAATATGGCACGGATACAGATCAACACGTTGTATTTTTACAGGTGCGGATTCTATTCAAGACTTCGGGTCTATTAGAAGTTTTACCAATTTGACCGAGTTTAATTACAATATGATCGGTCCCAGAGTGTTTTTCTTCATAGCACTGACAGTGAATGGTTTTGGATGTCGCAGAAATATAATTTGTAAGTAATTTTACTTGAACTTCCGTACCCGGAAACCTAAAAATTAAAATTTCTTCAAGTTTCTTTGGGTATTGGGATTTTTATATACAATTTTTTATTGTAGTCATGTCATTTTAATAATTATGTTTCATTGTATTGTGTGTATAATATGTGTGTAATCTATGGATTTTCAGATGTGAATTAAATAAAAAAATAAAAAATATTACGCAGCACCATCTAGTCCCAAACTAATCAGAGCTTGTATTATGGGTACTCGACAATGGATACAATACTGATTTTGATGGTTTTACCATCTGTTTTTTTTACTGCACAGTCAAGTTTGTCCTTCAATCCGACCTCCCATAAGCTAAATCAGTTACTACGGGGTATCAGGTCGATGGGTGGTACGGAACCCTTAGTGCGCGAGTCCGACTCGCATTTGGCCGGTTTTTTTCTAACCAAATTTAAGTCTGTATCTTCTTTTTTATAGATCAACCTGACAAGGTAGAAAATCCGTACTACGGCAGTTACGCCGAAGACGACATTTTAAACATGAGAATATTTTTACTAAATATACCAAAGGATGTTACTAGCTACGTTATATATTATCAAACTGGTAAGATAACTACAATTAATACTCAATACTCAATTCATTCGGGAATCCGCTGGATGCGGAAGGCACAGGACCGGTCGTTGTGGCGATGCTTGGGGGAGGCCTATGTCCAGCAGTGGACGTCTTTCGGCTGAAATGATGATGATGATGATGATGACTCAATTCATTTATTGCACTCCACAAGTATTTAAAGGTGTTACTTTATATATTAAGTATCATATGTGGGCCCTGTCGGGCACGGCAAAAAGTAGGAGAGAGGAGGAGTCACTTTTATATACCTACTTTATTATCAAGTAGGTACGTGGGACACTCAGAAAGTTTTGCGAAACTAAAAAAAATTGTTCTATACGTACATATATTTTTATCAAATCTTTTCAAAGTACTTTCCACCAGCCTCTATACAAAGATTCATGCGCCTAAACCAGTTTTCAAAACACTTTTTCCAGTCCGCCGCAGACACCTCGTTTACAGCCTGCTCGAACGCAGCCAACGCATCTTCCGGCGACGAAAATTGTATCCCTTTGCGCTGATTTTTTATTTTTGGGAATAAAAAGAAGTCACACGGTGCTAGATCAGGGCTGTAAGGAGGGTGACCCAGGAGTTTGACTGGCGTGCTGTCCAGGAAGTCCCTCGTTTTGAGTGCGGTGTGCGCAGGTGCATTGTCGTGGTGGAGCAGTAGCCCGCGGAGCCCTGTGTTTGGTCGCTTGTTGCTTATAACAGAGAAAACTTCTGGCAAACATTTGGTAGTATACCATTCGGCATTAATGCTTCTTTGATCCCGTAAGGGAATTGATACCAAGTGGCCAGTCAAATTAAAAAAGCTAGCGATCAAAATCTTACCCCCGCTTCTAGATCGCTTCACTTTGGTAGGCGTTGGCTCATTTTGAAACACCCAAACAGTCGACTGGCGCTTGGTTTCTGGGTCGTATTGATAAATCCAGGACTCATCACCTGTAACGATGTCGTAAACACGCCGAGACGAGCCTGCTTCAAATTTGTTAAGCATATCACGGCACCATTCCACCCGGGCCTGCTTCTGAGCATCGGTGAGGTTGTGCGGCACCCAGCGTGATACTATCCTCCTCACGCGAAGATGGCTGTGTAGAATCTCGTGAACGCTTCCCGATCCAATCTTCAATATGTGTTGAATCTCCTGATATGTAATTCGCCTATTGTCTTGGATTAAATTTTTCACTGCTAGCACGTTTTCTTCGGTAACAGCCGTCAAAGGGCGACCGCTTCTTTCGTCATCCCCCAAAGTTGGTCGACCGCGCTTGAATTCGTTATACCAACGATACACGGTTGCCTTGGAAGGGCCTTCATCCATGAATGCCATTTGAAGTCTATCGTACGATTCATCCGGTTTCAGGCGACACTTGAAATCGTATAAAATCATAGCTCTAAAATGTTCCCGGCGCAGATCCATATTTCAGTGAGACACAATACTTTGAATTAACTCGCAAAAAATGTGGAGGGAAATTTTGAAATTGGAACTTACTTATTTTTACTTATAAATAATCATATTTTCGAAAAACATTATAACTGGCCAGTCTCCCATATATAAAAACTTTTTTTCGCAATACTTTCTGAGGGGCCTGGTATCTAGTTATTGTATTTTATGTAAAATTATCATCAAAAAATTCATTTATGTCATAATAACATTTATTTATTATAATAAAAAAAAATCTTTAAAGCAACTGATTGCCTCGTTGGTCTAGTGGTTGCAAGCGCGACTGCTGAGCGTGGAGTCCTAGGTTCGATTCCCGGTTCGGGCAGTGTTATTGGGTTTTTTCATTAAGAAATACTCAGTAGCAGCCCGGAGTCTGGATTTGTGTCCGGTTAGTGGCAATACACTCGCCCCCTATTACATGGGACTATAACATAACTAGCGAAGTGTGGGTGTGCTATACACCTCTGCCTACCCCTTCGGGGAAATACAGGCGTGATGTTATTTTATTTAAGCAACTGCAAATCATCATTTCAGCCGAAAGACGTCCACTACTGGACATAGGCCTCCCCCAATTAATACTAATGCAAATACCTATCTGATATTACCATTTTACGGGCTTCGACAAGCTGAGAGCCTTACGAGTTTGAGACTTACGGATGCATACGGATACATACTTCCATCGAATTCGATTACTTAAAGTTATCGAATTCCATGATTTTCATCCATAAATCAGTAGCAACCCTAGCGGAAGCGTAGATCAGCTACCACTGATTTATGAATGAAAATCATGGAATTCGATGACTAATACATTAATTAGTAGTACCACTAGTACCTACCTCTGGCGGATACGTGGATCAACTACTGATTTATAAATGCAAATAATCGAATTAAAAAAAAACTAAATTCAAAATTATTTATTTGTCAAACACACAGACCAGTAAGCCTCTAGACGCCGATTTGCCGGGTACCCCCGGTCACCACGCATATGCAGTAGCACTGCATATCTTACGCCCTGCCGCCAATCGGGACGTCACTGTGTCAGCGAGCGGAACCAATCATACAACCGAACTTTTGAGCCGACCAATCATAGCCCGCCATTCGCCCCCTGTACCCAGCCAACGTTTTACGACTGAGTTCTCATGCAAAACATTGTTTATGCGGCGTCTCGAGGCTTACTGAGGCTTACTGGTCTGTGGTCAAACATAATGATGTACAAGACATGGTGTTAATTTATAAATAATCCAGTATCACTATGTTTTGCCTTGATAAGCGTACAAATTTTATAACATAAAGATAATATTATTACAGATATGTGGAAATTAAATGTTTAATAAAAACCAGTTTTTATTAATATATTTTAATGAATAGTTTAACGAAGAAATCGGACAAAGTATTGATCCGGCTCGAAGGACCATGTACAAATACTTATGGCTCGGTCTCAAATGAAAGTCTCTTTTAATCATAAACTGTTTAAATAATAATAAAACAATACATTCAAATAAATAATATCGTTTCTTGTTGAATTTTCTAAACCAATTTTTATATCTTGTTATCAAGTAACCGTAGCAACCATTTTAAATCACAATTGTTTTTTAATGGATTCAGCCAGTAATTTATAACTAAGAACTCCTTACTAAATTACATTGGACAAGTATTGTATTCGATGAAAATATTTATAACTGTCAAACTCTTAAGGCCAAATGAAAATCTTTCAATGGACTGCATGGCGTCAACGCGAACTGTATCATAAATTCATACATTTGGTCTGTCACATATCACAATATCTTCGTGGTTTGACTATGTTTATAGAATCGCACGACAAGGATTAAGAAGTCCGCGTCATTCGACCGATCGTAGTAAAAGGACTTGAAAATCCGTGTCGTTCGATCGATCGTATTACAAGGACTTGAAAATCCTTGTCGTTCGATCAATCGAACCACACATACTTGTAAATGCTTGTAAAATGTATGTCCTGATGGTTCGACTATAAATAAATATAAATATAAATAAAATATTTTTGGGACATCTTACACAGTCCTAAACTAAGCAGAGCTTGTACTATGGTTTTTTTTTTTTTTACGAGCCTGTTTTGTCCCACTGCAGGGCAAAGGCCTCCCACTGAAAGGAGGCCTTTGTACTATGGTTACTAGACAATTATTATAATACTTATATACTTAATTTTTTTGTAAATACATACTTATAATACATATGAAACACTCAGACAAACACAAATACTTATGTACATCACACAAATATTGGTGTCCTGTGGGAATCGAACCCACGACCTCGTGATCAACAGTCCGATACGCGAACCACTAGACCACAGACGTCGTCAAATATAGTAGTATAGGATCGCACCAAGAGGATCTAAAATTCCTCGTCGTTCGATTACTCGAACTGTCCGATCGAACCACGCGGCCGGAAGGGAAGAAGACGGTACAGGCGGCACGTCAGTTGTAATACTTAAATTACGAAAACCACCCTTAATGCTTTCGAAATAAAGACTATGTCTAGATTTAAATTGTGGAAAGAAAAAATTGCTCACGAGCAGGATTCGAACCTCCGACTCCTGGCTCAGTACGCCGGTGCTTTAGCCACTAAGCTTCCGTGAACACTGGTCGTGGTATCGAAATTAACCTCCACTTGGTAACGTCTTTGGGTGACGTCAGCGATATCTTATTAATAAACAGTGTTTCTTAACCGACTCGACTAACTTTGCAGTTAAGAGGCTGACAACACCTAAAAAATCAGACCTCTGCGGTCGCTGTCGTTTCGTACAGAACTGAAAGAGAGGCAACGAGCCGAGGGACGTCAGATACGCCGCTCAACTTGAAAAAAAATTAACAATTTTTTTTATAAATAAAAAACTAAAAGCTTATTTGAAAAACAGAAACAACAAATGTTTAGATTAATGTCTTTCTATAATGTTTTCTTAATTTTATTTATAATATTTAGTAAACAATAGAGATTGTTTGCTTTAAAGCATGTTTTAAGAGGTTAGTTTACAATTCTTTTCTATCAAGAAAACTTCATGAAAACGTGTTTTGGGCACAATACAGTTTCAGAAAATACAATCAAGATTAACATATATTTTTTTCACCGCCACAAACTGAATAGATACAGCTAAAAAAGTTTTTAAAAGAAGCCTATTTGGGGTATTTGGCTGTTGTCAAAAGTCGTACAGATATCCTACCCTTACTAATTATTTTATAATTTTTCACGCATTTACGCTTCGCATGCGTAAATGCGTTTAAAAATAATAAAATGACTATGTCAAGGTCAAACTATATACCATTACTGCATATCAATTATAACAACCATTATAAACTGAACTAGCTTAGTATGTAGGTGTCAGACGAAACAGGCTCAGTAGGTCTACTCGCGTTTTACGAACGACAAACGAAGTACGAACTTTCGTTCCGACTGATACTTACATAATAAAGATAGGCACATAAAAAAGGTACAATTAAGATAGACTACGGTTCATAATCGTATACAATTTACCGGAGATGAGAAAAACAAACGTCAAAACACGATCATCGCATGCGATAAGGGAACGATGGTTGACCGGAGTAGCAAATTGTGCGATGAATCGTACGATTTATCGAATATCGTCGAACGGGAGTAGACCCCCTGCCTTCAATGGCTTTTCACCATCGAGTGCGCTATTACCTAATATTGTTTTTATAATTTCAGATGATTGTTCTAAAGATAGAATACAATCTGATGAAGAAGTGAAAAAAAGATGTAACGGTGAGGATGGGCATTGTTTTAAACTTATAACATTAACCCAACGACCGACCATACAGCCCAATAGACGCCTAATTTTGAATATAATGCGTACAATAAATTCTGCCTCTAGCTGAGGCGGGGTACTGCGATCCGATTGGCACTACCAAGGCGGCTATTGGCTAATCACTAACGCGGCAGTTTTGACGGCTCATGTAAGTGGTCGAAACTGATTTGAAGATTTCAAGTGGCGAATAGTGGCGACCTACATTAGTGAAATTTTATAGATGAGTTGCAGACATCGGTCGCCTGTTATGAGGCGTCTATGGGATCTATGGTCGTTGCATTAACCCCTCGTCACAGACCAGTAAGCCTCTAGACGCCTATTAGCCACCAATCGGGACGTCACTCCGTCAGCGAGCGGCACCAATCATATCACCGAACATTTGAGCCGACCAATCATAACGCGCCGTCCGCCCCCCGGTCCCCACCAACATTTTACGACTGTTTTCTCATGCAAAACTTTGTTTATGTGGTCTTGAGACTTACTGGTCTGTGCCCTTCGTATATCGGAACGCAGATCCACGCAAGACAGAAGGCAGTTACTCACCTGCCTGCTTCAGGGGCAATCTAGGCAGGACGAAAATTAGACCAATTTAGGAAGGTTCCCTACACATAGGCTTGCCGTTCAAATTCAAAAAAATAATATTCTAAAAAGAATACTTAGCGAAAGAGAAATTAAATGTTTTTATTTAAACCGTGGCTCATTTAAATAACTATTTTTTCTTGATCATCATCATCATCATTTCAGCCTAAAGACGTCCACTGCTGGATAAAGGCCTCCCCCAATAAGGGGGGGATTTTCTTGATATTAGAAGGTAAATCTTTATAAAATATTAATACTTGTTTAGAAATTACAATTTTGGTTTCATTATCCATCTTACTTCCAATGTTAACCCCACAAATGGATTAATAATGTCTGAGCTAGCAACATAACGCGGGTGTGAAGAGGGCGGGCGGGGGAAGCTTGTTTCGTTTTTGGACACAGCACGCGGGTTGCAATTACAGTTGGACGTGGATTCTGGTTTTTTCTAAATTCTATGGTTATTACAAAGAGGTGCGGCAGGGTTGCGCGGGATACTCACCCACACAACGAACGCCCATTCGACCAAGGTCAACGACGTATAGCAGGCTCATAATGGAATTTTAATTGTTTCTGTAACTGTACTGTACACGAGACGTTAAAAATATAGCAGGCAAATAATGATATAGACAGGTTAATATAAAATGTGCAATGTAGGTAGTAAGCACAGATAATATAATACTATAGTAGTAGTAAGTAAATTATTTATTCACAACGACGTCAATAAATAGACACACGATCTCATATAAGCAGCATGTTCTAAATACAGTTGACGCAACCGTTGATAAAATTTACGTGTGTTCGCGAGACAGCTGTCAAGTGAACTAACGACAGATGACAGTGTGGTTCCGGAACCATAACTCGTGTAACCATGTTGTATTTCTAAACAGCGCATCTAGTACGTAGTACACACAGACAGACATATTAATATTTTTTACTATGTCTGTGGTAGTACATACATTTATAATATCGATGTTTATTCACCAGAAAATTAGCCTATTATACAATAATTTATTTATATTATATATTATATTTATTAAATTAATCTCAGTACTTTAAATTAATCTCAGTGCTTTAAATTAATCTCAGTGCTTTAAATTAATCTCAGTGCTTTAAATTAATCTCAGTGCTTTAAATTTATCTCAGTGCTTTAAATTAATCTCAGTGCTTTAAATTAATCTCAGTGCTTTAAAATAATCTCAATGCTTTAAATTAATCTCAGTGCTTTAAATTAATCTCAGTGCTTTAAATTAATCTCAGTGCTTTAATTTAATCTCAGTGCTTTAAATTAATCTCAGTGCTTTAAATTAATCTCAGTGCTTTAAATTAATCTCAGTGCTTTAAATTAATCTCAGTGCTTTAAATTAATCTCAGTGCTTTAATTTAATCTCAGTGCTTTAAATTAATCTCAGTGCTTTAAATTTATCTCAGTGCTTTAAATTTATCTCAGTGCTTTAAATTTATCTCAGTGCTTTAATTTAATCTCAGTGCTTTAAATTAATCTCAGTGCTTTAATTTAATCTCAGTGCTTTAATTTAATCTCAGTGCTTTAATTTAATCTCAGTGCTTTAAATTAATCTCAGTGCTTTAAATTAATCTCAGTGCTTTAATTTAATCTCAGTGCTTTAATTTAATCTCAGTGCTTTAAATTAATCTCAGTGCTTTAAATTAATCTCAGTGCTTTAAATTAATCTCAGTGCTTTAATTTAATCTCAGTGCTTTAAATTAATCTCAGTGCTTTAAATTAATCTCAGTGCTTTAAATTAATCTCAGTGCGTTAAATTAATCTCAGTGCTTTAAATTAATCTCAGTGCTTTAAATTAATCTCAGTGCTTTAAATTTATCTCAGTGCTTTAAATTAATCTCAGTGCTTTAAATTAATCTCAGTGCTTTAAATTAATCTCAGTGCTTTAAATTTATCTCAGTGCTTTAAATTAATCTCAGTGCTTTAAATTAATCTCAGTGCTTTAAATTAATCTCAATGCTTTAAATTAATCTCAGTGCTTTAAATTAATCTCAGTGCTTTAAATTAATCTCAGTGCGTTAAATTAATCTCAGTGCTTTAAATTAATCTCAGTGCTTTAAATTAATCTCAGTGCTTTAAATTTATC
Source organism: Asteroscopus sphinx (assembly GCA_949699075.1). Taxonomy (NCBI): domain Eukaryota; kingdom Metazoa; phylum Arthropoda; class Insecta; order Lepidoptera; family Noctuidae; genus Asteroscopus; species Asteroscopus sphinx. The sequence continues at coordinate 5,137,136 of OX453032.1, forward strand.
TCAGTGCTTTAAATTAATCTCAGTGCTTTAAATTAATCTCAGTGCTTTAAATTAATCTCAATGCTTTAAATTAATCTCAGTGCTTTAAATTAATCTCAGTGCTTTAAATTAATCTCAGTGCTTTAATTTAATCTCAGTGCTTTAAATTAATCTCAGTGCTTTAAATTAATCTCAGTGCTTTAAATTAATCTCAGTGCTTTAATTTAATTTGATAAATTTTTCATTTTCATTTTTATTTTTTTCATGTAAATATAATGTACCGTCGAGCGCATATCTATAGTAAAAAACAGTTTATGTGAACGTACATGAAAATCACGCGCCGCCTTCAAAATGTTGGTTTATGTTAAAATTTTAAAATACATACAATGATTATTTTTTACTTTTTAGTTAAGGTTTTTGAAGTCGGTTTTATTTTTTGTTAAAAAGTTTTTATTTTATACTTTTTAGTTGATAATTGCGAGGGTTATATAACCAATTTGAGAAAATATTTTTTATTAACCTTTGCTATCCCACTGCTGGGCAAAGGTCTCGCTCATGTTCTACCAAACGTCCAATCACTATTGTGAAAAAAAACACGCATATCGGCCAAGAATTCTCAGAAAAACGAACCAATGAGCAGATCATCTAGATAGGCGAAGCTAAAAAAAAACTGATTTATTGAAGCTGGTTAAAAATCTACTCAACCTAAGTTAATAAAATTTATATGGGACCACCGCGCGGGCTTCTTCTACCAAATAAATCAAATCAAATCAAATCAAATCATTTATTCGCCAACAAAAAAACAACCACGTAAATCGGCCGACAAATCTCGGAGTAATCGGTGTACATACACGAAAAAAAAAACCGCCGAATACATAACCTCCTCCTTTTTTGAAGTCGGTTAAAAATACGATCAAGATTAACATTTTTTTTTCATTCCCACAAACTGAATTGATACAGCTAAAAATGTTTTTAAAAGAAGCCTATTTGGGGTATTTGGCTGTTGTCAGCGTCTTAATGTCACCAATAAAATGGCAATCAGAAACATCTAGTGTCAGCAGACTGAGATTTAAAGCTTAGTTTGGAACTATATTTTGAAAGTTTTTAATTACGAGAATTGGTGTTGAGTTTAGAATTAGTTTTTTTTTTTTTATGGTGTGCACCACAGATAATATAATAGTGTGTAAACAATAAAGTATACTCTATCTATCTATCTATCCCATTGCAGCACCTGACAAGACAGAAGATAAGATACCGAGTAAAGGAGTAATTAATTTCGAGAAGAAGATGGACAAACAAAGTGCGAGGTTTTATATGGAATTGCGAAACAACAAAAATGAGATTTGTTCTACCAAAATAATCATCGATGCAACAAGGGACCCTTTAATACAGAAAGGTAACAAAAATAATAATATAATATAAGTTAACCTTAGTCATCACCATTGAATTACATATCGTTGGTCATCACTCTCTATTTTTTAACCGACGAAAAAAAGGAGGAGGTTCTCAATTCGACGTGTATCTTTTTACAGAGTGGTCCGATTTTGATGATTCTTTTTTTAATGGATAGGGTATATCTCGAAGTTGGTGCCATTTAAATTTCAAAATCAAAATCTACCCCTAAGGGTATGAAAACAGGGGATGAGTGCTTGTTTACCCACTGAATTCTTACCTGTTAACCGATTCTGTTGAAACTTGGCACACATAAATGTAGTTCTAGACACTACAACATAATGGAGACCTGGAGTTAGATTTTAGCCACAAAAAAAAAGCCACAATGAAAAACAAAACTTTTTAACAAAAAATTGAACCGACGAAAACAGAAACTGAAAAGCGAAAAATAAAATGAAGCTTAACTATTTTCCTAACTAAACTAATGTAAATTACTAATTATGAGTCGGCGCCAAACAAACAATCAACGAAGATCATTAAATTACTTAAAAGAAATAATAAAAACAAAATAACATCAAATACAACGTGAAATTTTCAACAATAAACAATAACTTTCCAAAAATACTTTCTCCGCTCGACCACTTACAACTTGCACGCACTTTGCTTGTTTGTTTGACGCCGACTCATAATTAGTAATTTAAATTAGTTTAGTTAGGAAAATAGTAATTAAGACTCGCTTTTCAGTTTCTGTTTTCGTCGGTTCAATTTTTTGTTAAAAAGTTTTATTTTTTACTACTTAAGCCAGTATTTAAGCCACAGGACACAAATATTTGTGTGATGAACATGAGTGTTTGTGTTGGTCTGGGTGTTTCTTTTTATTATAAGTATTTACAAAAAAAAAGTATCTAAGTATGAAATTTGACCGGCAAACGAAACAAAACGACTATTTCCTGCAACCACGAATACTGCAAAGCATTTGTAACGTCAGGAAAACCAATTTAATAATAATACGCGATGTTTAAACATGTTTTATTAAGAAAAAAAAACGATTTGAGAACCGAACGGATTCGGAAACACAACGCAAAATTTACAGAAACTCTTGCGAGAGCCATTTGTTGTCGCAAAGCACTCGATGTACAATTAAAGAAATATGAATAGCGTTTCCGAATCCGTTCGATTCTCAAATCGTTTTGTTTCATAATAAAATAAGTTTAACCGGAATACATCGCGTATTATTATTAAAATTGGTTGCAGGAAGTAGTAATTTTGTTTCGTTTTCCGGGCTAATTTCACTTCGGAAACGGAAACTTTTCGAAGGTTCGTGAATAGTACCGGAAATCATTTATTAGGATCACGAAATAATTTGTTATTATTTGTTTTAGGTGATCAAAAGTGTTTCAAAAGTGACAGACCCTGTGAAATTCATGTAGATTTCAAGAACAAATGTAATGGTAAGAGTTCTCACTGGCTTAGCAGGCGTAGCATGACCACTGTAGACATGATATTTGTCTACCGAAGAATCGCGGCTCTCGAGTCGATTGAGAGGCGCGCCAAGAGGCTAGTTGGCCACGACGCCGACGCGCTTGTCGACATGGAGCTTTTCTTCTGTGTCACATGCGATTATCTCTGGAACCTTTAGCACAGTTTCTTTCAGTTACCAGAGTACAGACAAAACTGTGGTGGTCCAAATATAGACGTGATGTTCAAAACCATTCATACATGTCAAATTGGGACGTGGGTGGATAATAGTACATTACTGTCGAGGCCTAAAATGAAGCAATTGACGGCCGAGTAATGAAGTGTTTTTAAAAGGACGAGGCGTACTTTTTAACTAAACGAGGCCGCTATTTCGGCCGAGACTTGTATAGTACTTTTCTCTCATTTGCGAGGAAACTTACATTACAATCACATGAGACTTTCCATCTTCTTGTCTCAGTTTGGCGAACCGACTTGCGGTACCATTTAGGCAACAGCCTAGTTGGTATTGCAGTTGTAATGGGCAAAGGTAACCAATTAACATCAGGTGGGCCTTTAGCTCGTTTCGCCACCCTATACTATAAAAAAAAAAAAAAAAAAACGGTATCTAATTCTAATTCGCGCCAATTAGTCCACGCACGGTTCTTGTTATATTTTCAAAGTTTTGAAAAAAAAAATGCGCATTCAGCCATTATGATGTAAATAAATATTTTGTACCTACCTAAAAATACCTAATTTATTTAATTATGTACATAAAAACCTCAATAGCATGATTTAAAAAATAAAAACTGTCCAGCAATTTCTATTATTGTCGTGTTGGATATTGCTAGCCTGTTATTTCGATGCGTACAGAAAAGAGCCGATTGATGTATTCTTATTTTGTGTGTTATATTCTGTGTGCAGTGTGCACGAAATTGAAAATGGATGACAGCAAATCACCGGCGATTACAGCAATCACTAGTCTATGTTAAATGGTGTCATCTCAGCCACACGGACGAGATTCTCTGGCCCGAGTTGACCAATAACTCGTATTGTCACTCAAAATAAAATAAAATAAACTTTAAAAAATTAAAAACCGGCTTCAAAAAGTATAAAACAATTTGTGTGAAATAGTTCAGGAAGTCGGTGCCAACTATTTCTAAAATTTAACTCACGTACTTCCTAAACTGTTTCACACAAATTATTTCATTCTTTTGAAGTCGGATTTTACTTCTTTTTATGTTTATATTATTAATACACAGACCAGTAAGCTTCAAGACTCCGCATAAACAAAGTTTTGTATTCGAACGCAGTCGTAAAACGTTGGTGGGGTCAGGGGGGCGGACGGCGCGTTATGATTGGCCGGCTCAAAAGTTCGGTGGTATGATTCCTTATGATTGGTGGCGCTCGCTGACTGAGTGACGTTCCGATTGGCGGAGGGACGTTTGATATGCAGTGGTAGAGCATATGCGTTGTGACCGGGGGTGTCCAGCTAAGCGGCGTCTAGAGGCTTACTGGTCTATGTATTAATATAATAACCATCGTGAGTTAAATTCATGTTTCACTCACATAATTCCATCGGGTTTGTCATGAGCTGGATGTTGATGATCGTCGCGAGCGCAGCGCTACGCGGCGCGCTATGGCCTCCAAGTCCACAGTTCGATGTGCGACGGCCCGCCACGCAACCAGCTCATGATTAAGGCTGCGTTCGAGCTTGAAACTAGTCGGGCACACCCGATGGAATTACGTGAGTAAAACCGTTTATTAAGCTATTGCATAGCTTCTATCGCAGGCCTTGAGCGTGGAGACCGAATCCAGAAATTCCGTAACGAAAATAACCTAAAACCCTCACTCCGACTGGCACAGCGGTGATACTTTTTAGTTTTGCCATCTATCCATGAATAGCAGAACTTTTAATGACTTTTTGAAATATCACGCTTGTCTCTTTAGTTCTGCAAATCGCCTCTAGGTGGCATTGGTTGTATCGGCGTTACTGCGCTTAAGCTATTGCATAGCTTCTATCGCGGGCCTTGAGCGTGGATACCGAATCTAGAAATTCCGTAACGAAAATAACCTAACACCCCCCACTCCGACCGGCACAGCGGTGATACTTTTTAGTTTTGCCATCTATCGATGAATAGCAGAACTTTTAATGACTTTTTGAAATATCACGCTTGTCTCTTTAGTTCTGCAAATCGCCTCTAGGTGGCATTGGTTGTATCGGCGTTACTGCGCATGCGTAATCCCCCTCTTCGCCCCGCAATCTGGTGACTCATGCCTGCTTAGAGTTTCGGCGTTAGGGCACCTCCTCTTTGTATTGATAAAAAATGCTATGCAATAGCTTTACCGCGGCAGTCTCCTTGTGCCACACGTCTTTTTTTATTATTAATGTTTCTGTGCCCTTTTTACTTAGATGTAAATGTGTATCTTCTTATTCACGCTTGCAACTATAAATGCTGTAAACGTTTCCAGGTAAATAATGAGTTTTTTTTGTTGCAGATATGAACACTATTAGAATATTTTGTTCTAGAAATACAACTGAATTAATATGTGAATATTCAGACGCAGTTTTACCGAATGATACACTTCATCAATGGTATCAAGTCTTTGATAAAAGTTTGTAACAACTAATTTTTACGAATTATTGCTAGTTTATTATTTTTTATCGCATTAACGGAAGCGCGGTGAAAACTAAAGTTATAACGATTTAAAAAGTGGAAAGAAAAAATCGCTCACGAGCAGGATTCGAACCTGCGACTCCTGGCTCAGTACGCCAGTGCTTTATCCAGTAATCTACCGTGAACACTGCTCGTGGTAACGAAATTCTCTTCCACTTGGTACATCTTTGGGTGACGTCAGCGATTTTGAGCGATCGTGAGCGATTTTTTCTTTCCACAATTTAAATCGTTAGTGTTCGTTTCGCATGCGTAAAATGCGTTAAAAATTATAAATAACTAAAGTTATATTTTGTAAAAAAAAATGTTATTGTGGAATGGAAGCTAAAAATAATAAAATAAGTAATAGGGTCGATTTCACATAAAATTTGGCACCATGAATGATTTTACACTAATGAGATCATGGCACAAATGAAATCTAAATCACGCTAATGGCATGCATATTTTTATTGGTTTACAAAGTAAGTTTAGCCTTATTCATATTGATGAAGATTACTGTTAACAAATTGTAAAAAAGTTTATCAATTGTTGTTTTGATGTCAAAGGTTTTAATATTGATCATAAGAATACTTAATTTACATTTTTAAACCAATAAAAATATGCACATTATTAGTGTGATTTGGATATCATTTGTGTCACGATCTCATTAGTGTAACTTCATTCGTAGGCTGTGAAATCGACCCAATAGTATAGTAGTAGTAGTATATAATAATAATAGTAAAAAAAAAGTAAGGACAGGTGACATCTATAGATCATTAATTGAATTAACTGCAACATTAGTCAAGTGGACTTGCTCGTTGGTCTAGTGGTTGCAAGCGCGACTGCTGAGCGTGGGGTCCTGGGTTCGATTCCCGGGTCGGGCAAAGTGTTATTGGGTTTTTTCATTAGGAAATTCTCAGTAGCAGCCCGGAGTCTGGATTTGTGCCCGGTCAATGGCAATAGGCTCGCCCCCTATTATATGGGACTATAACATAACTGGCGAAATGTGGGTGTACTATTTATTACACCTCTGCCAACCCCTTCGGGAAAATACAGGCGTGTTGTTATGTTTTGTTATCTTATGTTGTTAGTCAAGTCGGTTGAGGAATTCATCGTTTCTCAATAAAGATGTCGCTGCCGTCACCCTAAGTCGGTATTGATTTATAATATAATTTATGTGTGTTTAATATAATTTATGTTATATTAGATTCATTGTGGAGGAGGAATTCAAAATTGTGAGCAAAGTAGCTACTTTAAGTAGCCGTCAAAGCGGTGATGCTGTTCACCTACCACATTTCTTTTTGTGGCAATAAATTTTTCTTTCTTTTTTTCTAAGCCCTAAACCAGAAGTCGCAGTTTCGAATCCTGCTCACGAAGAAATTTTCTTTTTACAACGTAAACCTTTAAATAAGAACATTACATTTTTTATTTACAGGCTCATATATTGGAGCCATACCACCGACGGATGCAGCAAAAACTCGGCTTATTCTCAAGTTAGCAAAATTTGATAACAATACAGATGTGTTTAGCACAATGAAAGCATCACGTATTACAAGGAATTCAACTTCTTGTAAGAAAAGGATAATCTTTCAATCAAATGAATATAGTAAGTTTTAAACTGTTTCACACCCCGGACACTCCATAAATCCGCGTTGATTTAAGTACTTACTACTTTTACATACAAACAGATGGCGTTTGTACACGCGCCAAATGTATGTGACAGTATGTGTAATAATAGGGCTGCGACCACCGATGACGTCCGTGTCAATTCAATTTGTAACAATCCAGAGACATGACATTTACCGCCGCCAACGGTAAATGTCATGTCTCTGTAACAATCTTTTCGTAAATGTTGTTAATTAAATGACAGTCTAAATTATAAATAGGTATGTCATATGTCATATCACAATCGAATATGTTGAACACAGAACAAAATAATCACGTTTTGTGACAATAAAATTACCCATAAATGTGCCAACTTCCTTACTCACTTAATTTTTTTTTTAATTCGGCTTTTTTATTTATTTCTAACAAAATATGTTTTTTTAAATTAATTTATTTGATTTGACTTTGGCTTAATAATTAACTTCCATGATTACCTATTCATATTTTAACATTCTATTAATTATGTATTTATAATGAAGGTAATGATTTTTTAATTACTATATTATTTTTGCAATGTGGTACTGATAAATTATAATAATTAATTTAATGTTGCTGCAAAACAGTTGTGTGGTTTACTGCTTAGTCACTGTTTTTTTTTCCTTGTATCAAATGTGTAAGTGTTAGACAGTGTATAAGGTACTATGGGGTTGGCATGTCCATGTGGATAAAAACCCCATAATAAACAATAAAGTTTAAAAAAAAACCTTTAGAATAATTGTATGAATACTTGTAATACCATAAGAAATAACTGCCCAAAGCTGGTTATGTATGAAAAATGCAAAAAAATATATATGAAAAAATCAAAAAAAAAGTATCGCATTTTTTGTTCGTGTTTTCGTATCAGTAATCATCAGCACCTATCTTCGTTTTCGGAAGCGTTCCCCTTACACCCAGTATAATATATTTAGTCAATATTGGCTATTTAATAAAATTAACCTTCTTCTGTATGTTTCAGTTGAAGAATACAATGTTATAAAAACATTTAGATATTCAGAAGCAAATGACGTTAAATTTGATTGCCAGTTTTATAAAAAAAAGTCGGAATGTAAGTATAATTCGAGTATAGGTATTTGTTAGTATAATCCCGTTAAAAACAAAAATATGAAAAAGGAGCTATCACAGAGTTGGCATCAATCGATTACTTTTTTAATCAATTTGTTAATTTGATTAACTTTAATCAGATTATATTGATCATGATTATAAAAGTTATCGTAATCACGATTCATGACGTTAATCATCAATCATTAATTGATTAAATTGAGTTACATTGAGTGATTAAATTATACATTTCATTACAATCACTGTGTAAGCCGCCCCACCTAGCCATCTATATAATTTACCCATCCATTGTCTGGTTGGAGTTTTGCAAAGAGTGTACAAGGATTTTTGGGACCACTTAAATAAAAAACGAAAACAGCGTCACCTAATCAAGCCTTCGGGACCCGGTGAGATGTGGGAGTAGTAGGGGGGGACACCATGGAATGGAACAAACTGGAATGGATTAGAATGTCTAGTCCATTGCTGAATCCCATGGGCTGGAACGGACTGTACTACAATGGACTGGACTGGACCGGAATAGATTGGACAAAAATGGATTAGACTGGAATGGTCTGGTATGAAATGAACTGGATTGGAATGGCTGAACCGAACTGTAATAGGTTGGACTGGAATGGCATGGACTTGACTGAAATAAACTGGAATGGGTCAACAGTTCAGTCTATTTCGGTCCATTTCAGTCCACTTCAGTCCATTTCAGTCTATTCCAGTCCAGTCCATGTCAGTTCAATCCAAAGTTTGGATTGGATTCCAAACCATTCCAGTCCATTCTTGTCCAGTCCAAGTCCAAGTGTGGCAGACTTGGACTGGACTAGAATAGACTGGCTATTCTAGTCCAGTCCAAGTCTGCCACACTTTCCCAACCACTGCAATTCCTTTGAGCTAGGATCTAAAATGACTAAAAAAGCCGTAATAATGAAGATGGTTGCGTCCCGGGGAAATGATCCATGGGGCCAGTCCATTCCAGTCAAGTCCCTTCCAGCTGTTATTATCCAGTATATTATATTCCATGGTGTTCCCCCCACTCTACAACTCCCACATCCCACTGGGTCCCCAAGATTGGACTATAGGCAACAACTTCAACCACAGGGTCAAACACACACACAACAATTGTACATTTTATATAATAACTATCGTGAGTTAAATTCATAATTATTAATATAAACGGTTACACTCACGTTATTTCATCGGGTGTGCCCGACCAGTTTCGAGCTCGAACGGAGCCCTTAATCATGAGCTGGTCACGCGGCGGCGTCGCGCACCAAACTGTGGAACGAACGAACTGTGAACGTGAGTGAAACCGTTTATATTAATAATTATTAATTGTGCACTTATACCTAGTTTATATTTATCATGTTTTTTTATGTTGTGCAATAAAGAGGATTTGTATTGTATCGTATTGTCAACACAGACCCATCACAATTACCGGTCCATATTCATTTGAGCCGCAACTCCGTAACTTCGGGAAAAAGGGGTACCCCGAGCCCGATTCCTCGCGCCCCTTGCAGCGAGGCGCAAAGAGGACTCGTATGGAATAGGTGACGTTTTTACACAGAAAAAAACTAAATCTCCAAAATCCTTGCACTGGTTTTGCTACACTCCGCTCCGACAGACCGACATACGGCCAAAATTAATATCCAATCTATCCACGATTTGCCCTACTAGAGATAGGAATTTGACATAGTTCCATCCAAAAAATGACAAATTTCTATCTCCAGTAGGGTAAATCGTTGATAGATTGGATATCAATTTTGGCCGTTAGTGTGTAACTATGTTCTAAATAAAAAAATAAAAAAATTGAATCAAGTTAATCAGATTAACGATTAAAATTAATGATTAGTACCTAATCATAATCATTTTCAAATGATTAAGATTAAGGTGCTGCATTGAATTTGTAACCGTCCCTTTATAACATACGACAAATTGCGCGTGTGAGAACAGAGCGGAATCGCGCTGTTTTGATGTTTTTTTTACATTTTTGCAAATATCTCTTCGAATAAAAATCTGTTACACCAGAATTTAGATATGTACAAGATATATCTTATTCTCAAAAAACTATGGTAAAAACTATTGGAATTTCAAAAAGCAATGCGAAATAGTTCAAAAACAGACCTTACTTTGGAAAATAAACCTATCCAGCTAATTTAATTAAATCGTGTTTTCCCTACACCAAAATCTAGTAAATATAATGAAAAATCTTAAATATGAAAATTAGATCAACGTCGTATCGTCAAATGAAAATATTTTGATTCAAAATTTTTCCCAATGCCGCCCCTTAATTCACTTTTTTTATTATGAAGCCTGTAGTGTCCCACTGCAGGGCAAAGGCCTCCCTTCCCTTTTTCCACTCGTCCGTCTTTTGCCTTATTATGATTATTAATCATTAATTTTTAATCGTTAATCAGATTAACTTTTGGCCAACATTTCTTCTTCTATCGTTTCAACATGGGCTACATAATGATAATAGCTCATGCCGTGGGGAAAAGATTAGCCAGTCAGCAGGTTGGTAGCGGGGCTGACTGCCCAAGGGGCGCTGGCCGATCAATTAAATATCGTCACTCGTGGAGGTTCTTTTAATGCACCCAACAATGGTGCAGGATTATAAAGTTATCTCTGGCACCGCTGGTACGAATACGGACCAGACATAATAGAATTTCGATTGTGTTGGAATTATCCGGTGGTTCCGGTGTTCGGTGTCCGGTGTGTGCACAAAAATACACATCCATTTATTGATACGACTTATTAATTTGCAGCTATGCAAGTAGGCTTAATAGATCCAACGGGAAACAATATTAAGTTATACAACACTACTACACTGACTAGGAAATATAAAGAATCGGACGATGGCAGTAAGCTATGCTGCGTTTTTTACGTAATCTACAACCGTTATCATAATAGTACGCCGGTGGACATAAGACGTGTTATCGAAGGAATAACTTTGCTTGAATACCATGACAAATTGCCAAATCCGGAAAAAAATGGTAAGATAAAGATTTTTTCTCCCACTTGCTCGGAAATTGGTAGATTATTAAAAAAAAGAATAGAAGGTGCATCAATCGACTCTTTTCCGTACGCAACAAAATTTCAGGCCAATAATATCCAACACGACAATAATAGAAATTGCTGGACAGTTTAAATTTTTTAAATTATGCTAGCGAGGTTTTTAAGTATACAATTACATAAATTTGGTGTTTTTAGTTACAAAATATTTTTCATTATAAAGGCTGAATGCGCATTTTTAACAGAGGAAAAAAAAGGAGGAGGTTCTCAATTCGATTCGATTTTTATTTTATGTATGTCCACGCATAACTTTTTACAGACTAGTCCGATTATGATGATTCTTTTTTTAATGGATAGGGTATATCTCAAAGTTGGTCCCATTTCAATTTCAAAATCAAAATCCACCCCTAAGGGTACGAAAACAGGGGATGAGTGCTTGGTCACCCACTGAATTCTTACCTGTTATCCGATTCTATTGAAACTTGGCACACATAAATGTAGTTCTAGACACTACAACATAATGGAGACCTGAAGTTAGATTTTAGCCACAAAAAAATTAAAAGTAAAACTTTTTTACAAAAAATTGAACCGACGAAAACAGAAACTGAAAAGCGAAAAATAAAATGAAGCTTTTAGTCTTTTCCTAACTAAACGAATGTAAATAACTAATTATGAGTCGGCGCCAAACAAACAATTAACGAAGATCATTAAATTACTTTAAATAAATAATAAAAACAACATAACATCAAATAGGTACAACGTGAAATTTTCAACGATAAACAATAATTTTCCACGAATGCGTTCTCCGCTCGACCACTTGCAACTTGCACGCACTTTGCTTGTTTGTTTGGCGCCAACTCATAATTAGTTATTTACATTAGTTTACTAGAGTAAAAGGCAAGGCATTACAAAAACTACTTAATATTTGTGAAGTGTATGCGCAAAAACATGGCCTCAAGTATAACGTAAAGAAAACAGAAGTTATGGTTTTCAGATATGATAACAGTCCGTTACCTATACCTGATATATAACACTGTGTAATACTAAATTGAAAGTTGTCAAAAGTTTTAAGTATCTGGGTCATATCTTGACAGAAAAATTGAAAGATGACGAAGATCTAGAAAGACAAAAAAGATCGTTGTCCGCGAAAAGCAATATGCTCGCCCGGCGATTCGCGAAATGTACGAAACAAGTAAAAGTTACTTTATTTTATGCGTACTGTCGGTCGCTGTACACATGTCACCTTTGGTACGACTACACGCAACGCGCTTACAACGCGTTGCGTGTACAATATAACAACGCATTTAGGTGCATATTTGGGCTCCTATGGCGGTGTAGCGCGTCCGGCATGTTCGCGGAGAATAGAGTGGACGACTTCTTCGCTGTCCTAAGAAAGTCGAGGGCCTCCTTCATGAGCCGTGTACATGAATCTGACAATGGAATATTGCGAGCCATATATGAAGCTAACCTTTTCTTTGTATATGGCTGATAATATTCCAGCTAATAATAATAATTATATTTTAATTCAATTGCAATAGTTAAATATTAATTTATGTTAATGAATTTTAATTGAGCTGATTTTATTAAATTTTTAATGAATTTTGATTTTAAAGAGATTTTGTATTTATAATTTTTTTAATAATTAGTATAAATTATTAAATTGTTTTGATTATTTAATTGAATTAAATTATTTACTTAATCTTTTAATTACTATCTGTGTTCGTTAAATTAAAATTGTATGTGTAAGTTATATGGGTGTATGCCTGCAATAAATGATTTTATTTATTTATTTATTTAAAAGGTTTTTTTTTTTCAAAACTTTGAAATTAGAACAAGAACCGCGCTCGGATGAATTGGCGCGAATGAAAGATACTGTTGAACATGGTATAATAAGATGTTTCACCAGGTATTCTCTTCCCGCAATGACAGCGCGATGCCTCCAAGCTACGTCACGATCGGTGTTGCCATTGATTGATATCTTCAAAATACTTAAGGAGATTTTTGTTCATAATGAATATAAAATAAATTCCTAGCTAGCCTATTTGTTATCTCGTGTTATTCATCTAATTAGTTATTAAAGGAAACTGTATAAAATTACTAGTTCAAAAGTGATTCTTTATAAAAGCAAGTAAATGAAAAAATGCATTTTGCTCGGGTAATTTATTTTCACAAAGCGGCAGCACATCAAACTGACAAGTGTCACGCTAATACGCCCGCTATTGGCTCCACGACCAATTGACGTAGTACGGAGGCAATCACGTGACCTAGCTGTCACGGGAAGAGACTACCTGGGGAAACATCTTATTATACCATGCTGTTGAATTAATTTGTGTATTGTTTCCTCGCAAATTTGAGAAAAGTTAAGAAAAGTGCTATACAAGTCTCGGCCGAAATAACAATTAACGGCTTCATTTAGTTAACAGTGGGGTTAAAAGGACTGGGCTAGCTCCTTGTCCTTTTAAAATCACTTCGGAAGTTTCAATATTACTCGGCCGTCAATTGCTTCATTTCAGGCCTCGACAGTCGACAGTAATGTACTATTAATTACCTAGAGCCTTAGAACTTACGTCATTACTTCGATCCGACACTAGATAATAAAATGACAATGTGCAAGCGTGCAGCATCACTGGTGGCATGGCCAGCTCCAACAGGGTTCTGAACATGATAGCTGACACAGTGGATTGTCCATATACAATGTATTATTGAAATAACTGAAAATCTCTTAAGGGGTCAATGTACTCATCAGTATGAACAACTTTTACTCTGGGACCAACCCTGAAATAAGACATTTAAGATATTGTATTATTCTTGACGTATGTAATGTAGGTCTGTGTATGTAATATATTATGTTTTATTGCTTTAGACGCTTCAGTTAATAGCTTGGCGTAGAACTCTGTATTTCCTGTTGCATGCTAAATGGCAGAATATAGCTGCACAAAGATTGTTTTTATGACAATATTCATGTAACACCTACCTTACCTATATTCGCAATAAACGATTGAATTGAATTGAATTGAAATCGCGAAAAAAAATCAAAAATCTTGTCGATTCATGTGAACAAAAATGTAGGACCCAGCTGATTTTGTTTTCGCGATTTCTGGTTTGGTCTCATAGTAAAATTTGTTCATACTAGCCATTAATGGCATAGTGTCAGAACAATGGGTTCCCTTTTATTATGGTTGAACCAAAACATAATAATTATCATTATTAATTAGTTATCTTAAGTGAATTTGTTTCACTCATTGGTGTGGATTCTCTTGTTCACGAACTAAACTTATTTTAAACTATCGCTCTCTTTTACTAAAAGTAGATACAAGAAAGGGATAGCAACCATTTTAGAACTGTCAAATTAGTTTACGTGTTACATTTCTTTGTATTTTAGTGGGCACGTTCCGAGATCACGACTAAACTTGTATGGAAATTTCAATTCCGTCTAATTTGACAGCTCTAAAATGATTGCCATCCCTTTCTTGTATCTACTATTTGTAAAAGAGAGCTATAGTTTAAAATAAGTTTAGTTCGTGAACAAGAGAATCGACACCATTATCGTTCTCACATAATTCTTACCAAATAATGTAACATACATTTGTACTATTTAACATGAAAAGAGTATATCCATGGAGTTTCTTGCCGGCTCTTCTCCATAGGACCAACTTTTTGGAACCGTTAGATTCTTAACGTATTGAAAGTGCATGAGTTATGACAGAGTGCAATATTTTGATAGGTGACGAAAAGGTGGAACAAGTGAAAGAGTTTGTATACCTGGGTTCCATGTTTACGAGAGATGGCAAGCATGTGAAGGACATTGAAAGGAGAGTGAGTGCTGGTAATCAGGTGAATGGGGCACTACACACCTTCATGAACAGCCGCAAAGTGTCGGAAAAGGCACGGCTGGCTGTTCATGGGGGAGTGTTAGTGCCTACACTTATGTATGGTAGTGAAAGTTGGGTATGGCAGAAGAAACATGAAAGCAGAATAAATGCAGTAGAAATGAGCGTTTTGAGAAGTTTGTGTGGTGTAACTTTGAGAGATAAAGTAAGGAATAACGTGATAAGGGAGCGTTGTGGAGTGAAAGAAGATGTAGTGACAAAGATTGAGAAAGGTATGTTAAGATGGTTTGGACATATAGAGAGGATGGACGAGAGGAGATTGACGAAACAAGTATACGAAGCGAGTGTTGATGGAAGAGTTGGAAGGGGACGACCTTGGCGAACGTATCGCGATCAAATCGCGGATGTTCTCAAAAAATGTCAGGTTAAGAGTTCTCTAAACCGACGAGCATGCATTATTTATTATTTATTTATTTCCACAAAAAAAAAATACATACATTTGGCAGATACATTGTAGAACATAAACCAGTTTAGGTTTTTCTGTACACCGCTTGGTCCGTCGACATTCATTACAACAAGATGTGGGTGGGTGATGTGTGTGCATGACGAGGTTAATGGACGTAGATGAAGCGAAAGAGTGTGTCAGGCAGGATCGTAGCAGGTGGAAATCCATAGTCTCTGCCTACCCCAATGGGAAACAGGCGTGATAATATGTATGTATGTATGTATGTATGTATGAAAGTGCATGCAAATGCTTATTCGAAATAAAATAAAAAGATTTTTTGCTGATGAGTACATTGACCCCATAAGACGTTTTCAGTTATTTGAATAACATGTTGTATGAGGTTAAATCTAATAAGTTGGCGAAACTTCACAGACATGATGGGTATCGATATCTAATAAAAATAAAACGAGAACAAATATGATTTTCTGAACTCGTAATTTCAACTACAGCCAGCTGATCACGGGGTCAACGGCCGCGCGACGTGCAAAAAGTATTTTTTACGTATTTAAAAAGAATTGTAGTGTCATGGTATACGATATTACCTGAAAACATACTATGTAAACTACCAAAATCACGCGTCCTGTGTGTAATGAATAAAGACTTCGATAGTGAGTATGGACTGTAACTTTTTATTTGCATAAGTGGTACATGGGTTTTTGAAAACAATAATAATTTACGTGTATCGAGGGTGGTTCTCGAAGAGCAAGTGTTCGTGAGATTCCGTCGTTAATATAGCTGCCCGCGCGCGTCGCGGTCACGGGTCTGCGACGCCTGTTGTCTTGCGATGTATGAATGGGTAAGCAGATAGGATGGTTGAATGAAACATATCTTGAACACCGTGTCTATTAATCTCGTGATCAGCTGACTTAAATGAAATTTCGAGTTAAGATAAAACTTTTTAACAAAAAATTGAACCGACGAAAAGTGAAACTGAAAAGCGAAAAATAACTAATTATGAGTCGGCGCCAAACGAACTTTTAACAAGCAAAGTGCGTGTAAGTTGCAAGTGGCCGAGCGGAGAACGCATTTTTGGAAAGTTATTGTTTATCGTTGAAAATTTCACGTTGTATTTGATGTGACGTTGTTTTTAGGGTTCCGAAGTCCTACAAGGAACCCTTATAGTTTCGTCATGTCCGTCCGTCTGTCCGTCTGTCCGTCTGTCCGTCTGTCCGTCTGTCCTAATCCTTTACAGCTTAATAACTTCTACAGTTATAAACATAAGTAAATGAAATTTTGTTAAAAAATAGTCTGCATATAGATCTCAATGTTAAAAGAATAAAAAAATAGTTTTTACGTTCTTTAGGGGTGGCGCCCATACATGTGAAATGGGGAAAAAAAAATTTTTTTCACTGCACCCCATCGTGTGGGGTATCATTGAATAGGTCTATCAAAATGAAGGTAATGTTTCATACACCACTTTTTTATCAGGTGTACCATCTGCGAAATATAGCCCGCCAAAGTGGCTTGCAATGTGTCCCCCCCCCTGCCATTTCTAAACTATGCAACGTAGAAACTTATAATCTTCCACATTGATAGACCTTTGTGAAAACTCTCTTTTAAAATTATTTCGAGTATAATGTGATTATAATTTTTTGAGTTATAGACAGAAAACCGAAAAATACTTAAAACGTCCTAGTTCAAAGGTCATTGACCTTAGAGAAAAATTATCATGGCAAATAATACTCCTTTAGCTACTTTCTATTTGAAAAAATCACAAAAAGTAACTTTGACATCAATCAGACTTCTTAAATTTGGCTTCTTGAATTTATCGCTAGATGGCGCTACTAACAACACGCTCTGAGTCGCGAATGCTGCCGATTATTGCAAAAACTAAAATAGCCATGATTAATATTCGATTTGATTCGTTTGTACACCTACTTAAGGAACCCTATAATACTGAGCATGGCCCGACATGCTCTTGGCCGGTTTTATTATTTATTTAAAGTAATTTAATGATCTTCGTTAATTGGTTGTTGGCGTTTGGCGCCGACTCATAATTAGTTATTTTTCGCTTTTCAGTTTCACTTTTCGTCGGTTCAATTTTTTTTAAAAAGTTTTATTTTTCATTTTTTTGTGGTTAAAATCTAACTCCAGGTCTCCATTATGTCGTAGTGTCTAGAACTATATTTATGTGTGTCAAGTTTCAACAGAATCGGTTAACAGGTAAGAATTCAGTGGGTGAACAAAAACTCATCCCCTGTTTTACTACCCTTAGGGGTGGATTTTGATTTTGAAATTTAAATGGGACCAACTTCAAGATATACCCTATCCATTAAAAAAAGAATCATCAAAATCGGACCACTCTGTAAAAAGTTATGCGTGGTAATACATAAAGAAAAAAAAAAAAAAAAAATATATATATATATATATACGCGTCGAATTGAGAACCTCCTCCTTTTTTTCGTCGGTTAAAAATCGTTTTTGTTTTGTTTTATTGTCAGTAGATATCAATTCCTATCACGTCTGTGAAGTTTTGCCAGCTAATTTGATTTAACCTTATATAGTCCAATGCTGTCAGTTACATGTATCAAATTATGGACCGGGAATCGAACCCAGGATCCCACGCTTAGCAGTCGCGCTTGCGACTTGCGACCACAAGACCAACGAGGCAGTCGAAGCAAAGAAGCACAACATTTAAAAAAGGCTTTATTTTTCAGGAACTCCCTCAAAAGTTACATCTTCTTCAACTAATTACACAACGGCTTACATAATAGCAGCGGTGGTGGGGATCGTTACCATAATATTCCTAATTATTATTCTGTTCAAAAAGGTTTGCCATAAAAACGGTAATACAGAAGATACACTTGAATTGCAAACTTATGTAAGTTCATGTTTTTTTTTATTTCATCATCATCATCATCGTCATCATCAGCCTATATTAGTCCACTGCTAGACATAGGCCTCTCCAATAGCACGCCACTGAAATCGATCCTCGGCGACTCACATCCAGTTGCTACCAGCCACCTTGCCAATGTCATCGTTCCACTGAGGGCGTCCTATCCTTCGTTTGCCAATTCGCGGGAACACGTTTACTCCAACGGTCATCGTTACTCGGTTTCGGTTTATTAATTTAATTTTACATAATTCAAGACACTGGCTGTAACTAATATGTAATCTGTGACACTGGCATGAAGAATGTTTGCGGCAAAAGCACACCTCGGCCACTCAATACAATATAAATGCTAGCACCACCTACAAACACAAGATTACGTCTGTATACGAACGCACACACACGTGTAGGATAGGGATGCTTGCCGCTCGTAATGCCGACTGCATTCCAAACGCTTAGCATTCATTTAATATTATTATTTTCATCAACAGCTGATAGATTCTATAGTAAAATGCTCCAACTTTCCCACAGGCCACTTACACAGGTTACTTTGCCATTTTTGTTGGTTAATTCCGTGGCTGGTGTGAATTCTCAGTAGTTCTCAGAGATGGCGTGCTTGTATAACAACTAACGATTGACATCCATTGTAATCTTGCAGTCCAATTGCCGTCAAATTGCGGATGCGTGCGGGAAGCGGGCAGGAATCTTAAATTGGCGGGGGGCGGTGAGTGGCCGTTCTGCACGTTAGTACTATTAGATATTCTGTGGCAAAAGGTTGGGCAGCAATGTCCTCCTGTTTCTATAAACCATTTCCAATAACTTCAATCTTATCATACTAATATTATTAGCAACTGACGTGAAAAGATAATGCCGTCGTAGTGCTGTGACACGTTTTTTATGATTTGAATTCAATAAACTTATGTAATTGAAAATTTTGTTAAATTTTTTCGAGTAATTTATTTTGGGCTGAAATTTTGCATAGATTCTATACCAGATGTACTCTTCACCTTATACCACCACCTATACTAATTACAACGTGTAACCGAAACAGAAAGGTGAAGAGTACATCTGGTATAATAATAATAATAATAATAATTAATGTAAATAGTTGTGAGAAAATTTATGTCAGCACTAATGCCTAGATGTAATCTTCATTAATATACAACGTGTAACCGAAACAGAAAGGTGAAGAGTACCTACATCTGGTATAGAATCTATGCAACATTTCAGCCCAAAACAAATTTCGGCATTAGTGCCGACATAAATTTTCTCACAACTATTTATATTAATATTGTTTGTCGCCGGCAGTATTGTAACATATTACAGCAATTTCAGCTCGATCGGATAATAGGAAGTTGTGCTTTGTTTGTTTGTCAATAATTTTAATTTCTTGGTTTCAGGCCAGCACGAACATGGTTTTATACGCGGACCTCGACATTCGATCTAATGGTAATCAATGCCCGAACCCGTCTGAAGAATCTCCCTATGCAGAAATTATTGGGGTTCTTAAACCTACTAGTGAAAATGTTAAAAAATAATAAACTTAACTGTATATTTATGAAGTCGCAACATTTGTTAAAATGAATAAATATAAGTTCGGTAGCCTACGTTCCCGTCGACATGCTGACAAAATTATAAATAAATAAATATCTTTGGGACATTTTTTACACAGCACCATCTAGTCCGAAACTAAGCAGAGCTTGTTCTATGGGTACTAGACAATGGATATAATACTTACCTATATACTTTTTTTTTGTAAATACATACTTATAATACATAATGAACACCCAGACCAACACAAACACTTATATGTTCATCACACAAATATTTGTGTCCTGTAGGAATCGAACCCACGACCTCGTGATCAGCAGTCCGACACTTGAACCACTAGACCACAGAGGTCGTCAAATTGTAAATAATATGCCCTCGAAAACAGCCTTATATTCCAAAAGCTTCTTTGGAATGTCCTCGAGAATATATAATAATCTACCAAAGCAAATAAGAGAGGCCGAAAGTGCTCAAATTTTCAAGAAAAGGTTGAATGATTTTTTGGTAACTAGGTCGTAGGTGTTATGCAGTAAATCAGTTTTTATCCGACAGATTCACTATTTAAAAGATTAGGTACGATTAAGCATTTTAGTTTTTTGATGCAGATAATATGACACAATATTAATAAATTATGTAACATTTTTAATTTTTATGTATTTTGATTTCAGTTGTTGTAATTTTATATAAATAATTAATTGTAAATTTTAATCTTATTTATTGCAATTTTAGTTCGTATATTTTATCTGTTAAACTATTATAATAAAACAAAGTTTAAACGGATTAAATCGCGTATAGGTATAATTTAAATTGGTTTCCCTGACGTTTCGAAAGCTTTGCAGCATTTCGTGGTCGCAGGTAGACTAAGATGACAATCGTCTTTACAGACGAAATAATCAAGTCCCAAACAGCACGCAACACTGTAAAAGATAATGATATTGTGAGTGATTACTGCGTGCATCGAAACGATTTTAATAAATAAATATTGTACGATAGATTAAAATATATTTTTAGAAATGTCTGAAATGAATGAAATGAATTTTTTTAATGGGCACAATAATAATAATTTACAATAATAATAAAATAGTTCAATTGGTTTCATCTATACTGGATTTTTGCATGCTTAATACAAGCAGAATATAGCAATGTTCCTAAACCACCAATTTTTATATCTGGTACCACCTGTATTCTACGCAAATAAATGATTCTTTCTTTCTTTCTTTCTTTCTTTATATTAGTTTAAACACAAAAATTTAATTAGGATATAGAACAAAAATAACAAAACAATGAAAAACGTGTGGCTCTAGTAGATGAGAGGTACAAACCTGTGTTACAGAAGTCAGTGTCTTCTCCCATTAGTTTTACACAAATAGTGAGTAATAATTACAGTTTACAAAATTTATTTGTGATGTGCACTATGTGTTGTGTTTGTGTGGGTGTGTGAGCGGTGTTCGTATAGGTGTGGGGTGGGTGAGTGTGAGTATGAATGTGGAGTGAATATACATGGGCGCAGAAAGCAATAATATTTCTGTTTGTTCATAATCTAGTTCTAATAGCCAATTCTTAATCATAGTTTTGGTTTCACGACCTAAGAGAGGATGGATGTTTGTTATTTTATTTATTTTGTCATATTTATAAGTAGGGAGACCTAAAACTCTGTTGCCGCTGAGCAGCAGACGCTGACCTTTACGAATGCAGAAATGCATGAATTCCTTACATTTGTTTTTGCTGCATATAAAAAGCAGGGTTATAACAGTACGATACCATAGAATAGGTATAACAGTCTTCTCTTTTCTTATGACGATACTACATTTCGTATTATATCATCCTCCGAGCCTTTTCCCAATTATATTGGGGTCGGCTTCCAGTCTAGCCAGATGCGGCTGAACATCAGTATTTTACACGGAGCGACTGCCATCAGACCCCCGCAACCCAGTTACTGGGTAATACTGACATATTATACATTTCGTATTATACATTGCACCAAAGGCGAAATTATCGTACATGTACATCTGGCATCGCCGAGTCCTGCAATGATATTTACAAGGGTCTGGTTTAGTAGCAGTACTACCACCGTACCCACTTCTCCGCCAAATAGTGATGCTTGCATTGCTGGGTTTCGGTCTGAAGGGTGCCGGTGGAATTACAAACACATGAATAAAAAATAAAAATAATAATCTTTATTGATCAAAAGCAGAGTTTAACACTAGCCTCCACACTAGGATTCCCTGTGTCGTGGAGTCTAGTCTCTTTCATCAAAATTAATTTAAAAAGAAGAACAAGAATTACAATAATAACAATATTTTTATATAGAGTATGTATGTGTTTGTGTACTTAGTTGTTTATGTGTGTGTGATAGTGTGACGTTAACGATGTTTCTATTTGTGATTGAGGTATGGTGTGTGTGGGAGGGTATGGTGGGTGTTGAAGGTTGGGGTGTATGTGAGACTTTCCATTTTCATGTCTCAGTTTGGGGAACCGACTTGCGGTACCATTTAGGCAACAGCCTAGGTGGTATTGCAGTTGTTATGGGCAAAGGTAACCGCTTAACATCAGGTGGGCCTTTAGCTCGTTTGCCATCCTAAACAATAAAATAAAAAAATCCTAACCGGGATCATTCATGCTGTGGCGCAGTAACCTAAAGAAAGATGAGTATACACTTGAGCATTTTCTCGAGCAGTTCCATGTAACGTATCGTTCTTGCGAATGCTCGACGAAATGCTCACGGCGAGTGAGCATTTGCCTATAACATTCCTCTCTATTTTGCGTTTTCTCTTTTGTTGAAATTTCGGATCTGCAGGTCGCGTATGCTGCGTTTATCTTTATGACTTAAATAAATAAATAAAATAAATATCTTTGGGACATTTTTTTACACAGCACCATCTAGGCCCAAACTAAGCGGGTAGTGGGGCGTTTCACACCACGCGTGGTTCGAACCGCGGTGTGAATCGCTCATGTACTCATTTTGAATGGGCCCTTTCGGACCGCGGTGTGAAACGGCCAAGACCTTTTTAGGGTTCCGAAGTCCTACAAGGAACCCTTATAGTTTCGTCATGTCCGTCCGTCTGTCCGTCTGTCCGTCTGTCCGTCTGTCCGTCTGTCCGTCTGTCCTAATCCTTTACAGCTTAATAACTTCTACAGTTATAAACATAAGTAAATGAAATTTTGTAAAAAAATAGTTTACATATAGATCTCAATTTTAAAAGAATAAAAAAATAGTTTTTCCGTATTTTAGGGGTGGCGTCCATACATGTGAAATGGGGAAAAAAAATTTTTTTTCGCTGCACCCCCTCGTGTGGGATATCATTGAATAGTTCTACTAAAATGAAGGTAATGTTTGATACACCACTTTTTTATCAGGTGTACCATCTGCGAAATATAGCCCGCCAAAGTGGCTTGCAATGTGTCCCCCCCCTGCCATTTCTAAACTATGCAATGTAGAAACTTATAATCTTCCACATTGATAGACCTTTGTGAAAACTCTCTTTTAAAATTATTTCGAGTATAATGTGATTATAATTTTTTGAGTTATAGAGAGAAAACTGAAAAATACTTAAAACGTCCTAGTTCAAAGGTCATTGACCTTAGAGAAAAATGATCATAGCATATAATGCTCCTTTAGCTACTTTCTATTTGAAAAAATCACAAAAAGTAACTTTGAAATGACTGACATGCGCTACTAACAACACGCTCTGAGTCGCGAATGCTGCCGATTATTGCAAAAACTAAAATAGCCATGATTAATATTCGATTTGATTCGTTTGTAATTACACCTACTTAAGGAACCCTATAATACTGAGCATGGCCAGACATGCTCTTGGCCGGTTTTTTTATAATGGGCTGATTCGGACCGCGGTGTGAAACAGCCCAGTACTCTTTTACAATGGAGCGATTCGGACCACTATCAAAATTATTAAAAAACTAGTACGTTTTGAATGTTTTTTGTACAGACGGGTAGAAAAATGTTTAGTGAAAAATATTAAAAAAAATCGAATTAAATACATAATATAATTCATAATATATAAAATACATATTAAAGTTTGTTATTAATTTAAATAATAATTATTACAAATCAAAATAACAAATATTGTTTTTTTTATTTATTATGTGTTGATTACTCATTTTACTTATAATAAAATCATATACCAATACAAAATGATACAAAATACGTAAGTAGGCGACTAATAATTATAAAAGAGTATTAATTTAAAATATTATTGATAAATAATCACAGATTGAGTGTAGATTACACACTTTTACTAATTACGAGTTTAAAAAATCACAGGTTGAGTGTTATAATATGTAACATGTTACTCGTTTGTCATTGGCTTGGTTTGAAATTAGCTTTGATATCACTATTACATTGTAATAAAACAAAGTTTAATCGAATCACATCGCGTATATAATCAAAATTAAACAAATTTTATTAATATACGTGATGTAATCCGTTTAAACTTTGTTTTATTATAATGTGTAGTGATCGCGAAAATCTAAGACATTATCACTAATAATTACTACTAAATCACAGGTTAAGTTTGATCACACATTTTTAAATAAATAAACACACATTTTTACTTTTGATTAATTATAAAATCACAGGTTGAGTGTAATAATGACACATTTTTACTTCTAACTTATTACTAAACATCAGGGATTGAGTGTGGGTTTCACATTTTACTTATAACTAATTATTGAAAATTACAAATTGAGTCTACACATTTTCAGTTATTACTACCTAATTATTTCGAAAATCACTGATTGAATCACATATATTGGACTTATTACTATTTTAAGCACAGACCAGTAAGCTTCAAGACGCCGCATAATGTTACTAACCCTATGAGTCTTGGTTACTTGAATCAAATAAATAATAATAATAATAATAAACAAAGTTTTGCATTAGAAAACAGTCGTAAAATGTTGACGGGTACCGGGGGGTGGCCGGCGCGTTATGGTTGGTCGGCTCAAAATTTCGGTGGTATGATTCCGTGTGATTGGTGCCGATCGCTGACGGAGTGACGTCCTGATTGGCGGCGGGGCGTATGATATGCAGTATTACTGCATATGCTTTGCGACCGGGGTATCCAGCTAGTCGGCGTCTAGAGGCTTACTGATCTATGATTTTAAGTAACAGATAATTTGCATGTAAAAGTTATACAGTATTATTTAAAAAGAGATAACAAAAATAACATAAATCAACAAAAATAAAACCCTTATATTTAAAACTCTCAATTTTTCCAAGCAATGACTGACAGTTATCTGGCCAGCCAATAAGTCTTGTATAATGTTGTCAAAAAAATGTGTCAATTTACTCAACCTGTAATTTTCAATATAATTATGTAGTAATAAGTAAAAATTTAGGTACTCACTCAATCTGTGATATTTAATAATCAGTTAAAAGAAAAAATGTGTAATCTGCACTCAACCTGTGATTTTTAATAATTTGGTATGAGTAAAAATATGTGATCAAACTCAACCTATGATTTTGAACTGTTTGTGATATCTAAATAAATTTTAAATGAGTAATATACACTCAACTGTGATTTTTTATAACTATAATAAGTAAAAGTATGTAATCTACAATCAATCTGTGATTATTTATCGTTTATATTACACTTTTTTATAATAATTAGTTTACTACTCAAGTATTTTATACCATACCTATTGTAAGTGATTATATTATAATCATATGTTAAAATGAGTCTACACATAACTATTAATTAGATTTGTGATATCCAATATTTTAATTAATAAAATACTAATAATTATCTTATGTAGGTATTTTATTTTAATATTTCTCACTAACCATTTTTCTACTCGTCTGTACAAAAACACAAGAGCACACTACATTTTTAAACTTTTGATAGTGGTCCGAATTGCTCCATTGAAAAAGAGTACTGGGCTGTTTCACACCGCGGTCCGAATCAGCCCATTATAAAAAAGGTCTTGGCCATTTCACACCGCGGTCCAAAAGGGCCCATTCAAAATGAGTATTTGAGCGATTCACACCGCGGTCCGAACCACGCGTGGTGTGAAACGCCCCACTACCCAACTAAGCAGAGCTTAGACAATGGATATAATACTTATATACTTTTTATTTTTTTGTAAATACATACTTATAATACATAAGCAACACCCAGACCAACACAAACACACAAATATTTGTGTCCTGTGGGAATCGAACCCACGACCTTGTTATCAGCAGTCCGACACTCGAACCACTAGACCACAGAGGTTGTCAAACCCAGACCCAGACCCAGACAGACAGACAGACAGATGTTGTTGTGTTGTTGTTGTTGAGTTATAAGAGAAGTGCATTAAAAGAGCCTCCACGAGTGACGATATTTAATAGATCGTCCGGCGCACCCTGGGCAGTCAGCCCCGCTACTAACCTGCTGATTGTCTAATCTTTTCCTCACGGTATGAGCTATTATCATTATGTAGCCCATGTCAACGCGAAAGAAGAAGAAATTATAAAATAACCGGCCAAGTGCGAGTCAGACTCACGCAGTATGGGTTCCGTACCTCTCAACGACCTGATACCCCATAAAAACTGATTTAATTTACGAGAGTTTATCAAAAGACATCAACGCATAGTGCGCGAAATATGAATTTTTGCACGTCTTTCTTATTCACATATGCCTATGTTTGTCTTATTTTCAGAATTTGTTGCTAAACTACATAATATACACTATAATCTGACCAAGTTTGACGCTGGTATATATTACCGTTTTGAAGATAGAGTAGGAACAAAAACGTTGAAAAAAATGCATGTTTTTTGAGGTTTCTTGTATGGGGACCCCCTTTGGTTTGAGGCATTTTTTTTTCTAGTATTTGTCGTGATACACCTTATAGCAACACAATTTCTGAGAAAATTTCAACCGGTTACCTGTTACCGTTCAAAAGATACAGCCCTGTGACAGACAGACGGACAGCGTAGCGAGAGTAATAGGGTCCCGTTTGGCACCTTTCGGGTACGGAACCCTAAAAAAGAGAAATAGAAGATGAACATTTAAAATAAAAAACATTACAACAATTTTTTTTTTTTTTTTTAACTATTGTTAAATATTTATTTATTTATTTAACATGCATTATGAAAAAATATGTAACCTGGTGGAACATGTATTAGTTCAAAATAATGTTTTCTAACACCCTAGTGTACCATGTTTGATGCAAATAAATACTATTCTATTCTATAATAGACAAACTTTTGGTGTTCTGCGATCTGCTATCTTGCGTTCATGTCTTTGATCGATGAAATGTTTTCGTTGGTTTTAAAACTTAAGTTGTAACAAAGCATCGAGCGTAGTGATCTATTTTCGCTCCATGAAACAATGATGAACGATAAAATAGTAGAGCGGATCGATGTTCTGTTACAAGTAAATGCTCTAGTGTATAGGTACTCACCATAACCCCTCAAGCGTTTGATAAAAAAAAAAACTAAATGGCGTTCGCGTCCTTGAACTTGACTTGGCCCCGCCCCTTTTGTACCTACTTGCATTTCTTATAAGATTTTTCAATATTCTAATAAGAACCCATACAAAAATGTTATTGTTTCGTAATCTCGATAATATTTCCTACCTATTTTTAAAATTTTCATGTAATTTGCATGAAAACAAAAAAAATTACAAAGAGGGTAGAAAAATATTTTTGCAAATGGCGGCAAATTTGAATTTCGTCAACTTTAAACCCTAATTTAGACGTGAAAATTGTATGAAGATGTTAAAAACTGTACAAACATAGAATAATAATTTATTCTACTTGCATATTGATGGTTATCCAATAAAATAATTGTTATTCATATACAAAAAATAAACCTTTTTTTATCACACGTTGAAGTACTTCCGATAACAAAATCATAAGAAAGCACATTAAGTGGTTTTTATTTATTTAAAATTTTGGTTGCCTTGCGCGTTTAAATGGTAGCCCTGTTATTCCTGAACAACATAACATATAAATAAGATTGATAGATGGCTTTATCTCGTAGCAAAAGACGATAAGATAAGACTTGATAAGACTTGCCGCCAGGCGGCAGCTATCGCTTTCGCCCAAGGAATTCCAATACCGTCCGCAGCCATTAAACGCTACAGTGGGCTGTGTATCATTGGCCGACATCGTCGGACGACGCTCGGAGCGTTAATTGGGCGTTCGTTTCGCAGGTTTCGCTTTAAGGGGAATGTAGCAGCCAAGTGGCACCCCCATCAATAAAAAAATTATTACTCGCTGAATAGGTACATCATTTATCGAAAATCCTTTTTTAACAATTGAAGTACAAGTACTGTAGTTTAATCAGAAACTATTTACTTTGTAAATTATAGGTTGCTGTAGTTGTATACGCAAAGTATGCGAAAAACTGCCACTTTTGGCACTTTTTAGGGTTCCGAAGTCCTACAAGGAACCCTTATAGTTTCGTCATGTCCGTCCGTCTGTCCGTCTGTCCGTCTGTCCGTCTGTCCGTCTGTCCGTCTGTCCGTCTGTCCGTCTGTCCTAATCCTTTACAGCTTAATAACTTCTACAGTTATAAACATAAGTAAATGAAATTTTGTTAAAAAATAGTCTATATATAGATCTCAATTTTAAAAGAATAAAAGAATAGTTTTTCCGTATTTTAGGGGTGGCGTCCATACATGTGAAATGGAGAAAAAAAAATTTTTTTCGCTGCACCCCCTCGTGTGGGATATCATTGAATAGGTCTACTAAAATAAAGGTAATGTTTCATACACCACTTTTTTATCAGGTGTACCATCTGCGAAATATAGCCCGCCAAAGTGGCTTGCAATGTATCCCCCCCCCTGCCATTTCTAAACTATGCAATGTAGAAACTTATAATCTTCCACATTAATAGACCTTTGTGAAAACTCTCTTTTAAAATTATTTCGAGTATAATGTGATTATAATTTTTTGAGTTATAGAGAGAAAACTGAAAAATACTTAAAACGTCCTAGTTCAAAGGTCATTGACCTTAGAGAAAAATGATCATAGCAAATAATGCTCCTTTAGCTACTTTCTATTTGAAAAAATCACAAAAAGTAACTTTGAAATGACAAACGTCTTAAATTTGGCTTCTTGAATTTATCGCTAGATGGCGCTACTAACAACACGCTCTGAGTCGCGAATGCTGCCGATTATTGCAAAAACTAAAGTAGCCATGATTAATATTCGATTTGATTCGTTTGTAATTACACCTACTTAAGGAACCCTATAATACTGAGCATGGCCCGACATGCTCTTGGCCGGTTTTTTTTTCTATCTACAACTACAGCGAACTATAATTTACAGAGTTAATAATTTCTAATAAAACTACAGTACTTAAACTTAAAAAAAGATTTTCAATAAATGATGTATTCAGCGAGTAATATTTTTTTACTGATGGAGGCGCCACTTGGCACTACATTCCCCTTATGTAACTGAACGACCAAAGTACGCTCCGGGCGTCGTCGGACGATAATACTGAACGCACCCCTGACAGCAAGCAATTCCATAAACTAAATCTAAACGGACTGTCAAAAACCGACAATTGTCTATGGTTTTTCGTTTTTGGCGCACGCGGAAGTGAACATTCGAGCGATTTCCTTTTCCTAAAAATTTCAAATCCTATCAAAACTTTTGATAAATTCTATTGCAATTATATTTTTTGCGTTTCACCGACGTTTATTTAGTGTCGTACCTTGTGTTAGTGTCACAGGTTAGTGTAGTCATAAGTGTAAAATGGAGGTGTCAGATTTAAGCGATCTCCTTAATGTTCAGTCAGTCAAAATGGAGCAAGGGGAAACTGGATTTGATGAAAATACGGTGGAATCCTCGGACCCTTTATCTATCATTCCTCAATATGTGACCGAATCGGATTTAGGTAAGTTTTTGTTGATATATTCGTCGCTTCAACACAATCTTTGTTACTCGTTTTTGACCGCTTTGTTTCATCCTTTATTTTTGCGATTATTATCCTGTACATAGGCGCGACTCTTTCAATGTCATATCCTCTTTGCCACCTTCTGTGCTGGGTACTGTAGGAATGTGTGGCTGGTGGTCTTCCTATGTTGATACAACATAACAACACTGTTTGACTGTGTATTCTGTTTTTCTCTCTTGTCTTATTTAGTAAATAATCTTGGCACATCTCTTTATTCAAATAATTGCTGATAAAATATAATTACTAGTTCTGTAAATGTAACTTGATAGAAAAATGTTATTTAGTGTGTGAAATTTTTAACATTATGTCTTTTAATCAATATTATTGACGAATTGCATTAAAAAGACATGCCAAGATTGTTTACTAAATTAGACAAGTAAGAAAAAACAGAGTAGTTTTATGTAACTTTACAAAAGTCTCATTGATACATTGTATGCCAAGTTTCGGACCTGCAACCTGGTTCTCAAGTGGTGGGTCCGTAACCTCAGTGATACCACAGCATTTTTATATTTGATCATATTTGTTTTAGCTCTTATGCAGTCTGGTGGTGAGATACTACAGACACCACTAGCAGTGTTCTCCGATACACCTGATGAAGATGATACTATGCAGAGTACGGAAAGCAGCGGTGAGTTCTATTATTATTAAATAAATAAATAAATTCTCTGAAATTGTGTTGCTATGAGGTGTATCACAACAAATACTAAAAACAAAAAAAAACAAAAACCAAAGGGGGTCCCCATACAAGAAACCTCAAAAACATGCATTTTTTTTTAACGTTTTTTTCCTGCTCTATCTTCAAAATGGTAATATATACCATCATCAAACTTGGTCAGATTATAGTACATATTATGTAGTTTAGCAACAAATACTAAAAATGAGACAAACATAGACATATATAGTGGTACCTGCATAAGAAAGAAATGCAAAAATTCATATTTCGCGCACTGTATGTTGATGTCTTTTGATAAACTCTCGTAAATTAAATCAGTTTTTATGGGGTATCAGGTCGTTGAGAGGTACGGAACCCTTACTGCGTGAGTCCGACTCGCACTTGTCCGGTTTTATTTACATTCATGCTCACTATCACTACACACAACTATCTGTGCCAAGTTTCATTAAAATTTGTTCAGCCGAGTATGGGTAATTGAGTAACAAGCATTCACACATATTCATTACTAATTGCGCGTCGTTAACTGCGACAATAAACTATTTTTCTTTCTTTTTTTTTTCTTTAATTCATTATTCATTACTAAATTGTAGAAAGATAAAATCACTCACAAGCATGAAACAAGCAATCTTATATTTTTGTGGGATTTCTGCCCTGATATTTTTATTTTGTTTTCTTACAGATGAAGTGATAGTTCAACTCATGGATATTAGGACCAATTTGTCTCGACTGCGGGCCATGCTGGAGAGAAGACTGGGCTTCGACCTATCTGACTACACTTTCTGGCTCCAAAATGCTAAAATGGTAAGTAGTTAAGATTTGCCTCGGCGTCTCACGGAAATAATAAATATTATACTGGGTGTCAGGAAAGGCTCCCGAAACTGAAAGGCTATTTATTATTATACTACCTAAACACAATCGAATACCAATAACCATCAGCCTTATACTCATTGTTTTAGTGATTTGGTATTTTGCAAACCCGCAATGTAAAGCGTACAAAACTCGCGATTAATGCTGCGGGTACCTAACCTACCTACGCTCGCTACGACACGGACTGCGTATGCGAGCGGATGACGTTCACCCCTAGCGCCAGCTGATATTTTATTTGAATTTCCAAATGGCCAATCACAGGAGCTGACATTAGATTCGACAACACATCAAATTGATCAGCTTTTCAGAAACTGGGGGCTAGTGGGACATATTCGCTCGAAATTTGCCTTGTCCACACTACCCAGTTGTGATCGAGATGTCGCTCTGGGACCACACTACTGCCATTTCACAGAACACAGAGCGACACGCGTACTCACATGTGTCGCCTGTGATGTCCTCCGCGACTTCGCCCAACACGTAGAACTCGCGCGACAAGATCGCGGGACAAATGTTCCCTCCCTCATGAAAACGGGGTTTGAATATCTTTTTCAACACACTTGCTCGAAAAGTGGCTCTAATGGCACAGCTTTTAGGTTCATAATGTAGCTTATAACGCGCGCGTGCTTTTTACTTTATATTATCGCATTAGTGCTTTTTACTTAAATTTTTTAAACGCAGCAAAGTGAGAGAGAGAGAGCTTTTATGTCTAAACAAAATTAAAATTTTTTGTGATAAAACCAACTGTATTAATTAAAATTTGATAAATAAACATTTCATTTCATCTAATTATTTATTTTTGTCAACAAATTAACATTAATTTGTGTTATAAATAAAAAAAACTATTCATTATATTTTTAATATACGGCTGTTTGGCGGTTTCTTTACACCACCTGCGTGCGCATACCTTTACGTCACTGTGCGATTACCCGCGCGCCATTTTTCACAAATTCAATATTATCTAAAATATGTTTTTTCCCTCGCAAGTGTGTTGAAAAACGTCGTTTGACACGCGTGAGCATTGACTTTTATACTCTCGGCTGCATTACGCCAATCTGCATATGCAATCCAGCCTCGAGTATAATAGCCAACTTAGCCACTTGTATCATAATGTACTTTTTTGTTGCAGTTGGAGAACCATAAAACTTTAGTAGAACAATGTATAAGAGGGGAAGGTGTGGTTCAAGTCAACATACAAATAAGAGCTTCAGAGAGAAAAATCAATATCTTAGACGTGTTGAAACCTGATGAAGAGTTGGTCCAGCTACCCAATCAGATGGATGATGATTGTGAGCATACTCAACATATATACATGCTATCACGCCTGTAACCCTTTGTGGTGGGTCGAGGAATTTCCACACACTATGATCCTGACCACGGAATAAAAAAACTAAGGAGAAGTGGCATACGGCTACCGCACGCGTGGCACAAATGCGCAACATTAACGCTGGGTTCCTATAATCTACCATTACCCACGGTCACTCGTTTTTTCCTTCATCATCATCATCATTTCAGCCGAAAGACGTCCACTGCTGGACATAGGCCTCCCCCAAGCATCGCCACAACGACCGGTCCTGTGCCTTCTGCATCCAGCGGATTCCCGCGACCTTCACCAGGTCGTCGGTCCACCTTGTGGGGGGCCTACCCACGCTGCGCCTTCCAGTACGCGGTCGCCACTCCAGAACTTTACTGCCCCATCGGCCATCCGTTCTGCGAGCAATGTGCCCCGCCTACTGCCACTTAAGTTTGGCAATTCTTCGGGCTATGTCGGTTACTTTCGTTCTTCTGCGAATCTCCTCATTTCTGATTCGATCACGCAGGGACACTCCGAGCATAGCCCTCTCCATTGCCCTTTGAGTGACTTTGAGCCTTCTTATCAGGCCCATTGTGAGCGACCACGTTTCAGTACCGTAAGTAATTACTGGCAACACACACTGGTCAAAGACTTTCGTCTTTCGTTTTTTCCTTAAAAAACGTCAAATATTGACATTAAGTTTGAAGTTTTTTCAAGGAAAAACGAGCCGTCGTCGGTAAAAGCAAATTATAGGAACCCAGCGTAACTTAATCCGACTTGCGGTACCATTTAGGTAACAGCCTAGGTGGTATTAAAGTTGTTATGGGCAAAGTTAACCGCTTAACATTAGGTGGGCCTTTATCTCGTTTCGACATTCTATACTATAAAAAAAAAAAACGCGCTTAGTTTCCAAACTCAAGGTTTGCCAAAGGGCCATGGAGCGCAGTATACTTGGTGTTAAATTAACAGACCGTGTTCGAAACACAATACTGCGCTCCAAAACGCAAATTGTTGACGTGGGTTAGAAGGTCGCCCAACTGAAGTGGGACTGCGCAGGACACGTTTGCCGTATGCCAAATGAGCTGTGGGCCCGTATAGCACAGGACTGGAGCCCTGAGACAGCGAAGCGGGGCAGACCACGCAGGAGATGGAGAGACGAGCTCGATGTCTTTCTTGATGACAGCTGGCAGGAGGCGGCACAGAACCGCGATAGATGGAAGGAATTGAGGGAGGCCTTTGCCCAGCAGTGGGACAGTACAGGCTAACAAAAAAAAAAAAAAAAAAAGTTTCCCATTGCGATGCTATGACGTCTCAAATGCTTACGTGAAATACTAGATTATATCTTATTGAGTAATTATAAGGTGTAAAAATGATAGCAGAACGAAAACAATTTCTCATAGAGGTATATTATTCACCGCTATGTGTTAAATTTTGATAAAGGACAATGCTAATTTGTATGGCGCTTGGTCTATCGGCGGCTATCAATGATACAAACGTTTTGTGTTAGACTATAAAACATATAATAAGAACATAAAGGACATTGCCCATTCTCTTAGGAGCATTAGGCCCCTCAAAAAAAATTGCTATGTCACGGCTGTTTTAGTTTTATTTTGTAGACCAAGAATTATCTTTTATTATTCTGCAAACGATTTTAATTTTTTCACCCTGGTTTAAGAGAAATCTAATTTTTTCCAACTCCTTAACTGATTGATAAGTACGCTCCGTGCATCGTTGGGCGATGTAACTGAACGCACCCAAAAGGACATCCAGAGACACTATGTATGGTGTTGCAAGATATAATTATTTTGTTAATCGATTTTTGAAATCGATTTTGTAGTATTTTTTAAATAATAACATTGCAAGCTTTTAAGTTTTTGGGTGTATTAATTAATATCGATTTTATAAGTAATATTTCAGTTAATTTAAAATGATTATAACAATATTTACAATAAATGCATAGGTATTTTAAAGCAAAGAATCATCTTATTTTTCTGTACAAAAATATTTCAAAAATATGTTTTGCAATTTCTTTTGATTTGACGTCATATGAGTGATTTTTTTATAATTTTTAACGGATTTACACATGCGTACCGAAATATAGATATAAATTGTGGAAAGAAAAAATAAGAAATCAATCGATCAAGATAAGTCTAGTATAATAGTATCTGAAACACAGTAAAAGTGAATTCATAGAAGTATCGCTATTTAGAATCGATTCCGATTATTTGTTGAAATAGTCTGATATCTGGCAACATTTTCGTTCGGTTTGAATGGAGGATATACTTACGATTCAGTTTAATACATATTTATTATGTTTTTTAATGCTAGGGTGAAAGTAATGTTGATAAAGAACAAATAAACATGAAAAAATAAGACATAATTTTTGAATAATATACAGTTTTGACATGGCGCCAAAAATGGGCCCATCCGTGGGCATTGTCCTTTTCTCCCACTTGCTCGGAAATTGGTTCATTATTCAAAAAAAAACTATCGGCTCTTTTCCGAACGCAACGAAATAACAGGCCAGTAATATCCAACACGACCACGGCCTCGACTGTAATGTACTATTTAGGAACGAAGTTCCTTATCACGGCTCATAGCTTATAGGTATGATTCGGGACAAAATGTAGCGTCACGTCAGATTTTAACTATTAAATATAACGTATAAAAAGACATGTTTTACTCAGGATTGAACTTAGGCCCTGTGGTATCTCAGTCCGACGCTTGATGTTCCCTGCCATCTATGCTTGTATTATAGTTGCGAAATTTAGCATTATAATGAACCGGTCCAAAAAATATGAATTTTGAGGATAACTTCGTTTCTGTCGAGGTTCCCTGACCGAACATGTTTTTTTCTCTACAGTCTTGGAATTAGAAGAGGCAGTCCTAACACCGGACCTCGTGCCGGAGCGGACGGACGAGGTGGACGTGGTGACTTCACACGCCGCCACCGTCAAGTGGGTGGTGGACTCGCAGTTCAAGAGCGAACACCGGATCCGAGTGCCGGATGATCCGACTGAGTGGTTAGTACTGTGATGAAATTAAACACCTCAGACATATAGTAATGTAAATCGTTTATTCATTCCTTCAGTATACACTTAAAATAACAAGTACTGAATAATCTATCACAATCACGCAACAGTAACACTGATTCGTAAGATGTGTTCACTGCTCGACTGCTCGTAATAGAATGACGCCTTACAAAAGTTTTGCATGTTCCCCACTCTAAACCAAAGTGAAGTTGAACACGCAACTCGCTGCGACCAATCAGAGTAAAGTAAATAACAATTATGATCAATCGACTCACTAAAATACATTTGATCTTATTATTTACTAAATTATAAATTCATTATCATGAGATAATATTGATTAAATAATTATACAGAATAAATGGAAATATCTGTTTTTTTTTAAATAACTACATCCGTATGTCTGAAGCCAGTACAACCACTAGCGCCATCTGTCGCCGTGTAAAGAAAGGTTTTATTTGTAACATTAAGTTACATTATTTCGCAAAATCATTACAGTACTATCAGCAAACTTTTCGGTGAACCACCACTAAGGCTAAAATCGCTTGAGCTCAGTCTTCGACGGCAGCTGTAGGTACAGTCAACCAAACGGAATTATGACCCACTATAAGCTTAATTTTCTACAAACATTCTAATACAATTAGGTCGAGTTTCGCTCAAAGATATTTCCGTGGCAACAAACTTGTTATCAATTTTATTGTACAACTAGCTTTTACCCGCGGCTCCGCTCGCGTTAAATTCTGCTAACCCACGTCAGTCCAGTCCATTCCAGTCCAGTCCACTGTCCCACTGTCCCGCTGTCCCGCTGCCCCACTGCCCCGCTACCCCACAGCCCCGCTATCTCACTGCCCCGCTGCCCCACTATCCCACTGCCCCGCTGCCCCACTGCCCAACTGCCCAGCTGCCCCGCTGCCCCACTGCCCCGCTGCACAGCTGCCCCGCTGCACCACTGCCCCGCTACCCCACTGCCCCGCTGCCCAAATGCCCCGCTGCCCTGCTACCCCACTGCCCCGCTACCCCACTGCCCAGCTGTCCCGCTGCCCCACTGCCCGCAGCCCCGCTACCCAACTGCCCATCTACCCCACTGCCCCACAGCCCCGCAGCCCCACTGCCCCGCTGCCCCACTGCCCCAATGCCCCGCTGCCCCACTGCCCCGCTGCCCCGAATCCCCAAGGCCCCGCTGCCCCACTGCCCCGCTGCCCAAATGCCCCGCTGCCCCACTATACCACTGCCCCACTGCCCCGCTGCCCCACTGCTCCGCTGCCCCGGTAACCCACTGCCCCGCTGCCCAACTATCCCACTGCCCCGGTAATCCACTGCCCCACTACCCCACTGCACCACTGCCCCGCTGCCCCACTATCCCCCTGCCCCACTGCCTGCCCCGCTGCCGCACTCCCCTACTGCCCCGCTACCCCGCTACCCAACTGCCCCGCTGCCCCGCTACCCCACTGCCCCACTATCCCACTGCCCCGCTGCCCTGGTACCCCACTTCCCCGCTGCCCCGCTGTCCCAGTGCCTCGCTGCCCCGCTGCCCCACTAACCCACTGCCCCACTGTCCCACCGTGTCACCGTCCCACTGCCACTGTCCTGCTGTCCCACTGTCCCACTATCTCACTATATCACTATCGTCCCGTCCCATGTCCCATGTCCTGTCCCATGTCCCATCCTATGTCCAGTTCCATGTGCCGTCCCACTGTCCTGTCCCATGTCCCGTCTCATGTCCCGTCCCATTTCTCGTCCCATGTTCCGTCCCCTGTCCCGTCCACTGTCCCGTCCCCAGTCCCGTCCCCAGTCCCGTCCCCAGTCCCGTCCCCTGTCCCGTCCCCAGTCCCATCCCCATTCCTATCCCCTGTCCACTCCACTCCACTCCATCGTACATTACTATCCGCTCGTGCAAATGCATAGAAGCTTCGATCTGTCGGGTGAGTACGCAACCCACGAATTATTGTTTTTCTTTTTTTCTTTCTTTCTTTCTTTCTCAAAACCCATACCAGTTTTTAAGTCAGATCATCAGCTTTCCAACAAAAAAAAAAACATCAAAATCGGTCCAGTAGTTTTAGCGTGATGCTGGAACAAACAAACAAACAAACAAACAAACAAACAGACGTTTACAATTTTATAATAGTTAAGATGACAGTTAGTTTCTTCTAATTTGATTGATATTCTTCTGGAATTAAAAGAGTTCGTATATGTAGGTTTTTGAATAATAATAAAAAATAGTTCTTTTTTATAGGTAAACTATGCGGAACGACAGTTAATTCTAAATTCAAAACATTATTCTAGCTTTATCAAAAACGTAACTTTTTATCCAATTATTAATCTATTACATTTAATAACAAAGCTCAAAATTGCATAGACCTCTGACCCGTATTAACGCAGTTTCCTTAATATTCAAAATGTCCTAAGTGCAGCACGATGCTAATAAGAAGAAAATTTTACTGTTTTAACAATATCATACGAATTCTCGGCTGAGTGGGTCATGATTCCGATTTGTTGACTGTACGTGTAATGTAGTAGGATTCTTTGAAGGGACTTTGTCGACAAAATTTATCACCGGGAAGGATCGTGACTACCTACGTATTATTAAGAGCCTGTACAGTCCCACTGTAGGGCAAAGGCCTCCCTACTCTCCTTCCACCTCTCTCTGTCTGTGGCTAATAAGGACCAGTCTTTTTGAAAGTTGTCCAGTTCATCCCGCCATCTCCGTCTGCGCCTGCCGCGTTGGCGTTTGCCATTTGTGAGGGCCCATTTGGTCGCACGTTTGGCCCATTGGTCGTCTGGCATGCGGCAGATGTGTCCAGCCCAGTTCCACTTCAGCATGGCAGCTTTCCGTGTGACATTCGTAATTTTTGTCCTGGAACGGATAACCTACATAATCGAAGATAAATATTAAGATTGTTATTCGCAATGATATGGTACAGATGATGTTAAAAATACATGTTTTTACACATTAGATGTCCGATAAATCCTTTGGTCATCCTCTGTGCCTTTTCCGAACTACGACGGGGTCGGCTTCCAGTCTAACCAGATGCGGCTGAACATCAGTATTTTACACGGAGCGACTGCCATAAGACTCCCGCAACCCAGTTACTGGGTAATACTGACATTCGGAGGTTAGACCAGTTGTCAGACTTTACCTGCCGCGGACCTTATTCAACGTGCCGCGGACCTTATTCAACAATTCGTTTTTATACCAGGTCGGTGCAACACGTGAAGCTGTGGATACAGTGGGCCGTCCGCCAGTTCAACCTCATCGGTGTCAAACTATCAGATTGGAACATTAGCGGGCAGGAACTCTGTGCTATCAACAATGTGGACTTTAAGTAAGTCCAAAAAAAATTTCCTCTGCCTACCCCTTCGGGGAAATACATGCGTGATGTTAGGTGTGTGTGTAAAAAAAATTGCAAAATTAATAAAAAACAAAAATACATAATTAATTATGGTGATGTCTGTGGTCTAGTGGCTAGAGTGTCGGACTGCTGATCACGAGGTCGTGGGTTCGATTCCCACAGGATACAAATATTTGTGTGATGAACAATAAGTAAGTAAGCTGTGGCGATGCTTGGGGGAGGCCTATGTCCAGCAGTGGACGTCTTTTGGCTGAAATGATGATGATGATGAACAATAAGTGTTTATGTTGTTAGTGTTTGTGCTGGGTGTTTCTTATGTATTATAAGTTTGTATTTCCAAAAAAAGTACATAAGTATTATATCCATGGTCTAGTACCCATAGCACAAGCTCTGCTTAGTTTGGGACTAGATGGTGCTGTGTAAAATGTCGCAAAAATATTCATTAATTATTTATTCATATTAATTAATTAATTTACTAGGCTTATATACGTCATTTGGCGTATACACCAATCGACGTACACTCTGTTTTTTCTCTCTTGTCTTATTAAGTAAACAATCTTGTATTATGTCTTTTTAATGCAATTCGTCAATAATAATAATAATTAAAATACATTAGTTATTAAGAAATATTAACAAAAAATCAGCCAACTTTGAAATTGTAATTGAAAACGATTCCTTAGCAAAAAAAAAAAAAAAATCATTACGTACAATGTTCCTTGCAGTCGAAGCTGTGATACTTTTAAGAAAACAATGTATGGTTACGCGACGCGAATGACTAGTCGTTGGTTCGCTGAGTGACATTCCCGTAGTAGACAGGCTACTCAGGATGCATGCGAATATAACATCTATTTCTAATGTAATTGAATGCAAGTAGCGTAATATAATGTAAGCGCCCTCTAGCGTCGAGTAGTTGAACTCGTTGGTTATTGCCAGAAATAGTTATC
Source organism: Asteroscopus sphinx (assembly GCA_949699075.1). Lineage (NCBI taxonomy): Eukaryota > Metazoa > Arthropoda > Insecta > Lepidoptera > Noctuidae > Asteroscopus > Asteroscopus sphinx. The sequence goes on from OX453032.1 coordinate 5,177,111, forward strand.
TGCTATGCTACCCAGCATGCATGCGAATAAAATATCTATTTCTAATGTCATTGAGGCCAAAATAGCGTCATTTAAATGTAGCGCCCCCTGGCTTCTAGTAGTTGAACTCACTAGATGTTGCTTACGATTTGATTAAAATGGAAGCATGTTCGTTAAAAACTAATTTAAAAAACTCGCATTTTGATTGAATTTAATAAACACTGTATGAGTTTATGGTCCAATTTAAATTTTAAATTGGGACCCAATTACGGCACGGTTTTTTGTGTATTCTAATGTACTATTTCAGTTGTAAATGTGTGAGTTCGGCGACACTGGATCTCGTACTAGGTTATCGAAATAGCCATTCCCCTTGTTGTTATTCCGTGCTCCTGACAATAGATAAATAAATAAATATTTTTGGGACATTTTACACAGCACCATCTAGTCCCAAACTAAGCAGAGCTTGTAATATGGGTACTAGACAATGGATATAATACTTATTGTTAATTATATGTGGTATAGGCGGGAATCGCAGTATTAAAGGTATTGAATGGTTCGTCAAATAACCTTGCGGCGTACACACATAACATCTCCACTGATAAACTCTATATTTTGTAGTTTGTTAATATATTTTATTCCTCTTGTATTCATCGGGGTTGGGGGATTCTGCGGCACAAGGACCTTATAAAAAACCATAGCGTGGAGTTAGAAACGAACTCACGCGAGCAGTACAAATAGCGAGAGGCCACGGAACGGTCCAAAACTTTTGTGCTCCCGTAATTATTTATTTGCGGTGAATTTAACTACTGTGGAGTGTCTCTAAATTGGTGTGCGAAGAGTGCAGAATCGGGGTAAGTGTAGGTATATATAAAAATCTGTGTATTTTGTGTATTTTCGGTTTTACACTTAGCGCGTGAGACTGGTACAACGGCAGAACAAACGGAGATTTTAAATCCAGCGGTGCGGTATGATGGACTGGTCAACAGTTCTAACACTTATTATACTTTTTTTTTTGTAAATACCTACTTATAATACATAAGAAACACCTAGACCAACACAAACACTTATGCTCATCACACAAATATTTGTGTTCTGTGGGAATCGAACCCACGACCTCGTGATCAGCAGTCCCATACTCGAACCACCAGACCACAGACGTCGTCATGATCATGTCATATCGTCAGATGTTTCTGATTGCCCTTTATTGATGAAATTAATTATCTAAGTATCACAAATAAATGACGAAAGGGAACTTCTACAGTCAGCACATTGAGATTTAAAGCGTTGAGTTTAGTTTGGAACTATTTTGAACCATAAAGGTATTATACTGACGTAAGTATAGAAATGTCTTTGATTTTGAACGTTTTTAGGGTTCCATAGTCCTACAAGGAACCCTTATAGTTTCGTCATGTCCGTCCGTCTGTCCTAATCCTTTACAGCTTAATAACTTCCACAGTTATAAACATAAGTAAATGAAATTTTGTTAAAAAATAGTCTACATATAGATCTCAATTTTATAAGAATAAAAAAATCGTTTTTACGTATTTTTGGGGTGGCGCCCATACATGTGAAATGGGGATGAACATTTTTTTTTCGCTGCACCCCCTCCTTTGGGGTATTATTGAATAGGTCTACTAAAATGAAGGTAATGTTTCATACACCACTTTTTTATCAGGTGTACCATCTGCGAAATATAGCCCGCCAAAGTGGCTTGCAATGTGTCCCCCCCCCTGCCATTTCTAAACTATGCAACATAGAAAGTTATAATCTTCCACATTGATAGACCTTAGTGAAAACTCTCTTTTAAAATTATTTCAAGTATAATGTGATTATAATTTTTTGAGTTATAGAGAGAAAACTGAAAAATACTTAAAACGTCCTAGTTCAAAGGTCATTGACCTTAGAGAAAAATGATCATAGCAAATAATGCTCATTTAGCTAGTTTCTATTTGAAAAAATCACAAAAAGTAACTTTGACATGACACACTTCTTAAATTTGGCTTCTTGAATTTATCGCTAGATGGCGCTACTAACAACACGCTCTGAGTCGCGAATGCTGCCGATTATTGCAAAAACTAAAATAGCCATGATTAATATTCGATTTGATTCGTTTGTACTTACACCTACTTAAGGAAATACTGAGCATGGCCCGACATGCTCTTGGCCGGTTTTTGATTACGAGAATTGGCCTTCTGAACCTTCTTACACTGAGAAGAGGTCCATGCCTAGCAGTGAGACCTAAAGGACTCATTACCTATACAACGTGTGATTGAAATAACAGAAAACCTCTTTAAGGGGGTCATTAAATTAAATAAAAAAATTGAACCGACGAAAATAGAAACTGAAAAGCGAAAAATTTAATGAAGCTTTTAGTCTTTTCCTAACTAAACAATTTAAATAATAGTTATGAGTCGGCGCCAAACCAACAAGCAAAGTGCGTGAAAGTTGCAAGTGTTCGAACAGATAACGCATTTTTGGAAAGTTATTGTTTATTGTTGAAAATTTCACGTTGTATTTGATGTTATGTTGTTTTTATTATTTATTAAAGTAATTAAATGATCTTCGTTGATTGTTTGTTTACTAATACATAAAAATAAAAATATACGCGTCGAATTGAGAACCTCCTCTTTTTCGTCGGTTAAAAATGTAGAGAAAGAACAGCTGTTATTTTTTTCGCGATTTCATTTTATTTATTTATTTATTATTCCTCCTTACATCTATCTTTACAGGTTTAAACCTAATGCGATAGTGTGGCTATCAACTATAATAATAAAAATAAAATAAATAAATAAATAATCTTTATTTGAATACAACAAATTGTTACATCTCGCATACTACATTTGTTACTGCTTGCGCACTACGCAAGGGATTAAGTAGATACGTCTAATCGCAGCGGGTGTGCAGAAAGACTACCCACTCCCATGCTAGGAGTCAACCTGTGTTACGAGTAGTAGGAGGCTGCCCGTCCACCCACTGACAACTAGCGATTATACCTATCATAACAGTTATACTATGTAGCATTACTTGATTAACTTGAAACCCAAACTAGTCATGCCTGTTCATTTGGGAATCAGTACAAACGAAAGAATATACAGTTTTTTTAAACTAAAAAGAAACACGCTTTTAGAGGTACTGTAGTCCATCATCAGATCTGCTCGATGGTACCGAGTTATTGTATTAATAATATACCAGGCCCCTCAGAAAGTATTGCGAAAAAAAGTTTTTATATATGGGAGACTGGCCAGTTATAATGTTTTTCGAAAATATGATTATTTATAAGTAAAAATAAGTAAGTTCCAATTTCAAAATTTCCCTCCACATTTTTTGCGAGTTAATTCAAAGTATTGTGTCTCACTGAAATATGGATCTGCGCCGGGAACATTTTAGAGCTATGATTTTATACGATTTCAAGTGTCGCCTGAAACCGGATGAATCGTACGATAGACTTCAAATGGCATTCATGGATGAAGGCCCTTCCAAGGCAACCGTGTATCGTTGGTATAACGAATTCAAGCGCGGTCGACCAACTTTGGGGGATGACGAAAGAAGCGGTCGCCCTTTGACGGCTGTTACCGAAGAAAACGTGCTAGCAGTGAAAAATTTAATCCAAGACAATAGGCGAATTACATATCAGGAGATTCAACACATATTGAAGATTGGATCGGGAAGCGTTCACGAGATTCTACACAGCCATCTTCGCGTGAGGAGGATAGTATCACGCTGGGTGCCGCACAACCTCACCGATGCTCAGAAGCAGGCCCGGGTGGAATGGTGCTGTGATATGCTTAACAAATTTGAAGCAGGCTCGTCTCGGCGTGTTTACGACATCGTTACAGGTGATGAGTCCTGGATTTATCAATACGACCCAGAAACCAAGCGCCAGTCGACTGTTTGGGTGTTTCAAAATGAGCCAACGCCTACCAAAGTGAAGCGATCTAGAAGCGGGGGTAAGATTTTGATCGCTAGCTTTTTTAATTTGACTGGCCACTTGGTATCAATTCCCTTACGGGATCAAAGAAGCATTAATGCCGAATGGTATACTACCAAATGTTTGCCAGAAGTTTTCTCTGTTATAAGCAACAAGCGACCAAACACAGGGCTCCGCGGGCTACTGCTCCACCACGACAATGCACCTGCGCACACCGCACTCAAAACGAGGGACTTCCTGGACAGCACGCCAGTCAAACTCCTGGGTCACCCTCCTTACAGCCCTGATCTAGCACCGTGTGACTTCTTTTTATTCCCAAAAATAAAAAATCAGCTCAAAGGGATACAATTTTCGTCGCCGGAAGATGCGCTGGCTGCGTTCGAGCAGGCTGTAAACGAGGTGTCTGCGGCGGACTGGAAAAAGTGTTTTGAAAACTGGTTTAGGCGCATGAATCTTTGTATAGAGGCTGGTGGAAAGTACTTTGAAAAGATTTGATAAAAATATATGTACGTATAGAACAATTTTTTTTAGTTTCGCAAAACTTTCTGAGTGTCCCACGTATTACAAACAATCCTAAAATTATAATAAAAAGTACTTACATGCTACTTACTATACTAACTTAACAACTAACAACTAAAAATACCAATGTACACATTTAACTTACATTATAACTAAGTTTAATAGAACTTTTGCGAATTCACTCAAATTGCACGAAAATATATCGAGTCTCTCATGAACTTCGTTTACTACGCGGATTGTTCGTGTAAGGGGTGCTTTCGCTAATAAATTGGTCCTGGCTACTGGCACGTCTAGCAGTAGCGGGCGCCGCCGCCTCCACACGTATCGGTCCGGTACGCAAAGCTTCAGGTGACGCAGCACTCCCGGGTTATGCGCTACCCCACGCAGTAGCTGTACTACATACGCGGCGAGTTCATGTTTGTTTCCATAGTAAAAGGTGTTCATATTGAGTACCCTTTAAGAGGTTTTCAGTTATTTCAGTTATACCACAATCTAGCGAATCCAAGCATTCGTCCAACGTTAGAGTTAAGGGTCCCAAGCTGCATTCAAAACTGTCAAACAATGTCCCGAGTTGCCTTTAAAAACTGTCAATATCAATTTTCGTTGAACCACTATATGGACCAGAGATTACACTGTGGTTATACGTTGTAATTATGGCACAATATAAAATATAACCTTTTTTACAGAGAAAAAGTACCATCAGACCCGGGAGATATATTTTGGACGCATTTCGAGTTACTTCGGAAGTGTAAATTCATTGGTAAGTGAAATTATTATATTTTCTTATGAAACTGCTCGATTAGCGCTGAGATTGATCAATCAATCAACAAAATCATATCAATCAACGAAGGAAACTATAATACTTGTATTACAGTGGTGTGTAACTCAGCTCAGAACCGGTTCAAATATTCAGATCAATAAGCTTGAGTTGTTGAGCTGCAGTTCAATGACAAAATACGCAGCTCACGGCTCAAAAAAAAGTATCTATCTGTGCGACATCGTTCGTTGCACGAGAGATAAAAGATGTCCATATCAATAAAAACCTGTTTGAACCAGTGATAGGGGGCGACGATAGACTATAGAGCGAGCTAGAACACGCTCAAATAAATTAAACGCTCTATAAGCTCAGCGACTCGCATCATAGATCATAGCTTCAAGTACGCAGAGGCACTAATTGAGCTGATCTGTGAGACGGTTCACAGCTCCGGTTCACGTGTGTAAAAAGTCGGTAACCGGCTAGTTTACCTAGAACCTAATATTTATTTTTGATAAATAAATTGTTTCTGTCCACATTACAGCGGTCATTCAAAACGACGAGCAGCAACCGGTCAAGGATCCGCTAGAAGTGCCACAGTCTGCCATCAAGAAGAAACCCAAACAGGTCAGTTAAATCTCAACAAAAACTATCATTCATTCACTGTTCTGAAACAATTTATTCGCTGTTTTGAAATCATTCATTCCCTGTTCTGTAATTATTCATTCCCTGTTCTATAATCATTCATTTACTGTTCTGTATTCATTAATTCCCTATTCTGTAATTATTAATTCCCAATTCTGTAATCATTCATTCCCTGTTCTGTAATCATTCATTCCCTGTTCTGTAATCATTCATTCCCTATTCTGTAATCATTCATTCCCAATTCTGTAATCATTTATTCCCTGTTCTGTAATCATTCATTTATTGTTCTGTATTCATTCATTCCCTATTCTGTAATCATTCATTCCCTATTCTGTAATCATTCATTCCCTGTTCTGTAATCATTCATTCCCTGTTCTGTAATCATTCATTCCCTGTTCTGTAGTCATTTATTCACTGAACTGTAATCATTCAATCACTGTTCTGTAATCATTCATTCACTGTTCTGTAACCATTTATTCGCTGTTTTGAAATCATTCATTCCCTGTTCTGTAATTATTTATTCCCTGTTCTGTAATCATTCATTTACTATTCTGTATTCATTCATTCCCTATTCTGTAATCATTCATTCCCAATTCTGTAATCATTCATTCCCTGTTCTGTAATCATTCATTCCCTGTTCTGTAATCATTCATTCCCTATTCTGTAATCATTCATTCCCAATTCTGTAATCATTTATTCCCTGTTCTGTAATCATTCATTTATTGTTCTGTATTCATTCATTCCCTATTCTGTAATCATTCATTCCCAATTCTGTAATCATTTATTCCATGTTCTGTAATCATTCATTTATTGTTCTGTATTAATTCATTCCCTATTCTGTAATCATTCATTCCCTATTCTGTAATCATTCATTCCCTGTTCTGTAATCATTCATTCCCTGTTCTGTAGTCATTTATTCACTGAACTGTAATCATTCACTCGCTGTTCTGTAATAATTAATTCGCTGTTTTGTAATCATTCATTATTCTAAATTAATTTATTCATTCATTATCATCATTTCAGCTGAAAGTCGTCCACTGCTGGACAAAGGCCTCCCTTAAAGGGGGGGGGGGTGCCATAATCGCCACGCTTGGCAGGCGGGTTGGCGATCGCAGTTGGTTGTGTAAATACTCAGAGAACGCTTCTGCCTATCCTCTGCTGAATCCCTTAGTCGCCTTTTACGACACCCATGAGAACATAACATAACATCACGCCTGTATTTCCCCGAAGGGGTAGGCAGAGGTGTATAGTACACCCACATTTCGCCAGTTATGTTGTAAGTCCCATGTAATAGGGGGCGAGCCTATTGCCATTAACCGGGCACAAATCCAGACTCCGGGCTGCTACTGAGAATTTACTAATGAAAAAACCCAATAACACTTTGCCCGACCCGGGAATCGAACCCAGGACCTCACGCTCAGCAGTCGCACTGGCAACCACTAGACCAACGAGGCAGTCGAGTTAGTTTGTGAGTTTACATAGAATTAAAAAAAAACATATACCATAACCAATAAACCCGTTGCCTAATGAACTTTATCTTGTCTGTATAAAATTATACTATCTATAACTATTTATCTATAATAAAATACCCTCACGTATTAAAAATCTAAGCTCATTTAATGCATTCAAAACTGAGCTAGCACTATATGTAATTTCAGACAACTCTTTTGTAAAATAATGAATGCACTGAATGGGTACACCACAATTCAATGAAAAAAAATATACATTTTTAAATTCGTAGAACTAAACCATCATAGCTTAAGACGCTGACAACAGCCAAAGACCGCAAATAGGCTCTTTTAAAAACATTTTTAGCTGTATCTATATTGTTTGTGGCAGTGAAAAAAAAAATGTTAATCTTGATCGTATTTTCTGAAACTGTATTGTGCCCAAAACACGTTTTCTTGAAGTTTTCTCTACAGAAAAGAATTGTAAACTAACCTCTTAAAACATGCTTTAAAGCAAACAATATCTATTATTTACTAAATATTATAAATAAAATTAAGAAAACATTTGAGAAAGACAATAATCTAAACATTTGTTGTTTCTGTTTTTCAAATAAGCTTTTAGTTTATTATTAAAAAAAAAAAAGTTAATTTTCATTCAAGTTGAGCGGCGTATCCGACGTCCCTCGGCTCGTTGTCTCTCTTTCAGTTCTGTACGAAACGACAGTGACCGCAGAGGTCTGATTTTTTAGGTGTTGTCAGCCTCTTAAGTTAATATTGTTCTCAAGTAAGTGACTTTGTGTTTTTATTGAGAATAAATTTCTTTAAACCTATAACACTGCAATTGTTTTGAAACGCGTAAAAATACCGCAAAAGGCAGAAATAATCATAAAGAATTATTTGATAAAAAATTCTCAACAGGTGATCATCCGACCCTCAGAAGACGAGTACACGTCATACGTGACATCACGCAACGGCAACAACGGCCAGATACAACTGTGGCAGTTCCTACTAGAACTACTCACTAGTGCGGAGTACTTTGACGTCATACGGTGGCATGGTGAGACACAAACTATATAATTATATCTTCAACAACAGTCAGATACAACTGTGGCAGTTCCTACTAGAACTACTCACTAGTGCGGAGTACTTTGACGTCATACGGTGGCATGGTGAGACACAACCTATATAAGAATCTCTTCAACAACAGTCAGATACAACTGTGGCAGTTCCTACTAGAACTACTCACGAGTGCAGAGTACTTTGACGTCATACGGTGGCATGGTGAGACACAACCTATATAAGAATCTCTTCAACAACAGTCAGATACAACTGTGGCAGTTCCTACTAGAACTACTCACGAGTGCGGAGTACTTTGACGTCATACGGTGGCATGGTGAGACACAAACTATATAATTATCTCTTCAACAACAGTCAGATACAACTGTGGCAGTTCCTACTAGAACTACTCATAAGTGCGGAGTACTTTGACGTCATACGGTGGCATGGTGAGACACAAACTATATAATTATATCTTCAACAACAGTCAGATACAACTGTGGCAGTTCCTACTAGAACTACTCACTAGTGCGGAGTACTTTGACGTCATACGGTGGCATGGTGAGACACAACCTATATAAGAATCTCTTCAACAACAGTCAGATACAACTGTGGCAGTTCCTACTAGAACTACTCACGAGTGCAGAGTACTTTGACGTCATACGGTGGCATGGTGAGACACAACCTATATAAGAATCTCTTCAACAACAGTCAGATACAACTGTGGCAGTTCCTACTAGAACTACTCACGAGTGCGGAGTACTTTGACGTCATACGGTGGCATGGTGAGACACAACCTATATAAGAATCTCTTCAACAACAGTCAGATACAACTGTGGCAGTTCCTACTAGAACTACTCACGAGTGCGGAGTACTTTGACGTCATACGGTGGCATGGTGAGACACAAACTATATAATTATCTCTTCAACAACAGTCAGATACAACTGTGGCAGTTCCTACTAGAACTACTCATAAGTGCGGAGTACTTTGACGTCATACGGTGGCATGGTGAGACACAACCTATATAAGAATCTCTTCAACAACGGTCGGATACAACTGTGGCAGTTCCTACTAGAACTACTCACGAGTGCGGAGTACTTTGACGTCATACGGTGGCATGGTGAGACACAACCTATATAAGAATCTCTTCAACAACGGTCGGATACAACTGTGGCAGTTCCTACTAGAACTACTCACGAGTGCGGAGTACTTTGACGTCATACGGTGGCATGGTGAGACACAACCTATATAAGAATCTCTTCAACAACGGTCGGATACAACTGTGGCAGTTCCTACTAGAACTACTCACGAGTGCGGAGTACTTTGACGTCATACGGTGGCATGGTGAGACACAAACTATATAATTATCTCTTCAACAACAGTCAGATACTTCCTACTAGATCAGTAAGATAAGTAAGCTGAAGTGGCAGTGGGCTGGCCATGTCTGTCGAAGGACCGATGGCCGCTGGAGCAGACGTGTCCTTGAGTGGAGATCGCGAATCGCCAAACGCAGCGTAGGGCGCCCCCCTGCCAGGTGGAACGCGACTTGAAGAACATGGCTGGGGGGGACTGGATGCGGAAGGCAGATGAAAGCGAAGCCTTTCTCAGTACGCCTTATGACTTGTTTCTGTAAATACTGTAACAAAAACCCATAATAGTACATTGATACACAAGATTAGACACTGGAAGGAAAAGATGGAATAAAACAAAGTTTACATTACATCAACCATTAATTTAATAGTCATATTATGCACACTCGACAATTTAATCAACTGCAGGAAATTACTAATATAGACAATAAATTTAAAAAGACTAATTTGACAATTACTAAATACAATAACCAGCATTGATTACTTTAATTATTAATTACAAGCACTAAAACATAAATGATTAAGGATATACTTAACAGACTCAATATACAGCACAGACAGCAAGATTATTATAGCAACGCGACAGAGGTTCGACCTAGACAGTTGTTCGTAACAAAAGAGAGACCGAATGATATGCGCGATGTCTTAAATACACTTTTTCCCCGCCGTGTCATCTCCGAGTGTCGGGAGGTGGGATGGGCGTGTCGATAATGTTGCCATGTTGTCAGCGTCTATGGGGTGGCCAGCGTTGGTGTAACAACATTATGATACAAGTGAGCTATGTTGACTATTATACTCGAGGCTGGATTGCAGCCCGAGCCGAAGACGAGGGTGTAATGGAGCCGAGAGTATAATAGTCAATGCTCACGCGTGTCATACGACGTTTTTCAACACACTTGCGAGGAAAAAAACATACCCACATTTTAGACAAATACTGAATTTGTGAAAAATGGCGCGCGGATTACTTTAATCGCGCGGTGACATACAGCTATGCGCGCGCAGGTGGTCGAAGGAAACCGCCATACAGCCTAATATTAAAAATATTATAAATTGATTTTTTTATTTATAAAACAATTGTTGACAAAAATAAATAATTTGATGAAATTAAATGTTTATATAACATATTTTAATTAATACAGTTGATTTATTCCCAAAAATGTTTTATTTTGTTTAGGCATAAAAACTCTTTGCGGCGATTTAAAAATAAACTGTAAAGTAAAAAGCACTAGTGCAATAATATAATGAAAAAAACCGCCCAAGAGCATGTCGGGCCATGCTCAGTATTATAGGGTTCCTTAAGTAGGTGTACAAACGAATGAAATCGAATATTAATCATGGCTATTTTAGTTTTTGCAATAATCGGCAGCATTCGCGACTCAGAGCGTGTTGTTAGTAGCGCCATCTAGCGATAAATTCAAGAAGCCAAATTTAAGAAGTCTGTCAAAGTTACCTTTTGTGATTTTTTCAAATAGAAAGTAGCTAAAGGAACATTATTTGCCATGATAATTTTTCTCTAAGGTCAATGACCTTTGAACTAGGACGTTTTAAGTATTTTTCAGTTTTCTGTCTATAACTCAAAAAATTATAATCACATTATACTCGAAATAATTTTAAAAGAGAGTTTTCACAAAGGTCTATCAATGTGGAAGATTATAAGTTTCTACGTTGCATAGTTTAGAAATGGCAGGGGGGGGGACACATTGCAAGCCACTTTGGCGGGCTATATTTCGCAGATGGTACACCTGATAAAAAAGTGATGTATGAAACATTACCTTCATTTTAGTAGACCTATTCAATGATACCCCACACGAGGGGGTGCAGCGAAAAAAATATTTTTTTCTCCATTTCACATGTATGGGCGCCACCCCTAAAGAACGTAAAAACTATTTTTTTATTATTTTAAAATTGAGATCTATATGCAGACTATTTTTTAACAAAATTTCATTTACTTATGTTTATAACTGTAGAAGTTATTAAGCTGTGAAGGATTAGGACAGACGGACGGACATGTCGAAACTATAAGGGTTCCTTGTAGGACTACGGAACCCTAAAAAGCACGCGTGCGCTATAAGCTACATTATGAATTTAAAAGCGGTTCAATAAGAGCCACTTTACGAGCAAGTGTGTTGAAAACATTTATTATTGTGCTGTTTCTAACTGCAGAAACAAAAGCTGTAAAGTACATTTGAATAAAGTAAATTTAAAAAAATAATGTCGTCAATATGGGAGTCGTAATTTGTTCGAAAGTAGCCACGCATGAATCGCAAGTAAAATTGTGATTACAACCATTCTATTTCTGTGGGCTCCACAGTTGCTACAGGCGGTGGTTACGACTTTCCATCAGATTGGCTGTAAGTTTGTAAGCCAAATCATCATCCTCCTGCCCTTATCCCAATTTATTTGGGGTCGGTGCAGCATGTTTTTTTCTTCCATACATCTGTATTCATATCATCTTTCACACAATCCATCCATATTTTCTTCGGTCTCCCTCTTTTCTTATAGCCATCAACATTCATACTTAAAACTTTCCTCGTAACATGCTCCCCATTCCGCCTCATCACATGTCCATACCATGATAGTCTGTTGCTACTTAACTTCTCTGTCACTGGCGCTACTTTCAGACTCCCTCTTACATATTCATTCCTTATCCTATCCATTCTCGTTACACCACACATTCCTCTTAACATTCTCATCTCAGCTGCATGCACTTGCCTTTCATTAATTCCTTTCGTAGCCCAACATTCCGATCCATACAGGACAGCAGGTCTTATCATGGTCTTATAGATTTTCCCCTTCAGTTTAAGAGGAATTCGGGAGTCACATGTAGTTCCCGTGACCTGCCGCCATTTCAACCATCCTGTGTTAATTGTGTTGTAAGCCAAATGATCAAGTAATTCTAATAATAAAATGTTTTTTCTCATTTCCAGGCACAGAAGGAGAATTTAAACTACTAGAGCCGGAAAGAGTGGCTCGGTTATGGGGAGCGAGGAAGCATAAACCTGCCATGAATTACGAGAAGCTATCGAGAGCGCTGCGGTACTACTATGACGGTGATATGATCGCCAAGGTGTCGGGGAAGAGGTCTGTTTAAGGATTTTTATTATTATTTTAGTCTATTATAGCTTATAGTCTATAGCCCAGGGGTCGGCAAGTAGTTTTAAGTGGGGTCCGGATACTGTTGAAATTTTTTATAGAAGTCCAAAAAAAAACTGATAAAAATGATGTAGGTACTATTTTTTATTTGCTTTCAGATTTAGTTATTATATAACATAACAACATAACATCACGCCTGTATTTCCCCGAAGGGGTAGGCAGAGGTGTAATAATACACCCACATTTCGCCAGTTATGTTATAAGTCCCATGTAATAGGGGGCGAGCCTATTGCCATTGACCGGGCACAAATCCAGACTCCGGGCTGCTACTGAGAATTTCCTAATGAAAAAACCCAATAACACTTTGCCCGACCCAGGAATCGAACCCAGGACCCCACGCTCAGCAGTCACGCTTGCGACCCACTAGACCAACGAGGCAGAAAAAAAAAAACAAAAAAAAATATTAAAATTAATATATATTGTATGTATTTATTATATGTATATTTAACAATATTTGGCGGTCCGAAATTCGACCTTCCGCGGTCCACCTGTTGCTGACCGCTGCTATAGCCTATTATAGTGTATATTCTTTTAGGTATAGTCTATTAATAGCCAATAGCTTATTATAGCCTATTGTAGTCCATAGTGTCTATACTATGACGGTGATATGATCGCCAAGGTGTCGGGGAATGGGTTTGTTTAAGGCTAATTTAATTGATTTCAAAATGAATCGACCATAAATACTTTTTTTTTTTTACCCGTAAATAACCATTTATTGACATCTAAATAGTAAATATTGACGTAACCTAACCTTACAAAGTAACCTGTGTTATTTACCAAACCTTACAAAGTAACCTGTGTTATTTACCTAACCTTACAAAGTAACCTGTGTTATTTACCAAACCTTACAAAGTAACCTGTGTTATTTACCTAACCTTACAAAGTAACCTGTGTTATTTACCTAACCTTACAAAGTAACCTGTGTTATTTACCTAACCTTACAAAGTATCCTGTGTTATTTACCTAACCTTACAAAGTATCCTGTGTTATTTACCTAACCTTACAAAGTAACCTGTGTTATTTACCTAACCTTACAAAGTAACCTGTGCTATTTACCAAACCTTACAAAGTAACCTGTGTTATTTACCTAACCTTACAAAGTAACCTGTGTTATTTACCTAACCTTACAAAGTAACCTGTGTTATTTACCTAACCTTACAAAGTAACCTGTGTTATTTACCTAACCTTACAAAGTAACCTGTGTTATTTACCTAACCTTACAAAGTAACCTGTGTTATTTACCTAACCTTACAAAGTAACCTGTGTTATTTACCTAACCTTACAAAGTCACCTGTGTTATTTACCTAACATTACAAAGTAACCTGTGTTATTTACCTAACCTTACAAAGTAACCTGTGTTATTTACCTAACCTTACAAAGTCCTCTAGCTTTACATGCTATGCTTTATTGTACACCATAAAATACATTACATTATACATTAATAGACATTCATACAAAGACAGTAATTAATTATTTTATTATTTTTAACGCATTTACGCATGCGAAGGGAAATCTAACGATATAAATTTCTGGAAAGAAAAAATCGCTCACGAGCAGGATTCGAACCTGCGACTCCTGGCTCAGTACGCCAGTGCTTTATCCACTAAGCTACCGTGAACACTGCTCGTGGTATCGAAATTTACCTCCACTTTTTGTACGTCTTTGGGTGCCGCTTCATCATCCGCTGGATGCGGAAGGCACAGGACCGGTCGTTGTGGCGATGCTTGGGGGAGGCCTATGTCCAGCAGTGGACGTCTTTTGGCTGAAATGATGAATGATGATGAAACCTTATTAGAATTAAAATAGTGTATTGTGTATATTTTTTATCAAGAAAACCTATTTCTTCTTGTCACTTTTTAGGGTTCCGTAGTCCTACAAGGAACCCTTATAGTTCCGTCATGTCCGTCCGTCTGTCCGTCTGTCCTAATCCTTTAGAGCTTAATAACTTCTACAGTTAAACATAAGTAAATGAAATTTTGTTAAAAAATGGTCCAGATATAGATCTCAATTTTAAAAGAATAAAAAAATCTTGATTACGTATTTTAGGGGTGGCGCCCATACATGTGAAACGGGGATGAAAATTTTTTTTCGCTGCACCCCCTCGTGTGGGGTATCATTGAATAGGTCTACTAAAATGAAGGTAATGTTTCATACATAACTTTTTTATCAGATATACCATCTGCGAAATACAACCCGCCAAAGTGGCTTGCAATGTGTCCCCCCCCCTGCCATTTCTAAACTATGCAACATAGAATCTTATAATCATCCACATTGATAGACTTTTATAAAAACTCTCTTTTAAAACTATTTTGAGTATAATGTGATCATAAATTTTTGAGTTATAGTGAGAAAACTGCAAAATACTTAAGACGTCCTAGTTAAAAGGTCGTTGACCTTAGAGAAAAATGCTCATAGCAAGTAATGCTCCTTTAGTTACTTCCTATTTAAAAAATCGCAAAAAGTAACATTGTGTTATATTGATTTAGCTTCTCAAATTCAGCGCTAGGTGGCGCTATTTGCAAAAACTAAAATAGCAATGATTAATATTCGATTTGATTCGTTTGTAATTAGGAACCCTATAATACTGAGCATGGCCCGACATGCTCTTGGCCGGTTTTGACATTGGTATTGGATTGAGATCGGAATTATTTTCAAGAGTAAGGCCACTGTTCGTGAGTGTTTTTCAAGAGTAAGGCCACTGTTCGTGAGCGACTTTTTTCTTTCCACAATTTAGGTAATTAATTAATTGTTTATTTACCTTTATTAACTTAAATGTTTTTTTTAACAGATTCGTGTACAAATTCGTTTGCGATTTACGACAACTCCTCGGCTATGGCGCGGGGGAGTTAGCGGATCTAGTGAAAGAGGTTCACGACTCTAGACCTTCGATGAAGTACGTCGACGACGATGACAAGAAGATGGTCTTTTAAAATTACTTTAAGAGTAAATGCGGGCAGAGAGACTTGAAAACAATCGCTGTCTCTTTCCGAGCGCTCAGCCTCAAATAAGTGCGATAAGGACAACTGCAGTTCCGACTGAATAGCCTTAGTAAAAAAGCCATAATTCGAGGTTTGGCTCTCGACTATTTTCTTCTCCGAAACTGGACTAATTTGAAAGATATTTCATTAACTGAATAAGAAGAATATGTACTGTGTCGCTATGTTTTTCCTTTCTCATTAATAGTTATCAAATTTATACACTAGGCCTGTAGACAGCGGTCTAAATAGGCAACTTTGAGAATTTTTGAGAGTGTCTAGAAATAATTTATCAACAAAAACGAAACATAGGGACATACAATCACATGAGACTTTCCATCTTCATGTCTCAGTTTGGCGAACCGACTTGCGGTACCATTTAGGCAACAGCCTAGGTGGTGTTGCAGTTGTTATGGGCAAAGGTAACGGCTTAACATCAGGTGGGCCTTTAGCTCATTTCGCCAAAATTTGCCATTAAAATAATATTATTAAATTCAATGTCAAACCAGACTATGCCTTTGTAATAAACGGGAAAATAGTCGCGACTAGTGATGTGCCGGATATCCGTATCGGATCTTTTACATTAATAAATTTCATTACTTATATGGAAGGTAGCAAAGAAATAGTAGTAACTTCAAATCAAATTACTTTTTATTTATTAGAATCACATTTTTTTTAAATTATAGTCTCCAAAAAGAAAAACGTAAACTATGCTATCCTGTGTCACATTAAGGTGAATGCTACAGGGTACGCCGCGAAATTCAAAATTATTGGCGTTTTTTGCAAATTGTAGCTTTAGTTCGCGTTGTATATCGGTCAAAATATGATTGGCGGAAATAATAACAATATATCTACTGAATAATACTCATAAAAATTATTAACACACGGTCTTCAAGACTCGAGTGAATAGGTTTTTGCTGGGCAAGCGTGTACCATCGTCGACCGCACCATCGCTTAACATCAGGTGAGGTGGCGGTCAAACGCAAGCCCGTTAAGAATAAAAAAAAAAAAAAAAAAAAAAAAAATTAACCTAACACAATTAGCTGTACTAGCTCGATAATATTAATTTACGATCAAATTATTGATTTTTGAGCTTATACAGCTTATAGAGCTAGGTTAATATTTTTTATGAGTATTATTCCTTAGATATATTGTTACTATTTCCGCCAATAGTATTTTGACTGAAATACAACACGAAATAAAGCTACAATTTTCAAAAAACGCCAAAAAAATTGAATTTCGCGGGCTACCCTGTAGCATTCTCCTTCAACTATAAACACAAACACGCACAGTGCAAGTCAAAACTCGTGTTACTACTAGTCATTACTACTGGCAAAGCGTCAACTGTCGGTCCAAGGTCACACGCACCGGCGCCGACAGAGTACGAAATACTACGAAAGTTGAGGTCCGTATCCGTTTCGGGGATTTAGTCACCAATTATCCGTATTCGCGGATATACATTTTGAGCGATCCGGCACATCACTAGTCGCGACTTATAAAGATGGCGACTCGGACGAATAAAAAATGGCGGATGGAATCTCGCTAAGAAAAGATTGAAGCACTTAGTTCTTTCCTAAACCCACTACAATTTCGGTGGAATTTTAACACACCAGATATATATTGTTATTTAATTATTTATTATTTTTAACGCATTTTACGCATGCGAAACGAAATCTAACGATTTTTAAATTGTGGAAAGAAAAAAATCGCTCACGAGCAAAAAATAAATAAAAAATAATTAGTAAAGGTAGGCATATCTATACGACTTTAAATTAACTGCAAAGTTAGTCGAGTCGGTTAAGAAACACTGTTTCTTAATAAGATATTGCTGACGTCACCCAAAGATGTACCAAGTGGATGAGAATTTCGTTACCACGAGCAGTGTTCACGGTAGCTTAGTGGCTAAAGCACTGGCGTACTGAGCCAGGAGTCGCAGGTTCGAATCCTGCTCGTGAGCGATTTTTTCTTTCCACAATTTCAAAATCGTTATATTGTTATTTTGTTTGTGACACTAGGACAATGACTACCGTTACATGAGATTTGTTGCGTAATCGCGGCTTTTTGTCTTACTTAGTCGGACGCAAATCCAGTCTCTTAGAGAGGCCATGGTTGAACGCTTGAACTTGACCCTGAAAGCTGTCTCCGAATGGGGTGATGCTAACTTGGTCAAGTTCAATGCTGCTAAGACCCAGGCGTGCCTGTTTTCTGCTAAACGGAGTCAATTTGAACTTACTCCAACTTTCTGTGATGCATCCGTGCCGATAACTGACCACCTTGAGCTTCTTGGCGTGTCACTAACATCCACCCTAAACTTCGGCTCATACATAGAGTCCAAGGCTCAACTTGCTGCCAAAAAGCTGGGCATCCTCTCTAAGGTGAGGCGGTACTTCACACCTGAACAGCTGCTCAATTTGTACCAAGCACAAGTTCGGTCCTGTATGGAGTACTGCTCTCATCTCTGTGATGGCTCGGCTAAATATCAACTGGCGGCTCTTGAGTCGATTGAGAGGCGCGCCAAGAGGCTCGTTGGCAACGATGCGCTGGTCGACGCCAAACTACAAAGTCTCGAGCATCGGCGCAGAGTTGCTAGCCTATCGGTTTTTTATCGAATGCATTTCGGCGAGTGTGCGTTGGAATTGCACAATTTAATTCCCCCAAGCCCTTTCCATTATCGGACGACCAGACGCACGGCGATGCGCCACCGTTATATGGTAGATATTCCACCCTTACGCACGAACCGGTTTGCTAATAGCTTTATCATGCGTACCGCCAAAGAGTGGAATTCCTTGCCGGCGTCAGTGTTTCCCGAGAAATATAATCTGGTGGTCTTCAAGACTCGAGTGAATAGGTTTTTGCTGGGCAAGCGTGTACCATCGTCGACCGCACCATCGCTTAACATCAGGTGAGGTGGCGGTCAAACGCAAGCCCGTTAAGAATAAAAAAATAAAAAAAATAAAAAACTATGGGGGTGAATGTGTGCGTGACAGCCTGTACTTTTAAGCGAGCCGTCTTACTATGGGTGCTTCACTTTTTGATTATTACGTCCGCCTTTTTTTATTCTGGATCGCGACTGATTTTTTTTTTGTCTGACGATTCATGTTTCTTATATAAAGTTGTTCAAGTTAGAAAATAGGATAGTTGGATAGGATCCAACTTTGAAAATGTAAAATGTATTTGATTTCAACTTGTTTATGGTTTAAGTTAAATACAAGTTGGATCTTATTCTGCCATCACGATGTTATTTAGTTAAGTATGGAGAAAACAGGTTTTTTTATTGAGTATCAAAACAAAAACATGATTTTGGAGCAGTTACATATTAAAGCGCGAGACAAGTGGCGCCCCCATTAGTAAAAAAATATTGGGGCCGTTTTTCGCATTTTTGTATCTACAACTACAGCGAACCATAATTTACAGAATTAATCGTTTCTAAATAAACCATAGTACCTGTATTTGGGCTATGCTCGGAGTGTCCCTGCGTGATCGAATCAGAAATGAGGAGATTCGCAGGAGAACGAAAGTAACCGACATAGCCCGAAGAATTGCCAAACTTAAGTGGCAGTGGGCGGGGCACATTGCTCGCAGAACGGATGGCCGATGGGGCAGTAAAGTTCTGGAGTGGCGACCGCGTACTGGAAGGCGCAGCGTGGGTAGGCCCCCCACAAGGTGGACCGACGACCTGGTGAAGGTCGCGGGAATCCGCTGGATGCGGAAGGCACAGGACCGGTCGTTGTGGCGATGTTTGGGGGAGGCCTATGTCCAGCAGTGGACGTCTTTCGGCTGAAATGATGATGATGACCTGTATTTCAATTTTTTTAAACGAATTTTTGATAAATGAAGTACTCAGTGAGTAATTAAGTACTTTGTTACTGATGGGGGCGCCACTTAACTAGAAAGAAAGAAACATTTATGTGACACAAAGCACATAGTCAAACCTTAGCCAAACTCTTAGTAGGGCCTTCAGATAAATCTGTAAATATAATTATATTATAATAATTGTTAGGTAAACCGCATAAACTAGACTACATAAAAAAATTGATAAAAAGGTCATAACTGCGTTTAAAAATTGATAAAAAGGTCATATCTGCGTTTAAAAATTGATAAAAAGGTCATAACTGCGTTTAAAAGTCATAACTGCGTGATTTTACGCTGTAGGAAATAAATAATCCTGGGAACCTTAAAATTGCAACTTTTATTTTATTTTAACAGTTTCTTAGGTTTTCGCGATCACTACACATTATAATAAAACAAAGTTTAACCGGATTAAATCGCGTTTATTATTTAAATTGGTTTTCCTGACGTTTCGAAAGCTTTGCAGCGTTCGTGGTCACAGGAAGTCTAAGAATCAGATGACAAGCGTCTTTACAGATATTTCTAAAAAAATCTTTTATTCTACCGAAAACCAATTTAAATAATATACGCGATTTAATCCGGTTAAACTTTGTTTTATTATAATTTTAATAGAATTACAAAAACAAGCACAACCGCTAGTAAATAATAATGTCAAACAAGAAGAGCACTTTTAATTGCCATAACTCAAAATATAAACATTTTACAATAATGTTGCCAGTTTACCTGATATTTGTAATTCTTGTTAAAATTAAACTATGTAGGTATTTAGGAATTGTCCGGAACATACGCAATTATGAACTTTGTTTACAGGCTTGGATCGATTTCACTAGATCCTAGTGTAGTTAAAAAAATCTGGAATCAATTGTAAGTCATTATTATGATTCAAGTAATGCACTATGATCGATATTATAAAGATCAAACTATTTCTTTCTCCATAGACAAATATGAACTTGGATAATTTTCGGGTGTAAAGCTTAAGTGCCAGTTTAATTTCGATAAAAAGTGATATGTATATACTTAGTTTTAAGCTATTTGTACAAATAAAGTCTATTTTTTGTGTTCTAATTGTGTTTTCATTTAAATCGTTTCATCACTGTATTTTAATTTCATCTAGAAATTTAAAACACAAGATTATTTTAGTAAAATGTAATGTTTTGTGTAGGTACATGCTTTAAAAAAAAAATACGAGATTAGTATTTACAACAGTTCCCTTATTCTATTACGCAAAATTAGGCCCGCCCACAGACCAGTGGGCCTAGTACGAGTTTCACACTTACGAATACTTTCGTCGTTTTCGTCGACTTTCATTCATAAATCAGTAGCGCCCCTGGCGGATACGAGGAGGAACTACAGATTTATTAATGAAAGTCGACGAATACTTTGAAAGTATTCGTAAGTGTCAAACTCGTACTAGGCCCCCAGTATGCCTCGCTGGCTTACTGGTCTGTATGCCCGCCACACTGAACCCAAGGCATTTTACACTCTGTTTTTCTTGCTAGTCTTATTTAGTAAACAATCTTGGCACGTCTTTTCTAACATTTTCACCGCCAACGACATCTATAGAAGACGAACGACTTCGTGCCCTCAGAGCCACGTCTTTATTGCAAGACCATTTTATCATGGCAATAAAACTATTTAACTTATTTGATTTGCAGAATGATGTAATACCATTGGTGATTTGCAATGCTATCGATAATCATCATCATCAACTCAGCCTATCGCAGTCCACTGCTGGACATAGGCCTCTCCCAAGTTGCGCCACAACACTCGGTCCTCTGCCTTCCGCATCCAGTCCCCCCCCAGCCACGTTTTTTAGGTCGTCGGTCCACCTGGCAGGGGGGCGCCCTACACTGCGTTTGCCGATTCGCGGTATCGATAGGTACTATTAGACATGATCAATAGTATTAAGTGTATTAACACATTTTGCGCCATCGCTACTATCGATATCCTAACTGATTTTTAATGTCACTTATCGATATTTCGGCATCACTCCTGGCCATGCCCGAGCTGCGCTGGGCTGGGTATAATCACAGACCAAGTAGAGATGCTACGCTTGGGTATAATAAGCGACGGGCTTTACAACTACTTAGGTCGAAGAGAATTTAGCCCATAGTGTAGCACAGATGCGCCACGCTCAGTATGACTCTGCTCAGTGCTCACGCTCAGTATAAAAATCCCTTATACTGGTTTATTTAGAACTAGCTGTTACCCGCGACTTCGTTCGCGTGGAATAACAAATGAATTAGCATGCCACCCAACTGCGAATCAGACTCGTGCATCACCATTTCCATAGATACCACCCATCGACCTGATACTCCGTAGAAACTGATTTTAATTATGACTATGCACTATAATCACACAAAGTTTGACACTTAACAATCTTATTTTTGGTAAAAGGCAAGAGTGAAACAGTAGTTATCTGCGTTCACCGGTATTTGTACCTATACTGGGTGTCAGGGAAACGCTCCCGAAACTGAAAGGCTATTATTATACTACCTAAACAATCGAATACCAATAACCATTAGCCTTATACTTATTGTTTAAGTGATTTGGTATTTTGCAAACCCGCAATGTAAAGCGTACAAAACTCGGGATCAATGCCGCGCGTACCTAACCTACCTACGCTCGCTACGACACGGACTGCGTATGCAAGCGGATGCCGTTCACCCCTAGCGCCAGCTGATATTTTATTTGAATTACATTGCAAACTAAAAAAAAAAAGTTAATAGGTAAACGGGTTTTTTTTTGCAATTCAGTTTTATTAAGCTGTGTATGTATGAAAAATACATAAAAATAAATGAAAAACACAAAAAAAAACTTATTCTTTTTATGGTTTTGTATCACTAATCACCAGCACTATCACCTATCTTCGTTTTCGGAAGCGATTCCATGACACCCAGTATAGGTATAATTTAATGCATCAATTTTTTTTTGTAAAGAAACTACTCTCGCTCTCTTTTGTCTTACAATGTTTAGAAATTTCAAATTACGAAGTAGCATAATGGGTACGTTCTTCAGGTCGACTCAAGGACTCGTCTGCTCCAGCGGCCATCGGTCCATGGCTGGGGGGGACTGGATGCGGAAGGCAGAGGACCGAGTGCTGTGGCGCAACTTGGGGGAGGCCTATGTCCAGCAGTGGACTGCGATAGGCTGAGTTCATAATGGGTACACCAACCAATCAATGGTAATGGCAAACATGTGGTGAGTAATTACAATAAACAAAAGCAACCCAACCGTTTACGAACTCTGCTGGTCTTCTTAGAACTTTTTTTTAGCCGATAAGAAAGAACATAATAGTTACACCTCTGCCTACCCCTTCGGGGAAATACAGGCGTGATGTTATGTTATTAGAGTAAGGTTGCAGGCGATAAATTATATGTGAACCATGTGTACTAAATTTCTAGTTTGGTAATAATAGTACATTATGATACAAGTGAGCTAACTTGACTATTAACAACTTGGGTATCAACGTTAACGGCGAGAACATCTCACATCTCCGTTTTGCCGATGACATCGTTGTAATGGCTGAGTCGCTGGAACAACTGGGCGAAAAGCTGCACAGCTTAAACAGAGCCTCTCGACGTGTCGGTCTCGGTATGAATCTGGACAAGACTAAAGTCATGTTCAATATGCATGTCATGCCGAGGCCAATATTCGTCGAAGGGTCGGCACTCGAAGTTGTAACGGAAAACGTCTACCTAGGGCACGCAATTTAGCTTGGTAGACACAACTTCGAGAAAGAAGCCAACAGAAGGATCCGTCTGGGCTGGGCAGCATTTGGCAAACTTCGCCGAGTCTTCTCGTGGCATATACCGCAAAGTTTGAAGACAAAGGTCTTGAACCAGTGCGTCCTGCCAGTCATGACTTACGGTGCCGAGACGTGGACACTGACAGTTGGGCTAGTCCACTAATTCAAAGTCGCTCAGCGAGCTATGGAGCGAGCTATGGAGCGAGCTATGCTTGGAGTTTCTTTGAAGGATAAAATCCGTAACGAGATTATCCGGAGAAGAACCGGAGTGACCGACATAGCTTGTAGGATCAGTAAGCTGAAGTGGCAGTGGGCTGGCCATGTCTGTCGAAGGACCGATGGCCGTTGGAGCAGACGAGTCCTTTTGTGGAGACCGCGAATCGGCAAACGCAGCGTAGGGCGCCCCCCTGCCAGGTGGACCGACGACCTAAAGAACGTGGCTGTGGGGGACTGGATGCGGAAGGCAGAGGACCGAGCGTTGTGGCGCAACTTGGGAGAGGCCTATGTCCAGCAGTGGACTGCGATAGACTGAGTTGAACTTGACTATTATACTCGAGGCTGGAATGCAGCCCGAGCCGAAGGCGAGGGCGTAATGGAGCCGAGAGTATAATAGTCAATGCTCACGCGTGTCATACGACGTTTTTCAACACACTTGCGAGGAAAAATACATACACACATACATTTTAGTTAAATATTGAATAAAAGATGGTCTAAGCCCGCGGATTACTGTAATCGCACGGTGACATACAGCTATGCGCGCGCAGGTAGTCGAAGGAAACCGCCAAACAGCCTAATATTAAAAATTAATTAATTTTTTTGTTATTTATAACACAAATTAATGTTAATTTGTTGACAAAAATAAATAATTTGATTAAATGAAATGTTTATTTATCATATTTTAATTAATACAGTTGATTTAACCCAAAAATGTTTAATTTTGTTTAGGTATAAAAAATCTTTGCTGCGATTTAAAAATAAACTGTAAAGTAAAAACGCGTGCGTTATAAGCTACATTATGAACCTAAAAGCGGTGCAATAAGAGCCACTTTTCGTTACTCGTGCAAAGTGGGTTGAAAAATATATTTAAGTCTGAATCAGATTTTCCACATTTCCAAGAGTTTTCCGCAAAAACGTTGGTTTGAAAGTTCCCAGATAAAAAGTAACCTATGTTATACCTTCAAAATTCCTCATCTGCCTGTTAAAATCCCGTTACAATCGGTTAGGTTAACTTAGGTTACGTAAGTTTGAATCAGTTATTCCACATTTTCAAGAGTTTATCGCAATTTTCTTGTGAAAGTCCCGTCACAATCGATTCAGCCATTTCGAAGATTAGCCCGGACAAACAGACAGACAGACAAAAATATAAAAATGGTTAATTTGGGTTAGGTCACTTGCAAACAGTCGTATTAGCTTAAAAAAGTCAGTTATTTCAAAATGACAGACACTTCAATTTTATTTATATGTATCTAATAGATGTATAGGCTGTGATGTATAGATTTGCTCGTGAACGGGTGCCGTCTGTCGGGACAGGTCAGCTCCTACTATGGCAACTCTTTTTACGTTTATTTCTAAAGGCAATATTCTCACTTTTAAACTCATTTTACCGACTTCAAAAAGAAGAAGCTTATCAATTCGACACGTATGTATGTAATATTATTGAATCTGCAAAATATTAACATAATTTATGATAATCTATTAGGGCTTCCAAGCAAGTTTACAAAATTTCATAAGTGTATGTATGTATGTTTTTTATTTCTGACACATAATTAACCTACATTACATTATTTTAATGAATTCGATGTAATAAACCATAACCTATTTTAAAAAGAGTAGGTATATCTATACATGGAGTTTCTTGCCGGTTCTTCTCCATAGGACCCACAATTTGGAACCGTGCAACTAGAGCCTGACGTTTCAAAAGTGCCTGTAATTAGGTTTATTTGAAATAAAATTTGTTTGTAATTTTTTTTACTGGTTTATTTAGATTAAAAAAAAAATGCTTTTTTATCACAAAATAAGTAATATAATAATATATTGACTAATTCACAAGTAGTACAGTAAGTATTCACATGAATAAAAATAACACATACTTTACAATACTAAAAAGCGTACAAGCAATGCTCCATAGCAGATAAAAATATAATGCCATAAACACCGCGTTGGCAACTCCAAATATCTTCTGTCTTTTCGCTGCGGCAACACTACCTGTGAGGCCATCTTTCGCAATATATTTTCTGAGACCAATGCACCATATTTTTGTGTATTCAGCGAAGTCGATTTTCGTTATGTCACAGTTAAAAATTGTTCTGTCTGTGGGGCTCATTCTTTTGATCATTGCTTTTACGTTATGGTCTCGGAATAGCCATTCTCGGGTCACAAAGTTACTGAATACGCTAGCCTTCGTGTCAACGCTTTTGTATACTTTCACGAACCTATAAAAGTAAAACAATAATTAATAATTGTGCACTTCGATCAAATATACTATAGGACGGTCTTATACAAAATCAAATCCAAAAAACGTCTTCGTTCGTGATTAAGTGTAGGTAGCTACCAGGGGGCCTAGTACCAGTTTGACACTTTATAATACTGTTACGAGCTGGGGGTTCGTATATGGATAGAAAGCCAATCAACTGCGTAGAGAACACTTTATTACTGAACAATTACACTGAATCGCTTATTAACACACAAAGTTACTGGTTAAATCGCTCCGAATATCGCTTCGATGTTATCGCTTGTATCGCTTGATCCAAACTGAACTTCAACTGAACTCCACTAGCGCTGAGCTGCGCCGTTTATATAGGCCGCGAGTCGTGGTACTAGAAAGTCCTCGAACGTCATCTATCCTTGTCATAAGATAACTCTTTCTCACTTGCACATTCTCGTAATAGAAAGTTCTCGAACCTTGGCGAACCTCATCTATCCTCTATCCCGCTCACTCACTTCTAGAATGGAATGTTCTCGAAGCTTGTCGAATCTTGTCTATCCTTGTCTTGTATTAGCTCTATCTTGCTCACTCTCTTCCAGAAGGTTCTTCGGCTATCCTTGTCTAAGATTTAGCTCTATCTCGCTCATTCTTCAACAATTTTACATGTGGGTGTCAAATGGCCATAAGGGGTCCTGAAAACGCCTGAAAACGGGTTTTCAGGAAATGTTGGCAACGGATTTGTTGGCTCCTGAAATGGCCTGAAAACATGTTTCAGGCGCCTGAAAACGACGGCAACTTAGTCAAAATTTCGATTCTTTGGTATGTGATAGAGCATCCTCTGATATGGACTGAAAATGCATTTCAGCCTGCTGAAAACGTCTCTAAGTCCAGGAAAATCGAGGTTGAAGTATTTCAGTCCACTCTGCTTAACCCTCCGTCGTAACAATACTTTCATAGTTTTCGTCGATTTTCATTCATAAACTACTAGTTCCTCCTCGTATCCGCCAGGGGCGCTACT
This sequence comes from Asteroscopus sphinx, assembly GCA_949699075.1. Lineage (NCBI taxonomy): Eukaryota > Metazoa > Arthropoda > Insecta > Lepidoptera > Noctuidae > Asteroscopus > Asteroscopus sphinx. The sequence goes on from OX453032.1 coordinate 5,203,979, forward strand.
GATTAATGATTGAAAGTCGTCGAATTCGATGGAAGTATCGGTAAGTGTAATGGTTTGTGTGTAGTACCTACTTGTAATGGTTTCGTACGCGTGGTCTACCTAAGTAGTTCACCTAGGTGTTCCTCGGTTACTTAAACACACAGTAAACTTTTTGTACCCGTGGTTCACCTGGTAGGTGAACCAGGGGTACAAAAAGTTCAATGTGGAACACCTAGGTGAACCACGGGTACGGAAAGTTTACCGTGGAACACCTAGTTGAACCACGGGTACAAAAATTTAACCGTGTTTTATTACATTATGATCGTACTTTATGTACTTATTATTCCGTGCGAGAATCGAACTCACAATCCGTTGCGTAGAAGCTGATCGCTCGGCGACTGCGCTAATCGGATACAGAAACAAGTCAAGGCAGGGGGGTTGCTGATCGCTTTTTCCTAACCGGCAAGTTCCCACCCCCGACCATGGCTCCATCAGAAGGCCAGTACGTAGAGTCTGAGACTCCTCCCCTGATCTCAGATGCAGAGATGGGGGCAGTGATTCTGCGGGCGCGGGCCAAAAAGAATGCCTCAGGACCAGACGGCGTGCCTGCAAAGGTGCTGGTCCTGGCGCTATGCTGGGCGATGGAAGACAGGCTTAGAGAGCTTTCTGGGACGCCTGTATGACATCGAGGCAGTTCCCACGGCCCTGGAAAGAGGGTCGCTTTGTGTTGCTGCAGACGGCTGGACGACGCCCAGTCTCCTTCAGCGTACAGACCAATAGTATTATTTTGATATAATAACTGTCGGAACTAACTATAATAACTGGTCAGGCACACCCGATAGAATAACGTGAGTGAAACCGTTTATATTAATAATTAATAATATTATTTGTATGTAAATACTAACGATGAGATATTCTTCGGCCTCTTTCCAGTGACAGCGCAGATTCCGTCGAGTACATAAGCTGGTATAAAGTGCAGCAGCCACAACAGCACCCGGTACACTGCCTTGTTCTTTGTCTCCAGCATATAACAATACCAGACTGCCAATAAAGTCACTATCTTGTTACATTCGGTGTTCATTTGCCGGGAGAAAAATTCTGAAACATTTAATTGTAGGTATAAGGCTCATCACAGACTAAAACCAATTTTGTGCGTCACAATCATCGTTAAATATGTAGGTACACTCTGGTACTACGTACTAGATGCGTTGTTTAGAAGAACAACATGGTTACACGAGTTATGGTTCCGGAACCACACTGTCATTAGTCCACTTGACAGCTGTCTCGCGAACACACGTAAAGGAGAATGCCCATCTTTGTATGGAGCTCGGTTGCGCTGCAAATTTTTTGTATGATAGCCAAAATTACACAAAATAGAGGAGTGATATCATAATTTCAAAGGAAACAAAAATATTTTTTTAATTTTGAAGGGTTTCCTAGAAACTTACATGTTCAGTTTGTAGCTTACTTTGCAAGAAAAAAGTTTACACATTAATAATGTATGGTTTAATCTCGAATGTTATGGCGAAAAATAATGTTTAAAATTAATTTTAATAGTAATGAGATGACAGAAACAAGACTGTAGTGGTTCTAATGACAATTAAAAACGATTGATTGTTATTGTATGAAATAATAATATACTAAGATTAACACAGATCTAAAATGGAACAAGTGATTTAGTGTATCGAAAACATGAAAATAAAATGTTGAAAATGTGAAAAAAATGTAAAAATGTAAAATGTAATCAATGTAATGTAATGTAATGTATTTGTGTAATGTAATGTAAATGTATGAAATGTTAAATGTTGTTAAATGTTGCATGGAACAATGTTTCTTAATAAGATATCGCTGACGTCACCCAAAGACGTATAGTGGAGGATAATTTCGATACCACGAGCAGTGTTCACGGTAGCTTAGTGGCTAAAGCACTGGCGTACTGAGCCAGGAGTCGCAGGTTCGAATCCTGCTCGTGAGCGATTTTTTCTTTCCACAATTTAAACATGAAAATAATAATAATATGTAGGAAAATTCGTTTTTTTTAAACGATTTTATTGGCACCTAACAGAATCGATTATCGATTTATTATTAATTAATCGATTTTTTTTTACCGCTAAGTCACACCCTATACGTAGATCTAAAAGTCTGTTTTTTCTCTCTGGGCCGTGTTCAGTTATATCGCCTGACGTCGTCGGACGACGCTCGGAGCTTTCTTTGGGCGTTCATTTATATGATCGCACACAACATTTAGGTAGTTTTTTTAAGAAATGTATGTAATCTTGTTGTGCAATAAGGAGGATTATTATTATTATCGCTCTGAGTAACTGAACGACCAAAGTACGCTCCGAGCGTCGTCGGACGATAATACTGAACGCACTCCTTGTCTTATTTAGTAAACAATCTTGACTCGTCTCTTTATTCAAATAACTACTGATAAAATATAATTACTACGTCTGCACATGTAATTAGTTTAAAAAAAATGTGTGTTAAATTGTTAACATAATGTCTTTTATTAATTGTTATTGAAGAATTGAATTAAAAAGACATGCCAAGATTGTTTAATAACTATGACAAGTAAGAAAAAACAGAGATACGGATCCGGAATGAAATAAAAGTCGTTCGTTTTCTAAATAAACCGAAAATATGAATTTAACCAACAAACTCCAATTTCATCAAATTGAGTTTCGGCGTTTGATTATCCAAGTTAGTCTCTCCTAGGATTAGACAAAAATTCATTAGTCTTTCATGTGCCGTGCAGGTAGCTCAGTTCATTCAGTGAGTCAGTCAGTCAGTAGTATGCCGTCTGTACTTATTGTTTATTTCTTTTTTTAATGCTATAACTGAGTTCATTTTCAATGCACTTCGAAGGTCGTGTAATGCACGAGATCTGTGATTTTTTTTCTATGGGCTAGTCCATTACGAAGCAAAAGCGGGTAAAACTATACAACCTCTCACTTAACTGTGGGATTGCACCAAAAAACATTTAACATGTCATGTCTCGAAACTTGTCATATGAAACTAATGTCACAACTTGTTTTGTTGATTGTTACGTTCACACTGCAGAAAACTGGGTAAATTCTTTGACAGATTTCAAGATTTGTTGTTGGCTGTGTTTGCACTGACAAAAAACTTATACATTTACATGTTTGTCTATAGATTTGTCACGGCTGACGTTCGCACTGATGCTTAGTTATGTGTCAAAACTTGTATAAATCTCGTTTTTTTGTGTTATCCAATGAGGTCGGTTGGATCGGAAATCATCATCCACGTTCATCGGTGATGAGGCTGTACATCCCGCGGAAGTCGTGAGGCTGTACATCGTCGGGGGTCGTGGCTTTTTAAATGCAAAGACCCTCCACAACCGTGAGGTGTGCAGTCTAAGGGAATAGTTCCTTCACTTGGACGTGGGTATGCACCGAGATGTTGTTGCAGTGGACAAGGGACTGACCCCGCTCTCTTTGGCTAAAGCGAACTGGCGCAAACCTGTGGTACTGGATACCGATGACCGCAGGGAGGTATGGCAGGGCAAGGAGCTTCACGGACGCTTCTACCGGGCTCTTCATGGGCCCGATGTAGATTTTAAAGCGTCCGTATCCTGGCTGCGTTTCGGTGACCTCTTCGGAGAGACCGAAGGCTTTGTCTGTGCGATTATGGACGAAGTTATCATGATGAACAACTACCGGAAATATATTGTAAAGGACGGCACAGTTGACATATGTCGGGCATGCCACTGTCCCGGGGAATCCATCCGACATATTATTTCTGGTTGTTCTCGTCTTGCTAACGGCGAGTATTAGCACAGACACAACCTGGTGGCCAGGATTATTCACCAGCAACTTGCCTTGAAATACAGCCTTGTGGATACAGAGGTACCATAATAATTATAGGTATGTGCCCGACCCAGTTCTCGAAAATGGTCATGTCACGTTATACTGGGATCGGTCTATCATCACTGATAGGACTATTGTACATAATAAGCCTGATATAGTGATGATAGATCGATTGGAGCGCCGCACGATGATTGTTGATGTCATCGTCCCGCATGACGAGAATCTAGTGAAGGCCGAAAAAGATAAAGAAATAAAATATCTTGACTTGGCACACGAGGTTGTCGACATGTGGGATGTTGACTCAGCAGTCATCGTGCCGATTGTCGTTACGGCCAATGGGATAATCGCAAAGAGCCTCGACCAACACCTGCAGAGGCTCTCATTAGGCAGATGGGTCAAGGGCTTGATACAGAAGGCGGTTCTTCTGGACACGGCACGTATTGTTAGGAAGTTCCTCTCTCTGAGGCCCTGACCACCGGTAGACCCTGTTCCCGATGCCGGTGGGCTACTATTTTTGTATATTTTTAAATGTTTTTATATTTTTTTGTTTGTAAAAATATTTAAAAATGTAAAAAATATGTACTTGTATAAATAAATGGAATAATAATAATAATTTTTTTATAGAAATATTTAAAAATGTAAATAATATGTAAATAAATGAATAAAGGAATAATAATAATAAAAAGTTTTATTTCTCATTCACAAAGGTATGTTACTACAAATAAAAACAAACAACAAAAATAAATAAAAAAAAACAAAAAAAAACAAAACAAACAAAACACAAAACAAAATAAATATAAACATACTGGTGATTTTTATCGATATATTTCATTTGATAACGATTTAAAGAATGAAATACAACGCATCACTAAAACCTACTTTAACGTAGTTACTGTTCGTGGAATAAAAAAAAAATTGTCTAAAAAACACTAGAAAAACGCGCTTTTATAAATGCACGTAAAAACAAAAAACGTTTCTCACCTTGGCTTATGTGGGATCTTGAACAACCTACTACCCTATTTACACGTCAATATACATCGTATATAGATATATCAATATTATTCTTTTTACACTCTCCATGTACAGGTCATACATTTATACAGGCACCTAGGTATGTCAATATTTACACTATTCAATATATAAATAAATTATATAAATAAATAAATATTTTGGGGACATTTTTACACAGCACCATCTAGTCCCAAACTAAGCAGAGCTTGTAATATGAGTACTAGACAATGGATTTGATACTTATATACTTTTTTTTTGTAAATACATACTTATAATATATATAAGAAACACCCAGACCAACACAAACACTCATGTCACATCACAAAAATATTTGTGTCCTGTGGGAATCGAACCCACGACCTTGTAATCAGCAGTCCGACACTCGGACCACCAGACCACAGAGGTCGTCATATATAATAGGTTTGTTATAACCTTGAAACCTGATCGTGTTCAAAGTCCATTACGTGGCCTTTCTCACCACAAGTGCAAACACGACTATGATACGATATTCCATCATGGAATGCCAGTGCCTATCTTCCGGCTTCAACATCAGACCTTGAAACCTAATCGTTGTCAAAGTTCATTGCAAGACTTTTCTAAGAAATCCAAAACAGCTATGATACGATTTTCCATCATGAAGTTCCAGTTCATATCTTCCGGCTCCATCATCAGATCAGTTCGACAGTACCATATTATTGTATTGTCATCAGAACTACATACAGCTGCCAATTTTTATTACGCTACGACCTTGGAAGATGGTTAAATTAGTTACCTTAGATTCCATTACATAGTTAGTTCCATACAGGTCGACCTAATAAAAAGCAAAATTAAAATTTTTGAAAAAACCCACGACGTATGTAAACGCAATCGAAAAAGAGTTAAATAAAAAATCTGAAAAACCCCCGACTAAAATAAAGTAAGTAACGGAAGATATAATTACAAACCAAAGAAAATCCGTCGGGGGCTGCCATTGCACATCTGTTCGCGATTACAATTAAAATGTAGCATCTATTATGTATCTCTTAGATATGCAGCAAAATCAATTAAAGATACAATTATTTACGTACCCACTGTAATTTTATTTAGAAAGAAAAATGATTTATTGCCACAACAAGACGACATGCGGTAGGTACACATAAAAAATAAGTTCATTACATGGTACATTTTAGGATTCACAGTACAGATACCTACGTAGTTGTAATATCATACCAAGACCAACTTTGCATGTCGTAGCTGCGGCAAAGAATTTAGTCACAAAGTCTTAAATTGCAGCATATTAATTCATTTTAAGGCAGAGAATGGCAGCCCCCGACGGTTTTTCTTTGGTTTGTAATTATATCTTCCGTTACGTACTTTATTTTAGTCGGGGGTTTTTCAGATTTTTCATTTAACTCTTTTTCGATTGCGTTTACATACGTCGTGGGTTTTTTCAAAATTTTTAATTTTGCTTTTTATTTTAATCTTTTTAGAGAATTCCTACGTTTCTAACTAAATATTAAAAACCGGGCAAGAGCGAGTGATTACTGTTATCACGGCTTTACGTGCTCTCCGAGGCACGAAGGGGTCTCGATGGGTAACGAAACGGTCACCCATCCACAGACTGACCGCGGCTAGTGCAGCTTAACTTTGCAGATCGTACAATCCACATGCTTGCTACATAGCCACGAGCCCCCTTAAACACCATAACACCTATCTAAGAACCATTGCCGACGAATCACAAACCCTTTTCAGAAAACCGTATCTAAATCGGACAAACCGTTATGGAGATAAATGGGAACATTCGTTTGCACACACAAACAAACAAACAAACACCCTCTCCGTTCCGTCGTGGGTAAAAAGCGTGTTAATTAATACATTTATTGTTCCACGAAGAGTAACCGTCAAAAATATTGAAAGTAGCTGTTCGTGGAATACGTCAGGTGCGATTTGCTTAGGTGCTATTACAGGAATTAGTTGCTGTTACAGGAATGCCTCGAGTTGATGACATTGCAAGAGCCGTAGGAAACACCTGGAAGAGCACGCGAATGGGCTGATGTACCCAGCAGTGGGTGATACCGGGCTAGGAGGATGATGATGGTGAGTATACCACTACCATCATCATCCTCCTAGCCCGGTATCACCCACTGCTGGGTACACCACTGCTAAAATACGGTCTTCTTCTCAGAATAAAAAGGGTTCAGGCCTTAGTCCACTACGCTGGCCAGGGGGCCTACTCGCGTTCGACGAACGACAAACGAAGTACGAACTTTCGTGCCGACAGACACGTAAGATAACACAAATAGACACATAAAAACACACCATAAAGCAATACTACGGTTCATAGTCGTATGCAATTGACCGAAGAACAGAGAAACCACGGAATACTTGAATAAGAATGGAATTGGTATAGTACACAGTTTCTTCGGAAACCCGTGTCGCCTAACTCTCCCACTATCCGTCTCACTACTACATAAGCACTGTATCTAGCTTGTATCTAGATATCTAAACGCATACGCGTGCAAGAAATACTACACTGAACGCGGCCCTACTATTAGCTGTCACGTCTGTCACACATAAACGTCGACCATGTGCGAACGCACCACTACATTCGAACAGGTCGTTAGTGATGTCCATGTACAAAAAACTAATTTTATGAATGTTATCGATATTTTCAACGATTTTCGCACATGGTCTTTGAATAAAAATAATTTGTCCTACATAAGGAATTGGAAAGTTACTGTTTCATGATATACTTAATTATTGAAAATAACGTCTGACACGTTTTAAAACAAGCAGCGCGAGGTAAGGCGAAAAATAAAAAGTAGTTTTTCGATTTTTAACCTACTTTAAATTTGTTATAAGACCTGGTTTGGTGTTTTGCGTAAATAAGATATACAATTCTGCATATTTGCGGATTGGTTTTCTTTTTAAATCGTAACTTATAAAATAATTACTGCCCAACATATTAAAGTCGTCATTTTTTTTTAGTTTTTTGTAAACTTTTTGTTTTTTGTATTGTATTGTATTGAAAACTAAAAATAAAATAATATGCCCCTTATTACGAAAGTTTAGACCACGTTTAAGGGGAATACAGCAGCCAAGTGGCGCCCCCATCAGTAAACAAATTATTACTCGCTGAATACAAGTACAGGTATGTAGTTTAATCAGAAACTATTGACTCTGTAAATTATACTTCGCTGTAATTGTACATAGAAAAAATGCGAAAAACGGCCACTTTAGGCATTTTTTCTATCTACAACTACTGCGAAATATATTTTACAGAGTTAATAGTTTCTGATTGTACCTGTACTTCAACTTTTAAAAACGAATTTTCGATAAATTATGTATTCAGCGAGTGTTTTTTTTTTCTGACGGAGGCAACACTTGGCTGCTACATTCCCCTTAAGCACTTGTTAAAACCGGGTGTAATCCAAATTCCATACATAACAAAGGTATTTCACCACCAAAACGAAGAGGAGAGGATATGTGTCGAACAACCAATAGGATTGCGTTATTTTCATATTTCACCGCCTAGCTTCAACATTATTTATTTATTTAAACTTCATACAATACATGTACATAGGTAGACTTAATGCCTTTGGCTTTCTCTCCCAGTCAACCAGCTATTCTATATCTAACGCAGTCTTATTGGTGGCTTGCGACACATCTCGTCAAATCTCGTCTCTGCGTTTTGGTGGAAACCGAGCCTAAAACCCGATTTTTAACCGACTTCAAAAAAGGAGGATGTTCTCAATTCAATTGTATGTTTTTTTTTGTATGTTTGTTACCTCAGAACTCCGTCATTTATAAACCGATTTCGAAAATTATTTATTTATTTGAAAGGATATACTTCCAGATTGGTTCCATTTTCATCAAAATCCAGTTTTGATGATGGGATCCATGTGAAATTGAGGTAACTTCTCAAATATTATAGGCATACACATAGCAATTTTGGTATATTCATCAACAAGTCAAGCATTTGCATTCAGAAAAAATCATTTGGTGAAGATCTGATGAAGGTCATAGGAGATAAAGAGGGAACTCTTCAATGGATGACAGCAAATTATCCGGGATTACAGCAATCGCTTGTCTTTCTATTGTTAATTCCACTCAAAACAATAAACTAAAAAAAACCGACTTCAAAAAAATTAAAATAAAATATTTTAATAAAAAAAAAAATCAGTTTTTTCTTAAATCAATCCGAATCAAAGCACCTACTCCCTAAACTGTTTCACACAAATAGTATTATTTTATTCTTTTTTAAGTTGGTTTTTTACTTTTTTAATGTGGTTTATGATTATGATAATTATGATAATTGATAAATATCAAAACTCGAAATTGCGAATAAATAATTTCGACAAAGAATCTACCTAAAAATAAAATTATTATTCATTTAAAATAATAAAAATGAGGAATATTTATTTTAAAACAGAAAGTATACACCGAATTAATTATATCGATAATGCATTCAATATGTTACTACACTATCAATACGCGGGGATTTTGGTGACAGTCAGGCAAATAAGGTGAAGGTGACATCGAAAGAAACGCAATACATTACGCGGTTACTCACGTAGTGAAAGTCGATATCCATGTTTTATAAGCAATGTATAATTTTTTATCAGTTTGCGATAACATCGTTTTTGTCATGAATCACATAATACTAAGAAAATATTTGCAAATATCACAACTAATTAAAGGTTTTTAGACTTACCGATGAAATTAAAGGTTTTTAGACTTACCGATGAAAAGAAATCCCTCGTTTAATTAAACTACACACCTCGCTTCTCTTTCGGCATGATATAATGGCGCAAGACGGCATAATTATTATTTTTTCGCACAGAAACGTACTCTGTCACAGCCTGGCCGCAATGTTTAAGCTGTGACGAGGATTTTGGTTAAATTAGCGCGTCTGCTCAAAAGCGCGGCGCGCCTATCCCGCCCACAATTCCCCTCTATTTATATTCATTTATTCATTTCCTCTATGAGAGAAACAAACGTTGAAACACGATCATCGGCTGCAAAATCGGAACGAAGTTTGACCGGAGTAGAAAATTGTCCGATGAATGTTACGATTTATCGAATATCGTCAAACGCGAATAGACCCCCTGGGGGTCTACTACCGTTTGACGATATTCGATAAATCGTACGATTCATCGCTACAATTGCCACTCCGGTCAACCATCGTTCCCTTATCGCATGCGATGATCGTGTTTTGACGTTTGTTTATCTGATCTCCGGTAAATTGTATATGTATGACTATGAATTGTAGTCTACATTAATTGTGCCTTTTTTATGTGCCTATCTTTATTGTGTAGGTATCAGTCGGAGCGAAAGTTCGTACTTCGTTTGTCGTTCGTAAAACGCGAGTAGACCCCCTGGTGCGGATTGGCGGACTACACAAACAATTATTAAAAACTATTATCGTAATTTTATAAGTTACAAATCCATCAGTCGCCGTTGAGCTTGTGACAGAATTCGTCCAGGGAAATACTACGATTATACCTAATTCGGCCGTCAAGCAGCATTGCTGTGTTGTGATTAGAAGGGTAACTACGACATCCCAAAGTCTTCGAGGTTGGCAACAAGTCAGCTATCCAATGATATTACATTGTAAAATCATTGCAGCTATCCTTTCAATGTTGTTTGTGCATTAGGCGATGGAACTCACTTTCCACCGTCGGCCTGTTTGCTAACATATTATACATTAAAAAAGTTTTTACCCCAAGTGACAAGTGACTCCTCATTGGCCACAATATAAACAGGCACTTCATTGTCGCCCTGCTTCTGTCTCTCTACAGAGTCCCAGCCGGCTCCAATGATGGCATTGTTCACGTAATCCAAGGGGACAACGGCTAATCTTTTCTTTATGTCGACCAAGAAGACGTGGAGAACTCCCAAGCCAACACCAAAGAATATCTAAAATAAAATAAAACTAATTAAAAAAGCTTTAGCCAAAAAAGCCAGCTGCGCCAACTACGCCGGCTCTGCCAGCTACGCCAGCTGCTGGTCGGGCAGCAGACTACCCCGAGTCTGCTGCTCGCAGGCCCTACCTCCCGTATTTTTTTATAGAGGTTTTCTTCCTCGCGGTCCGGGCGGTGAAGCCAAGACCCTCGGTCCCAAGAGGCGCGAGAACACTACTCAGCGGGCACTCCTGGGGTTACGAGATCGACGGGGGCAGGGAAAGACAGTCCCCCCGCTGCCTGCCCAGTGGCAGGGTGAGTGCACACCGGGCCCGCCCCTGCTCCTCCACTGTGCCCTCTGTTGGCAACAGAGGGACACGTGGAGCAACTCCCCACTGGCCCAGAACGGGACTCTCCCGCGCCAGAATATTCGCCACAGGCAATAAGATCACCCGGAAGGTTAATCCCTCGAAAGTATTCTATTGCACGTACCCAGGATGCACCGGCCAAACAACTGCCGTTCCCACCAGACGTGTCCAGAAGGACAAGCAGCCGTCAACCACACGTGGAGGTTTTCTGGCCAGCACACCGCTACTTCCACCCTCTCCGCCTTTTGTACTAGCCAGCAGACCCCCTAGACAGTCAGAGCTTGCGCGAGCATTTTTTCTCCTGTACGGGTGATTTATGGTGGAATATATTTTTAATTTATTTTTAGGGTTCCGTAGTTTCAACAACGACCCTTATAGTTTCGTCATGTCCGTCCGTCTGTCCGTCTGTCCGTCTGTCCTAACCCTTTACAGCTTAATAACTTCTACAGTTATAAACATATGTAAATGAATTTTTGTAAAAAAATGGTCTGGATATAGATCTCAATTATAAAAGAATAAAAAAATCTTGATTACGTATTTTAGGGGTGGCGCCCATACATGTGAAATGGGGATGAAAAATTTTTTTTCGCTGCACCCCCTCTTTTGGGGTATCATTGAATAGGTCTACTAAAATAAAGGTAATGTTTCATACACAACTTTTTTATCATCTGCGAAATACAGCCCGCCAAAGTGGCTTGCAATGTGTCCCCCCCCTGCCATTTCTAAGCTATGCAACGTAAAAACTTATAATCTTCCACATTGATAGACCTTTACAAAAACTCTCTTTTAAAATTATTTCGAGTATAATGTGATTATAAATTTTTGAGTTATAGTGAGAAAACTGAAAAATACTTAAGACGTCCCAGTTCATAGGTCCTTACCTAAAACCTTAGAGAAAAATTATCATAGCAACTAATGCTCCTTTAGTTACTACCTATTTAAAAAAATCACAAAAAGTAACTTTGTGTTATATTGATATGACACACTTCTTAAATTTAGCTTCTTAAATTCAGCGCTAGGTGACGCTGTTTGCAAAAACTAAAATAGCAATGATTAATATTCGATTTGTTTCGTTTGTAATTAGGAACCCTATTATACTGAGCATGGCCCGACATGCTCTTGGCCGGTTTTTTCATTATATGTTCGCACATCCTACCATATTCTTGAATAATATGTCCCTCGATCAACGCATAGTCAGTCATGCTGTGTAATACGATGAATTATTGATTGTTGGATCTTTAGTTACTCACCCCGCTTGGTCCTATCAACCCCCCCATGTCCAACCAACCAGGTCTTGGTTCATAATGGCACGGAGCAACTGAAAATTAAAAAAGATAAAGCTCAGTCTTTTTCTTTTCTTGTGTCCGCTTTTATACAAGAATAGCCTCAATCAATCAACTGACATCATTTCATTTTTTCAACATGCCAATTATATTATTTTAAATGAAACTATATTCAAATGTAGGACACCCGTATTTTTTCTTTTTTCGAAATTGCATCATTTTCATATAAAATTTTAATTTTGAAGTTCGTCTTAAGCTAAACAGACGTAAGCGCCAAATGACGTCATTCATACGGTTGAATGCTTTGATCATAAAGGTATTATACTGACGTAATAGAGACACTGTCACCTCATTATCACGTCACCGAAAACGAAATAAGTATATGTGCGAAATTGACACGTGTAGGAGTGATTTTTAGTGATGTGACATGGACGTTTCCGCATTATCGATATAGTTCAACCGGCCTTACTTTTAAGGAGTGGTAGTATTTTAAAACTGCTAAGCTATTATGTAACTATTGTTTTAAAATTACAGATATTTGAGACATAATTTTATTTATTTTAAAAGATTAAGTTACGCAATTAAGGGCTATATTATAATTACATTATTAATGTCACGAAGGTAAGGAATACATAAATAAGAAATGAAAAAATCAATTAATCATCATTTCAGCCGTAAGACGTCCACTGCTGGACACAGGCCTCCCCCAAGCATATATTGGGGGGATAGGTCATAATCGCCACGCTTGGTAGGCGGGTTGGCGATCGCAGTTGGTTGGTTAAATGCTCAGAGAACGCTGCTGCCTATTCTCTGGTGAATCCCTTAGTCGCCTTTTACGACACCCATGAGAAGATATACGGTGGTGCAATTCTTTACGTCCGGCACCACACGGAACATTTTACAATTAATCATATTAGTTTTAATTAGGTGTATAGAAAGGTTTTCAATCCCGGAACTAAGTTCCTATATACGATTCCGGAATTGGTCAAATTATTGAATTTTTATGAAAAATTACAATATCTATGAACTTAACAAGTTTTCTTGTCCAGTCTGCTTAAGTTACACATCAGACTTATCCTACTAATTTATATTACTACATGTAATACTAATGTAAATTTATAGTATATTTATAATTTGTAGTATATTATTATAGTATATTAAATGTAGTATATTATTTTGCGAGTAAAGTCCGGTTTGCTAATAGCTTTATCATGCGTACCGCCAAAGAGTGGAATTCCTTGCCGGCGTCAGTGTTTCCCGAGAAATATAATCTGGTGGTCTTCAAGACTCGAGTGAATAGGTTTTTGCTGGGCAAGCGTGTACCATCGTCGACCGCACCATCGCTTAACATCAGATGAGGTAGCGGTCAAACGCAAGCCAGTTAAGAATAAAAAAAAAAGAAAAAAAAAGTTCACTTCCACCTCCACCTCTGCTCCACTCCACTCCACTCCGCTCCACTCCACTCCACTTCATTCCACCTCCACTTCCACCTCCACCTCCACTTCCACTCCACTTTCATTCATCCATCTATCCATCCATCCATCCATACTTACAAACTTTCACATTTATAATATTAGTAGGAAGTAGAATAGGATAGGATTTTTGGAACTAAAAATTTTGACATTCTGTCTCCATAATAATTTGTCATCTTCGGTTGAACTAGTTTTTTTATCTCTAACTCTTCTTGTATTATATTTATTTTTGACTTTTACTTTATACTCGTCACTTCGTAGATTTACCACTTTGAATATTTACCATTATTAAAGTAAAGATCTTTATATGAAACAAACACCGACCCAAACAAATTCCGTAGGTATGGATCGTTGGTGATTTCATTAAACGATACAGTTATCCTTAAAATATCTACTGCAAACCCTGTAGTTTTTTCGAGGCTTTCAGCTTTTATTTTATTTTATTTTATTGTATAGGATGGCGAAACGAACTAAAGGCCCACCATATGTTAAGCGGTTACCTTTGCCAATAACAACTGCAATACCATCTAGGCTGTTACCTAAATGGTACCGCAAGTCGGTTCGCCAAATTGAGACATGAAGATGGAAAGTCTCATGTGATTGTAATTACACCGGCACCCGTACCATTCTGACCGAAACACAATGCAAGCATCACTATTTGGCGGAGAATAGTAGATACGGTGCTTATTCGTTTTAACATTTGTGCCCATCCATTTTTAGGGTTCCGTACCCGAAGGGTGCCAAACAGGACCCTATTACTCTCGCTACGCTGTCCGTCCGTCCGTCCGTCTGTCTGTCACAGGGCTGTATCTTTTGAACGGTCATAGGTAACCGGTTAAAATTTTCTCAGAATATGTGTTGCTATGAGGTGTATCACGAAAAATACTAAAAACAACAAAAAGTCTTAAATCAAAGGAGGTCCCCATACAAGAAACCTCAATAAACATGCATTTTTTTCAACGTTTTTGTTCCTGCTCTATCTTCAAAACGGTAATATATACCAGCGTCAAACTTGGTCAGATTATAGTGCATATTATGTAGTTTTGCAACAAATACTAAAAATAAGACAAACATAAACATATTGAGAGGTACGGAACCCTTACTGCGCGAGTCCGACTCGCACTTGGCCGGTTTTTATTCTCATTTACAGGAAATCTGGAAGTTATGAAGTTAGCCGGTCAATATTTTACAGCATTTTTAGCCCGGCCGCACATTGTCATAAAATAGCACCGTATTTACATTTTAATATGTCAAAAGCAGACATACGATTCGGAAAATTCTGTCAGTCTGCGGGGCTGGTACTAAAAATTAACAGTATAAATGTAAAATAAGCATTATGAAAGTAGTATTGTCCTGCAGATATTTACCTGTGAAACGTCTCTTTGCCATAGACGTACAACATACTATTATAACATCGTAAAAGTACAACCATGGTATAGGTTCCGGCGCGTCAGATTTTTTCTGTGATCAATGAATGAATCATTGTGATTTCCTTCCAATGTGCGGCCGGACTAAATCAACCTTTCAATACTTTCAACCGACTTCAAAAAAAGGAGGAGGTTCTCAATTCGATTGTATTTTTTTTAAAGCAGTAACGGACACTAACTTGTGACATGTATGGTGCTAGGTAGTACAAAAAATATATAATTGAAACTATCGACATATCGATATATTTTGGGCAATCCATATGCGAAACGGTTTCATTTTCACGTACACAATATTTTTTTATCTAACACATAATTATTTAAAATAACATATTATATAGAAAATAGGGTATTTACTGCATGTTATTAATGTATTACTAAATAATTTTAAGAATAACTTCTATGAAAATAAGCATTATGAAAGTACTATTGTCCTGCAGATACTTACCTGTGAAACGTCTCTTTCTTTAGGTTAATGATGTAAATTACACAGCAGTATAACACAGAACACTACACCATTACGATTATTGATATTAATTGGATAAAATACAGAACGATCATGAAATAAATCATAAAATAATACGAGATTATATTTTGATGGGACGCTATGGGAGATTACAATTTTCAAAATGGGTTCTACTGTCATTTTATTATGTCTCTTTCTAGCATATAGGTTTTTTCGTAAAGATCGGTATCGCAGTCGCACACATTGTTGGTCTATTACGTCAGTATAGAAATGTCTTTGGCTTTGATAATGGAACTAATAGTCATTGGTTTAATGGCGTTATGCCTATGCTTCGCTCTGACCTGTCAAAAAACGTCAACGTCACTTGTCAATCTAGAGCGTGTATCTTGTATTGTTTGTTATTGTTTTAGATATTGATTTAATCGATTTCAATCCCAAAACTTTCTAATTGTGAAGTAATAAGACGACGACGACGATAGATGAAGAGGTTATGTTTATTAATTTGCAAAAAATTACATATTGTGTGACAGTGACATTGACATATCATGCATGACATTTATCACCTTTCATAAAATTATCATTATCATAAAATAAGCTTAGGAGCGTAGGCAAAGATAAACCTCATTCGGCCGTATAAGTGAAGTCATTAAATGTTTTTTGGTTTTTATTCTTTTTCTCTGAAATTAAGTACTAAAAAAATATATATTCGTGATTGGGAAAGGAAAATAAAGAAATTGTATTTTTGTTTTAGGACTTTAATAATTTTGAAATGTTGTCAACTGAGCCTGTCGCAGTCCACTGTGGACGTAGGCCTCTCCCAAGTTGCGCTACAATACTCAGTCCTCCTCTTTTCGCATCCAGTCCTCCCCAGCTACCTTCTTCAGCAACATCTTCTAACATGCGGAGCACCAACTCTTTACAATAAACGTTCGAGAAGTAATAGGTACAAATTTTCAAGAAGAAGGATCTTTTATCTATAAAATAACAAAATACCGTTCTCGTAGGTACCTATTTCTGCCGCCAAACAGTGATGCTTGCATTCCGGTGAGGGTATGGGTGCCGGTGACATTACAATCACATGAGACTTTCCTTCTTCACGTCTTAGTTACGCGAACGCGAATTGCAATAGCATTTAGGCAATAAACTAACAGCAGTTGTTAGGGGCGAAAGTAGCCGCTTAACCATCCTTTACCATAAAAACCGGGCAAGTGCGAGTCGGACTCGCGCAGTAAGGGTTCCGTACCTCTCAACGACCTGATACCCCAAAAAACTTATTTAATCTACGAGAGTTTATCAAAAGGCCAACGCACAGTGCGCGAAATATGAATTTTTGCATGTCTTTCTTACGCAAGTACCACCACATATGTCTATGTTTGTCTTATTTTTAGTATTTTTTGCTAAACTACATAATATGCACTATAATCTGACCAAGTTTGACGCTGGTATGTATTACCGTTTTGAAGATATAGCAGGTACAAAAACGTTGAACGAAAAAAGTGCATGTTTTTTGAGGTTTCTTGTATGGGGACCCCCTTTGGTTTTAGACTTTTTTTTGTTTTTAGTATTTGTCGTGATACACCTCATAGCAACACATATTCTGAGAAAATTTCAACCGGTTACCTTTTACCGTTCAAAAGATACAGCCCTGTGACAGACAGACGGACGGACGGACGGACGGACGGACAGCGTTGCGAAAGTAATAGGGTCCCGTTTGGCACCCTTCGGGTACGGAACTCGAAAAAACGTTGTTCCTCTAAAATGAGGTAAAATCAAGAGATTACAGAATGGTTGTCCTTACCAATGGCTGGTTTCACGACACATACGGGCAGGTCGCCAGCAAGTCTGACCAGCTCCTCTGCTATCGCCTTTGTGAACGTATACGTGTTTGGCCAGCCCTTGATTAAACTGTAAATGTAAGATGAGCCAAATTTAGAAGATTTATTCACATGAGACTTTCCACCTTCATGTTTCAAGTTGGCGTACGTGAATTGCAATAGCAGTTACGTAAGCCTTTAGCCTCCAGCCCCAGCCAGGCGTGGCGATTATGGAATTTTCCCCCTTTTGGGGGAGGCCTCTGTCCAGCAGTGGACGTCTTTCGGCTGACATGATGATGATGATGATGAAGCCTTTAGCTGCCTAAGCGGTATTGGAGTTCTTTTGAGCAAAGCTAAACGCTTAACATCAGGTGGCCCTTTAGCTAATTTTGCCGTCCTATACCATAATAGTAGTTTATGAAACTGTTGCATAATAGGGGTTATTAAAACACGAGTGTGAGTTTAAAAACCGAGCCGTAGGCGAGGTTTTTAATAGTATCACACGAGTGTTTTAATACCTAATTATGTCAGTTTCATACACTATTTTATCTACACTCGTACAATTTTAAATAAAATACCAAAGTCAAAATCTTGGTAACATTGTCGTTGTTTTTCTTGATTTCTCTGGTAAAAGATTGTTCGTCATTTACGTTGCTGCATCCAGAAATTCAGGCGGGGTCATATTCTACTCAGTTCAGTATCACTGCTGTAGTCAGATATTTTTGCCCAGAATAAAACTTTCGACACACAAAACCATAATAATAACGTAAACAATAACAATAAATTTACAAGTAACGATGTCCAAATCCAGTAGGCCGTGGCGCGCGGCCGCGCACGCGCGCTGGTGCGCGCCTACACAGATAATAAAATATAGTCTGGCGAAAACATTATAATCGGAAATCGGAACTAATTTTCTATCCTTGTCAGGATTCCGTCAATCTCTGTTTTATCACACAAAAAATATGCCTGTAAACACTTAAATATAATTAAAAGCAATATGACAATCAAAAGTTCTGCCAAAAACGCGATTTTAAACGATAAAAAATTTCAATGTATGACAAGTGGCGCCACCCTGAATTTTGTGTATTCATTGATGCCAAACTGTACGACTGCTAAAAAAAAGGTTTGAAAACTCCTTGGTTAGGTCGAAGTGGCATTAAAAACTCCTTAGTTGGGCTGAAGTGTGCGGTTATGGAAAAAAAATTAAATTACCGCATTGTTTTGTTCAGCAAACTGTATCATAATGAAACTTTTTAAATTCATTACAGGTGCATGTGCGTAAAGTATGTCATTATGACATTACTTTCGAGTTCATAATTCGAATTTTACGATACGAGTGTAGATAAAAAAACTTACCATTGTGAACAAGGTGCAAGCGTTACTCGACAATATGTATGGAGTATTTAAATGATTATTAATCGCGATTTCAGGAAAGGTTCGATAGTGCCAACCTAAAAGCAGGCTCCAAAGACCTTTTTTCTGGCGTGGGGAAATCGTCATGGATGCACTCCGCCCACCTCCGATAGGTCCAGCTCGCCACAAGCAGACGAGCCCCTTCTCCCCTTCAACCTCCGCCGCGGTGCACACAGAACACTGCACGCCACCTCACGGGCCACGCCACACGCCAGCCACGCCATCTATGCCTGCACGCCAGCCACGAGTGGCACGCCAGCCACGTCACTAACACCAGCTTAGCCGGGCAGCAGACTTCCTCGAGTCTGCCGCCCACAAGCCATATTCTCCTGTAATTTTTCATAGAGGTTTTCTTCCTCATCCTCCCGTAATTTTCTTATAAAGGTTTTCTTCCTCGAACCTGCTCCTCCACTGTGCCCTCTGCTAACTTCAGAGGGACACGCGGAGCAACGTCACTTTGGCTCGGATCGGGCCCCACTTGTGCCAAAATATTCGCCACGGCCAATAAGGTCACCCGGTCCAAAGAAGAGTTATAGTCCGTGCCCAGGGTGCACCGGCCCAACAACTGCTGTTCCTTCCAGACGTATCAAGAAGGACCAGCAGCCGTCAGGAATACGTGGAGGTTTTCTGGTCAAGTACCCAATACACCTCTGCCTACAATTTCGGGTAATACAGGCGTGATGTAACGTACGTGGGATACTCAAAAAGTTTTGCGAAACTAAAAAAAATTGTTCTATACGTACATATATTTTTATCAAATCTTTTCAAAGTACTTTCCACCAGCCTCTATACAAAGATTCATGCGCCTAAACCAGTTTTCAAAACACTTTTTCCAGTCCGCCGCAGACACCTCGTTTACAGCCTGCTCGAACGCAGCCAGCGCATCTTCCGGCGACGAAAATTGTATCCCTTTGAGCTGATTTTTTATTTTTGGGAATAAAAAGAAGTCACACGGTGCTAGATCAGGGCTGTAAGGAGGGTGACCCAGGAGTTTGACTGGCGTGCTGTCCAGGAAGTCCCTCGTTTTGAGTGCGGTGTGCGCAGGTGCATTGTCGTGGTGGAGCAGTAGCCCGCGGAGCCCTGTGTTTGGTCGCTTGTTGCTTATAACAGAGAAAACTTCTGGCAAACATTTGGTAGTATACCATTCGGCATTAATGCTTCTTTGATCCCGTAAGGGAATTGATACCAAGTGGCCAGTCAAATTAAAAAAGCTAGCGATCAAAATCTTACCCCCGCTTCTAGATCGCTTCACTTTGGTAGGCGTTGGCTCATTTTGAAACACCCAAACAGTCGACTGGCGCTTGGTTTCTGGGTCGTATTGATAAATCCAGGACTCATCACCTGTAACGATGTCGTAAACACGCCGAGACGAGCCTGCTTCAAATTTGTTAAGCATATCACGGCACCATTCCACCCGGGCCTGCTTCTGAGCATCGGTGAGGTTGTGCGGCACCCAGCGTGATACTATCCTCCTCACGCGAAGATGGCTGTGTAGAATCTCGTGAACGCTTCCCGATCCAATCTTCAATATGTGTTGAATCTCCTGATATGTAATTCGCCTATTGTCTTGGATTAAATTTTTCACTGCTAGCACGTTTTCTTCGGTAACAGCCGTCAAAGGGCGACCGCTTCTTTCGTCATCCCCCAAAGTTGGTCGACCGCGCTTGAATTCGTTATACCAACGATACACGGTTGCCTTGGAAGGGCCTTCATCCATGAATGCCATTTGAAGTCTATCGTACGATTCATCCGGTTTCAGGCGACACTTGAAATCGTATAAAATCATAGCTCTAAAATGTTCCCGGCGCAGATCCATATTTCAGTGAGACACAATACTTTGAATTAACTCGCAAAAAATGTGGAGGGAAATTTTGAAATTGGAACTTACTTATTTTTACTTATAAATAATCATATTTTCGAAAAACATTATAACTGGCCAGTCTCCCATATATAAAAACTTTTTTTCGCAATACTTTCTGAGGGGCCTGGTATGTATGTAGATATGCATATACAACGTGTTGATCTGTATTCGTACCATATTTAAGGAGGTGACTATACCACTGATACTGAACACGAATCAATAAGAAATCAATTCCAAAAAAAAAAAAAACCTATTTGTAAACAAACAAATTCCCTCCGTGTGTCGCGTGCGACATAAAAACGATGCGTGAGAAACTACCAAAACAATTTGCAGGTATTTCCACCCATTGACATGACAATGCCGCTAATAATTTATTTTCAGAGTCGTTCGGGATTTATTCTCAAACCCAAATATGTTTCTAAGTGAATATTTGGGTATTAAATAATCGTAGAATTTTTCAAGTATTTTTAGATGACTCAGCTCATTATTTATTATTTGCTCTAGAAATATGGCACGGTGACAAATTAACATCTTGTATTATTGTTTTTGACTGTACGTTTTGAGAATAAAATACTTATTTCAGTTTGGTGACTTTAAAGTCACGAGCTAATAGCTAGCAGTAAGTTTATTTTTCCTTTATTTTTATTCGCAATTTTTGTAACACCATAACAGAACTCATTCCAAGGGGATGTTACAAAACATAACACAAAAACTTACAATTATAATACTCAACAGTTTACAGTACTATTCCTTTTTCTATACACCTCTGTACTACTTCCATGAACTTGAGCAAACTATCAAAAAATATGTCAACGTCTTCATCAACTCTAATTTTATTAATCAAACGTGCGGCGCGTAACAAGGGGGCAAACTTGAGGAGGTTAGTCCTAGCCGGGCGCCACGCGGAGCAGCGCGGGGCGGCGGCGAGCACCCACATACCCTGTGGGCGCGCACAGCTGCAGCGCCTCCAGTACGGCTGGTGTACGGAACCACGCAGCACTCTAACCACATACATAACCAGGGCAACGTCTCTCCTCACCGCCAGCCTGCTGTACCCGACCATGCCTATGTCGAACAGACTCGGATACATCAACGGGTAGAAAGGATGTTAGAGGTAATGAGCTAGACTCACTCCGGAGTGATAGCGTCCAGCTTCTCATCATCTAATGTCTCCGCCAGGCGTATGATGACGTCAGGGGGGCAGGGGGTCGGGTAGAACTGCTCCAACACCTCTTTATCCTCGCGGTCCAGTGTGGCGTGGCAGTAGGCCGTTGATACGTGGATGTATTGTCTGGAGAAACAAAAATATTAATATAAGTGATTTTGTCAATAACCTACGTTCGGTCAATTAAAATATGCAACGTGTATCAGAAATACGTGATTATATTTAAGCGCAAACCACACACAACGCGGGTCGGGTCGGGTATAATAACCTGTTTTTATATGGACGACATCACACACAGCGCGGGTGCGTGTCTGGCCCGCATTGGGTGCAGAGCGGGAGCCATGCGTGTCTCCCGCCACTACAGACAAAGCGCGGGCCACGCGTGTCGGGAGTCGCGCGTGTCTCCCGCCACTACAGACAGAGCGCGGGCCACGCGTGTCAGGAGCCGCGCGTGTCTCCCGCCACTACAGACAGAGCGTGACCCACGCGTGTCGGGAGCCGCGCGTGTCTCCCGCCACTACAGACAGAGCGCGGGCCACGCGTGTCGGGAGCCGCGCGTGTCTCCCGCCACTACAGACAGAGCGTGACCCACGCGTGTCGGGAGCCGCGCGTGTCTCCCGCCACTACAGACAGAGCGCGGGCCACGCGTGTCGGCAGCCGCGCGTGTCTCCCGCCACTACAGACAGAGCGCGGGCCACGCGTGTCGGCAGCCGCGCGTATCTCCCGCCACTACAGACAGAGCGCGGGCCACGCGTGTCGGCAGCCGCGCGTGTCTCCCGCCACTACAGACAGAGCGCGGGCCACGCGTGTCGGCAGCCGCGCGTGTCTCCCGCCACTACAGACAGAGCGCGGGCCACGCGTGTCGGCAGCCGCGCGTATCTCCCGCCACTACAGACAGAGCGCGGGCCACGCGTGTCGGCAGCCGCGCGTGTCTCCCGCCACTACAGACAGAGCGCGGGCCACGCGTGTCGGCAGCCGCGCGTGTCTCCCGCCACTACAGACAGAGCGCGGGCCAAGCGAGCGCTCCACCCACCCGACGCGGGCTCGACCCCGAATCGAATTGAGAACCTCCTCCTTTTTTTTCGTCGGTTAATAAAAACGTTTAAAATGAATTTCCAAACTAATCTCAATGCTTTAAATCTCAATCTCTAGAGTCTAGTCTAGACAGTAGATGTTTCTGTTTGCCGTTTATTGGTGACAAATAAATGGCAAACAAAAACATCTACTGTCAGGAAATTGAAATCGGAGTTGGAATTTTCAAGGAAATCGCTAAGAGGCTGGTCGACACTTCGCGTGACCAGAGGGCTGGTTTATTTTTTGGCATTCAACGAGGCAACGCTGCCAGTCTTCTGGGCACTTTTCCAGAGGACAGCGATGCCGTGGAATACTTTGACGCCTAATATAAATAAATAAAATATCAATCAATCTTCAATAATAAGAAAATCGATGATCAATGTGTAATTGAAATAACTGAAAGGGGTCATTGTACTCATCAGTATGAACAACTTTAACTATGGAACCAAACGTGAAATCGTGAAAATGTAAAATGTTTATTTCATAAACTTGTACAAACTAATATCATTGGAAACCACCTTTTATGCAAATGTTTGCTTGTGTTAGGGAGTTTCGCTCTTCCGGGGCCTATAGCTATTTCAGGGTTGCTCCCACAGTAAAAGTTGTTCATACTGATGAGTACAATGACCCGTTAAGAGGTTTTCAGTTATTTCAATAACACGTTTGGATGTGTGTACAACAGTGGCGAAGGGTCCATATAACACGATTCCCACCGGCTTCCCTTTAGGAATTGCTTAAATACAGATCAACGACATTTCTATGCTAATTTATTATTCTGAAGTACAAAAATAAATAAATACTGAATATTTTTGGGACATTTTTACACAGCACCATCTAGTCCCAAACTAAGCAGAGCTTGTACTATGGGTATTAGACAATGGATATAACACTTATTTTTTCCGGTAAATACGTAGTTATAATACACTAGCGGCCCGTCCCGGCTTCGCACGGGTGGACATAAATCCTAGCCTATGTTACTCAGGGTGAATGTAGCTTACTAATGGTGAAATTTTTTTTGAAATCGGCACAGTAGTTTTTGAGTTTATTCATTACAAACATACACACAAAAATACAAATCTTTCCTCTTTATAATATTAGTGTACATTAGTGTAGATAAGGAACACCCAGACCAACACAAAAACTTATATACATCAACAAATATTTGTGTCCTGTGGGAATCGAACCCACGACCTCGTGATCAGCAGTCCGACACTCGAACCACTTTACCACAGACGTCGTCGAAAAAGTAATGAAAAATTTAATTAAAAGTTGTTACAATTGTTTTTTGGGTTCCGTACCCAAAGGGTGCTAACGGGACCCTATTACTCTCGCTACATTGTCCGTCCGTCTGTCCGTCCGTCCGTCTGTCTGTCACAGGGCTGTATCTCTGTAACGGTAATAGATAACGAGTTGAAATTTTCACAGAATATGTGTTACTATGGTGTCTATCACGACAAATACTAAAAATTAGAAAAGTCTAAAACCAAAGGGGGTCCCCATACAAGAAACCTCGAAAAACAGGCATTTTTTTCAACGTTTTTATTCCTTCTCTTTCTTCAAAATGGTAATACATACCAGCGTCAAACTTGGTCTGATTATAGTGCATACTATCTAGTTTAGCAACAAATACAAAAAAATAAGGCAAACATAGACATATGTGGTGGTACCTAGGTACGTAAGACAGAGATGTAAAAATACACATTACGCGTACGATCGTTGATGTATTTTGATAAACTCTCGTAAATTAAATCAGTTTCTATGGGGTACATATCAGGTCGATGGGTGGTACCGTGGTACGGAACCCTTACTGCGTGAGTCCGACTCACACTTGGCTGGTTTTTATTTTTTATTAGCGTGTGATCTTAGGTACTTAAGGAAGTATGTTTAGGTACCTACGGCTTCCCTTCTGAAAATATTCATCCTTCGCCACTGCTGTACAATAAATAGATAGGTACTAAAGGGTCGGGTAGGGGTTGGGTTTTTCATTAGGAAATTCTCAGTAGCAGCACGGAGTCTGGATTTGTGTGCCCGGTCAATGGCAGTAGGCTCGCCCCCTATTACATGGGACTATAACATAACTGGCGAAATGTGGGTGTACTATTACACCTCTGTCTACCCCTTCGGGGAAATACAGGCGTGATGTTATGTTGTTGTTGTTGTTGTTGTTGTACTAAAGGATACTAAGAATAGATTTTCGTTTGCGCGTGTGATATTTGTGACTCGATCTCAATCAAACCCTGCAACACCGTATCCTAGTGTGGGATCCAGTGTCACATTTATAATGTAAAAGCATGTTTTCTTGAAAATAAATAAATAAATAAAATAAAAATAAAACGATGTAATTTGTCATCAATATTTTGGTCCATCAATCACAGCAGCAGCTGTTAACATAATGATTTGACAGCTGATTAGTTGATTCTTGCGTTAATCAGAAACTGGAGTTAAATCTTTTGACGACGTTGACTTCGACTTACTTGAGTTTCTTGCAGTCTCTCGCCAAAGCTAGAGCCTCCCTAGTTCCTCGCACGTTGATGAGAGTTGCCAGTTTGATGGCCTCGTTGAAGCGCACGGTGGCAGCCATGTGGATTATTATGCTAACCTGGTAAAAACATAATATAAGCTGAGTCACGGCGCCGGCGGCCCATCTCAAGGGAGACGAGCCATCTTCGAGGGACATGTTATAGTGCGCATGTGTGTACATAAACAGGTGCACTCTCTATTCCCTCACTCTCATAATCCGATGAAACGGCAATCCGACACGAGCGGAGAGAGATCAGGCGCAGGACCGACGGCTTTACGTGCTCTCCGAGGCACGGGGGTGTAGCACCGTCAACTACCTGACTCCGGGCTGCTACTGTGATTTTTTTTTGACAGAAAAATCCCAGTAACTCTTTTTGCTCGACCCAGGAATCGAACCCAGACCACTCGCTTAGCAGTCACGCTTCTGATCACTGGGCTAACGAGGCAGTCAACTTTAACTGTGTAGCATACTGATCTTCTATCATGTCGACATGAGCTACTTAACGATTATAGCTCATGGCGTGAGAAAAAGATTAGCCAGTCAGTAGGTTGGTAGCGGGGCTGACTGCCCAAGGTGCGCCGGACGTTCAATTAAATATCGTCACTCGTGGCTCTTTTAATGCACCTCAAATAATAACTTGATAAAGCGCGGATACCTGCTAGTTTAGACCTAGCGCAGATCAATCAACTCAGCCTATCGCAGTCCACTGCTGGACATAGGCCTCTCCCAAGTTGCGCCATAACGCTCGGTCCTCTGCCTTCCGCATCCAGTCTCCCCCAGCCACGTTCTTTAGGTCGTCGGTCTACCTGGCAGGGGGGCGCACTACTAAAAAATATATATTTATTAATTGTGACTACAGAGGCCCACATGTTAGTAGAAACATAACAAACTACGGGTTAGTATTTAAAATAAATTGAACAACAGCTATGTCGGTCACTCCGGTTCTTCTCCGGATAATCTCGTTACGGATTTTATCCTTCAAAGAAACTCCAAGCATAGCTCGCTCCATAGCTCGCTGAGCGACTTTGAATTTGTGGACTAGCCCAACTGTCAGTGTCCACGTCTCGGCACCGTAAGTCATGACTGGCAGGACGCACTGGTTGAAGACCTTTGTCTTCAAACTTTGCGGTATAGGCGACGAGAAGACTCGGCGTAGTTTGCCAAATGCTGCCCAGCCCAGACGGATCCTTCTGTTGGGTTCTTTCTCGAAGTTGTGTCTACCAAGCTGAATTGCCTGCCCTAGGTAGACGTATTCCGTTACAACTTCGAGTACCGACCCTTCGACGAATATTGGCCTCGGCATGACATGCATATTGAACATGAGTTTAGTCTTGTTAGCGCAGATGATCGCTTTTAATCGGTCACCGATTTGTTTTCTTGCTGGGCAGCATGAGCGACATCACGAGCGTGTACCATCGTCGACCGCACCATCGCTTATCACCACGTGAGGCGAGGTGGCGGTCAAACTCAAGTCCATTTTGGAATAAAAAAAGACTACGCCCGATTTTATTCGGTGTCCGATTTTACGCCGACTCAACGCACATCAGGGTGCTCAATCTTAGAACAAATAATCGGGTACAACAGCTTTTACAACGCTGCAAAAAAACGTAATAATTCGAATGCTTGTAGATAACAGGTAAGATGGTGGTTTTCAATTTAGTAGCATTATATTTGTTACTGTTACGGACTAAAAGTAATAGATGGCAGGTTTTACAAATTTAAGAAACGAGATATTGTAATAGTTTATTCAATATTCGATAGATGTCGCTACATGACCCCATATTGGATAATTGCTCCAAAGAGATTATGATTTCATTTTACGAGATAATTGTACTGTTTTTTCACCAAATATTACATTATTAAATAAGTATCTATTTCAGAGCCATTTTTGTTGTTTTTTGAATAATAAAGTATTCTACTTTTATTAATTTTGACTGGTTGATTATAGTGCTAAAATTTGCAGGTAAGTAGTTAGTATTCGTAGCAGTACGATCCTGTGGTCTGATTTATAAAAGCAGGACGTGCGTTCGATCCTCACGAAGCGTATCTCTTTTTGCATTCTTTATTTTTAGATTAGGTGATAGTTTCACACTGAAAGTATCAGATGGCGCTAGTAAGCGGTTACCTGTTTTGTGGTTGAAGATTGGTCTCTATTTCAGTATATTACAATGTACTCTGTGACGCACATAAAACTATTTAAACATTCGCGAATTTAACTCATATCGAACTATATTTGCGGGACTTTTCTCGCGCACAATGATGTCAAAACGAAACAAACATTTTGACTAACCTCGACGTTTCGGCCAAGTTGCAATGAACGCGGTCACGAGCATACACGTCGTGTCTTGGCCTCGAAACGTTGAGGTTAGTCAAAATGTTTGTTTTGTTTTGATTTCATTGTGCGCGAAAAGTCCCGTAAATATAGTTTAACGCACTTGTCCTACACCTGTCGACATGGACAGTGTAACTGCAGATTTTGCGTTGTATTTTAATATCTTTAGGAAAGAAGAGGCGTTATAGAAGGTTCTGGGTCGATCTTCTTATCATCATACTCTCTTCCCGACAAAAATCGGATAACTTGATTTTTTGAGGGATATTTGTGTTACTAGAACATGGTGACGCACGAGCACACGAGGGGGCTGAGGGGTGCGCGGGGCGCACCTATCCGAGCTCCACTCGTCGCCGGCTGCGCCATAATTCACCGGAACGTGACACGAGCGACCATACGTCGCTAATTCGCTATTTATTCTCGCAATTTCATTGTCGCGCCGCGGTTACGTGTATTTATTTACCAATATTCTCTTTATTATATCAGTTAAACCAGCATACAGTCATTTCAATCAAGTATAAGTTCCCAGCTTAAGGTTAGCGGGCACAGGTCTCAACAAACATGTTCTATTTTTGCTGACTATTGTCGGACCGATTAAAAGCATTTATCTGTGCTAGACCTTAAGTTATATTTCACACTAACGTACTCCGCATTCTTACGGCACCAAATATTTATGTACTTAGTATACATAAGTACTGACTGCCTCGTTGGTTGCAAGCGCGACCGCTGAGCGTGAGGTACTGGGTTCGATTCCCGGGTCGGGCAAAGTGTTGTTGGGTTTTTTCATTAGGAAATTCTCAGTAGCAGTCCGGAGTCTGGATTTGTGCCCGGTCAATGGCAATAGGCTCGCCCCCTATTACATGGGACTATAACATAACTGGCGAAATGTGGGTGTACTATTACACGGTTACACCTCTGCCTACCCCTTCGGGGAAATACAGGCGTGATGTTATGTTGTGTTATGTATACTAAGTGGGTAATTTTATTCTAAGTAATTTACTTAATAAATAATATATTCTTGGATTTCTTGGTAATTTGCCTTATAAACCTTGGTAGCGTGGAAGCGATATTCATTTATGTTAATACATTGCAATTTTTACAATGTTATATAGGTGTAGATAGTAGTCGTGAATTGAAGAATTACATCAAATATTAATTCAGTCCTATTTGCGTAAAAAAAATAGAATGAATTGACAAATTTCCTGCTTGCAATTCAATTAGCGAATGTTTCTATGCTTAAGGGGTATGTAGCAGACAAGTGGCGCCCTCATCAGTAAAAAAAAACATTACTCGCTAATTACATCATTTATCGAAAATTCGTTTTCAACAATTGAAGTACAGGTACTGTAGTTTAATCAGAAACTATTAACTCTGTAAAATATAGTTCGCTGTAGTTGTAGATAGAAAAAGTGGCAGTTTTTCGCAGTTTTTCTATCTACAACTACAGCGAACTATATTTTACAGAGTTAATAGTTTCTGATTAAACTACAGTACCTGTACTTCAATTGTTAAAAACTAATTTACGATATACTACGATGTACTCAGCGAGTAATTATTATTTCTCCCAGTTGCTCGGAAATTGGTTCATTATTCAAAAAAAAAGAATACATCAATCGGCTCTTTTCCGTACGCAATGAAATAACAGTATTCTAACACGACATATAAATTGCTGGACAGTTTTTATTTTTTAAATTATGGTACCGAGGTTTTTAAGTACACACTTACATAAATTAGGTGTTTTTATGTGCAAAATATATATCATTATAAAGGCTGAATGCGCATTTTTTTTCAAAACTTTGAAAATAGAACAAGAACAACGCGTGGACGAATTGGCGCGAATGATGATTAGATACTGGTGTCGATTCTCTTGTTCACGAACTAAACTTATTTTAAACTATCGCTCTCTTTTCCTAATAGTAGATACAAGAAAGGGATGGAAACTGTTGTGGGTAGTTCATAATATATTAATGTACGATCACCTACAAAAGTAATAAATCAGTTGTTAACCAGACTACGGTATTTCATTACGCTACATGGTGACAGCGGTGTTTTAATTGATTTAAACGGTTTAAATCTAACATTCGTGCTGTTGTGTGCTGTGAATAGTGTTTTAAAGTTGTGGTTCAGTATGGAACACGCGCGACCACCACCTGAATTGAGTTTGGAAGGCAGCTCCGTCGGCCGGGCCGACGCATGGAAGCGATGGAAGGCGCAATTCATGTTATTTTTAAAAGCATCTGGGGTGCATAAAGAAGAAGGTGGCGTACAGGCCAGTTTATTGATCAATTTAATTGGACCAGAAGGGTTCGATGTGTACGAGACTTTCGCATTTGAACGTGACAGTGATAAGGATGACGTCACTTTGTTACTGAAAAAGTTTGATGAATATTTTGGCGTGAAGCAGAATATTACTTTGGCGAGATACAACTTTTTCACGAGGAATCAAGAAACCGGCGAGTCTATTGATCAATATGTTACAGCGTTAAAATTATTAAGCAAAATTTGTGATTTCAAAAGTTTGGAGGAAGAGCTAATTCGTGACCGAATCGTTTGTGGCATAAAAAGTACCGTTGTACGAGATCGCATGCTGAGAACCGAAGATTTGACTTTAGACAAAGCTATTAAAATCGGTCAAGTCAATGAGATTTCTCATGACAGCAATCGTTTGTTGGAGACGCGTAGTGCAGCCGGCACTGCAGCATCGCTGCCTGTGCAGGTCGACACGGTTGGCGTTCGCGGTGGAGGCGGCCGCGGGGGCTGGCGCGGGCGCGCGCGGCGCCGCGGCCGGGGCGCGCCCGGTGCTGCTGCCGGCTCCAGCGCCGTGCGCCGACTCGCCGATTCAGGTGCAACGGGACAATGTCATAGGTGCGGTGGCCATTGTTCCGAGCCTAGCTCGTGTCCGGCTATTTCTGTGCAGTGTTATGTTTGCGAAAATTATGGTCATTTTGCTAGAATGTGCAAGTTAAAGAAAAATGTAAAACAAATGTACGAGATAGGTACTACAAGAGATAACTTCGACGAAGAAGACGACTGTGAGTCATTTTTTGTATCAGTCTTGTATAATGTATCTGAGATTAATTCCTCGTCCGAGAACTGGTTTGAAACACTTCGAGGGGAGTGCGGTTTTGAAAAATTCAAGTTGGATACGGGGGCAGACATAAATGTCTTATCGTATAAACGATTTTTATCACTAGGATATGACAGTAAGTTGATTAATATTAGTCAACATGTAAAATTGCAATCTTATAGTGGAGATTTTATTCCTATTAAAGGTATTTGTAATTTGAAGTGGTGGTTTAAAAATGTTTTGTATGAATTAAAATTTGCAATTGCTATTATTGATTGTCAAAGTGTGCTGGGATTGCAAGCTTGTTTAACTTTGGGATTAGTAAAAAGAATTCATAATATTAATGTCAATGAATATGATGACTTATTTCAGGGCTTAGGCTGTTTGCCGGGAGAATACCGTATTGTAGTTGATGAAACTGTCATGCCTGTAGTTTGCGCTACTCGTAAGGTACCGTTAGGAATACGCGATAAGTTGCAAGACGAGTTGAATAGAATGATTGAGCTGGGAGTTATTAGAAAGGTGACTCATCCAACTCCTTGGGTAAATTCATTAGTAGTTGTAGCTAAAAAAAATGGTCAATTGCGTATATGTTTAGACCCCAGGCCACTTAATAAGGCTATACAGCGTGCTCATTTTCAATTACCAACATTAAATGAATTGGCAACAAAGCTACACGGTGCCAAGTATTTTTCAGTTTTGGACGCAAACTCAGGGTTTTGGTCGGTAAAATTGGATAATGCAAGTGCAAACCTATGTACATTCAATACACCGTTTGGGCGATATCAGTATTTGCGATTGCCGTTCGGATTAAATTGTAGACTACCAGTTCATCCCGATCTACTTATGCGAAAAAATTGTAATGATGAATTACAATATAAAAATATAATAAATAAACAAATTAAAAATAAAATATATTATGATCAGCATTGTAAGCCCCTTCCAGAGTTAAAGGTGGGCGATGATGTTATAATGTTAGAAAATAAAAATGAACGAATTCGTGGTAAAGTCGTAGCAAAGGCGACAACTCCGCGTTCGTACATTGTCAAAAATAAAAAAGGTATATACCGTCGTAATCGACGACATTTGATCAGAAGTATGCCTGTAAATGATCATGTAGAAAACGTAAAAAATGATTACATTGTTGTATCCGATGAGAATGAGGATGTCTACGTTTCGGGAGAGGACAGTGAGGACTATGAACCAAGTGTAGATGATAGCTGTCGAAGATCTTATTCACCGCCGCACACTCGTAGTAAGGCTAGAAAGCAGTAATCCTTATATGGTTTTAGATATCTACAATCATACAAGTAAATAACATAGTCCTCGTGGTCCCTGGTTTTGTATTAATTGTATCACTGTTAATTAGCACCTAATGTTTAGTTCATTCTCTTTATTGTTATTGTTTGTGGGGGAGATGTTGTGGGTAGTTCATAATATATTAATGTACGATCACCTACAAAAGTAATAAATCAGTTGTTAACCAGACTACGGTATTTCATTACGCTACAGAAACAATTTTAGAACTGTCAAATTAGTCAGAATTTAGATTTCCATACAAGTTTAGTCGTGATCTCGGAACGTGCCCACTAAAATACAAAGAAATGTAACACTTAAACTAATTTGACAGTTCTAAAATGGTTGCTATCCCTTTCTTGTATCTACTATTAGTAAAAGAGAGCAATAGTTTAAAATAAGTTTAGTTCGTAAACAAGAGAATCGACACCACTGTTGAATTACCTAGTTTTTGTGTATTATTTCCTCGCAAATGAGAGAAAAGTACTATACAAGTCTCGACCGAAATAGCAATTAACGGCCTTGTTTAGTTAAAAAGGAGTCAGCTAGCGCCTCGTCCTTTTAAAATCACTTCCAATATTCATCATCATCATCATTTCAGCCTAAATACGTCCACTGCTGGACATAGGCCTCCCCCAATTAAGAGGGGATATGCCATAATCGCCACGCTTGGCAGGCGGGTTGGCAATCGCAGTTGGTTTGTTAAATACTCAGAGAACGCTGCTGCCCATCCTCTGGTGAATCCCTAAAACAATTCCAATATTACTCGGCCGTAAATTGCTTCATTTCAGGCCTCGACAGTAGTGTACTATTTTCAGATGAGGGCGCCATTTAGCTAGTAGCGCTTTAATTACAAATCAAATCAATTTATTTGCGAAATATGGGTAAAATTACATTTGATGTTAAAAATAAAAATTACATTTAGTATCACCATATTCAACCTTACGGCATGCAAATTTACACATTATAATGTATGTTTAAACGCACATTATAAAGTCAAAATTAGAAGAAAAAAAAAGTGTCAATTATACAATATCACATTACTATGTCCAAGTTCAGTACCAAAAAATGTCAATTATACAATGTCTGAATTTCATATCATAATTTTATTTATTTATTTTATTTATTTATTAATTTGTCATTTACATATTCGGTGACGCTGTAGTACCCCTTCATTAATGAAGTTAAGACTTTTAAGAATTATTTGTCAGAATCCTCCAGCTAACAAAGCAGTCTACAAGAAAACAGACTACAATAAATAATGAAAATGAAAAAAAAAAAAAAAACTAGCACACTGTTTTTCTGACAAGTACTATCGTTTGCATAATTTATTGCTGTGTTCAAAAGAACAACATGGTTAACACGAGTTATGGTTCCGGAACCACACTGTCATCTGTCATTAGTTCACTTGACAGCTGTCTCGCGAGCACACGTAAATTTTATCAACGGTTGCGTCAACTGAATTTGGAACATGCTGCTTATATGACATCGCGTGTCTATATATTGACGTCGTTGCTGTATTCATATAAATTCAAGGATGTAAGGTCAGGGAACAAGGCGGGAATTCAAGAACAATACTTAAGCATTAATCTAGATTGAAGAACTGTCTTTCATTCTTTTATTACCCACGACCGAACGGAGAAGGTGTATGCGAGGTTGTTTGTTTGTTTTTCTTCTTTATTGTAAACATAATAAACGACCTCTGTGGTCTAGTGGTTCGGGTGTCGGACTGCTGATTACGAGGTCGTGGGTTCGATTCCCACAGGACACAAATATTTGTGTGATGAACATGAGTGTTTGTGTTGGTCTGGGTGTTGCTTATGTATTATAAGTATGTATTTACAAAAAAAAAATGTATATAAGTATTATATCCATTGTCTAGTACCCATAATACAAGCTCTGCTTAGTTTGGGACTAGATGGTGCTGTGTAAAAAAATGTCCCAAAGATATTTATTTATTTATTATTTATTTTAATAATATTACACAATAACAAGATACACAGGTAACAGGAAAGTTCATTTACAAAGGCTAGCTTAACTCAGAATTCATAATGAATTAATTTATACTTTAGTTTGACGTTAATGTATGAAATGACGTTCTTGAATCTAGAATAATCATGCTTGAGCATCATTCTAGAATTCGGATCCTAGGCCCGTACTACAAAACGAAACTCAAACTGTGATCACTGCTTAAAACTAGTTTTGAGTAGAGCTTTAATATTAGAATATTCCTCAAGCATGGATTATTGATCACAGTTCAGCTCAGTTTAGCTTTATGCTAAACTGTCACCTACTTAGGTTATCAAGCAGAGATTTGATCTGTTATCACTCAAGTGTAGTCAATACTACGCTTGAGTACAGATTTATTTGCTTTTTGAGGTTATATTTGTGTGTTATGTTGTTGAATTGAAGTTTACTGAGAATTACTGTATTTGAATAAAACGAGTAACGATAGTCAGGTGATTTAAGATCAGACTATACTTGAGGAATGTTTTCTAATACGGACCTTAGTGTCATGGTGACATCAAGCATTCAGGCCTGGTCAAACAGGAGGCGTACCTAGCGCGCGTCAAGGCGTAATAGAGTCGAGTACTAGCGCTGCGCTATAGCGCTGCATTGTGTTGTACTATTCAAGTAGATACCGGTCAAACATAACGCGCGTCGCGATAGAGCGTCGCGTACTCCTAGCGCGCGCGCTCTGTTTGACAGGTATCTACTTGAATAGTACAACACAATACAGCGCTATAGCGCAGCGCTAGTGTGCGACGCTACTACGCCTTGACGCGCGCTAGGTACGCTTCCTGTTAGA
Organism: Asteroscopus sphinx; assembly: GCA_949699075.1. NCBI lineage: Eukaryota > Metazoa > Arthropoda > Insecta > Lepidoptera > Noctuidae > Asteroscopus > Asteroscopus sphinx. The sequence goes on from OX453032.1 coordinate 5,239,040, forward strand.
CCAGGCCTTTAAAGTCTATACCTAGTCATTACATCTTTATTTAAAACCAATTTCGCCAATTTTCGACTAAACCGATCGACGCTCCTATTGGCATGCGCGCTAGTGGCCTGATATTCATCTAAATAATCATTCTCCATCAAGTGTGTCGTCAGTCTGTTTGCAAACCTATTACAGCATGATTGATTGTCTCACCTCTTCCGTAATGGTAGTCCAGTCGTTGTCACTGAGGCCGAGCCTAATATCAGTGACGTCACCTTCCACTATCACTATCCTGTCTGCGAAGTGAGGCTGCTTCTCACGGACCATGTCGAACACCTGGGCAGGATAGCAGTATAAGATTATTATGAAATGATGATGTTTTGTGATTTCACTGATGATTGGTGTGGCACTGTGATTGGGATCGTGTAGCTCTGTACAGAATTGAGCCGCATGATGACACACCAGTCATAATTTCTGACTGACGGCCCACATTAATCATCAACTCAGCCTATCGCAGTCCATGCTGGACATAGGCCTCTCCCAAGTTGCGCCACAACACTTGGTCCTCTGCCTTCCGCATCCAGTCCCCCCCAGCCACGTTCGTCAGGTCGTCGGTCCACCTGGCGAAGGGGCGCCCTACGCTGCGTTTCTCGATTCGCGGTCTCCAGTCAAGGACTCGTCTGCTCCAGCGGCCATCGGTCCTTCGACAGACATGGCCAGCCCACTGCCACTTAAGCTTACTTATCCTACAAGCTATGTTGGTCACTCCGATTTTTCTCAGGATAATCTCGTTACGTATTTTATCCTTCAAAAAAACTCCAAGCATAGCTCGCTCCATAGCTCGCTGAGCGACTTTGAATTTGTGGACTAGCCCAACTGTCAGTGTCCACGTCTCGACGCCGTAAGTCATGACAGGCAGGACACACTGGACAGACGTTTGTCTTCAAACTTTGCGGTATACCGCCTAAAGGCGACGAGAAGACTCGGCAAAGTTTGCTAAATGCTGCCCAGCCCAAACGGATACTTCTGTCAGCTTCTTTCTCGAAGTTGTGCCTACCAAGCTGAATTATCTGCCCTAGGTAGACGTATTAATGATGCCACGCCACATAAATGATGAGGTGTAAAAAAATACTTGCATTGAATTTAAATGAACGCACAAACATTGCTGATGCTAGTGCTGCAAAAATGCTTATAAAAATTAAACCAGACCAGCTAGTTACCTTAATTCTGTAAATGGTTTTCAGTTGATCAAAGACCTGACTGATCATAACTTGTTAGAACACCTAAAGTCTTTGTACGGAGCATTGTGAGTCAATTTCACATTAAAAACAACAGAATAAGGCCGATTAAGCGGTGAAGTGAATGCATTATTTCCATGTGTGTGACTGTTAACGTTTAAAAAGTTTCTGTCTATTCTAGTCTTCGAAAATTCTTACAGAAATAAACTTGACTTACAGGATCTTGCAGAATGGATTGTAATCTTTCTTGTGTCGTCTTCCCTTTCTTTGCTCTCATCAACAAGTACATCTTCTTCAGCTTGCATGCTCTGTTAAACAAGGAAAAATGTTTTAAATGCTTATAAAATTCGAGGCAAGGGTAAGCTGGGAGTAATTTAAATGATTTTACTATCGCCATTTGCTAGATTAACCAGAATTCTGATTTATTTTTCAACTTGCCATTTCTCACGTATGTTAGGGTCGCCTTCCACTCTAACCAGGTGTGGCTGAATATTAGTATTCTACACGGAGCGATTGCTACTGGGCAATACGCATAATAAGCCACGAGCCCGTTTGATATCATTATAAAAGACCTATTTTTCAAAGTTTCGCTTGATCCCCTCACCTGAAGAGTTTCTCAATCAGCTGCTTGCCGAGGAAGCCGGAGCCGCCCGTCACGAACACCACAGCGTCGCAGTAGAACTGCTGCACGGCTGAGTCTCCGCGATCTATCACAGCATTCATCGCTTTCTGATGAGAGAAAGCCGCCAGTTCCACCTCTGCTGCCGGATCCATGGTTGCAGTCTTTAATCAAAACATGTTTTTAATGAATTTCTTACGTAAATGTATAGTTTTTTTGTGAAGGTGCTACTAAGAGATTAGTGGCGCCCCCACCAGTAAAAAAATATTACTCGCTGAGAACATAATTTTTTGAAAATTCGTTTTTAACAATTGAAGTACAGGTACTGTAGTTTAATCAGAAACTATTTACTCTGTAAATTATGGTTCGCTGTAGTTGTAGATCAAAGACATTAAATATTTACTTGTAGATAGAAAAAGTGCCAAAAGTGTACGTTTTTCGCATTTTTTGTATTTACAAGACTAACAAACAGATAATAGTTTCTGATTAATTTAATAGTACTATTTATCTCCTTTATTTAGTTATTAACTTATTAAATACATTTTTAAATATTTAAATTTGTATAAAAAGAAAAAGGAAAAAACATTTTAAAATATAAAAAATAGTGTTCCACCGGCATCGGGAGCAGGGTCCAAGCTACCGGCGGTTAGGGCCGCAGAGACAGGAACCTCCTCACAATACGTGCCGTGTCGAGGAGAACCGCCTTCTGAATCTGGCCCTTGACCCAGCCACCTAACGAGAGCCTCTTAAGATGTTGGTCGAGGCTCTTGGCTATGAGACCATTGGCCGTTACGACTATCGGCACAATGATTGCCGAATCCACGTCCCACATGTCGACAACCTCGTGTGCTAAGTTTTTTGAAATATTTTATTTTTAATCTATTGTTTCTACTTTTATTATTATTATCCTTCAACTAAGAAGTTATAAGTGAATATTATTATTATAAATACTATTAGATACCGACCTTTAAGTTTATTTCGTCACAAAGATATTTAACTTGTTGATGTATTTGTTTTATTTTATAACTATTTTTACTTTGATTGAACACACCTTGCAGCTTTTTGTTACAATTCTGTAATGAGATATCATTTGTGTGGTGGTGTTCCATCACTCACCTGCGCCGGGGTCGCGGGAACGCGCTATTCTTCCGCAACCCCGGCTGGTGCTGGCCCGCTAGCGCGGGCCCCGTCTCGAGCGGGGGGAGTGAGGTGTTTGACTCCCCCCGCAACGGCTAAGAGGGGCGCGCGTGGAACACTACGCGCCGCCACCTCGGGTCCTGATGTATGGGGGGCGGCGGACGTCCCCGATTCCGTCGCCCCTGGACCCATTTAGGGGGGCTGGAAGAGGGCGTTGTCCGCCCTCCGCCGACGCCCGGTGCGCCTGCTGCGGATCGGGAGGACGGTCTCCACCTCCCTCAACCTTTCCGCAGCCTCCTTCTGGGAGACGACTGTCTCACAGAAGGAAACCACCGCGTCCCAGGACTCAACGCTGCCGACCATCGAATTAACTACGGCCGGCAGCGACAGGTCACTGCCTACTTCTGAGATGAGGGCACGACGTGGCCCCTCCCAAGCAGCACACTCTGCCAGCGTATGCCACGCTGTGTCCTCCCGGCAGTCGACGCAGTGGTGACACCGTGCGTCTGGCTCCCTGTTTATGCGACACAGGTACTTCCCGAAGCAACCATGCCCCGAAAGCACCTGCGTCGCCCGAAACGTCAGGGAGCCGTGCCTCCTCCCGAACCATTCGTCGAGCACTGGTCGGATCGCCCCGACGGTAGTGAGACCGGCGGAAGGGCGCAAAAGCCTGTCCCGCCACTCAGCCACCAGGACCTCGCGGAGCTGCGACCGACGCAGCTCGATCTCTCGCTGCATCGGTCGCTCGCCCCGCGACCTCGCGTCCTCACGCCACCGATAGAGTGACGCGAGCACCTTCGCCTCCAGGTCCCACGGCGGGGACCCGGCCAGTGCACAACCCGCCTCGTAGGAGATCGTGCGATACCCCCGAATGACTCTGACGGCCATAGCCCGCTGCGGCTTATCCCCGAACCTAACCTAACCTAACCAAAAAAAGCGTGAAAATTTATTTGTATTGTTATCCTTAACCTGTTGATAATATAATTTACAACGACGTCTCCCGCTTATTTAGTTTTGTAAAATAATTAACTTAATTTAAATACTTCTTTTTTCCTAACCAGAATGGCGTTAACGTCGAATTAGATCACGCTATGGTTTCGTTCACAAAATGTGATGTTATGGGTAGAGAAACGCGGATTACCTTTGTTGTTTTTGTATTTGCTTCTTTGATTGTCTTGAAATACTTAGTACCTACGAATTACGAATATTGCGATATTTTACACCTGAGTCACCTGATCAATTGGCGATTCCTACGGACCTATGTTGATATGATGAACGCGTTTTGAATAGCTGTCTTTGTTCAATTCAAAAAATGGTCGTTTCGATCGGCTGCAATTCATTGGGTGAGTACGGTTTACCGATTCCCCAATCTGTAGCACATCATCCCGGCGTTAATCGTGAATACGCCACCGAAACTGACTACAATCCGGGCGCAATGTCTGTCATTGTTAACGACCACGTCGAAAACTTCATCTCAGAGCAAAGACAGCTATTCGAAATTATCCTGCAGAGCGTTGAACTCCGCCAAGGGAAAATGTTCTTTTCGGATGCTCCTGGAGGAACAAGCAAAACCTTTCTTACATCAGGCATCCTTGCGGAGGTCAGAAGGCGAGGAAAAATAGCCCTCGCAGTAGCGTCTTCCGGAATCGCCGCAACACTGCTCCCTGGTGGCAAAACTGCGCATACAATGTTTAAGATTCCCATAGACAGAGAGCAACGAGACGCCCGTTTGCGCAGTTTCACGAAACAGTGACAAGCCCGCTGTTCTACGAGACTGCTCTCTAATTGTATGGGATGAATGCACGATGGCGAACAGAAAGGCAGTGGAGGCTGTTGACCGAAGGGTTAACCCTGCAAGACATCCGCAGGAACCACAATATCATGGGTGGGGTAACAGTTCTCTTTAGCGGCGATTTCTGTAGTGACGCGAGGTACTAGGGCTGATGAGGTGAAGGCTTCGTTAAAACGCTATACTCTTTGGCCGCAAGTTCACAGATTGTGCTTGACGGTCAACGTGAGAGCACGGGTTGGCGGGAATTCACATACTATAAACACCGTTATAGATCTAGATGACGCTACTCACTACTCAGTAGAATTCCTTAACTCTCTCTCTGCAAGTGGACTTCCTGCCCATCTTATCAAACTTAAATTCGGTGTCCCAATTATGCTTTTGCGGAACTTAACATCGCCTAAGCTGTGTAACGGGACCCGACTCAAAGTCATATCCTTGCAGAGGCACATTATAGAGGCAGATATTCTCACTGGGTGTGCTGCTGGCGAGACGGTGTTTATTCCACGTATACCACTGATTCCCCACAATTACCCTTTCCAAGCGCATACAGTTTCCTGTGAGTCTGTGCTTCGCGATGACCATCAATTAGTCGCAGGGGCAGACATTGAAGGCTGTGGGTGTCACCTCAGGACCAGCTGCTTCTCACATGGACAACTGTACGACAATTGCTATCGCGTCAGCAGCCCTAACACTCTGTACATTTTGGTTGCTGAACGTAAAACCTCGAATATAGTTTATAGAGAAGTTTTGTAAAAGGTGTTTTATTGTATACATGAAATAAATCATAATAAATCATAATTTTTATTTATAAACGTATGAGTACAGGTCAACTTAAGTACTAGATTGAGCGACAGATACATCTGGAATTTTACGTAGGAGACAGAGCAAGACCCAGTCCCGAGCTAGGAGTCAACCTGTATTCATTCATATCATTCTGTATTATTTTTGTAAATTATGCTCAAAATTTGTTTGTGGCCTAGGTTCTCGGTTTACGATTTAGTCTTTGACTTTGCGCCCAGCGCTTTAACAAAAAAATAATGCCAAAATTTTTATTAGTGCTATCATTTGTCCATTACCTTTGAAATTTGACTTATTTGAAAGTTTACCTCATGATAACGTGAGCAAAGCCACGGGTACAGCTAGTCTTCAATATACTTGCTCTATCTATCTAGATAGATATATTGATATCTTCAATATATCTATCTAGAGTATGTAAACTGTATTTTTAAATTATAAAAATACAGTTTACATACTCTAGATATACCCAAACCATGATTCGACAAACTGAGCCTTCGGTCAAAGGTACGTCGGTAAAAGTAGCCATCGGCAAATAGTGTTTCGACGAAAAAAAAATCGGGGAAACGTGCGTCGGTTAAATGTACTTTCGACCAAGTGTTGCATCGGGGAATGATACGTTCGACGAATAGTTGTCGGTAAAACGTGTTTCGGTGGATCGTATTTCGGTGAAACGTAGTGCTCCCGAGGACAACACAATAAGGATTAGTATGGCTGACCGGCAACAAATGCGGCCAGCTTAATAATCGGTAATCCTTACTTACAAGTATGCAATCGGCAGACCGACGACTGAAGGTCGCGGGAATCCGCTGGATGCTGAAAGCGCAAGACCGGTCGTTGTAGCGATGCTTGGGGGAGGCCTATGTCCAGCGGTGGACGTCTTTCGACTGAAATGATGGTGATGATGATTCAATCGGCGAGACGAGCAATCAGTCTAGATTTCTTTCATAAATTTTAGTTTAATCTATCTTTAGTATTATGTCCACGCATTTTACTGTACTCAGTCGCTGTTCGGGAAGATCTATTGTTGGCAGAATGTATCTTATATATCATTGTTCATCATTCATCGTTTCAGCCAATAGGACTCCTCCAAAAAAGGGGGGATATGCCATAATCGCCACGCTTGGCAGGCGGGTTGGCGATCGCAGTTGGTTGTTTAAATACTCAGAGAACGCTGCTGCCCATCCTCTGGTGAATCCCTTAGTCGCCTATTACGACACCCGTGAGAAGATATAGGGTGGTGCAATTCTTTACGTCCGGCACCACACGGAACAGTCATATCGGATATCATTGTTAATCTAACTGTGAGTTTGCACTGACGAAACATTCACATAAAAACATGTTGAAATGTCAGTTTTCTGTCAATGTATCGAATCGCGTTCGCATTATCACATAACTTGTTGAAACGAAACTTGTTTGACATTTCATAGTCTATTGACATGTGTTATATATTAGCACTAGCCTTATTTGTTTGTATTAGTCATAAGTCTATTTTATTGTTCCTATCTCTGTTTAACATCTTCCATCTCTTTCACACTAACATATCCCTTCCCCAAACATCCTTTCTAACCGCTCGATCCATGGAGCTTCGTGGCTCGATCCCTTCCTACTCGACTCACTTCACTTCGTTCCCGACCACGATCAAGAGACATCGTTCTCGTTCTCAATCTCTGTAACATTAACATAGTACATTATCATAAGTTCATTTTGTTATTTATTATTAAAAGATTATTATAAAACAAGACACTGTCCTTCATTGACACATGTTTCACAATCAATTTCGATACACTTCAAAGTATTGCTTTGGGCCATACATGTTTACCGACCTCATTGGATAACACAAAAAACGAGATTTATACAAGTTTTGACATATGATTAAGCATCAGTGCGAACGTCAGCCGTGACAAATCTATAGACAAACATGTCAATGTATAAGTTTTTAGTCAGTGCAAACACAGCCAACAACAAATCTTGAAATCTGTCAAAGAATTTACCCAGTTTTCTGCAGTGCGAACGTAACAATCAACAAAACAAGTTGTGACATTAGTTTCATATGACAAGTTTCAAGACATTACATGTTAAATGTTTTTTGGTGCAAACCCACAGTTAGGTAGGTAATTGCTGTTGGTCTAAAAACAAAAAAAAAATTATCTACTAAACTATTTTACTTTCTACTAATATTATAAAAGCGAAAGTACGGATGTTTGTTTGACCTTTAATCACGCTGAAACGGTTGAATCGATTTGTGCACAGACAATGTCCTGGATTTTACACTAATAACATAACATAACATCACGTCTGTACTTCCCCGAAAGGGTAGGCAGAAGTGTAATAGTACACTCACATTTCGCCAGTTATGTTATAGTCCCATGTAATAGGGGGCAAGCCTATTGCCATTGACCGGGCACAAATCCAGACTCCGGGCTGCTACTGAGAATTTCCCGATGAAAAAATCCAATAACGCTTTGCCCGACCCGGTAATCTAACCCAGGACCCCACGCTCAGCAGTCGCGCTTGCAACCACTAAACCAATGAGGCAGTCACACTAATGATACTTCTAATCGACATACTACGGGACCGAAGCCACGATCATCATCAACTTAGTAGTCCAGCCTCTCTCAAGTTACACTACACTCGGTCCTCTGCCTTCCGCATCCAGTCGGGGGACTACTACTACCCAGCTACTTTAATCAGGTCGTCTGTCCACCCGGCTGGGGGGCGCTCACAGAAATACTACTCTCCTATTTCTGTGGGTATTTTGGTATTTGACACTTAACAATCGTATTTTTGGTAAAAGGCAAGAGTGAAACAGTAGTTATCTGCGTTCACCGGTATTTGTACCTATACTGGGTGTCAGGGAAACGCTCCCGAAACTGAAAGGCTATTATTATACTACCTAAACAATCGAATACCAATAACCATTAGCCTTATACTTATTGTTTAAGTGATTTGGTATTTTGCAAACCCGCAATGTAAAGCGTACAAAACTCGGGATCAATGCCGCGCGTACCTAACCTACCTACGCTCGCTACGACACGGACTGCGTATGCGAGCGGATGTCGTTCACCCTAGCGCCAGCTGATATTTTATTTGAATTACATTGCGAACTTTAAAAAAATATGAAAATAAATGGGGTTTTTTTTTGTAAATCAGTTTGATTAAGCTGTGTAAGTATGAAGAATGCAAAAAAAAAATGAAAAACAAAAAAAATCTTATTCTTTTTGTGGTTTTGTATCAGTAATCACCAGCACTATCACCTATCTTCGTTTTGGGAAGCGTTTCCATGACACCCAGTATAGGTATAAATTAATGCTTCAATTTTTTTTTGTAAAGAAACTACTCTCGCTCTCTTTTGTCTTACAATGTTTTGAATTTCAAATTACGAAGTAGCATAATGGGTACGTTCTTCAGGTCGTCGGTCCACTTGGCAGGGGGGCGCCCTACGCCGAGTTTGCCGATTCGCGTTCACCACTCAAGGACTCGCCTGCTCCAACGGCCATCGGTCCTTCGTCAGACATGGCCAGCCCACTGCCACTTCAGCTTACAAGCTACAAGCTATGTTGGTCACTCTGGTTCTTCTCCGGATAATCTCGTTACGGATTTTATCCTTCAAGGAAAGTCTAAGCATAGCTCGCTCCAAAAATAGCTCGCTGAGCGACTTTGAATTTGTGGACTAGCCCAACTGTCAGTGTCCACGTCTCGGCACCCGCGATGATCAGCTGGTATTTATACATTCGGACTGTTGGATGCATCGTCAGTCAGGCACCCTTTAAAGAAATATCTCTTCCAGCAGGCCTGCTGATTTCTACTGCCCCTGCTGTCTTTTTAACATAAAGCAGTAAAGAAGTCAACATGTAATCAATGTTCTCAATGAGTCCCCTAATTTTATACCCAAAATTAGGCCCGCCACATTGAACCCAAGCCACGCACAGCACATGGCGTGGATGTTTGTGAAATAATTCCATACCCCGTATTTATCCCACGTGACCCAGAGCTAGATGGGAAGCGGTTACAAACAAAATATGTATTTCATGTAAACCGGTATGTGCATGGTTATGTAAATGGGCGGCCTGGCCATGTGCTGAGCTGGGCTGAGTTCAGTATACAGCGGGTCTTGCGTAGCAGTTCTCGTGGCCATCCAAAGGCTTATTACATTAAGCGGTATTCAGCGCGCGGTGCTAAGACTGTCTTAGAATCTTATTTTTACAGCTCGCTATTACACCAGACTAACTATCGCACGCTAACTAATTCTCAAGGCGTACGACAGACGACGTTGACGCTTGCCATGGCACTTACGTTACGCGATATTTAAGCACCAAAGAATCTATAAGTACTTATAAACTTCTAGAAGTACTCAGAGGCCTTCTAACCGAAGTTCTTTATGTGGTCGTTTTTTTGCTATACAAAAAATAAGGATGTATTATTTATAAGGTCCTATGCAATGATTTTACATACTTAAGTATGTAATATCATTGGTCCTATGTTACTAATACGAAATATTTTAAGACATACATTTATGAATGGCTGCAATACTGCTCAGTCGGCGCGCGGCAAGCGCAGCTGACGGACGTCGTAAGAAGTGTGTGTAGTGCGGTATGCTCGCTATTAAAATGGTATGCAATATAAAAAATGATGTACTTCTAAACGTGATCGACTTATATCGTGACTTACTTATTTAAAGCAGAAAAACCAAGATTTTAACAGATTGATGACATACGATATACGCCGACCGCACCGTGCCGGAGCGCAGCGCAGCGAGTCGTAGTGGATGCGAGCGCACGCGGCAGCAACCGACACAGACGACACTACATCTACATCTTATACTATTTCATATCGATTAATCGAGTGAAAGTAGCTTAGAATCCCTCACAAATGTATCCCCATTTCTCTTTCCTACTCCATCATCAGACCCTGATCACCATCTATCTATAGCTTATTCATTGTAACCATTCCAATGAACCCAAACACGATACCTCTGCTGTAAGTTGTTGAGGAGTTGGGTATCCTGCAGATTCCAATGCATCAGACCAAGTTTACCATGTTTTTGCAATATCATTGAAGTAACAGGATACTTAATTTCGAATCGATCATACCTGTGGAAGTTGCTCATATCCCTTCATCAACCAGAAAAGAGCTGATTATCTTCAAACGGCTGAACAAATTTTCATGAACCATAGCTAAGGACACTCTCGATCAAGTCACCTTTCAAATAAAAAAAAACTAAATCAAAATCGGTTCATCCGTCTGGGCGCTATGATGCCACAGACAGACACAGATACACAGATACACACCTCAAAAACATAACACCCCTCTTTTTGGTCGGGGATTAAAAAAGGGTTCAATATTCGGTGGGGTTTCAACACTGCTTAGGTGGAAGAGAATGTAGCACAGATGCGTCACGCACGTTATTACTCCATTTGTTACTGACAACGAAATGAATAAATTTTAATGAATGGATGTAAAAAAAACTACAATTTCTTCCCATTAACTTGTTTATCACAACATAATTAATAATAAATTGATAAATTCACAGGTAGTAGGTAGGTAGATACGGTAAGTATTCACATGAATAAAAATAACACATACTTTACAATACTAAAAAGCGTACAAGCAATGCTCCATAGCAGATAAAAATATAATGCCATAAACACCGCGTTGGCAACTCCAAATATCTTCTGTCTTTTCGCTGCGGCAGCACTGCCTGTGAGGCCATCTTTCAAAATATATTTTCTGAGACCAATACCCCATATTTTTGTGTATTCAGCGAAGTCGATTTTCGTTATGTCACAGTTGAAAATTGTTCTGTCTGTGGGACTCATTCTTTTGATCATTGCTTTTACGTTATGGTCTCGGAATAGCCATTCTCGGGTCACAAAGTTACTGAATAGGCTAGCCTTCGTGTCAACGGTGTTGTATATTTTCACGAACCTGTAAAGAAAAAAAAAATTGTGCACTTTGATCATATACCTATACTATACGTACGTACGTGTTATTGAAATAACTGAAAACCTCTTAAGGGGTCATTGTACTCATCAGTATGAACAACTTTTACTGTGAGAGCAACCCTGAAATTACAAAAAAAATATCATCTGATCCCTGCATTTTGTTGATTTATGTCACGGCCATGCCAGCCGCACCTGCCTCGCCAGCCACACCAGCTACGCCAGGCAGCAGATTACCGCGAGTCCGCTGCCCGCAGGGCCTATCCTCCTGTAATCTTTTGTAGAGGTTTTCTTCCTCATCCCTCATCCTCCACTGTGCCCTCTGCTAACTTCAGGGGTACACGCGGAGTCACGCCCCATTGGTCCAGATCGAGCCCCTCCCGCGGCTGAATATTTGCTACAGGCAATAAGATCTCCCGAAGGATAATAATTTCCCTCAAAAGGTCATTTATTTCCGGTACCCAGGATGCACCGGCGTAACAACTGCCGCTCCCTTCAGACGAACTGGAAGGACTAGCAGCCGTCAGGCACACGTGGAGGTTTTCTGGCCAGCACCCCGGAGCTATTCCAATGAGCAATCCAATTTAAATTAAGAAAATATTATTATAAATACTATTACTATCTACTATTCTTCTATTTGTTAAGTAATTCTACATAACATAACCAGCCCATTACTGTCCCACTACTGGGCACGGGCCTCTTCTCAGTACGAGAAGGCTAAGGCCTTAGTCCACCACGCTGGCCTAGTGCGGGTTGGCGGACTTCACACACCATTGAGACCTGTATGGAGCACTCTCAGGCGTGCAGGTTTCCTCACGATGTTTTCCTTCACCTTAACAGTAATCATCATCAACTCAGCCTACCGCAGTCCACTGCTGGACATAGGCCTCTCCCAAGTTGCGCCACAACACGGTGATAGTCAAATATAAATCCGCATATGAATTCGAAAAGTCAGAGGTGCGGGCCGGGATCGAACTCAGACCCTCCTGCATGGAAGGCAAGCGTTCAACCACTACGTTATCACTGCTTCGTGATTCTAAGGAACCTATTTATATTAAGCCAATCTTTGTGAATAGAGAAATTAAAAATTTATTACTATTTATTTTTCAACACACTTGCTCGTAAATTGGCCCTTATTGCACCGCTTTTCACAAGTAGCTTATAACGCACGCGTGCTTTTTACATTATATTATCGCACTAGTGCTTTTTACTTTACAGTTTATTTTTAAATCGCAGCAGTGTTTTTATGCCTAAACAAAATTAAACATTTTTGGGAATAAATCAACTGTATTAATTAAAATATGATAAATAAACATTTCATTTCATCAAATTATTTATTTTTGTCATCAAATTAATATTAAATTGTGTTATAAATAAAAAAAACTATTTAATATATTTTTAATATTACGCAGTAGGCTGTTTGGCGGTTTCCTTCGACCACCTGAGCGCGTATAGCTGTATGTCACCATGCGATTACAGTAATCTACGCGGCATTTTTCACAAATTCAATATTCGTCTAAAATGTGTGTATGTTTTTTTCCTCGCAAGTGTGTTGAAAAACGTCGTATGACACGCGTGAGCATTGACTATAGATACACTCGGCTCCATTACGCCCTCGCCTTCGGCTCGGGATGCAATCCAGCCTCGTAATAGTCAACTTAGCTCACTTGTATCTTATTGTACTATTCTCGCATCGCGAGTATACCTCGTCCTTGTATACCTCGCTCCGCTCAGGATTCTATTTTATCTTAGAATCCTTCCCTGCTCAAGGGATCCAGCTTAGTGCCTCGAATTAAATTCCCTTTTTTTCACTTATTCTGAAGGTAATCTACTATTCTTCACAATCCTTCAGCCATCCTGCAACCACGAATTCTGCAGTTTTCGAAACGTTAGAAAAAATTAAGCAATAATTATTAACCGATTTTCGAGTAGGTTTATTAACCTACTCAATGTTGACTGGTTATCGGATCCGGAAATCCGGACGGCCTTTGGTCAGTGGCTTGCGATTTTTTTTTACTTAACATAGGAAATCTTCAGGGTGCAGAATTCATTCGCACTTTACCCCGACTAGCACCGTCCAGGACTTAGTGCTTCCAGGCTTCAGTCTTTTGAGCCCCTGAGGCATAACAGGCGCAGCACCTATAGATACCTACTACACTTGCTAGTCTGGCTGTTTGTGCATGTGAAGATTTGTGCCTATAAACGCCTCAGCGATACAGGATCCTGGTATACAAGTACAACCATCATGCCTATTTCTGCCACCACTGGTGGTTTGAAAGGTATGGGTGCCGGTGACATTACAGGCACATGAGACTTTACAACATTATCTCCTAGGTTGATAACGTATCAGCAATTCAGCATCCGTTGTATACAGGTAAGGTGGCCGTCAAACGCAAGCCCATCTGATATAAAATAAAATATAAAAAAACCCGGCCTGAACGTCTGACGTTTCGAATTCATGTACGCACGGCTACACATCAAGCTGTACATTTCCAGTATAACCTGATCTCGCATTGTACAGAAAGTCTATGCAATGCGAGGTCAGCTTTTACTGGAAATGTATAGCTTGATGTGTAGCCGTGTGTACGGATCGGAATTCGATTATTGAAAGAAAACATCGCGAGGAAACCTGCACACCTGATAATGCTCCATACAGTTCAAAATGGCGTGTGTAGTCCGACAACCCGCACTAGGCCAGCGTGGTGGACTAAAGGGCTAAGTCTTCTCGTATTGAGAATAGCCCCTTGCCCAGCAGTGGGACAGTAATGGGCTGGGTATATTATTTGTATGTAAATACTAACGACGAGATATTCTTCGGCCTCTTTCCAGTGACAGCGCAGATACCGTCGAGTATATACGCGGGTATAAAGTGCAGCAGCCACAACAGCACCCGGTACACTGCCTTGTTCTTGGTCTCCAGCAGATAACAATACCACACAGCCGATAAAGTCACTATGTTCCCACATTCGGTGTTCATTTGCCGGGAGTAGAATTCTGAAACATTTAATTGTATAGATATAAGACATCCCAGACGAAAGCTACTAAGGGCGAGGCCCCATTAGTGCGTTGCGTCGCGTCATCGCAACGGAACAACGCATTGAATACCACACCTGTGTTGCGTTGACGCTGCGACAACGCAACGCAAGAGGGTATACACGCCGTCACAGCTGCGTCTCAGTTCAGGCTTCGCATAAAAAATGTCGTTACGTTCGTCTAGCTTCCTCCTTTAGCAGTGGATCACTGTCCGTCGTCGCAGCGGAGCTCCGACAATAACGCAGCGCACTAATGGGGCATCTTAACCCTCTGCGACTGAGGTGGTAGTAAAGTTGTAATTTGTGGAAACAATAAGTGGAATAATAATTCGCTAACGTGATCGTTCAAACTGGTCCAAACCGTGTGGATTCAAACCTGAGACCAAGGCGCTTGGGTACACCAATGACCTTGAGCAAACTAAAAAGTGATAGTGCTATTCGTCCTGTATAGTTTCATCTCTTTCTTGCCTCGTTGACCTCGCTTCGCGCTCTTACGATATCATAGGAAAGAACATATTATATTTTTGTATGGAGGCTGGGCTGAAATTCAAAACTGCTGTGAACCGAGAAGAAATTATATTTTTATGAAACTACATAAATTAAGGAGCCTTTGTATAATTTTTTGTATTTTTTTTAAAGCACCCTTCTATTGTTATATTTTTTTTTAATAATTATAATTAAAAATAAAATTGCAGCCCACATTAATTATTGATTCTTGCAACACTGTTCTATTAGATGTCATTATTATCATTGTCGACCACAAAGATAATATCATGGTATAATAAGATGTTTCACAAGGTATTCTCTTCCCGTTACGGATAGGTTACGTGATTGCCTCGGTATTACGTCATCGGCTGTGCAGCCAATAGCGGGCTTTTAGCGTGACACTTGTCAGTTTGATGTGCTGCCACTTTGTGAAAATAAATTACCCGAGTAAAACGCATTTTTTCATATACTTGCTTCTATAAAGAATCACTTTTGAACTAGTAATTTTATACAGTTTCCTTTAATAACTAATCAGATGAATAACAGGAGATAAAAAATAGTTAGGCTAGTTAGGAATTTATTTAATATTCATTATGAACCAAAATCTCCTTAAGTATATTGAATATATCAATCAACGGCAACACTGATCGTGACGTAGCTTGGAGGCATCGCGCTGTCATTGCGGGAAGAGAATACCTGGTGAAACATCTTATTATACCATGGATAATATAATCACTACGTTTAGTCGACCACTGAACTATGAAACCTATGGACTAGAAATACTCCATTATTGTTTGTGCTATGGACAATAAGTAATGATAATATTATTATAAGTCTCAGTACTCGCAGTTGAGCTTGTGACACTACGATATCATCATCGAGGTTTCAGCTGTCCTTTCAGTGTTGTCCGTGTACCTATTAGGTGACGGTAATCACTTTCCGCCAGGTGAGCTGTCGCGTCGGCCTGATTGCTAACAAGTTATTATTATTATTACAAACTAAAACATATATTACCCCAAGTGACAAGCGACTCCTCATTGGCCACAATATAAACAGGCACTTCATTGTCGCCCTGCTTCCGTCTCTCTACAGAGTCCCAGCCGGCACCAATGATGGCATTGTTCACGTAATCCAAGGGGACAGTGGCTAATCTTTTCTTTATGTCGACAAAGAAGACGTGGAGAACTCCTAGGATAATTCCAAGGACTACCTGAAAAAAAAACGAATAAAAAAAGGTTTTAAATGTTTACATTATTGTATTGCGAGCTATGCTTGGAGTTTCTTTAAAGGATACGAGCAATGAGTTTTCTTACAGCAAACCTTAGAGCGATAGAGAGATTATAATGAAGAGAGATCGATAAATATAATCAATAGAGAGATGTTGATGTTTAAAAACAAGTGTAGTTACAACAGAATAACAAAAATTCATCATCATCATCATTTCAGCCGAAAGACGTCCACTGCTGGACATAGGCCTCCCCCAAGCATCGCCACAACGACCGGTCCTGTGCCTTCCGCATCCAGCGGATTCCCGCGACCTTCACCAGGTAGTCGGTCCACCTTACCCATGCTAAAAAACAAAAATTAAAACTACATAACTTATCTAAGAAAATATTTACAAAACTACGCCTATGCCCAGCAGTGGACTGCGATAGGCTGAGTTGTAGATATTATTATATTAGAATTGCATTGTATTATTGTGTACATAGATTACTGAAGATCACATTCTTAAACGCTTAAATTTCTCTTACAGATGAATTCACCTTTGTTCTTTAGTTACGAAATTTGTAACAGAGGATAGAGGAGGAGGGGGAGGTAGTGGCGGATTTACACATTTGCCGCCTTTAGGCTATTATATTTTGCCGCCCCTACCGACCTTTACAAGTGTCAATTCAGATTCCTAGATTATTTTTACAGTCCAACGATTTAGTTAAGATTGCATAGTAGTAGTAGAGCTCCTTTGTGAAAGAGCTCGTCCGGGGAAGTACTACCACCGTGCCTACTTCTCCGCCAAATAGTGATGCTTGCATTGCTGTGTTTCGGTCAGAAGGGTACGGGTGCCGGTGAAATTACAATCACATGAGACTTTCCATCTTCACGTCTCAGTTTGGCGAACCGACTTGCGGTACCATTTAGACAACAGCCTAGGTGGTATTGAAGTTGTCATGGGCAAAGGTAACCGCTTAACATCAGGTGGGCCTTTAGCTCGTTTCGCCATCCTATTCTATAAATAAAAAAAAAAAAAAAAGGGGCGGACCTAGCAAGTATTTCAGGCGGTGCGAGATCTCATTGTTGCGCCCCAAATGTTGGAAGTTTAAGGGGGGGTATATTTTTGTGTTTTTTGTGTTTATTCCTGTTGAATTTTATTATCTACTGTGCAATTTTTTGGGTGTTTTACGAAAACCTGACATGATGTTTTTGCACCTGAGCGTGCATGAACAACGAGAACGCAAAGATGTAATAACAGCGCGAGCGAAGCGAGCGCGATATTTTTTATTAATATTTTGGTTTTATTGTATTATACAACGTGTATCAGAAATGCGTGGTCATATTTGAAGAGCTTATTCAGGGGATGCTATCGAACAACTTTTACTATGAGACCAAACCTGAAATCGCAAAAAAAATATCTGCTGATCCTTACATTTTGTCGAGCGACAACGATGATTTAGTAGGGAACAGCTGATATTTGTTTCGCGATTTCAGGTTTGGTCCCATAGTAAAAGTTGTTCTATGCTATGCCCTGAATGAGCTCTTAAAATATGACCACGCATTTCTGATACACGTTGTATACCTATGTTAAACAAATTAATAAATTATTTGATCGAATCAAATTTTGATTTGGTTTGATTTGATAGATACAGACAACGAAGCACGCTAAATAAAACAACTTAGCAGCTTAAACACTGGTGAAATTTGCAGGTCTGAATCCGTGGGCCTTAGGTAGGACTCCCTACAGCTCCCCGATTCAGAACCACACGATAATCAGTTGTCGATCGATTCGGTTTGTTGTCACTTTTTCGTTCGTTGCGTGAATCATGAGATGAAACGAGATAACTAACCGAACCGGTCGACAATTAGCTATCGTGTGGTTCTGAATTGCGTAGCTGGACCGAGTTCTGTATCAATCGAATTTGAATACGAGTTAGTGTCAATTCGTACTGCATTCCTCTAGGAATTGTTATTAGCTCGATTTGGTTCAGAGCTTAAACCAGTCGGGAGTAAGGCCCTGCTCGTGAGTGGGTTTCCTTTTTTAACCGACGAAAAAAAGGAGGAGGTTCTCAATTCGACGCGTATATATAATTTTTTTTTTTTTTTTTTTTTATGTATGACCACGCATATCTTTTTACAGAGTGGCCCGATTTTGATGATTTTTTTTAATGGATAGGGTATATCTTGAAATTGGTCCCATTTAAATTTCAAAATCAAAATCCACCCCTAAGGGTGGGAAAACAGGGGATGAGTACTTGTTCACCCACTGAATTCTTACCTGTTAACTGATTCTGTTGAAACTTGGCACACAAATATAGTTCTAGACACTACGACATAATGGAGACCTGGTGTTAGATTAAACCACGAAAAGATGTAAAATAAAACTTTTTAACAAAAAATTGAACCGACGAAAACAGAAACTGAAAAGCGAAAAATAACTAATTATGAGTCGGCGCCAAACAAACAATCAACGAAGATCATTAAATTAAAAAAGATTTAAATCGTGGAAAGAAAAAATCGCTCACGAGCAGGATTTTTCTTTCCACAATTTAAATCTTTAGATTTCGCTTCGCATGCGTAAATGCGTTAAAAATAATAAAATAATCATTAAATTACTTTAAATAAATAATAAAAACAACGTAACATCAAATACAACGTGAAATTTTCAACGATAAACAATAACTTTCCAAAAATTCGTTCTCCGCTCGGCCACTTGCAACTTGCATGCACGTTGCTTGTTAAAAGTTTGTTTGGCGCCGACTCATAATTAGTTATTTTTCGCTTTTCAGTTTCTGTTTTCGTCGGTTCAATTTTTTGTTAAAAAGTTTTATTTTAAATTTTTTTGTGGTTTAATCTTATCAATCAATAATCCGTCGCAGTCACGGGCTTAGCTGCAACGTGTATAATTATGATGAATTATTGATTGTATGATTTTTAGTTACTCACCCCGCTTGGTCCTGCCAACCCACCCATGTCCACCCAACCAGGTCTTGGTTCATAATGGCATGGAAAAACTGGAATATAACAAAAATATAAAGCTCAGTGTCCACTTTTATACAAGAATAGCCTTAATTAATCAACTCAGCGTATCGCAGTCCACTGCTGGACATAGGCCTCTCTCAAGTTGCGCCACAACACTAGGTCCTCCGCCTTCCGCATCCAATCACGAGCTACCTTATTCAGGTCGTTGGTCCACCTGGCTGGGGGTGAACTACGCTGCGTTTGCTGATTTGCGGTCTCCAGTTAAGACCATCGGTCCTTCGACTGTCATGGCCAGCCCACTACCACTTCAGCTTGTTGCTGATACAAGCAATGTCGGTAGCTCCGGTTCTTCTCCGAAGAATAAGCAAATGTCGTGGTAAAGGATTTGCCAGTTAACAAGTGTGGCTGTGGGGCTGACTGCCATTTAAACAGGCAAGAAACGCTAAATATTACTACGTAAAGAGGCGATACTCAAATCACTCCGCCATTTAAGCTTCTTACGAAAATCAGGGGTACCTTTGCTCTACTGAGTTATCGCATTTACGCACACACGCAAACGTTAACGGTTAGTAAAGATGTTCGTTATATTAGGTCTCAGATAATATAACCTATTATATACAAAAAGCAGGCGCATACTATTTTTTACTAAACACCTGCCATCCAGCAGCATTTATACCGCCTGCTATCTGCTATAAATTCTTTCGTCATCTTGTTTACGAGATTGAGTCGAGATGTAGTTTTTTTGTTGCTAGGTTGTGCCATACGATCAAGTATAGAATATAAATCCATTGCAGTAAAGTCTATTTTCTATCGCTGACTTGATGTACATCATGTCTCACCGTATGATCGGCATGCTAAATATTATTTATTAGATAGGTACAATTAATTTACAATTGTTAAAACTACTAGACATTATATTATTGCAATAGGTACGTCTTACACAATCTATAAGTATACTGGGTGTAAGGGGAACGCTTCCGAAAACGAAGATAGGTGCTGGTGATTACTGATACGAAACCACGAAAAAAAAATCGATTCTTTTTTTAAATGTTTTGATATTTATTTTTTTGCATTTTTCATACATAACCAGCTTTGGGCAGTTAAATAAAACTCATACATAGTGAAAAATGCAAAAAAAATATGAAAAAATCTATAAAAAGAATCACATTTTTTTTCGTGGTTTCGTATCAGTAATCACCAGCACTATCACCTATCTTCGTTTTCGAAAGAGTTTCCCTGACACCCAGTATACAATGGAAATATGTCAATTACAAATATTACAATTAACCCTTATAAACATTTTATTAATATTTAAATTCAATACAATCAATATAACCAACAATCAATAAAAATCTAGGCCAATAAATCTGGCATCTTCCTTAGCAATAGCGGCCTCCACACGTGCAGTTCGGATCTGGACTGCGTTCCTAACTACTTTGGATTGCGTTTTGAACCAGTTTGGACTGCAGTCCAAACCGTCGAGCTAATTTACAAAAGTACTTCTTTATTTATTGGAAGACCAACAACAATTACCTTAGAATAGAATAGAATCTTTAGATAATTGACATTATTGCAGCTCTGGCGCAGGGTTCTCCGGAAGTAGGCATTTTGGCTAATTTCGCCGAGTCTTCTCGTCGCTTATACCGCAAAGTTTTAAGACAAAGGTCTTCAACCAGTGCGTCCTGCCTGTCATGACTTACGGTGCCGAGACGTGGACACTGACAGTTGGGCTAGTGCTAGTCCACAAATTCAAAGTCGCTCAGCGAGCTATGCATCGAGCTTTGCTTGGAGTTTCTTTGAAGGATAAAATCCGTAACGAGATTATCCGGAAAAGAACCGGAGTGACCGACATAGCTTGTAGGATCAGTAAGCTGAAGTGGCAGTGGGCTGGCCATCTCTATCGAAGGACCGATGGCCGCTGGAGCAGACGAGTCCTTGAGTGGAGACCGCGAATCGGCAAACGCAGCGTAGGGCGCCCCCCCGCCAGGTGGACCGACGACCTAAAGAACGTGGCTGGGGGGACTGGATGCGGAAGGCAGAGGACCGAGTGTTGTGGCGTAACTCGGGAGAGGCCTATGTCCAGCAGTGGACTGTGATAGGCTGAGTTATTACATATACTCCTGGTACCTATTACAGTTGTTAGAGGCGAAAGTAGCCGCTTAGCGTCACGCGCGTCTTTGGCTCGTTTTGCCTTTCTTTATCATTAAGAAAACGTTGTTCCTCTAAAGTTAGGTCATATCAAATGATTCCAGACTGGTTTTCCTTACCAATGGCCGGTTTCACGACGCATACGGGCAGGTCGCCAGCAAGTCTGACCAGCTCCTCCGCTATCGCCTTTGTGAACGTATACGTGTTCGGCCAGCCTTTGATTAAACTGTAATATCAAGGCAAGCAAAATTACAAGGTAAGTTGCCTTACATTTGTTTGACTGTACGTATTGAAAATAAAAACTTATTTCAGTTTTGTGAGTTTTAAAGTCACGAGCTAAAGCAGCAAGTTAATAAGCTAGACTCACTCCGAAGTGATAGCATCCAGCTTTTCATCATCCAAGTTCTCCGCCAGGCGTATGATAGTGTCAGGGGGGCAGGGAGTCGGGTAGAATTGCTCCAACACCTCCTGATCCTCCCGGTCCGGTGTAGCGTGGCAGTAGGCCGTTGAGACGTGGATGTACTGTCTGAAGAAACAAACCTAATATTGAACGATTTTGTCAATAACCCTCACATTTGGTTAACAAAATATATATGGTAACCATTATAGCATACGGGTTAACCATTTCAGTTTCGCTGAATTTTCGAAAGAAAGAAACGGTAGGCTTGGCTTGGACGAATAAAAAAAGTAGGACGGAATCTCGCTTAGCAAAAAGTGAAGCACCCGTAGTAAGACGGCTCGCTTAAAAGTACGAGCTGGCATTCATACTCATAGTAAGACTAAAAGCCGCGAATACGCAACAAATCTCTTGTGACGGTAGTCATTGTCGTAGCGTTTCAAATAAAATAACAATTTTATATTAAAGTTCTGTCAAAATTATAATGGGTTTAGGAAAAACCAAGTGCTTTAATCTTTTCTTAGCGAGATTCCGTCCATCTTTTTTTATTCGTCCGAAAACGTAGGTATCTAATTATAGGCAATAAAGTTGTTATCACTACATTAGTGCCGTTACCTTTTCGTAAACGAAAACTGTTTAAAAAAAATCAAAAATTCTAAACCGAATAAATTAAATTACTAATAGGTATTTGGATAGAGGTCTTCAAAACTATTATTTTTAATAAACTATATGTTTTTTAGTTTATTGTAAAATAATAGTTTCCTGACCAGCCTTATACTGTACCTACCAATAATTGGGAACGAACTAACTTCTGAAACACATGGGTAACCTAATTTTGGAGTTAGGGACTTATTTAAATTGTTATGTGGAAGTCAATAAAGTATTTAATGTTAAATGTTTATGTTTATTTATCCGGGTTAGAATTTTTTCACCAGGTGGACCGACGGCCTGAAGAACGTGGCTAGGGGGGACTGGATGCGGAAGGCAGAGGACCGAGTGTTGTGGCGCAACTCGGGAGAGGCCTATGTCCAGCAGAGGACTGCGATAGGCTGAGTTGATTTGATTGATATTATGTTTTTTAAAGACCTACAATTTTGAGAAAAAAACTTTTTAATTTTGAATCATTTACGAACCTAAAATGAACAAACCATTTTTTATCATCAAGAATATTAAAACGAACGCACCGAAAAAATAATTAAATTAGCAGTTGTCATTGTCTAATCCGACTGTCATGTGTCGAAATTGACAGGAAAATTTGCAAACCTTGTTAATGACAGCAGGGCTACGTTCAGTTAAAACCAAAGAGTTATAACCAAGAACATTATAAGTATATGTATGTATTACATACTAACGCACTTGGTGTGAAAGACACCCGGTGCGAATGTCGCTCGATCATTGACGATTTTCACAAAGGTACTAAACGACTTCGGGCGACCTTATGAAACTGACACTAGAACAATGAAGCACTGATAATAATTACAATCGAAACGTCAAATCATCTGTCATTGTCATTTCGTACTATTTATTATCTATTTACTCGTGACCATGGCCAATGTAACTTGGCCGAAACGTCGAGGTTAGTCAAAATGTTTGTTGTTTTGATTTTATTGTGCGCGACAAGTCCCGTAAACAGTTCAATATGAGTGAAATTCGCGAAAGTTTAAAAACTTCTATTTACTATCTGTCAACATGACAGCAGTGCATCTTTTACCGTATTACCGGGGGTAAACCACAGAAATAGATAGAGATAGAATAGTTGTAAACACAATTTTACTTGCGATTCATGCGTGGCAACTTTTCGAACAAACTAAGCCTCCCATATTGACGTCATTATTTTAAAAAAAAACTTTAATCTTTACAGCTTTTGTTTCTGCAGTTAGAAACAGCACAATAAGGCATTTTTGCGGGTTTTTTACAGTATTTACAGAAACAAGTCATAAGGCGTGCTGAGAAAGGCTTTGAAATGCCCTGCACTATGGTGTAGTGTTGGCATTTTCCATTCTATCTATTTCTGTGGGGTAAACGGTGCGATCGTTTGACGACGCCCGCTCACAATACTGGGACCTTACTCCCTCCCGACTGGTTCGAGCACTGAACCAAATCGAGCTAATGTCAATTCCTAGAAAATATGCAAAACTATTTGACACTAACTCGAATTCGAATTCCATTGATACAGCACGAGATCCAGTAGGGAGTAAGGCCACTGTACGGTTTGGTGTGAACGCCCGAGTAACTGAACGACCAAAGTACGCTCCGGGTATCTCCGGGCCTCATCCGCCATCGTCGGACGATATTAGTTAATGCACCCAAAGACACTTGACAACACGTTGACAACTTAATCTGACAGATGATTCAATATTAGTGTCGTTTTTTGTGTTGCCTTCCACCAGTAAAATATATATATTGATTCCCCGCGTACCTAGTGGTGTCCATGTCCATAAATACGACCTCCTTGGAGCACCCTCCGGTGTACAACCTCCGGTATACGCCGTCCCCAGGCGAAAATAAACTCTATCTAATAATATATTTAAGGTTTTAATTCAATTACACAAAATTTGTAAGTGTGGCCCACTTAAAATTTCGTATGTGAAAGTATCAAATCATTACGCAGGCGGAGGCTACCTATGAACGTCTTTATGTAATTCATGACCAAAAACATACGTAGCCTCCGCCTGCGTGTTGATTTGATACTTTCACATATACCTACATGTACCTACACAAGTCTTGTTTACATCTTTTCAGTTATATTTATACGCAGTCGGGTTTTTTGGTTTTGTTAATTAACTTTTTTATTTTAAAATTTTTAGTTCTGTCATGTTTTAACGCGCTATTAATGTAATTCATTTTTTAACGATGAATATTTTGTTGTTATATTAGCATTTCTCATTCCAAATTACATTTAAACATAGTTGTATATATTTTTGTAAATCATTTATAAAGCCCTTTATTTTGATACCCCACTCGATAGGTTTTGAGGGAAAAAATGGCTTACAATGGCGCCAAAAAGCGGCCATTTTATTTTTTATAATTTTGATATACCTAGTGTCACTCTCACAATTAAAACAAATCTAACGACATATCTCAAGCTAAAATCCATCAAGCCGTTTAGGCTACAGAGCGTGCCAAAGAAATATACATACATACATACCTAAATACATACATACATACAGACATACATACATACACTTGAAAAACATAACAGTCCTGGCGCAGTCGGGTAAAAAAATAAAATAAAATAATATCAGGCGTGGCGAAGGCGAGCGCGTGACGCACGCCGCACGCGTGACGCCTGGGTCCCACGGAGCCTGTGCTGCAAAAGCGCGCGGTCACAGCGGTTAAATAACTTCTTGCTTTTCTTTTAAATCTAAAATATTTTTTTCAGTTGTTCATTGATCAGAAACTGGAGTTAAATCCCTTGACGACGTGACTTCAACTTACTTCAGTTTCTTGCAGTCTCTCGCCAAAGCTAGAGCCTCTCTAGTTCCTCGCACGTTGATAAGAGTCGCCAGTTTGATGGCCTCGTTGAAGCGCACGGTGGCAGCCATGTGGATTATTATGTTAACCTGGTAAAAACATAATATAAGCTGAGTCACAGCGCCGGCGGCTTATCTCAAGGGAAACTAACCATCTTCGAGGGACATGTTATAGTGCGCATGTGTGTGCACAAACAGGTTCACTCTCTATTCCCTCACTCTCATAATCCTATGAGACGGCAATCCGACACGACCGGAGAGAGATCAGGCGCAGGGAGTCTACTCGCGTTTGACGATATTCGATAAATCGTACCATTCATCGCACAATTTGCTACTCCAGTCAACCATCGTTTCCATATCGCATGCGATGATCGTTTTATGACGTGTGTTTCTCTAATCTCCGGTCAATTTCATACGACTATGAACGGTAGTCTATCTTTATTGTGCCTTTTTTATGTGACTATCTTTATTGTGTAGTTATCAGTCGGAACGAAAGTTCGTACTTCGTTTGTCGTTCGTCGCACGCGAGTAGACCTCCAGGACCGACGGCTTTACGTGCCCTCCGAGGCACGGGGGTGTAGCCAGTGGCGGTTCTAGGGGGGGGGGGTCGTAGGGGGTCATGACCCCCCCCCCCCCCAAAATCGTAAACGTCAAATTGTCAAATCTCCTAAAATACACAAATTACAAAAATAAATTAAATAAATGATTAACTTCCTTTTTAAACGTCCAAAAGTAAACAATGAAATCAAAACTAGGTAAGTACTACCTACTTACTCAAGCACGACATCTAATCGTACGTAAAAAAATACCTAACATTATTTTAGAGTTTTGTTTATGTACTGTAATTTACAGCATAGGTATTATTTTGCTCAAAATCAAAATATGATTGATAATTCCAGTTTAATGACAAGTTGATTATTATTATCTGAGATTTGGATTATATGTATAATGACAAATTTTAATTGTATTGAATTTTGCTGTGCCCTGTAGTCCATAATTGTGACTGCTTTTAAGCCATTATGTTTACCACCTAATTTACATTGTGGAATGCAAATAAATAATATGAATATAAATTTAAAAAAAAGTTTTAGTAAATTTGTACCTTGAAACTGTACGTAAGCCAAGTTGACCCCCTCCAAAATCTTAGGTTGGAACCACGCCTGGGTGTAGCACCGTCAACTACATGACTCCGGGCTGCTACTGAGCAATTTTTTTTACAGAAAAATCCCAGTAACACTTTTAGGTCAACCCGGGAATCGAACCCAGGACCACTTGCTTAGCAGTCACGCTTATAATCACCAAACCAACGAGGCAGTCAACTTTACTCCGGACTCAAGTCGGTCGCTGCAGAGGAAATTTATGCAAATGGGGAATTCGAGACTCCTCAAAAAGGATGCGATTGTGGGGCCCCCATTCAGTCCATGTCCCATTTGCTTACTTGTCCCTTGTGCCCTGTCAACTGTACAAGAGCCGATCTAAATAAAGCCACGAGTATCGCCATAGAAGTGGCCAAATATTATATAAAAAAAGTGTGAACCATTGACACATTAGAAGAATAGTCAACTTTAACTGTGTAGAATTGCAACGTTAATGTGCAGAATAACTAGGTTAAGCACGGATACCTTTTAGTTTAGGCCTAGCGGAGATGATCGCTTTTAATCGGTCACCGATTTGTCTTTTTGCTGGGCAAGCGTGTAACACTGTCGACCGCACAATCGCTTAACACCAGCAGGCGTAGCATGACCACTGTAGACAAGCGTTTTGTCTAAGAAAGAATAGACAAAATGACAGATATATGTAGTTCTATACAATGTAGTTTTGTCGATTCTTCCGTAGACAAATCTCTTGTCTACAGTGGTCATGCTACACCTCCTGGTGAGGTGGCGGTTAAACGCAAGTCCATTTTGGAATAAAAAAAAGACTACGCCCGATTTTATTCGGTGTCCGATTTTACGCCGACTCAACGCACATAAAACTATTTAAACTTCCGCGAATTTCACTCATGTCGAAATATATTTGCGGGACTTTTCTTGCGCACAATGATATCAAAACAAAACGAACATTTTGACTAACCTCGACGTTTCGGCCAAGTTGCAATGAACGCGGTCACGAGCATACACGTCGTGTCTTGGCCTCGAAACGTTGAGGTTAGTCAAAATGTTTGTTTTGTTTTGATTTCATTGTGCGCGAAAAGTCCCGTAAATATAGTTCAACGCACATGTCCTACACCTGTCGACATGGACAGTGTAACTGCAGATTTGCGTTGTATTTTAATATCTTTAGGAAAGAAGAGGCCTTATAGAAGGTTCTGGGTCGATCTTCTTATCATCATACTCTCTTCTTAACATACAGCCAACAAAAATCAGATCGCTTGATTTTTTGTGGGACATTTGTGTTACTAGAACATGTTCTATTTTTGCTGACTATTGTCGGACTGATTAAAAGTATTCATCTGTGCTTGGCCTGACAGGCTCGTAGCGAAGCAACGACTGCGCGGATTGTACGATCTGCAAGGTTAAGCTGCACTTGCCGCGGTCAGTCGGTGGATGGGTGACCGTTTCGTTACACATAGACCCCTCCGTGCCTCGGAGAGCACGTTAAGCTGTCGGTCCTGGTTGTCATAGGAATATCTATGGCAGTGTCAGTATACCAGTAACTGGGTTGCGGGGGTTTGATGGCAGTCGCTCCGTGTAAAATACTGATGTTCAGCCGCATCTGGCTAGACTGGAAGCCGACCCCGATATAAAAGGGTGTTTGACAGGTATTGCCAAAAATTATGAACATTGTACACAACGTAGATTTTAGGTTGAAGATTAACTTTTACTAAGTTTTGTTAATTTAAATATATTCTAAATATTGTATTTTTCTGTTTGAATTTTTGATTTTAATCTGTTGATCACGTGATACAAAACGTCTTGAGGCTTGGCCTCCATTTTGGGTGACGTCATAGTCCTGTACGACGTAGGGCGAGCTAAATGTTTCCATGATCGTAAAAAATTTTTTTTACGATCATGGATTCATAATTTTTGAACGAGTAGGTATATTATTAATAATTATATTCATGTTAATTGTTAATTTAGGTTCATTTTTATTTTATTGAGCCATGTTATGTACTTTATAACTTACTATCAATTAAACTAATCAGCATTTGTAGGTAATTTGAACGTAATTTAAAAGCTTTTGTATTGTATGTGCGTGATTCAAACACAAACTACAAAACGTTTTAGTCATGTCTCATGTGACAAAAAAAAACCGCGTTCCGATTTTTTACTATTTGTCAAATTCGTACCTTTTTGGTAAGCGTGTCGTACTTTTATGGGAATTCCGGCAACACTGACCGGAACACTGACCGGAACAAGAACAGTGACGTAGGTTGACGATAATGTCACGTGACTTAGCGTTTTAGTGCGAAATTAAAAATGAGAATTTAAAATCTTGATTATTTAATTTTACAAGCATATTTTAGTAATTATTTGTTATTGAATGCTTTAATTGGATGTTTCGCCATCGTTTTACGTACATTTTCAAAAATTGTCAAACACCCTAAGGCTCGGAGGATGATCTGTGCTTGCCCTTAAGTTAATTTCACACTAACGTACTCCGCATTCTTACGGCAACAAATATTTATGTATGTATACATGTATACTAAGTGGGTAATTGTATTCTAAGTAATTTACCTAATAAATAATATATTCTTGGATTTCTTGGTAATTAGCCTTATAAACCTTGGGAGCGATATTCATATATGTTACATTGCAATTATCAAAATGTTATAGGTGTGATGGTAGTCGCGAATTGAAGAATTACATCAAAAAGTACCTAATTCAATCCTATTTGCGTACAAAAACAGAATGAATTGACAAATTTCCTGGAAGCAATTCAATTAGCGAATATTTCAAATATAATATTAGGTACACGCATTATGAAAAAAATTGTACCTAGTGGAACATGTATCTATATATCTATTCTATACATCTATGCGTGTTTGTGTTGGTCTGGATGTTTCTTATGTATTATAGGTAAGTATGTATTTACAAAAAAAAGTAGGTATATAAGTATTATATCCATTGTCTAGTACCCATAGTACAAGCTCTGCTTAGTTTGGGACTAGAGGGTGCTGTGTAAAAATGTACCATAGTAAAAATAAAAATAAATAAAAAAATACAATTCTATTCTACATATAATAAAACAGTAGAAATGTCAAAACTGTCAGCCCCGCTACCAACCTGCTGACTGGCTAATCTTTTTCCCAGGGCATTAGCTATTATCATTATGTAGCTCATGTCGACACGATAGAAGAAGAAGAAGGTGAAGATCTGATGAAGGTCTTTGGAGATAAAGAAAGGAACTCTTCAATGGATGACAGCAAATCATCCCGGATTGTAGCAATCGCTTGTCTTTCTATTGTTAATGCCACTCAAAATAAAAAAATAAAATAAACTTTAAAAAAAAGTAAAAACCGAATCAAAGGCACCTACTTCCTAAACTGTTTCGACACAAATTTTATTATTTTATTATTTTTGAAGTCGGTTTTTACTTTTTTTTAAAGTTTGGTTTTTACTTTTTTTTAGGATGAATGTTATAATAACACGTACGGGACAAACAGGGACAAACAAAGAAACATTCATTTTTATTAATAGATAAGTTATAAATAAAATCAGAAAATTTTTAGAAAAATAAAATAAAAATTTAATATATTGTTCCAGTTAGCAGCGTGCAACAATTAAAACGAAACAATGCAAAGCATACAAAACATAACTAATCCAATAGCACTCAGTCTGACTGTGTGACTCTAGGTCTGCCTGAACTAGGAGTGAACTGACACAGACCGACCGAGGAACAAAGACCGAATAAATTAAATGAGTAGAACAGCCAAAAGGATGCAGGGATGCAGTTGAAAGCAAAACACAGTTTTTTTTCGGTCTTTTTTGTGCATCTTGTTCAGTCTGTCGTATGCGTCACACATAGTGAGTGAAAGAGACGAGAATTTATGCCTTAGCTTACAGTTAATTTTGGTTGTTGTCACTCTGCCTCAAAATTATCGCAGTGCTACTTAAATTATCGTATGAATTAGTAAACTATCGTGCTGTTAGACCGTGGTTCGGATTAGGCTTTTCAAAATAATATAGATAGTTTAACCACAAAAATTTAATTAGGATATAGAACAAAAATAACAAAACAATGAAAAACGTGTGGCTCTAGTAGATGTTGGAATGAGACTGAAGGCACAGATTACTACCTGAACTCTGAAGGGTTCCTCTTGACATTTCGGCGCTGGCGCCAGCCGCTTGCCCATAAATCTTAGTGACACAAAGGACCTTTATGAATGCAGAAATGCATTCCTTACATTTGTTTTTGCTACGTATAAAAAAGCAGGGTTATAACAGCCCCCCGTTTAAGTGGAAACTTATGCTTTACAAAAGCGAAGTTTACAAACAAATTCTTTCAAAATTTTAAGTGCGGTATGGGCGCCAATTTAATTATGTTCTCATTGTTTCGTGAGTTATGTGGGTTTAAATTTATTACAGTGAGCCAGACGTTTTCTATGGAAGCAGTAAAATACATGATAAACAAGACTTATATAAACATGAAATAATTGAATCCAATGTGGATAGTGAATTAGACGTTTCCTGAATATTACAATAAGAGTAATTACTTAATTAAACTAAATTCTAAGTGAATATAATGAAAATAAAAACTAGGAATATTTGTATACTTAGATCTACTTTGACTTAAGCTATATATAATAATGGTTTGGTAGAAAGAGGGCATAAGACTTAGATTAACATAATGAATTACAGGGACAGGAATGTTTTTATACTTACTATTTAATATATTGACTGTTTAAAAATTAAAGATACAATTTCCGTAGGTGCATTAATGAGTGGATATTATTTATACATATATAAGTTTATACGAAATTCAGCACATAATTAGGTAAATGTTTTTAATGTTTTCGGCAAAGTAACACACACAAACAAATAAAAAAAAACACAAATACAAAACAGATCTTTTGATAACAATATTTGCAGAAGGTTGTCATATTTTAACTTAATAGACTAGGCTTAGCATACTTAGTTGGAGCACATTTAACGAGCATTGTGTGATGTGAAGTAAGAACATAAGTAAGAACATAGGTTTTCTAATATTATGCTAAGTGATTTTTTTTTGTAATAAAATGGCGTTATAGTAATAAAAATGCTAATAAAAAGAAAAAGAAACTTATAAGCTAGGTGGATTACGACTAGCTAATTTTACTTCATCGTAGTGATGTTTAACATGTCTCCTATTGATTAGGAGAGAAAGTGTGTGGTTGCCATGAATTTTGACTACTTTATAAGGACCTTTCCACACCGGTGATAATGCTTTTCGCATTCTTAAGTGATTTTTTAGGTACACTATGTCACCAACTTTATACGTTACTGGTCGAGATCGTCGGTCATAATATCCTTTCGATATTTCTTTAGATTTTGCTATATTTTCGAGGGCCTTGTTATGGGACAATTTTAAACGATGATTTAGCATCTTGATATATTCGTGGTAAGTACTGGTGGAATTTAGCTCATAAATTGAGTCTGGTAAATAGGGTTTGTGGCCAAACAGCAGTTCGTAAGGTGTAAACTGAGTAGTTGTATGGACATTAGTGTTATAAGCAAGTATTGCTGTGTAAACGTATTTATGCCAATCTGTTTGGTCGTTGTTAACGTAAGATTTTAGATATTCTTTAAGAGTAGAATGACTTCTTTCTAAGGCGCCTTGTGTCTGAGGGTGGTAAGGTGTGGACCACAGTTGTTTTATTTTAAGGAATTCACAGGTCTTTTTGAATAAGTCAGCCGTAAAGTTGGTTCCTTGGTCAGTTAATATTTTTTTTGGTATGCCAAATAAGGAAATGAAGTGGACCAGGCATTCACAACATTCTTCTGCTGAGGTATTCGATATGGGATAGGCAAAAGAGAATTTTGTTAGGTCATCTTGGAGGGTAAGTATGTATTTAAGTTTGAATGGACCTGCTTCGGGGAGTGGCCCCACGATGTCAAGACTAACGCGCTCAAAAGGTGCAGTGGAAGTAGAAGTTATTTGCATCGGAGCGCGATTGGTTTGACGAAGCGCTTTATTTAATTGACACTGTGAACATTTCTTAACATAGTTTTCTATGTCTGATTTCATGTTCTTCCAATAATATCTTTCTTTGATACGGTTGTACATTCGAGATTGTCCGACGTGACCAACTATGGGTAAGTCGTGGTTTTGTTTTAATATTTTAGGTATTTCACTCGGAACTGGGAAAATAATTGTATTCTTATAAACGCTAATTACGATGTTTGTGTTGTGGAACACATATGCTAAAATGTTATAAATTTTAGTATATGATAATTTGACAAAGGGATCTTTGAAGTCTGAGATAGCAATTTCATTGGGAGTTTCATTTGATCCAATCAATAACTCGTTTCTCAGATTTTTTAACGATTTGAATATGTCTGGATATGGAAGTTCATCAAAGTGATGTACTTTGGTGAAAAGGAAATAGTATGATTTGTTTTTTGATTTCAGGTTTTGGAAGGAGTGCAGTGTTCTTTCTTGGTTCAAAAATTCAGAATTGTCACCGTGTTGACCAAGGATTTCTTCGATATAAGGGTTTGATTCATCGAGATCGATTGATGTGGGGATGACAATCAATTTTGAGTTAGACGATAGTAGAGGGTTTGTATATTCATGTATAACAGTATTATATGTATGATTCTTATTAGAAGTAGCTTTCAGGAAATCGGAGTATGAGTTTTCATGGATGTTAGGACTTGGTAAGTTTTCATGAATTTCAGGATTTTGTAAGTTTTGAGGATTTACGGGAGGTAGGTCGTGATCGTCAATGTTAGAACGACTACGCGAAAGCTGTGTGTCTAAAGGATTTGTACGTGAAGGACCGGGTTTTGGAGAGGTAGAACTATTTATAGTCATAGGATCTGATATGGGTAAGACAGGAATAAGTTTTAAATCATTAAGTTCTAATGTATTTACAGGGGTTGGTGCACATGGGTATCTAGATAGTGCATCCGCGGCTGAGTTAAGTTTTCCTTTTTTATAAACGATTTCATACTCATACTCTTCCAGTTTTAATCTCCATCTTTGTAATTTACTTGAAGGATCTTTGTGATTAAAGAGCCACTTTAGAGGGCGGTGATCGGTAACGATATGAAATTTGCTACCATACAAATATGGTCTAAAAGTTTTACAGCCAAAAATGATTGCTAACAATTCTTTTTCAGTGGTGTTATAATTAATTTCACTTTTATTAAGGGTTCGAGACGCATAAGCTATAGGTCTCTCTTTGCCGTTATCTCCTTGAGAGAGTATGGCACTTATAGCATAATTCGATGCGTCACATGTAAGTATAAATTGCTTGGAAAAGTCAGGATACGCTAATAAAGGTGGAGACATAAGTCTAATCTTCAGGGTTTCGAAAGCTAGTTGGTGTTCATTTTGCCAAATGAACGGTGTGTCCTTTTTCAGGAGAGAAGTTAGGGGCTTAGCGAATTTAGAAAAGTCAGGTATGAACTTGCGATAATAGGACATGAGACCTAGGAAGGATTTGATGTCCTTGGCAGACTTAGGTATTGGAAAATTTGATACAGCTTTAATTTTTTTTGGGTCTGGTTTTACGCCATCGTCTGTAATTTGATGACCAAGATATGAAACTTCTTTTCGTAGGAACTCGCACTTATCAGGCTGAAGTTTCAGGTTAAAGTGTCTGAGTTGCTGAAATACTAATTCTAGGTTCTTAATATGGGAATCTAGGTCATACGCATAAATAACTATGTCATCTAAATAGACGTAACATCGAACTCCTTGTAGTCCTGAAAGTACTGTGTTCATAAGTCTCTGAAACGTTGACGGGGCATTTTTGAGTCCAAAAGGCATTCGATTAAATTCGAAGTGTCCTTCAGGTACGCTAAAAGCAGTTTTCATTGCATCTTCAGGTGCAATTTTTATTTGATGAAATCCAGATTTTAGGTCTAGGGTCGAAAAGTATTTAGATTTACCTAGTTGATCTAGTATTTCAGTGATGTTAGGTATAGGATAAGAGTCGCCAATTGTAACATCGTTAAGTTTTCTATAGTCTATGACAACTCTCCACTTCCGTTGTCCGGAGGCGTCTAGTTTTTTTGGGACGACCCAGATGGGTGCGGACCATGGGGATATTGAAGGTTTTATGATGTCATCTTTCAACATTTTGTTTAATTGTTTTCGAACCTCTTTTTTATGACACTCAGGAAATCTATAGGATTTTACATGAATCGGTGCGTCGCTAGTTGTTTTTATTGCATGTTGTAAAGCATTTGTTGATGTTAACGGATCGTCAGGTAAATAGAATATGTCTGAATAATAGGAGCAGACTTGATGAAGAGCGTCGATTTCTTCAGAATTTAGATGGGATGTCCTAAGTTGTTTAAGGACTTCTTGAGTGCGAGGATAGGAGTTCTGAGTTTGTAAGGTGTTGACGGAGTATTGATCACCTTGAGAAGTTGTAAAAGACGTTTCAAACGGAATCAGTGTTAGATTTAAATTTGAACTTAGCGGTAGAGAATGTTCAGATAAGTTAACAACAGTTACGTTTATCCTATTGTTTTCTTTTGTTCTGACTAGGCAATTGGCTATCAATATATCTTTATGTTGGGTTTGGTCGATAATTAAGCCTTCCTTGACTTCAGGATTGGAAATAGAGCATTCTATAATCATTTCGGATCTAGCTGGGATAGAATAGATAGGTTCATGAAATTGAAGTGGGAGATGTATTTTGTTATACGTAAGTTTATTTGTTACGTAATTGATATTGCAACCGAAAGCGTTTAACATATCGCTTCCGATGATACCGTCGTAAGGTAGATTTATTTGGTTTACGACGTGGAATTTGTGGTTAATGTACTTTTGAGGAGAGTCAGGTATGTAAAGTTCAAGTTGAAAGTGACCTAGGGTTACCGTTGTTCCCTGTTCGGGTTCTATTCCTTTAAGGTTTATTTTTTCATTTGTAAGTTTAGGATATTTCTGAATACAGCTTGTCTTTATGAGACTTATTGCTGATCCAGAGTCTACTAAGAGGGATAACGGTAGGTCCGAGACAGAAGTATTAATAAGGATGTGTGGAAGTAGAGTTTTGGTAGGATCGGTTGTGATTTCGAATATTTCAGTGGGATTAGTAGATTCAGTGGATTTAGTAGGCACAGTGGGCTTCGTAGATTTAATGGATACAGTGGATTTAGTAGGCACAGTGGGTTTAGTAGATTTAATGGATACAGTGGATGTAGCAGATACAGTGGATTTAGTAGATTCAGTGGGTTTTGTAGATTTAGTAGGTTGGATAGTTTTAGTATGATAGGAAACAGTGTCAGGTAGGTTTAGCAGGTTGTGTCTCGCACGACACCTATACGAGCCACTTATTAGTTTTTTGAGTTATTATAAATTTCGTCATAAGATTCGGGGTCCTCGTCATTTGATTCTTCGACAAAGTTAATTGTCTGTGGTGGTTTGTAACCGGAAGTCGAGGGTTGTTCGGTATTACGAAAACGGTTGTTATTGTACTCCCGTTTGCGGCAATTCTCAATTGTGTGCCCTGGGAATTTGCAATATCGGCAGAAATCGGATTTATTAGAATTATTTGTATCAGAGTTATTGTAATAATTTAGACGTTGTTGGGTCTTAGGAACATATTTATCTGATTTAGAAAACCTATTTTCTGTTGATTTATTTATCTTATGCAACGACTGTTGAATGCGCTCTTCGTTTACGGCATAATTTACAGCCTCATTTAAAGTGTTTGGAGACCTACATCTCACCATGTTGGATATTCTGGGGAGTAATCCCATCATGAAGTGATGGAGAGCTAGATCTTCCATTGCCGCTGTACGGCCGGGTAATTCGATAGCTTTTACTGTGGATAACGATACCTCAGTGAGTAAGTGTGACAGGCATGTCTCGATTTTTAAAGAAAATTGATTCACACTATCTTGCGGGCCTTGTTTGCTCTCTTGCAGCTCCGTGAGGAGATGGGAATAGTGTTTTCTATTGCAAAATTGGATCTTGAGAAACTCTTTTAGTTGCTCCCAATTACTGAATTCTTTAATTGAGCAAACAACTTCCGCTTTACCATGTAACCTACTTAAAATATATTTAAACAAAATTCGTTTCTGGTCTTCTGAAGCTAGGCTGTACGCGTTGTTGCAGTTCGTCAGGAAAGAGTTGAGGGTTTCTCGTGTCCCGTCGTAGGGCTTGATGAACTTAAACAGACTGTTTAGGTCCATTGTTGCTGCGGATGTGTTCGGGGAGTTGTTTTCTGGTCTGCAGGCTTTAGGCATATTATGGTATTGTGGGTGTCGAAATGCGACTATGTGGCGTCGCTATTGAAGATTTATTGACTCACGAATTTACGATAGGCAGATGAGTGTGACGAGCTGCTGCATTCCTGGATACTGGACTCGGTGGGTGTTTTGGATAGTTTGTGATCTATCGATAACACAGTTCATTCACAGATATAATTGTCACTTAACTCACTTTTTACAGTATTTGAAGCACTTGCACAAGGAAAAGTCGTGACTGATTTAGTAAGGCGGAGACGGACCGTGGGAATTTGTATCCCTTTTACGCTGCCACCAATGTTAGACCGTGGTTCGGATTAGGCTTTTCAAAATAATATAGATAGTTTAACCACAAAAATTTAATTAGGATATAGAACAAAAATAACAAAACAATGAAAAACGTGTGGCTCTAGTAGATGTTGGAATGAGACTGAAGGCACAGATTACTACCTGAACTCTGAAGGGTTCCTCTTGACATTTCGGCGCTGGCGCCAGCCGCTTGCCCATAAATCTTAGTGACACAAAGGACCTTTATGAATGCAGAAATGCATTCCTTACATTTGTTTTTGCTACGTATAAAAAAGCAGGGTTATAACAGTGCGATACCTTGCTATTATTTTATAACGCAAAGGACTTGAAATTATCGTTAATTTACGATAATTATCGCACGTCTGGCAAAGCTGGCTGCTTCCCTCTCTAGGGCGGGAAACACACATAAGTTATGAGTCATACATAGCTCATAGTAATTGCTTCCCTCCATAGGGTGCAGTGTTGCCAGGTCCGATTTTCAAAATCCGGGAGGCTTATTATGATAGAAACGGGAGATGTATTGAGGAAAATTTTAAAAAATCGGGAGATGATGTTTTTCAACAAAAATCAAAGTTTTGAAGTAAAATCACGTTATTATATTTTGCCACCATTTCAGCTGTAATATTAAAATCAAAGCAGTTGTTTTTTTTTACATTTTACTACCCTGTGTAATAAAAAAAACTAAACTTTATCACCATGTGATAGACTCTATTTTATGCTAAGTGTTTAGTGAACATACGATACACTGGGAGTGACGGAAATATTCAGGGCAGCAACTTAACCGTCTGTTTCATTTTTTGCAGTTTTTTGCCAGGTTTTGATCTTAGTCCTATTACTATGCTTTATACAGGGACTGTAAACATCGGGAGATTGTTGTCGAAAATCGGGAGATCGGGAGATTTCTAGGAAAATCTGTGAATCTCCCGGAAAATCGGGAGACCTGGCAACAGTGATAGGGTGGGAATGAATTTTAAAAATAGAACTATGATAGTCGGCTACGAAAATTTTTACATTTAAGAAAAATATCGATAAAAAAATGCTGAGGTTATGTGAGTGTATAAACAGCCAGAGTGAATAAAAAAAAACCACTATTAAATTAAGCGGGACGGCGGGCGGTGCGCCGGTGGTGACGCGGTGAGTTCCATATTTAAAATTTAAAAAGACTATTTTATTTGCCGAGATACTAATTCTGTCTGTACAGAAATTCAAAATCTCAGTTTTATAGACTAATATTTGAAAAAAAATGAGTTCAAGCGATTCTGAAATGTTGACCTCAGATTCGGTTAAAGATGACGCAAATACAGTGATCGAAAATCTTTTGCCAGAAATTTCAAAGGAACGATACTTAAATACATACAATGATTTTATGAAGTGGCGAACATTGAAGAAAATATGTATTTTATAAAAACTATTTTTTTTTACATTTCTTATATTCGAAATGAAAAGTAGAGTGTTTACACACGGGAGAAAGTCATCAATTCCTACTCGGACTATAGCCGTTAGCGTCTAAATACCTCGTATGGGAATTGATTGCTTTCGACCCTTGTATATAACTATCTATTATTTTCTGATGATGGCGCCATTTAGCTAGTCTGTAGCGCTTTAATTACAAGATCACTCTATTGTTGCTTTTCTTATAAACATGAATGAAGTTAAGACTGATTATTTATCTAAATCCTCCAGCTAACAAAGCAGTCTATAAGAAACTAGGTACAAATACGTAATGAAAATGAAAAAATAAAATACTACACTGTTTTTCTGACAATGTATTATCGTTTGCATAAATTATTGCTGTATTCCGATTAATTCAAGGATTAGGTCAGGGATCAAGGCGGGAATTCAAGAACGATACTCAAGCATTTATCTAGATTCAAGAACTGTATTTCTGTGTATTTCATTCTTTTATTCTTCTTTATTGTAAACATTATAATATTACGCAATAACAAGATACATAGGTAACAGGAAAGTTCATTTACAAAGGCTAGCTTAACTCAAAATTCATAATTAATTCATTTATACTTTGGTTTGACGTTAATATATGAAATGAAGTTCTTGAATCCAGAATAATCATGCTTGAGCATCATTCTAGAATTCGGGTCCTAGGCCCGTACTACAAAACGAAATTCAAACTTTGATCACTGCTTAAAACTAGTTTTGAGTTGAGCTTTAATTTTAGAATATTCCTCAAGCATAGATTCATTAGACAAGGGGATGTAATATCCCCGAAATTGTTCACTAACGCGTTGGAGGACGTCTTCAAGACGCTGGACTGGACTGGACAGGGTATCAACGTTAACGGCGAGAACATCTCACATCTCCGTTTTGCCGATGACATCGTTGTAATAGCTGAGTCGCTGGAACAACTGGGCGAAATGCTGCACAGCTTAAACGGAGCCTCTCGACGTGTCGGTCTCGGCATGAATCTGGACAAGACTAAAGTCATGTTCAATATGCATGTCATGCCGAGGCCAATATTCGTCAAAGGGTCGGCACTCGAAGTTGTAACGGAATACGTCTACCTAGGGCAGGCAATTCAGCTTGGTAGACACAACTTCGAGAAAGAAGCCAACAGAAGGATCCGTCTGGGCTGGGCAGCATTTGGCAAACTTCGCCGAGTCTTCTCGTCGCCTATATCGCAAAGTTTGAAGACAAAGGTCTTCAACCAGTGCGTCCTGCCAGTCATGACTTACGGTGCCGAGACGTGGACACTGACAGTTGGGCTAGTCCACAAATTCAAAGTCGCTCAGCGAGCTATGGAGCGAGCTTTGCTTGGAGTTTTTTTGAAGGATAAAATCCGTAACGAGATTATCCGGAGAAGAACCGGAGTGACCGACTAGCTTGTAGGATCAGTAAGCTGAAGTGGCAGTGGGCTGGCCATGTCTGTCGAAGGACCGATGGCCGTTGGAGCTGACGAGTCCTTGAGTGGAGACCGCGAATCGGCAAACACAGCGTGGGGCGCCCCCCTGCCAGGTGGACCGACGACCTAAAGAACGTGGCTGGGGGGGACTGGATGCGGAAGGCAGAGGACCGAGCGTTGTGGCGCAACTTTGGAGAGGCCTATGTCCAGCAGTGGACTGCGATAGGCTGAGCTGATAGATTCATTGATGACAGATCACAGTTCAGCTGAGTTTATCTTTATTCTAAACTATCACCTAATTAGGTTATAAGCAGATATTTGATCTGTAATTTAAGTGTAGTCAATACTAAGCTTGAGTACCTACAGATTTCTTTGCTTTTTCAGGTTATATTCGTCTTATGTTGTTGAATTGAAGTTTACTGAGAATTACTGTATTTCAATAAGACTGACGCTTGAGTAACGATGGTCAGGTGATTTAAGATCAGCCTGTACTTGAGGAATGTTTTGTAATACGGACCTTAGTGTCAAGGTGACATTTTTTAATTTTTTATAATGGCAACTTGTTTAAACATCAGGCAGGTACTGCCAGCATCCAGTCTTAGGATTTAAAAAGTTACAGCACCCAGCAGATTTTATCATAATTTTATATTATTTTTAATTGTAAATTTGGATAAACAAAATTAAAATTAAATGGTTATTATTGGATAAACACAACATAGTAGGGATATTAAGTGGTGGGGTGCTGGCCAGAAAACCTCCACGTGTGTCTGACGGCTGCTTGTCCTTCTGGACACGTCTAGAGGGAACGGCAGTTGTTGGGCCAGTGCACCCTGGGCACGGGCAATAAGTCTCCTTTGGACCGGGGGACCTTATTGCCTGTGGCGAATATTCTGGCACGGGAGGGGCCCGATGTGGGCCAATGGGAAGTTGCTCCGCGTGTCCCTCTGAGAAAGCAGAGGGCACTGTGGAGGAGCAGGGGTGGGCCCGGTGTGCACTTACCCTGCCACTGGGCAGGCAGCGGGGGGACTGACCTTCCCTGCCCCCGTCGGTCTCGTAATCCCAGGAGTGCCTGCTGAGTAGTGTCCTCGCGCCTCTTGGGACCGAGGGTCTTGGCTTTACCGCCCGGACCGCGAGGAAGAACACCTCTATAAAAATTCAGGAGGATGGGCCTGCGAGCAGCAGACTCGGGATAGTCTGCTGTCCGACCAGCAGCTGGCGTAGCTGGCTCAGCTGGTAAAGGCTCATGAGGTTAGGTGGCGTGCAGTGTTCCGTGTGCGCCACAGAGGAGGGTGCGGCCGTCGTTAGGCCGCACGGGTAGAAGGGGCTCGCCTGCTTGTGGCGGGCCGGGACCTGTCGGGGGTGTTTGTGTGAATATGTGGGTGTATGTGGGTTCCCACGCCCCCGGCTAAGGTAGTTGAAGGAACACCGTGGTGGTTTTAGTCGGTAAGAGTCCGACACTGGCTCCGCCTGCCCCGGGCGGAGTGCGTCCACGAGGATTTGCCCACGGAAAAAAAATATATATTAAGTGGGATATTAAGTGGTAAAGGAATTTTTAGCTTTGTTAACAATTGAAACATTTCCGAACGGTCATGATTGGGGCAGGCAACAAAAACATGGTTGACGTCAGCGTTGCCAGTTTTTTTTTTGCCAAGTCGGGATTCTGAAACTTTTTGAGTGAAAAAAGGGGGATTCTTTCGTCGAAAGCGTGACATAGTAAAAAAAACGTATATAATCAGAAGTTTTTA
This sequence comes from Asteroscopus sphinx, assembly GCA_949699075.1. Taxonomy (NCBI): domain Eukaryota; kingdom Metazoa; phylum Arthropoda; class Insecta; order Lepidoptera; family Noctuidae; genus Asteroscopus; species Asteroscopus sphinx. The sequence goes on from OX453032.1 coordinate 5,280,528, forward strand.
AATATTTATCTTTTTATTTGAGTTTTAATTTACATAACTGGCGAAATGTGGGTGTACTATACACCTCGGCCTACCTCTTCGGGAAATACAGGCGTGATGTTATGTTATGTTATGTTAATTTACGTGACGTGACAATAGATAGCAAAAATAGCCATAGAAAATTTATTTTGATAAAAATATGATTTTTAAATCAGATTAACCCTATCGTTAGGTAGTTGAGTCTTCTGAATAAAAAAAACAAAAGCTTATCTTCATTACGCGCACAGATTACTGTAATATATATGAACGCATGTAATGATTACGCGCCGCTTGGGCGGCCAGTCCACACATGTCTGTGCCACCCAGCCGCGCTTCCTCAGCATACTGCACGTACGGTCGAGTTATTCCCGGAAAGCGGGACTGAGCTTGACCCGCGCGGGACATTTAATTTTGATTTAAAAATCGGGACGTCCCGCCAAAATCGGGACGTCTGGCAACGCTGGTTGACGTCTCATTCGTCTAAGCCCATGGTGACATTGAGCATTGAAGTCTACAGTCATTAAATCACATCTTTGTTTCAATTCAATTCCGCAATTTCAATTTCAAATCAATTCAAATTGGGATGTTAAAAAAATGAAATGTTGTCAATTGTCGACTAAACCGATTGGCGCTCGTATTGGCAAGCGCGCCAGTGGCCTGATAATTATCTAAATAATCACTCTCCATCAAGTGTGTCGTCGGCCTGTTTGTAAGCCTATTACAGCATGATTGATGGTCTCACCTCTTTCTTGATGGTAGTCCAGTCGTTGTCACTGAGGCCGAGCCTGATATCAGCCACGTCACCTTCCACAATCACTATCCTGTCTGCGAAGTGAGGCTGCTTCTCACGGACCATGTCGAACACCTGGGCAGGATAGTAGCATAAGATCATTATGAAATGATGGTGTTTTGTGGTTTAACTGATGGTGGGTGTGGCAATCACAATTATTGGGATCGTGTAGCTCTGTATATAATTGACCCGCATGCTGACACACCAGTCATCATTTCTGACTGACGGCCCGCAAAAATGATTAGGTGTAAAAATTATAATAAAACAAAGTTTAACCGGATTCAATCGCGTATATTTTTTAAATTGGTTTCCCTGACGTTTCGAAAGCTTTGCAGCATTTCGTGGTCGCAGGTAGACTAAGATGACAATCGTCTTTACAGATATTTCTAAAAAAATATTTTAATCTACATCATCTAAAAAAAAAAAACAAGAAAGTCCTAAAAATAATCAAGTCCCAAACAGCATGCAACACTGTAAAAGATAATGATATTGTGAGTGATTACTGCGTGCATCGAAACGATTTTAACTAATAAATATTGTACGGTAGATTAAAATATTTTTTTATAATGTGTAGTGATCGCGAAAACCTAAGAAGTAATTAGGTGTAAAAAATTACTTGCTTGGAATTAAAAAAAAAGGTAAACAAAGTATTTAAGTATTATATCCGTTGTCTAGTACCCATAGCACACGCTCTGCTTAGTTTGGGACTAGATGGTGCTGTGTAAAAATGTCCCATTTTATTACCGACTTCAAAAAAGGAGGAGGTTATGTATTCGGCGAGTTTTTTTTTTTTTTTTTCATTTTTAAAAAGAACGCGCATCTTTGCTCATGCTGGTGCTCCAAAAATGCTTATAAAAATTAAACTAGACCAGCTACCTCAATTCTGTAAATGGTTTTCAGTTGATCAAAGACCTGACTGATCATAACTTGTTGAGAAACCTAAATTCTTTATACGGAGCCCTGTAAGTCTCTATCACATTAAAAACAACAGAATAAGGCCCATTAAGCGGTGAAGTGAATGCATGGAATTAATAAGTACTACGTAACACCGTACTTATTATTTCCATGTTTGTGACTGTTAACGTTTAAAAAGTTTCTGTCTATTCTAGTCTTCGAAAATTCTTACAGAAATAAACTTGACTTACAGGATCTTGGAGAATGGATTGTAATCTTTCTTGTGACGTCTTCCCTTTCTTTGCTCTCATCAACAAGTACATCTTCTTCAGCTTGCATGCTCTGTTAAACAAGGAAAAATGTTTTAAATGCTTATAAAATTCGAGGCAAGGGTAAGCTGGGAGTAATTTAAATGATTTTACTATCGCCATTTGCTAGATTATCCAGAATTCTGATTTATTTTTCAACTTGCCATTTCTCACGTATGTTAGGGTCGCCTTCCACTCAGGTGTGGCTGAATATTAGTATTCTACATGGAGCGATTGCTACTGGGCAATACGCATAATACGATTACAGCCAGTGTCAGATTTTTGCGGTTCCTGACATAGATATTCGTATGACAAACGGGACCGACAATTTAATATGCTTTCCGAGGAACAAAAGTGGTCTCCATGTGAAACGAATGGTCAGCCAATACACGGGCTGTCCGCGAAAGTTTATCTCGCAGATAGAACAATCTGTGTGATTGTTATTAAGCCACGAGCCCATTTGATATCATTATAAAAGACCTATTTTTCAAAGTTTCGCTTGATCCCCTCACCTGAAGAGCTTCTCAATGAGCTGCTTGCCGAGGAAGCCGGAGCCGCCCGTCACGAACACCGCAGCGTCGCAGTAGAACTGCTGCACGGCTGAGTCTCCGCGATCTATCACAGCATTCATCGCTTTCTGGTGAGTGAAAGCCGCCAGTTCCACCTCTGCTGCCGGATCCATGGTTGTAGTCTTTAATCAAAACATATTTTTACTGAATTTCTTACGTAAATGTGTAGTTTTTTTTGTTAAGGCGCTACTAAGAGTAAGCTTAATGCCTCCATCAGTAAATAAATAAATAAATATTTTGGGACATTTTACACAGCATCATCTGGTCCCAAACTAAGCATAGCTTGTTATATGGGTACTAGATAATGGATATAATACCTATATACTTTTTCTTTTAACCTACGAAAAAAAGGAGGAGGTTTTCAACTCGACGGGTATCAATTTTTTTTTTAATGTATGACCACGCATTACTTTTTACAGAGTACTTAGTCCGATTTTGATGATTCTTTTTTTAATGTATAGGGCATATCTCGAAGTTGGTACCATTTAAATTTCAAAATCAAAATCCACCCCTAAGGGTAGGAAAACATAAGTGCTTGTTCACCCACTGAATTCTTACCTGTTAATCGATTCTGTTGAAACTTGCCACACATAAATGTAGTTCTAGACACTACAACATAAGGGAGACCTGGAGTTAGATTTTAGCCACAAAAAATTAAAAATAAAACTGTTTACTTAACAAAAAATTGAACCGACGAAAACAGAAGCTGAAAAGCGAAAAATAAAATGCTAAAGCTTTTAGTTTTCCTAACTAAACTAATGTAAATAACTAATTATGAGAAAAAGTTTTATTGTAAATACATACTTATAACACATAAGAAACACCCAGACCAACACAAACACTTATGTTCATCACACAAATATAAATTAATAATTACTCGCTGAGTAATTATAGCTACATAATTAATCGAAAATTTGTTTTTAACAATTTAAATACAGGTACTGTAGTTTAATCAGAAACTATTAACTCCTGAAATTATAGTTCGCTGTAGTTATTTAAAGAAAAAACTTTTTAACAAAAAATTTAACCGACGAAAACAGAAACTGAAAAGCGAAAAATAACTAATTATAAGTCGGCGCCAAACAAACTTTTAACAAGCAAAGTGCGTGCAAGTTGCAAGTGGCCAAGCGGAGAACGCATTTTTGGGAAGTTATTGTTTATCGTTGAAAATTTCACGTTATACTTGATGTTACGTTGTTTTTATTATTTATTTAAAGTAATTTAATGATCTTCGTAGATTGTTTGTTTGGCGCCGACTCATAATTAGTTATTTTTCGCATTTCAGTTTCTGTTTTCGTCGGTTCAATTTTTTGTTAAAAAGTTTTATTTGATTATTTTTTGTGGCTATACTCTAACTCCAGGTCTCCATTATATTGAAGTGTCCAGAACTACATAACCTTGGCAGGTTCAACAGAATCGGTTAACAGGTAAGAATTCAGTGGGTGAAAAAGCACTCATCCCCTGTTTTCCTACGCTTAGGGGTGGATTTTGATTTTGAAATTTAAATGCGACCAGTTTCGAGATTTACCCTATCCATTAAAAAAAGAATCGTCAAAATCGGACCATTCTGTAAAAAGTTATGTGTGGTCATACATAAAAAAATAAAAAATAAAAAAAACAAATATACGCGTCGAATTGAGAACCTCCTCCTTTTTTTCGTCGGTTAAAAAGTACCAAAAGTGCCCGTTTTTCGCATTTTTTGTATCTACAACTACAGCGAACTATAATTTACGGAGTTAATAGTTTCTGATTATACTAACAGTACTATTATTATTCGTACTTTAATTGGTAAAACCGAATTTTCGACAAATTATGTAGGACTCCGCGAGTAATATTTTTTTTACCGATGGGGGTACCACTTTGCTGATAGTGGCGCCTTTTAATAGAGTTCATCTTTTTTTTAAACATTGCTACAATTATTTGTTTATTGTAATATTTTATTTTCAGTCAAATTTTGTTTCTATTTTTATTATTTTCCTTGAACTAAGAAGTTATAATATTATTATTAAAAATACTATTAGGTACCGACCTTTTAAGTTTATCTCGTCACAAAGATATTTAACTTGTTGATGTATTGGTTTTATTTTATTACTATTTTTACTTTGAACACACCTTGTAGCTTATAGTTACAATTCTTTAATGAGAAATCATTTGTAGTTAGTACCGAAAGATACAATTATTTGAATAAAAAATTCAAATGTAATAAAATTCGGAGCCAGCAGAATATATTACTTGGTAAAGGGCAAAGACCAAAAAAATAAAACGGTTTACGTTGGGGCCTCGGGGGACGCCCGACTTAAGCGATGCTACATTGATTCCGTTTTATAATTTACCATTCATATCATATTCATTTTATTTATTTAACGTTCCTATTCCTACTGTAATATAAATATATGTATATCTATGTACACACGAAAACATTCACATTCACAAACACTCGCATTGTATAGGTTTTCCTTACAACACGAGACAGCTAGCTTGACAGCTTGATGTGTAGCCGTGCAATAAAGAATAAAAATATTCATGTGGTTCACGAAACAGGCCCTCCGATTGTCAAAACAACAGCTGCGTACAGTCACAGCTGCTATAACTGGCCACGGGTCCTTTAACAAACATCTTTTTGTCATAGGTGTTACGGACAGCCCACTGTGCAGAGCCTGCATGGTGGAGGACGAGACAGCAGCCCATGTGCTTCTAGACTGCCCTGAGGTCGCCACATACAGGGCCAAGTACTTCGGTAACCCAGGTACCCTCAGAGAGATCACCAGCAACACCAAGGCGTTGCTGGCCTTTTTCGAGGAGTTAGGGTGGATCGAGTAAGTTCCCACCCGTACGCAAAATACACGCTTGGACGTGGAGTTGCGGAAACCAGCCCGTTATACTATACTATACTATACTATACTATACTATACTATACTATACTATACTATACTATACTATACTATACTATACTATACTATACTATACTATACTATACTATACTATACTATACTATACTATACTATACTATACTATACTATACTATACTATACTATACTATACTATACTATACTATACTATACTATATGTGCTTAATTTTACTACGTTTATACCACGTTTTTAGGGTTCCGTACCCAAAGGGTGCCAAACGAGACCCTATTACTCTCGCTACCAGCGACCACACAGCCCCGTAGTCGCTGCTCGCTACGCTGTCCGTCCGTTCGTCCGTCCGTCTGTCTGTCTGTCACAGGGCTGTATTTTTTGAACAGTAATAGGTAGCCGGTTGAATTTTTCCCAGAATATGTATTGCTTTGACCCCTATCACGACAAATACTAACAATAAACCAAAGGGGTAGACAGAGGTGTAATAGTACACTCACATTTCGCCGGTTTAAACCAAAAAAAAAAACAATAAAAAAAATACCGAAACCAACCAACCAAAAAAAACAAAAAAAACAAAAAAAAACATAAAAGAAAACCATATAAGAAATATCGAAAAACAACCATTTTTTTCAACATTTTTGTTCCTGCTCTATCTTCTAAACGGTAGGTAATACATGCCAGCGACAAACTTGGTCTGATTATAGTGCATACTATGTTGTTTAGCAAAAAATATGGAAAACATAAACATATGTGGTACCTGCGTAAGAAAGAGATGCAAAAATTCATATTTCACGCACGGTGCGTTGACGTCTTTTGATGATTAAATTTAAATCAGTGTCTATGGGGAATCAGCATGTATCAGGTGGATGCGTGGTACGGAACCTTTACTGCGTGAGTCCGACTCGCACTTGGCCGGTTTTTATTAACTCGCTTTCGTTCTGTGACTATCTGTTCGATTCAAATACAATCGATTTTAAGGCAACGATAATAGACTTTAATGTTATTAAACTCAAGATTTAATTTGATTTTATACCACTTTCCATCTTCTTGTCTCAGTTTGGCGAACCGACTTGCGGTACCATTTAGGCAACAGCCTAGGTGGTATTGCAGTTGTTATGGACAAAGGTAACCGCTTAACATCAACATTCTAAACAAGGTGAAGCGATACTTCACTTCTGGACAGCTTTTCATTTTATATAAAGCTCAAGTCCGATCGTGCATGGAGTATTGCAGTCACTTATGGGATGGCTCCACCAAATACCATATTGCCGCTCTTGACTCGATTCAACGCAGAGCTGAGAGGCTAATTGGTGATGAACTGCTAGTAAAATCTAAGCTACAAAGCTTAGCCCATAGACGCACAGTTGCTTGTTTGTCGGTGTTCTACAGGCTGTACTTTGGAGAGTGTACGCAAGAGCTCCATGAGTTTATTCCGACATCTCCTTTCTTTCATCAGACTCCACGACGCACTGCAGGATATCATCCACATTTGGTAGAAATCCCTACTATCAGGAGCAAGCGCTTTAAGAACTCTTTCATAATGCGCACAGCCCAGTTGTGGAATTCACTGCCGGCATCTGTATTTCCGGGCACTTACAACCCTAACGCCTTTAAAGCTGGAGTGAATCGGCACCTAATAGGTTTGCTCGCTCCATCGTCGACCACATCGTGACAAAGCGGTCTAGATTGCGGTCAAAAAAAAGGGGGGCCTTTAGCTCGTTTCGCCATCCTATACTATAAAAAAATATTGAAATTGAAATTGCTTCATTATAAAATAAAAACCGGCCAAGAGCATGTTGGGCCATGCTCAGTATTATAGGGTTCCTTAAGTAGGTGTTACAAACAAATCAAATCGAATATTAATCATGGCTATTTTAGTTTTTGCAATAGACGGCAGCATTGGCGACTCAGATAGTGTTGTTAGTAGCCGCTGCTAGATGGCGCTATAAAGTGCCAAATGCAATAGACGGCAGCATTGGCGACTCAGAGAGTGTCATTACTAGTCGCTAGATGGCGCCGTACAGCGCCAAATTTAAGAAGGTTGTCATTTCAATATAACACAAAGTAACTTTTTGTAATTTTTTTAAATAGAAAGTATCTAAAGGAGCATTATTTGCTAAGATAATTTTTCCCTATAGTCAATGACCTTTGAACTAGGACGTTTTAAGTATTTTTCAGTGTTCTCTCTATAACTCAAAAAATTATTATCAAATTATATTCGAAATAATTTTAAAAGAGAGTTTTTATAAAGGTCTATCAATGTGGAAGATTATAAGTTTCTACGTTGCATAGTTTAGAAATGGCTGGGGGGGGGGACACATTGCAAGCCACTTTGGCGGGCTATATTTCGCAGATGGTACACCTGATAAAAAAGTTATGTATAAAACATTACCTTCATTTTAGTAGACCTATTCAATGATACCCCAAACGAGGGGGCGCAGCGAAAAAAAATTTTTCATCTCCATTTCACATGTATGGGCACCTCCCCTAAAATACGTAATCACGATTTTTTTATTAATTTAAAATTGATATCTATATCTAGACTATTTTCTAGCAAAATTTCATTTACTTATGTTTATAACTGTAGAAGTTATTAAGCTGTAAAGGATTAGGACAGACGGACAGACGGACAGACGGACGGACATGACGAAACTATAAGGGTTCCTTGTAGGACTACGGAACCCTAAAAATGAAGTAAAAATCTTTCAAAGTCAAATAAAAAGTGAAATTTAAAAAAAAAAAAACAAATAAATCATGATGTAAATTGTGGAAAGAAAAAATCGCTCACGAGCAGGATTCGAACCTGCGACTCCTGGCTCAGTACGCCAGTGCTTTAGCCACTAAGCTACCGTGAACACTATCGTGGTATCGAAATTATCCTCCACTATACGTCTTTGGGTGACGTCAGCGATATCTTATTAAGGCGGCGATATACGTGAATTGGGCTTTTTTTCGGTTTTTTAAGTCACTTTTCCTCCGTAATCTTTATCGTAAAAAATCCAAAAAAAATATATGTTAATCTACATCATATAATGCAGGTCCTCTTCGGCTCAGAAAATTGAAAATATTATTTGAAATATCTGAAATAAATATGCAAATTAACCTCGGTGTCAAATTTTAATCGTTTTTTTTCTCCTAAACTATCAATCACAGGATTTTTTTATTGCAATCAGCATATAAAAAAATACAATACCGAGGGCACCTTTGGCTTACTTTTTTAAATTACTTTCCTAATTATTTTTTAACGATTTTTTTACGTAATCGATACTCGCAAATGGCTTGAAATCCCCTCGCTCGCCCGTTTAGTCAGTGCGGGACGTGTCGCTGTGCTATACGGACCTACGTTCTCTCATAATTTTCGGTGTGAAAAATACGAAGGATTTTTATTATAATTTTATTTAGAATGGCGCAGCGGCTGAGCGTATAGGTGGCGGGTTCGATTCCCGCATGGAACAAATATTTGTATGGACTATGGCCTACGTATAGTTGCTACTTTTATCATTGTGTTATACGTATTAATAACTTTTTTATGTAGGTATGTTATATAATAAAAAAAAGTGTACGTAATAATTAAGAAAAACTCCCTTAAACTTTATAGTATAATTGCTACTTTTGTAAAAGTAAATACGATTATTTCATCATAAGTAAGGAAGTGCTACCCATAGTCACTGACAGTAAAAAATATAGACGTAATGCTGTGAACAATCATAGTGAAGCCAAAAAAAACTATGCTCCTTCGTGTACAACCAGCGGTCACGTACACACCATGCAATTGAAGAATATTTGCATACGCGATGCTTACTTGACGATGTCGCGACATATGTACTGAGAGTGAGCACGGTTTTAGGTGCATGTGCGTACGGAACACTGGTTGTACACGAAGGAGCATAGTTTTTATTGGCTTCTTAAATTATTCGCGGCACTTCTTTTATATTTTTTACTATGACTGTACTTGTACGTTATTTTTGAACCAGCGCGGTAATGAGTAGGTACTTTATTTATAAGAAAAATAAGTAAAAACATAAATTCAAATAGTAAGTAGGTATGAATCGATCTCAGACTAAAGTAATGAGTATTAGTATAGTATTAGGTAAAGTGGGTTAGTGGTCAATCCGCACGAATTTGATTGGCACGAAACGTGCGGGTCGACTCTTTTAAATATTGATTATTTTTTTTGGGAGTAGTAGGCTATTGGCACACATTGTTTTTTATGGAACAAATTTACGAAAAAAGGTACTGTAGCGCACAAAAGTAGTAGGATTAATAATATTTTTTAAATGAAGTGACACGAATTAATCAAAAATATCTATTTTAAAAATATAAAATTTTGATAAACGTCTAGTCTTAGATTTCGTTGTGACGTGATTTAAAACTTTAAGTTGCCAAAATTTGTACATTTTGCTATACAGCATGACTGGATGAATAAGGGACATTATAAAATTCAAGAATATAGTAGAATGACCGTACGTATAATGAAAAAATATGTTAAAAATACTTCACGATAAATTACGTGTACAGGAGTAAAAAAATCGCCCACGCTCATCACGGCTGAATGCAACTTTCAAGGGGTCTGCTGACTAGTGCAAAAGGCAAAGAGGGTGGAAATACCAACCAATGGACACTTTCGGCTACTTACATCACCTTACTGTATGCAACTTTGATTTGTAAGTGCAGAATAGGGGTCACAGTAATTGCTAAATTTGATTGAAAAAATATTTCAAAAATTAAAGTAGGTATCAGTTGTTTACATACAACATGTTGATCTGTATTCGTGCCATGTTTAAGGAGGTGACAATACCACTGATACTGAACACGAATCAATAAAAAAAATCAATACCTTTTTTTTACTTAAAAACAAATAAATTCCCTCTGTGTGTCACGTGCGACACAAAAACGAGGCGTGCGAATCCACCAAAACAATTTACAGATATTTCCACCCTTTGACAATGCCGCCGATGACTTATTTTCAGAGTCGTTCGGGGTATATTCTCAAACTCTCTCTACAATTCGAAGTGAAAATTTGGGTATTAAATAATCGTAGAACTTTTCAAGTATTTTTAGATGACTAGGCACATAATTTATCATTTGCTCTAGAAATATGGCACGGTTACAGATCAAAATTTTGTATTTGGAATGAAAATCAGTGACTGAATATTTTCGTTTAATAAGTTCTTTGTTCAACCAATCAAACTGTATACATAATTACATATATTTAATATTAAACTAGTTTAAATCCAGGCAGTAAAATATATAGACAAAGTGCTGCGAACAATCATAGTGAAGCGAAAAAAACCGTGCTCCTTCGTGTACAACCAGCGCTCACGCACACACCGTGCACCTGAAGGATATTTGCTTTCGCTATGCTTACTGGACGGTACCGACACATGTGTACTGAGAGCGGTGAGCACGGTTTGAGGTGCATGTGTGTGATTTTGGTTTCAGCCTTTTCACCTTTCCTAGTTGACGGTTCTTCCGGCATTATATTAAGTACCAGAATACCAGTGTCAGGTATGATACCTGGCACATGCTGAGCTGGACACCCATTTGGTGCAATACTGAGACACATATCACACTGTTTTATTGTATTTTTACTTGTATGTCCTGTGTCTTGTTTTTGTACTAAATAAACGTTTTATCTATCTATCTAAGTAGGTATTAATGAACTTCGAAGCTATTTGAAAATAGCATAATATATTCGATATGAGAGCAATATTTCTTGAGAGCAATATTAATAAAAGAGTGAAACAATTTACAGCTTGCCGGTTCATTAATTAACTTTGTGATTGATAGTGTAGAGATGCGTCCACTAGGGGGCGCTATAATATATTACTTCTAATGGACATTGAATACTCTAATACTACTAAATAAATACTGATTTATTAATTCTAATTATTATAAACATCATTTAATTCTTATAAAAAAAATGTACGCGTCGAATTGAGAACCTCCTCCTTTTTTTCGTCGGTTAAAAAATGTGCTCTGACAAAAGAATGGGCCGGGAAACGTACGATTTAAAAGCCCCGCTAAAAGACAGCGTTTTAAAATAATATTAAGATAAATTCAACAAAATTTACTTATTATTTTACACCAATCTTTTCTTTGTTTTAGTTGCAGCTTGCAGCACTTAGCACTGGTTCACATTAATGATGATCAATATGTTTAAAAAAATTTAAGCTCACACATTTATTTGCTAAGAAACATTATTGCACATGCAGCGTCAATCAATGGCAGATTAAACTTCGGTGTTACCATGTCTAGCCAAGTCGAAGTAGCCAAACATATGGCGCAAAGTAGCCTAATTTCGCCTTAGTTTTTTTTTTGTAAAATTGCCTAAAATCGCCTCATTGAAAGTCGAGTAGTCTAAAAACCTATTTTTTAATTATAATGATAATTTATTTAACCAAATTAAGCATATTTTACAAGGTACACTGCTGGGCTCACTAGGATTCCCTGTGTCGTGGGCACCAGTATCTTCCAAAATGATTTGACTATTTAACATACATGCTATAGTTACATTCATACAAGCTATAGTTATATTAATTAGGTAAGTAGAAGATACAGTATTTGTGAGTGTGTGTGTATATGTGAGAGTTCATTAATTTTTCAATCTTTTTTATCGTCGTGTGTTCACGACTGTACTTTGATATTTTTTATTCTTTAAAATACAATATGTGCCTATTATTTACAATATGTGCCAAGCCTACTACGTATACATATATGAAGTTGGCGATCCGCACGAAAATAAAAACGAAAATTCTAATATTTAAAAGAGTCGATCCGCACGTTTCGTGCCAATCCAATTCGTGCGGATTGACCACTAATCCAGTTTTTTATTATTATTGATTCGCATAATTATAAATTGATAAAATAGTATGGAAATTATTATTGGCAGGTCATAGCAGCACTTTTTTTTTGTTATTATAACTGTAACTACCTATGTATCACAATATACAATAAATTGAATTGAATTGAATTGAAATTATTTTATTGCATGTTAATTTTAATTTTAATTTGTTTTTAAATATTATGTACGATTAATTGAAAATCAAAATATTTGCACGATTGAAATGTCGAAAGTAGTGAAACCCAATTTTAACTTTAGACGAACTCAATGTTACCTATGTTCTTGTAAATAAATATATCATTAATATATCATTCATTCATTCATTCATTCATTCATTCAAAGTAAAGTAACACAAAATAAAATAATTGTATTTTGTGTATATTTGATTACAAGTATGTGTTCATTATTTACAAACTTAAGTAGGTAATATAACTTATTTCTAAATAAAAAAATGCAAAAATATAAATTCTAAAAGAAAAGTATATTAATGGGGATCGATCTCAGACTATACAGACCCGAAGTCGACCCCTAAATCATTAGACTACGTATACTGTTACGAGACATCCCAAAATAACCGTGCATATTGTATAAATTTACAAGTTACTTGCCGGCTAAAACTTTTTTCATTCGAACTCGCAAGCGAGCGGCGGCGCGGTCACAGGCGCGCTGGCGCGCGGCGCGATGTTATTATGAAGTGTCCCCGCGCTCCCTTTGCATCATTCTGATCGGCAACGCCCATTCGAGCAAGGTCAACGAGATCATGCGCGCCCTTAAGAAACATTGTTCCTTAACTGACTCGACTAACTTTACAGTTAAATCAAAGTCGTATAGATATGCCTACCCTTACTAATTATTTTATTATTTTATTTTAACGCATTTTACGCATGCGAAGCGAATTCTAAAGATATAAATTGTGGAAAGAAAAACAATGAAAAAAAATGTTTCTTAATAAGATATCGCTGACGTCACCCAAAGACGTATAGTGGAGGATAATTTCGATACCACGAGCAGTGTTCACGGTAGCTTAGTGGCTAAAGCACTGGCGTACTGAGCCAGGAGTCGCAGGTTCGAATCCTGCTCGTGAGCGATTTTTTCTTTCCACAATTTATATCTTTAGAATTCGCTTCGCATGTGTAAAATGCGTTAAAATAATAAAATAATTAAATCATGATGTTTTAGATTTTTTTTAATCAAAAAATCTATCTTAAACAAATAATGAAAGTAAAAGAAATAGCAACATTATATCACAATCAAGTAATCTAGTCTAAATCTTGATTATGATAGTTATTATAGTAGAAGTATCACAATATTCACAATTCAGTATCACAATCCAGTATCACAATAATAAGAATCATAATCGAGTCATCATCATCATCAACTCAGCCTATCGCAGTCCACTGCTGGACGTAGGCCTCTCCCAAGTTGCGCCACAACACTCGGTCCTCTGCCTGCCTTCCGCATCAGGTCCCCCCCAGCCACGTTCTTCAGGTCGTCGGTCCACCTGGCGGGGGGCGGATACAATCGAGGAGTATCACAATCAAATATAATCATTATGTAAGGCTAATAGTTTTGAAAACAAAAATATTATACGTTTTATTGAAATAACAGAAAATCTTTTAAGGGGTTATACTCATCAGCATGAACAACTTTTACTATGGGACTAAACCTGAAATCCCGAAAAAAAACAGGTGTTCCCTACATTTTGTCAATTTATGTGAACACAAATGTAGGCAGCAGCCATTATATTAATATCTGTGAATTGTGCAGAATCGTAACACTAATTCACATTTATTTATGACTAAAAGACATATTCTAAAATTATAGCATTTTCCTATTTCTATTACCCGGTTGAGTTTTTTTCTAACCGCTTCAATTTTTACAAAAAGAAAAAGGCGTCACTTCACCACACCATATATTTTGGATCAGTTGAACAGACCCCTAACGTTTATTAAAAATACAAGAGGTGGCTATTCACCTTTTCGGGTGAGTTTGTTTCGGGTAATTCGCCACCAAGTCTGTAGAGTTGCGTCTATAACTGTTACTTACCTAGTGATTATATTCTCTTTGGTCGTGTCATGATTTCTTCTTCAAGTTCTTTACGATATATGCAAGTGTGGCCCTGGCATAATATTCATAAAATAAGCGCAGGTGTAACCCCGACATAAACTACCTACAATTTTTTTCATACATAACCTCAAAAATGATTTTATTATAATAACTTTCCTTGGCTTTCCAGAGAAAAAAGAATAATAATAATAGATACCACCATCCCAAATCCCAAATCAGCAATAGAAAAAGTGATCATTTCCAGAAAAGAAGGAGGCAGAGGATTAATAGAAATAACACACCTACATAAAACGACAAATAATAAATTTAAAACAGTTTTTTAGACAGAAGAATAGTAGTCAGTTACACAAAACCTTAATGGAAATAGATAATCAATATACACCACTGAACCTAAGCGAAGATAATAATGTAAAATCAAGTCCGCGTCAGCTCAAGAGTTTTCTCAGCGGCAGGCTAAATTTGCAACCGGCTGAGGATCTATCTCTCAGAATTCGCATACTTGACAATCTAGCATTTCCAAGAACCCATTTTCAATAAAAAAGAAACAAAAGTTTGAAAAATTTGGTACATAGACGTGGGTTGAATGTGGAAGCACCCATTTTTACAAATTGAATGATCACATGAGACTTTCCGTCTTCATGTCTCACTTTGACGAACTGACTTGCAGTACCATTCAGGTAACAGCCTAGTTGGTATTGCAGTTGTTATGGGCAAAGGTAACCGCTTAACATCAGGTGGGTCTTTAGCTCGCCATCATATGACATGAAAAATTTATGTATAAAACTTTATTGTTGTATTTTTTGTATCTATGAGATTTTTTTTAGTAAAAAGGATCCACCTTTAACAAACTTAAAGCCGCGGATAGCAACCTAGTCCCTTACATGATTAAGATGCTCTATGAAGTCAAAGGTGGAAGGACGAAATAGAGTCTATTGCTGGAAAAAACTGGTCAGATATCGCCAATGATCGAGACAACTGGAGTTCTCTGGAGGAGGCCTTTACCCGAAGAGGGGTCCACGTAGCTCAAATTTAATTAATTATTTATATTAAACTTATTACTAATTTATTATTTTATTCAAATGAAATCATTGTTTTGTTACTATTCAATTATTTAACTAATTATAAATCAATTTTTTTATCATTATAATTTTGCATGAAGGTACTGTAATTATAATTGAATATTAATTATTTAATATGTTTGTAATAAAATTGAATTAATTTAACTATAGTGAAAAATCAAGCTATTCTGTAGTCACAACATGCAAATTTGAAATTTAAGTTACTGGAAATAAAAGGCTTTTTTATTTTTATTTATTATGAAGTCAGAAGTTTCATGGGAATTTGTATTCCATGAGAACAACAAGACCAGTGGTTTCTAGCAACGATGACCAAAGAGCCCAGTTCGCGCGCCATTAATACTGATGATCTCCCGATATACGTGCGTGGTCATTGAGCATTGAAGAGCTTATTCATTGAGTACTATCGAACAACTTTTACTACGAGGTCAACCCTGAAATCTAAAAAAAAACTGCTATTCCCTACATTTGTGTTCACACGAATCGACAAAATGTAGGGAACAGCAGATTTTTTTCGCAATTTCAGGGTTGCTCCAGTTATAATAATGTACTCTGTGGTTGCTCCCATAGTAAATGTTGTTCGTTATGATGAGTAGATTTACCACTTTGAATATTTACATATTTACCATTATTAAAGTAAGACCTTTATATAAGAAACAAACACCGACCCGAACAAATTCCGTAAGTATGGATCGTTGGTGATTTCGCTAAATGATACAGTTATCCTTAAAATATCTACTGCAAACCATATAATTTTTTTGAGGCTTTCAGTTTATTCGTTTTAACATTTGTACCTATCCATTTTTTAGGGTTCCGTAGTCCTACAAGGAACCCTTATAGTCTCGTCATGTCCGTCCGTCTGTCCGTCTGTCCGTCTATCCGTCTGTCCGTCTGTCCGTCTGTCCATTTGTCCTAATCCTTTACAGCTTAATAATCTACAGTTATAAACATAAGTAAATGAAATTTTGTTAAAAAATGGTTTAGATATAGATCTCAATTTTTTGTGTGGGTTTTCGTGTGGTTTTCGTGTGGTGGGAGACTGGCTGCAGAGCCACATTCTTACGTTAAATGTAGACAAGACCAAGTATGTCTGTTTTGGCATAAGGAATACAAATAGTGCTAGTATCTGCCGTAAAATCATATCGCATGAGTGTCAATCTGGAGGAAATTGCTCGTGCCCATCATTGGAGTGTGTACACACTATAAAATATCTTGGAGTTACCATAGATAGTAATCTTCGTTTCAATGAGCATATAAGACTGCTCTGCGGTAGACTAAGAAAACTAATTTATATCTTTAAAAATCTAAGGCACGTCTCTGATCCTGAATTGCTTAAACAGATATATTATGCACTGTGCCAATCGCTCATAACATATTGCTTATCATCTTGGGGAGGCGCGTTAAAAACTATCCTAAAGCCTCTTGAGATCGCCCAGCGTGCAATATTGAAGGTTAGTATTTTCAAACCTATTTACTTTCCTACTGTAGCACTGTACCAGATTTGTGGAGTTCTAACTGTTAGACAACTGTTTATATTAAGTATTGTTCTCTTACAGCATAGTAAACAGCCATATAACCCGTTACTCTTACAGAAACGTAGGAAAGATATGGTTTGCGATAGACTGACTCTTTTTAAAACCAAGTTTTGCCAACGTTTTGAAAAATTTATTGGACCCTTTTTGTATAACAGATTAAATAGAGTCTTAAATATATACCCCCTTACAAAAATGCAATGTAAGAAAAAAGTGTGTGAATACCTTCAAACACTAAACTATGATGAGACTGAACTTTTACTGTATATAGCACAGTGATTAAGATGACAAACTTGTTGGATGCATACAAATCATTCACAGATAGCACATTTAACACTGTTTTACTACAACTTACACTTACACGCTCATACTCACCCCACACTTCACTCACATACACTTTCATCGTACACAAAGAGAGGTCATGCATGCACCTGATAATATCAAAAATAAGATTTACGGTTAAATGAAACTTACAGGATAATATTAATTTCAATGGCTACGATAATGATGTATAATTCGAGGGGATTAGCGCTGATAGCCGAAATACAGGCTTTGCCTAGTTTGGCTACAGATGCTTCATATTTTTTGTACTACCAAAACATAGCCAATTAATATGTAAAAAATTGCTGTATTACTTTTGTCAATAAATATATATATAAATAAAAAAAAACTAAATTTTAAAAGAATAAAAAAATCTTGGTAACGTATTTTAGGGGTGGCGCCCAAACATGTTGTGAAATGGGGATGAAATTTTTTTTTTCGCTGCACCCCCTCGTTTGGGGTATCATTGAATAGGTCTACTAAAATGAAGGTAATGTTTCATACATCACTTTTTTATCAGGTGTACCATCTGCGAAATATAGCCCACCAAAGTGGCTTACAATGTGTCCCCCCCAGCCATTTCCAAACTATGCAACGTAGAAACTTGTAATCTTTCACGTTGATAGACTTTTATAAAAACTCTCTTTTGAAATTATTTCGAGTATAATGTGATAATAAATTTTTGAGTTATAGTGAGAAAACTGAAAAATACTTAAGACGTCCTAGTTCATAGGTCATTGACCTTAGAGAAAAATTATCTCAGCAAATAATGCTCCTTTAGTTACTTTCTATTTAAAAAAATCACAAAAATAAACTTTGTGTTATATTGATAACACAAAGAAACAGCGCCACCTAGCGCTAAATTTAAGAAGTGTGTCACATCAATATATGACACACTTCTTAAATTTAGCGCTAGGTGGCGCTGTTTGCAAAAACTAAAATAGCAATGATTAATATTCGATTTGATACGTTTGTAATTAGACCTACTTAAGGAACCCTATAATACTCAGCATGGCCCGACATGCTCTTGGCCGGTTTCTTTAATAACAGCATTTACAGGAAATCTGGAAGTTAGGAAGTTAGCCGGTCAATATTATGTAGCATTTTTAGCCCGGCCGCACATTGTCATAAAATAGCACCGCATTTACATTTTAATATGTCAAAAGCAGACATACGATTCGGAAAATTCTGTCAGTCTGCGGGGCTGGTACTAAAATTAACTGTATAATTATATATGCCATAGACGTACAACATACTATTATAACATCGTAAAAGTATAACCATGGTATAGGTTCCGGCGCGTCAGAATTTTTCTTTGATCAATGAATGAATTATTGTGATTTCCTTCCAATATGCGGCCGGACTAAATCAACCTTTCAATACTTTCAACCGACTTCAAAAAAAGGAGGAGGTTCTAAATTCGATTGTATTTTTTTTTTAAGCAGTAACGGACACTAACTTGTGACATGTATGGTGCTAGGTAGTACAAAAAATATATAATTGAAACTATCGACATATCGATATATTTTGAGCAATCCATACGCCAAACGGTTTCATTTTCAGGTAGACAATAATTTTTTATCTAACACATAATTATTTAAAATAACATATTATATAGAAAATAGGGTATTTACGTGTGCGTCATCCCAGCGAAAAAGTGTCGAATTTCTTAATTCGAGATAAGTAAATCGTTAGTGTATGACGTCGTGTAATTGTGTATGAACATTTCAGATTTGTGTGTCCAACCCTTTTTGGGATATTCATCAAAAACGTTTTCCGCTGGAACGACGTCTTCCCAGCGAGACTTTTTTTTTCCAAAGGACTTAAGTAAAATAAAATAGTTACATGGATTAGAGTATAACGAAAGGTAAATGTGTATGCATAAATGAGATTTGTGTGTCTAAAGACTCCGAAGATATTCAAGTTTCCGCTGCGGTGACGTTTGGCTGATTGCTGGATATCATAAACGGTTAGGCGAATAGTTGTGACTTTTTTTACACATGTTGCGATTCTTTTGTGTGTAATGTTTGTGAAAACAGACTTCGAAAAAAAATTACCGCTAGGAAGCTATAAATTTTAAAATGAAATCAGGTTATTAGGTCCTAGTACTGCGTATATGAGTTCCGAAGCCTAAATGTTAAAGATTATTTGTACCTTATAAATGCTCACAATGTCATGTTAAGTCTCATCGATGTACTGTAAGTAAATAATGAATTATGAACAAAATTGCTAGGTCTGGGTCACGATGTTGTTCGCCATTCGATTGGACGAGTTTACTATGGGTTGGCAAATTAAAAGGTATCCCATTCGTTAGTGTATTAGTTCAATTATCCATCTGTAAAATTGTAGCCCAATACACCTAATAATTAAAGAAATATAATCAAAAAACCAATGAGAAGCGCAATACAGAGATAAACCAACCAAGTTTGAATGTGTACTAAAAAGCGGCCGCGCGATACATGGTGCTTACCTTCCCAAATTGTTAGCATACTTATTGTTATTGGTGTGGTACTTTGGTACAGGTGCGTACACAATAATTAGTAAAAATGAAAAACAACTGCAGTTTAATTAGTTTTATTTTCAAAAGTATCAATTTACCAATGATTATCAATTGTAGATATGTGTATCTATAGGTACTTAAAAACTCGTGCAAGGTATTTATACAAAAAATAAGTATAGCTATTATTTTAATTAAATTACTTAATGTTTAAAATCACAGATCAGTTACAATAATTGACTCATTCATAAGCTTAGTAGGTATCTACATTAATGTAGGTTGTTATTTTTATTAAAATGAAAGATTATGTATATTATTCGTAACCAGGTCTACGTAGATAATAAATTAACTGCATGTGGGGATCGAACCGACAACATTTAGCGTGGTGTCAATAGAGAGGTGACCACCTTAACGACTATGCCACAAGTGCAGTGAAATTAATTGTAAATGTGAATAGACGAGAACATTAGCAGCTACAGTGAACCCTTGTTCATTGTTTACCTCTTTATTTTAGCCCACTGTCAACGTACGGGGTCCCATCGACTTTGGATGTATGTTGCCAAACATACGTTTATACTAGATCGACACAGATAGCATAAATAAAAACGCTAGGAAACACAACACGAGGTAGTTTTATGTTGAATCCGATATGAAGAACAAAGGAAGTAAGAAAAAAATTAAACTTAAATTTTTAATAACTTTTTTCGCAATAAAACACAAAAATTCACTATGCTTGAGTGTCCGTTACAAAACAAAACAAAATAATCATACAAATCACTAACTGTATGATTTTTTTGTTTTCACTTCTTCAAGTTAAACGGATGGACACACGGACGGAACCTGTAAAAAAAGAAATTCAAATCCATTTGTCTGTAAGAACTTTGTAACTTCTAAACCAAGAATGTTAATTACCTACATGGAAATCTCCCATAATACGTAAAACTTTAGCACCACAGTCGTGGTCTCTTTACAATATTATAATTTGTTCTTAGTGACCCCATGTCAATAACTGAATAGTACCTACTTATTTTGAAATAATTGTACTGATGACTGTGTAAAGTAAAATGAGAAAATAAAAACTAAAGAATTGTGTACGCACATGTACCAAAATAAAAACGGTACTATACTAACAATTTTGGAAGGTAAGCACCATGTATCGCGCGGCCGCTTTTTAGTACACATTCAAAATTGGTTGGTTTATCTCTGTATTGCGCTTCTCATTGGTTTTTTGATTATATTTCTTTAATTATTAAGTGTATTGGGCTACAATTTTACAGATGGATAATTGAACTAATACACTAACGAATGGGATACCTTTTAATTTGCCAACCCATAGTAAACTCGTCCAATCGAATTGCGAACAACATCGTGGCCCAGACCTAGCAATTTTGTTCATAATTCATTATTTACTTACAGTACATCGATGAGACTTAACATGACATTGTGAGCATTTATAAGGTACAAATAAACTTTAACATTTAGGCTTCGGAGCTCATATTCGCAGTACTAGGACCTAATAACCTGATTTCATTTTAAAATTTATAGCTTCCTAGCGGTAATTTTTTTTCGAAGTCTGTTTTCACAAACATTACACACAAAAGAATCGCAACATGTGTAAAAAAAGTCACAACTATTCGCCTAACCGTTTATGATATCCAGCAATCAGCCAAACGTCACCGCAGCGGAAACTTGAATATCTTCGGAGTCTTTAGACACACAAATCTCATTTATGCATACACATTTACCTTTCGTTATACTCTAATCCATGTAACTACTTTATTTTACTTACGTCCATTGGAAAAAAAAGTTTCGCTGGGAAGACGTCGTTCCAGCGAAAAACGTTTTTGACGAATATCCCAAAAAGGGTTGGACACACAAATCTGAAATGTTCATACACATTTACACGACGCCACACACTAACGATTTACTTATCTCGAATTAAGAAATTCAACACTTTTTCGCTGGGATGACGCACACGGTATTTACTGCATGTTATTAATGTATTACTAAATAATTTTAAGAATAACTTATATGAAAATAAGCATTATGAAAGTAGTATTGTCCTGCAGATACTAACCTGTGAAACATCTCTTTCTTTAGGTTAATGATGTAAATTACACAGCAGTATAACACAGAACACTACACATTACGATTATTGATATTAATCGGATAAAATACAGAAGGATTGTGAAATAAATCATAAAATAATTCGAGATTATATTTTGATGGGCCGCTATGGGAGATTACAATTTCCAAAATCGGTTCTACTGACATTTTATTATGTCTCTTTCTAGCATATAGGTTTTTTCGTATAGATCGGTATCTCAGTCGCACACTGGGGTGGTCTATTACGTTAGTATAGAAATGTCTTTGGTTAGACCTATTATATGAGAGTCACAGGTTCGAATCCTACTAGAGCCTCTGGTCTTTTTGACATTATTTACGTGACCTTATTAACGCTTTTTCGTGACAGAAAAATCCTAATAACCCCTTATACAACGTGTATCAGAAATGCGTGGTCATATTTTAATAGCTCATTCAAGGCATAGCAAAGAACAACTTTTACTATGGGAGCAACCCTGAATAAAATATATATACCCACAATTAATTAGTTTTGTCCGCATCACAACTCTCGATGTGTAACGAAACGGTCACCAATCCACAGACTGACCGCGGCAAGTGCAGCTTAACCTTGCAGATCGTACAATCCGCGCAGTCGTTGCTTCGTTACGAGCTCCCCTTAGATACCAATATACTATGTAGAACCTAAAACATCAATAATCATATTATATCGCAAATTTAATAAATTAATTGAATTAAATGATCATTATTAGTATATTCCCAATTTTGTGACAACCTTTGCATGTTTACGACGGAAAGCGTTAGTATCTACACGGGTGGCGGCATCGCCCGACAAAACGTCCGACAACTGTATGTATAATAAATAATAAATATCTTTGGGAAATTTTTACACAGCACCATCTAGTGCCAAACTAAGCAGAGCTTGTGCTATGGGTACTAGACAATGGATATAATACTTATATACTTTTTATTTTTGTAAATACATACTTATAATAGGTACTAAGCAACACCCAGACCAACACAAACACTTATGTTCATCACACAAATATTTGTGTCCTGTGGGAATCGAACCCACGTCCTCGTTATCAGCAGTCCGACACTCGAACCACTAGACCACAGAGGTCGTCTATGGTTAAACTGTGAATATGCGGTGGGGTTTACAACTGGTGGAAGAGAATGTAGCACAGATGCTTCTCGCGCGTTATTAGTCCATTTGTTACTATACGAGCAACGGGCGACTACCTACTGACAACTAGGGCTTCGATTCCGAGATTCCGAGATCTCGAAATATCGTAATCTCGCTAAATTTTTCACGTTTTTATAATATCGGAATTAGAAAGTAAAATATCGGAATTCCGATATTTTCCAGAAAATGTTCATACATGTTCTCATGAACATCAAAAAATCCGAGAGCTAGTTATTGTTTAAGCAAAGACTAGTGGTGTGCCTCGAACGTAGACCTTACAACAAACTTTTTAATTTGTAATGTATTTTCCATTCATAAATCTTATTTTTGTTGAATATTGAGTTAGAAGACTGGCCAGAAAGTGCTAGTGAGAAAATGCTCTTGCTTTTATAGCTTATAAAGTTTTTTTTCACTTATTAATGACAATTTTTGTTAATGTTTTTGAACGACAGGCCCATCTCACTTCTGAGCCATGTCTACAAGCTGTTTTCGAGAGTCATTACGAACCGTCTTTCGCGTAGGTTTGACGACTTCCAGCCTCCCGAACAAGCCAGATTCCGAAAAGGCTTTAGCACCGTAGACCACATACATATGCTGTGGCAGGTTATACAGAAGATCAAAGAGGCACGTTATACACGTGCCTCTTTGTTTAGCGTTTGTGGACTACGAGACTCGGGCTGTACTACAGTCTCTTCAATGGTGCCAGATTGACTATTGGTACATCAAAGTGTTAAAGTCTTTGTATGAAAACGTCACTATGTCAGTCCGATTACATGACCAAGCCTACCTTTCTGTAGCGAGGTGTAAGACAGGGAGATGTGATCTCTCCGAAACTGTTCACTGCTGCATTGGAAGATGTCTTCAGGTTTCTGCACTGAAAAGGGCTAGGCATTAACATAAACGGCAAGTATATCACTCACCTTTGGTTTGCCGACAACATACAGTCATAGCAGAGATCATAGAGGACCTCAGTACAAAGCTCGATGACCTCAGTAGAGCTTCCGATAGAGTGGGTCTTAAAATCAATATGGACAAGACAAAGATTGTGTCGAATTCCCATATAGCACCCATTCCCGTAAACGGAAAATCTACACTCGAAGTTGTTGACGATTATGTATAGGTACCTAGGACTTTGACTAATCAAAGACCTAGGACAAACTGTCCAGTTAGGTAGGTCCAACTTCGAGAAAGAGGTCAATCGTTGAATTCGACTCGGTTGGGCAGCGTTCCGGAAGCTACGCAATATCTTCTGGTCCAAAATACTGCAGTTTCTCAAGAAGAAAGTCTTTGACCCGTGTGTGTTGCCAGTGATTACTTACGGTACTGAAACGTGTTGTTTTTTTTTATAGTACAGGATGGCGAAACGAGCTAAAGGTCCACCTGATGTTAAGCGGTTACCTTTGCCCATAACAACTGCAATACCACCTAGGCTGTTACCTAAATGGTACCGCACGTCGGTTCGCCAACTGAGACATGAAGATGGAAAGTCTCATGTGATTGTGATTTCACCGGCACCCGTACCCTTCAGACCGAAACACAGCAATGCAAGCATCAATGGTTGCTCACAATGGGCCTGATAAGAAGGCCCAAAGTCTCTCAAAGGGCAATGAAGGGCTATGCTTGGAGTGTCCCTGCGTGATTGAATCAGAAATGAGGAGATTCGCAGGAGAACGAAAGTAACCGACATAGCCCGAAGAATTACCAAAGTTAAGTGGCAGTGGGTGGGGCACATTGCTCGCAGAACAGATGACCAATGGGGCAGTGAAATTCTGGAGTGGCGACCGCGTACTGGAAGGCGCAGCGTGGGTAGGCCCCCCACAAGGTGGACCGACGACCTGGTGAAAGTCGCGGGAATCCGCTGGATGTGGAAGGCGCAGGACCGATCATTGCTCGCAGAACGGATGGCCGATGGGGCAGTAAAGTTCTGGAGTGGTGGAAAGCGCAGTTCCGGTCGTTGTGGCGATGTTTGGGTGAGGCCTATGTCCAGCAGTGTACGGCTTTCGGCTGAAATGATGATGATGATGACAGGCCATACAGGTTTATTAGATCATAAAGACCCATTAGTTTTCAAAAGCAACATTTTTGGCATAATCTCCACTTTTTACTCTACAAACAAGATTAGGTTTTCATTTTAAATCAAGTCCTAGTAGTATTTCAAAATATTGTGTCTCAATATCGGAATCTCGGAATTCCGATATTTTGAGGTCAATATCGGGCCCAATTCCGATATTGGAAAAAAGGCGATATTGAGAAGCCCTACTGACAACGTATTAACGAATGGATGTAAAAAAAAACTACAATTTATTCACATAAACTTGTTTATCACAACATAATCTTTAATATATAAAACAAAGTCGGGTTACATCATTTATAACTCAATAACGGCTGGACCGATTTTAATAAAATTTAGCATACAGATAGAACATAACCTGGATTAAATCAAACAATAAAAAAACAATAAAGAAAATCAATCAATTTTCAATTTTGTTTCAATCAGAAACAATAAGGTTTACTTACTTACTTACTTAATATATAAGTATGTAGGCTTTTCATCCCGGGAAGATGAACAGTTCCCGAGGGATGCGTGATAAACGACATCCATGCGGGCGAAGCCGCGGGCATAGGCTAAATTGATAAATTCACAAGTAGTAGGTAAGGTTTTTTTTCGTTTCGTTTTGATTCACAAAAATAAAAATAACAAATACTTTACAATACTAAAAAGCGTCCAAGCAAAGCTCCATAGCACATAAAAATATAATGCCATAAACACAATGTTGGCAACTCCAAATATCTTCTGTCTTTTCGCAGCGGCCACACTGCCTGTGAGGCCATCTTTCAAAATATATTTTCTGATACCAATGCACCATATCTTTGTGTATTCAGCAAAATCAATTTTCGTTATGTCACAGTTAAAAATTGTTCTGTCTGTGAGACTCATTCTTTTGATCATTGCTTTTACGTTATGGTCTCGAAATAGCCATTCTTTGGTCCCAAAGTAACTGAATAGGCCAGCCTTCGTGTCAAAGCTTTTGTATACTTTCACGAACCTATAAAAGTAAAACAAAATCAGCTTATTAATTGTGCATCTTTACTTTGTATTTTTTTTTGGTTTGGGGTGAGAAAAAAAAGTTTTATTTATTAAAAAAATAAAAATGTAATACTTGTGCACTTCGATCGAATATACTGTAGATGCACGGTCTTATACAAAATCTAATCCAAATAACGTCTTCGCGATAAAGTGTAGGTACACTTTACTAGGTACCACTTAGTACCACTTTAGTAGGTGCCTACTTGTAATTATGTTTCCGACAACGATAACTACGACACTTCATCCTTTGTTTGCACATTTGGAGTAAAGTTTTTATTTGTTTTTTCTACACATTTTAGCACCGTGAAGAATCTCACCATCGCCGCGCGGTCGTGAAGCGACTGAGAGCGAAACTGTGCACACAACTGATTATTGCACAGTTTTGATGGCGCCGTTTTCACGATCGCAATCGTGCATCTATAATATATTTGATCGAAGCTTTTATTACACTATGACCGTAATTTATGTACTTATTCCGTGCGAGAATCGAACCCACAACCCGTTGCGTAGAAGCTGATCGCTCAGCCACTGCGCTAATCGTATACAGAAACAAGTCAAGGCACAGAACAAGAGTCAAGGCGATCCCTTTTTCCCAACAGGTCAAGTTCCCACCCTCGACTGTAGCTCCATCAGAAGGCTGGGCTGAACTGTACAAGATTTACCGCTCAGTTGGGGCTTCAAACTGTTTGTGTGTATAGAACTCAACACGGAAACTTCTGCAAAAGCGCAAAGCGCGATAACGCAAAGTTTTTGAGAAAAAAAATCTTAATGTTTCAATAATTTCCACAGCTTTTAAGTAAAAATTAAATAGGTACACAACTTCTAATTTTTTTTTTGTTGCATGACCTGGCTTCTAGGACCTTTTAGCCACGTCTTATTATGAGTTCTTGCAATTAAAAAGTACTCTGTGTCACAGATAGTGTAGAAATTTTGCTACAAATCTGTCAAAAACTTCTTCAGAACTAATTACACTCCGACACGGCTTGGGGAGGACAGCAGTACATGTTGGTCGCGTGCTACTGTAGGGGAAACAGTATTGTTTTCCCAGGACGTGCCAAAGGCATAGCACTAGAGGGGCTACGGCGCGGTGCAATGGAGTTCCGAAGCTCCTCTATTTTTTGCAGAGGATGGCCACCGTGTGGTTTTAGTCGGTAAGAGTCCGACATACCCCTTCGCCGTCTCCAGACGGAGGGTATCCATGAGGATTTCCACCCGAATACAAAAAAAAAGGTTAGGTTCGAAATGTTCGTTTTTTTAAACCATGCAGACCGAAAGAGGAGACCCGCGCAGCGGGGCTTCGTCGCTCGTCGCCCACCCACCCCCTTCTTAACCAAAGATCACTTGCACTTGCACCCCTAAGTTACACTTTGACCGCAGACCCTCATGAAGGAGTCCGGGGGCCGAAATCCCGCAAGGAAGACGGGGGGCGAAGCCCCATGAGGTTCGGGAGTTAAAGCCCCCCGTAATAAGAAATAAAATTGATGGCAAATGGGTACTAGTTAGGTTAGGTTATGTTAGAACTGTGACCCCATGCACGAGCCGAGCGAGCGAAGCAAGCGGTGCCGCGGTGGCGGCTGGCGAGTGGCATAACCGTTTTTTTAGGTCTTTTTAGGGTTCCGTAGTCCTACAAGGAACCCTTATAGTTTCGTCATGTCCGTCCGTCTGTCCGTCTGTCCGTATGTTCGTCTGTCCGTTTGTCCTAATCCTTTACAGCTTAATAACTTCTACAGTTATAAACATAAGTAAATGAAATTTTGTAAAAAAATGGTTTAGATATGGATCTCAATTTTAAAAGAATAAAAAAATCTTGATAACTTATTTTAGGGGTGGCGCTCATACATGTGAAATGGGGATGAAAAAAATTTCTTCACTGCACCCCCTCGTGTAGGGTATCATTGAATAGGTCTAGTAAAATAAAGCTAATGTTTCATACACAACTTTTTTATCAGGTATACCATCTGCGAAATACAGCCCGCCAAAGTGGCTTGCAATGTGTCCCCCCCCTTCCATTTCTCAACGTAGAAACTTATAATCTTCCACATTGATAGACCTTTATAAAAACTCTCTTTGAAAATTATTTCGAGTATAATGTGATTATAAATTTTTGAGTTATAGTGAGAAAACTGCAAAATACTTAAGACGTCCTAGTTCATAGGTCATTGACCTTAGAGAAAAATGATCTTAGCAAATAATGCTTCTTTAACTACTTTCTATTTGAAAAAATCACAAAAAGAAACATTATGTTATATTGATATGACACACTTCTTAATTTTTATTTAATTAATCACAGGTACAATTTCTTAAGTTTTACTTTACTAGAAAACTCACCAAACTATCAAGTTTAACGGCGAGATGCGCTCATACATATGTATACTATCTTACCCTTACGTAAACATGCAACATGAAAACAAACTTAATTAGAAACTAATAAGTTGTATGATTATGAAATAGTTTACTGTGGATTAATTTCTCGATAACAGAAGAGATTGGCTATCAGTTTTTTTTTGTTTTTTTTTACACTCCCTGGTGACTTCTCCTCATCATCAAGAAGCAAATTAAACTTCTTAAATTCAGCGCTAGGTGGCGCTGTTTGCAAAAACAATGATTAATATTCGATTTGATTCGTTTGTAATTAGACCTACTTAAGGAACCCTATAATACTGAGCATGGCCCGACATGCTCTTGGCCGGTTTTTAAATTTGATATTTAACCTTGATCTTTAGTGTTTGACCTTGACCTTTACCTTTGACCTTCTTCTTGTTTGTTTGTGTAAATTTTGTACAGTGCTTCCGAATGCAGCCAGGCCGTAGAGTCTGAGACTCCTCCCCTGATCTCAGATGCAGAGATAGGGGCAGTGATACTGCGGACGCGGGCCAAAAAGACTGCCCCAGTATCAGACGGCGTGCCAGCAAAGGTGCTGGCCCTGGCGCTATGCTGGGCGATGGAAGACATGCTTAGAGAGCTTTTAGGATGCCTGTTTGTCATCGAGGCAGTTCCCACAACCCTGGAAAAAGGGTTGCTTGGTGATGCTGCAGAAGGCTGGACGACCCCCAGGGTCTCCTTCAGCGTACAGACCAATAGTACCTATTACCTTTTATATTATTTGTAAAAATACTAACGACGAGATATTCTTCGGTCTCTTTCCAGTGACAGCGCAGATTCCGTCGAGTACATAAGCGGGTATAAAGTGCAGCAGCCACAACAGCACCCGGTACACTGCCTTGTTTCTTGTCTCCAGCAGATAACAATACCAGACAGCCATTATAGTCACTATGTTCCTAAATTCGGTTTTCATTTGCCGAGAGAAAAATTCTGAAACATTTAATTGTAGGCTTATCACAGACTTAAACAACAAATTTTGTGCATCATAACATCATCATCCTCCTGCCCTTATCCCAATTTATTTGGGGTCGGCGCAGCATGTTTTTTTCTTCCATACATCTCTATCAGCCGTCATCTCCGTGTTTACTTTCTTTCTATTCATATCATCTTTCACACAATCCATCCATATTTTCTTCGGTCTCCCACTTTTCTTATAGCCATCAACATTCATACTTAAAACTTTCCTCGTAACATGCTCCCCATTCCTCCTCATCACATGTCCATACCATGATAGTCTGTTGCTACTTAACTTCTCTGTCACTGGTGCTACTTTCAGACTCCCTCTTACATATTCATTCCTTATCCTATCCATTCTCATTACACCACACATTCCTCTTAACATTCTCATCTCAGCTGCATGCACTTGCCTTTCATTAATTCCTTTCGTAGCCCAACATTCCGATCCATACAGGACAGCAGGTCTTATCATAGTCTTATAGATTTTCCCCTTCAGTTTAAGAGGAATTCGGGAGTCACATGTAGTAGCCGTGACCTGCCGCCATTTCAACCATCCTGTGTTAATTCGGTGCTTGACTGTCCGGTCTATTTCGCCATCGCTTTGCACAAGTGAACCGAGGTACCGAAAGTCGGAGCAGACTGGCAAGGGCACGCCATCTAGCGCAACAGCAACAAATCCGGAAAGACCGCTGAAATCGCAGAACATGTATTCCGTTTTAGTTCTGCTGATTTTCAAGCCAACGTTCTCCAGATTTTGTTGCCATTTTGCCAATCTACTCTGGACCTCATGTCCATCTTCACCAACAAGGAAAATGTCGTCAGCAAACAGCATGCACCAGGGTGCCTCTTCCTGGATTTCTGATGTCAAAGCATCCATTATCAGCAAGAAGAGGTAAGGACTTAGAGCCGACCCTTGGTGCAAGCCTACAGCCACACTGAACTCGTCGGTGTTGCCAGCGGCCGACCGAACGTGGGTACTAGATTGGCTGTACATAGCACGAATTAACTCCACATACTTTGCAGGCACACCTTTCTCTTTCATCGCCCACCACAAGACCTCGCGGGGTACTCTGTCGTACGCCTTCTCTAGGTCAACGAACACCATGTGCAAGTTCTTATGCGCACGTCTATACTTTTCGCATATTTGGCGGAGTGCAAACTGTGCATCATAACATAATAATAATAAATAATAAAGTTATACATTTTGAATTTTTATTCAGTGAATTTAATTCAGGATTAAGGAGCTAAGTTACCCTGAACTCTGCTCGTGGTGACGAAATTTCACTTCCTAATTGAATTCGACTCAGGGTGACGATGACGGCTGGATATTTTATTGAAAACTGCTTGAATTGAGTTCCTCAACTGCGGATAACTCATTTGCAACAAGGATGACGTAAGTCAATTTTCTCATAAATAAAATATGTTGAGAAAATTGTCCAGTTAAATTAAGCAATGTTTGTTTTATGATTACTGGTTCTAGATTAATTTTTGGGTTATGTCGTTCTTGTAGCTAAGAGTTAATAATGCCGAGATGCAACACCCTGTGCAGGGCCGGATTAACCATTAGGCAGAGTAGGCAAGTTTTTTTTTTTTTTTTTTCTTGGGGAAAGTTCTCATGGTCGCACTCCTCCCGGGGAAGGCGGAGCCAGTGTCGGACTCTTACCGACTAAAAACCACCACGGTGTTCCTCTACCGACCCTTGGCCGGGGGCGTGGGAAATACTCCCGTATTCGCCCAACCATCCCCGGCACCTCTTCGCAGAAGAAGACGACGCCTTCCCAAGCGCTCTCGCTCCCAACCGACGACGTTATAGCGTTTCAGGGTGTCCGCCCACACTGGGGCCCCATAAAGGGCCATGGACCGCACGATCCCCACATAGAGCCTCCGGCAGGAAGCGTTTGGCCCCCGCAAGTTTGGGAGCAACCGCGATAACGCAGTCACGGCCCCCATCAGCTTGGGTGCCAACCGCTGAAAGTGCGGCCCCAAGCCCCACCGGCTATCGAGGACGAGTCCCAGGTACTTCATCGTCGACCCGATGCCGATGCGGACGACTCCTAGTATTATGTGGGATCCCGGGGGTGGCTCCTTCCGAGGCCCGTGGAAACACAGAGCCTCAGACTTATGTAGAGCCAACTCGAGACCCAACCGCCGGATCCTTCCAACGACCTGCGCAACCACCGCTGTCGCCAGCATGGTCACCTGCCGGAGCGTCTTCCCTCTCGCCGTGACCAGCGTGTCGTCGGCGTAGCATGTTACGCCGACGCCATGGAGGAGAGCACCACGCAGCACCTAGTCGTAACCGATGTCAGAGTAGGCAACTGCCTAGGGGCCCTGCATCGGCTAGGGGCCCCGCGCGCCCACAAAAGTAATATACAGTGATCCGATCAGTATCCTTAATTACAATAGGTATTATTGTTCTTTTCGACGCATGCTATCAGTTGATGAAATACTTCATACTTACATAACAGGAACCATCTTGTATCGAGTACTAGAACTAATATGGATGCGTTACGTAGCGTATTGTATGATAAACAAAAGTTTTGAAATGCTTGATCTGTAATTGCGATTTGTGAGTTTTGCGACCGTGATCTCTTCCATCTTGAACTTGAACAGAGCTGATGATTTTCCAACGGCTGAAAAAAGGCCCCGAGAATTGCATTGCCTAAGGGCCCCGACATGGTTAATCCGGCCCTGACCCTGTCGTCCGCCCTACTCTTTCACTGTCCGCTAAGCAGACACAATATTTTAACAATCGCCGTGAATAATGTAGTAACGAGCTCACGAGATAGTCGGGGAAAGGTATAGTATGGAAAACATCGAATCTGTTAAAGATGGAGTCATTGCAAAGCACAGCACCATCAGCTCTCAATGACCTGTGTTTACTGTGTTTTTAATGGACAATAATATAAATAACTAGATATTAGTAGCGAAGGGTGAATATTTTCAGAATCCGTAACTTCCTCCGAGCCTTTTCCCAATTATATTGGGGGCGGCTTCCAGTCTAGCCAGATGCGGCTGAACATCAGTATTTTACACGGAGCGACTCCCATCAGACCCCCGCAACCCAGTTACTTCTTCTGTCGTGTCGACATGAGCTACACAATGATAATAGCTCATGTCGCGGTGTAAAAATTAGCCAGTCAGCAGGTTGGTAGCGGGGCTGACTGCCCAGGGTGCGCCGGACGATCAATTAAATATCGTCACTCGTGGAGGCTCTTTAAATGTATTACTGGGTAATACTGACATTCCGAGGTTAGACCAGTTGTCAGACTTTATGGCTTCTGATTACCCGTAACGACTGCCATAGATATTCGTGTGGCAACCGGGACCGACAGCTTAACGTGCTCTTTGAGGCACGGAGGGGTCTCGTGGTGTAACGAAACAGACTGACCGCGGCAAGCGCAGCTTAACCTTGCAGATCGTAGGTACAATCCACGCAGTCGTTGTTCGCCACGAGCCCCGAAGTCGCAGATACCTAAAAATTCTAAAATAGCTTAGATCGCACTTTAATAAAATAAAATAAAACAATTTAACTACTTTTAATTTAATTTTAAATTATTTTTTTGTACTATCAGAAAACTTTCCGGTCAACCGCCACAAAGGCTAAAGTCGCTTGCGCTCAGTGTTCGACGGCAGCTGTAGTTACGTGTAATGTAGCAGGATTCGTTCAAGTTCAAAAAAAGTCAATTCGTAATGGAGCCGAGATAAGAGAATAAGTGAAAAATGGCACCCGGATTACTTTAATCGCACGGTGACATACAGCTATGGTGGTCGAAGGAAATCGCCAAACAGCCTAATATTATAAAAATATAATAAATTGACTTTTTTTATAGATAATCAGGACGGCCAGTTTGCTAACTTATTATCATACCTACACTAAAAGAGTTTTTACCCCAAGTGACAAGTGACTCCTCATTGGCCACAATATAAACAGGCACTTCATTGTCGCCCTGCTTTCGTCTCTCTGCAGAGTCCCAGCCGGCTCCAATTATGGCATTGTTCACGTAATCCAAGGGGACAGCGGCTAATCTTTTCTTTATGTCGACAAAGAAGACGTGGAGAACTCCTAGGCCAGTACAAAGGACTACCTGAAATAAAAAAACAAGGCTTTAAATGTGTATAATTGTATTGTTATCAGAATTGCGTTGTATTATTGTGTACGCAATGTCACCCTGTTTAAAAGGAAAATTAGAAAACGGCCCAAAAACATGCGTATTTTTTCCTTACTTATTATTTGTCGTATCTAGTATCCCCTAGTAGTCTGTGGTCGTATCTAATGCGGACAGTACAGTTTTTATTTTAATTTTAAATAGTTATTCAACACAATAATAACGTGAGCGGTTATGATATTCTATTTGACTTCACATTTTGAATTTTGACCAATCCCTTGTAAGTACTCTATGGTTTTATAATGTATTACGTTGGCACCTGTTGGGGACATCACTAATATAATTATCTGTGGTCAACGATGTAACTAATCTGTGTAATAATAAGGGTTCTGTGTTCTGTGGTTTTGCACTACCATGTATATGATTAATTTAAGATCAATCTTGTATAAATTCTATAATCTTAGGGATAAGTCAATGTCTAGAAAAGTTTACAATAAATACTTAATTACCGACTGTCAAGTGAAATATTATTTATAACAAAATGGCCAACACAAACTTGGTGTCAGGTGTGGGGTATCTGCCGCTGCTCCCGCAAATGTGTTTTGAAGGGAACTTGAAAGAAAACTTCAAGACTTGGAAACAAAGGTATGAGATTTACTTCATATCCAATGGTCTCGATACTGCTACAGACAAACGGCAGATCAACATTTTACTCAATTTCATTGGGGAGAAAGGCATACAAATTAACAATACTTTCAACGCCACCGGTAAGGAGACCTTACAAGAAGTTATCGATAAATTTGAGAATTACCTAAACCCAAAGAAAAGTCTATCAATCCAAAGACATGACTTTTTTGCTCTAAAACAGAATGGTATGAGATTAGAGGAGTATTTTCATAGGGTTATAAACGTGGGCCTTGCATGTGAGCTCGGAGAGTTACGAGAAAGCCTGACGGTAAGTAAAATAATTGCGGGGCTGGACGACAAATACAAGAATTTGAAAATTTAACTGATTACAGAGGATGATAATAAATTAACATTGGAATATGTGATGAAATTCTTATTGAGTGCTGAAACATCAAGAGCCTATGTAGAAGACAAAATAGAAGTCACTAAAACTGACGATGACAAAATAGAAAATGAAAAAGAGATTTATTTTGCTAACAAAGACCTAAAAAGAAGTACAATTTCAGATTTGAATTCAAGGATTAGAAATTGCCGCAATTGTGGAAATTCCCATGAATTGAATAAATGCCCAGCATATGGGAAAAGCTGCTTTAAATGCCAGAAATATAACCATTTTGGTTCAATGTGCCGGAAGGGGAGAAATTTAAAAAAAACAAGTTCTTGCAGTCCAGAACACTTCGGATGATGAGGAAAATAATGACTTCTTTATAGGGTGTGTGTCAACAGGTAGTGAAATATCACAAGACTTTTTAGTGAACAACATAAAGGTACCTATGAAGATTGACACAGGCGCAGCTTGCAATGTTATATCTATAGAGGTATGTAAAAATCTTGGTGTAAAAAATCCCAAATACTGTCTTGTAATGTAAAAGTAAGTAATTACTGGCAACACACACTGGACAAAGACTTTCGTCTTGAGACACTGCGGTATTTTGGACGAGAAGATATTGCGTAGCTTCCCGAACGCTGCCCAACCGAGTCAGATTCGACGATTGACCTCTTTCTCGAAGTTGGACTTACCTAGCTGGACAGTTTGTCCTAGGTATACATAATCGTCAACAACTTCGAGTGTAGATTCTCCGATGTTTACGGGAATGGGTGCTATATGGAAATTCGACATAACCTTTGTCTTGTCCATATTCATTTTAAGACCCACTCTATCAGAAGCTCTACTGAGGTCATCGAGCATTGTACCGAGGTCCTCCATGGTCTCAGCCATGACTACTATGTCGTCGGCAAACCGAAGGTGAGTGATGTACTCGCCGTTTATGTTAATGCCTAGCCCCTTCCAGTCCAGAACCTTGAAGACATCCTCCAATGCAGCTGTGAACAGTTTCGGAGAGATCACATCTCCCTGTATCACACCTCGCTGCAGAAGGATAGGTTTCGAGGCTTGGTCCTGTAATCGGACTGACATAGTGGCGTTTTCATACAAAGACTTTAACACTTCGATGTACCGATAGTCAATCTGGCACCGTTGAAGAGACTGTAGTACCGCCCAAGTCTCGTACTGAAACGTAGTCGCTCACAATGGGTCTGATAAGAAGGCTCAAAGTCACTCAAAGGGCAATGGAGAGGGCTATGCTCGGAGTGTCCCTGCGTGATCGAATCAGAAATGAGGAGATTCGCAGGAGAACGAAAGTAACCGACATAGCCCGAAGAATTGCCAAACTTAAGTGGCAGTGGGCGGGGCACATTGCTCGCAGAACGGATGGCCGATGGGGCAGTAAAGTTCTGGAGTGGCGACCGCGTACTGGAACGCGCAGCGTGGGTAGGCCCCCCACAAGGTGGGCCGACGACCTGGTGAAGGTCGCGGGAATCCGCTGGATGCGGAAGGCACAGGACCGGTCGTTGTGGCGATGCTTGGGGGAGGCCTATGTCCAGCAGTGGACGTCTTTCGGCTGAAATGATGATGATGATGATGAATGTAAAAGTATTACAGCTTGATGGTAAAAGTGTACGGTAAATGTTACTTGGAAATCACTCATCCGAATAACAATAAATATTTAGTAAAATTTATTGTAATTAATGGACAAGTTCCTACTTTACTAGGTTGCAAGACATGTTTAGAGTGTAGTATTGTTTCAGCAAACACTAAACTATAAAATATACACAATGTGTCATGTAAAAATTGGAATGCTGAATTATTAATAAAAAGTCTTAAAAATAATTTCAGTGAGCTGTTTGATGGAGGTCTTGGTTGCATACCGGGTCAAGTGTCTATACAATTAAATGAAAATTCAGTACCTGTGGTTCAAGCTGCAAGACGTGTTCCATTTTCATTGCTGCCTGAGCTTCAAAAAGAATTGTCAAGAATGAAGACAATGGGTGTCATTGAAAGGGTAGACAAACCTACAAAATGGGTAAATAACCTTGTTCTAGTTAGAAAACCAAATGGAAAATTGCGAATATGCATAGATCCTAGAGCGTTAAACAAATATATTATACAACCAAAATATCAACTACCAACGATAGATGAAATAAAAAGCAAGATGCAAAACGCAAAAGTGTTTGCTTTATTGGACGCATCTAACGGGTTCTGGATGTTGAACTTAGATAAAGAGAGTTCGGATCTATGCACATTCATAACGCCATTTGGCAGATATAAATTTCGAAGATTACCTTTTGGCATATGTTCGTCTCCAGAAGAGTGCAGTAGAATAATTACTCAGATGTTTGAAAAGGTAGAGGGTGTGATCCCGTATATTGACTAAGTAAAGTACTTGAAATTGCATCAAGAAACGGTATTAAATTTAATGAGAGTAAGTGTAATTTTTTTGTACCAGAAATGCTATTTGTAGGACATATGTTTACTAAAAATGAGGTGTCTCCAGACCCTAGTAAGGTACAGGTTGTAATGGGCATGGAACATCCAAAATGTAAAAAAGGCTTGGAAAGATTTTTGGGAATGTGCAATTATCTTTCTCGATTTATTCCTAATTATTCCAGTTTAATTGAACCTCTGAGAATATTAATGAAAAAAGACATTGTGTTTACCTGGGATAGTAACCAAGAGCGCTCAGTTCAAAAAAGGCACTGTGTAGCCAGCCTTATTTAGCATACTTTGACACAAATCAGGACATTGTTTTATCAGTGGACAGTTCATCCACTGCAATGGGTGCTGTAGTAATGCAAAATGAAAAGCCACTTGCATATGGATCCCGTGCTTTAACCAATACAGAACAAAATTACTGTCAGTTAAAATGCATCAATATACGTATGGACGCAAAGTATATGTCGAAACGGACCACAAACCTCTAGAAACACTATTTAAAAAACCATTATACAAAGTCCCTGCACGTCTACAAAGAATGATGTTAGCTGTTCAAGGCTATGACTTGGATGTTAAATACAAACCAGGTCGGTTACTCTTCATTGCTGACACCTTGTCTCGAAGTTGTAATTCTAATATTGAACCTAAAATGAAAAAGCTTTCTGAAAATATTGTTTGTCATGTTAAACTGCAAAGAGACATTCTGCCAATTTCTTATAAGCAGCTAATTAACATACAAAATGCTACTGAAGAGTATCATACTTTACAAAAGATTTTAAATGATGTAAAAAATGGATGACCGAAAAATATTGGTGAACTGGATGAAAATACAAAAACATTTTGGACTTTCAGGGATGAATTAGGACTTTTGGACGGAATTATTTTTAAAAGTAATTTAATAGTCATACCAGACTGTTTAAAATCAGAAATGTTGAAAATTATTCATCAAGGTCATGCAGGCATAACCTCTTGCAAAATGAGAGCCAGATCATGTGTTTTTTGGCCTGATATTAATAAAGATTTGGAAAGTTTTATAAAAAAATGTGAACCTTGTGCAAAATATAGACCAAACTTACAAAAAGAACCTTTAATTAACCATTCAATAGAAAATATTCCATGGAATAAAGTTGGCATTGATATATGTACACTAAATAACAAAGATTTTCTTGTAATAATAGATTTTTATTCTAAGTTCATTGAAGTACGTGGGACACTCAGAAAGTTTTGCGAAACTAAAAAAAATTGTTCTATACGTACATATATTTTTATCAAATCTTTTCAAAGTACTTTCCACCAGCCTCTATACAAAGATTCATGCGCCTAAACCAGTTTTCAAAACACTTTTTCCAGTCCGCCGCAGACACCTCGTTTACAGCCTGCTCGAACGCAGCCAGCGCATCTTCCGGCGACGAAAATTGTATCCCTTTGAGCTGATTTTTTATTTTTGGGAATAAAAAGAAGTCACACGGTGCTAGATCAGGGCTGTAAGGAGGGTGACCCAGGAGTTTGACTGGCGTGCTGTCCAGGAAGTCCCTCGTTTTGAGTGCGGTGTGCGCAGGTGCATTGTCGTGGTGGAGCAGTAGCCCGCGGAGCCCTGTGTTTGGTCGCTTGTTGCTTATAACAGAGAAAACTTCTGGCAAACATTTGGTAGTATACCATTCGGCATTAATGCTTCTTTGATCCCGTAAGGGAATTGATACCAAGTGGCCAGTCAAATTAAAAAAGCTAGCGATCAAAATCTTACCCCCGCTTATAGATCGCTTCACTTTGGTAGGCGTTGGCTCATTTTGAAACACCCTAACAGTCGACTGGCGCTTGGTTTCTGGGTCGTATTGATAAATCCAGGACTCATCATCTGTAACGATGTCGTAAACACGCCGAGACGAGCCTGCTTCAAATTTGTTAAGCATATCACGGCACCATTCCACCCGGGCCTGCTTCTGAGCATCGGTGAGGTTGTGCGGCACCCAGCGTGATACTATCCTCCTCACGCGAAGATGGCTGTGTAGAATCTCGTGAACGCTTCCCGATCCAATCTTCAATATGTGTTGAATCTCCTGATATGTAATTCGCCTATTGTCTTGGATTAAATTTTTCACTGCTAGCACGTTTTCTTCGGTAACAGCCGTCAAAGGGCGACCGCTTCTTTCGTCATCCCCCAAAGTTGGTCGACCGCGCTTGAATTCGTTATACCAACGATACACGGTTGCCTTGGAAGGGCCTTCATCCATGAATGCCATTTGAAGTCTATCGTACGATTCATCCGGTTTCAGGCGACACTTGAAATCGTATAAAATCATAGCTCTAAAATGTTCCCGGCGCAGATCCATATTTCAGTGAGACACAATACTTTGAATTAACTCGCAAAAAATGTGGAGGGAAATTTTGAAATTGGAACTTACTTATTTTTACTTATAAATAATCATATTTTCGAAAAACATTATAACTGGCCAGTCTCCCATATATAAAAACTTTTTTTCGCAATACTTTCTGAGGGGCCTGGTATGTAAGTTAGACAACATGTCAAGTGAATGTACAATAGTGAAGTGTCAATCAGTCTTTGCAAGACATGGTATACCAGCCATTGTTATAACTGACTGTGGTACACAGTTTACTTCAGAAAAATTTCAAGGTTTTGCCAATTCTTATAAATTTTGTCATATAAAGAGTAGTCCTAAACATTCACAATCTAATGGTCAGAGTAAGAGTGGTGTTAAAATATTTAAGCATATTATGAAAAAATGTAGTGAAGATGGATCCGATCCATACCTGGGCTTGCCTAATTATCGCATATGCCATCACCTGCACAATTGTTATATTCTAGAAATTTAAATTCTTTGTTACCAATTTCAAAAAATAAATTAAAGCCACAAGTAATGTCATATGGTAAAAAATACTATGAACACAGAAACAGTGTAAAAAAATATGATAAAACTTCGAAACCACTACCAGATTTGAATGTAAGGCAAGATGTGTACTTTAAAAAGACTCTTGACTCTAATTGGGTTCGAGGAAAGATTTTAAGAAAATGTAATGAGCCTCGTTCTTATTTGGTGGGGGATGAGAAGGGCAAAGCATATAGAAGAAACAGGAAATATATCACAACTGCTATAGAACCTAATTGTAACAATGGTAATGTAACTAGAACTGAAAACAAAGATCACTCTTCATGTGATCAAGTTCCAGACATCGATATACAGACTAATGAACAGAGTCAGGAACAAAACAATATTGTTTATGATTTACATCCTATCAGAGATAATGTGTCAAATATGTCTCAATCTAATCATAATGTTGATGATGATATAAATGTGTCTCAGGAACCGGGAGACAATTGTAGCAAATCTTCACCAGTCTTGGAGCAAAGCCCTAGTGCAGCTCCAGGATCCGAATATGTGACAAAACGAGACGCTGACAACAGCCAAAAACCCCAAATAGGCTTCTTTTAAAAACATTTTTAGCTGTATCTATTCAGTTTGTGGCGGTGAAAAAAATATATGTTAATCTTGATCGTATTTTCTGAAACTGTATTGTGCCCAAAACACGTTTTCTTGAAGTTTTCTCGATAGACAAGAATTGTAAACTAACCTCTTAAAACATGCTTTAAAGCAAACAATCTCTATTATTTACTAAATATCATAAATAAAATTAAGAAAACATTTGAGAAAGACAATAATCTAAACATTTGTTGTTTCTGTTTTTCAAATAAGCTTTTAGTTTTTTATAAAAAAATAATATTGTTAATTTTCATTCAAGTTGAGCGGCGTATCCGACATCCCTTGGCTCGTTGCCTCTCTTTCAGTTCTGTACGAAACGACAGTGACCGCAGAGGTCTGATTTTTTAGGTGTTGTCAGCTTCTTAAGTATAAGGCTTACGAGCAGTATGATTCTGATTGAAATTAATTAGCTGAGTTAAGTGTTAGAAAAGGGGGCATGTTGGGGGGACATCACTTATATAATTATCTGTGGTCAACGATGTAACTAATCTGTGTAATAATAAGGGTTCTGTGTTCTGTGGTTTTGCACTACCATGTATATGATTAATTTAATATCAATCTTGTATAAATTCTATAATCTTAGGGATAAGTCAATGTCTAGAAAAGTTTAGTTAGTTAAAGTTAGTTTAGTTTAGTTTAGTTTTATAATGGCAATAGGCTCGCCCCCTATTACATGGGACTGTAACATAACTGGCGAAATGTGGGTGTACTATACACCTCTGCCTACCCCTTCGGGGAAATACAGGCGTGATGTTATGTTATGTTAGAAAAGTTTAGTGAGGTCCTGGGTTCAATTCCCAGGTCGGGCAAAGTGTTATTGGGTTTTTTATTAGGAAATTCTCAGTAGCAGCCCGGCGTCTGGATTTGTGCCCGGTTAATGGCAATAGGCTCGCCCCCTATTACATGGGACTTACAACATAACTGGCGAAAGGTGGGTGTACTATACACCTCTGCCTACCTCTTCGGGGAAATACAGGCGTGATGTTATGTTATGTTATGTTAGAAAAGTTTACAATAAATACTTAATTACCGACTGTCAAGTGAAATATTATTTATAACAAAATGGCCAACACAAACAGCACCACTGTTAAAGAAAGCCCATGATAGCCACAAGTATAAGGATAGAAGAGTAAATCCGTGTTTAGTTGCTGGACAACCACTTGTTTGACATTAGTTTTGTAAGCAAAAAAAAGACCTCAAAATACTTAATATTTTAATGAATTAGACATCTGTGGAGTACTGTCCGTTTATTAAAAAAAAATGTGATGCAAGCTTTGACAAGATACCTATAGACCAAATGTCACGAACAAAAATTTGATACATTCAAAACCTTGCCGATTTACGTAGTACACGCGAATTACGCACACACTCGCATTCAAACCTTGCCGAACTGTTTATTGCTTAGATGATAAACCTCCAGATAGTTAATCACTGACGTTACGGCCAGTTAGATAGAGAACGTTAAATTACGTAATACCTATGAAAGAAGGAGATGCTAGATTACTATTTTGTCCTTATCGTCCTGGCCGGTTTTTATACCGCTTTACTGTACTAAGTGTCAAATGTGACACACAGTACATAAATAAAACTTTACTTTAGGTTATGTTCTATATGTTTTTGTGATTTGTGTGAGTATTTTTGTGTTCCGAGACAAAGACTCAATAAATATAAAAACGCCGTCATCAAGTGAGTGTGTGGATAATGGGATATTGCAGTATCTTGTGCTGCAAAAGTCACAACGCACAAAAAAGTGCCGGCGTATCATTTCACTTGTAAGTAGACGAAATTCAATATATTTGGGTTATGGGTAACATAGTAGGTATCAATAAAGATATCGTTAATGCGGATAAAGTTCTCATTGCTGCAAATATTGGGGTTCAATGCATATTTTCTCTTAATATTCGTAACTTCATAATAGCAATTTCAGAATCGGTGTTGCTAGTAAATAATTTTATTTACCCTATTAAGGGTGGTACGCCACCGGTCAAATTTCTTTGTTCAATGTTACTTTGATCAAAGAAATTGGATGATTATTTTATTATTTTTAACGCATTTACGCATGCGTAGCGAAATCTAACGATTTAAATTGTGGAAGCCAGGAGTCGCAGGTTCGAATCCTGCTCGTGAGCGATTTTTTCTTTCCAAAATTTAAATTGTTAAATTGGATGATTTTCATCAAATTTCGTATGTATTTTAAAACTGATCCTCAAAAAAATTCGATTGGATAAAGAAATTGGACGAGTGGCATACCACCCTAAGTCGAAATTAATTCTAGTGTTCAAAGGGATTTATTGTTCTTTAAATATTTCAGGTTTCCCTCTGATCCAGTAGTTTATAAAAAAGGGATTAATGCGACTGCACGTCAAACTTGGGAGCCAAAAAAAAAACCATGGAACTCAAAAAGTTCATTACTTAATAATCGAGATTGTATTTTTTATTATTAAAAATATATGTGTTGAGTGGTGTGTTGTACCTAAGTACTTATTTCTTCATCCCTATATTTTTTGGATTATTAGGTAAACGTTTTAGACGAAGCAGAGATCTCACCTCTGACTTCGAATTTTTGTATGGATCAGAATTTTATTATCACTTAGGTGAAGAAAAACATTGTGAGGAAACCCGCATACCTGAAAGTGCTCCATACAGGCCTCGATGGTGTAGGTATGCAGTCCGCCAACCCGCACTAGGCGTGGCCCTAACTAAGCCCACAACACTAAGGCTCTAACATTTTCATTCTGAGAAGAGGCCCTTGCCCAGCAGTGGGACAGCAATGGGCTGATTATGTAATCTTTATTCGTTAAAATATTTATTCTCAGAATCGATTTTATTACCCTAAAGTTAAGAGACATGTGATTTTCTGGCAACCCCTATTCTCCGAGCGAGAGCGCGTATAGTGGCCATGCGTATTGCAAGTCTAGTAGGTCTGTGGTTTATTGCATTTCGAATTACCGAACGTGTCATCACGACACTTAACTGTCAAAGAGCATTGAAAAAATCTTAAAATGCCTTCGTATGTCGTGAAACGGTGCAAAAATAATTCTACAGCGTTTAAAAAGTCAGATGGAATTACTTTTCACAAGTTAGTAATTTATTTTAATCATATTTAAATGTTTACAATTTATTTTCTTGTAACCTTACCGCGGCAAGGAATATTCCTGTGTTGCATGTTAATAAATTATAATTTACCCCAGAAATCGGGTAAAACTAATCGTCATGTTGTTTTTACGCTTTTTTTGCTTTTTAGCTTTCCGAAAGACTTTAACAGAAATAAAGAGTGGGTTGAAGTAATACGTAATAGCAGAAATGAAAATAATTGGTCACCATCCAATTATTCACTCATTTGTAGCGAACACTTTGTTGAGCATGATTTATACATGACTAAAAACGTTGTCCCTCCTTTTGGGCTGCGCTGCAGTCGGGTGAAAATTTATATTAAAACAACATAATGAATCCTTCACACCTACCACAATGGAATCCAATGAAATGAGTAATTTTTGTTAATTTTGCAAATAATTTACCAAGGAATAGTACACAAGTATCCAACCATCATCCTCCTGCCCTTATCCCAATTTATTTGGGGTCGGCGCAGCATGTTTTTTTCTTCCATACATCTCTATCAGCCGTCATCTCCGTGTTTACTTTCTTTCTATTCATATAATCTTTCACACAATCCATCCATATTTTATTCGGTCTCCCTCTTTTCTTATAGCCATCAACATTCATACTTCCAAGTATCCAACCAACAGCAGTAATTTTATTTTTAGTTTTAGTATAATGTTCCATTTGTAAGTAACTACTATTAATAATTAAACCCTGATTAATTATATTTCAATTGTTTTTCTTACATCTAGCATTTTCTTTGCTGCAGTGAGATGAAAAGTTGTGTGTTTTGCACGGCTGCAAAATTATTTGCGTCTCGTGCCTTAAGTATATTAGAAGACATTGTGTTAATAAACATGACATGATGTTATTTTCCGACATCCATGCGGACGGAGTCACGGGCACAGCTAGTTGAAAATAAAGTATCGCGCCGAATTTATCCACCTTCGATTGGAATAAGTTTGCATTCGTAATTCAAAATTTAAAAAATGAGCGTTCTGTCCTTAGACTAGGTAATAAAACACTGGGTGATAATTTCATTCAAAGTTCCGCTCAAAGTTGAAGGACAAAAACAATCTATGTGCGCCCGCAATGGGCCACTTTAAATTTCGCCGCAACACACAGGCGTGC
Organism: Asteroscopus sphinx; assembly: GCA_949699075.1. NCBI lineage: Eukaryota > Metazoa > Arthropoda > Insecta > Lepidoptera > Noctuidae > Asteroscopus > Asteroscopus sphinx. Next base: position 5,325,297 of record OX453032.1, read on the forward strand.
TATAAATATACGAACGTAGCCTTTTCAGGCAAACTTGAAATTACTTCACTCCACATGTGACTATTTCGTTTCTTAGGCCTATTAGTTACTCTAAGATTCTATCCAAAATTATTCAATCAATACGGAAAAATGAATTTTATCTATGAAACAAATCTCGCAATGACGTTAAAAATTATTTGACAAAATAGCTACATTACATTTTATAAAAGCAACGGAGAGACATCTCTTGCAAAACCGGGAAAAGTACCTCACCTATTACCTACAATAATGGTTTAGCTACTTATTATCAACTCTTCGAACCCGGCACACACTGACTTTTCGAATTAATAGGTAAGCGAATCAAAATTTCTGTGGACATATCATGAAGAAAGCTGCACATCCTGAGAGTGCTCTAAGAAATTATGCATGTGGTCTACCAACCGACATTCAGGCCAGCGTGGTGGACGTGGTGAAAGAAGAGAAGCACGTGTCCAACAGTGGGATAGTAATTGGGCTAATTATGCTCACGCATAGTGAAAATCCTTCTCATTCTGAGAAGAGGTCCGTGCCCAGCAGTGGGAGAGACACGGAATAAAAGAATATATTCTATTCCTCTATGGGGAGAATAAAGGGATGATTATGTCATAGCTAAAATCAAATTTTGTACACCTATTTGATTTTCGCTAATATACTATATGTGAGCACTTGTTTAGATCAATATTAACAAAGGCTTAGGCCATAGTCCACCATGCTGGCCATTCATTCTTAGAAGAGACTGTAACATGTTAATAATTTTGCTCACACATGGCAAAAGACAAATTCAGTACATTTCGATTTTGGTCAATATACTGGGCACACTGTAGTTTAGCTTACAAGGACTAGTGCTTAGGCCATAGTCCGCGGTGGACTGTGCCCTATGTTGGCCATTGATTCCGAGAAGAGAACCTTGCCCAGCAGTGTGACTGAATCGGTTATAATTCTGCTCACACATAGCTAAAGTTAAGTTCAGCACATTTTATAACATACAAAATTATGTCGTTAATACATTAAGTTTGAAACAAAAAACCTGTGCGGTCAGGGGACCCCCGTCAGGAACGAAGTTCCTCACGCACACACACACAGGCACACTAGAAAGAGAAAGACAGAGAGAGCGCGCGGTGTGCATATATGCCTGCTCATAACGCAAAACTCTTACGTGACGTAACATTTTCTCCCGGATCACACCTACCGCAAGCCGCGTTATGGAACTTTTTTAAACTTATTATTTCAAATTATTTATTTATAAGCTAAAAATAAATTAGTCGTATTCAATAATTAATGATGAATATTAACGATAAATAAAGAATTTATATCATAAAATTTTGCGGAACTAAAAACGTATACGAACTTTGTTTTATATTTTTATGATAATTTTTCGATTAGGCCGAATGAGTATCGATATGGCTAAATGAAACATTTGTATTGTGATAACAATTTTGGATAAATGGTCAGCACTAGTGATTTTCAACTTTTTAAAATTAACATTTATATCGACGTAGAATTTTACGTAAATTTCATCGTGCTATTTATTATATTATGTATCGTTAATGATAAAAAGTAATATGCCAATAAAAAGGAAATATCTTTAAGTTTCCCTTTTGCCAGCGTTTTAACAAGTGGTTAGGTTACTAATGTGCATTTTTTGAGCTTATCTAAGCCCTCTTACAATTGCATAGGTATATAAATTTATGTTTTATATTAATTAAATTGTAAGATACATCCAGTTTTATAGACATACCACAAAATTTAATAAATACTCGTAGATACTGGGTATTAAATTGTAGAAAAAACCTAAGTTTCACATTAAATTCATAGAATGAAAGTTGTATGCAAATTCCCGATTTCATGAGATTTCATGACGTAATTTGCGACAAGTCGCCGAGTCAGCTGATATGACAAATGTCAGAATCTGGTCGAGCAGAGAGGTTAAATGGAGTTGCGTTTAACAACATAAGCTACGCTGATGATATGGCGCTGCTGAATCCGTGGGTGAGTGCATAGGACCGGTAAAAATTATACTTTTTAAGGCATATTGCCAAGTATTTTACACGTTTAGCCGTTTTTTTATATATAAATAATATAAATATCTTCGGGACATTTTTACACATCACCACCTAGTCCCAAACTAAGCAGAGCTTGTGATATGGGTACTAGACAATGGATATAATACTTATATACTTTTTTTTTGTAAATACATACTTATAATACATACATAAATACATACATACAATAAGAAACACCCAGACCAACACAAACACTTATGTTCATCACACAAATATTTGTGTCCTGTGGGAATCGAACCCACGACCTCGTGATCAGAAGTCCGACACTCGAACCACTAGACCACAGAGGTCGTCGTTTGGACTAGCTGTACTCTAAGAACCGACGACGCTCTTCGTGTGCAGTACAACAATGCGTTCAGGATGTTGCTGGGGCTGCCACGCTTCTGCAGCGCGTCGGGTATGTTCGCGGACGCGCACACTGACGGGTTTGCAGCGATCAGGCGTAAGCGCGCTGCGTCCCTGTCATACAGAGTGCGTGCCAGCACTAACAGCCTCCTGTAGCCCTACCATGAGTTTACACTGTCAAAACTCGCTAGCGTCTCCGTAAATAATTTATATGAAAGATTGTACAGCGCCCCTAGCGGTCACAGAAATAATTAAAATTCGTACCATGAGTACTATAGATTTCGATAGGTAAGAAACCTCACGTAATCTATTCGATAGTCACTAACGTTTTGCAGCTGTTACCATACAAAACGGCACCATGAGTCACTAATTCGACAGGCGCTATCGAAAAATACGCTTGCGATAGTAGTTACGTAGCTCACTAGCATTTTGAGGTGTGAAACATATGTTTACATAATAATTAAATAGGTTTTTGTGCATATTAAAGTCAAAATAATGTCTGAAAGAGCTTATTTAATGAGTATATGAGTTGAGCCTAGCTAAATTTACACTTTCAAAGTTTCAAGAGGCTTTGTTTATCTACCTACCTACCTGCGTTGTTTAGGGGCAACTATTTGGAAATTTTGTGTAAACTTTATGTTTGAAATAATTTATTGGAAACATACCTTTCCATTAACTCCGCCAACAATTGAAATTGTGACCCACTCACACACTCACTGTGTCCTCATTGTTTTCTATTTAATAAATAAACTTATCAAAAATGCCGCGAGCCACACTATCACACAACGTCAACTAAATTAAAAATAATTTAATAGACGACACGACATTGAAATATTTCAAGGTATAAAAATTCAACAATCACTAAATACCATAAGCACTTCACTAACATACACACAAACCTCTGACCCTTCAATTTCAGTCGGAATATTTCGTGTTGACTGTTATAACATATTTAGCATAGCGATACCACTACATTTTTAACATATGAGCCGTTCTCTCTTATTTGTAATGAGAGAGAAAGAAACAAAATATGAGTGATGTTAGCTAGTTAACTACGTTATACCAACATAACATTTCGAAGACGATCGAGCTTACTCTAGCGCCTCCGTAAGACTCCGTAAAACTCATGGTGCAAGCATTATCGAAATCTATTTGAACCACGTTAACACGCTAGCGAGTTGGACGCTAGCGAATAATTTTACGATAACAACTCATGGTAGGCGTACGGTAGCCCTACCATGAGTTTACACTGTCAAAACTCGCTAGCGTCTCCGTAAATAATTTATATGAAAGATTGTACAGCGCCCCTAGCGGTCACAGAAATAATTAAAATTCGTACCATGAGTACTATAGATTTCGATAGGTAAGAAACCTCACGTAATCTATTCGATAGTCACTAACGTTTTGCAGCTGTTACCATACAAAACGGCACCATGAGTCACTAATTCGACAGGCGCTATCGAAAAATACGCTTGCGATAGTAGTTACGTAGCTCACTAGCATTTTGAGGTGTGAAAAATATGTTTACATAATAATTAAATAGGTTTTTGTGCATATTAAAGTCAAAATAATGTCTGAAAGAGCTTATTTAAGCATATATGAGCATATATGAGTTGAGCCTAGCTAAATTTACACTTTCAAAATTTCAAGTGGATTTGTTTATCTACCTATTCTGCCTGCGTGGTTTAGGGGCAACTATTTGGAAATTTTGTAACTTTATGTTTGAAATAATTTATTGGAAACATACCTTTCCATTAACTCCGCCAACAATTGAAATTGTGACCCACTCACACACTCACTGTGTCCTCATTGTTTTCTATTTAATAAATAAACTTATCAAAAATGCCGCGAACCACACAATCACACAACGTCAACAAAATTACTAATAATTTAATAGACGACACGACATTGAAATATTTCAAGGTATAAAAATTCAACAATCACTAAATACCATAAGCACTTCACTAACATAAACACAAACCGCTGACCCTTCAATTTCAGTCGGAATATTTCGTGTTAACTGTTATAACATATTTAGCACAGCGATACCACTAAATTTTTAACATATGAGCCGTTCTCTCTTCTTTGTACTGAGAGAGAAAGAAACAAAATATGAGTGATGTTAGCTAGTTAACTACGTTATACCAACATAATATTTCGAAGACGATCGAGCTTACTCTAGTGCCTCCGTAAGACTCCGTAAAACTCATGGTGCAAGCATTATCGAAATCTATTTGAACCACGTTAACACGCTAGCGAGTTGGACGCTAGCGAGTAATTTTACGATGACAACTCATGGTAGGCGTACTGTAGCCCTACCATGAGTTTACACTGTCAAAACTCGCTAGCGTCTCCGTAAATAATTTATATGAAAGATTGTACAGCGCCCCTAGCGGTCACAGAAATAATTAAAATTCGTACCATGAGTACTATAGATTTCGATAGGTAAGAAACCTCACGTAATCTATTCGATAGTCACTAACGTTTTGCAGTTGTTACCATAAAAAACGGCACCATGAGTCACTAATTCGACAGGCGCTATCGAAAAATACGCTTGCGATAGTAGTTACGTAGCTCACTAGCATTTTGAGGTGTGAAAAATATGTTTACATAATAATTAAATAGGTTTTTGTGCATATTAAAGTCAAAATAATGTCTGAAAGAGCTTATTTAATGAATATATGAGTTGAGCCTAGCTAAATTTACATTTTCAAAGTTTCAAGTGGCTTTGTTTATCTACCTATTCTACCTGCGTTGTTTAGGGGCAACTATTTGGAAATTTTGTAACATTATGTTTGAAATAATTTATTGGAAACATACCTTTTGTAGCGTTAACCCGCTACGGATAAAAACTTTTTGCATTTTTTATTACTACCTTTTTTTGTAATTTCTTTATAAAAAATTCACTTTGCGTGTCATTTTTGAACTTCGATTTCGTAAATTTCTATCGTCAATTTTTTATTTTCAAAGCGCGTCATTGCAGATTTGGTAGCCATCGGAACTGGTTTTCTTCTTGTGTTCGTTCATTTACACCAAAATTTTGCTGATGTGATCATAATTGTCCGTTGTTTGGTTATCCAGTCGGCTACATTTTATATTTGTAAAAAGGTGTCGATGTTAGTTTGTTCTCTCCTGTTATTTTGACGTTCATATTAGTACACAAGCCGGGTTTCGGCTTCACCCCGTGGGACCAGCTGCATGGGGCCTGGTTTTGATCCGGCACCAAAGCAGTGTTGCTGAGGGTCCAGGACGGCAGATTTGAGGAAGAAAGAGCCAAATCTTCGTCGCTGTACTCCACCCAAATTGCCTTCCGGGAGTGCGAAATCCCTACCATCTTCACAAGGACAGCTGTTTATTTCAAGACCTCACTTTTATTTTCTTTTAAAGTAGTGGTATATAGCAGCGTATTTTTTTTCTGTTTAGTTTTACATTTCTTGCCATCCGCGGTATGATATTTTATTTTATGTAAGGGGACGGAAAAACGAAACGTTGCATGCAATCTTTTATTTTTTTCGAGACAGTTTGTGTTTAGCTCGATTAACATCCCGGTCAATCAATACGTAATTGATTAAATTGTATTATAATTTGTAACTAACTTGTCAAATATTTGTATGCTTTTATAGCCAAACATGGATGAACTTCACATATTATAACAACCCTTTTACCTGTGTTTACAAATAAATGAATTCTATTCTATTCTATTCTATTCTATTCTAAAATCCCGACTCTGCAGTGCCTTTTTTTCGTATTATCTTTTTTTAACCTTTTGTACCTTTTTTAAATATTTCGATCCAACTCTGCAGTGCCTTTTTTAAGATATTATCCTTTTTACCCTTTTGTACCTTTTTGTTTTAAAATTTTTCGACCTGTTATTTTTTACCTTAAATTAAACGTATTTATGTGATGTAAAAGTGTTTTCTTCCATATTTTTTACGTTACACTTTCCATTAACTCCGCCAACAATTGAAATTGTGACCCACTCACACACTCACTGTGTCCTCATTGTTTTCTATTTAATATATAAACTTATCAATAATGCCGCGAGCCACACAATCACACAACGTCAACAAAATTACAAATAATTTAATAGACGACACGACATTGAAATATTTCAAGGTATAAAAATTCAACAATCACTAAATACCATAAGCACTTCACTAACATAAACACAAACCGCTGACCCTTCAATTTCAGTCGGAATATTTCGTGTTGACTGTTATATCATATTTACCATAGCGATACCACTAATTTTTTAACATATGAGCCGTTCTCTCTTCTTTGTACTGAGAGAGAAAGAAACAAAATATGAGTGATGTTAGCTAGTTAACTACGTTATACCAACATAACATTTCGAAGACGATCGAGCTTACTCTAGCGCCTCCGTAAGACTCCGTAAAACTCATGGTGCAAGCATTATCGAAATCTATTTGAACCACGTTAACACGCTAGCGAATTGGACGCAGCTAGCTTAGTACTATTAGATATTCTGTGCTAGCGAGTAATTTTACGATAACAAGTCATGGTAGGCGTACTGGGCGTCATTGCGAACAAACTGGATTGTCCTATTTTGTGTTACCTAAGTAAGCTACATGTACTTACGTAATTAATTGTATAGTAAATTTAATTTAATTTGTTATCTGACAGGATTTATGTAATTTAAATGAGACATGGTTTTTTATTTTTGGTTTATTTTTATTTTTATTTGTTACCTATGTTATGAAATGAAACCTACCTAACCTACCTGTGTTAGGTAATGGAAATGAATTATTTGGTTGTAATTTTTATATGGGTCTGCGTGCCTGCTATAAAGAGTTTTATTTATTTAAAATAAACACACGCGTGACATTAAAATGTGTTAGTTATGTAGTTTTCCAACTACAGCGACTTTATACTTACCTATACTTACTATTTATTGTACTGTAACTATGTTTTAAATATTACTTTCAATGACAAATTGATAAAATAAAAAAAATATACATATCACTAGCGGCCCGTCCCGGGCTCAGGCTTCGCACGGGTGGACATGAAAATATAGCCTATATTACTCAGGGTGAATGTAGCATTCTAATGGTGATTTTTTTTTAAAATCGGCAATGGTTTTTAGTTTATTCATTACAAACATACACACAAAAATACAAATCATTCCTCTTTATAATATTAGTATAGATAGATGTATGCCTCATACAAAATGTAACAAAAACCCTGTTGTTCCCGTGAGCTACGCTATCGGAATTAGGTACCTAATATTCATGCGTAAGGACACAACTCATTTGGAATTTTTTTTTAACAAAAATAATAAAATTTAATATTAATTGTGAATTGAAAGTGATTATATCACTCAAAACTCACTCACTCAGTGATTACATCAATAAAAAATATTTAATTTATTGTTTAATCATTATTAATAGTAAATTGAAAGTGTTATAATTAGAGATGCGCCGAATATTAATTTTTATTCGGCGTATTCGGCATCTTTTCCACTATTTGTATTCGGCCGAATTATTCGGTTTTGTTGCCGAATATATTCGGTTCAAGAATTTCTATTTTCTAGGCTACATGACATGGTGTAGAACTAAAAGACAAAACTTCTTATGTAAGATTTATGTTATATTATGAGTCAAAGAAAACATATTTGTTTCTTAACCTATAGTTAGTATAGTCAACATTTATTTTAAACCTTAAATCAACATTTATTTTTAAACCTCAAAACTCAATTTATTTTTATACTTAAAATCAGCATTTTTTTTAAACCTCAATCAAATCCACATTTATTTTTAAAACTTGTTATTATAAGCACTTTTGTTTTTTTATTTGTAACTTAATAGTACGATGTTTTGAAGCAAAGTGACAGCACGGTGTGTACAAGCAAGTAGCGCGCGGTGCGGTTCGGCTCGCTCGTAATCTAGCCAGCAGCGACACGTAGTGTACATGTTAGAACCTGTGTGTACGCGGCAAAACAATGTAATGGTAAACCGAATAATTCGGCTGAATATCCGGTTCGGTAAAGGTTAAACCGAATAATATTCGGTGCATCTCTAGTTATAATCACTTTTAATAATAATTTAATTTTATCATTTTTATTGAAGAGTGTTTCCAAATGAGTTGTGTCCGAACGTATGAATATCGAGTCTGATAACGTAGCTCACAGGAAACACAGGGTTTTTGTTACATGTTGTATATGGCATATCATGGCGCTCTAATTATCGTTTAAGATCTGTATTATAGATACCATTGTATAATATACCAATGTTAATCTGTGCCTATGTTAAAAAATTTAAAAATGTCATAACATAACCAGCCCATTACTTTCGCACTGCTGGGCACGGGCCTCTTACGAGAAGGCCTTAGGGCCACTTGCGTCAAGCAGGGTTAGCGTGCTTAACTCAGAGTTATGCAGCAACTCTGGGTTAAATCGTTAACTTGTCTTGCGCCATCGCGAGTTAGTTGTTAACACTGGATTAAGTCGGTAAAAAAATAACCCACCCATGATGGAGGGTTAAATCGTTAACTGTGGCTGATATTGTTCCGTTTGAGGTTGTTTGTATCTTATGGCGTGGTAAATTTACATTGAAGTTATGAAAATATGTATTTAATTAAGTAATTATTTTTTGACGATGAGGAAGAAATTGTTAAATATTTAAGCATAGATTTTTTGATAGAAAATTCCAAATACGGACTTTCAAACACACGGCGAGAATAAAATGTATTTCGATCATTTCGATGAACGGTAAAGTGATGGTGATTTTCTTCATACTTTTATGATACTGTTGTTCCAGAGTACGGGAATATGTAGGAGTTGTGGAATTATAACCACTAATGACATTCAAATACGCATTCTGCTTGTCTTGGAGGCTCAAACCAATAAAAAAAGGTCTTGAGACAAAAATTAACCTTTTTTTATTAGTCTCGCTTCATCGATCTTTTGTTTTCAATTATCTGTAAACGACGCAAGTGACCATGAGACAACTATATACAAACTGCCAGAGTGTAAGCGAGATTGACCTATATTTCTATTCGTCGTGTTGGTAATACTGCAGGGTTACCTAGCCCAAAGCTATTTTTGGTTGGTGCAAGACAAATGTCGAGTTAACGTTTTAAAAATTTAACACCGAGTTAACAAACTCTTGATTTATTCTTTTAACCCATGGCATGACGCAAGTGGGCCTAAGCCTTCTAAATAAATAAATGATTTGATCGAATCAAATTTTGATTTGGTTTGATTTGATAGGTGTTTGATAGATACAGACAACGAAGCACGCTAAATAAAACATTCAGAATTTGAATTTGAGCTAGTGTCAATTCTAATCTACTGCATTCCTCTAGGAATTGACAATAGCTCAATTTGGTTCAGAGGTCGAACCAGTCGGGAGTAAGGTCCAGGAGTGGGTTTTCATTTTTATTAATCAATAATCGGCTGCAGTCTCGGACATAGCTGCAACGTGTATCATCATCATCATCATTTCAGCCGAAAGACGTCTACTGCTGGACATAGGCCTTCCCCAAGCATCGCCACAACGACCGGTTCTGCGCCTTCCGCATTCAGCGGATTCCCGCGATCTTCACCAGGTCGTCGGTCCACCTTGTGGGGGGCCTACCCACGCTGCGCCTTCCAGTACGCGGTCGCCACGCCAGAACTTTACTGCCCCATCGGCCATCCGTTCTGCGAGCAATGTGCCCCGCCCACTGCCACTTAAGTTTAGTAAATCTTCGGGCTATGTCGGTTACTTTCGTTCTCCTGCGAATCTCCTGCTTTCTGATTCGATCACGCAGGGACACTCCGAGCATAGCCCTCTCCATTAACCATGCAACGTGTATAATGTGATGAATTATTGAATGTTTGATCTTTAGTTACTCACCCCGCTTGGTCCTGTCAACCCACCGATGTCCAACCAACCAGGTTTTGGTTCATAATGGCACGGAACAACTGGAATATAACAAAAAGATAAAGCTCAGTGTCCACTTTTATACAAGATCAGCTTATATTAATCAACTCAGCTTAACGCAGTCCGCTGCTGGACCTAGGCCTCTCCCAAGTTGCGCCACAACACTTGGTCCTCCGCCTTCCGCATCCAATCACGAGCTACCTTCTTTAGGTCGTCGGTCCACCTGGCTGGGGGTGAACTATACGCTGCGTTTGCCGATTTGCGGTCTCCACTTATAACCATCGGTCCTTCGACTGTCATGGCCAGTCCACTACCACTTCAGCTTGGCCCTGCTACAAGCTATATGTTGGTCTCTCCAGTTCTTCTCCGAAGAATAAGCATATGCCGTGGTAAAGGATTTGCCAGTTAACAAGTGTGGCAGTGGGGCTGACTGCCATTTAAACAGGCAAAAAACGTTAACTATTACTACGTAAAGAGGCGATACTCAAATCACTCCGCCATTTAAGCTTCTTCCGAAAATCAGGGCTACCTTTGCTCTACTGGGTTATCGAATTTACGTACACATGCTAACGTTAACTGTTAGTGCTTCCGCAGTATATGTAGGTCAATAAATCTGGCATCTTCCCTAGCAATAGCGGCCTCTGGACCGGACCACGCATCTGGACTGCGTTCCGAACCAGTTTGGACTGCTTTTCGAACCGGTTTGGACTACGTTCAGAACCAGTTTGGACTGCGTTTCGAACCAAGCTAATTTAAAAGAGTATTTATTTATTTATTGGAAGACGAAGATCGTTATAGGGAGTCACTGGAGTAGTTGCAAACTGAGCTGTGCAACACTTCCTTCAATCATATTTAATGGCATGGTCATCCCACTCAGGCCTAGTGTCAAAGACCTTGGTTAGCATATTGACACCACCTTAAGCTGGCAAAACCAAGTGGCGAGTTTTGTCTTTTAGTTCTACACCATGTCATGTAGCCTAGCTACATGACATGGTGTAGAACTAAAAGACAAAACTTCTTATGTAAGATTTATGTTATATTATAAGTCAAAGAAAACATATTTGTTTCTTAACCTATAGTTAGTATAGTCAACATTTATTTTAAACCTTAAATCAACATTTATTTTTAAACCTCAAAACTCAATTTATTTTTATACTTAAAATCAGCATTTTTTTTAAACCTCAATCAAATCCACATTTATTTTTAAAACTTGTTATTATAAGCACTTTTGTTTTTTTATTTGTAACTTAATAGTACGATGTTTTGAAGCAAAGTGACAGCACGGTGTGTACAAGCAAGTAGCGCGCGGTGCGGTTCGGCTCGCTCGTAATCTAGCCAGCAGCGACACGTAGTGTACATGTTAGAACCTGTGTGTACGCGGCAAAACAATGTAATGGTAAACCGAATAATTCGGCTGAATATCCGGTTCGGTAAAGGTTAAACCGAATAATATTCGGTGCATCTCTAGTTATAATCACTTTTAATAATAATTTAATTTTATCATTTTTATTGAAGAGTGTTTCCAAATGAGTTGTGTCCGAACGTATGAATATCGAGTCTGATAACGTAGCTCACAGGAAACACAGGGTTTTTGTTACATGTTGTATATGGCATATCATGGCGCTCTAATTATCGTTTAAGATCTGTATTATAGATACCATTGTATAATATACCAATGTTAATCTGTGCCTATGTTAAAAAATTTAAAAATGTCATAACATAACCAGCCCATTACTTTCGCACTGCTGGGCACGGGCCTCTTACGAGAAGGCCTTAGGGCCACTTGCGTCAAGCAGGGTTAGCGTGCTTAACTCAGAGTTATGCAGCAACTCTGGGTTAAATCGTTAACTTGTCTTGCGCCATCGCGAGTTAGTTGTTAACACTGGATTAAGTCGGTAAAAAAATAACCCACCCATGATGGAGGGTTAAATCGTTAACTGTGGCTGATATTGTTCCGTTTGAGGTTGTTTGTATCTTATGGCGTGGTAAATTTACATTGAAGTTATGAAAATATGTATTTAATTAAGTAATTATTTTTTGACGATGAGGAAGAAATTGTTAAATATTTAAGCATAGATTTTTTGATAGAAAATTCCAAATACGGACTTTCAAACACACGGCGAGAATAAAATGTATTTCGATCATTTCGATGAACGGTAAAGTGATGGTGATTTTCTTCATACTTTTATGATACTGTTGTTCCAGAGTACGGGAATATGTAGGAGTTGTGGAATTATAACCACTAATGACATTCAAATACGCATTCTGCTTGTCTTGGAGGCTCAAACCAATAAAAAAAGGTCTTGAGACAAAAATTAACCTTTTTTTATTAGTCTCGCTTCATCGATCTTTTGTTTTCAATTATCTGTAAACGACGCAAGTGACCATGAGACAACTATATACAAACTGCCAGAGTGTAAGCGAGATTGACCTATATTTCTATTCGTCGTGTTGGTAATACTGCAGGGTTACCTAGCCCAAAGCTATTTTTGGTTGGTGCAAGACAAATGTCGAGTTAACGTTTTAAAAATTTAACACCGAGTTAACAAACTCTTGATTTATTCTTTTAACCCATGGCATGACGCAAGTGGGCCTAAGCCTTCTAAATAAATAAATGATTTGATCGAATCAAATTTTGATTTGGTTTGATTTGATAGGTGTTTGATAGATACAGACAACGAAGCACGCTAAATAAAACATTCAGAATTTGAATTTGAGCTAGTGTCAATTCTAATCTACTGCATTCCTCTAGGAATTGACAATAGCTCAATTTGGTTCAGAGGTCGAACCAGTCGGGAGTAAGGTCCAGGAGTGGGTTTTCATTTTTATTAATCAATAATCGGCTGCAGTCTCGGACATAGCTGCAACGTGTATCATCATCATCATCATTTCAGCCGAAAGACGTCTACTGCTGGACATAGGCCTTCCCCAAGCATCGCCACAACGACCGGTTCTGCGCCTTCCGCATTCAGCGGATTCCCGCGATCTTCACCAGGTCGTCGGTCCACCTTGTGGGGGGCCTACCCACGCTGCGCCTTCCAGTACGCGGTCGCCACGCCAGAACTTTACTGCCCCATCGGCCATCCGTTCTGCGAGCAATGTGCCCCGCCCACTGCCACTTAAGTTTAGTAAATCTTCGGGCTATGTCGGTTACTTTCGTTCTCCTGCGAATCTCCTGCTTTCTGATTCGATCACGCAGGGACACTCCGAGCATAGCCCTCTCCATTAACCATGCAACGTGTATAATGTGATGAATTATTGAATGTTTGATCTTTAGTTACTCACCCCGCTTGGTCCTGTCAACCCACCGATGTCCAACCAACCAGGTTTTGGTTCATAATGGCACGGAACAACTGGAATATAACAAAAAGATAAAGCTCAGTGTCCACTTTTATACAAGATCAGCTTATATTAATCAACTCAGCTTAACGCAGTCCGCTGCTGGACCTAGGCCTCTCCCAAGTTGCGCCACAACACTTGGTCCTCCGCCTTCCGCATCCAATCACGAGCTACCTTCTTTAGGTCGTCGGTCCACCTGGCTGGGGGTGAACTATACGCTGCGTTTGCCGATTTGCGGTCTCCACTTATAACCATCGGTCCTTCGACTGTCATGGCCAGTCCACTACCACTTCAGCTTGGCCCTGCTACAAGCTATATGTTGGTCTCTCCAGTTCTTCTCCGAAGAATAAGCATATGCCGTGGTAAAGGATTTGCCAGTTAACAAGTGTGGCAGTGGGGCTGACTGCCATTTAAACAGGCAAAAAACGTTAACTATTACTACGTAAAGAGGCGATACTCAAATCACTCCGCCATTTAAGCTTCTTCCGAAAATCAGGGCTACCTTTGCTCTACTGGGTTATCGAATTTACGTACACATGCTAACGTTAACTGTTAGTGCTTCCGCAGTATATGTAGGTCAATAAATCTGGCATCTTCCCTAGCAATAGCGGCCTCTGGACCGGACCACGCATCTGGACTGCGTTCCGAACCAGTTTGGACTGCTTTTCGAACCGGTTTGGACTACGTTCAGAACCAGTTTGGACTGCGTTTCGAACCAAGCTAATTTAAAAGAGTATTTATTTATTTATTGGAAGACGAAGATCGTTATAGGGAGTCACTGGAGTAGTTGCAAACTGAGCTGTGCAACACTTCCTTCAATCATATTTAATGGCATGGTCATCCCACTCAGGCCTAGTGTCAAAGACCTTGGTTAGCATATTGACACCACCTTAAGCTGGCAAAACCAAGTGGCGAATGTCAGTCAAGTGGAGAGAGTTACGGGAACATTACGGTCGCTCTATCGCCTGAAAAACTTCCTCCCACTAGTGATGTTAACCGGTTCGAAATTAACCGGAGAAAAACCGGTTATTTAAGAAACCGATAAACACCGGTTAATTTGTTGAAAAACCGTTACTCGATTGAGCACTATTTTACTGGTGTGTATCGGATACATTTTCGTAGTTTTTCGGTTTTACTGCCGTATTGGGCGTGTATCAGGATTAATCAGAACACAGACTCTTTATTGTCTTTAAAGTCGAGAAATAAAAGGTAAATATAAATAAATATATAAATACGACGCATAGCGGACCAGCAAATATGAACAAATATAGGCAATTACGCCCTCCACACGACCGCATTCACCTGTATTTGCCGATCATTGGCCATCTTTAAGAAAGCCCTCTAGACATTATAGAAAATTTGATAAAAAAATATGGTGTTTACAATATGTATAGGTTTTAACCGGAGAAAACCGGTTATTAGTGAAAAAATACCTAAAATCACCGGAGCAGAAATATTCACTACCTCCCACCAAATACTAAAACAAAGAATGTACAAGCCTTGATTTTCCCAATTGTTGACTATGGTGATGTATGCTACTTTGACCTGAATGCAGTTTTTCTCAACAAACTTGACCGCCTTCTTAACAACTGCATTCGATTCGTTTTTAATCTTCGTAAATATGACCATGTATCTGAGTATCGTTTGCTTCTAAAATGGTTGCCTATCCGCCAACGTAGGCATATGAGGGCATTAACTACTCTATTCTCTTTACTTTTCTCTACCAATTCTCCTTCTTACTTAACTTCTCATTTTCAGTATCTATGTACAAGTCATACTAAATATCTCCGCTCCACTAATAATCGTCTTCTCCAATGTCCTTCTCACCGCTCTGACTTCGTTCACTCTACATTCTTCGTGCAATCTATCCTATTATGGAATGCGCTTCCTCATGAAATCAGGATGGCTAACAGTCGGCTCGCCTTTAAAATCAAGTTAAGGAAATATTTCCGTGAAAACAATTTAGCAGATTCAGCTCGACTTTGATTTATCTTGATGTTATATATTTATAGTTATATATGTAGGTATGTATATTTTATTATATGTATAATGTACATAGGTATTTATCTATTTTTATTATATGTAATTATAAGTCCGTAGTACGAAACATATTTTACTACTTTACCGGTGCATCTACCTTATTCTTTGTCTCTGCTTTACCCTAAGGTTGTCTGGTAGAGAACGCTTATGGCGTTAAGACCGCCTATGTACCCTGTTGTGCATAAAGAATTAAATAAATAAATAAGACCGCCCATTGTACTTACCTAATCTTTCTGTAAACTATTGTCTTTGTTTTCGTTTGGTGTAATGTACAATAAAGAATATAATAAATAAATAAATAAATTTTAGGGGTGGCGCCCATACATGTGAAATGGGGATGACATTTTTTTTTCGCTGCACCCTTCGTGTGGATTATCATTGAATAGGTCTACTAAAATAAAGGTAATGTTTCATACATCACTTTTTTATCAGGTGTACCATCTGCGAAATATAGCCCACCAAAGTGGCTTGCAATGTGTCTCCCCCCTGCTATTTCTAAACTAAGCAACCTAGAAACTTATAATCTTCCAGATTGATAGACCTTTGTAAAGACTTTCTTTTTAAATTATTTCAAGCATAATGTGATTATAAATTTTTGAGCTATAGAGAGAAAACTGAAAAATACTTAAAACGTCCAAGTTCAAAGGTCATTGACATTAGAGAAAAATTATCATAGCAAATAATGCTCCTTTAGCTACTTTCTATTTGAAAAAATCACAAAAAGTAACTTTGTGTTATGTTGACATGACACACTTCTCAAATTTGGCGCCTTCTAGCGGCTACTAACAACACTCTCTGAGTCGCCAATGCTGCCGTCTATTGCATTTGGCACTCTATAGCGCCATCTAGCGGCTACTAACAACACTCTCTGAGTCGCCATTGCTACCGTCTACTGCAAAAACTAAAATAGCCATGATTAATATTCGATTTGATTTGTTTGTAACACCTACTTAAGGAATCCTATAATACTGAGCATGGCCCGACATGCGCTTGGCCGGTTTTTTATGTCTCAGTTTAGCGAACGCGAATTGCAATAGCAACCTTAGACTGCAGTTGTTAGGGGCTGCCTTAAACCCACACTCACATCACTGCACTATATCCACTTGGATGTAGAGCACAGAGCCCCTCCGGCAGTCGGAAGAGAAATTGACTGCTCCATCGAAAAATTTAAACAGGAGACTGACAAAAGACACCTTCTCTATGGCATCAGGAAGGCAAGTTCTAGACTAAAGAGTCGCAAAAGCTTTCACAAGGTAATAAAACCATTAACAGGCAGCAGCCCTTATAAGGCACGTGAGGTACTGTGACTACAAAAACACCCTCCTCCTGCTGACTACATCGAGCCTGCAGAAGAGCTCCCAGCAGGCCACCAACTACCATGGCCCATCTGGAAATTCTTGAATCGACTTCGAAGCCAGATGAGCCGCTGCAGATAAAATTTAGTTAGATGAGGATACACAGACGAGTTACAATGTGACCGTGGAGTCACTCCACAGACAATGCCTCACCTCCTGACCCGCTCACTGTGCAATACCACCTGCATAATTAAAGACCTATGCGAGGCTACTGATAGTGCTGTTGACGTGGCTACATTTTGGTCCACAATAATATGATTAAACTCAAATGATACAAGGGAATCATCAACACGAAGAAAAAGAAAGGGCGAAAGTAGCCGTTTAACATCAGGTGCGTCTTTAGCTCGTTTCGCTATAGTTTACCATAAAAAAAATTGTTTCCTCTAAAACTAGGATAAATCATGACATCACAGAATGGTTTTCCTTACCAATGGCCGGTTTCACGACGCATACGGGCAGGTCGCCAGCAAGTCTGACCAGCTCCTCCGCTATCGCCTTTGTGAACGTATACGTGTTCGGCCAGCCCTTGATTAAACTGTAAATGTAAGATGAGCCAAGTATACAAGATTTGTTGAAAAGAGATTACGGCCGGTAAAATAACAATCACATGAGACATTCTACTTCATGTTTTAAGTTGGCGTACATGAATTGCAACAGCATCTAAGCGGTATTGGAGTTGCCAAGCCAGCCTCACTAGCCTCGCTAGCCACGCATGCATGCCTGCCGCGGCAGCTACACCAGTAACACTAGTAACACCAGCTACGTCAGGCAACAGACTATCCCAAGTCCATCGCCCGCAAGGCCCATCCTCCCGTAATTTTCTTATAAAAGTTTTCTTCCTCGTACCTGCTCCTCCACTGTGCCCTCTGCTAATTTCAGAGGGACACGCGGAGCAACGTCACATTGGCTCAGATCGGGCCCCACCTGTGCCAAGATATTCACCACGGGCAATAAGTTCACCCGGTCCAAAGAAGAGTTATTGCCCGTGCCCAGGGTGCACCGGCCCAACAACTGCTGTTCCTTCCAGACGTATCGAGAAGGACCAGCAGCCGTCAGGCATACGAGGAGGTTTTCTGGCCCAGCACCCAACACACCTCTGCCTGCCCTTTCGGGGAATACAGAAGTGATGTAACGTATGTATGTAGGTAGGCAGATATTATTGTTTTTGACTGTACGTATTGAGAATGAGAATAATACTGATTATAGTTTAGTGACTTTAAAGTCACGAGCTAATCCTAGCAGCAAGATAATGAGCTAGACTCACTCCGGAGTGATAGCGTCCAGCTTCTCATCATCGAAGGTCTCCGCCAGGCGTATAATGACGTCAGGGGGGCAGGGGGTCGGGTAGAACTTCTCCAACACCTCTTTATCCTCGCGGTCTAATGTGGCGTGGCAGTAGGCCGTTGAGACGTGGATATATTGTCTGGAGAAACAAAAATATAAATAAGCGATTTTGTCAATAACCTACGTTCGATCATTCAGGGTATTAGAATAACTTTTACTATGGAATCAACAATGAAATCGCATTAATTGCTGTTCACCACAATCTCTTTGATGTCACTCGACAAAATATATGGATCAGCTGATTTTCTTTCGCAATTTCAGGGTTGAGCCCATAGTAAAAGTTGTTTGATAGCATTCCACGAATGAACTCTTCAAATATGACCACGCATTCCTGATACACGTATATTATGGCAACCGTTTATAAGTAAGCAAACGGGTTAACTTCAATATCCATAATTTATCGGAAGAAAGAAGGAAGGTATAATAAGAAGTAATGATGTGAAGTCGTTGTTCCTGCAATAGTGCTAGATATATCCTTTTCATAAACCAATTTGAACCTCACGAATTGGTACGGTCTACCTAAATAATATTTCACAGATAACAGCTGACATTATTTTACACGAAGTGGACCGCACCCGCGCAGGGCATACGCGGGTGGCGGCAGACGCGCGGGACGTTGGAGCGGGACCGTTGAACTGGTTTTGAAAACATGACTAGGCTTTTTGAGTTTCAGTTAGAAACAGCACTTTTGAATTCAACTTCATGAAGTCAACACATATTTTTGATTTTTTATTTCACTACTTACCGTAGTAGTGTTGTCGGGCTGCAATGCTAGTAGTATTTTTTTTTACATGGTCCTTTTACTGGTAATCAGTTCTACTGGGGCCAAGAAACAACAAGTCAGACGGAGGTCTTAGCGGCTCAAGCCTAAGTCATCGTCTACCTGGTTTGCCGTGCATCCAAGAGGTGAAAAACGCAGAGGTCTTCGCTTCGGCGCCTATTACTGACACCAACGGACATCGCAGCCAACTACGCGGTCAAGACTTCACCGGCAGTCGTCTCCAGTTTGACTCATCGGCAACCTACGTCTTCTACGGGTCATCGTCGTAGTGAAGAATCAACGACCAGCAAGAGAAGCATTGAAGACAGTGCACAAAGACCGTGAGATCGTTCCAATATTCTCCACTTTAGTCATTTATGATTCACTTCTCAGCTAGTTGCAACATCCATTTTCTTAATCAGTCATTTCGAGATTCATTCTCATGTCCGTTTTGTAGTTTTCATTTCACGTTCATTGCTTTAATTCACTTGAAACATAAGTAGATTTTGAATCGTAACCGTTAAATCACTAATATTTCACAATATTTCATGATTTCCCACAATAAGTTCACTTCACTTCACAGTTATCGTGTCATCATTGCATAATAACTAACTGTTTATGCAGTCACAGTCCAAAGTTCAGAACATTGAATTTAATTTTTTCCAGTTGGTGGTAGGTCAAGAATTCGAGATTCGACCATTCAACGCGTCGATTCCTTGAGCGCCTGTCAATTTAAGATACGCAATCTTTTTTCTAACGCATGATAGTTTTTATTTTCAATTAGGCGTTTAGTTTTTTTTTGTCCCCTAATTGCATTAAATTACGAGTTTTTCACTTGTTTTAATAGTTTATAGCCATTATTGAATATTTTTAGTTGAGTTCCGTAGCGTTAAACCTTTTAAAATGTCTTCAATTAAAGAACTAATTAAGAAAAGAGGCACAATTAAAACAAAATTAACTAATTTCAGTACATATATTAAATCGATTTAAAATAGTGAACAATTAAAAGTATTAGATATAGAAATAGAACTTCAGATGCGTCTTAAAGAAGCTGAAACTTGATATGACGAATTTGACATTTTTCAGTGCGAGATTGAGCTGCTGTCGGACAATCCTGACGAGCAGTACGTTGAGCGAGAGATGTTTGAGGCCCAATACTATGACGTCATCGCTTCGGCTCGAGCTCTGCTCGAGACTCATTGCAGGAACTCCATTCCAGCGCAGAGTTCAAAGTCCGAGGTAAGTTCCTTTGATTCGTCTGCCATGGCTGCTCACAATTCACACAACTTTGTATGTTTGCCTGAAATAGATTTACCTCACTTTACCGGTGGTAGCTGTCAACACTCGCTTGAGTTCAGGGATTCTTATAATTAAATGATACATTCCAATGATTCTGTTAATATTGACAGTAACTTAGATTTTCAATCTGGTAATTTTTATGAGTCTGCTTTGGAATTGCCTTGTGAGAAATCTGTCTGTCTTCAAGTCAAATTTATCATAGAAAATGCCAATCAAATGGTAAAAATAAATTGTTCTGGGCAGACTCGAATATCGTTTTAGACTGCTTAGGAACGTCACCCCACCAAGTTAAGCCTTTCATTCATCATCGTGTGTGTAAAATTCAGGAAGTATTTGGAAGTAATATCGGCCGCGCCATGTTCCGTCTAAAGAAAATCCCGCAGACCTTGTTTCACGCGGACTCATTGCCAGTGCATTAGTTGAGTCAACTTTATGGTGTACAGGTCCCTCATTTTTATCTTTAGATGACATTCATTAGCCAACTAATCCTAATTGACCAAATTTTAATTTATCTGAAGTCACTACACACCACACGAAATAAAACACTTAACATATTTTCTATTATTAAATCATATTCTTGTTTATTCAAATTAAAAAGGATAATGTGTTACATACTTAGGTATGTTAATATATATTTCCATTAAAATACTATTAGACCACCCTCTTTAGAAATAAGAGTTGTCTGTGCTGGGCCAGTGATGATAGCTAGTCGCATAAGCAGAGGCTGTCACTTTATTAAATCTTATACCTATTTCTATTTTTGTGTGCTTCGTAACCAAGGCGGTGCATCTGGAGCCTGTCTCGGACAAGACCAAAGAAGCATTTATTGCTGCCTTAAATAGATTAATAGGACGTCGTCGGAAGCCGCAAACTATCTTGTCGGCCAACGGCACTGCTTTTGTAGGTACCTTTAATGAATTGTCAAAGCCTCTCAGTCAAGCATTGCTATCATACATTAAACATAAAGGTATAAACTTCTCATTCATCCCAGCATATACTCCTCACTTCGGTGGTCTGTGGGAGTCCGCAGTAAAGTCCACTAAATACCATCTCCGTCGAGTTCTTGGTTTGACACACTTGTACTATGAGGAGATGTTTACTTTGTTAATTCAAGTGGAAGCAATACTCAACTCTCAACCTCGTCACAGCTGCTATAACTGGCCACGGGTCCTTTAACAAACATCTTTTTGTCATAGGTGTTACGGACAGCCCACTGTGCAGAGCCTGCATGGTGGAAGACGAGACAGCAGCCCATGTGCTTCTAGACTGCCCTGAGGTCGCCACATACAGGGCTAAGTACTTCGGTAACCCAGGTACCCTCAGAGAGATCACCTTTTTCGAGGAGTTGGGGTGGATCGAGTAAATTCTCACCCGTACGCGAAATACACGCTTGGACGTGGAGTTGCGGAAACCAGCTCGTTATACCATACCATACCATACCAACTCTCAACCTCTTACTCCTATATCGAATGATCCTTCTGATTTCTGTCCACTCACTCCTTCACACTTCTTGATTGGACGATCTCTAATCTTTGTGCTTCATCCGCAGATCATCAGCACCAAAATCACGTCGTTGCAACGGTTCCAGCGCATCGAGCTTCTCAAGCAATATTTCTGGAACACGTTTTCAAACGAGTATGTTTTGGCTTATACAGAAAACCAAATGGCGCGATTTCTGCCTGGACGAGACGGCGGCGCGGCGTCGCCAGGTTCGTCGACGTCAAGATGAAGAAGTTCGGCGAGCGTGCCCACTGCTGATAAGAATATTGAAGTTATGTTACTACTTCAACGCCGGGAGTATGGTGCGGTCCACCTAAATAATATTTCACAGATAACAGCTGACTTTATTTCACACGAAGTGGACAGCGCCCGCGTCGGGCGTCCGCGGGTGGCGTCAGACGCGCGGGACGTTTGAGCGGGACCGTTGAACTCATGATCTAAAAACTAGACTAGGCTTTTTGAGGTTTCAGTTAGAAACGAATCACTTTTGAATTTTACGTCCTTCTGACGACACTTATTCTATTTTATTTTATTCGCTACATACCGTTGTAGATTTGTCGGGCTGCAACCTTTGTAGAACTGATTGCAATATACCAGCATCTTAAATTACAGTCCACTAGTTTCATTACCACCTGAAGGAACCTTTTTTTACACGAATAAATGAACCGGTTTTTAAAAGGTTGATAAATACACAGATGGCAAATTCGCGTAAATAAAAACGTTCAAAATTAAATTCCAAACTAATCTCAATGCTTTAAATCTCAATCTCTATAGAGTCTAGACAGTAGATGTTTCTCTGTTTATTGGTGTCAAATAAATGGCAGACAGGAACATTTACTGTTAGAGACTGGAATTGGAATTTTTAAGGAAATCGCTCAGAGGCTGGTCGACACTTCGCGTGACCAGAGGCCTGGTGTATTTTTTAGCCTAAGATTAAGCGTCTCCATTCAATGTGGCAACGCTACCAGTCTTCTGGGCACTTTTCCAGAAGACAGCGATGTGGAGGAATACTTTGACGCAAGCGCAAATAACACAAGACGGGTGCGGGTTGGGCGCGAGTCGGAGTGCGTGTCTCCCGCCATTATAGACAAAGCGCGGGCCGCGCGGGTTGGAAGCCGCGCGCGGTTTCCGCGCTCCACCCGACGCTGGCCCGACCCACGCCCGTCCCGCGCCTGACCCGCACCCGCGCTTTGTGTGGTATTTGTGTTGTTAATATTGTTTTTACCATTGCCACTCGAAAAAGGGCATTTAATTCATCGATAACAGTGAATAAAACTCTCTTTTACTCACAAGAGAGTAAAAATATTTTGAATTTGGAACAAGCACGAATTATGTACTAAGAAATGAATAAAACGTGCTGAACGTACGTACTGGCTGGCTGGCTGGATGGAGCTATCAAATTTAAATAAATACTACAGGTTGGCTGGTTCAACGAGAGACTTATTGAAGGAGGATGTTTAGTACTTGGTTCTCGTTCTAAATATGTGTAAAAAATTGTACCTTAATTTTTGAAATATTTTAAAATCGATTTCATACATTTCTGTGGACACTATTCCGCGCAAACAAATCAAAATTTCATGCAGTGAGGTGATGCACCTTGCTAGGTCAGTGTCCATCGGTGGCTATTTTACCCTCTTTGCCTTTTGTACTAGACAGCAGACCCCGAAAAGTCAGAGCTAGCGCGAGCATTTTGACTACTATAGGTACCTACGCGTGATTTGTGGTAGAATATTTTTTTCATCTTTTTTTCTTTATTTGTAGGTACGCACATTCTACCATATTCTTGAATATGTCTCTCATTCACCCAGTCATGCTATATACCACTATTTATTTTCTTGCAGTCAATGGTAAAAAGTAGAGTACACAACTCGTGAAAAAAAAAATCATCTCGGGCCTTGTACCTATCCCTCGCTCCGCTCAGGATTCTATTTTTGAACCACGAGCGAAGAATCTTTCGCTGCTCGGGATCTAACTTAGTCCCTCGAATTAAATTCTCTCTTTTTTCACTTGTTGTATAATCTACTATTATTTGTTCAAATGCTGGGCTCTGTGTAGTTATTATTATTATTATAGATGTCCTTTATTTTATTTCATATATAAATAAATAAAGACATCAATCGATAATAAGAAAATCGTCGATCAATGTGTAATTGAATGAAATAACTGAAAGGGGTCATTGTACTCATCAGTATGAACAACTTTTACTATGGGACCAAACTTGAAATCGTGAAAATATAAAAATGTTAAATGTTTATTTCATAAACTTGTAAAAACTATTAGGTAAATCATTGGAAACCACCTTTGTTTGCTTGTGTTACGGAGTTTCGCACTTCCGAAGTCTACAGCTATGTTTAGGCATGTCTAGCGGCGGTATTGTTAACACATCAACCATTCAATTTTGGTTTATCAACTTATCACTAGATGGCGTTGTGCAGTTCTAATTGATTTTTACATCGCGGTGTGTGTTTCAGGGTTGGTCCCACAGTAAAAGTTGTTCATACTGATGAGTACAATGAGCCTATAAGAGGTTTTCAGTTAGGTATTTCAATAACACGTTGTATATATGTGTGCACAATAAATAGATAGGTATGTACCTACTATGAATAGTTGTTTGTTTGCGCGTGTGACATTTGCGTCTTGATCTCAATCAAACGATGTGATTAGTCATCAATATTTTGGTCCATCAATCACAGCAGCAGCTGTTGACATCACAGAAATAGATAGAGTTAGAATGGCTATTACGATTACTTAGCAAGAGAACCAGTGTCGCCAAACTCACACATTTACAACTGAAATAGTACATTACAATACACAAAAAACCGCGACGTGATTGGGTCCCAATTTAAAATTCAAATTGGGCCTTAAACTGGTACAGTGTTTATTTAATTCAATCTTAATGCGAGTTTTTAAAATTTGTTTTTAACGATCATGTCAAAATCACATAAGACGTTTTTCCATTCTAATCAAATCGTACGCAACAACTAGTGAGTTCAACTACTCGAAGCCAGGGGGCGCTTCATTTAAATGACACTATTTTGGCCTCAATTGCATTAGAAATAGATATTTTATTCGAATGCATGCTAGGTAGCATAACAGATAACTAACTACTCGCTGCTAGAGGGCGCTTAAACTATAGTACGCTATTTGCACGCAAATAAATTACAAATAGAATATTCGCATGCATGCTGAGTAGCCTGTCTACTACGGGAATGTCATTCAGCGAACCAACGACAGTCATTCGCGTAACCATACATTGCTGCCTTAAAATTATCGCAGCTTCGACCGCAAGGAACATCGTACGTAATGAATTAATACGTACGTATTGTTTTAATTGTGTCTTGCTAAGGAATAGTTTTCAATGACTATGAGGTACATATTTTTTCAAATTTTTTGCAAGATTTCTTAATTATTAAGATATTATACTCGTTGGTGAAAATAAATCCTCCTTTTTGATGAACTGAGTACTTGGATTCTTCCTTTGCAACTTATAACAGCACAGGACGGCATTTTAAACTAATAATAGTCCCAGCTTTGCACAGCGATATGTTCCGCGAGCAACTAAATGCGTCGTTTGATCATATTAGGTTATGAGCGTTTAGGTTATGAGCTTCATGTTCAAAGTTGTGGGGCACCCACCCCGCCCACTTAGCCATTCTAACTATATCTATTTCTGTGGTTGACATAATGATTTGACAGCTGATTAGTTGATTCTTGCGTTAGTCAGAAACTGGAGTAAAATCTTTTGACGACGTTGACTTCAACTTACTTGAGTTTCTTGCAGTCTCTCGCCAAAGCTAGAGCCTCCCTAGTTCCTCGCACGTTGATAAGAGTCGCCAGTTTGATGGTCTCGTTGAAGCGCACGGTGGCAGCCATGTGGATAAACATAAAATAAGCTGACTCACGGCGCCGGCGGCCCATCTCAAGGGAGACTAGCCATCCTCGGGGGACATACCTATGATATAGTGCGCATGTGTGTGCACAAACCCAGGTGCACTTTCTATTCTCTCACTCTCATAATCCGATGAGACGGCAATCCGACACGACCGGAGAGAGATCAGGCGCAGGACCGACGGCTTTACGTGCTCTCCGAGGCACCGGGAGTGTAGCACCGCGAACTACCTGACTCCGGGCTGCTAATGAGAATTTTTTTTGACAGAAAAATAACACCAACACTTTTAGCTCGACCCGGGAATCGAACCCAGACCACTCGCTTAGCAGTCACGCTTGTGATCACTAGGCTAACGAGGCAGTCAACTTTAACTGTGTAGCATAATCTCTATTTTTAGCCGACTGCGCAACAGCAAAATATAACATAACATAACATCACGCCTGTCTTTCCCCGAAGGGGTAAGTAGAGGTGTATAGTACACCCACATTTCGCCAGTTATGTTGTAGTCCCATGTAATAGGGGGCGAGCCTATTGCCATTAACCAGGCACAAATCCAGACTCCAGGCTGCTACTGAGAATTTGCGCAACAGCAAAGACAGGGTTATGTTTTTTCTTACTTGTCAAAGTTAGTAAACAATCTTGGCATTTGTCATGTCGTACACCTGCCGACATGAACAGTGTAGCAGCAGATATTGCGGTGTATTTTAATATATCTTTAGGAAAGAAGAGGCGTTATACAAGGTTCTGCAGGCGTAGCATGACCGCTGTAGACAAAGCTTATGTCGACAGAAGAATAGACAAAATGACGTATTGTATAAATATTTCTTCCGTCCTTAGCATGCCGATGTCAATATTGAAGAAATTTTTATTTGTTATACAAGAGTGCAAAGTTGCTTTTTAACCGCGTACTCAATTTTGATGACCGAGCAAGCGAAGGATTTTAAAACTTAATCACGAGCGCAGCGAATGATTCAAAAGTTAGAATCCTGAGCGTCAGCGAGGGAATCAAAAGAGCACAAGGTGAAAAATCTTTGCACTCGAGTGCAACACGTAACTTTTCATCCCACCTCAGCGAGGAAATGACTGAAAAGAAATGGCAAAACAAAACATTTACAATCACAGGATACTTTTATTTCAGTTTAGGTATTAACTACTACATTATGATAGGTAAGTAGGTATTACAGAATAATCTTTAAATTATAACAAATAATACTTAGGTATAATTAAGAAAAATTGAAAGTAACGTTGCTACAGTTACTTAAGTAGAGAGTAATATTTTTGTTAGGTACTGTAATGTTGGTGTTAGTGACTTGTGTACTGTTTTTCGGTAAACTATCTGTCATACTAAATAGTTGTACCGATTCATCGGATTCCCTTGGCGTAAATGAGCAAAACGTTTTCTGAGAAAGTTTTGGTACCTTTATCTAGTCGCCACATTGTCATGTTAAACATATCGCACTGTTTCAAATACTTCTCGCGTGATTGTTGAGGGAGAAAGCTCATTTGTGCATTATTAACAGTTTCAGTCAATTCTGTTGGCGTCAAATAAACTTCCTCGTCGCTAGAACCACTCATTTTAGGGTAATAGATCTGTGCATTTTAGGTTTTACACTTGTTTTCAAGTTTTTTGTTTTTAACCTAAGATTTTAACAATATGACGTGAAAAAAAAACTGGCGCGCGCAAAGCAAATAAAAAAAAAGTACACCAAGAAGGTTCCGAGTCTGAGTTTTTAACAAATTAAAAAAGGTTGTTTGATAAATTCGGCACCATGGAGGGAGAAGTAAATAGGTTTAATGATGTATTGAATTCACAAACTTAGTGCACACGATGTTCTAAATTAAATTTACTTAATCCCCTAGCGGATAAAAACGGCTTTTGCACTCAGATCAGATATCGAAGAGCAAAAATACTCTTTCCGAGATGGGGGGATGAAAAGAAATGTTTCTATACTTCGATCGACACAGGTCTACAACGTCGAGCATGACGAACATATTTTCTCTACTTTTGACAGTTAGGGAGTTTCTCTTCAAATAAAAGAAATTAGTCTACATCTCATGAGACCTAGACAAAATTATTCTTTAGTTTTATTAGGACTAGATTCTTTTTAAATTGGTTTTATTGGAGTTTTTGAACAACAATAATAACATGTCGGGTTCCTATCGTCGCTATCTCCGTAGTTATTATCAAAAACTAGCCGTGCCCGCGTGTAATTCGTAATAAGTATCGAATGACTATCGTGCATCCCTCGGGAACTGTGTGTCTTCCCGGGATGGTCTATGTGCTAATCTTCATCCAAATCCGTTTGAACATGATTGAAGGACAAACAAACAAACATCCATACTTTCGCATTTATAATATTAGTAGGATTACATATAAGAAAATTAGCTGAATGCCCGCTGCTTTAATTCTGAATCTGACCGGGAATCTTAAATAATGGGACTGGGACTGTATGAAGAACACTCAATCACAATACCTACCTATTCACAATGCTAATAATCGGTACATAGGAATATGACTTACTTCTTTTTTGACATCAATAACATGCTTTTCCACAAAACCAAAAACATTATTTATACATTACATTACATTTTTACATTTTTTTTTATTTTTTTATTTTTTTTTATTTTTTTATTATAATTATAGGTAGTGAAATTATTTACAACAAAGCGAACTAAGTACATACCTACTATTTACATTGTTTTAATTTGAATAACAACTAATAATTTACTTTGTAGAACGCATCTTTCGACCTTCGACCTTGACATTCATGACTATAAAATGCGTATTGTTGTTGCTTTGAATTACGTACAAAATGTTTCAAAACTTATTCGATTCACCTTTTTTCTAGATAACGAAACGTAATAATATGGTAGGATTTGGTACAATTTGTACGTCACTAGCTACGTTCTCATTGCTATGAAAAAAGATCTGTCACTTTGGCTACGTAGAAATTCGAGTCGACGGGTCGCCCCATGCTCGAGAAGAAGAGATATCTTGACATATAGAAAGAGCTTTGTCTACTCTTGGAAGAATAGACATATAATTGGTCATGCTACGCCTACCTGGGTCCATCTATTTTTATCATACTCTCTTTAAATCATACAGCCGACAAAAATGGTATCGCTTGACTTTTTTGGGACATTTGTATTACTAGAACATGTTTTATTTTTGCTGACTATTGTCAGACCGATTAAAAGCATTAGCAAAAAGTTATATTTCACACTAACGTACTCTGCATTCTAACAGCAACGGATATTTATGTGTGTATCATCATCATCATTTCAGCCAAAAGACGTCCATTGCTGGACAAAGGCCTCCCCCAAGCATCGCCACAACGACCGGACATGCGCCTTCCGCATCCAGCGGATTCCCGCGACCTTCACCAGGTCGTCGGTCCACCTTGTGGGGAGCCTACCCACGCTGCGCCTTCCAGTACGCGGTCGCCACTCCAGAACTTTACTGCCCCATCGGCCATCCGTTCTGCGAGCAATGTGCCCCACCCACTGCCACTTAAGTTTGGCAACTCTTCGGGCTATGTTGGTTACTTTTGTTCTCCTGCGAATCTCCTCATTTCTGATTCGATCACGCAGGGACACTCCGAGCATAGCTCTCTCCCATAGATTAATAACACAAAAGATACCTAACCCGCGCGCACAATTTGATGCAACAAATAGGGCGCCCAGGTGGGCCACACTACGCCCGGCCGCTCCGTATTGTTCAAGGTTAACGCGGTCCGAACGCATCTCCCGGAAAATAATTAAATGTGACGATTTGTGCGATTAAATGGTGTCACAACACATCGGAAATACATAAAAAGTGTATTAACATCACTTTTCACAATCAAGCTATGATTATATTTTAGTATTTTGACCTTTTAAGCAAATAAAAACAATCGTTTCATTTCGTACTTAGTAAAAGCTCAGTGTTGCAAGATATTAAAGAAATGATTTTCCCATTTTAACTGTCTTAATTGCTCCGATTGATGAATTTATAAAGTAGTAACTGATATTAAACAATAAATCTATTATAGTGATGAGTGTGTATATGCCGACTGATGACATAACAAACTTGGTGGACTTCATGGATTGTCTTGGCTCGGTGAGTGCAATTATTGACAGTTGTGATTTAGAATGTTGTTATGTTTTGGGAGCCTTTAATGCGCACCCAACTGAACGTTTTTATAAAGAATTACAAAGTTTTTGTATTGACCTTCAATGGTCCTGTATTGACACTGAGTTGTTGGGTATTCATTCGGATACCCACACTTTTATAAGTGATGCTCACGGATCTAGACGGTGGTTAGATCACTGTCTAGTTATGAAGGCAGCTGTGTCTTCTATAGTACATGCCTATGTAAGATATGACGTGCTGTGGTCTGATCACTTCCCTCTGGTGATTGCATGTAATCTTGATTGTGTACAGATAAAACAGCCAAATGTTAATATTGAACCAAATCGGGTAATCTGGGGGGAAAGAAGTCAGGAGCAGCTACAGAAATATAATGAAATGTGTCATGAAAAATTGTGACTTATTGACTTCCCAGATGACTGTAGGGAATGTTGCGGGCGAACATGTAGTGAACCTAGCCACATGCGCATTATAGATAGAATTTACAGCTCCATTGTTAGTGCATTAAGCGAGTCGGCCATCCAGACTACGTGTAGGGGTAATCCTAATCCCGGAAAGCGAGGGGCAGTCGTGGGCTGGGGTATGCATGTGAGCAGCGCACACAGGGCGGCTAGAAATAAATATTTATGCTGGATTGATAGTAACAGGCCTACATCTGGGCGTATTTATGTCGAAATGCGTGAAGCTAGAAGAATTGTTAAGTTGCGTTTGAAGTGGTGTCAAGATCACGAGACTCAAATTAAAATGGATATTCTAGCTTCACAACATTCTAAAAACGATTTCCGAAAATTTTGGAAGTGTACTAATAGGTTGAAGGGCAAACCCGGCCTCCCTGTGTGCGTTGGTGGCGTGAGTGATGTGAGGGAAATAGCCAATCTTTTTGTAGACCACTTTAGTGTAAAATCGCCACTAGGCCCCTCTAGTCTGGTGCTCGGTGCTGAGACACGGAAAGAGTTGGGAATTCAAATTACTGCTAAAACTATTTCTAAAATAATAAAAGAAATGGGTAGAGGAAAGTCCCCTGGTTACGATGGTCTCACCATTGAACATCTTAGATTTGCTGGGCCGCACTTGCCAAGAGTGCTAGCTATGCTGTTTTCCTTCTGCCTTGGTCATGCTTACATGCCGGGTGATATGATTAAAACAACAGTGGTGCCTATCGTCAGAAATAAAACAGGTGATATGGGAGACAAAAACAACTACAGACCAATATCTCTTGCCACAGTCATATCAAAGGTTTTTGACAGCGTGATTAACACTCATCTTAACAGATTTATACGGATCCATGACAACCAATTTGGGTTTCGTGCTGGACTCTCCACAGAGAGCGCCATACTGAGTGTTAAACACGCTTTGAAATACTATTCGGATCGACAGACTCCAGTCTACGCTTGTTTCCTTGACTTGAGTAGGGCTTTTGACTTGGTGTCCTATAACATCTTGTGGAGAAAGTTAGAAGAGGTAAATTTACCCTCTGAATTAATCAACATTTTAAAATATTGGTACGAACACCAAGTCAATAGCGTGAAGTGGGCGGGTGCCATGTCGAAGTGCTATGGGTTGGAGTGCGGGGTGAGGCAAGGGGGTTTGTGCTCGCCTACGCTCTTTAACTTATATATTAACGATCTCATTGGTGAGCTTAGCAGCATGCGCGTCGGTTGTCATATTGATAGCGTATGCGTTAATAACGTTAGCTATGCAGATGACATGGTGCTGCTGAGCGCATCAATTTGTGGGCTTAAAAAACTCGTGGCCACTTGCGAAAAATATGCCAGGCTACATGGTCTTGCGTATAATGTTAAGAAGAGTGTGGTCATGGTCTTTGGGGCTAGAGGTAAATACCCAGAAGCAGTACCGGATGTAAAAATAAACAATGTACCCCTAAAAAGGGTACAACAATTTACATATCTTGGTCATGTAATGACCACTAGCCTCAAAGACGATGACGATATTGACAGGGAGCGGAGGGCGCTGTGTGTAAGAGCAAACATGATTGCCCGCAGATTCGTGCGTACCTCTAAGGAGGTCAAACTTACGCTGTTTAGAGCTTACTGTTCATCATTTTACACAAGCAGTCTGTGGGCACATTACACTCAAAAAACATACAGCGCCCTTCGTGTACAGTACAATAATGCCTTCAGGGTGCTGCTGGGGTTGCCTCGATACTGCAGCGCATCAGGGATGTTCGCGGTTGCTCGCACAGACTGCTTCTATGCAGTCATGCGGAAGCGATGTGCATCCCTGGTCCGTAGGGTTCGGGCCAGCAACAACAGTATCCTAATGACGCTAGCTAGCAGGCTAGACTGTGTGTTTCTGAACCACTGCTGCAAGGTTTCAGCTGGATCTGTGACCTTGCGGTAGTGTTCTCAGGAACGGTAACAAAAATGTACATACTAACATAGTTTCTAAGCACTATGAGTCTATGTTACTCGAATAAATAAATTTAAATAAAAAAAAAAAAATTACTTATGTAATACACACACGTATATGTACGTACAGTCGACCGAATTTCAATGGTAACACTTGAATTTCGAAAAACGCCCTTACTGCTTACGCAATAAAGATGCCATCAAGGTCAAACTGCTACCACTGACGTGCGGTCGCCTGTACGTGAGTAAGTTTAAACATTTATATACCTAAAATGTGTTTTTTCAAAACTGACCTCTAAACGAACTGTATCATATTTTTTTAATCATAACGTTTATTACGTGTTCTTGTTTGAAGAAGTCCTACTGAACCAATTATTGCTGAAAAATAGTTAATAAATAATAAGTCTCATCCGTAGGGAAGAATGTCAGAAACCATCCAAAAAACATTTTTGGGGACAATTACTTTTTTAGTGGTGTGCGTGTGTAAACGTATCAGCGCTAGCACACATAATGATTTTTTGGCATCAGTATTGCTAGCGCGTAATGTATGAAACTATCCTTCTATGTGTAGTAATTCTATGCTCTCTCCATTGCTCTTTGAGTGACTGTTTTACTAACAAGTATTATAGTTTGCATACTTTATTGCTGTATTCCTATTAATTCAAGGATGTAAGGTCAGGTAACAAGGCGGAAATTCAAGAAAATCTAGATTCAAAAACTGTCTTTCATTCTTTTATTCTTCCTTATTGTAAACATAATAATATTACGCAATAACAAGATACATAGGTACCAGGAAAGTTCATTTACAAAGGCTAGCTTAACTCAGAATTCATAATTAATTCATTTATACTTTGGTTTGATGTTAATGTATGAAATGACGTTCTTGAATCTAGAATAATTATGCTTGAACATCATTCTAGAATTCGAGTCCGAGGCCCGTACTACGAAACGAAACTCGAACTTTGATCACTGCTTAAAACTAGTTTTGAGTTGAGCTTTAATTTTAGAATATTCCTCAAGCATAGATTCATTGATTACAGTTCAGCTCAGCTTAGCTTTATTCTAAACTGTCACCTAATTAGGTTCTTAAGCAGACATTTGATCTGTAATCTTAAGTGTAGTCAATACCGCGCATGAGTGCAGATTTCTTTGCTTTTTCAAGATGTATTCGTGTGTTATGTTGTTGAATTGAAGTTTACTGAAAATTTGAATAAAACTGACTCTTGAGTAACGATAGTCAGGTGATTTAATATCAGTCTGTACTTGAGGAATGTTTTGTAATACGGATCATAGTGTCATGGTGACATTTTTGCAATCTCGATATCCCAAATGCAAAATTGTTACATATATGCAGATGATACGGCTATTTCTTTTTCCGCAAACTCATTGTTAGAACTACAGACTGCTGCACAGAATGGCTTCAATACTGCCTTAAATCGGCTTTCCATACACACCCTTTCCCTTACCCTCAATGCCACTAAAACAAATTTCATTACCACATTAACAAATTGCTTCCCAACCAAAAACCACAATTTCCATAAAAGCCCACTCTTGTGCCTCACAATCTCATATTAATTGTCAATGTCCTTCACTCACCTCAGTGGAACAAATTAAATATCTTGGAGTAATTCTGGACAAACACCTCAAATTCAAACCTCATATTAACACGCTATCTGGCCGAGTACGTAAGCTAATATACATTTTCAAGACTCTGCGACAGGTAGCAAACCCATTAATCATCCGAAATGTGTATTTTGCTCTGTGCCGGTCAATCGTAACCTACTGCATCTCATGCTGGGGTGGAGCTGCAAAGACCGTACTTATGCTACTAGAGATCGCCCACAGAGCTATACTAAAAGTCGCAACGTTTAGACCCATACTATTTCCGACAAATGAACTTTATAATACATGCAAGGTAAGGCAACAATTTATTTTACACATAGTCCTTCTACAACACCAAAAAACACCATTCCGACAAATCACAAAACGCCGTAAGGACCTAATCTGTACAATTCCTCCTGCTCACACATCTTTTATAAAAAAAATCTGTTTCTATCTTGGCCCTTCGCTATACAATAAAATTAATGCAAAATTCCCAATCTATAGTTCAACCAAAGACATTTCTATACTGACAGTATAATACCTTTATGAGTTCAACATACTTTAACTGTAAAAATACTGTCCGCTCATACCTTCAATCCGTTAACTATGACGAAACTGAAGGGTACTAATAAGTGAACACACACGCACACCCCACACACACTCTTATGTAACTCCTATCAAAAACTCAAACGCAAAACAAAAATTTGCACACTCACTCATTTAACGCACATACACACAGACGACCCACCCCCTCATACCTACACAGTCACACTAACACACAATACCTATCAATTTTAGAAATGTTTGTGCTTACCTTTTGTATCCTTCGTCTAAGCCCATGGTAGTACATATATCATTAATCTGTGCCCATGGTGACATTAAGCATTGAAGTCTACAGTCATTAAATCACATCTTTATTTAAAATCAATTCCGCCAATTTTAAACTAAATCGAACGACGCTCCTATTGGCAAGCGCGCTAGTGGCCTGATATTTATTTAAATAATCACTCTCCATCAAGTGTGTCGTCGGCCAGTTTGTAAACCTATCACAGCGTGATTGATAGTCTCACCTCTTCTGTGATGGTAGTCCAATCCAAGACACTGAGGCCAATCTTAATATCAGTGACGTCACCTTCCACTATCACTATCCTGTCTGCGAAGTGAGGCTGCTTCTCACGGACCATGTCGAACACCTGGACAGGATAGCAGCATAAGATTATTATGAAATGATGGTGTTTTGTGGTTTAACTGATGGTGGGTGTGGCATTGTGATTGGGATCGTGTAGCTCTGTGTAGAATTGAGCCGCATGATGACGCACCAGCACCAGTCATAATTTCTGACTGACGGCCCGCATTAATGATGAGGTGTAAAAAATTACTTGCCTGTAATTTTAAAGAACGCACAAACATTGCTGATGCTGCAATAATGCTTATAAAAATTAAACTTGACCAGCTACCCCAATTCTGTAAATGGTTTTCAGTTGATCAAAGACCTGACTGATCATAACTTGTTAGAACACCTAAAGTCTTTATACGGAGTCCTGTGAGTCTCTATCACATTAAAAACAACAGAATATGGCAGATTAAGCGGTGAAGTGTATGCATGGAATTAATAAGTACGATGTACTTGAGAGTGACTGTTAAAGTATAAAAAGGTTATGTCTTTTCCAGTCTTCAGACACCCACACAGATGCCGAGAGTCCGACTCTCGAGAAACAGAACACGATGCAGCAGCGGCTGCCAGGGGGACCGGTGGCGGGGTCCCACGGCTGCACCCTGAGTCGAGGTCCGAGCTCCCCCCTGGGGACGCCCTCACGGTGTCGCAACCGGAGATAATCTCGTCACGCGAGACCGGCCCTATGCTCTAGAGTAGTTCCTAGGAGTAGGCTTAATAGCCACTGGCAACGGCTGCTAGGGGGACATAGGAACGGCGGGGTCCCCCTGCAATGCCTCAGTAAGCCGAGGTCCGAGCCCCCCCTTGGGGGACGCCCTTATACCTTATGCGGTATTGCAACCGCGATTTTAGTTTTTATGTTTAGGATTAGTGATTAGTTTAGGTTCTTACTGTTCGTCAGTTTTGTGCTTAAATCGGTTTTAAGAAGGCACACTACCTTGCCACCACCAAATAAAAAAAAACGGAAAAATGTCCTCCCATGTACTCCGCACCAAACCACCTTCGCAAGACATCAGTTTTATACTATAAGTACTCACATATACGAAGCGATCGATAAACAACGAAATATCTTAAATGATAACAAACACACAGTAAAATCCAAAGTAACAGAGTGGCTACTACAGAAGGACTATTCCTATACGGAGTCTTTGCTTGCTTACATCGCCTAATATCAGTGCACACACACCTTGTCTTACTAGTTTACACAGCCCACACATACACACACCCCCTCACCCCTGTTTGTACAGACGTCCTTACGAGGACTATAGTGAAATACTGCCATCCGAGGACGCTCTAAAAAACCGACTTAACGATGTTGTACGACTTTTTTAATAGGAGAGAAAGAAAGAGAAGATCAAATTAAAAGTGATCAGCCTATTTGTATAGCGCTATCTCAACATTTTTAGGTGTGAATTTCTGTTTACAATATGCGGACCAGAATACACATGCAAACGCGCCTGGCATCTGTCTTCCGGGACGTGTGTGAAGACATATGAGGACGTTGACCATCTGACCAGAGACTTCAATCCGAGGACGCATTTTAACACACTTTTTCTTGTTCGTTGCCTAATGGGGGGACCCTGTGTTAGACTTTACATGAATAATCCCAGGACGTTTTTCCAAGCAGAAGATGTACTATATGGGGACTTCAATATGGTACTTACGAAATTTTCCGTTATGTTTATGCAGTAATTTGTTACTAGCTTTTATTTGTTTTATTGTAACTCAGGACACACATTTATTGATCTAAGTACTATCCGAGGTCTTCAAAGTATTAAAGTAATCCAGCGTTGCCGTTCTGCAGCAGACGAAAGTTATGTTAGAACTGTATGCCGTGATCCTGATCTGACCGCCATCTCTCAGCCAACTACGCATTTAAACAAATCTGACAAACCCAAACTCGGTGTGAAAACAGTAACTACAGCAGAAGTCCTGTGACCACCTTCCAGCTCTATTATCAGACCGTGATCACCATCTCTCAGCCAACTACTCATTAAGACAAATCTAACGAGCCCTAACTCGGTGTATCTACGTTAACCACAGCGTAGATCCTGTGACCACCTTCCGGCTCCATCATCATATCAGCTCCTACGCACCATAATATTGCATTGTCATCGAGTTTACATACGTATACCAAATTTTAACGAATTCTGATAACAGGAACTGGTTCAAAAGTTACTTGCGGCTCGAATCATCGGTGACTATGCTATTCCCAATCGGCTAGACCCTCTAGCTTTGCGAAGAGACGTTGCATCTCTGTGTCCTATATCGCATGTACAATGGGGAGTGTTCTGAGGAATTGTTCGACCTTATACCAGCCGCTGACTTCCACCATCGTACCACCCGCTATAAATCTAAATTCCATTCTCACCATCTTGATGGTTGGTGGTCAACTACAGTACGTTTCACACGCCACTTTTTGCCTCGTACAGCAAAACTGTGGAACCAACTTCCGTCAGCGGTTTTTTCGATCAAATTCGACATGGAAGCCTTCAAGAAAAGAGCATACGTCTTTTTAAAAGGTCGGCGACGCATCGGCGACTCCCCTGGTGTTACGGATGTCCATGGGCGGCGGAGATTGCTTACCATCAGGTGACCCGTATGCTCGTTTGCCCTCCTATGTTATAAAAAATAAACTTGCAAAATTTGAACACATACTAATACGGAACGTTAAATAAAAGCTTGTAACTTGTAAATGTGAATTTAATTTTCTAAACTCATCATATCA
The DNA here is from genome assembly GCA_949699075.1 of Asteroscopus sphinx. Taxonomy (NCBI): domain Eukaryota; kingdom Metazoa; phylum Arthropoda; class Insecta; order Lepidoptera; family Noctuidae; genus Asteroscopus; species Asteroscopus sphinx. The sequence goes on from OX453032.1 coordinate 5,363,134, forward strand.
AGTCAGCTGATCGCGGGATCGACGGTCACGGGATGCGTGACCTTGTGTTGTTTGGTCGGTGCATCCTGGGTACGGGCAATAGAATCCATACGAGAGATTAACCTTCGGAGGATCTTATTGCCTGTGGCGAATATTCTGGCGCGGGAGGGGCCGTTCCGGAACAGTGGGAAGTTGCTCCATGTGTCCCTCTGATTTCAACAGAGGGCACAGTGGGCAGACAGCGGGGGGATTGTCCTTTCCTGCCCCCGTCAATCTCGTAACCCCAGGAGTGCTCGCTGACTAGTGTTCTCGCGCCTCTTGGGATTGAGGGTCTTGGCTTCACCGCCCGGACCGTGAGGAAGAAAACCTCTATAAAAATTACGGGAGCTAGGGCCTGCGAGCAGCAGACTCGGGCTAGTCTACTGCCCAACCAGCAGCTGGCGTAGCTGGCACAGCTGGTGTAGCTGGCACAGTTGGCGTAGCTAGCACAGCTGGCGTAGCTGACAAAGTTGGCGCAGCTGGCATGCTGACGTAGCTGGCTCAGTTGGTGTTGCTGGCGCAGCTGGCGTAGCTGACACTGCTGGCACAAATGGCGTTTTTGGCGCAGCTGGTAAAGGCCCGTGAGGTGAGGTGGCGTGCAGTGTTCCGTGTGCGCCACCAAGGAGGGTGCGGCTAACGTTAGGCCGCACGGGGAGAACGAGCTCGCCTGCTTGTGGCGGGCCGGGACCTGTCGGGGTTGGTTGTGTGAATACTCACAGGTTCCCATGCCGACTACGGTAGTTGAAGGAACACCGTGGTGGTTTTAGTCGGTAAGAGTCTGACACTGGCTTTGCCTACCCCGGGTGGAGTGCGTCCATAAGGATTGCCCCACGGCAAAATAAAGAAAGTTTCTAATGATGAAAGAATTTTATTATTAAAATCGGTTCAGTAGGATCAGGGGCTCGTAGCGAAGCAACGACTGCGTGGATTGTACGATCTGCAAGGTTAAGCTGTACTTGCCGCGGTCAGTCTGTGGATAGGTGACCGTTTCGTTACACATCGAGACCCCTCCGTGCCTCGGTGAGCACGTTAAGCTGTCGGTCCCGGTTTTCATACGAATATCTATGGCAGTCGTTACAGGTAGTCAGAATCCTGAAAGTCTGACAACTGGTCTAACCTCCGAATGTCAGTATTACCCAGTAACTGGGTTGCGGAGGTCTGATGGCAGTCGCTCCGTGTAAAATACCGATGTTCAGTTGCATCTGGCTAGACTGGAAGTCGACCCCAATATAATTGGGAAAAGGCTCGGAGGATTTTGATGATGGTTCAGTAGTTTCAGAGTTTATCCATTACAAACAAACAAACAAATCTTTCCTTATAATAATTTCTTAGGTTTTCGCGATCACTACACATTATAATAAAACAAGTTTTACCGATATAATCCTGTTAAACTTGTTTTATTACAAAATCTTTCCTTGTATTAGTATAGATTAGTATGACGTCGTTGAAGTTTCGCCACTTAATTTTATTTCACGTTGTTTACCTACTATTATAAATTTAAAGTATAAATAACACTGTTTACCTGATTACGGCTAAACGACTGAACCAGTTTTGACGAAACTTGGTACAAAGATAGTCTGGGACCCGGACAAGGAAATATGCTAGTTTTATTCGCGATGAAAAATAATTGTTAGTTTTTACTTCTAATTTTGTAATCCCTTTAAATTTTATGTATGTGATTGTATGTTTTGAAACGTTATGCTAAAATTACAGCACTGAATGGGATAACATTTGTAAATGGTAGGTCAGAAATCAGGTTAACACTTAAGATAGATAGGTAGTGAATTTAACGTAGTTTTTTAGGGAATTTTGTTGATCATAATTGAAATATTGATGTCACGAATATATTGGCCTGTATTTTGAACACGCTTTTATTTTGCCGACCATTTTTTTCCGTGAGGAAATCCTCACGGACACACTCCGCCAGTACTGGAATTACTTACTTAAACCACCACGATGTTCCTCTAATAACCCGGGGGCGTGCGATAGCCTTCGCAGTTGCTAACCACCCCCGACCGGTTCCGGTTCGCCACTATTAGGCGAGCCCCTTCTCCCTGTGTGGCCTAACATCGGCCGCACCATCCATGGTGGCGCGCGCAGAACAACAGTGCGCCTCCGTCACAGGCCTTGACTGGTCGAGCGACGGGCTACCCCGAGTCTGCCACCCACAGGCCCTATCCTTCCATAATTTCTTATAGAGGTTTTATTCCTCGCGGTCCGGGCGGTGAAGACAAGACCCTCGGTCCCAAAAGGAGGTTTGAGAACCACCACACCACTATTTATGCTCGGGTTACGAGGTCGAAGGGGGCACAGAAGGACACAATCCCCCCGCTGCCTGCCCAGTGGCAGGGTGAGTGCACACCTGGCCCTTCCCTGCTCCTCCACTGTGCCGTCTACTGGCATCAGAGGGATACGTGGAGCAACTTCCCATCAGCTCAGATCGGGCCCCTCCCATGCCAAAATATTTACCATGGGCAATAAGTCCCCCGGTCCAAAGAAGAATTATTGCCCGTGCCCAGGTTGTACCAGCCCAACAACTGCTGTTCCCTCCAGAGATATTAAAAAGGACCACCAGCCATCAGGCACATGAGGATGTTTTATGGCCTAGCACCCCTTAATCTATCGACCGGTAACTTTGTAACGGAATCTAAGGAACTAAATTCTACACAGTTCTAATCGTTGTATTGTATCATTATGAAACATAGCAATTATTTAAACAATAATGGTATGTATTTCTGATGACAATACAATCATATTTTACCATCAAGCTGTTCTGAATTCTGATGATGGAGCTGGAAGGTGGGTTACGGAACCCTTGGATGGCTACTAGTAAACCCATAGAGTTTGAGCTCATTGGATTTGTATAACACACATAGTACATACACTTAGCAGCCTGTATATGGCGAAACGATGCGTTAATATCTTTTATTAGGTACATAAAGTAATTATAAGGAAACCCGTAACACATGGAAAATCTATCCTAACGAGGACCTGAATCTACTCTTGTCCGGAAAAGCTGCCCATCTTGGGACGTTTATACACTGTCTGGAAAAGCTACCAATCTGGGGACGTTTGTGTGAAGATTAACATATAAGTCCCCCCAAAGTACTAAAAACATGACTGAAATGTAAAACGTAGTGTGTATGAATTTTAAGTGGCGCCGCCTAGCGGACACACACTGTCGGAGTGTATGCATGAATAATGACTACCAAACCGAGGTTTGACTAAGTTTTCCTTATTAAGTATACAGAAAGACTCAAAATCGCGCGTAGAATACGATTCAGTGGTCAGGTCGATCCGAGGACGTACCAAAAAGTCCCCCCTTTGAAAACGTCCTCGGATGTGCCTTGTGTATTCATACGCATGTCCCCACAAGGTACTTAAAACAAACACACGCATACACACCTCCACTCCTCACAAATAATACACAAACCCACTCAAGAGTATGCTGAGAATATCTAATAATTGTTCACTTGTGTTGCTTTAAATCATATTCTATATATTTCATGTCCAAAAACTATCTCTTAAGATACAGGTTACCCTAGTTTAGGAGGTAGGGTTAATAAAATTTTATACAGATTTTGCAACATACAAGAATTGTAACCCAACGGTATTCTACTTTTTTTGTATACTCTAATATTTTATGTAACCTCTGTAATTTTTTTTGATGAATAAACTATTTAATTTAATTTAATTTAAAACTTTCGGCGAATGGAGTCCCACACGGGACTCTCCGCCACCAGTCCGGTTAAGCAGAAATGGTACCTCGGTACCACCTGCGAGAGTCAATTCGAAAAACTAAAAAAACCAGTCTTCAGAAATTCTAACAGAAAAAAATGTTACTTACAGGATCTTGCAGAATGAATTGTAATCTTTCTTGAGTCGTCTTCCCTTTCTTTGCTCTCATCAACAAGTACATCTTCTTCAGCTTGCATGCTCTGTTAAACAAGGAAAAATGTTTTAAATGCTTATAAAATCTGAGGTAAGGGTAAGCTGAGAGGAATTTATAGTACCTACATTATGATACAAGTGAGCTAAGTTGACTATCATACTCGAGGCTGGATTGCAGCCCGAGCCGAAGGCGAGGGCGTAATGGAGCCGAGAGTATAATAGTCAATGCTCACGCGTGTCATACGACGTTTTTCAACACACTTGCGAGGAAAAAAACATACAAATACATATTTTAGACAAATATTGAATTTGTGAAAAATGGCGCGCGTATTACAATACTGTAACCGCACGATGACATACAGCTATGCGCGCGCAGGTGGTCGAAGGAAACCGCCATACAGCCTTATATTAAAAATATAATAAATAGATATTTTTTATTTATAACACAAATTACTGTTAATTTGTCGACAAAAATAAATAATTTGATGAAATTAAATGTTTATTTATCATAAACAGCGTTATGTGGCTACATAACGCACGCGTGCTTTTTACATTATATTATTGCACTTTTACTTTACAGTTTATTTTTAAATCGCACCACAGAGTTTTTATGCCTAAACAAAATTAAACATTTTTGGGAATAAATCAACTGTATGGTACTTAAAATATAATAAATAAACATTTAATGATTTAAATTGTGGAAAGAAAAAATCGTTCACGAGCAGGATTCGAACCTGCGACTCCTGGCTCAGTACGCCAGTGCTTTAGCCACTAAGCTACCGTGCAGGTTCGAATCCTGCTCGTGAGCGATTTTTTCTTTCCACAATTTAAATCTTTAGAATTCGCTTCGCATGCGTAAAATGCGTTAAAATAATAAAATAATTAGTAAGGGTCTATCTATACGACTTTGATTTAACTGCAAAGTTAGTCGAGTCGGTTAAGGAACAATGTTTCTTATAAGATATCGCTGACGCCACCCAAAGACGTATAGTGGAGGATAATTTCGATACCACGAGCAGTGTTCACGGTAGCTTAGTGGCTAAAGCACTGGCGTACTGAGCCAGGAGTCGCAGGTTCGAATCCTGCTCGTGAGCGATTTTTTCTTTCCACAATTTAAATCTTTAGAATTCGCTTCGCATGCGTAAAATGTGTTAAAATAATAAAATAAACATTTAATTTCATCAAATTATTTATTTTTGCCAACAAATTAACGTTAATTTGTGTTATAAATAAAATAAACAATTTATTATATTTTTAATAAAATAGCTGTATGCAGGTTTCCTTCGACCACCTGCGCGCGCATAGCTGTATGTCACTGTGCGACACTGTGCAATTGCAGTAATCCGCACGCCATTTTTCACAAATTCAATATTTGTCTAAAATGTGTGTATGTTTTTTTCCTCGCAAGTGTGTTGAAAAACGTCGTATGAAACGCGTGAGCATTGACTATTATACTCTCGGCTCCATTACGCCCTCGCCTTCGGCTCGGGCTGCAATCCAGCCTCGAGTATAAGAGTTAACTTAGCTCACTTCTATCATAATGTACTATTATTATCACGATTTGCTTGATTATCCAGAATTCTGATGTATTTTCAACTCGCCATTTCTCACGTATGTTAGGGTCGCCTTCCACTCTACTGAATATTAGTATTCTACACGGAGCGATTGCTACTGGGCAATACGCATAATAAGATTAGAGCCAGTGTCAGATTTTTGCGGTTCCTGACATCCCTCAAAGTCTGCCGTAGATATTCGTATGACAAACGGGACCGACAGTTTAATGTGCTCTCCGAGGAACAAAAGGGGTCTCGATGTGTAACGAATGGTCAGCCAATATACGGGCTGTCTGCGAAAGTTAATCTCGAAGATAAAACAATCTGTGTGATTGTTATTAAGCCACGAGCCCGTTTGATATCATTGTAAAAGACCTATTTTTCATAGTTTTGCTTAATCCCCTCACCTGAAGAGCTTCTCAATGAGCTGCTTGCCGAGGAAGCCGGAGCCGCCCGTCATGAACACCGCGGCACCGCTGTAGAACTGCTGCACGGCTGAGTCTCCGCGGTCTATCACAGCATTCATCGCTTTCTGATGAGAGAAAGCCGCCAGTTCCACCTCTGCTGCCGGATCCATTGTTGCAGTCTTTAATCAAAACATATTTTTAACCGAATTCAAAAAAAAGGAGGAGGTTATGTATTCGGCGGCTTTTTTTTTTTTCATGTTTGTACACCGTTTACTCCGAGATTTGTGGGCCGATTTACGTGGCTGTTTTTTTATTTGGTACCTAGTTAATGAATTTCTTACGTAAATGATAATCATAATCATAATCAAACGTTTATTTGCCAGAAATACAATAATAGTATAAAGGTAAGATCTTAAAGCCTAGATGTCACTGTATTCTGCCTGCAAGCAAGCGTGCAAATTTTATTTTACATTATTATTATTCATTTATTCTTATTTTTAAATTTTTACTGTTATTAAATTATTATTACAATTATATGCTATTATTACACATTCATTTGCTATTATTGATAATATTCTTAGAACTAATTACAATTTTCTATGTTCCATAAATTCCTTAATACTATAGAAACAACATTTTTGAAGCCACTCTGTTAATTTTGTTTTAAACACATTACCTTCTAACAATCTCAACTCGTTTGGTATGTTGTTATAAACCAATACACACATGTTAAACACACCCTTCCTATAAATATATTTATAACCAGGCGGTTGATACAATAGGCTGCGAAACTTAGTCCTTTTTTGTCTTGCAAAGACCCCACTATATTGTTCAAAGTAGTGCATGTATTTTTTTGTAAAAATGCAGATATCTCTTATGTACATACATGGCAGCGGAAGAATTTTACATTTTTGAAATAAAGGTTTACAACTATCTAAAAACCATGCCTTGTTAATAACCCGGATGCATCGTTTTTGAATTTTGAAAACTCTGTCAGTATCGACAGAGTTTCCCCACATAATTAAACCATAGCTTAGTACGGATGACACATAACCATGGTAAGCTGATAAGGAAGCTTCTACAGAAACATTTTGTCTTAATTTTTTAAGCGCAAACACAAACCTATTAAGTTTCTGACATATTGACTCAATATGGATTTTCCAATTTAGATGTTTATCAACATTAAGTCCTAGAAATTTCAATTCATCTACTACTTGGACTTTCTCGTCCTTATAATTAATATCTAAGGCCAATTGTTTAGTATTATAGGAGTTAAATTCAATTAATTTTGTTTTGCTAATGTTTATGTTTAGATTATTATTCTCCATCCAACTGACTAAATCTAATAGGGTATTTTCGGTAACTGAGTTATATGCGATTTTATCCTCACATTTTATAATGACTGTAGTATCATCTGCAAAAAGGATACATTTCTGCAAAGTGGCTTCTGGAAGATCGTTTATATATAGCAAAAAAAGTAAAGGGCCGAGAATGCTACCCTGGGGTACACCATTTTTATTTATTATTGCCATTGATTTAAATTTCTCTTTCGAATATTTTTTGTTACTTTTTATTACAACTTTGGATATCTCTGTATACTGTTTCCTATTTTGTAGATAGCTAGATATCCATTCATATGCTTTTCCTCGTATACCATAGAAGTCTAATTTGTGTAAGAGTTTCGAATGATTAACAAAATCAAAAGCCTTACTCATGTCCAGAAATAGAGAAACCACTGCATTGCCATTATTTATGCTTTCTGATACTAGTTTTATTAAGTTAAAGATTGCAAGAGCAGTTGAACTTCCCTTACGGAATCCAAATTGCTCTTCCCGTAATACTTCATGCATAGAGAGAAAATGATTTAACCTAACAAGCATTGCCTTTTCCAAAATTTTTGATATAATAGGAACTATAGTAATGGGCCGATAGTTGTTAGGGTCTGACTTGTTTCCCTTTTTAAGAAGTGGTTTGACGATAGACATTTTTAACTGTTCAGGAAATACACCTTCTAGGAATGATAAGTTTATAACATGTGCTAATGGATAACATATCCAAATAGCACAAGACTTCAAAACTTGTGTGGTGATGTCATCATGTCCACTAGTTTTGCTATTATTTAAGGACATTATGATTTTATACACTTCTCTTGCATCTACAGGATTCAGAAAAATTGTATTTAGGTTTTTGTTTTTTTGATTGAGTTTAATATTACTGAAATTAAGAGGCTGATTAGATGTCAAATTAATGAAATAGTTATTAAACATGTTGCAAATGTCTGATGGATCGTTATATATTACATTATTAAGACTTATTGTTTCAATATCATTTTTATAGAGACTATTATTAGATATAGTTGAAGAGATGGCATTCCAAGTGGCTTTACATTTATTTTTATTCTTTTGTATACGCCTTGTATTCATTAGTTTCTGTGCTCTCTGTGAACATCGTCTAAAGATCTGATTATAAAGTTTGTAGTTTTTTTCATTTTGTTTTTTATTTATGGTACTATTTTTGAATTTTAAATATAGATTACGTTTTGTTTTGCTAGACTTTTTGATGCCTTTTGTTATCCAGTTCAGTGACACTGGTTTATTATTAACTTTAACTGTTATTACCGGGAAACACAGATCGTAATATAATCTGAAAGTCTCATAAAAAAAATTAAAGGCTTCTTCTACAGTATCTGATTCAAATGTTTCTGAAAATGAGAGAGAAGACATACATTCGCAAAATTTCTCGAGGTTACCCGAACAGTAGTCGCGTTTCAATTCAGACCAACAAGATACTGTTTTTTGTTTATTAGCTTTTATAGTTACTGTTTGAGCTGTTTCATGGTCTGACAGACCGAGGTAATAAATTTCTGACTGAACGTTTTTTATGTTACTAGCGATTTGGTCAATGCAAGAGTGTGAGAATGTGTAGTTGTTTTGTTAAGGCGCTACTAAGAGCTTAGTGGTGCCTCCATCAGTAAATTAATGATTACTCGCTGAGTATCTACATAATTAATCGATAATTTGTTTTTAACAATTGAAGTACAGGTACTATTAACTCCTGAAATTATAGTTCGCTGTAGTTGTTTAAAGAAAAAGTGCCAAAAGTGCCCGTTTTTGCATTTTTTGTATCTACAACTACAGCGAACTATAATTTAGAGAGTTAATAGTTTCTGATTAAACTAACAGTACTATTATTATTCGTACTTCAATTGGTAAAAACGAATTTTCGACTTATGTACTCCGCAAGTAATATTAGGTCCTTACATATGAAATTGGCGTTTTGTACGGGAGGAATATAAAGTATTTTTTTTTTGGAAATATATTGCACCGTTGTTATCTATGCACTTTTGCCATCTCATAGGTAGTTCATTGACCCCTTTACCAAAAAAACCATGGGGGCGAGAATCAATAAACTCTTTGAAGGCGGTTTGGACTGCCGCCTCAGAGTTGAATTTTTTTCCTTGTAAGAAGTTGTCCAAATTCCGGAAAAATGGTAATCTGTTGGAGCAAGGTCCGGGGAGTACGGTGGATGTCGCAGACATTCCAATTGTAGCTCATCTAACTTAGTGGTTGTTTGTTGTGCAGTGTGTGGTCTTGCGTTGTCGTGAAGCAGCAGTGGCCTAGAGCGATTGACCAATCTCGGTTGTTTAGCAGCTAGTTCTTTCTTCATAGTTTGCAGTTGCTGGCAATAGATATCTGCCGTAATCGTTTGGCCAGATTTTAGAAAGCTGTAGTGAACCACACCGGCGCCAGTCCACCAAACACTCACAAGTAACTTTTCAATTTTGAGTCTTTTCGTTTAGGGCAGGATTTGGCTGGGTCTCTAGGGTTCAGCCATTGTGACGAGCGCTTCCGATTATCGTACAGTATCCACTTTTCATCACAAGTAATGGTTCGATTTAAAATCCCTTCATTGTTGTGTCGGTTGAGCAAAGTAACACAGCAGTTGACGGGTGTTTGCAAGTTCGATTCACTCAATTCATGAGGTGCCCATCGTTCAAGTTTTTTTATTTATTTATTTATTTATTTATTTAAACTTCATGCAACATGTGTACATAGGCGGACTTAATGCCTTAGGCATTCTCTCCCAGTCAACCTTAGGGTGATACAGAGATGACAAGGCAGGTGCAATATTGATTCACGACACAAAACAAGATGAGAAATAAATTACCACTAAAACAATAGATAAACATACATAGGTATATATATATAACATACAATAAGTACTAAATATATATAATAATATACTATTATAGTCATAGATAAAATACTAATGAGATGATTCTGCCAAAATTTTATCTAGAAAGAACTTCCGAACTTTCCTTTTAAAAGAGTCCCGACTGGTGGCCATCCTAAGCTCGAGAGGTAGCTCATTCCAAAGAAGAATTGATTGAATATGAAAGGATGAGTGAACAAAATTAGAGCTATGATAAGGGCAATGTAGAAGACGATTATTAGAAGACCGTAGGTTTCTTGTGTGTGTAGAGCATAAATATTGAAAGTGGGGAGTTGAGTAAGTTTTTTTACTTTCCCGATTTGCTTCAAGTGGATTAATACAGTTTTCTCACTTATCCCGAAGCCTGCAGCTATCTCTGAAGTGCTTTGTGATGGATCCGCTTTCACAATACCCTTTAATTCTTCATTTTCCACTTCGGTCTCCGGCCGTCCACGTGGTTGGTTCTGAAGGTCGAAATTTCCAGAACGAAAACGTTGAAACCAAAAACGTACCGTGCTTTCTTTTGTGACACCAGCGCCGTACACATCATTAATCCTTCGAGCTGTTTCTGCAGCACTGGTGCCACGGTAGAACTTGTACTCGTAAATATACCGATATTTCATGTTTTTCATTGTGCGGTAATAAGCGACGCCAAAGAAAAAATAATTAGGAAAAAACGAATGAATTACTGTTTTCAAAACTCAAATGTACCAGCTCAATTAATTTATAAATTTGAATTTGGAATTCTTAACCAATGAAATAATATCTCCATATTTCAGATCAAAGTGGTCAGTACGACAAAACGCTAATTTCATATGTAAGGACCTAATATTTTTTTTACCGAGGGGGGTGCCACTTAGCTGCTAGTGGCGCTTTAATAGAGTTCATTATTATTATTATTATACTTTATTGTACACACAAATACACATTAATATTACAATAGGAAAGCTTATGTACATCGGCGAGCTTAACTCAAAAATGAGTTTTCTTACAGCAAACCTTAGAGCGATAAAGAGATGTTGATATATTAATATATTATTATTTATAGAGTTCATCTTTTTAATAAACATTGCTACAATTATTTACTTATTGTAATATTTTATTTTCAGTCAAATTTTGTTTCTACTTTTATTATTTTCCTTGAACTAAGAAGTTATATAATAATAATAAGCCCTCCCTATCCTGAACTCTCTATGCAGGTGTTTGCTTGTTACAAAATGTCTCTGAGTTCAGTGTGCCTCCTGGCAAAGGCCTCCTCTAACAGTTTCCATTGCTTTCTGTCTCTTGCGACTCTTCTCCAGTTAGGACCTGCTGTAAGCTTCAGTTCGTCTTCCCATCTTTTGCGTTGCCTTCCCCTTTTTCTTTTGCCATCTCTAGGATACCAGTCCGTTAGGATCTTGCTCCACTTTTCTTGGGTACTTCGCAACATGTGACCCGTCCATCTCCATTTCAGTTGGTCTATCTTCATAAGTACATCTACAACTCTTGTCTTGGATCTTATGAATGTATTCCGTATTCTGTCTTGTTTCTTAATACCAATCATGCTTCTCTCCATGGCTCTTTGGCAGTGTTCTAGAATGTTTCTGTGGTGTTTTGAGAATGACCAAGTTTCGCAGCCATATGTGATGCAAGGAACAATGCAGGTATTAAAGACTTTCCGTTTAATCCCGTTGCTGAGATCTGTAGATTTCATTACCTCTAAGAACCTAACTAAGAAGTTATAATATTATTATTATAAATACTATCAGGTACCGACCTTATAAGTTTATCTCGTCACAAAGATATTTAACTTGTTGATGTATTAATTTTATTTTATTACTTTTTTACTTTAAACACACCTTACAGCTTATAGTGCAATTCAATAATGAGAAATCATTTGTAGTTAGTACCGAACAATACAATTATTTGAATTTAAAATTCAAGTGCAACAGATGTCGGAGCCAGCAGAATATATTACTTGGTAAAGGGCAAAGACCAAAAAAAAAAAACGATTTACGTCGGGGCCTATATTGATTCCGTTTTATAATTTATCTACACCCGTATCGTAAAATTCGACTTATGAACTCGAAAGTAATGTCATAATGACATACTTTACGCACATGCACCTGTAATGAATTTAAAAAGTTTCATTACGATACAGTTTGCTGAACAAAACAATGCGATAATTTAATTTGTTTTCCATAACCGCACACTTCAGCCCAACTAAGGAGTTTTTAATGCCACTTCGACCTAACCAAGGAGTTTTCAAACCTTTTTTTTAGCAGTCGTACAGTTTGGCACCAATGAGTACACAAAATTCAGGGTGGCGCCACTTGTCATACATTGAAATTTTTTATCGTTTAAAATGGCGTTTTTGGCAGAACTTTTGATTGTCATATTGCTTTTAATTATATTTAAGTGTTTACAGGTGTTTCATATTTTTTGTATGATAAAACAGAGATTGACGGAATCGAAAAAATTAGTTCCGATTATGTTTTCGCCAGACTATATTTTATTATCTGTGCATGCGCGCATGGGGGCGCGTGCGCGGCCGCGCGCCACGGCCTACTGGATTTGGTCATCGTTACTTGTAAATTTATTGTTATTGTTTACGTTATTATTATGGTTTTGTATGTCGAAAGTTTTATTCTGGGCAAAAATATCTGACTACAGCAGTGATACTGAACTGAGAAGAATATGACCCCGCCTGAATTTCTGGATGCAGCAACGTAAATGACGAACAATCTTTTACCAGAGAAATCAAGAAAAACAACGACAATGTTACCAAGATTTTGACTTTGGTATTTTATTTAAAATTGTATGAGTGTAGATAAAATAGTGTATGAAACTGACATAATTAGGTATTAAAACACTCGTGTGATACTATTAAAAACCTCGCCTACGGCTCGGTTTTTAAACTCACACTCGTGTTTTAATAACCCCTATTATGCAACAGTTTCATAAACTACTATTATCTACACTCATATCGTAAAATTCGAATTATGAACTCGAAATTAATGTCATACACATGCACCTGTAATGAATTTAAAACATTTAATTACGATACAGTTTGCTGAACAAAACAATGCTGTAATTTTAATTTTTTCTATAACCACACACTTCAGCCCAACTAAGGAGTTTTTAATGCCACTTCGAGCCATCCAAGGAGTTTTCAATCCTTTTTTTAGCAGTCGTACAGTTTGGCACCAAAGAGTACACAAAATTCAGGGTGGCGCTACTAGTCATACATTGAAAATTTTTATCGTTTAAAATCGCGTTTTTGGCAGAACTTTGGATTGTCATATTGCTTTTAATTATATTTAAGTGTTTACAGGCAAATTTTTTGTATGTTAAAACAGAGATTGACGGAATCCTGACAAGGATTGAAAATTAGTTCCGATTATAATGTTTTCGCCGGACTATATTTTATTATCTGTGTTGACGCGCGCCTGGGCACGTGCGCGGCCGCGTGCCATGGCCTACTGGATTTGGTCGTCATAACTTGTGAATTTATTGTATTGTATTGCATAAACTACTTTGCTTCTTTTGAAAATATTCTGGAAAACCTAACTCCAACTTACAGTCATACTATTATTATGGGTGACTTCAATACCTGCCTTTTAAAAAAAGATTCACGAACTTCTTCTCTAACTTCCTTAGTAGAATCTAAGAACATGCATTTACTCCCTCTCAGTGCCACCCATCATTTCCCCAACTGTGTCCCCTCACTAATTGATCATATCCTTGTTTCCTCTTCCCAACACGTCGCTAAGCACGGACAGTGTACAGCAGATGAGTTTTCATATCATGATTTACTTTTTCTATCATACAAAATCCGTCCTCCCAAAGCTAAGTCAAAATTTCTTCTCCAACGCAATTTTAGTGGTATGGATTTGGACAATCTTCGTGAGGATACCAATAGCATTGACTGGGGTCCACTGTTCGATGCAGAGTCTATTGATGACCAAGTCAACATTTTTACGGCAAACCTGGTGCAGTTATACGACGTGCATGCTCCCATACGCAAAATTAAAGTAAAGCATCTTCCGGCACCTTGGCTTACTGATGACATCAAGGCATTAATTTTTAAAAAAGCAGCTGCAAAAACCAAGTACAAATTTCGGTCTACCTCCTTAAATCGTGACAAATATGCATCTGTACGGAATCACTGCAATAAGGTGTGTAGAAACGCGCAACGCCAACATATTCATGCCTCGGTTGAAAATGGTGATCCAGCTAAAGTATGGAAATTTCTGAAAACATTAGGGGTTGGAAAATCGCGGCAAGATTCCATTCCTAAAGATTTAAACATCGACTCACTTAACCAACATTTCTCTTCTTCGTCCAACTGTGATAGGACTGCGAAAGCAAATACTTTGAACTATCTTTCAACTCTTCCAACTCCTAACTACTCACCTTTCGTCTTTAATCAATTTGCTGCTTGTGATGTTAAGAAGAGCATATTATCAATTACGTCCAACGCTGTTGGTAGTGACTGTGTCAGCCGTAATATGATCCTTCCCGTCCTTGATGAAATCCTCCCAATAATTTGTCATATCCTTAATTCCTCCATATCCATTGGCTCTTTTCCGACAGCGTGGAAAGAAGCCCAAATCATTCCATTGCCTAAAAAATCTAATCCTAAATCCTTTTCCGAATATCGCCCTATCTCTATTTTACCATTCCTATCCAAAGTACTTGAACGCCTCTCCTCCAATCAACTTAGCTCCTTTCTTAATAAGAACAACCTCCTTAATCCACTACAGTCCGGCTTCCGACCTGGACATAGTACTGTCACAGCTTTAGTCAATATTACGGATGACATAAGGTTAGCCATGCAAAATGGAAATCTAACTATATTATCACTTCTAGATTTCAGTAACGCTTTTAATAGCGTAGATTTTGACATTTTGCTTGGCATACTATGCTCCCTCAACATATCTCCAACAGCAATTGATTGGTTTCGTAGTTACCTGTACGGCCGTCGGCAGCGTGTTCGTATTGAAGAAGCCTGCTCTTCATGGTGCAACACGTCTGCTGGTGTGCCTCAGGGTGGCGTTTTATCTCCTCTCCTCTTCGCAGTATTTATAAATACGATTTCTAGTAAACTTTATTCTTCCTACCACCTTTATGCAGATGATCTCCAAATATATACGCAAGTTTCACCAGATAAGTTGTCGGAGGCTGTTAATGCTATAAACCAAGATTTGGGACAAATTAGCGCATGGAGCAAATCATATGGACTTACGGTCAATCCTTTGAAGACCCAGGTTATTGTTGTTGGTAGCCCCCGAATGATCTCAAATATCGACTGGCTCCAGCTCCCCCAGATCATTTTCGATGGTACTGCGATACCTATAAGTGACATTGTTAAAAATTTGGGGATACACATTGACAAAACGTTGTCCTGGAGACCGCAAGTAAAGGAAGTCAGCAGGAAAATTTTTGCATCAGCTGGATCTTTACGGAGGCTTCGTAACTTCCTGCCCATTTCCACTAAAACTGCGCTTGTTCAATCTCTTCTTCTTCCAATCCTTGACTATGCCAACACCAGCTATCTTGATCTTAATGAGGACCAACTTGATAAGCTTGAGCGACTTCAAAATTTTTGTATAAGATTCATATTTGGTCTTCGCAAATATGATCATGTGTCCGAATTTCGTACTAAACTCAAGTGGTTACCTATACGACTTCGTCGGAATGCTCACGTTCTTCATCTTCTTTACAGTATCCTATTCAATCCCTCAACTCCCCACTATCTTAAAGAACGTTTTAAGTTCCTTCGTGACACACATTCGAGGTTCTTAAGGTCATCAGAAAACCTCACGTTGGCGATACCATCGCATTCCACAAATTTCTTTGGTAATTCTTTTACAGTTCAGGCTGCTCGCCTGTGGAATGCTTTGCCAGTACAAGTGAGGCGTGCTCAATCTTTGCCTATATTTAAAAATCTGGTAAAAGATCATTACCTATCATCACTGTAATTTCCGGCAGGTACATTATGTAATATTTAGACATATTGTATTGTATTTATTATGTTTATTGTATCTTATATTTATGTAGTTTTGTTATAGATATATGTATAGTATTTATGTTATGTAGTATATGTATTCTATTATGTTGTTACACTGCGTACTACCCCTCTCTTTACTTGCCCATATTGTCCATCCTAAGGTTGTCTGGAAGAAATCGCCTTGAGCGATAAGACCGCCCATTGTACATGTGTTCTATATAAGTCATATATGTTGCTATCTTCTTTTGTGTACAATAAAGAGTATTTGTATTGTATTGTATTGTATTGTAATTGTTTACGTTATTATTATGTTTTTGTATGTCTAAAGTTTTATTCTGGGTAAAAATATAATTAAATAATAATATAATAATATACGGTAATACATACCAGCGACAAACTTGGTCTGATTATAGTGCATACTATGTTGTTTAGCAAAATATATGGCAAACATAAACATATGTGGTACCTGCGTAAGAAAGAGATGCATAAAATCATATTTCACGCACGGTGCGTTGACGTCTTTTGATGATTAAATTTAAATCAGTTTTTATGGGGAATCAGCATGTATTAGGTAGATGCGTGGTACGGAACCTTTACTGCGTGAGTCCGACTCGCACTTGACCGGTTTTTTATTAACTCGCTTTACTTCTGTGACTGTCTGTTCGATTCAAATGCAATCGATTTTAAGGCGACGAGAAGAGACTTTTAATTATTTTAAACCCAAGATTTTTATACCACTTTCCATCTTCATGTCTCAGTTTGGCAAACGAACTTGCGGTACCATTTAGGCAACAGCCTAGGTGGTATTGCAGTTGTTATGGACAAAGGTAACCGCTTAACATCATCATTCTAAACAATGTGAAGCGATACTTCACTTCTGGACAGCTTTTCACTTTATATAAAGCTCAAGTCCGATCGTGTATGGAGTATTGCCGTCACTTATGGGATGGCTCCACCAAATACCAGCTTGTCGCTGTTGACTCGATTCAACGCAGAGCTGAGAGGCTAATTGGTGATGAACTGCTAGTAAAATCTAAGCTACAAAGCTTAGCCCATAGACGCACTGTTGCTTGTTTGCCGGTGTTCTACAGGCTGTACTTTGGAGAGTGTACGCAAGAGCTCCATGAGCTTATTCCGACATCTCCTTTCTTTCATCGGACTACACGACGTACTGCAGGATATCATCCACATTTGGTAGAAATCCCTACTATCAGGAGCAAGGGCTTTGAGAACTCTTTCATAATGCGCACAGCCAAGTTGTGGAATTCACTGCCGGCATCTGTATTTCCGGGCACTTACAACCATCATCCTCCTGCCCTTATCCCAATTTATTTGGGGTCGGCGCAGCATGTCTTTTTCTTCCATACATCTCTATCAGCCGTTATCTCCGTGTTCACTTTCTTTTTATCCATATCATCTTTCACACAATCTATCTATCTTTTCTTTGGTCTACCTCTTTTTTTATAGCCATCCACATTCTAACGCCTTTAAAGCTGAAGTGAATCGGCACCTAATAGGTTTGCTGTTTGCTCGCTCCATCGTCGACCACATCTTGGCAAAGCTGTCTAGATTGCGGTCAAGAGCAGATCTATATCTCATAAAAAAAGTGGGCCTTTAGCTCGTTTCGCCATCCTATACTATAAAAAAATAAATTGGAATTGAAATTGCTTCATTACAAAAAAATAGCTCAAGTCAGGGGACTCCCGTCAGTAACAAAGTTATCCTTAAAATTCATATGTTTTGACTGGCTCATTATCATCATCAGCCCATTACTTACGTAGTAACTAATAGGTAATCTGTGCCATTACTGTTCCACTGCTGGGCACGGGCCTCTTCTCAGAATGAGAAGGTTAAAGCCTTAGTCCATCACGCTGGCCTAGTGCGGGTTGGCGGACTACACACACCATCGAGAACTGTATGGAGCCCTCTCAGGTGTACAGGTTTCCTCACGATGTTTTTCTTCACCGTTAAAGCAAAGTTATAATCAAATTTTGATCCACACATGAATTAAAAAAGACAGTGGTGCGGGCCAGGTTGAACTCAGACCCTCCTGCATGGAAGGCAAGCGCTCAACCGCTCAGCTAATACAGCTTAACCGGTTCATTATAATGCTAAATTTCCTCTGCAGTAATCTATACTATAATAAAACTGTAAAGGTCGAAAAGTCGAAAACATTGAGTTTTTTTTCGCGAAAACCGGCTAGGGGGACTAGAAATAAGCTATAGAACACGAATCAATCGTTTAAAAAAATTATGTCTGTCTGTCTGTCTATCTGTCTGTCTGTCTGTTTGTTACCTCATCACGTGAAAACGGCTGAACGGATCGTAATTAAACTTAGTATTTGTATTGGTATTAGTCTAACTTAAAATATAGGGTATGTTTTATCTGAATCGGTTGAGTACAGCTTGACCCCTCTATTGTATTACGTTGCATACAAAGTAGAGGTCATGATTGTTGGTTGGATGCAGGTTGCAGGTTCCTAAAAATACAACTGGATTCTATTAGTATTATAGAAAATATAGAATAACATAACATATCAGTCGCGCGCGCGCAGCAATACGTGTCGTGTGACGTGTATCTCTTGGTGGCGGTGTAGATATAATCTTCCGCAATGACGTCTACGCTAAAGTGTATTAATTGTAATCTTGTTGTCGACGAGATGTTGTCGTAGGTTCAAAATAAACTGTCTTTAATAGATGAAGAAAGTCTGGTTAAAATATGTGTATCAACGTTTACGAGTGTGCAAATTGAAAAATCTAAAACGTTACTATTTGAATCCTTGCCATCGGATCAACGTAAACCGGCAAGGAAGGGACAAGGCAAAGAAAATCGAGTGTTGAACGATATTATTAGTGCGTTTAAAGTGACCGAGCCCGATGTGATGCCTGTGTTTGTGGCCCGTGATTTAGAAAAGTTACCTCCTATTACTTTTGATCACCTAGATGTTTCTAAACTATTAAAAGATCTCACATTGGTACAGGCTGAAATCAAAGATATAAAAGCATCATATGTCACCATGAATCAATTAGAGGAGCTCAAGGAGGATGTTAAAAACATGTCAGTTTCCACTTCACACCGCAACATAAACATGAAGAGAGGAGCACATCGTGATAGTGAACCATTGTCGCTTTCACATCAAAGCAGCTTAACGGCGGATTGCTGTGAAAATCTTACCAATTCATCAATAACGATGGCTGAAAATAGCGGTTGCGATAAAAATCTGAATAAAATTCAATCAGAGGGTAATAGCAGCAATTTTGCTTCCAAGAATAAAAACCCGTTACCGAGCTCGGCACTGTGCGCCCGCGTCGGCCGCGACACAGGCGGTGGCGAGGCGGCGAATGAGTCATCGCATTCATCGCAGTCAACCGATAACGGTGTTTTGAACGATCAGCTGACTGACTCGATGCAAGTGCGATGTAAACAATCTTTTGCGGGCGCTGTTAGACAACAGTGTCACATGGAAAATGAGGAGGCAAGTAGTCAGAATAACGAGTGGACCTTGGTGCAGAGTCGAAAACATAAATACAAGGAGCGTTTTATGGGTAAAATGGGGAAAAGCGTCATCGATACTGATGAAAAATTCAGAGCGGCAGAGAGAAAAGTACCCATTTTTATTACAAATGTGCATAGAAATACTGTAGAAGAGGACGTCGTTAATTATATACAGAGGAAAACGGCAATCACTGTTATGTTGGAGAAAATTAATTTTAAAAACAAAATGACTACAACGCATACAAGTTCTTTGTGTTACAACAAAACGTACCTATTTTCCTGAATAACGAAATGTGGCCGCAAGGAATTATCTTCAGGCGGTTTGTGCATTTTCGATCTAAACATACGAACAGAACTACTACAGGCTCTGGAGACGGTCCGACTATATCTTTAATAAATGGAAAGTAAAGTGCACAGCTTTGCAACCTTCAATTGTAAGAACGTTAAACGTTCTATTGACAGTATACGAGAGTTGTGTAAATCTATAGATGTCATAGCCCTGCAGGAGACCTGGCTGCTGTCGCATGAAATATCATACTTGAACTCGATAAGCGATGATTTTAATTGCACAGGAACAACAGCTGTGGACACTTCGGCTGGTATGCTACGTGGGAGGCCCTATGGCGGTGTAGCGCTGCTTTGGAGACGGAGTGTCTACCCCAACGTGACTGTGATTCCGTGTGATAACCCGCGTATAAGTGCGATTAAAATTGTAATGCAAGAAAAGTCTATATTAGTCTTTAGCGTCTATATGCCTACTGATACGATAACTAATTTAGCGTGCTTCACGGACGTCCTTAGCGCGGTGAGTGCAATTATAGCTAATAACGATACAGAGTGTGTTTATATACTGGGAGATTTCAATGCCCACCCAGCCGAGCTTTTTTATAACGAAATGCTGGGGTTCTGTAGTGAACAAGACTGGTTGTGTATTGACATTGAACAATTGGGTGTGTCATCTAATACCTACACATTTATAAGTCAGGTACACGGCTCGACAAGGTGGCTTGACCACTGTCTAGTAACCAAGGCGGCTGCTCAGACTATTAGTAGGATATATGTTCAATACGATGTCGTGTGGTCCGACCACTTCCCCTTGATAATTGAATGTAACCTAGATGTAGTTGTACCTAAGAGATCTGTCACAAGTTTACATGTAAACAACAAGATTATGTGGGGAGAGAGAGACTTATCGCAAATTGATCTGTTTAATAAGGAATGTCATAAAAGATTAAGACTGATAGATTTCCCAATTGAATTCCAGTATTGTTGTGATCAGATGTGTACAGATTATAATCTGTACACATCTGTATCTGTATCTGTGTATCTGTATCTGTATTATTTGATTATAATCATAGAGTTGTTATTGATAGATTGTATCATGACATTATTGGGGCTGTGTGTGAGTCATCACTAGTGGGGCGTGAATGTAGTAGGCGTATCAAAAAGAATGTAGTTATTGGATGGAATATGTATGTCAGCGAGGCACACAGGCTTGCCAGGAATAAATTTGAATTATGGTCATGGTATGGTAGGCCTTCTTCTGGCCATTATTATGACGAAATGCATGAAACAAAGACAATCTTCAAATCTCGTTTGAAATGGTGCCAAGCTCGAGAAGACCAGATTAAAATGGATATCCTAGCTTCTAATCATTCGAAAAAGGACTTTCGTGCATTTTGGAAAAATACAAACAGATTTAACCATAAGCCAGGCCTTCCTGTGTGCGTCGATGGTGTGAGTGATGCTCAGGGAATAGCAGATATTTTCAAAAATAAATTTGAAATAAAGTCACCGTTGGGGCGGTCACAGACGATGATTAGTGTTGAGCCCAAAAGGGTACTTGGAGTGAGAATCACTGCTAAAGATATCACACGCATTGTACAGTCGATGTCCAGGGGTAAGTCTCCCGGGCACGATGGGCTCAGCATTGAGCATCTTCGGTATGCTGGTCCTCATTTGCCGCGAGTCCTGGCCTTGTTCTACAATCTATGTTTGAGTCATGCGTATTTACCTCATGATATGTTAAAAACAATCATAGTGCCCGTAGTTAAGAACAAGACCGGTGACTTAACGGATAAAAATAATTATAGACCTATATCGCTGGCTACTGTGGTTTCTAAGGTGCTGGACAGCGTGCTTAATACACAATTAAATAAGCAAATCCAACTGCATGACAACCAGTTTGGATTTAGACCAGGTTTATCGACGGACAGTGCGATATTGGGTCTTAAGCACGCTGTAAAGTACTACACTGACCGCAGTACGCCTGTTTACGCATGCTTCCTTGATCTGTCGAGCGCTTTTGACCTGGTTTCGTATGATGTTCTTTGGGAAAACCTAAATGATGTTCGACTACCACCTGAAGTTACCAATATTATTAAATATTGGTATGGGAACCAGGTCAACAGTATTCGATGGGACGGGGCATTTTCTCGTTCATACGGATTGGAGTGTGGGGTGAGACAGGGGGGTCTTAGCTCTCCCTCACTCTTTAATCTTTACATGGACCAACTGATTGTGGAATTGAGCAGCACCAGACTAGGATGCTATATTGATGGCATCTGTGTCAACAATATAAGCTATGCAGATGACATGGTGCTGCTCAGTGCCTCAGTTTGTGGTTTAAGGAAGCTTGTTTCCATTTGTGAAGCATATGCCAGAACGCACGGTCTATTGTATAATGTTAAAAAGAGTGTCGTTATGGTATTTGGGGCTGGTGGAAAGTACCCGAAAACTGTGCCTCCGATCAGGCTGAATGATGTACCCTTAAATAGGGTACATCAGTTCAAGTACCTTGGGCACGTATTGACCGCCGGCCTCAAGGATGATGACGACATTGAAAGGGAGCGAAGGGCGCTGTCGGTGAGGGCAAATATGGTTGCCCGCAGGTTCGCGCGTGCCTCTAAGGAAATGAAATTAACTTTATTTAGAGCCTTCTGCACATCATTTTATACCAGTAGCCTGTGGGTACATTTTACACAAAAGTCGTACAGCGCCCTTCGCGTCCAGTATAATAATGCCTTTAGGGTGCTGATGGGGCTGCCTCGCTTCTGTAGCGCATCAGGGATGTTTGCTGAAATGCATGTAGATTGCTTTTTTGCTACTATGCGAAAAAGGTGTGCATCCTTGGTGCGCCGGGTGCGGGCTAGCTCCAATAGCATCCTGGGCATGATTGCAGGCAGATTAGATTGCTGTCTTTTGAATCGCTGCTCCAGAATTTCTGCTGGAATTCTGAAGCAGTGATTCAAAAATATTTATTGTTAAGTTGAATTATATCATAATTGGATTGAATTTTAATTTTGTTATTACTAACATAGTTTTTAAGTAAATAATGTTACTAACCCTATGAGTCTTGGTTACTTGAATCAAATAAATAATAATAATAGCCCATCACTGTCCCGCTGCCGGGCATGGCCGTCTTCTTGGAATGAGAAGACTTAAGGAACTGGATATTGTTAGTGTAATAGATTATCATAACATAATCAGCTCATTACCTACTGCCCCACTGCTGGGCACGGACCTCTTCTCGGAACGAGAAGAGTTAAGAAACTAGAAAATATAGAATAACATAACGTAGTCAACCCATTACTGTCCCACTACTGGGTATGGCCCTCTTCTCAAAATGAGAAGAGTTAATGAACTGGATATTATTAGTATTCTCGAATAACATAACATTACCAGCCCATTGCAGTCCCACTGCTGGACACGGGCCTCTTCTCAGCATAAGAAGAGATGTGGTTAGTGTTATAGAATAACATAATCAGCCCAATTACTTCCCACTGCTGGGCACGAGCGTCTTCTCAGAATGATTTAGGGCTAATTCCATGAGATGCACTCATAGACCAGAAGCTTACTGGTCTGTGGATGCACTGCAATGGCGGCGGCGTAAGTATGTGCGAGTGAATGAAGTGTTGTCATATTTAACAAAATTTCCCCATTTAATAACCCTTTTTTAGGGTTCCGAAGTCCTACAAGGAACCCTTATAGTTTCGTCATGTCCGTCCGTCTGTCCGTCTGTCCGTCTGTCCTAATCCTTTACAGCTTAATAACTTCTACAGTTATAAACATAAGTAAATGAAATTTTGTTAAAAAATAGTCTGCATATAGATCTCAATTTTAAAAGAATAAAAAAATAGTTTTTACGTTCTTTAGGGGTGGCGCCCATACATGTGAAATGGGGAAAAAATATTTTTTTACGCTGCACCCCATCGTGTGGGGTATCATTGAATAGGTCTACTAAAATGAAGGTAATGTTTCATACACCACTTTTTTATCAGGTGTACCATCTGCGAAATATAGCCCGCCAAAGTGGCTTGCAATGTGTCCCCCCCCCTGCCATTTCTAAACTATGCAACGTAGAAACTTATAATCTTCCACATTGATAGAACTTTGTGAAAACTCTCTTTTAAAATTATTTCGAGTATAATGTGATTATAATTTTTGAAGTTATAGACAGAAAACCGAAAAATACTTAAAACGTCCTAGTTCAAAGGTCATTGACCTTAGAGAAAAATTATCATGGCAAATAATGCTCCTTTAGCTACTTTCTATTTGAAAAAATCACAAAAAGTAACTTTGACATCAATCAGACTTCTTAAATTTGGCTTCTTGAATTTATCGCTAGATGGCGCTACTAACAACACGCTCTGAGTCGCGAATGCTGCCGATTATTGCAAAAACTAAAATAGCCATGATTAATATTCGATTTGATTCGTTTGTACACCAACTTAAGGAACCCTATAATACTGAGCATGGCCCGACATGCTCTTGGCCGGTTTTTAATGTAAAAATGCTTTGAAAACCTTGGACGAATAAAAAAAGGCGGACGGAATCTTGCTAAACAAAAAGTGAACCACTCATAGTAAGACGGCTCGCTTTTTAGTACGGACTGTCACGCACACATTCACGCCTATAGTAAGACAAAAAGCCGCGATCACGCAACGAATTTCGTCTGACGGTAGTCATTGTCGTAGTGTCACAAATAAAACAATAATATATGTCTGGTGTGTTCAAATTCTGTCGAAATTATAGTGGGTTTAGGAAAAAACTAAATGCTTCAATCTTTTCTTAGCGAGATTCCATTTTTTATTCGTCCGAGTTGAAAACTTAGACAGTAAAATTTTCTAGATGTTAAAGTGACGTGATTGGCCTGTTTTGCGTTTTTTTTGTTGCTGTTGTAATTTCTTAATTTCGCCTCTTTATTATTTCAATGCAATTTTTCCTGGATTTTTCATTTCCTATTGCAAACCTAAATAAATGATAGGTATGTAATATAAAAACATAAAAAACATAAAAAAACATTACAAACATAAACACACATTTAGAAACATAATAATTGTACACGACAGCCATTAACATTTAATAATATCAATTGTTTTGTAATTGAGAGCCAGTGTTACGAAATAAATGTGTGGCAGAGACATGGTGGAGCGAGCGTCGCGGTATATTCGTTCAATCTCTATGTAGTCTGTGCCATCTGACAACCCTTTTTTTCGGAATGCAAGCTCCGCGCGCGCCGCCATTGCTCTCGCCCTTGTGAGTAAAAGAAATCGTTGTAAAATTATTGAAGAGATTCAAGATTCCCCGCAGCCTGGTTAGGACAGAAAAGAACCCAGCCGTAGCTGTACTTCACAATAATACTAGCTGACCTGACAGACTTTGTCCTGTTTTAACTATGAATATTGAATTCGAATTGGTATAATTAATATTAAAAAAAAATGAACAAAACAACAGTGGGGGTGTCTTTCATGTATTGGAAATGAAAAAATACGCCACATCGCCTCGTAACTATACTGACATTGCGTCCCATTTGAAAATGAGTGATCTCATCGTTTGAATTTTCGGCAGCAACTCCGAACACAGCCATGTTACTACCTTTGTTCACGTACTTGCAGATATAATTTATTAACATGCGTTCCAATGCGGTCGTGAATAATGCAACCAATTCGTTATGTTGATGGAAAAACGGTTAGAGTTGTTTCACAATTGGTCTTTTCACCGAATTGTTGTGTGCACAACGCTGTTCGACTTGTCTTGCTGAATCGCCCTAAAATTAATTTGCAAAAAAAAATTGTCACTATCCGACGTTGGTAATAAGGTACCTGTTAGATGATATATTTGACCCTGAATCTGCAAAGGTAAACAGATAATAAATAGATGTAATAGGTATAGGATATTATATGGCGAATTGTTTGTAGTACCACCATGAGGCTCTACCACGTGGCTCTGGAAGTACTTTGTCAGCACTGCCATTCCCCTATCAACTTTTTTAAACACACTTCTGGCTGCTTCTGGCAATTCATAGAGCTACAAACGTACTTTACGCCTTTTCAATTGATACACCATTTCAATTGAAACCTGCCAACGTATTTTGCATCAGACACGTGGTGGTAAAAGTTCATTGTTTTTCAATATACTTACCTTGAAAGTTAGCATAAAATTTTCTTGAATAACTTTTGTTGCTCCAAATGACGTCATTTGAAAGCAATTATTGTATTGCTAGCTGACCCGACAACTTTGTCCTGTCTTAACTATGAATATTGAATTCGAATTGGTATAATTAATATTTAAAAAAAATGAACAAAACAACAGTGGGGGTGTCTTTCATGTATTGGAAATGAAAAAATACGCCACATCGCCTCGTAACTATACTGACATTGCGTCCCATTTGAAAATGAGTGATCTCATCGTTTGAATTTTCGGCAGCAACTCCGAACACAGCCATGTTACTACCTTTGTTCACGTACTTGCAGATATAATTTATTAACATGCGTTCCAATGCGGTCGTGAATAATGCAACCAATTCGTTATGTTGATGGAAAAACGGTTAGAGTTGTTTCACAATTGGTCTTTTCACCGAATTGTTGTGTGCACAACGCTGTTCGACTTGTCTTGCTGAATCGCCCTAAAATTAATGTGCAAAAAATTTTTGTCACTATCCGACGTTGGTAATAAGGTACCTGTTAGATGATATATTTGACCCTGAATCTGCAAAGGTAAACAGATAATAAATAGATGTAATAGGTATAGGATATTATATGGCGAATTGTTTGTAGTACCACCATGAGGCTCTACCACGTGGCTATATTAAATTGAACTTTTAATATTAGGCATGATAGCTCTGAACTAACCGTGATGTGCACTAAGAAATTCAGTTCTTTTTTTATATATAGTCCTTACCGATTTCGGTAACGGCGACCCCAACAAATTATTTCCTAGCATGAGCCCTTATATGGCTCGCTAGAACAAACTTGGTTTTAAATACCCTATCGCAAGAAAAGCAATATAATTGTCCCGCAGAATTATATGTATATGTATAGGAGGGCTTAGGTCTCTCTTTGCGTATTTGGCGTTTTTCGTCAACTTTTTTTTTACATCCTCTTTGTAAGAAATAATAAATTAATTATTTTATATGTATTTTATCAATATAACTCCGACCGAACATTTGTTTTAAACGATACTAAAATTTTTCAATTGTTTTTTTTTCATTTGCAGCACGCATTCTGTCAATGTTATGTCAAACGCCATAAGGTTACATTAGAAAATCATTAGAAAATTTAATATGGTGGTTAAGTATTCTTAAATTTTTTAACTATCCGCGCAATTTTCTTATATTTTTCTTTCATAAGAACCTTCTCCTGACAATAACAAACACAACAAAAAAAGAATTAGCGAAATCGGTCCAGCCGTTCACGCGTGATGCCGTGACCAAGGGAAATAGGGATTCATTTTTATATATATAGATATATATATATTTTTTTTTCATTTTTTTTTTCATTTGTTTACATTTAGAAACATAATAATTATATAAAGAAATATAATGTAATGAAAAATAACAATTTCCCATACTTCCCATTTTCCCTTTAAATAATTGACAAAACCGTGGTTGATGTTTTGTGTTCCAAAAAAAAGAGCAATTTGTTTATTGACAAAAATGTAGTAAATAAATTTAAAGTAAAAAAAACTTTATTAAATACAGCCTTTCATTTAAATGCGTTAAAAATCATAAAATAAACTTTTCCTTTAAAATTTTTACTATAAACTTATAACGTCATTAGGTTTATTCCACTTTGTTCACCTGGGTGAAATCACCTGGGTGAACAAATACACAATTTATATGATATTAAAGCTTATCGCGAGATTTACCTGAGTAGATAAATTGAATAACTTGATTTGATTGATTTTAATTCGGTTTTTTATCGAATGCATTTCGGCGAGTGTGCGTTGGAATTGCACAATTTAATTCCCCCAAGCCCTTTCCATTATCGGACGACCAGACGCACGGCGATGCGCCACCGTTATATGGTAGATATTCCACCCTTACGCACGAACCGGTTTGCTAATAGCTTTATCATGCGTACCGCCAAAGAGTGGAATTCCTTGCCGGCGTCAGTGTTTCCCGAGAAATATAATCTGGTGGTCTTCAAGACTCGAGTGAATAGGTTTTTGCTGGGCAAGCGTGTACCATCGTCGACCGCACCATCGCTTAACATCAGGTGAGGTGGCGGTCAAACGCAAGCCCATTAAGAATAAAAAAAAATAAAAAATTTGAAACTAAATAAATTTGAGTACCTACTTCGTAACGTCACATAGCTAACCAAGCATTGTCATCCAAACCAAACGTGTATACAAAATTTCAACTCAATCGGTTGAAGATATCTGCTTCAAAATTGAGTTGCAAGATTCCACCCTAACAAATTACGTACATACATACAGTGGCGGCTGTACCTTAAGTGCACTCGTGCGCTGCACTACCAGTTCATAAATTCATAATACCTTTAAAAATAATCACAAAATTTCTAAAACATCAATATTACGCATCTACTTTATACTTACGAATAGTTATGAAATAATGACAAATCAATTTAATCTCTAAACTGATGAAGTTAAGACTTATTTTCGCTCGAACAAAAAAGCCCCGGGTGCTTCGCGGAGCGCACGCAGAGCGCTCATACAACTTCTATGAAATACGAGCTACATCCCCTGGCGCGTGAGACGGAAGTTAATTAGTACATTTACTATGAAGTAACTAGCCTAGATTCGTGCGCCGCACGGGCCGAATGTTGCCGAGATTGACCGATCGTTGACGAAATGCACTCGATGCGAGCCAATGCGAGCCGGCCGAAGGGCGGTAGGGGCGTTGCCCTCTCCTTGTCATAGTTCCCGCGCTCGTTTAAATTTCTCCTTGTTTTGTTAGTATTTAGTGTTTTTACGTTACTGTGACTTTTTAATGGTGTAAAAATTAGCATTGACTTCAATGTTGGCTACTACAGTAGTAGTATTGATTAAAATTAAGCATTAACATAACTTTTCAAAACAACTTTTCTTAATTTAAAAGTGAATTAAATAATAAAAAGCTATGGTTGTGTGGATTTCTTTTTTTTTCTTAGTACGTTTTTTAGAGAGTCGATTTGGACGGAAACTGGTATTAAAGATGTTTATTGTATTTTAAATCATATTTATTGTATCATTATTGTATTTTTAACCGACTTCAAAAAAAGGAGGCGGTTATGTATTCGCCGGGTTTTTTTTTCATGTATGTACACCGATTACTCCGAGATTTATGAGCCGATTTGCGTGGTTGTTTTTTTATTTGGTAGAGGAAGTCCACGCGGTGGTCCCATATAAATTTTATTGACTTAGGTCGAGTAGTTTTTGAACCAGCTTCAATAAATCAGTTTAATTTAGCTTTGCTTACCTAGATGATCTACTAATAGTTTCGTTTTTCTGTGAATTATCAACTAAAAAGTATGAAATAAAAACTTTTTAACAAAAAATAAACCCGACTTCAAAAACCTTAACTAAAAAGTAAAAAATAATCCTTGTATGTATTTCAAAATCTTAACATAAACCAAAATTTTGAAGGCGGCGCGTGTTTTTCATGTATGTTCGCATAAACTGTTTTTTACTATAGATAAGCGCTCGACAGTACATTATATTTACATGACGCAAAGGCCAGTCACGCGCCACCTTCAAAATTTTGGTTTATGTTAAGATTTTGAAATACATACAAGGATTATTTTTTACTTTTTAGTTAAGGTTTTTGAAGTCGGGTTTATTTTTTGTTAAAAAGTTTTTATGTATTGTAAATAAAACAATAAAGTGCACCACCGGTTCTCTGACCCAGCAGCCGCCACTGCATACATACATACATACATTGCAAGTTAAATAAAAGCTTGTAATAAGAAGTGTTAAATTACTCACATACCGCTGACCGCACGTCAGTGGTAACACGTAGACATTGACAGCGTCTTTATTTCGTAAGCAGTAAAGGCGGTTTTCTAATTCAAGTGTTACCACTGTCATGCAGTTGACTGTACCTATGAAAGGTTATTGTTGAGAAAGAAGGTTGAACAGAATTTTTAAAAGGATTCGTCGATAACGCTCTTCACAGGAAATAATTCTGTTCTAGGAAAACAAAATTCAGTAAAGATCAATAAGCGACCTCGTTGTTACAATTGAAACAATTATGGAAAGAACAATGTCCAGTTTTGACCTGCTAGGCTATTGGTGGTTCTAATGATATGATATATCTTAAAAAATTGCAAATTTTGGGTTGATTTCAAAATACTTACTAGAATTTTATTTTGAAAATATCGACTTCTGATACTCATTATTTGTATGCGATCAGCTGAGTAACTGAACGTTCAAAGTACGCTTCGTGTGTCATCGGGTGACATAACTGAACGCACCCAATAAATTATCAAAACTAAAAATTATTAATTTAGAGATAATCTCCCATCGCTAGCTTGTAGAGTTGCGTCTATAACGTACCTAGTGATTATGTTCTCTTTGGTCGTATCATGATTTCTTCTTCAAGTTCTTTACGATATATGCAAGTGTGGCCCTGGCAAAATATTCATAATATATGCGCAGGTGTAACCCCGACATAAACTATCTACAACTTTTTTCATACATAACCTCAAAAATGATTTTATTATAATAACTTTCCTTGGCTTTCCAGAAAAAAAAGAATGAGATCATTGTTTGTAGCAGACATGAATGGTACTAATACAATACCAATGATCAGAAGAACCCAGCAAAATATAAAATTCAGTGACAGGTCAACGCATGTATGGGAAATGAACAATGTTCTTTCACAAAAAACTGTCATGCACACAGAAAAAAATCATTAGTTTAAGTGTGGTTAAAACAGTGGATAATAAAAAATTTGTTCAGTATCTTCACAGACAGTGAATTCAGATCTGTGGTATGTAGACGACAGAGGGATAAATAGATGATTAATTTTGGGCGTAAAGCCGATAAAACTGGAAAAAAACCCAGCAATAATGCGTACCATATAAATCTAAATAAAGGTAATAGAATTGGATAAGGCGCGTGAACTTTTCGCCGCGTACAGGTGTGTTAGGACACCAGTGCGCGAACCGTTTTCTCGATCAATAGTGCTTTTTTGGAAGCAGAGTCACTAAAATTGTATTTTGCTTTTTTGCAGCATATCTGGCAGCGGATTTTTTTAGGCTTGATTTATTTTGCATTGAATGCTAGAAAGCACTGAAACGTGGTCGCTAACAATGGGCCTGATAAGAAGGCTCAAAGTCACTCAAAGGTCAATGGAGAGGGCTATGCTCGGAGTGTCCCTGCGTGATCGAATCAGAAATGAGGAGATTCGCAGGAGAACGAAAGTGACCGACATAGCCCGAAGAATTGCCAAGCTTAAGTGGCAGTGGGCGGGGCACATTGCTCGCAGAAATGATGGCCGATGGGGCAGTAAAGTTCTGGAGTGGCGAACGCGTACTGGAAGGCGCAGCGTGGGTAGGCCCCCTGCAAGATGGACCGACGACCTGGTGAAGGTCGTTGTGGCGATACTTGGGGGAGGCCTATGTCCAGCAGTAGACGTCTTTCAGCTGAAATGATGATGATGAATACTAGAAACACGGTGGGTGTGATTGCGTACCTATGTGTTGGTAGCGGCAAGTCGGCGACATGCGTTCCCGTGGTAAAAGACATTTGACAACATTTGTATTACCTTATTATTTAGATTTTTATGATGCGCACCATTCTTCATAGCGGCTGTGAAGTTAGCGGTCCGCGAGCATACGACTTTGGTCGCACCGGGAGAAGGGGCTCGCCTGTTTGTGGCGGGCCAATGCCTGTCGCGCGTGGTTGTGCGAATACAGAGAATTCCCACGCCCTCGGTCAAAGGTAGTTGCAGGAACACCGTCTTATTCTTATCGTGACAATGGGTCAAATATTGTTGGAATTAAATAAAAAACGAAATGTGTGCTGGGACACATATTAGAAGTGAAATTTCAACGGACAAGTGGAAAAACGAATCGCAACGGACAAGTGGAAAAACGAATCGCAACAAAATTTTTGCTTGAAGTTTTACGGGCGGATTGTTAATGTAGGTACTTGTCCAATTTATGTGTCCCAGGTCCCAGCACACATTTCGTTTTTTTTCGCAGGTTTACTGCAAATTATGATTTGGTTTGATTAGGTACATTTTAATGAATGCATTGTTTATTTAAACATATTTTATTTTATCAAACAAAACACTTGTTATTAATTTATGTTATTAATTATTATTAATTAATTAATTCAAATACAATACTGACAAATTCACGTAGTGGTCAAAGTGTCAAACGACTTTTGAGCATTTAATATACAAAATTTTTAACATAAAAACATAGATGTCGCTAGTACATAATATATGCTACCGAGGCTAATGATCTGACTAGCAAGGTATAAAAACTCATGCGCTGCTGTTGTCTAAAAGATTAGGGAAAAACCTTTGGCGACTGGAGTCCTACATGGGACTCTCCGCCAACTAAGCCCGGTTAAGCAGATGTGGTACTGCGGTACCAACTGCGAGAGTCCATTCGAAAAAAAAAAAAAAAAGTGTCTAAAAAATTTTATAGATGGCGTAAATTTAGAATTCTAATTATACGACAAATAGGTATTTACCAGAAATTAAATTTTCCAGTTTATTTAATTTAGTTTTTTTGGTATGTTTAATTTGCCAGTTTATAAGTTAAATTTAACAAATCCTTATGCACAAGATTATTAATGTATAATTATGTTGGAAAACGTAATTTGGTAAATAACACCAACATTTAAACTTATCTATTGCTTTTTCTAGTTATACTTATATTTTTAACGCATTTACGCAATTGAAGTGATATCTAAAGATATAAATTGTAAAAAGAAAAATTCTGATGTCACCAAAAGACGTAAGTGTAAGGTAAATTCGACATATAAATTATCGGTCACGATAGCGTATCGGTGACAGTGTTACACCCATAGAGTTATTATTACGTTAGTATAGAAATGTCATTGGTTAGACATTTCTATGAGAGTCACAGGTTCGAATCCTACTAGAGCCTCTGGTCTTTTTGACATTATTTACGCGACCTTATTAACGCTTTTTCGTGACAGAAAATTCCTAATACCCCCCTATACAACGTGTATCAGAAAAGCGTGGTCATATTTTAAGAGCTTATTCAGGGCATAGCAAAGAACAACTTTTACTATGGGAGCAACCCTGAATAAAATATATATACCCACAATTAATTAGTTTTGTCCGCATCACAAGTATACGAAGCGAGTGTGGATGGAAGAGTTGGAAAGGGACGACCTCGGCGAACGTATCGCGATCAAATCGCGGATGTTCTCAAAAAATGCCAGGTTAAGAGTTCTCTAAACCGACGAGCATGCATGACGAGGTTAATGGACGTAGATGAAGCGAAAGAGGTGTGTCAGGATCGTAGCAGGTGGAAATCCATAGTCTCTGCTTACCCCAATGGGAAACAGGCGTGATAATATGTATGTATGTATGTATGTCCGCATCACATAATTATGAGAGAATCAAATTTAATAAAAAAAAAAAAATGGCTTTAAATGACGAAACGAGCTAAAGGCACACCTGATGTTATGCCTTTGCCCATAACAACTGCAATACCACCTTAATGTGTTACCATTCATAAGTTCCTGGAATTGCAAATCACTTTCGCCGATCTAAAGATGGAAAGTTTCATGTATTACAATGTCACCGGCAGGCGTACCCTTCGCAATGTAACGCATCAATGCAAGGATCAACTAAAACAAGCATTAACTGGGACAATAAACCATTTTTAGGGTTCCGTACCCAAAGGGTGCCAAACGGGACCCTATTACTCTCGCTACGCTGTCCGTCCGTTTGTCTGTCACAGGGCTGTATCTTTTGAACGGTGATAGGGAAAAGGTAGATTTTTTTTCAGAATATTTGTTGCTATGACTCTTATTATGACAAATACTAAAGACAATGTTCGAGTTAAAATCGAACACTTCGCTAATTTGCATAAGTGCATCGCATGCAACTATGCACATGAGCGAGTTCACCTAATTTTAGGACAGTTCGCGTTCGATTCTCGTTGAGACATCGCGTGCTCAAAACCAGTACCATTTCACCATTAACCATATTTAACCAGTTTTATAGTTTAGTTTAGGCTGAATATAAGTCACCAGTTTTGAGTGTTAATTTGTGTATTATTGTGCCAAATATATAGTTATATAATTGCATTCACGACTTTTCACTCTAAACAATATCACACCAAAAACTCTAGTAAGGAAGAAGCGCCTTAGGTCACCATAGCGCCACGGACACTTAACCATTACTATCTTCAGATTAAAAAGTCTAAAACCAAAGAGGGGGCCTCCTTTGGTTTACATTCCCATACAATTTTACATACAATTTCCCATACAAGAAAACCTTGTTTTTTTATCGTTTTTGTTCCTGCTCTATCTTTAAAATGAAAACACATAGCAGCGTCAAACTTGGTCTGATTATAATAAATAAATAAATAAAAATAATTTATTGTAAGCCCATGGAACATTCACATACAATTTTATTTAACAAACAAAATTATATTGATTAAAAGATTAATTCAATTTAAATAATTTAATTCAATTCAATAATCCAAATAATTTAATAATGTATAATAATTATTAAAAAATTATAAATTCTGAATCTCTTTAAAATCATAATTCATTCAAAAATTTACAAATCAGTTCAATAGGTATATAGTATAGTGCATATACTATATAGTTTAGCAACAAATACTAAAAATAGGGCAAACAGACAATACACTTAATAGGTAAACAGCTCGTTACATTACCAATGAATATATAAACAATACTTTGAGCCAATACTGAATAATACAATGTATTAAATAATATGTATATTATTAAACATTCACAATGAATGACAATGTTAAATGTGCTTCTCTGTGCTTCCATTCAAAGTTAATACATAAAAATCGAAGTGTAGTATTACCTGCGTAAGAAAGAGATGCAAAAATTTACATTTCACGCACGTTGATGTCTTTTGATGAACGCTCGTAAATTAAATCAGTTTTTATGGGGTATCAATCAGGTGGTACGGAACCCTTACTGCGCGAGTCCAACTCGGTTTTCTTTCTTCTTTCATCTCTGTTTGCAGCAGAAATAGGTACGAAATTAATTAATTAATTAGATATGAAGAACAATGTTCACTCGCCTCTTCCGTGATGGTAGTCCAGTCCTTAGCACTAAGGCCGTGCCTAATATCAGCCACGTCACCTTCCACCGTAACTATCCTGGCTGCGAAGTGAGGCTGCTTCTCACGGACCGTGTCGAACACCTGGATTCAATTATTTATAAAAACAATCATTATACTGTTAAGGAAATGTTAGATTATGACAAATAAGGACTTCTGAACAATAAACCTTCATTATTAGATACTAAAAATAACAATCTTATGAAAACATCACATACTCTTGCAAAGATATGGTGTCATGTTCTGGGGCAATTCGGTTGATAAGGAAACTGTGTAAAAATAACTCAAAAGATGTAAACAAGACTTGTGTGGGTAGGCAATTAAGTATAATATGTGAAAGTATCAAATCAACACCCAGTCGGAGGCTACGTATGTTTTTGGTCATGAATTACGTAAGTAGTTCATAGGTAGCTTCCGCCTGCGTGTTGATTTGATACACACATATACTTGATTACCTTCTTACACAAGTATAAATCCCTTTATTTTGCTAACCCACTCGATATGTTTTGAGCGAAAAAAAATGTTTTGAGTACATCTAATCATCATCATCGTCATCATTTCAGCCGAAAGACGTCCACTGCTGGACATAGGCCTCCCCCAAGCATCTCCACAACGACCGGTCCTGCGCTTTCCGCATCCAGCGGATTCCTGCATCCTTCACCAGGTCGTCGGTCTACCTTGTGGGAGGCCTACCCACGCTCAAGGCTCGGAACCGGTTTGAGAAATACCGGTTAGTACCGGTTTATTGCGGTTTAGCTCCGAACTATTCTTGAGAACGTGAATGTTTAAAGAACTTTATGTAACCTAAATTAACCGGTTTAATCGACGAGCGCCAAGTAAGAAAGAAAAGAAAAGTAGATACTTACCCATTTTTGGATTTTTTGCAGCGGATCTGATTGAAGCAGTGAAATTGTTCGTCGCGAAACAGAAATTGTCTTTCTACTAAAGAAAAATAAAAACTAAACGGCGTCTGTTTGTATTAACCGGTTTTTATTGCTCTAAACCGGTTAATCCGAAAAAACCTTTATGTATAGTTCCCTCAAAATTCCGGTTTAGAAAACCGGTTTATTCGAACGAAACCGAAATTTAAAGGTTTTGCGTCAAGTACATAATAACGGTTTCAAAATTTAACCGGTAACCGAGCCCTGCCCACACTGCTTCTCCCTGTGCGCGGTCGCCACCTACACTACACCAACACCATCCTATATTATTGCACTAATTGATTAGGTTTCTGATAAAGAACAAATTTTGGAATTAAACGTTGTGTAACAAATCAAAAGAAATGGCAATAAAAAAAATGATAACTGTTCTTAAACATAATAAGCTACTAAGGTTCAAGTTCACGGATATTGAAATAACCACTGTTTGTGTAATCAACCTGTTATTCAACAAATACAAATAATTTATTGGACCAAACACATATTTACACAATTGATTATTAACTAGATATATATATAAGTAAGTGTTCGAGCGCCTGCGAGAATAAACCAAGCTATGATTTGCGGTCAACACTATGTTGCTAATGTTCTAGCTATGAGTCATTACAATTTTATATTTGCTGTCTTCTGTAGTCCTGTACTCGGAATACACGTAATTTTAACGCTTAACAGTTTTTTTATTTAAATACACCTGAAGAGTCTCCTACATGGTCCTTCGAGCCGGATTACTATTAAATAGTAATAATTAATGAAGATCAGCGATAAATGTTGAAGAAATATTAATTCTTGGCAAAGTTCGACGGGTTAACCTGGAACAACGTGGTCGAGTTCGTGAGTTGTTTAAAAACCGTGACTTGGACATTAATCTCAGTGTTTTTCAGTTGTAATAACCCAACACTCTTTAAAGTAGTATATGTTAAATAGTTAAGTGTAGTAATAAGGTTAGTATGTGCACAAATTATCTTTTTATTGTAATAAGTTGCTGTGTCATTGAGCAAGTTGACGGTTAACTAATTTAATTTTTTGTTCTAATTTTGTTAGGCATTTAGTTAATTATTGATTATTATTACTGACTGTGTTACAGTTACATTAATTAACTACTTTTTACTAGTTCTCCCGTCCAAGCTCATTTTATATTTCGACAAGTAGGCTGAAATTGATAATTATTAATTTATGTTCCGCAAAGTAGTAAATCAACCTTATTAAATTATTTTCTAGTACAAATTGCATTGTTTTGGTTTAGTATAAATAAAATCAAACTTTAGTTTCCAAATTATACGCTCAAACTGTATCTTAACTTCATGTTTGTGAGTTACACATTGTAAGTAATGATTTGTTTGTAATAACATTCCAGGGTTTCTCAACCGACTCCCACGATTCTTCTGAAAGGTGATAAACCTGATATGGAAGAGGCAAAGGAAGTAGCAGACCTCATTAAGAAACGCAGTAGCTACAAAGGTCGTATTACAATCTTTTCTGGATTTTTAAAGTCACTAGATGTTTCCGGTCTTATTACAAAAAACATGATAAACCTAGGTTTAAACCAAGACTATTAAGTCCAGCTTTAGTACGGTACAAACCTTAGTACCGTCGTAATAGCTCATCCTTATTACAAAAGTCAAAATAAGTGAAGACTAGATAGTACCGGACTGTTGGGGGTGTATTAGGTAGTATGTAGAGAAATCGACTAAAAAATAGATGGAATTCTCGATGTACGGACTAAAATTATTCGTTCAAACGATTTCCATTCGGTCTTAACGTTCCGTTTCAGCAGAATTTTTAATAAAACGATCCTTTTTATTAAAAATTCGTACTAGTTTATATTTATTTCAGTATTTTTTTTTTATAATCCAATAATATAGGTACTGAATAATTCAGTATCGATAAATGGTTGTCGCGCGATCCAGCATCTCGTTGTTTTCTTAGGACTCGTTTATGGACACGCGGCGCGTCTGGCGGTGCGTCGCGCTGGGCGTCACGCGGTCTTCTGTTACGGAGAAGCGGCGCGTGAAGCGTGGCGGTGCCCGCGGTGTCACACACGCAAAGACTAACATATGGCGATATGCAGAGTGTTGTGCGGCACGTGCTCCTACAACCTTTCCTTGCGAAGCCGCGGGCACCACCGCGACTGACACCGCGGGTGCCGCAGCCTTGGCTGCTGCGTGCGCCGCGTAAATTGTATAGTGTATATAAACAGGGCCGATATTTTGAGTAGCCCGCTACATTTGTAGTGGTATCAATCAAAATTATTATCTGGGCTACGTTCAGTAATATCACCCGACGATGCACGGAGCGTAGTTTGGTCATTCGGTTACTCAGAGCGATCATACAAACGAACGTCCAAAGAACACTCCGTGCGTCGTCGGACGATATTACTGAACGCAGCCCTGACAAAAAAAAGTGAAAAAGTTATCATACGATATTGTTGCTGTACGGTTGACCGCACGTCAGTGGGTAACAATTTGACATTGACAGCGCCTTTATTTCCTTAGCATTAAGGGTGTATTTCTAATTCAAGTGTTACCACTGCCATGCAGTCGACTGTACGTATGATAACTTTTCACTTTTTTTGTCAGAGCTGCGTTCAGTAATATCGCCCGACGACGCACGGAGCGTAGTTTGGTCATTCGGTTACTCAGAGCGATCATACAAACGAACGTCCAAAGAACACTCCGTGTGTCGTCGGACGATATTACTGAACGCAGCCCTGACAAAAAAAAAGTGAAAAAAGTTATCATACGATATTGTTGTTGTACGGTTGACCGCACGTCAGTGGGTAACAGTTTGACATTGACAGCGCCTTTATTACCTTAACAGTAAGGGTGGTTTTCTAATTCAAGTGTTACCACTGCCATGCAGTCGACTGTACTAGGGCTTCGATTCCGAGATTCCGAGATCTCGAAATATCGGAATCTCGCTACATTTTCTACGTATTTATAATATCGGTATTAGAGAGTAAAATATCGGAATTCCGATATTTCGATATTTTCCAGAAAATGTATGTGAACATCAAAAAATCCGAGAGCTAGTTATTGTTTAAGCAAAGAATAGTGGTGTGCCTCGAACGGAGACATTACAACAAACTTTTTAATTTGTACTTAATGTATTTTCCATTCATAAATCTTATATTTGTTGAATATTGATCCTTGGCAGAGTTAGAAGACTGGCCACAAAGTGCTAGTGAGAAAATGCTTTTGCTTTTATTACTTATAAAGTTTTTTTTCACTTATTAATGACAATTTTTGTTATTGTTTTTGAACTACAGACCCATCTCACTTCTGAACTATGTCTACAAGCTGTTTTCGAGTCATTACGAACCGTCTTTCGCGTAGGTTTGACGACTTCCAGCCTCCCGAACAAGCCAGATTCCGAAAAGGCTTTAGAACCGTAGAGTAGACCACATACATACACTGCGGCAGGTTATACAGAAGACCGAAGAGCATAACGTGCCTCTTTGTTTAGTTTTTGTGGACTACGAGAAAGACTTCGATTTGACCGAGACTTGGGCCGTACTAGTCTCTTCAACGGTGCCAGATTAACTATCGGTACATCAAAGTGTTAGTGTTTGTATGAAAACGATTACAGGACCAAGCCTCAAAACCTATCCTTCTGCAGCGAAGTGTGAGTCAAGGAGATGTGATCTCTCCGAAACTGTTCACTGCTGCATTGGAGGATGTCTTCAGGTTTCTGGCCTGGAAAGGGCTAGGCATTAACATAAACGGCAAATATATCACTCACCAACGGTTTGCCGACAACATATAGTCATATCTGAGATCATTGAAGACCTCAGTACAAAGCTCGATGACCTCAGTAGAGCTTCCGATAGAGTGGAAATATGGACAAGACAAAGGTTATGTTTATTCCCAGCACATAGCACCCATTTCCGTAAATATCGGAAAATCTACAACCACAGTTATTTTTAATGTTTTTGAAAAAGAGGTAAGGTCTTTGCAAGTCCCTTATGTTACTGCGACCTAAAAGATCTATTGTAACGCCTCTAATAGTAGAGTATATGAATGGGCGTTTCGTCTTTTTCGCGACAAAATCTGCAAACTGTGATATCTGTGAGGCCCATCCTGTGTAGATGTTTGTTCAGTTTACAGTGTCCTGTCACGGTTCTAATCAGGATCCTTATATGGTTCATGTTAAGCGAAAGCGCTTCTTTTCTAAATCTCTTCCTGAAGCCTACTAGAAGCGCTTTCGAGTGCTCTTGGCCTGGGGTTTTTTCACAAAGTCTAATGCTTTGATGAGTTCCCCAGTCCTTAAGAATAGCATAGCTAGACCCTATTGTGAGGTGATGCATTTCGGAACCCCACAGATTGGCTCCGGCCCTACAGTGGGGCATTCCGAACCAGCTCTAGCGAGTTCATCAGCGGTTTCGTTACCCCTGATTCCGCAGTGCTCAGGTACCCATTCTAGTGTCACAGAATTTGTTTTCCCGAAGGGCCTATATAAAAAGGCGAATATTTATATTCTCTGATAGCCAGGCAGTCCTAATGGCCTTAACATCAGAGGAAATCAACTCCAAACTTATCAAGGAGTGTGTCCAGCTACTAAATTCGCTAGGAAAAACAATCGAAGTAGTTGACGATTATGTATACCTAGGACTTTGACTAATCCAAGACCTAGGACAAACTGTCCAGTTAGGTAGGTTCAACTTCGAGAAAGAGGTCAATCGTTGAATTCGACTCAGTTGGGCAGCGTTCGGGAAGCTAAGCAATATCTTCTGGTCCAAAATACTGCAGTGTCACGAGAAAAAGTCTGACCAGTGTGTGTTGCCCGTAATTACTTACGGTACTGAAAGGTGGTTACTCACAATGGGCCTGATAAGAAGGCTCAAAGTCACTCAAAGGGCAATGGAGAGGGCTATGCTCGCAGTGTCCCTGCGTGATCGAATCAGAAATGAGATTTGCAGGAGAACGAAAGTAGCCGACATAGCCCGAAGAATTGCCAAACTTAAGTGGCAGTGGGCGGGGCACATTGCTCGCACAACGGATGGCCGATGGAGCAGTAAAGTTCTAGAGTGGCGACTGCGTACTGGAAGGTGCAGCGTAGGTAGGCCTCCACAAAGTGGACCGACGACCTGGTGAAGGTCGCGGGCAACCGTTGGATGCGGAAAGCGCAGTTCCAGTCGTTGTGGCGATGCTTGGGGGAGGCCTATGTCAAGCAGTGGACGTCTTTCAGCTGAAATGATGATGAAGATGACAGGCCGTACAGGTTTATTAGATCATAAAGACCCATTAGTTTTCAAAAGCATTTTTTTTTGCATTATCTCCACTTTTTACTCTACAAACAAGATTAGGTTTTCATTTTAAATCAAGTCCTAGTAGTATTTAAAAATATTGTATCTCAATATCGGAATCTCGGAATTCCGATATTCTGAGGTCAATATCGGGTCCAATTCCGATATTGGAAAAAGGCGATATTGAGAAGCCCTAGACTGTACGTATGATATCACCGATTTTTCACACTTTTATGTCAGGTAATAACTGATTGATATCGCTATAAATAAGCAAACTAGGAGATACTTCTACCAAATTTCTAATAAAATAACACTGCGAACTTGTCACCCTAGAAGCTTTATACGGACGTGTCGGGAAACTCGGGAACCATACAGAACTTTTTTATGTATGGTAAAATAAAATGCGCCCATTTTTTACAAACTTTTATTAATAATCAAGAAACAAAATTTTGAAAACAGTAGCAAGGCCCACAGGACGCAATTATGCGAATTTGTGCTTCCATTGCATGTATGCAACAAACTTTATGGCCGCTGGGCAAACGAGTTGTATGACTGCGCAGTAGCAAAATTTTGAGTGACACGCAGGAGTCAATCGAGGTGCGGGGGGCGCTAACTTCACAGCAGCCATAGACTGGTCGGCATTATACTCCATTGTACACATTATTTGCGATGCGAATTCCTATAAGCAACCTCCTCAAACTACTGCCTGGGATATCTGTTCCGGAGGCCGGAGGATACAGTTTATTGTCAACTACATTTTTCCTTGAACGAGTTTATGTTTCACTGAAAAATAAAAGATAAAATTTATTGATATCTCCAATTAAATAAGCAGACAACAGGGACTACAGAGAGATTCTTCCTGCCAATTTTCCAGACCAATTCACAACAGTAAATAGCCATCCTCTAACAGAAGTTTCTTAAAACATACCTATACATATTTTTGGTAACACTTTCTCCAATAAATGTTGAAAATTATTATACTTACATACTTAAATAGGCACCTCGTTATTGCTCATTGCTTTTTTTGATGTAGGTAGGTACTAGAAAACTATAGAAAACCTTATTTGCATTTTCATGAAAACTTTGACCTTTCTTCTTATGATAAATGGTCTTAACTAGGTTTTTGCATGTTTTGAGCATATTTGTCTGAGTTACTGAATATCTTTTGTCTTCCTTCTTGAATCTATAACAAAATAATGGTGATTCTTTAGTAAAATGCGAAAAAATGTAAATGTCAATAGCGATTTTATTTGGAAAGTTATTTAACTTGTTTCACAGTGATTCAGCATAGCATACTACCTACTTACATTTTACTGGTAATCCCAAAAATATGTAGGCCAGTCTTCTAACATTATGTTCACTGCATATTGTCTCTCCAAAAATGCAGTTATATAGATATTTTGATAAAAGTTCTTCGCCACACAACTTGTGAATTGTTTTACATTAACTTGATATTTTTCACGTCGCCGAAACCTCCATAACAAAATTATATCAGCTGCACAAACGAAAACATCCATATTCACCGAATTTTAATGATTTTTAATGTAATAAGTAAATAAAACAAACCAGCTTAAAATAACCTAAAATGACAATTTGACGTTTATTGTATGGTACTAGTGGAGTTAAACTAGGGGTCGCGTAGGTTTAATTTTAGTGCCGTACTTTGTCCACGCTTATGAGATAAACCTGCTTTTGTAATAAGAAATTTACAAAAACCATGGTTTAAAATTTTAAACCACCTTAGTCCACGTTTTGTAATAAGGGGGTTCATGTTTAACATCTAAAGATATCAGTGAATTAGAGATGAGAATAGGTAAGCTTGAATCATTGTATGCTAATTATGACGAGACACAAACGAGACTGGAGTGTTTATCAGATTTAGAGACTCAAATGAGCGAGAGAGACGAATTTGAGTCTAGGTACTACAAAGTTCTTTGTCAAGCACAGGATATAGTGGCAAACCACAAAAAACCCCCTGTATCTAGTGAGTGTTGTTCTCGTAGTGGTAATAATAACAAGCCTGTCAAATTACCTACCATTCAGCTACCTAAATTCAGTGGATCCTATGATAATTGGCTCGAATTCCGCGACACTTTTGATAGTCTAATAAATGCAAATGAGGATATAGATGTTATAAACAAGTTCCATTACCTGAGAGCGTCTTTGGAAGGGTCAGCTGCTGTGGTAATTCATTCCATTCAGTTCTGTTCCAGTAACTACGGCATAGCTTGGCAACTGTAGTGTGATCGTTTCGATAACAAGCGTTTATTGGTTCAAAATCACGTTTCAGCGTTATTTAATATAGATCCAGTTACACGAGAAACATCGGTTAACTTGAAGCGTATCATGGACCAATTAAATAGGAATCTTCGTGCACTGGAATCCTTAGGAGAACCTACTCAGCACTGGGATACTCTCCTCATTCACATCATGACACATAAGTTAGATTCTAAAACGTTTCGTGAATGGGAGGAGTACAAAGGTCGTCTGAGTAAGGAACAACCGATTTCGCTACAACATTTCCTTGAGTTCATGAAAATTCGCACTGATCTTATTGAAACAATAGAACTATCACGTCACACTAACACACAACAACATAATAATACTAACTTAAACACTAAACCATCAAAACTACAGACTATGGTTTCATTTGAAAGTAGTTTTAATAACAATGCAACCAGTTCATCAGCGAGTTTATGTCCTAAATGCAGTGGCGATCATAAGCTTAATAATTGTCCTCAGTTTTTAGCCTTAAGTAGTGAAGCGCGACTTCAATTATTACCTACTTTTAAAGTTTGCTTTAACTGTTTTAGCAGTGGACACTACGCTAATCATTGCAAGAAGCCTGGTTGCAAGTTATGTAAGCGGCGGCATAACACTCTAATACATGTGGCAGATAGTACTAAACCGAGACCGGTTGTGCATAGTGAACGAGCTGATATCAACAATAGCAGCGCGCCCCCCACCACCATCGATGTGAATCCCAACTTAACGCTGTCGGCGAGCGTCG
This sequence comes from Asteroscopus sphinx, assembly GCA_949699075.1. NCBI lineage: Eukaryota > Metazoa > Arthropoda > Insecta > Lepidoptera > Noctuidae > Asteroscopus > Asteroscopus sphinx. The sequence continues at coordinate 5,407,427 of OX453032.1, forward strand.
CGGCCTCCAGTCGCCAAGGACACGGCCATCACACTGACGTTCTGTTATCGACGGTATTAATTAAGTTATATGATTCGAATAATCATGAGCACATAGCTCGCGATATTCTCGATAGTGGTAGTACTTCCTGTCTCATGACGAACAAAATGTATCGACAGTTAAATCTGCCCTGTAATCATATAGATAAATCTATACTAGGGATTAATAATGTGACATCACAAATTAGTAAAATGTGTTTCGTGTCAGTAAAATCATTAGATGAAAGCTACGCGACTAATTTGAGATGTTTTGTTTTGCCGTCGATAACAGATAAAGTGCCGTGTCGTTCGGTCGACTTATCCATGATTAATATACCTAGTGATATATGTTTAGCTGATCCCAACTTTCATACTCCCGCGTCGGTTGACTTGATCATAGGCGCTGACATTTTTTGGGATATATTGGGATCGCAGCGGATTAATTTAGGCACCGGAAAACCTACGCTATGTGAAACAAGGCTAGGGTGGATAGTTTCCGGGCAAATAAATACCAGCCATATACCTAGTTTAAGTAACCGTATTAATTGTAATTTTGTGCAATTTGATTCGACCACCACTGATAATTTTCATGATCAGATTCAGCATCAACTCGCACGTTTTTGGAGTTTAGAGGAGGTGAACAATAGTTCTAGTTACTCACCGGAACAAAAACTGTGTGAGGATCATTTTATAAATAACACTACACGTTTAGGGGACGGACGCTTCTGTGTGAGAATTCCATTAAAGGATAACCCGGGTGTGCTGGGTAATTCTTTATACCGTGCTAAACAGTGTTTTTACTCATTGGAGCGTAGATTCGCGAAACAGCCGAATTTATGTAAAATGTACCGTGAATTTATGTCTGAATACCAAAAATTGGGTCACATGTCCGAATGTAGGCTTAGTTCTGAGAATAATGCACAATATATACCCCACCACGGCATTTTACGTGAACACAGTACGACCACTAAATTAAGGGCCGTTTTCAATGCGAGTAGTCCAACGACTACCGGTGTTACTTATAATAGTATACAGATGGTGGGTCCTACTATACAGGTGACCTTTTATCCATCCTTCTGCGCTTTAGACAGCATAAGTACATTTTAATGGCTGATGTTGAGAAAATGTACCAGCAGATAACGGTACATCCTGATGATAGGTATTTACAGCGGATAGTATGGCGTGATAATCCAAAAGCTTCACTGAAGGCATTTGAGCTGAATACCGTTACGTATGGTACCGCCAGTGCTCCTTTTCTCGCGACAAGATGCCTTAAGCAAGTAGGTCTCGAGTGTGAGGATAAAGTGATTGCAGAAATCATAATAAATGATTTTTATGTAGACGACCTCTTGAGTGGTGGGGATGATCTCTTCGAAATTCGTGGAATATGTACGAAATTAACGTCAGTTCTTGATTCAGCGTGTTTCCCACTCAGAAAATGGAAGTCTAATGAACCTCAGTTAGTCTCAGAGTCCACTCAGTTCCCTCTCGATTTAAATATAGGTGATACTGAGCCTTGTAAAACGTTAGGTTTAGGATGGCAAACCGACTCCGATGAGTTGTGTTTTCCTATCGGTACATCGATCCCTAAGACAAACTCAAAACGCAGTATGCTTTCCATAATTTCGCAAATATTTGACCCTTTAGGTCTTGTTTCTCCTGTAGTCATTAATATGAAAATGCTCTTGCAAAAATTATGGCTACATAAGTTGTCTTGGGACGAGCCGTTAACGCCGGAGATAGAGGAGATTTGGCTAGACGTAATTAAGAATTTACATCATTTAAATAATATTCGCATTCCACGCCGTGTGATAATAGATTGTCATGAACGGCTGGAATTTCATGTGTTTTCGGACGCTTCAGAAAAAGCATATGGTGCATGCCTATACGTCCGTAGCATTGACTCTCATGGCAAAATTCTTGTCAGGTTGTTACTTGCCAAGAGTCGGGTGGCTCCCATTAAAGCTACCACTATTCCTAGGCTTGAGCTCTGTGGTGCTTTGGTGGGTGCTCGGCTTTATGAAAAGGCAGTAAAGTCACTACGTATTAAGGCAGCATATTCTGTATTTTGGACTGACTCCACCATTTTATTAGGATGGTTAAAGATGTCACCAAGTAAGTTGCATACATTCGTCCACAATCGCTTAGGTGAGATTTTAGAAAGGACTGGCTATTGTATATGGCAACACGTTCCTACTGAACATAATCCAGCGGATCATATTTCGCGTGGTGTGAGTGTTCAGTCTTTGCAGTCTCTCGATATTTGGTGGTCAAGACCAAGTTTTTTGAAGGAACCTATAGATAGTAGGCCTTCAACTTCAGTTAATTCTGAATCACTGCAGGAAACAGGTTGTTACTTGCCAAAAGTCGGGTGGCTCCCATTAAAGCTACCACTATTCCTCAGCTCGAGCTCTGTGGTGTTTTGGTGGGTGCTCGGCTTTATGAAAAAAAAGTAGGTAGGTAGTAAAGTCACCACGTATTAAGGCAGCATATTCTGTATTTTGGACTGACTCCACCATTTTATTAGGATGGTTAAAGATGTCACCAAGTAAGTTGCATACATTCGTCCACAATCGCTTAGGTGAGATTTTAGAAAGGACTGGCTATTGTATATGGCAACACGTTCCTACTGAACATAATCCAGCGGATCATATTTCGCGTGGTGTGAGTGTTCAGTCTTTGCAGTCTCTCGATATTTGGTGGTCAAGACCAAGTTTTTTGAAGGAACCTATAGATAGTAGGCCTTCAACTTCAGTTAATTCTGAATCACTGCAGGAAACAGGTTGTTACTTGCCAAAAGTCGGGTGGCTCCCATTAAAGCTACCACTATTCCTCAGCTCGAGCTCTGTGGTGTTTTGGTGGGTGCTCGGCTTTATGAAAAAAAAGTAGGTAGGTAGTAAAGTCACCACGTATTAAGGCAGCATATTCTGTATTTTGGACTGACTCCACCATTTTATTAGGATGGTTAAAGATGTCACCAAGTAAGTTGCATACATTCGTCCACAATCGCTTAGGTGAGATTTTAGAAAGGACTGGCTATTGTATATGGCAACACGTTCCTACTGAACATAATCCAGCGGATCATATTTCGCGTGGTGTGAGTGTTTAGTCTTTGCAGTCTCTCGATATTTGGTGGTCAAGACCAAGTTTTTTGAAGGAACCTATAGATAGTAGGCCTTCAACTTCAGTTAATTCTGAATCACTGCAGGAAACGCGTACAGAGTTATCATGTATTGCTCAAACGGACGAGTTTCCTAATGCTAATTGTTTTATCAATTTTAGTAGATTTTCGAATTTTAATCGGCTTAAGCGTGCAGTAGCGTATACGCCTCGATTTATTGATGCATGTAAACGACGACCGGCTAAAACTAGTTATATATCTGAGCCCGAATTATGTAATGCATTGAACCTCATTATTCGAATGTCTCAGATGGCATCATTTATAGAATTTATAATATGTTACTTAAAAACAAAGGTTAACCAAAAGAGAGTAGTTTACTTAAATTTAATGTATTCATAGATGATCGAGTACGGCTGGAACAGGAACTGACATTGACATAAGTACGAACACAGCTGACTTTGCGGATTTACTTACAGAGGATGATCGAAATGGAACAAAATATGCCCCAGAAAAGCGTAAAGTTTTTATATTAGGAGGACAAGAATGCGTGGGCTTAGCATCAAATCTAATTAGGTCAAGAATGAACACTCAATTTGAAGATTTCGATATATTTTCATGGGCAAAACCTTTTGCTAAAACAGAAGACATATTAAAAAACTGTTACGATATTGATGTTGCCAAATCAAACTATTTTGTTCTATGTGTTGGGGAAAATGACACAAACCCCACAAAAATTTTCTCTGAAATGTCCGCAGTACTAAAAATGCAGAAAAATTCACATTTCATATTGCTAAATGTAATTCATAATAAACACTTAAATGAATTTAAACTAAACAATATGATAAAAAAATTATGCTATAATACTCCTAATTGTAATTTCATTGAGTGTACTGGTAGGTCCAAATTGGAATATCATACAAATATTTGTGCAAAAATCAATTTGCTCTTGGATTCTCAATTTTATGATGGGAAATTTATTAAAAATATAAAAACGATTATCAAAGAACGTTGTAACATCAGACATAATATGCACATTATAGGGAAATCTCAAGGAATAACTTTTGAAGTTAGTAAAGTAATATCAGAATTTAAAAAAGGCACTATTCCCTACTATTTCAAAAAAATTGCTAAATCAAATCAAATATTAACAGGTGAAACCGGATCAAACCAAAAAACATCGACACAATTTTTTCGTAAACAATAATAAAAAAAGGAATGAATTCACTACTTTAATTCACCAAAATATAGCAGGGTTACTCAGTAAAATCGAATCTATAGAACTATGTATTGAAGATCTCATAGAGGACGGACACGAAATAAGTTTTTTGTGTTTCAGCGAAACATTTGTTAAAAAAGGAGATGAACCTAACATACAGTTTAAGAATTTTAAAGTTGCATCAGTATATTGTAGATCCCAAAAAAGTCGTGGGGGCGTTTGCATCCTCATAAAAAAGTCAATCGAATTTAAAGTCATAACATTATGTGGTGAAGAATCTGTGAGTAAGATTTTTGAGTGTTGTGGGATTGAAATTCCCAGCTACAAATGCATAATTATATGCGTATATAGAACACCTGATTCCCCTGTATCAATATTCCTTAACAAACTAGACCTACTTCTTCATAAATTAGCATCCAAAATAAATAAACAAAAAATCATACTGTGTGGTGATTTAAATATCGACACACTTAAAAACAACAACGTCGCTGATCACTTAATAAATATATTATACAATTATAATCTAGAGTTACATATTAATAAACCTACAAGAAAACTTAGGTGTATAGATCACATAGCCAGCAATATAAAGAGGGCGAGCGGCTGCTTATACAATTTTAATTTATCTGATCATAACACCTGTCAAGTTCTTAGCTTTCCTATTAATAAACAAGTACCTAGAATAAAGCAGTGGTATGCAATCAAAAGAAACTTCTGTAAAGAAAATATTAAGAAATTTAGTAACTACATCCAAAGTATTTCCTGGGAAACGGAAAGTCATGACACAACTTTTAACGATATTTTTAATAACTTTCATGACTTGTTTTGTCTATTATATGACCTCTGTTTTCCATTACAAAAGTATAAAATAAAAATTGAAGACCTAACACCTAAATGGATTACTAAGGGTATAAGAATAGCAAGTAAAACCAAAAGAAAACTAAAACATAATTGTTATAAACTTAAAAATTTAGAAAGCAAAATAAATTACAATAATTATTCAAAATTACTAAAACACTGTGTTAATTGGTCTAAAAAAAATATGAACAATAAATACATATTTAAATCAAAAAATAAGAGTAAAGCTACCTGGGAGATTATTAAGAATTATGAATATAATAATACACGAAGTAATGACATTGACTGGATTAATTTTAATGGAACTAAAATATATGAACCTTCTGACATAGCCAATAAATTCAATAATTATTTTATAAATGCTGCTATTAATGATAGTGCAACTTCCAATAACTTTACCACAAGGCAGTTAGACTATGTAGAATCATCAGTTTTTCTCAAACCTTGTTCAATAAATGAAATCATACGTATAATTAGATCTCTAAACAATACAAAATCTGTTGGTTATGACTCGATCTCTACGCACATACTGAAATCTTGTGTTGAGGATATTGCGCCTATTCTAACATATCTTATTAATCTTTCATTCACACATGGAACATTCCCCGAAAAACTAAAAAAGTCTATCGTTAAACCCCTGTATAAAAAAGATGACTGCCATGAGCTTAACAACTACAGGCCAATTACGTTAATACCGGTAATGTCTAAAATATTTGAAAAAGCTATGCATAGTCGAATCACCAGTTTTATAACAAAATACCACATTCTTAGGAACGAACAACATGGCTTTCAAAAATCCAAGTCCACCACGCTTGCAGGTTTCTCACTTATAAGTCGTATAACAGAATATATAGACCAGAAAATCCCAGTGGTTGCAATATTTTTCGACATGTCTAAGGCTTTTGATTGTGTAGAACATAAAACTTTACTGAACAAATGTGAAAAGTACGGAATCAGAGGACCGGCTTTAGAATGGATCCAAAGTTATTTGACAAATCGCCAACAATGCGTTGATGTGTCACGTATAGATAACAAACTCGAGTTGACATGTTACAGATCTCCTTACCTTCGAAACAGCTATGGAGTACCACAAGGCAGTGTCTTGGGACCATTATTGTTTCTTTTATACATTAATGACTTGCCTAGTATAACAAATCATCAGTCAGTATTATTTGCTGATGATATATCATTAATTATACCCCATGTCAATAAGTCACAAATATACGAACACGAGATAAATTCTGCTATAGAATCAATTCTATCTTGGCTTGAAGACAATAACCTTCGTGTGAACGCCACAAAAACGAAATACGTTCAATTTAGGAACTATAAAACAAAAACACAAATATTAAATTTAATATGTAAAGGCGAAAACTTGGTTGAAGTTCCAGATACAAAATTTCTAGGTGTCACTATAGACCAACATGTGAACTGGAAACCACACGTTAAAAACGTATGTAAAAAAATTAATCAATTCGTGTATGCACTGCGTAAACTTCAAAATGTGGCTAGCCCGAAGGCAGCACGTCTTGCTTACTATGGGTTTGTTGAATCGGTCCTAAGGTATGGATTGTTACTGTGGGGTAACTCTGTAGATGCAGACGGAGCTTTTATAAGTCAAAAAAAGTGTATACGCGCTCTGTGTAACGTAGGTCCTCTTGAGAGCTGTAGATCTTTATTTAAAGATAATGTGATAACTTTAACTGGTTTGTATATATTAGAGATTTGTGTGTTTGTTAAAAATAATCCAAATCAGTTTATCTCTGCTCGAGACAATAATTCAATCATGACAAAACGGGACCCCACGCGTTTGTTAATGCCGTCATGTAAAACCGCGTTATTCCAGAGGAATTGTCTTATAATGTGCATAAAAGTATTTAACAAACTACCAAAACAAATCCGAGAATTACCATTAATGCGCATGAAAATAAGTTTAAAACGATGGTTAAAAAACAATGTTTTCTATAGTTTAAAAGAATTTTTTGACTATAAATTTTGATAAATGCTCATCTAATTAAGGAATTTGTCTGCAAATGTGTGATTTAACATTAGCTTTGTTAGTTTATCTCTATGATTGAATTGCATTTGTTAAATTTATCTCTATAATTAATTGTTTTCAGTAATTTTTGTAATTGTTTTGACGAAATTGTATTCGTATATATACATAGCCCGAAAATAATACTATAATCGGAACCAATTTTTATCTTTGTTAATATTGTGTCACTTTGTGTTTTATCATGCAAAAATATGCATAAAAATATATCAGTTAAATTGTAACGATGAGGACTGACCAGAATTAGTGTATGACAAGTGGCGCCTTGTATACTCTTTTATGCCAAACTAATCTGTTTTTTTTTTTTTTTTTTTGGATTTGTTTTAAGGCATTAGCCTTCTCATAAAGCGAAGAGGCCCGTGCCCAGCGGTGGGACAGTGGTGGGCTGGTTACGTTATGTTAATCTGATTTTAATTATTATTGTTATTAATTTTTTGCGTGCCACTTATGGCAAAATATGTGGAAACTAACTGTGACTCTTTATCTATCTGTCTGGACCCGTAATTTTTGCGAAATAAATTATTCTTATTCTTATTCTTATTCTATTAATATTATGCGAGTTGGTGGTCGTCTCGAGAATTCTTCTTTTAATTTCGAGAAAAAACACCCTATCTTATTACAGTCTACTCATCGTTTTACGAAGTTACTTTTTGAATTCGAACATGCAAAACTTATGCACGCTGGACCGCAATTATTATTAGCTTCGATTAGAGAAGTTTAATGGCCAGTAGGTGGCCGTAATTTGGCAAAGGCTTGTTATCGTCGCTGCATTAGGTGTTCAAGAATGAAAGGAAAGGTTGTAGCTCCACTGATGGGTAACTTACCACAGCAGCGTCTGACGCCAGGTGGATATCCTTTTCAGATTGTTGGTGTAGACTACGCGGGTCCTATTTTTTCTGCTAGTCGTCAAGGACGAGGTTGTCGCATCGTTAAAGTGTACATCGCGTTATTTATATGTTTTACCACCAAAGCCATACATTTGGAGCTGGTAGGTGATATGACGAGCAACTGTTATTTATTGGCCTTACGTAGGTTTGTAGCTCGTCGAGGAAAACCTTCTGATATGTACTCTGACAGTGGGACAACGTTTGTCGGAGCATACAATGATCTTGCAAAGTTTTTAAAGGATAACGCTGATGCAATGTCTAGTGACTTTTCAAATGAAGGAATAAACTTCCACTTCATTCCTGCCTATTCACCATATTTCGGTGGCATCTGGGAGGCGGGTGTGAAATCAACTAAATTTCATTTACTTAGAGTGCTGGGAAATTGTCATTTAAGTTATGAGGAACTGAACTCAACTTTAATACAAATAGAGTCAATATTAAACCCACGGCCACTCACGCCTTTATCATCGCACCCGGAAGATATAACGCTTTTGACCCCCGGACATTTTTTAATTGGACGCCCACTTGTTTCCTTGCCAACAAAGGACCGCTTAACAGTTTTTTTATTTAAATACACCTGAAGAGTCTCCTACAGTAAGCTTAAAAATAATGTAGGAAAAAAAGTGTCTGCTTGTTAGCATCCGCTGCCGAACTAGGCTAAAAAAGCCTGTGTTTCAGCATACGGCGCCGTGATCTCATCACTGCAGCGAGCATCCGGCAGCGATCTCTCGCTTCCAGCCGTGGTTCTGTCTATGGTTGGGAGCGAGAGCGCTTGAGAAGGCGTCGTCTCCTTCTGCGAGGAGGTGATGCTCGCTAAGGAGGCGGCGGAGAGGGTTCGAGAGGCGATGATCTCTCTTCCCATCCGCAGGAGACGACCTGGGCGTCGTAGGAGGGCGTATGCCAACCTCCAGTCACCCTAGGTATGGGCCTGCGGGCGACGGACTCGGGGTGGCCCGCCGCCCGACCAGTCAAGGCCCGTGACGGTGGCGCGTAGTTTTCCGCACGCGCCAGTCAAGAGGAGGGTGCGGCCATTGTGGTTGCCGCACGGGGAGAAGGGGCTCGCAAGGACTGACAAGTGGTGAGCCGGGACCTGCCGACTTTTCATCCCTATTTCACATGTATGGGCGCCACCCCTAAAATACGTAATCACGATTTTTTTATTCTTTTAAAATTGAGATCTATATCTAGACTATTTTTAACAAAATTATATTTACTTATGTTTATAACTGTAGAAGTTATTAAGCTGTAAAAGATTAGGACAGACGGACAGACGGACAGACGGATAGACGGACAGACGGACAGACGGACAGACGGACAGACGGACAGACGGACAGACGGACGGACATGACGAAACTATAAGGGTTCCTTGTAGGACTACGGAACCCTAAAAAGCACGCGTGCGTAAGCTACATTATGAACTTAAAAGCGATGCAATAAGAGCCACTTTATGAGCAAGTGTGTTGAAAATTAATATTATTATCTCAACTCAACTCAGCCTATCGCAGTCCACTGCTGGACATAGGCCTCTCCCAAGTTGCGCCACAACGCTCGGTCCAATATTATTCTGCTGGCTCCTAATTCTATTTAATTTGAATTTTAAATTCAATGAAAAGCATTTTCGACACTGACTGCAAATGATTACCTAATTAATGTAAAATTGCAAACATATTGCAACTATAAGTTGGTGGTGGTAGTTGTGGTGTGTTCATAGACAATTAAAAATAGTTATCAAATAAAACCATCAACAAGTTATCTTTGTGATACGAAAAGGTACAGTACCTACCTCATATTAGATATTATAATAATAAAATTCACTACACCCTGTTCGTTAAACGGAAAATAAATTGTAAATAATATCCGACACAAAATAAAACACCTGTAATATTTTTTTAAATTATAATGAAATCTACTTTTTATGATATTTTTTTTGCATCTTTAGAATAGAATAGAATAGATTTCTATTGTTTGTCACAGGTAATTGAAAAAACAGATGTTAAAACATAAAACAGTTTCACTGTAACATATCCATAAGATGTACAATATTCAGGGTGGTAAAGAAATGGAGCTTTACGACACAGCGACTTAAGATTACAAAACCTATAAATAAAAACTAAATTAAAAGAGATACACACCGACTAAAGTTACAAAAACTAAATAAAAAAATAAAAACATCATTTAAAAATAATGTCATACAATTTTCATAAAGTCTTCCTAATGTAACGTTAATGTATATAATATTCATGTAATTTAAAGATAAAGATAAATATTTGTTATAACATATGTAAAATTCCAGTATCCGTCACGCGGGTTAACAGAATCTACCGCGAGCGGAGCCGCGGGTAAAAGCTAGTATATAGGTACATATTATAAAGCTCAACATGTTATGCCATGGAAGGCGTACAAATATTAAAATTTAATTATATTATTTCAATATACAATTATAAAATAGTACATTACTGTCGTGGCCTGAAATGAAGCATTTACGGCCGAGTAATATTGGAAGTACGAGGCGAAGCCGAGTACTTCCCAAGTGATCTTGAAAGGACGAGGCGCAAGCCGAGTCCTTTTTAACAACACGAGGCCTTTAATTGCTATTTAGGCCGAGACTTGTATAGTACTTTTCTCTCATTTGCGAGGAAACAACACAAATTAATTCAATAGTATCTCATTTTCATTCGCGCCAATTCGACCGCGCGCGGTTTTTGTTCTATTTTCAAAGTTTTGAAAAAATAAATGCGCATTCAGCCTGTATGATAAATATTTTGTACCTAAAAACACCTAATTTATGTAAGTGTGTAGGTACTTAAAAACCTCGGTAGCATAATTTAAAAAATAAAAAGTGTCCAGCAATTTCTATTATTGTCCTGTTGGATATTACCGGCCTGTTATTTCGTTGCGTACGGAAAAGAGCCGATTGTTGTATTCTTTTTTTGAATAATGAACCAATTTCCGAGCAAGTGGGAGAAAATTATCAAAATGGAATACACATGTTAAGGTTTATCATTTAAAAAGTCAATTATATTACAAAAGCATTTTTCTGTTAGCATCTTTTTCTTTAATTTGCGTAGTTTCTTATTCCGCAAAAGAGACATGGTTAGATTGTGGATTTTTTTCCATCGACGAACAGGGTATAGCAACTTATTTTGAAATACAATCTTGTGAAATGAAATCGAAAGAACTACCATAGCAACAGTATGTACCCAAGCCAGTTTTGAAATTGGTAATGTTACATTGGATAATAGTCCTGTTGGTGATGATAGATTGATCCCAAATCAATCTATCGTCACCAATAGGACTTTTGTTGCCAATAAGCCTGATATAATGGTGATAAATCGATCCGCATAGCAGTCACTGTGCCGATAGTAGTTACTCTCACTGATCTATTAGTCAAGAGCCTCGATCAACATCTAAAGAGGCTCTTGTTAGGCAGCTGGATCAAGGATTTGATACAGAAAGCAGAGTTTTTGGAATCTTCCCTCTCGAGCCCTGACCAGCGTTGACTTGGCCCCTGGAAGGTAATCAAATAACTGTGGCAGCCTGTAGATCGAGGGAAGCCAGGTGGAAAGGAGCAGCGCCAAAATCAGAACAGCAATCGAAAGTGATGAATTATTGTTTTCGCCTTTTTGTGACGATATCATGAATTGATAGTAATAAGTTAAATATTTGTTATTTATATTTGTTGCTTATGTATTATAAGTATGTATTTACAAAAAAAATATGTATATAAGTATTATATCCATTGTCTAGTACCCATAGCACAAGCTCTGCTTAGTTTGGGACTAGATGGTGCTGTGTAAAAATGTCCCAAAGATATTTATTTTATTTTTATTTATTTAAATATGTTATTGTTAGTAGTCATGGCTGAGACCATGGAGGACCTCGGTACAATGCTCGATGACCTCAGTAAAGCTTCTGATAGAGTGGGTCTTAAAATGAATATGGACAAGACAAAGGTTATGTCGAATTCCCATATAGCACCCATTCCCGTAAACATCGGAGAATCTACACTCGAAGTTGTTGACGATTATGTATACCTAGGACAAACTGTCCAGCTAGGTAAGTCCAACTTCGAGAAAGAGGTCAATCGTCGAATCCGACTCGGTTGGGCAGCGTTCGGGAAGCTACGCAATATCTTCTCGTCCAAAATACCGCAGTGTCTCAAGACGAAAGTCTTTGACCAGTGTGTGTTGCCAGTAATTACTTACGGTACTGAAACGTGGTCGCTCACAATGGGCCTGATAAGAAGGCTCAAAGTCACTCAAAGGGCAATGGAGAGGGCTATGCTCGGAGTGTCCCTGCGTGATCGAATCAGAAATGAGGAGATTCGCAGGAGAACGAAAGTAACCGACATAGCCCGAAGAATTGCCAAACTTAAGTGGCAGTGGGCGGGGCACATTGCTCGCAGAACGGATGGCCGATGGGGCAGTAAAGTTCTGGAGTGGCGACCGCGTACTGGAAGGCGCAGCGTGGGTAGGCCCCCCACAAGGTGGACCGACGACCTGGTGAAGGTCGCGGGAATCCGTTGGATGCGGAAGGCACAGGACCGGTCGTTGTGGCGATGCTTGGGGGAGGCCTATGTCCAGCAGTGGACGTCTTTCGGCTGAAATGATGATGATGATGATGATGATGAAATATGTTATTGTAGTGACAGACTTCATAGTTTGTACCTAGTATTGCTACACCCTATTGGGTAGACTGTTGATACCAAACTTTGATAAACACTTACATTTATGTACACAGTTTGAGCAACAAATGTCTTTGTCTTTGTCTTTGAAATTAAATTTAAAAAAAAAAATGTAATTTATTTTAAGGCGTAGGTACGTACAATAAAGCATATTTACGACCTCTTTCTTAGTTTATATTATACTAACCTCTTAAGGGGTCCTAGTCCTCCCTCATCACTATGAACTGAGCTATGAATAACTTTTAAAAATCAGTTTATCCCTACATTTTGTCGATGTTGAAGAACATTTTATAATAATTTTTTCACCTTTTTAACCTGTGTTATGCAAATAAATGTGTTTGATTTGTGTGAACTCATATGATGGGATTAGCTGATTTTTTTTCGTGATTTTACGGTTAGTTAAAGTTGTTCATACTAAAAGTTACTCATAATGATGAGGACAATGACCCCTTATGAGGTTCAGAATAAACTATGAATAAAGTTGTATAAATAAATCAATATACGTTTTTAAGATAGAACAGGAATAAAAATGATGGAAAAAAACTGCTTTTCTTCATGAGAGAAAAGGGTTAGGAGAGAAAGGGGTTGAGAGAAAGAGGGTATTTTAGGAGTAAACGTATTCTGTGAAAATTTCAAAGATATAGCCCTGTGACAGACAGACGGATGGACGGACGGATTGACGACAGACGGCGTAGGCAGAGTAATAGCATAGAGTCCCGTTGGCACCCTTTGGGTACAGAACTCCAAAAACTATACTTTTACGTAAGAAATTCATTAAAAATAAGTTTTGATTCAAGACTGCGACCATGGATCCGGCAGCAGAGGTGGAATTAGCGGCTTTCTCTCACCAGAAAGCGATGAATGCTGTGATAGACCGCGGAGACTCAGCCGTGCAGCAGTTCTACTGCGACGCCACGGTGTTCGTGACGGGCGGCTCCGGCTTCCTCGGCAAGCAGCTCATTGAGAAGCTCTTCAGGTGAGGCTTTCAAGTTTACTATGGAAAAATAACACACAACACACACACACAATATCACGCCTGTATTTCCCCGAAGGGGTAGGCAGAGGTGTATAGTACACCCACATTTCGCCAGTTATGTTATAGTCCCATGTAATAGGGGGCGAGCCTATTGCCATTGACCGGGCACAAATCTAGACTCCGGGCTGCTACTGAGAATTTCCTAATGAAAAAACCCAATAACACTTTGCCCGACCCGGGAATCGAACCCAGGACCCCACGCTCAGCAGTCGCGCTTGCAACCACTAGACCAACGAGGCAGTATGGAAAAATAGGTCTTTTATAATGATATCAAAGGGGTTCATGGCTAAATAACAATCACACATATTGTATGATCTGCAAGATTGTCATACAAATATCTATGACAGACTTTACCGGATGTTAGGAATCTGACAGTGGCTCTAATATTATTATCGGTATTGCCCAGTATATGATCCAAGATACTGGGCAATACCGACCACATATCAACCCCAGCAGGGCAATTGCGTAAATCATTTGACAGTTTTATGTTGATGTAAAATTGAAGACGATGCTCATAACAATAGTTTTGTAGTTACGCAATTCGAATTGTATAATTTTTCCCAGAGACATGACGTTTACCGCCGTACTACCAACGGTAAATGTCATGTCTCTGATTTTTCCGGATCCAAACGTCAGAATTGACATTTTGTTGATTGCGATGCAGTTACGCAATTGCCCTGCCGGTCCCCCCAGCACCCCCAGCGAGGGTTTGATTAGTGGCAGAGTAAGGTGGGTGGAGGTGGGGCGGTCCGCCCGGGTGACAAGTGGGTGCGGCGCTGCCGGCGCGTTGTGGGAGCCGCCAGTATTTCTTCCCGTGTGGCGGTCTAGTGGACTAGAAGAAACTACTATGTGGGGTGCATTAAAAGATCCTCCAAGAGTGACGATATTTAATTGATCGTCCGGCGCACCCTGGGCAGTCAGCCCCACTACCAACCCGCTGACTGGCTGATCTTTTCGCTACGGCATGAGCTATAATTATTATGTAGCTCATGTCGACACGATAGAAGAAGAAGTGGACTATCTTGGAGCTTCTCAGATAATTCTGTAAAATGGGACTATTCCGAGTCTGTTCCGAGTCTAGTGATGTGTCTAAGATTTGTCGTTTCGGTGGCTGCATGTGAAAAAAGCATTTTAAAATTAAAGTTAATGAAATCACATGAGACTTTCCATCTTCATGTCTCAGTTTGGCGAACCAACTTGCGGTACCATTTAGGCAACAGCCTAGGTGGTATTGAAGTTGTTATGGGCAAAGGTAACCGCTTAACATCAGGTGGGCCTTTAGCTCGTTTCGCCACCCTATACTATTAAAAAAACATACATAAGTAAGATCCGCAGTGAGCCAAGCGCAACTAACAATGTCATTGAATATTAAATTTTTGCAAATTAAAGTCAAATACCTATGCACGTTAAGTTCTTGTTGTTTTATTTTGCGGGAAGCTCAATTGATAATTTGAATAATTTTATGATTAATTTTAACGTTTTCTGCTGTATTAATTTGTTTTATATTAATTTCTATTTCCAGTAATATCTCAGTCATATTAATTATTTCCAAATGTTGTAATGATATTAATTTTGTTTTTGATACTTACTTAATTTTTATAACACTACCAACATTTTTATTTCAAAAAATGATATTTTTAATATGAATTAAGGAACGTTGTATTGACTCATTTTCGCTGATCTTTACAGAACTGTGGTTTTGATTAGCTAGTGCATTCAGGTAGTTGTAACAGGCGGTATTGATGTAACCTTTGTAGTATATTCTGTGAATTCTAGTAATCTTTGATTTTCGATAGTTGTGAACTGAGTTTAAATTGTTATACAACGTGTATCAGAAATGCGTGGTCATATTTTAAGAGCTTATTAAGAGCATAGCATAGAACAACTTTCACTATGGGACCAACCCTAAAATCGCGAAAAAAATATCAGCTGTTCCCTACTAAATCAACGATGTCGCTCGACAAAATGTAAGGATCAGCTGATATTTTTTTCCGCGATTTCAGGGTTGGTCCCATAGTGAAAGTTGTTCGATAGCATCCCCTGAATAAGCTCTTCAAATATGACCACGCATTTCTGATACACGTTGTATATTAATGCCAATGTGTTAAAGTGACTAACCTGAAAAATACAGAGCTCTCTCGTGGTAGAGAGTAAATGTGACATTTATTTACCTATAACTATATTATAATTTCTTAGGTTTTCGCGATCACTACACATTATAATAAAACAGTTTAACCGGATTTTGTTTAACCGATTTGTTTTTAATAAAATAAAACATCCTAATTTTAATAGAGAATATGGTTGGTATAGCTACCACTTGTTTGGAACCCAGTTCTAAAAATAATCAAGTCCCAAACAGCACGTAACACTGTAAAAGACAATGACATTGTGAGTGATTACTGCGTGCATCGAAACGATTTTAATTAATAAAAATTGTACGGTAGATTAAAATATTTTTTTAGAAATTTCTGTAAAGACGCTTGTCATCTTAGTCTTCCTGCGACCACGAACGCTGCAAAGCTTTCGAAACGTCAGGAAACCAATCTATATAATATACGCGATATAATCCGGTTAAACTTGTTTTATTATAATATAGGTAACTATATATTTACCTTCTATGTAACTGTTTTGCCACCGATATGCAGACATTGTGTTAAAGTGTTATCATGTTAGCATTTAAAATATACTTCCTTGTTTAACAGAGCATGCAAGCTGAAGAAGATGTACTTATTAATGAGAGCAAAGAAAGGGAAGACGTCACAAGAAAGATTACAAGACATTCTGCAGGATCCTGTGAGTAACCTTTCTTCTGTAAGAATTTTTGAAAACTCTTTTTTATAACATAGGAGGGCAAACGAGCAATCGGGTCACCTGATGGTAAGCAATCTCCGCCGCCCATGGACATCCGCAACACCAGGGTAGTCGCCGGTGTGTTGCCAACCCAGGGGAGTCGCCGATGTGTTGCCGACCTTTAAAAAAAACTAAAATAGATTGAAATTTTTTAAGAGGCCATTCACGTTTCACAGCCGTCTTGCTCTAAACTTAAACCTTTTCAGGGTTCCATACCCAAAGGGTGCCATCAGTACAGTGCACCGCACTATAGATTTGGGAATTCCTGTAATGGTAGTTGTATGTTAATTAATAAATAGTGTTAGAATATGTGTTACGATGACACCCCCCTCCACTTATCACGATAAATACTAAACATAAAAAAAGTCTAAAACAAAGGGTCCACACAAGAAACCTCGAAAAACATTTTAGTTCTTTTTTCAACGTTTTTGTTCCTGCTCTATCTTCAAAACGGTAATACGTAACAGCGTCAAACTTGGTTTATTTATAGACCATACTATGTAGTTAAGCACCATCATCATCCTCCTGCCCTTATCCCAATTTATTTGGGGTCGGCGCAGCATGTTTTTTTCTTCCATACATCTGTATCAGCCGTCATCTCCGTGTTCACTTTCTTTCTATTCATATCATCTTTCACACAATCCATCCATATTTTCTTCGGTCTCCCTCTTTTCTTATAGACATCAACATTCATACTTAAAACTTTCCTCGTAACATGCTCCTCATTCCTCCTCATCACATGTCCATACCATGATAGTCTGTTGCTACTTAACTTCTCTGTCACTGGCGCTACTTTCAGACTTTAATTCTTACATATTCATTCCTTATCCTATCCATTCTCGTTACACCACACATTCCTCTTAACATTCTCATCTCAGCTGCATGCACTTGCCTTTCATTAATTCCTTTCGTAGCCCAACATCCCAATCCATACAGGACAGCAGGTCTGTATGTAGTTAAGCACCAAATACTAAAAATAGGGCAAACAAACATATATCGCGCATGGTGCGTTGATGTCTTTTGATGAACTCTCGTTAATCAAATAAGTTTATATGGGGTATCAGGTCGATGGATGGTACGGAACCCTTACTGCGTGAGTCCGACTCGTACCTGGCCAGTATTTTTTTAAAGATTTAAAGAGATTTCAAGTGAAATTGAAAAATGTATATTCTATAAACATTCAGAGTGTCATCACAAATATTTAAACAATGGTTTTATTTCCATGAAATGTTTTATATACATGATTTATTTAGAAAGAAAAACAACGAAATATGTTTTTCAAATCCAGATGAAAATATGTTTCAAATATTCGTAATGTTACCCTAAAGGATGTTGATAGAATATATTTTTCAATTTTAAATATCGCCTAAATTCTCTTGAAATGTTTTAAAACGTGCAAAATTAGAGCGAGACTGCTGTCAAACGTAAAACATTAGCAGCCATCACTTCACTGTTTCATCAACTCAGCCTATCGCAGCCCACTGCTGGACAGAGGCCTCTCCTAAATTGCGCCAACACTCGGTCCACTGCCGTCCGTATCCAGTCCCCCCCAGCTACTTTCATCAGGTCGTCGGTCCACCTGGCTGGGGGGCGTCCTACACTACGTTTGACTCGTCTGCTTCAGCGGCCATCGGTCCTTCGACAGACATGACCAGCCCACTGCCACTTCAGCTTACTAATCCTACAAGCTATGTCGGTCACTCCGGTTCTTCTCCGAATAATCTCGTTACGGATTTTATCCTTCAAAAAAACTCCAAGCATAGGTCGCTGAGCGACTTTGAATTTGGGGACTAGCCTAACTGTCAGTGTCCACCACGTCTTGGCTCCGTAAGTCATGACAGGCAAGACGCACTGGTTGAAGACCTTTAGTATGGTCCTTGATGAACTGAAAACCATGACTAACCAACAAAATGGAGGTAGCTGGTCAAGTTTCTTATTCTTATTCTTTATTGTACACACAGATATACATTTATATTACAGTAGGAAAGTTTATGTACATCGGCGAGCTTAACTCAGAACTGAGTTTTCTAACAGCAAACCTTAGAGCGATAGAGAGATGTTGAATCTAGAGGACAGAAACAAGTGTACAACATAAATTAAACCTACTTTATTTACTTACAGTACTAGCTAATAATAATATAAATAATATATAGATACTTAAATATATATAATAGATACATAAGAATATATAATAGATACATAAGAATATATACATTCATATATATATACCTATATATATAGATATATAATACATAACATGTAATATAACTCATGTTGAGAGGAAATGTTCCTTAATTCTTCTCTTGAAGACATTCAGTGACGGGCTATCGCGCAAAGAGTGTGGGAGAGAATTCCACAGACGCACGGCACGTATGGTGAAAGAACCATCGTAACGGCTAGTTGTGTGATGGGGTATACGGAGGAGAAGGGAAGAAGATGAGCGGCAAGGTTTTCCCCTTCATTTTTATAAGCATTTTTTGCAGCACTCGCATCAGCAATGTTTGTGCGTTATTTTAAATTCAAGCAAGTATTTTTTACACCTCATCATTAATAATGGTCCAAGAATACAATAATATATGCATGTATTACATACATATATCAGACAGAAATTATGACTGATGCGTCATCATGCGACTCAGTTCTACACCGAGCTACACGATCCCAATCACAAACCCATCATATCCATTGTCTAGTACCCATAGTACAAGCTCTGCTTAGTTTGGGACTAGATGGTGCTGTGTAAAAAATGTCCCAAATATATTTATTATTTATTTATTTATTTCATAATGATCTTATGCTGCTATCCTGCCCAGGTGTTCGACATGGTCTGTGAGAAGCAACCTCACTTCGCAGACAGGATAGTGATAGTGGAAGGTGACGTTGCTGATATCAGGCTCGGCCTCAGTGACAAGGACTGGACTACCATCACGGAAGAGGTGAGACCATCAATCATGCTGTAATAGGTTTGCACAATGAGCATCTAGATGGAGTGATCTTTCTTTTTCAGTGATATAATCAAAACAACACACAACTTTGTGACTAAAATTTTACATATAATTCATTTGTATTAATTCATGACATTTTCGGTATTTTTATATTTTGTCAAGGAAAAGTACAATAGGGTGACTATATAATATGAGATCATCTTAACTATTATAAAATTGTAAACGTCTGTTTGTTTGTTTGTTTGTTTGTTCCAGCATCACGCTAAAACTACTGGACCGATTTTGATGATTTTTTTTTTGTTTGAAAGCTGATGATCTGACTTAAAAACTGGTATGGGTTTTGAGAAAGAAAGAAAGAAAGAAAATAAAATAAAAATTAATTCGTGGGTTACGTACTCACCCGACAGATCGAAGCTTCTATGCATTTGCACGAGCGGATAGTAATGTACGATGGGGTGGATGGGATTGGGGATGGGACTGGGGACGGGACAGGGGACGGGACTGGGGACGGGACAGTGGACGGGACAGGGGACGGCACATGGGACGGGAAATGGGACGGGACATGAGACGGGACATGGGACAGGACAGTGGGACGGCACATGGGACTGGACATAGGATGGGACATGGGACATGGGACGGGACGATAGTGATATAGTAAGATAGTGGGACAGTGGGACAGTGGGCCGTGGGACAGTGGGACAGTAGGACAGTGGCAGTGGGACGGTGGGACAGTGGGGCAGTGGGACAGAGGGGCAGTGGGGCTGTGGGACAGTGGGGCAGTGGGACAGTGGGGCAGCGGGTCAGTGGGGCAGTGGGATAGTGGGGCAGCGGGGCAGAGGGGTAGCGGTGCAGCGGGGCAGTGGGACTGCGGGGCAGCGGGGCAACGGGGTAGCGGGGCAGTGGGGCTGCGGGGCAGTAGGGGACTGGGGCAGCGGGGCAGGCAGTGGGGCAGTGTGATAGTGGGGCAGCGGGGTAGTGGGGCAGTGGGGTAGTAGGGCAGCGGGGCAGTGGGGCAGCTGGGCAGTGGGCTACCGGGGCAGCGGGGCAGTGGGGCAATGGGATAGAGGGGCAGCGTGGCTGTGGGGCAGCGGGGCCGTAGGGCAGCGGGGCAGTGGGGCAGCGGGGCACCGCAATAGTGGGGCAGCGGGGCAATGGGGAAGCGGGGCAGTGGGGCAGTGGTGTAGAGGGGCAGGCTGTGGGGCAATGGGATAGTGGTGCAGCGGGGCAGTGGGGCAGTGGGGTAGCGGGGCAGTGGGTTAGTGGGGCAGCGGGGCATCGGGGCGGTGGCGCAGTGGTGTAGCGGGGCAGTGGGGTAGCGTGGCAGTGGGGCAGTGGGGTAGCGGGGTAGCGGGGAAGTGGGGCAGCGGTGCAGTGGGACAACGGGGCTTTGGGGCAGCGGAGCAGTGGGGGCAGTGGGGCAGAGGGGCAGTGGGGCAGCGGGGCATTGGGGCAGCGGGGCAGTGGGGCAGTGGGGCAGCGGGGCAGTGGGGCAATGGTGTAGGGGGCAGCGGGGAAGAGGGGCAGGCTGTGGGGCAGTGTTATAGTGGTGCAGCGGGGCAGTGGGCTTGGGGAAGCGGGGCAGTGGTATAGTGGGGCAGCGGGGAAGCGGGGCAGTGGGGCAGTGGGGTAGCGGGGAAGCGGGGCAGTGGGGCTGGCAGTGGGGCACCGGGGCGGTGGGGCAGCGGGGCATCCGGTTAGCGGGGCAGTGGGGCAGTGGGGTAGCGTGACAGCGGGGCAGTGGTGGAAGTGGGGCAGTGGGGCAGTGGGGAAGTGGTGAAGCGGGGCAGCGGGGCAACGGGGCAGTGGGGCAGCGGGGCAGTGGGGCAGCGGGGCAGTGGTGTAGCGGGGCAGCGGGGCAGTGGGGGGCAGTGGGGCAGTGTGGCAGTGGGGTAGCGGGGCAGTGGGGCAGCGGGGCAGCGGGGCAGTGGGGTAGCGGGGCAATGTGGCAGTGTGGCAGCGGGGCAGCTGGGCACCGGGGCAGTTGGGCTGTGGTGCAGTGGGGCAGTGGGGTAGCGGGGCAGCGGGGCAGTGGGGTAGCGGGGCAATGTGGCAGTGTGGCAGCGGGGCAGCTGGGCACCGGGGCAGTTGGGCTGTGGGGCAGTGGGGCAGTGGGGTAGCGGGGCAATGTGGCAGTGTGGCAGCGGGGCAGCTGGGCACCGGGGCAGTTGGGCTGTGGGGCAGTGGGGCAGTGGGGTAGCGGGGCAATGTGGCAGTGTGGCAGCGGGGCAGCTGGGCACCGGGGCAGTAGGGCAGTGGGGCAGTGGGGCAGTGGGATAGTGGGGCAGCGGGGCAGTGGGGCAGCGGTGCAGTGGGGTAGCGGGGCAGTGGGGCAGTGGGGCAGCGGGGCAGCGGGGCAGTGGGGCCGTGGGGCAGTGGGGCAGCGGGGCAGCGGGACAGCGGGACAGTGGGACAGTGGACTGGACTGGAATGGACTGGACTGGACTGGACTGACGTGGGTTAGCAGAATTTAACGCAAGCGGAGCCGCGGGTAAAAGCTAGTTGGAAATAAAAATGTAAACACACATGTTTAGAGAGAAAACAGAAAATACTTAACTATCATACATAGTATACACCTTTGCCCAGCAGTGGGATAGTATAGGTTGACAAAAAAAATAGTAAACTCACCCTGAGTTTTGAAAATAATGCTGGAGGGCCAAATCCTAAACTTGGGTATAGAAAAAAATCGTCAAAGGAGCCGTGAGCTCGATTTTGAAGAAAATAAAAAGTGCTTTTTGTGTTTTGAAAAAGCAGGTGGTTCGACCAAGAATCGAACAATGATGAGTCGGCGCCAAACAAACAATTAACGAAGATCATTAAATTACTTTTCAACACACTTGCTCGTAAAGTGGCTCTTATTGCATCGCTTTATTTATTTATTTATTATTAATAATACACCAACAGTTATAAACATCAGACATTATCTTATTCTAATATTACAGGTATATTATCCGATGCTTAAACAAATTAAAGGCGTACATAACATTCATAGGAGCTGTTTTATCATTATGCTTACCCGGTCAAAAATAAAAATAAAGTTTTTAAAAGAAGTACAAAAATAAACGGTACCTTGTTATAAAAACTAAAAATACGACAACGTTTTCTGCAAAATTAAACTAAACAATAATTTATAAGACGATTAAGTAAAACTTACAAGCAGGATGTTATACAATAAAAATACAATAAAAATAAAGAGAAACAATGTCATGAAGTTACACGAAAATATTCAAAAAAGATTTTTCGAATGCCACCCAAGGTGTCATGAAATATATCTAATTTAGAACTATGATGATGACTGAGTGTGTTAAATTGACTGAAAATTCGATTAAGAGGACCGTGTGCACCAATATTTGTGCGACAGAATGGAAGGCAAAAAGTTTTGGTTACGGCGGAACGGGGTACATTACGGGGAACTGTTAAGGGAATTTGTGCTAAAAGTTGGCTGCAGTCGATTTTCCCATTGAGAATTTTATACAAAAATATAGTATCATGCATTATACGACGGTTACGCAGCGATGTCATTTTAAAGAACGATAGCCGGTGGTCGTAAGGACATCTGTGGGATATACCATGGGTATTAAAAGCTAGGGAGCGTGTAAATGAACGTTGTATACGTTCAATACGCTGAGAATGAACGGTATAGGAAGGACTCCACACTGTACAAGCATATTCTAAATTGCTTCTAACCAATGTTTTGTATAGAAGTAGCTTGGTTTGAGGTCGCTTAAAACCGTTAGAGTTGCGTTTAAGAAAGCCGAGCATCTGAGCTGACTTTTTTACTATTGAGTCAATATGGGATGTGAACCGCAGTTTGCTATCAATGATAATTCCTAGGTCTTTAACTTCACAAAGTGATTCCAATTTTTTACCCTGCAGCTTGAAGTCAAATGTTAAGGGATTTTTTTTCCTAGTAAATGTAATGTGATTACATTTGGAGACGTTAAGGATCATACCATTATTAATACACCAGAGGTTAATATTCTTTAGGTCGTTTTGAATGTGTGTCATATCTTCGTAAGTTTCGACAGTTCTATAGATTTTAAGATCATCAGCGTACATGGAGAACTTGCAGTATTGAATATTAGAGGTGAGGTCATTGATAAATATGAGAAAAAGTATGGGACCAAGATGAGACCCTTGCGGAACTCCTGAAGTAGCATAATAAGAGCGAGATTCAAATCCTCCCACTGCAACCAACTGAGATCGTTTTGACAGATAAGACTCCAGCCATCGCAACAAAGCTCCACCAATACCAATCAGTTCCAGTTTTCTTACTAACAGAGAGTGATCAACTTTATCAAAAGCACTGCTTAGATCTGTGTAAATGGCATTCACCTGACGTCCACTATCAAGTTCTCGTGAAAGATCGTTTAAGTATGTTACCAAGTTAGTTTCAGTGGAGCTATTCGCCGCCACTGAAAACGCCATTGAAGTGGCCACTTTTTATTCCAATCATATTTGAACCATTGACACGATAAGAAGAAGAAGTGGAGCGACCATACATGAACCCATGTTGATGTGTTGAGATACATGAATTAGCGTGGAGCAAAATAGCTGGACATACAAGGGATTCAAATATCTTAGGGAAACAGGAAAGAATTGATATCGGTCGATAGTTTTTAACATCTGAATTGTCACCTTTCTTATGCACGGGGACAATCCTGGCTTTTTTCCATTCTTCTGGAAAAACACCCCATTTTAAAGAGCAGTTAAATAAAATACGTAAGGGTAGTGATAGCACGGGCCCACAACGTTTTATAAAAACTGGGGGAATATTGTCAGGACCAGCACCCTTAAATATATCAAGCTTTTTTATTTTATTACATATATCTATTTCATTAAAATGAAGTAGAGAGATATATGAGTTATTAGTAATGAAAGTTTCAACTGGTGTCAATTGTTGGCTATTACTAGAGAAAACCGATGAAAAATGGGTGGCAAAGGTATCTGCAATTTGAGCCCCAGTAGCGACAACGGTATTGTTAAGATGGACTGATGATGGGATAGTAGTTCTACCTTTTCGTTTATCTTTAATATAACGCCAGAACTGCTTAGGGTTTTTAGATATATAAGATTCTATCCTTGTTTTATACTCACTAAGATTTTTCTGTAATAATAATTGACAATGGCCTCTCAAGACTTCAAATTCATATTATGAAATATGAAATATTCCCTAGGATTATGAAATTTTTTATATCTTATTCTACATTTGTTTTTTTCTGACAAAAGTTTTATAAGTGTAAAACTAAACCAAGGGGGGTATTTGGACCTTTTGGGCACGTGTTTAGGGACGAATTTTACAACAATATTAGTAAGAATCTCATAAAATTTAGATACCATTATATTTATATCTTTCATATCACTGAACAACTCTAACCAGTTCGTATTTTTTAGCTCTAAAATTATGTTTTTATAATCTGCTTTAAAAAAATTAAAGTCAGCTCTGTGTTTAGGGCGTAGGTATTTAGTATCAACAAAGGGTACATATAAGAGCAACGGAGGATGTTTTCGATCAAGTAGACTCAGTAATTGGGGAGCATTTTCTACGTAACATAGTGGCAGATTACTTAAAATTAAGTCTAATATTTTGTCATCCTCATTAAGAATACTATTAAACTGAGAGAGGTTATTCAGTGACATAAAGTCAACCAAGGAATGTCCCAAATTGTTGTGGTAATTTACAGGAAGAGTATAAGAACTGTCGCCTTGTTTAAGCCATCGTATAGAACTCAAGTTAAAGTCGCCTAATATAATAACATCGTCCTCAAAGTTTACAATATGGTTAACATTGTCAAAAAATTTAATTAAGGATTCTTGTTTGACTGGCGCACAGTGTGATAAGATCCCGGTTTTTGTCTCATCGTGTTTTTATTGAATTAATCGATAGAGTTTACAATTCCGAAGATTAGACTAAAACTCCGGGTTCGCTCAGACTTGAGGTTTTTTTTGAAAAAAATGTCAAAGTTTCGCAATATCCGACTCTTGAAAAATGAAAAAAAAATCATTATAATTTAATGGAAGTACTTATTACAGAATTTATTTATTTTATCGAAAAATGGAATAATAGCCGACCGTTCTACCAATTCCTGTTGCATTAGTATGAATGGGTCGAGAGATATGATTTTTTTTCTCATTTTTCGTTTTCATTTTTTTATTCATCTAAACCACCGTAGTAGGTGGTCATTCCTACATCAAAAAATTGCTGATACTTTCTATTATGTGTAGTATTAATTCCAAAACCTAATTCGTTGGTTTCCAGGAGTTATTGGAGATTCAAAATTTTCCTTAGGGGTGACACTTTCATGTATCCGAAAAAAAAACAATAAGAATATATTTTATCTGAAAAAAAAAGAAGGTGTTTTAAATACTTTTTAATAATTAATATGGAGTTGGCTATTTGAAAGAAAGAAAATGAAAGAAAGAAAAAATATTTATTTGCTTCAAAAGTGACGCACAAAATTACCAAAAAATTCAAGAACACAGAACAAATACAGGTACAGAGCCAAGAAGTGTGGTAAGATATGTGTCACATCCGCGCAAAACGGCCACCGCTCAGCATATAGCTATGCTTATGCTAATATGCTACACAGCGCTGGTTTTCAGCGACAGCCGGCGTCGACACAAATTCACAATGCAATAACGAAAGGAAAATGTATATAAATTTGTAACATATTATGTAGGCTAACCGAACTAAAATTCATCTTCATTGTTAGTTACAATTAATTCAACATGGGAATAATTATCGATGGCTAGATTTTGTTCATTAACAGGTAAAGACAATGCGGCCGGTGGCAATGGAATTTTTTTAGCCTTTTTTTTCTCTAAGAGGTTGAAGTTGTATACAAAGTAAATTATTATAAAGAATTGTTATAAATCAAAAAGTATAATAAAATTGATTTAAAAGAATTGTAAAATATAAAAGTATACTAAAATTTATTCAAAATAAGTTGTAAAATAAATAACACTTTTTTTGAGTCTGCGCCAAACAAACGAGCAAAGTGCGTGTAAGTTGCAAGTGATCCATTTTTGGAAAGTTATTGTTTATCGTTGAAAATTTGACTTTGTATTGTATTTGATGTTATTTTGTTTTTGTTATTTCTTTAAAGTAATTTAATGATCTTCGTTGATTGTTTGTTTGGCGCCGACTCATAATTAGTTAACTACATTAGTTTAGCTAGGAAAATAGTTACTAAGACTAAAAGCTACATTTTATTTTTCGCTTTTCAGTTTCTGTTTTCGTCGGTTCAATTTTTTGTTAAAAAGATTTATTTTTAATTTTTTTGTGGCTAAAATCTAACTCCAGGTCTCCATTATAAACCCGACCCTAAACATATTGCCGACGTTTTTAAACATCATTTTAAAGTGGAGTCACCTTTAAAAACGTGTGTCTTACCTAGCACTGTTACCAGTGATGTCTGTTGCGTTACACATCCAATTCGAATTACTAGTGGGGAGGTACGTCAGGCTATTGGCAATATGAAAAGAGGAAAATCGCCGGGGCATGACGGGCTCAGTGTGGAGCATCTTAAGTATGCGGGTGTTCACATACATAGGTTGCTGTCTATGTTGTATACTCTGTGTATAAGGCATTCATATTTGCCACCAGACTTAATGAAAACTATTGTTGTACCACTTGTTAAGAATCGTACGGGAGATATATCGGACAAAAATAATTATAGACCAATCTCACTTGCAACTGTAATTGCAAAAGTACTAGATAGGATAATGGACGAGCGCCTTAGTGGATGCATACAACTTCAGGACGCTCAGTTTGGTTTTCAATCAGGTTTGTCAACGGAAACGGCGATTTTGTCACTTAAGCATACTGTGAACTACTATGTTGAAAGAAAAACACCAATTTATGCATGTTTCCTAGATCTATCTAAGGCGTTCGATCTCGTGTCCTATAACTTACTTTGGGCTAAGTTGAAACAGGTGGGTGTTTCTCTGGAGGTCATAGAAATGTTCTCATATTGGTACGGTCATCAGAAAAATATTATAAAATGGGCAAATGTTTATTCAGATGAATACTCATTAAATTGTGGTGTGCGACAAGGAGAGTTAACCTCTCCTAGACTTTTTAATTTGTATGTAAATCAGCTGATTGAGGGGCTGAGCAGCATGCATGTCGGCTGCCGAATGGATAATGTTAGTGTTAATAACATTAGCTACGCAGACGATATGGTGCTGCTGAGCCCTTCAATCGGCGGTTTGAGGAAACTTCTCAGCGTATGTGAAGTTTATGCTGAGGAACACGGTTTAAAGTATAATGAGAAAAAGAGTGAGTTTATGGTTCTGGTTGGAAAGAATAAGAGACCTAACAGTGTTCCACCTTTGACTCTGAATGGAGTTCAGCTGAACCGTGTTCCTCAGTTTAAGTATCTCGGGCACATTATTACTGAAACTTTACGCGATGACCCGGATATAGAGAGGGAAAGGAGGGCATTGTCGGTGCGTGGCAATATGTTGGCTCATCGATTCACTCGTTGTACGGTAGAAGTCAAGCTTACATTATTCAAGGCTTACTGTCAAAGTTTTTACACGAGTGGTCTATGGGTTAACTTTACGCAAAAATCCTACAATGCCCTCAGAGTTCAGTATAATAACATCTTCAGGGCTCTGTTGCGCCTCCCTCGGTATTGTAGTGCTTCAGGCATGTTTGCGGATGCACATGTGGATGATTTTCATGCCATCATACGCAAGAAAATTGCGTCTGTTGTGCAGAGGATGCGGGGGAGTAGCAATGGAATCCTGAAGATGTTAGCGGGAAGGATGGACACCGCCGTCCTCAGTCGTTTCATTGATTTACATGTGAGAGGTGCGAATCAATGACTCGACATTTGTTAATATTTATTAATGATTGTTATCTGTGTTTACTAACATAGTTGTTTAAGTTTTTCATTGTTACTAACAAAAATGATTATGGAATGTTGTTTTCTGAAGATAAAATATTTTATTATTATCTCCTTTATTCAATTATCAACTTATTAGATACATTTTTAAATATTTTTTATAAAAAGAAAAAAAAAAAAAAATAAAAAAAAAAAAAAAAAAAAAAACATTTAAAAATATAAAAAATTGTGTTCCACCGGCATCGGGAGCAGGGTCCAAGCTACCGGCGGTTAGGGTCCCAGAGACAGGAACCTCCTCACAATACGTGCCGTGTCGAGGAGAACCGCCTTCTGAATCTGGCCCTTGACCCAGCCACCTAACGAGAGCCTCTTAAGATGTTGGTCGAGGCTCTTGGCTATGAGACCATTGGCCGTTACGACTATCGGCACAATGATTGCCGAATCCACGTCCCACATGTCGACAACCTCGTGTGCTAAGTCCAAATATCTCATTTGTTTATCTGTCTCAGCTTTCACGAGATTCCCGTCATGCGGAACGGCGATATCAATAATCATTGTGCGGCGCTCTAATCGATCTATCACCACTATATCAGGCTTATTGTGTAAAATAGTCCTATCAGTGATGATAGATCGATCCCAGTACAACGTGATATGGTCATTCTCGAGAACTGGGTCGGGCGCATACCTGTAGTACGGTACCTCTGACTCCACAAGGTTATACTGCAAAGCAAGCTGCTGATGAATAATCTTGGCCACTTGGTTATGTCTGTGCAAGTATTCGCCGTTAGCCAGACGAGAACACCCGGAAATAATGTGCCTGAGTGACTCTCCTGGACAGTGGCATGCCCGACATATGTCAACCGTCCCGTCCTTCACAATATACTTTCGGTAGTTATTCGTCATGATAACTTCGTCCATAATTGCACAGACAAAACCTTCGGTTTCCCCAAATAGGTCACCGAACCGTAGCCAAGACACGGACGCTAAGAAGTCTACGTCAGGCCCATGGAGGGCCCGGTAAAACCGTCCGTGAAGCTCCTTGCTCTGCCATACCTCCCTGCGGTTGCTAGTACTGAGTACGGCAGGTTTGCGCCAATTCTCGTTAGCCAAGGAGAGCGGGGTGAGTCCTTTGTCTACTGCGCCCACTTCTCGGTGCATACCCACGTCTACGTGAAGAAAGTATTCTCTCAGACTGCACACCTCACGGTTGTGGAGGGTCTTAGCATTTAAGAGGCCTCGACCCCCACACTTCCGCGGGATGTACAGTCTCATCACTGATGATCGTGGGTGATGCATCCGATTTGCGGTCAGCAGTGTGCGGACTTTCCGATCCAGGGCGTCGAGCTCGGTTTGAGTCCACTTGAGTATGCCGAAGGAGTACATCAGGACCGGCATGACCCAACCGTTGAAGGCACGCACCTTGTTTCCGCCTGAAAGAAGGCTTTTTAAGACTTTCCTCAGGCGGCCAAAGAAGCGCTCCTGCAACGATTGCCTCATGTCGGCCTCGTTGATGCCTAACGCCTCCGACATACCCAGGTATTTATAAGTATCTGCTGCGGAGAGTGACCTAAGGTTTGTGGAATCCGAGAGTTGTAGACCCTCAGATTCCACAATCCCACCTCGTCTCACATGCATGACTGCACATTTGTCCACACCAAATTCCATTCTAATAGAATTACTGAAAGTTTCAGTTACCTTCAGTAACTCTACTAGTCGCAATCTGCTGGGGGCAAAGAGTTTCAAGTCATCCATGTAAAGGAGGTGGGATACCACCTGACCTCCTCTCCGCAGCTGAAAGCCTAGCCCTGAACCTTCTAGCAATGTGCTAAGAGGATTCAGAGCTAAACAAAACCAAAGCGGGCTCAAACTATCGCCCTGAAATATTCCCCGCTCAATCCTGATTGGTTCACCGCTCCCCAAAATCTGTCCATACCCTGGATAGCGAAGGATAGTTCTCCATTGCCCCATACACGACAGCAAGAAGGTGCGTAGCACTGTATTTATTTTATACAGTTCTAGCACCCTCATGAGCCATGTATGTGGTACAGAGTCGTACGCCTTCTTGTAGTCTATCCAGCATGTGGACAGATTCTTTTTAGAACGACGAACCTGTTGGCTAATGGCCATATCAATAAGGAGTAGCTCCTTAGTGCCACGGGAACCATTCCTACATCCATTTTGAGAGGCAGACATAATAGAGTTATTTTCAATATGAGTAGTAATTTTAGCTCTCAAAATGGATGTAAGAAGTTTATAGACCGTCGGTAAACATGTGATCGGTCTATAATTTTTGGGTTCCGCAGCACTGCCAGATTTATGGAGCAGGTGGGTAACTCCTGTCGTAAGGAACTGTGGGAGCGATCCAGACTCTAAGGACGATTGAAACTGGGAAGCTAAGCAAGCGTGTGAACTGCGCAGCCATTTGATCCAAAAGTTGTGCAGCCCATCCGGCCCTGGAGATTTCCAGTTAGGTAATAGACGGGCTGCACCGGCTACGTCTTGGGGACTGATCACAATTGTCCCCATTTCAGGTATTTGTTCACATGCGCGCTCAACCTCCCGCGTCCAGGCACCTTCGACGTGAGTGACAGGCACCGACCAGATGCTGCGCCAGAAAGAACTCATGGCCTCATCATCCGGTAGGCGCTCATCACTCCCATCCTGGTCAGGGCGCTCCCAGGTCCTATAGACCCACCTTTGGTCGCATTGAAACTTGCGATTCAGGGTATACCGCTCAGACCGAATTTTGTACCTACGAATACGGTTCGCCCATGCATAAACCTTCTGCTTCAGGAAGTCGATGCGCTCTGTGGTGCGGGACATATACTCTCGAGGACTGATACCAGTCCCCAAAAACGCCTGCCTCACAAAACGCATCACTCTTGGTCGGGTATTGCCCTCCCTGAAGCAGATTAGCTTACCGATGAGTGCCCTGGTCTCGTCGATACGCCGTCTGATCCTGCACTGCCAAGCTGGTATGGCTGGTCGTGTAGCTGGTTTGCTGCTATGAAATTTAACATTAGCTATACGACAAGCCGCAACAGCCGCGCAGTACAAAATTGAGTGCGTATCGGCGAGATCTTCACTGCTCTCAAAATAGCTGTCAAGCAGTGAATCCAGAGCACACATCAATGCCCTATTTTTATTATGCATGGGCAAGCGAGGCAATTGTGGCCTTAGTTCGGGGGGAGCAGTCCTATATTCCTGAATCGCATCTTCCAATGCACTCCTTAGTTGTTCGTTGCACTGTATAGTTACATTAACAGCCCTATCACCTTCCCCATCAACGTGATTGGACCGCGGCGGGGCTAAATTAATACCTTGTGATTGTACCGCGGTCTGTGACGAGGTGGTGACACGGCTGCTCTGCACTTCCAAACGTAGCCTATCAAGTGCAGCATCATCCAATCTATGATTGCGTTGGATAACCCGCACCTGATCCGATAGCCGTTGCACGGAGACGTTGATGGCTGGTTCAAGTTCCTGAAACAGAGACAGCATCCTACTGCGATACGCAGTGAGGTTGGTTCCTCCCTCTGTAGACCCATAATATGCGCGCATGACGTTCTCATTAATACTTTGAGTCCATTTCATGCGCTGCACATAACCGCCGGCTGCGGGGACCCGGCTCGGGGCCGGTTGGCCCCTAGGTCCTAAGCATGCCGGTGGCCGGCCTCTCCCCTGCCGACGTTCAGGTGGTGGCGACGTCGGCGGAGAGAAATATTCGTCGCTCGAGCTCGACGCGACTGCAGCTGCCCGTGTTACTGGTGATCTGCGATCCGGTGGCTGCGAGGCGGAGCTGAGCGACGAGTCCGGGGGTGGTGGGTGTGCTAACTCTCGTTTCTTCCTGGCGCGTGTCAACATTTGTTTTTCCTCCTATGCATATGTTCCAATATTTTCTTTCGGTAGATATCCATGTATGACAGCAGCTGTCATCTTCGTTTTATAGAGTTTTTATTTTTCTTCAGCTTTTGTGCCATTTTATTGCAAATTTTAAGTTTTCTGGTTATAGTTTTTAATGGTTGTTATTTGTATTTGAAAAGAACTGGATAAATCGGACGTAGAAATAATTTTATAATTATTTTAATTTACAGGGAGAAAAAACCCGTTTGACATTTTAGTGTTGCCAGGTTATTATTATTATTTCCTTTATTTCATTGCTTAAACATATTGATTATATTTTTAAATATTTTTACAAAACAAAAAAAAAAAACAAAAAACATTTAAAAATATAAAAAATAGTGGCCCACCGGTATCGGGTACAGGGACCAAGCTACCGGCGGTCAGGGCTCCAGAGAAAGGAACCTCCTAACAATACGCGCCGTATCTAGGAGAACCGCTTTCTGCATCAGGCCCTTGACCCAGCCGCCTATCGAGAGCCTCATGAGATGGTGGTCGAGGCTCTTTGCTAAAAGGCCATTGGCCGTAACAACTATCGGCACAATGGTTGCTGAGTCCACCTCCCACATGTCGACAACCTCGTGTGCTAGATCAAGATATTTAATTTGCTTGTCTTTTTCAGCTTTCACAAGGTTCCCGTCATGTGGGACACAGATATCAACAATCATTGCGCGGCGCTCAGATCGATCTATCACCACTATATCAGGCTTATTGTGAACAATAGTCCTGTCAGTGATGATAGATCTGTCCCAGTACAATGTGACATGGCCATTTTCAAGAACTGGGTCGGGCACATACTTGTAGTACGGTACTTCTGATTCCACAAGATTGTATCTCAAAGCAAGTTGCTGGTGAATAATTCTGGCTACTAGGTTGTGCCTGTGCAAATACTCGCCGTTAGCTAGACGCGAACATCCGGATATAATGTGTCGGATAGATTCTCCCGGACGGTGACATGCCCGACAGATGTCAATCGTGCCATCCTTCACAATATACTTTCGGTAATTGTTCGTCATCATAACTTCGTCCATAATTGCACATTTATATATATAATTATTATTATTATTATTTATTATTATTATTATTATGTTGTAGTGTCTAGAACATTTATGTATGCCAAGTTTCAACGGAATCGGTTAACAGGTAAGAATTCAGTGGGTGAACAAGCACTCATCCCCTGTTTTCCTACCCTTAGGGGTGGATTTTGATTTTCAAATTTAAATAACCCCACCTATAAGTTGCCTGCTTGTGTTTATCACTGTGTTTTAAATGTTGCGCGTCGTTAACTGTGACAATAAACTATTTTTCTTTCTTTCTTTTCTTTTCTTTCAAATGGGAGCAACTTCGAGATATACCCTATCTATTAAAAGAAGAATCATCAAAATCGGACTACTCTGTAAAAAGACGAATTGAGAACCTCCTCGTTTTTTTCGTCGGTTAAAAAGTAAAACAAAATTGATTTAAAAGAATTGTAAAATTAATAACAAAGAACTAAATTGACTAAGAATATTTAATAAATTGTCAAAAATGTTGATATAGGTATATTACTCATGTTTAATGGTGATTTATATACTTATGAGACATCGGAAAGGATTTTCTTTTATTTACTATTAGTTGAGTCTTTTGGGTTAGAATTTATAGACGGTTTACAAAAAACGTGTAACAGTCAACATGATACCAATTTCTCCATTAGTTTTTTAATTTCCTTTATAAAATTACTCAATCTTTGCCATCTAAGCCACAAAATAATGATATCTTGTTATGGTCGTGATAAGGAAGCTAAAACTTAATAAAAATAAACAAATTATGTTTTGGTTGAAGTGGCAGCCCTAAGTACGGATATTTCGGATATTACTAAAATTTCCAATAACTCCTGGAAACCAACGAGTTAGGTTTTGGAATTAATACTACACATAATAGAAAGTATCAGCAATTTTTTGATATAGGAATGACCACCTACTACGGCGGTTTAGATGAATAAAAAAATGAAAACGAAAAATGAGAAAAAAAATCATATCTCTCGACCCATTCATACTAATGCAACAGGAATTGGTAGAACGGTCGGCTATTATTCCATTTTTCGATAGAATAAATAAATTCTGTAATAAGTACTTCCATTAAATTATAATGATTTTTTTTTCATTTTTCAAGAGTCGGATATTGCGAAACTTTGACATTTTTTTAAAAAAAAACCTCAAGTCTTAGCGAACCCGGAGTTTTAGTCTAATCTTCGGAATTGTAAACTCTATCGATTAACTCAATAAAAACACGATGAGACAAAAACCGGGATCTTATCATACTGTGTGGCGGTGGTAGGTAAACGACACATAAAGCAATAGTTTTAACAACATTATTCAGACTGATTTCGATTTTGATCCACATGTCTTCTAAGTCACTTTCCCAATTAAATACCCTTACTGATGGAAAGTTAGAAGAAACCGCAATTAAAACACCACCGCCATCCAATTTGGAACCCTTAGAACATAAACGGTCTCTTCTATAAATATTGTATCGAGAGTCAATGAATTCACTATTATGTATATTAGAATTTAGCCAAGTTTCAGTAAAAACGATAATATTGTAATTACATAATAATATATTAGAGTATACATCATTAGTTTTAGTTCGTATACCACGAATATTTTGATAATATATGTCTAGCATAATGAATTAAAAATTAAGTAAAAATAGTTGCTAGGACACTAAATAATATACAAAACTATTTAGTCAAGAGGTCTAGACTATTATTGTTTCGAATAAAAATGGATTGTCCGTATTCGTCCTTTTTAGGGTTCCGAAGTCCTACAAGGAACCCTTATAGTTTCGTCATGTCCGTCCGTCTGTCCGTCTGTCCGTCTGTCCGTCTGTCCGTCTGTCCGTCTGTCCTAATCCTTTATAGCTTAATAACTTCTACAGTTATAAACATAAGTAAATGAAATTTGGTAAAAAATAGTCTGCATATAGATCTCAATTTTAAAAGAATAAAAAAATAGTTTTTACGTTCTTTAGGGGTGGCGCCCATACATGTGAAATGGGGAAAAAATATTTTTTTTCGCTGCACTCCATCGTGTGGGGTATCATTGAATAGGTCTACTAAAATGAAGGTAATGTTTCATACACCACTTTTTTATCAGGTGTACCATCTGTGAAATATAGCCCGCCAAAGTGGCTTGCAATGTGTCCCCCCCCCTGCCATTTCTAAACTATGCAACGTAGAAACTTATAGTCTTCCACATTGATAGACCTTTGTGAAAACTCTCTTTTAAAATTATTTCGAGTATAATGTGATTATAATTTTTTGAGTTATAGACAGAAAACTGAAAAATATTTAAAACGTCCTAGTTCAAAGGTCATTGACCTTAGAGAAAAATTATCCTGGCAAATAATGCTCCTTTAGCTACTTTCTATTTGAAAAAATCACAAAAAGTTACTTTGACATCAATCAGACTTCTTAAATTTGGCTTCTTGAATTTATCGCTAGATGGCGCTACTAACAACACGCTCTGAGTCGCGAATGCTGCCGATTATTGCAAAAACTAAAATAGCCATGATTAATATTCGATTTGATTCGTTTGTACACCTACTTAAGGAACCCTATAATACTGAGCATGGCCCGACATGCTCTTGGCCGGTTTTAACATATATACGTCCATTTCGAATCCAAACGAACTTGTATGATAAGTCTTTAGCTTTTTTACGAGTAGCTGCGTGCAAAGCTTTGCCAGACGGTGTCAAATGTTCAGCTACGTAGACGGGGGTGTTAGGACCAGAGAAGCCAAGATGGAGAGAGCCTAGTTTGTCATTAGGGGTTTTCCTGTTGTATGTTGCCACAGCAGCCAGTAAAGCATCACGTAATCGCGGTGTACGCATTTTCACTATGACAGTACGAGGTCTGTTGCTAACGTTATTTAATTTTGCAACTCTGGTGACGTGCAAAATATCATCATCTACAATCGGTAATCCTACCGTTTTTGCAAGTTGAATGTTAATATTACTCAGAATCTCATTACGATTTTCAGGAATTCCGTTAACTTCCAAATTACTTTCCCTCATATGTTGTTCCATTATAGTCATTTTGGTTTTGAGCTCAATAACTGTAGATTCTAAGGCTTCGTTGCTTTTTTCGAGATTTTTTATGGCAGCCGATTTTTCTTGTACTTGGCACTTAACTTCCTCATACTTGTTATTAAAAAATGCGATAGAGTTTTTGATAGATGACATTTCTGCTTTTATGTCGGCAAATTCCTGTGATATAATCTCTTGCATGCTTAGTTTAAATGTAGTTTTTATTTCTTGGTTAATAACCTCACGGATGGTTTCTGTGACAGTAGAATATATTTCTCTCCTAATAAACTCACGAATGTTGTCATGGTTATTAGCGAATCCAGAGTCAACTTCAAAGTTGTTGGGTGTCTGACCTTTGTTTTTATTTCTAATCGTTACATTAAGAAAATCTTCGTTATTAGTAGCATCATCTGATATAGTAGAACTCGGGGAGGGAACAGGCACGTTAGAGATGTTCGAATTAGAAAGCTTGGGCTCCTTGTTACGGCACGCAGTACAAATCCAGTTAAGTTTATTCTCTGACGTCATTGAAGAATATCGTTTGAAGGAGACGTTAACACAGGATAAATCATAGTGGTTATCGCATGTAGAACATCTCATAAATGTTCTGTTTTGTAAAGGGTTCTGGCACTTAGCACATCGAGTAGGCGTCATCGTTAGGGATTTATTTTATGTTGTAGTAATAAGCTGTTACATATGTGATTTTCATGCAGGACAGAAGTAAAGGCCTTTAGTTAGTCACTCATCGCAGTTGAAGCACCATAACCGTAGCAAAAAAAAAAAACTCACAAAGACAGTAAGTATAACAGTATAGTTTTGCTATTATTTCCTATCACAACGCATGCGCGATCTTTTAAGTACGGATCGCATGCGATAACAGCGTAGGTACAAAACTCACGGGAAGCTTCATGCAGGTGTTCGGCAAGTATAGGCAGGCGCATGCGCGAGAGCCGGGCAGCGCGGTAGTGAGCGATGCAATGTTTACAAGTCCCGCGTTATGGAACAGTTTTTGAATAGTTATTTTGATACTACTTCAATTATGAAGCACGTAGCACAATTATGTTAGCACTAAACGAAAGAACACTTCACTGTCTTAGTTTGTATATGGAAAATATTTCAAAATTGTTACTTTTTACAACATTTCTGATTTAAGAACCGGGAGCGCTCAAAAAAACAATCTATCCTCTAGCGCGTCGCGCGTCGCCAAAGAGAATATAACCACTACGTTATAGCGTCGCTTTAGGTTCATAGTGTAACTAATACAGGGTTGCCAGATGAGTACAAGTGGATTATCGTACTGATGTTCTAAAATTATCGTATATCAAGGAATTTGGTGAAAAATTATCGTAAACAGTGCTGAGCTACGAACAAAAACAATGATTTTCAGCATCAAAATTATCGTATTTCTGTGTATTTCAATCAATTTTGTATCGTACCAGAGCCAAAATTATCGTATATTTACGATAATTATCGTACGTCTGGCAACGCTGGGCTAATAACACACGCGTGCTTGTTTCATTATATTATTGCACTAGTGCTTTTTACTTTACAGTTTATTTTTAAATCGCAGCAAAGAGTTTTTATGCCTGAACTAAATTAAACATTTTTGGAAATAAATCAACTGTATTAATTAAAATATGCTATATAAACATTTCATTTTATCAAATTATTAATTTTTGTCAACAAATTAATATTAATTTGTGTTATAAATAAAAAAATGAATTTATAATATTTTTATATTAGGCTGTATGGCGGTTTCCTTCGACCACCTGCGCGCGCATAGCTGTATGTCACCGCGCGGTCCGCGCGCCATATTTATCATTTTTCACAAATTCAATATTTGCTAAAATATATTTATATAATAAAACAAGTTTGACCGGATTAAACATCGCGTATGTATTATTTAAATTGGTTTTCCTGAACTTTTTTTTTTTTTAGAAATTACTGTAAAGAAAGACTCTTGTCTTCTTAGTCTTCCTGCGACCACGAACGCTGTAAAACTTTCTAAACGTCAGGAAAACCAATTTAAATAATATACGCGATGTAATCCGGTTAAACTTGTTTTATTATAATGTGTAGTGATCGCGAAAACCTAAGTAATTATTATATATATTTATATGTTTTTTTCCTTGCAACTGTGTTGAAAAACGTCGTATGACACGCGTTAGCATTGACTATTATACTCTCGGCCCCATTATGCCCTCGCCTTTGGCCTGGGCTGCAATCCAGCCACGAGTATAATAGCCAACTTAGCTCACTTATATTGTTAAACTGTGGCTCACTTGTGTCATAATCTACTGTAATCCACATTAAAAATGCATTATTATGGAAGAAGGCTGTTTTACATGCTGGCATCAGCAATCTGGTTGGATCCAATGATTTTACATATGTAATATCATTGGTTGGATCTCTTTTACCAATAATATAATTATTACGAGCGCTAATTAATTCGTTTAGATTCAGGGGCGGATCGTGAGTTTGTGGCGCCCTGGGCTAGTACACACGGCTACACATCAAGCTGTAAATATTCTAGTATAAGCTGACCTCGCATTGTACGGAAAGCCTTTACAATGCGAGGTCAGCTTATACTGGAATAGTAAAGCTTAATGTGTAGCCATGTGTACTACTTGGGGGCCTGCGTAATTAAGCAACAAAGTAATGCATGAAGCCTTGCGAATGATTGCGAGAAAATACACTGAACAAGCGAAGGGGAGTCCCCCGTACCGTTGGATAGGCGCGCACATGGTTTAATTGATCTCAGGGTTGCCAACCTTATGATAAGTTTTTTTTTTTTTTCATTGTCTGATGATTAATGTTTGTTTGTTGATATTTTCCATTGTCTTCAATGGGGCTGGGGGCCCTTTATATCCATGGGGCCCTGGGCTGCAGCCCAAAAAGCCCTTATACAAGATGTTGATACGTAATCGTGCCATATTTCTAGAGCAAATAGTTACAAATGTGTTTGGTCATCTAAAAATATTTAACAAATTCTACGGTTATTTAATAACGAAATTTTCACTTTGAAACATAGCGAGGGTTTGAGAATAAATCCCGAACGAGCCCTTATTACAGAACGATCCTAGAGCATTGATCACTGTTTAAAACTAGTTTTAATTTAGATCGTTCCTCAAGCAGAGATTTATTGATCACAGTTCAGCTGAGTTTAGCTTTATTTTATACTGTCACCTGTTTCGGTATTTGAGCAGAGTTTTGATCTGTAATCACTCTAGTGTGGTCCAGACTACGCTTGAGTAGAGATTTCTATTCTATTTCAGGTCAAATTCGTGTGTTATGTTGTTGAATTAAAGTTTATAATTACCGTATTGGAATAAGACCGATAGGTACTCAAGTAACGATTCTATCCTTAAGTAGTGATGAGGTGATTGAAGTTTAAACTGTACTTGAGGAACCTTCTGTAATACGGGCCTTAGTCACCGGCGGCATTGTCAAAGGGCGAAAAATTCTGCCAATTTTTTTGTGGTTTCGCACGCATCGTTTTTGAGTCGCACGCGATACATGGGGGAATTTGTTATTAGGAATTATGTAAATAAACAAATTCCCCACATTTTTTTATGTAAATAAACAAATACTTCATCATTTCATCATCACCATCATTTCAGCCGAAAGACGCCCACTGCTGGACATAGGCCTCCCCCAAGTATCGCCACAAAGACCGGTCCTGTGCCTTCCGCATCCAGCGGATTCCCGCGACCTTCACCAGATCGTCGGTCCACCTTGTGGGGGGCCTGCCCACGCTGCGCCTTCCAGTACGCGGTCGCCACTCCAGAACTTTACTGCCCCATCGGCCATCCGTTCTGCGAGCAATGTGCCCCGCCCACTGCCACTTAAGTTTGGCAATTCTTCGGGCTATGTCGGTTACTTACGTTCTCCTGCGAATCTCCTCATTTCTGATTCGATCACGCAGGGACACTCCGAGCATAGCCCTCTCCATTGCCCTTTGAGTGACTTTGAGCCTTCTTATCAGACCCATTGTGAGCGACCACGTTTCAGTACCGTAAGTAATTACTGGCAACACACGCTGGTCAAAGACTTTCGTCTTGAGACACTGCGGTATTTTGGACGAGAAGATATTGCGTAGCTTCCCGAACGCTGCCCAACCGATTGACCTCTTTCTCGAAGTTGGACTTACCTAGCTGGACAGTTTGTCCTAGGTATACATAATCGATACTTAGGTATTTAAATAAAATGAAAAATCCGGTATTGTTTTTTTTATATTGATTCGGTATAATAACATAACATAACATAACATCACGCCTGTATTTTCCCGAAGGGGTAGGCAGAGGTGTAATAGTACACCCACGTTTCGCCAGTTATGTTATAGTCCCATGTAATAGGGGGCGAGCCTATTGCCATTAACCGGGCACAAATCCAGACTCCAGGCTGCTACTGAGAATTTCCTAATGAAAAAACCCGATAACACTGCCCGACCCGGGAATCGAACCCAGGACACCACGCTCAGCAGTCGCGCTTGCAACCACTAGACCACTGAGGCAGTGGTATAATCATATGGCACGTAGGTATACAGATCAGTATGTCGTATAGATCCGCCCCTGTTTGGATTCCTTTTTTCGCGAGTAGACACCCCAAGCAGTAATATATATGTCTATGCCCCAAGATATACGTCTATGCCCCAAGATATATATGTCTATGCCCCAAGCCCTTTTCATTGTGAGGAGATGCCCGTGCCCAGTAGTGGGGCAGTAATGTGGGCTGGATATGTAATTATAACTTCGTTCTGCCCGGCCTGCATCAAATACATGAGTAGAAACTATTCCCTGCTGCCTTGGTCATGACATCAACAGTGACTGCTAGTCTAATTAATTATTTAAATGCATATAAATCACTAACCAGTGCCATTTTACATAATGTACGCACAGAATAAATAATTAAGTGGAGGTACTACAACGGTATTTCAATTCAATTCATTTATTATCACCATGGGAACTTACAGAACACTTGGTTAAGTCATATAGTTATTCGTATAGATACCTACGTCAAGTACCTAAATAGAGATAGCTAGGTAGGTACTTATGTAGACATTTTTGTTAACGATGGGTAACTAGCCAAAATTTCAATAACCTAGCTAGCTGGCTATTTGTGGTTGAGTAGCCAGCTAGATAACCAGCTATTTCAGCTATTTGGCTATTGGATAAAACTGATAGCGCCTAGCGTCGTCGTAGCTACTAGCCGTCATAGCTACCAGTAGCTACTAGCTAGGTGGTTGTCTTGAGTTACGCTCAAGCTGCCCCGTTGCATTTATTGGTTCGATCCTCGCCGTTATAAGTTTAGATGTTAAGATATTATGATTTAGTTTTTGGTTTACCTACTTATTTTATTTCGAACTTCTTGAAAATAAATTACTTTCCTTCGTAC
Source organism: Asteroscopus sphinx (assembly GCA_949699075.1). Taxonomy (NCBI): domain Eukaryota; kingdom Metazoa; phylum Arthropoda; class Insecta; order Lepidoptera; family Noctuidae; genus Asteroscopus; species Asteroscopus sphinx. Next base: position 5,449,302 of record OX453032.1, read on the forward strand.
GTATTATTACATTTATTACATATTACTAAAGACTACATATTTAACTGTCGAAAACATTGCAAATCTCTAACCTAACCTAACTGAGGAAAAATAAAAATAAAAATCAACTAAGAAAACTACAAACTACCATATAAACTACAACAAAAGACCCTTCTTCTTTTGTTGTACAAACAAAATTATAGATCTCAAACGATTTTAAACCTAATTTACAACTAGGTTAGGTTTAAAATCGTAAAAATAAAGGCGCTAGCTAGCTACCAATAGCCAATAGCTATTTTACTTGGTCAGCTAACGGCAGCGCGGCAGCTACGCGGCTGCCCGCTACTCCGTAAACTTGTCAGTTATTTGTAGCGTTAGCCAATAGCTAGCTATCGTGTTGACAGATATCGTAGCCATGGCTATTTGTTGAATAGCCGCTATTTAGCTAGTTATTAGAGTAGCTACCCACCTCTAATTTTTGTAGGTTGTCTGAAAGTAATTGCCTAGAGCAACAAAACCACCCAATAAGTACCAATATTATACCTAACATGTCTTGTGTTAAAAAAATAAATTAAAAAAAATGCTAGATTTTGCTTTCTTTGTTTTTATTATCTGGTGTTATGTTATAAAGAGTACGAGAGGTCGCGTCATGGTCGAAATTCAACCATATTTAAAAAAAAAATTATGTTGAACTATGCCGAAAAAAAAATTCTTTCACTTTCTTTATTGATAACACTAGTTGTCAAACAGAGGACAAAATGGTACTAAAGCGTTTTTTCTATGCCTATTTATCTATGTGCCCAATGGGATTTCCCATCACTGCATCGGTAACAGGTGTCAGGGAACCATCTGAGTTTTCTCCCCCTATTTAGGGTTCCGTACCCGAAGGGTGCTATACGGGACCCTATTACTCTCGCTACGCTGTCCGTCCGTCCGTCCCTCTGTCTGTCACAGGGCTGTATCTTTTGAACGGTAATAGGTAGCTGTTTGAAATTTTCTGAGAACATGTGTTGCTTTGACTACTATCACAAAATATACTAAAAATAAAATAAAATCTAAAACTAAAGGGGGACCCCATACTAGAAACCTCGAAAAACATGCAATTTATTCAACGTTTTTGTTCCTGCTCTATCTTCAAAACGGTAATTTATACCAGGGTTAAACTTGGTCTGATTATAATTCATACTATGTAGTTTAGCAACAAATACTAAAAATAGGGCAAACAGATATATGTGGTGGTACCTGTGTAAGAAAGAGTTGTAAAAATTCATATTTCACGCACGGTGCGTTGATGACTTTTAATTAACTCTCGTAAATGCAACCAATTTCTATGGGAATCAGGTCGATAGGTGGTACGAAACCCTTACTGCGTGAGTCCGAGTCACACTTGGCCGGTTTTTAAAACAATGATACGAATTTCTTTATTTTCAACCAAAAAGCCAAACACGAATTTTCATAATCTATTTATCTAACTTCAAAAATGACGGATTTTTATACAAAGTTTCAACCCCTATTTAACCCCCTTAGGAGGTGAATTTTCAAAAATCCTTTCTTAGTGCTCATCTCCGTCATCTAAAGAACTCCTCAGCAAAATTTCATCCTCCTAGATCCAAGACTGTGCGTTGTCTGTAAGCCAGTAATTTTTTTTTTATTAAGTAGATGTATATTGCTCAATGCCCAATTCTTATCCTGCTGTTTCAACTTTCAACAAGAAAAAAAATTGACTCAAGATAATAATAATTAACGTTGTGTCGCAATCTTAAGCAAGTCGCCGCGCCATTAAAAAAATACACAAAAAGATTTGATTTGATTTTGATTCCGGCCAGGATCGAACTGGCGGCCTTCTGCGTGTAAAGCAGATGTGATAACCACTACACCACGGAACCAGTTGGATCATTAATGTTGAAATTACTTATAACATACTTTGTGTAGGTATTTATTTCTAGGGAATAGAAATGTGATGAACAAAAAGATGTTTTTTTTTCCATATTTTTTTGAAGTAACCAATTTATATTAATTTTTTTATAATTACGAAGAACCAATATGGATGAATGAATAATATTCTTTTTCTTACACAGTTTGTGCTTTCATATTCTTTACGAATAATTAGTTTTATTAACTAGATTCAATTATATTTTATTTCATTTTATTTTGAGACTAACATTTTATAATTATTAATTTGACATTATTTATGGTAGTAAATATAATGTGTGTATTTTGTAGTGTTTTTTTCTGTAAGTTTTTTCAATTACATGTTTGAATGTTATTTCAATTTCAAATAAATTTATTGATAGATATGTAATATAGAAATAATAGTTAATAATGAATATTAGTAGTTTAATAATAATTCATAATGTTCAAGTTAAAAGTTAATAAAGTTAGTTTAAGTTAATATTATTAGTTAAGTTAATAATACATAGTTATAATAAAACAAAGTTTAACCGGATTAAATCGCGAAATAGATAAATCGATTATCGATAATCGATATACGCGATTTAATCCGGTTAAACATTGTTTTATTATAATGTGTAGTGATCGCGAAAACCTAAGAAGTTACTACATAGTTAATTAGCATAGTTTATAATTTGTGCGCCGTAAAGGCAAAACATGATATTTACAATGAATTTTACCATCTAGCATGCCCTGTGTGTGTATACTCATGTTTTGAACAAATAAATGATCTTGTATCTTGTATCTTTACACAGTTACTTTCATATTTTCTTAATAATCATAATTCCTTTTTTTTTTTCAAAAAATATGAGATTAATATAATACATAGTACATTACGATACAAGTGAACTGTGTTGGCTATCATACTTGAGGCTGGATTGCAGCCCGAGCCGAAGGCGAGGGCATTATGGAACTGAGAGTATAATAGTCAATGCTCACGCGTGTCATAGGTACGACGTTTTTCAACACTTGCGAGGAAAAAAACATACATTTTATACAAATATTGAATTTGTGAAAAACTACCACACGGATTCACGGTGAAATACAGCTATGCGCGCGTAGGTGGTCAAAGGAAACTGCCAAACAGCCTAATATTAAAAATAAAATAAATTGTTTTTTATTTTATTTATAACACAAATTAATGTAAATTTTTTGACAAACATAAATAATTTGATGAAATGAAATGTTCATTTATCATATTTGACTTAATCATCATCATCATCATTTCAGCCGAAAGACGTTCACTGCTGGACATAGGCCTCCCCCAAGCATCGCCACAACGACCGGTCCTGCGCCTTTTGAATTAATACAGTTGATTTATTCAAAAAAAAATATATTTTTGTTTAGATAAAAACACTACGCCATTTTAAAAATATACTGTAAAGTAAAATGTACTATTGCGATCATAGACATATAACACATTGCGATAATATAAAGTAAAACCGGCCAAGAGCATGTCGGGCCATGCTCAGTATTATAGGGTTCCTTAAGTAGGTGTAATTACAAACGAATGAAATCGAATATTAATCATGGCTATGCTTTTTTAGTTTTTGCAATAATCGGCAGCATTCGCGACTCAGAGCGTGTTATTAGTAGCGCCATCTAGCGATAAATTCAAGAAGCCAAATTGAAGAAGTGTGTTCAACATAACACAAAGTTACTTTTTGTGATTTTTTCAAATAGAAAGTAACTAAAGGAGCATTATTTGCTAAGATCATTTTTCTCTAAGGTCAATGACCTTTGAACTAGGACGTTTTAAGTATTTTTCAGTTTTCTCTCTATAACTCAAAAAATTATAATCACATTATACTCGAAATAATTTTAAAAGAGAGTTTTTACAAAGGTCTATCAATGTGGAAGATTATAACTTTCTACGTTGCATAGTTTAGAAATGGCAGGGGGGGGGGACACATTGCAAGCTGGCGCGCTATATTTCGCAGATGGTACACCTGATAAAAAAGTGGTGCATGAAACATTACCTTCATTTTAGTAGACCTATTCATTGATACCCAACACGAGGGGGTGCAGCGAAAAATTTTTTTTCATCTCCATTTCACATGTATGGACGCCACCCCTAAAATACGTAAAAACTATTTTTTTATTCTTTTAAAATTGAGATCTATATGTAGACTATTTTTTAACAAAATTTAATTTACTTATGTTTATAACTGTAGAAGTTATTAAGCTGTAAAGGATTAGGACAGACGGACAGACGGACAGACGGACAGACGGACGGACATGACGAAACTATAAGGGTTCCTTGTAGGACTTCGGAACCCTAAAAAGCACGCGTGCGTTATAAGCTACTTTATGAACCTAAAAGCGGTGCAATAAGAGTCACTTTGCGAGCAAGTGTATTGAAAAATACATTTTTTATATTTTAAATACCTAGGTAAGTACCTATATTTTGAAGATTGTCACTTTTCTTATACTCTCGGCTCCACTACTGCAATCCAGCCTCGAGTATATTAGTCAACTTAGCTCACTTTTATCTTAATGTAAAAAAACAAAATAACATCAAATACAACGTGAAATTTTCAACGATAAACAATAAATTTCCAAAAATGCGTTAAATTCAATTCAATTATTTATTGCATTTCCATGTGTTTTTTTTTACAAGGTCTTAATACTATTAGAAGTCCACATGGACCCTGTCGGGCACAACGATTTAATACAATTTAGCATACATTATTATTTATTTATTTTTTAGCATACATTAACCGGGTCAGATGGCTTAGTCAGTTTTCTGAGGAGTACAGGTTGGAGTGTGGGGTGAGACAGAGTGGACTGACATCCCCCTCCCTCTTTAACCTGTTTGTTAACCAGCTTATTGGTGGGCTTAGCAACGCACATGTCGGATGCTCAATTGATGGTATGTGTGTAAACAGCATCAGCTATGCTGATGACATGGTGTTGCTGAGCCCATCTTGTGGTGTAGTACATGTCTCTACCATGTATTCGGCAGTATATTACAGACCTTATAACCAACAACACGTCTATTATTACTCACGAGAGTCACGACACTACATGGCGACCGTGCCAATGCAAGCGACGGCGACGCCAGCGTACACGCTTGATTAGAAATCATTATCAATACATGCAGTAAATATAACTAAATATATTACTAAGAAGTGCTTATCGCTGCTAAGAGGACTTAAAACGTCCAAAATGAAGCGGAAGAAAAAAAAAACCCTGCGTGAGTGACTTTGAAGCAGGAAAGGCTATTTTTAGTAGATAAAGACGGGTCTGCGAAGAAGAAAATCATGTCGTTTCGCTTTCGTCAGCCAAATAATTCGCTGCAGGCTGCGGATGGTGATAATTTTCTGCTAAAAGAGCTACACATTATCGAGTGACCAGAAATATGATAAACTAAAAAGTGCAGTGTTGCGTATTTGTTGGAGTCAGTGTAAAATGGTGGCAGAGACATTAATTTTATAGAACTTACTAAATAACTATGCAGCGAAAAGTTTATTATTCTGCGTTTCTTTCAAGTAATAAAAATTATTCAAGGTTATTTAAATTATGTAATTCTATTGTTTTTGGTATATTTTGACACCATTCCATTTGATATATTAGAAAGTTTTATACCTAAATTGGTTTTGTTGTATGTTACATTTAGGTTGTTGAATGTGCCAGAGCGCTTGACACCAGTGAGTGTCCTATTGCTTACCATATAATGTGAAAGAATGTGTCATACTAGGTACATGTAATAAGGAGATGTGTTTACGATGTAGGTATGTAGCATTACTATATGTTACTAAGTAAATGAATTGCTTTGAAATATTATGACGTTATGTTTAATATAACTGTAAACAAATGGTCTGATCAACCAGAGTTGCAGCATTATATCAAATATTTTTGTAGAAATTATTTCCAATAAGGAAATATTAATGTAATATAATGATGACGATATGAATGTGAGGTATATATATTAATTATTGTGTAATTAACCCACTTGTTACTACCGACCTTTATAACGCCACGAATCGAGCGTTAGATCTACCCGATATTTATGAGTGTTTATTGTTACATAAACAAAGATTGTTTTACTTTAATTTAACGAGGATTGATCACTTAACAATAAACTAGTGTGTTTGTCACAACATTTTTAGTGATTTGAAGTTTAGAAGTGTTTTAACATCAACGGTATAATTTCTTTGAAACATGGTTTCGAAAACGTAGTTTTTTGTTGTATTTCTGTTAGGTTTCCTATATTTTGATTTATAATGTCGTAAAGTATTCTTCTCACAGCTTACATATAAGATATAACTGATTCAAATATCATGGTTTTTCATAACGATTTACGCCTGTTATTATTTGTGGCGTTATAACACCCGGTAGTAAAATTGGCGTACAGTGACCAATAAAATTATGGTTTCACGCTAGTTGCAAATAAGTAAATGGCTCAATGACATCATCGATATTTTACATTATCCAGATTCGTACGTTGATTTTCCGAGGAAAAATCACAATATTTCCACCAGAAAATGCAAATACTAAAGTGACTGACGAGGATTCTGGCGATGAAAATGTTGTATCACTGCAAAATCTCCTAGATGTGATATGTTAATTTGTATCATATCAACCCATTTTATTGATTTTCAGGTTCCCAACTAATAATTTCAGCAGAGATTTATTGGAGGTCGCATATATGTATGCACTGGCCTGTATGAATATAATAATCATACTTACACATTGCTGTCACTGATTTAAAATAAGTATAGTAATGGCTTTTGTCTTGACCATGTCACTTGTGTAAAAAATGTAAAACCACTAATAAATATAGCAACTATCTGAACACTGCTGCTCTCATTATTGCCTCTATTTTCCAATAGGTTATGGGCCCAGGTTGCCCAGGTTGCCCAGGTTGCACAGGTTGCCCAGGTAGAGCATAATTATTGAGTGGTTTGGATATTTATAGTGTGCCTGTGAAACTTACGAAATGTCAATTATGCCAGCTGAAGTAGGCCTAAGTGGAATTAAGAAGCTGAAAGGATCGTCCGACTACCCAAACTGGAAATTCTTGGTGCGAAATTACTTGGAAAATAAAAACTGGTGGGAAGTAATTTCTAAAGATGTAGTAAATGCTGACGTAGACCGGCAGGCACGAACGACAATATGTTTGTTGTTGGAACCAGAGTGCTTTACCCATGTCTACAAAGCGAAGACTGCGAAAGAAGCTTGGTACAGCTTACAGAAAGCGTATGAAGATAAAGGTTGGGGAAGACGTATACATATTCAGCGAGAGCTTTTCAACTGTAAGTTAGAGAATTTCGATTCTATGGAAAGTTACACATCCAAAATTACATTCCTGACACAACAATTGTCCGATATTGATGCTCAAATCCCTGATGATTGGATCATATCGATTTTGCTGGGTGGATTGACCGCAGAGTACAGCCCTCTCATCATGGCTGTAGATAATAGTGGACAAGAGATCACGTTAGAGCAAATTAAAATGAAATTGTTACAAGAAGGAAGTAGACAGAGTAAGTTGAACACAGAGTACGAACAAGCCTTAGCTACACGTAAAGTACAGAATGATGCAAGATCTAACGTTAAAACTAACGATCGTAAGCAGAAGTTTGTCTACAAGTGTTTTAAGTGCCACAAGCAAGGACACAAGGCGTCCGAATGCAAGGAGCGGACCAAAACCGCGAATATCTGCCTGAATACGAAGCAGGGGATAAACAAAGATAAGTGGTATTTAGACAGTGGGTGTTCAAATCATATGACCCACGATAAAAGCAAATTGTTGTCTTATACACCTGAAAAGGGCAACATGAAGATCGCAGTAGCAAATGGCGAGAAATTATTGGTGAAAGGACGAGGAAATGCTAATCCAAGAGTTAGCGAAAACGAAAAATTAATTTTAGAAAACGTTTTACATGTTCCTGATTTATCCATGAACCTAATTTCTGTGAGCGATTTGACAAAGAAGAATTATTGCATGAATTTTTACAATGGAGGTTGCATGATTCAAAATAAAAATCAAATTGTTGCAAGATGTCAAGAGGTCGACGGTATTTATGAGTTGACAGAAAATAAAAATAACGTCGTGAATTTGACATTGTCAAAACAAAATGAAAATATTTCGAACATTTGGCATAAAAGACTAGCTCATTTATCGCGTAATTATATGTATAAAATGAAAGTTTTAGTAAGCGGTATGAAATTTAAGAGTACCGATTTGTGCGAGCCGTGTATTGCATGTATCGAAGGAAAGACATGCAAAAGTCCCTTTAAAAACCAAGGTACGAGAGCGAACGAGGTCTTACAGTTGGTCTTTAGCGATATTTGTGGACCAATCGAGGAGCCGTCGTTTGGTGGTTCGAGGTATGTTCTTCTATTTATCGATGATTACACTCGGAAGACTCATGTTTATTTTTTGAAGAACAAAAGTGAAACTTTCGATAAGTTCCGTGAATACAAGGCGGAAGTTGAGAATGAGACAAGTAAATCTATTAAATGTCTGAGATCTGACAACGGCGCAGAGTACTGTAATGGTAAATTTCAATCTTTTTTGAAGTCTGCAGGTATAAAACATCAGACGACCGTACCGTACACACCGGAACAAAATTCTGTCGCAGAAAGAGCGAATCGGACTATAATAGAAAAGGCAAGAACTTTACTGTCAGAATCGAATCTCAGCAAAAAGTATTGGGCTGAGGCTGTAAATACTGTTGTATACTTAAAAAACAGAAGCCCCACGAAAGCATTGAACAATGCGGTACCAGAGAAGCTTTGGACTGGAAAAGATGTAGATGTCAGTCATCTGAAAATCTTTGGTTGTTTCGCGTATAGATTGTTACCAAAACAAAAGAGACGCAAACTAGACATGAAGACGGAACCGATGATTTTTATTGGATATACAGATAATCAGAAGGGTTATCGTCTGATGAATCCTAAGACCGGTAAAGTGACAACTGCGAGAGATGTTAAATTTCTGGAAAACGTCTTTCTCCAAAAAGAAAACGTGAACAATTCGGAAGTTGTCATTAACCTGAATACAGATTCTGTTCCTTCCAGTTTACCCAGCGGATCTACAAGCAGATTTGAGGAGGCTCATGGTGATGTATGCCGTGATGCTGTAGACGCAGAATTAACGGAGGAGATACCTGAACCTGTAGAACCAGAGCGAGTACTACCTGAACCTGTAGAACCAGAGCGAGTACCTGACGACGTATTCACTGAAGAGGAAGTGACAATACCTGAATCAGAAAGAAGGTATCCTGTAAGAGAACGCAGACAAGTCGATCGGTATGGATGCAATGTTATGTATGCCGAGAAGAGCAATCTTCATGATGATCCATTGACTATTAATGAAGCGTTGGCGAGACCCGATGGTGACTTATGGCAAAAGGCGATAGACGATGAACTTATGTCACTAAAGGAGAACCAGACTTGGACGTTGGTGGATCTTCCAGCTGATAAAAAGCCTATTCAGTGCAAATGGGTGTTCAAAATCAAGAAAGATAGGTAACGAAATACAAGGCTAGATTAGTAGCAAAAGGCTTCACACAGGTATGTGGTGTAGACTATACTGAGACTTATTCTCCTGTTGTTAGAAGCTCTACTTTACGATTGTTGTTCTCGCTAGCTGTTGAATACGGTTGGTTTATTGACCAATGGGATATCACGACTGCCTTTTTATATGGCAAGATTAAAGAGGACATTTACATGCTCCAACCGAAAGGAGCAGTAGTCAAAGGTCAAGAAACCAAGGTATGTAAGCTGCAACGTTCTTTGTATGGATTGAAACAAGCTTCAAATGCTTGGTTCAAGGAATTGGACAAAGAAATGTTAAACTCAGGCTTTGTACAATCAAAAATAGAACCGTGTTTGTATCAAAAGCAGCTTAAAAACAATAAGAAGTTAATTATTGTTATTTACGTAGATGACCTTTTCATTTTTGGAAATTGTGAACAAGAAAAGCAAAAATTAAAAACCGATTTGCTTGATAAGTTTAAAGTAAAAGACTTAGGCGCGGCTAGGCATGTTTTAGGCATGAGGCTGAGGAGAGATAAAGATGTAATTTGTCTAGATCAGCAACAGTTCATTTTGGATATTTTGAATGACTTTAACATGACAGACGCTAAGCCAGTTTCGACTCCAATGGAAGTCGGTATGAAATTAGAAAGATGCACAAATTCCCATAGCAATCTGCCATATCAAAGCTTAATAGGGTGTCTAAACTATTTGGCTTGTAATACGCGACCAGACATAGCACATGCGGTGAGTGTACTTTCACAATTTAATTCGTGTTATGATGAAATACACTTTAAATGTGCGAAACGGGTCTTAAGGTATTTGAAGGGTACGTCCAACATATGTCTTACTTTTAGGAAGTCGGGAGATTTAGATTTACGAGGTTACGTTGATGCAGATTGGGGAGGGGCACTTGATAGAAAATCTTTCACAGGATTAGTTTTCAAGATAGGTAAAAATATAGTGTCATGGGAGAGTAGGAAGCAAGCGACAGTATCCTTGTCCTCCACAGAGGCAGAGTACGTAGGATTGAGCCAAGCTTCGAAGGAAGCTCTTTATTTACGTAGTTTACTGAACAGTTTAACAGCTGTGGATAATAAAGCGGTAGTAATTTATAATGACAATCAGTCGGCGCATAAAATAGCAGCTAACAAAATGATGCATAATAGGACAAAGCATATAGATATCAAGTATCATTTTATTCGTGAATGTGTACTGGCTAACAAAGTTGAACTAAGGTACATGTCAACTGATAAGATGATAGCGGACATCTTAACGAAAAGTGTTCATAGGCCGAAGCTTAGAGGTTTTTTAAAGGATTTATCCCTGTCAAATTATTCCATTAAGGGGGCGATGACTAGTTAGATGTTTTGTTGTTAGGTTTTATAAGTGTTTTGAATAATAGATAATTTTCTAAATTTAGTTTCGTTATGCATGCTTTATTTTGTTAGATTTCTTCTGTTTTTGTGGGTTTTTTGTATTCTACTTTTGAGTACAGTCGGACACAAAAGGGTTAGCGATTTATTTAATTTTATGTACCGAGTACTGACAAGTACAGAAGTAATCATACGCATGTGTAATAGATTAAGGGGGCGTATTGGAGGTCGCATATATGTATGCACTGGCCTGTATGAATATAATAATCATACTTACACATTGCTGTCACTGATTTAAAATAAGTATAGTAATGGCTTTTGTCTTGACCATGTCACTTGTGTAAAAAATGTAAAACCACTAATAAATATAGCAACTATCTGAACACTGCTGCTCTCATTATTGCCTCTATTTTCCAATAAGATTGTCTTTGACGATTCTTCAGACAGTGAAGAATCTGAAGATGATTTGTCTTCGTCTGCATTGCACAAAAAGGCACATTGAATCATTGTCGATGGGGAACAACAGACACCATCTACATCTATACCTCCTTATAGCAGTTCCATTCGTCGTAAAAGTGGTATTTGTCATTGTTTTGCCATTGCCTAGATATGCCTTTATATAATGCCTGGCAGTAACATAAAAATGGCGGTGGGGATTATGACCACTTATTCTATCGTCGAATTGTTGCGAGGATTGTTGGAGACATTTAGAATACAGGAAAAACGTGGATCCAGCTGCATACCTAGAAGCCATCACGAGGTTTCTCGATATGATGGTACTGATCACTTAATTTAGTACCTATGAGGATTCACAAAGCCATTGCACGGTTCAGAAATATATTTTTTTGTGTCGTAAATCTACACTATTATAAAAGTAACTCTGCCTGTGTCTGTTTGTTACCTCATCAGGACTAAACCACTGAACCGATCGTAGTGACATTTGACAAAGTGGTAGCCTGGGACCAAGAGAAGGAAATAGGCTACTTTCTCATCCTGAAAACCAAAGGGTTCCTGCGGAGTAAGCGATAAATGATATCCAGGCGGGCGTGGCCGCGGGTGACCTTTAGAGTTTCGTATACATTTACATCCAAAATTATGTTCTTATGCGTATCATGCATGTGATTGGCGAATTATTACTTTGAATATTCAATTAAAACCACTATAAGTACATCTATTTCTGTTTTATTCAATACTAAATCGCATGCAAGCAAACTTTTTAATAGCAGCCTATCTTACTACCGGGCGTTACAACGCCACCCATTTTCCAGATTTTCCAGAGAAGCAGGATTTTTTTCAATATTTTTCTCAGAACACTACCTTATCATAAAGTAATATACTAAAAATTCAGAACATTCTGCGTGAGAAAATAGTTTTAGTTATATCTGGGTTAATAACCCTGTATCTCGATCATTATCAACGCGAGCCGTTATAGTGAGAGAACTGGGAAATTAAAGAAATAATACAAAGTCGAATAAAAATAAGTATATAAAAGTGATGAAATAAGTAAAAGAAATGAAGTAAATAAATGAAATAAGTAAATGAAGTAAATAAATGAAATAAGTAAATGAAGTAAATAAATGAAGTAAATAAAAAAATATGAAAATGTTATAAAAAAATATGAAAATGTTATAAAAAAATATGAAAATGTTATAAAAAAATATGAAGATGTATCATATTATGTACTAAAAATGTGTTTTTATCTATTGTCTACAATGGCCATACGTAGAAAATAGAAAATTGAGACACGATACTGGGGGTCTACTCCCGTTTGACGATATTCGATAAATCGTACGATTCATCGCACAATTTGCTACTCCGGTCAACCATCGTTCCCTCATCGCATGCGATGATCGTGTTTTGACATTTGTTTCTCTGCTCTCCGGTAAATTGTATATGACTATGAACCGTAGTCTATCTTAATTGTGCCTTTTTTATGTGCCTATCTTTATTGTGTAGGTATAAGTCGGAACGAAAGTTCGTACTTCGTTTGTCATTCGTAAAACGCGAGTAGACCCCCTGGACCCTGACTCGCATACCATGAGAGAATGCTGAAACTCGGACTTGACAAATGTTTGTAATACAGACTCATGACAGTTTTACATGCATAACTTGAAATTATAATAAAACAAAGTTTAACCGGATTAAATCGCGTATATTATTTAAATTGGTTTCCCTGACGTTTCGAAAGCTTTGCAGCATTTCGTGGTCGCAGGTAGACTAAGATGACAAGCGTCGTTACAAATATTTCTAAAAAAATATTTTAATCTACCGTACAATATTATTAATTAAAATCGTTTCGATGCACGCAGTAATCACTCACAATATCATTATCTTTTACAGTGTTGCGTGCTGTTTGGGACTTGATTATTAGAAAAAAACTTACTTACTTATTTTTTTTAGAAATATTTGTAACGACGCTTGTCATCTTAGTCTACCTGCGACCACGAAATGCTGCAAAGCTTTCGAAACGTCAGGGAAACCAATTTAAATAATATACGCGATTTAATCCGGTTAAACTTTGTTTTATTATAATGTGTAGTGATCGCGAAAACCTAAGAAGTTAACTTGAAATTGTTTAATCCTTAGTTTTAATATGAATTTATGAAATGTATACTTATATATATATAAAAAATGTAAACTTTTTTATTTAATCTTTTTGCGGTGGAGGTGTGGTGTAGTACATGCCTCTACCATGTATTCGGTAGTATATTACAGACCTTATAACCAACAACACGTCTATTATTACTCACGACACTACAATCTATCGCTGCGCTCAGGAAACTGATTGCCATTTGCGAGGAGTACGCAGAGTCACACGGCCTCTTGTATAATGTCAAGAAAAGTGAGCTTGTAGTTTTTCGAGCAAAGGGGCGAAGGGTGGCCTACGTGCCGCCGGTGATGTTAAACGGTGTAGCTCTTGTCAGGGTATCGTCTTTCAAGTATCTCGGTCATTTTGACGACCTCTGTGGTCTAGTGGTTCGAGTGTCGGACTGCTGATCACGGGGTCGTGGGTTCGATTCCCACAGGACACAAATATTTGTGTGATGAACATGAGTGTTTGTGTTGGTCTGGTTGTTTCTTATGTATTATAAGTATGTATTTACAAAAAAATAAAGTATATAAGTATTATATCCATTGTCTAGTACCCATACCACAAGCTCTGCTTAGTTTGGGACTAGATGGTGCTGTGTAAAAATGTCCCGAAGATATTTATTTATTTATTTTATTTAGTAGACGAGAACTTGAGGGATGATACCGAAATTGAGAGGGAAAGGAGAGCGATGGCAGTCCGCTGCAATATGCTGGCTCGCAGATTTGCAAAGTGTAGCGCAGAGGTTAAAGTAACCCTCTTTAAGGCCTTCTGCCAAACGCTATACACTTGTAGTCTGTGGGTCAGATACACGCAGGGGACTTTCAACGCTCTCCGAGTACAATACAACAATGCCTTCAGAGTGATGTTGGGGCTCCCGCGATTCTGTAGTGCGTCAGGCATGTTTGCTCTAGCGCACACTGACGGGTTCCATACGGTGATACGCAAACGTGTCGCGTCACTGATGCGCAGAGTCCGTGGGAGCACCAACACCATTCTCAAGGTTATTGGTGATAAGCCTGACTGCCCGATCATGAGGCACTGGGTACATACACATGTGCATGTAACCAGTGCATCGGGCAGCCACAGAAGATATTTAAATTAATGTTACGCTGTTACTAACATAGATATATGTTTCTTTATTACTAACAAACTATGGGCAGTAATGTCTGAAATAAACATATTTTTTTATTAATATAAATCATTAAAGAAAATAGCAATTGATCATGTATTGTTTATGTCCAGTGTTGTCGGTTGTAAATTTATCTGTAACTATATTAATCTGTCATGAAATTGTAAAGTATTATGTATAAGTTTTGTAGTGTGTGCGTCAAATGGAGCGCAAGAATAAAATCTTTTTCTTTCTTGCAATTCATTCTATGTCCTAATTAAAATAAAATATATGTTCTCATTCTGTTTGTTTGTTTTTTTGTCCTCCACTCGACCACTTGCAACTCGCACGCACTTTGCTTTGTTTAGCGCCTACTCATAATTTTAGTTATTTACATTAGTTTAGTTAGGAGAATAGTTATTAAGACTAAAAAGCTTCATTTTATTTTTCGCTTTTCAGTTTCTGTTTTCGTCTGTTCAATTTTTTGTTAAAAAGTTTTATTATTAATTAGAATCGTTTCGATGCACGCAGTATTCACTCACGATGACATAATCTTTTACAGTGTTGCGTGCTGTTTGGGACTTGATTATTTTTAGAACAGGGTTCCAAACAGGTGGTAGCTGCCAACCATCTTCTCTATTAAAATTAGGATGATTTTTAATTTCAGTAGCCTCACGGAGCATTCTAGGTACTTCGAAACGATTTTAATTAATTTAAATTGTACGGTAGATTTAAATGTTATTTTAGAAATATCTGTTAAGACGCTTGCCATCTTAGTCTTCCTGCGACCACGAACGCTGCAAAGCTTTCGAAACGTCAGGAAAACTTAAATATTATACGCGATCTTCTTCTTCTAAAACTAGGATAAACTTGTTTTATTATAATATATAGTGATCGCAAAAACCTAAGAAATTATATAATATATTTTCATTAATGGTTCGCCTATGTGTATGTGCACGTCCCTACAAGGAACAACGGGGTTTTTGTTACATAGTTAGTTACTATAAATATTTTTTGTTTCCAGAATGACTGAAAACTCAGTTTAATTATGTTTTACCAGGTTAGCATAATAATCCACATGGCTGCCACCGTGCGCTTCAACGAGGCCATCAAACTGGCGACTCTTATCAACGTGCGAGGAACTAGAGAGGCTCTAGCTTTGGCGAGAGACTGCAAGAAACTCAAGTAAGTTGAAGTCAACGTCGTCAATGGATTTAACTTCAGTTTTTGATCTACACCAAAATCAACTAATCAGCTGTCAGGTCCCATGGCTTAATTTTGACGAACAAAATGCGAGTACAGTAAAATATCTGCCAGACAAAAGAAAAAAAAATACGTCTATACAACCCACAGACACAGAATATCTAATAGTACTAACGTACAGAACGGCCACTCACCGCCCCCCGCCAATTTAAGATCCTCACCCGCGCCCCGCACGTGCCCGCGGTTTGACGGCAATTGGACTGCAATATTCAATGGGTGTCAATCGCCAGTCGAGTGCGTTATGCAATTTTTTTTTTGGTTTTTATAGTTGTATTTTTATTGAAAATGGTAGTGTATGTTGCTTTACACGGATGTGTGTCTATATCTAGACAAGAAACCAAAAGATTTTTTAGATTTCCGAAGGATGAAATAAGGTAAGCCACAATAAAACCTTTATAGGTAGAACTACCGAATTACAATAATATTTATTAATCCTATTCTTAATCTCAATTATGATCTTTCAAAAGAGATAAAATTGGTAATAATAACAAATTAATAATGTTATTCCACAAACAAATGAATTTTAAATACATTATCCTATAATTAGTTTTTTTGAACACCTTATAGCATGTCTACTTTACTGAAATAAATAAAAGGGGATGAGTTTAGGTTGGTACGAGTTGCCCAATGTCGACCGCAATTTTCAAAGTTCATTATTGTATTAAGTAAGATATTTAAACCTAACTTCGGTCACTAAAATAATGGATTTAAAATGCCTTTGAAAAACTAATTTCAAGAAAAAGTAATAAAGAAAATAAGAAATGCGTTGGCGTAAAGAAGTTGCTCATATTTGCCTTATTTCGACCAGGGGCCGACATTGCAGCATTGGTTTGTTGTAACGAAATAAGCTTCCTAACCTCAGCCCCCTTATTTCTCAAAAACAAATAAAAAAACAGTTAAAATTATGTGGGATAATGTTCTTCACACTTTGCTTGATTGTAGAAAAGAAGTGAGAAAACTATTGCAAGCCTATTTATGGTCGAAAACACTTTCCCCGATCGTAGTCTTCACCAACAAATGTACTTTGTGGTCTTCACCGTCGCTTTCGCTACATTAGCTAACGCCATCTCTGAGAACTACTGAGAAGCGATTGGAACGCAGTCGGCATTTTTAGCGGCAGGCATCCCTATTCATTCACGTGTGTGCGTGTTTGTATACGACGTAAGCTTGCATATGTAGGCGGTGCTAGCATTGATATTGTATTGAGTGGCCGAGGTGTGCCACAGATCTATGATACAACCTGTATTGGGGGGCTGATACAAGTTGTTGTATAGACGTACGTAGCCAAGTTAACTATCTACAATCGTCAACGCTAATAGAAAACAAACAAAATGTATAGGAATGACATATTATCTCAACGTAGAAGTGACGTTGTCAGAATGCTAAGGTTGCGTTTGCACTGAACGGGTGAACCTGGCGTGTAGCGAAGAGAAACAAACGTTCTAGAATTATAGCGCCTGGCCACACTACTCGCTTGGCGCCTTCGCTAGTCGCCTAGCGTGTAGCGAAGTAAACAAACGTGTTTATATCTTGCAACGGGGCACTTGGCATTTTTAGGTTAAAAAAAAGCATGAACCATTAATTTGCAGCAGTTTTCAAAAGAGAAACTATTTGGAATCTATGTAAGATCTACGTAAAAATACACATTAAACTCCTCATGAGTTGATCTTGACTCATTTACGCCATAAGCCCAAGGTACGACGGTTATGGCCGTAGAATAGTATATTTTAAAGAATAATTCCCTGCTGAACATATAGCTGATGTCAAGAACAGAAGCTCCACAAAGTCTGCAGTGTGTGAACATGCCCTAGACAAACCCAACCATATTCTTCGATTTGATAAACCACAAGTTCTGGCGAAGGAAAACCGATATGTACCTAGAATGCTCCGTGAGGCTATTGAAATTTAAAAACATCCTAATTTTAATAGAGAAGATGGTTGGCAGCTACCACCTGTTTAGAACCCAGTCCTAAAAATAATCAAGTCCCAAACAACACGCAACACTGTAAAAGATAATGATATAGTGAGTGATTACTGCATGCATCGAAACGATTTTAATTAATAATATTGTACGGTAGATTAAAATATTTTTTTAGAAATATTTGTAATGACGCTTGTCATCTTAGTCTACCTGCGACCACGAAATGCTGCAAAGCTTTCGAAACGTCAGGAATACCAATTTAAATAATATATGCGATTTAATCCGATTAAACTTTGTTTTATTATAATGTGTAGTGATCGCAAAAACCTTAGAAATGATTATAGTTAGATAGAATATACTTGAAGGTCGACAGATGTTCTATAAAAAGCTAGCCACCTCTCAGTGCGGACGTAGCCTAAACTATTTTACGTCAAGACGTCAACGATCATAGAAGTACAGTACTACAGTACGTTTCACACGCCACTTTTTGCCTCGTACAGCAAAACTGTGGAACCAACTTCCGTCAGCGGTTTTCCCGAACAAATTCCACATGGGAGCCTTCAAGAAAAAAGCTTACGTCTTTTTAAGAGGTCGGCGACGCATCGGCGACTCCCCTGGTGTTGCGGATGTCCATGGGCGGCGGAGATTGCTTACCATCAGGTGACCCGCATGCTCGTTTGCCCTTCTATGTTATAAAAAAAAGGAAAAAACAAAGCGAAACGCTTGCAACTTGGCTAGGGGAGCAGAAATGCGTGGTCATATTCAAAGAGCTTATTCGGGGAATGCTATCGAACAACAATTACTACGTAAACAACCCTAAAATTGAGACAAATAAATCAGGTGTTATAGGTGTGTTGCATAAAATAAACACGAAATAGTTCACCAAACACACTTTAACACACCAGAGATTTAGAAAAACTTAAAATAAACGCGAAAACGTGACGGACGACGCGATCGTGTCGGCGCGCGGCCGTATGCTCCCACAACTCAAATTGGACGATAGATAGATAGAATATACTTTATTGTACACCATGAAAATAGTAGTAAACAGGAACAACGTATGGTGTAACGGTTACCATCATCCTCCGAGCCTTTTCCCAATTATATTGGGGTCGGCTTCCAGTCTAGCCAGATGCGGCTGAACATCAGCATTTTACACGGAGCGACTGCCATCAGACCCCCGCAACCCAGTAACTGGGTAATACTGACATTCGGAGGTTAGACCAGTTGTCAGACTTTCAGGCTTCTGACTACCCGTAACGACTGCCATAGATATTCGTATGACAACCGGGACCGACAGCTTAACGTGCTCTCCGAGGCACGGAGGGGTCTCGATGTGTAACGAAACTGTCACCCATCTACAGACTGACCGCGGCAAGTGCAGCTTAACCTTGCAGATCGTACAATCCGCGCAGTCGTTGCTTCGCTACGAGCCCCTCGTGTAACGGTTACCATATATTTTTTTAACCAAAACTGAGGGATAGTGACAAAATCGGTTATTATTAGGTTTGTTTCTACAGACAGTACATCCACGTTTCAACGGCCTACTGCCACGCTACACTGGACCGCGAGGATCAGGAAGTGTTGGAGCAGTTCTACCCAACCCCTTGCCCCCCTGAAGTCATCATACGCCTGGCGGAGACCTTGGACGATGAAAAGCTGGATGCTATCACTCCGGAGTGAGTCTAGCTCATTAACTTCCTGCCCGTGACTTTAAAGCTCACAAAACTGAAATGAGTATTTATTTTGACGACGTCTTTGGTCTAGTGGTTCGAGTGTCGGACTGCTGATCACTCGTGATCGGTCGTGGGTTCGATTCCCACAGAACTTGACATAACACAAATATTTGTGTGATGAACATAAGTGT
The DNA here is from genome assembly GCA_949699075.1 of Asteroscopus sphinx. NCBI lineage: Eukaryota > Metazoa > Arthropoda > Insecta > Lepidoptera > Noctuidae > Asteroscopus > Asteroscopus sphinx. The sequence continues at coordinate 5,468,847 of OX453032.1, forward strand.
TTGTGTTGGTCTGGGTGTTGCTTATGTATTATAAGTATGTATTTACAAAAAAAAAGTATATAAGTATTATATCCATTGTCTAGTACCCACATTACAAGCTCTGCTTAGTTTGGGACTAGATGGTGCTGTGTAAAAATGTCCCAAAAATATTTATACATTATTTATTTATTTATTTTCAATACGTGCAGTCAAATCTTAGAGAATTTAGATGTCTAAATACAATAATATCTGCCTATCGACAGTTTTATTATCGTAAAAAATAGCTATGACCATGAATAGAATGGTTAAATATTGGTCATTTTCAGTTGTTTCCCCTCGTGGCAAATGGGAATTACATTTTTTTTCTTTCCCTTTTACCATCTGTGGTGGCATCGCCAGGGGTGGAAATTTGGAATGGTCACTCTTTCTTTTCCCAGTTGCCTTCAGCGGCTACCAGCGGCCACCCAGTTTGGCGGATAAGAAAAAAAAATGACGATCTAAAGGCTCACCTGATGTTAAGCGGTTACCTTCGCCCATTACAAGTGCAATACCACACCTAGCTGCTTAAATGTTATTTCCTTAACGCTAATGCAATTCGCAACTAATCTTGCAAATTAATATTTACAGTTTTATCAAGGGCTGGCCGAATACGTATACGTTTACAAAGGCGATAGCGGAGGAGCTGGTCAGACTTGCTGGCGACCTGCCCGTATGCGTCGTGAAACCGGCCATTGGTAAGGAAAACCACTCTGCAATCCAACAGCAGCCTTAACCATCCGGGCGCCCTGGGTGAAATATTTTTCAGCGCCCTTTGTCCTGTCATTAGCTAGATTTTTTTATTTTTATCCTATCGTTTTTTTTATCTTGACCCACGTAGAATGAAAAAAACCGCTTTTGGAATGAATGCAGTAAAACATTATTAAATAAACAAAATATGTAGTTTTTGAAGAAGAAAGTAAATCACGAATAACGTGATACAAAAGCGCGAGCGAAGCGAGCTCGAAATTTTTTTTTGGGTTTTACAAAAACATCACAATATTTCAAGGAGAGCTTTAGGCTTTGTCTCTTCAAATATTTTCCATTCGAACACCTTGAACTGTGCTTGAATCAGACGCGGATGCAGGATTTTGCTTCGGTGGTAAATGGTCATTAGCAGATCCCTTTGCAAGGTCTGGGACGGTCTCTTATGCATCGGCTGGGCATATTAATTGACTTTGTAAATCATCTTCATTATTTCAGCCGAAAGACGTCTACCGCTGGACATAGGCCTCCCCCAAGCATCGCCACAACGACCGGTCTGCGCTTTCCGCATCCAGCGGATTCCCACGACCTTCACCAGGTCGTCGGTTAGGTGGTGGTGGTGCTAATTATCAATAAAATGTTTATCTGTGGTGGTCGGACTTTGTAAATAATGCTAATAAAACTCATTATCAAAATTATAACGAATTCTAGGTATGTGACAAGAATAGAAGTCACAGTGAAAAAATGTGCAATGGACAGTGCGAGCGCAGCGAGCTGCAATTTTTATCGTTTATTTTGCAAGAAGATGACGTAAATTGATGTATATTTTAAGCTTTAGGTTTTCTCCATGGCTAAAAAGCAGTCGTCGATTCATGTGAACAAAAATCTAGGGGAGAGCTGTTTTTTTCACGATTACAGGGGTGGTCCCATAGTAAAAGTTGTTCATACAGATGAATACAATGACCCCTTAAGAGGTTTTCAGTTATTTCAATAACACTTTGTATAATACAAATATTTAATAACTGTAATATAACAAAATGTTACAAATTAAGGAGCTAAGTAGATAATGTTCTTTTACTGTTCTCTTGAAAGCTGGCGACGATTGAGCACGTCTCACAGACACCGGCATTGCATGCCACAGGAGCGTGTCTCACACAGTAAAAGAGTGGTCATAGAATCATGTGGAATGCATGGGCATCTTTAGCATTAAGTTTTCTGATGACTTCAAGGATAGTTTATGTGTATCACAGATGAACTGAAAACGCTCTTTAAGATAGAAGGGAGAGTGGGATGAAAAATAATGCTATAAAGCAGTGAAAGAATATGAGTATTCCGATGAAGGCGTACTGGAAGCCACTTGATGAGAAATTCTGACACAATCATTAACCTACACATCCAGTCGCACCACGCATACTCCAAAACCTACCAACAGTCTAACAAGTTTTGTGACACAATCTGCTTTCTTCTTTTTCTTACCGTTAAAAAAAAAAAAAAATTGTCTTCATCGTTTGCTTAGCGTCATCTTAGCGCTTTAGTAAATTTGTTTATTTCAACTTCATGTATTAGATTAAATATCAACACAGGGAGCCAAGATTGTATGCAGCCACTGAGTGACCTGTAACACAGGTTTTTACGAACCCACAACAGGCACCAGCTCTCACAATGTGAACTATGTAGTCTTGTACCTATAATAAATGTGTATATAATCCATTCTGAGAGGAATAAATGAATAAATTATTTGAATAAATTATTAATCATATTTGCGTAAAACAAATATGAATCTAATACTAAAGTTTTGAAGGTGCTCAAGCTTTTCGAATAGGTCTTCTGTGAGATCTAGGTAGCTGGCATCGGCATAGTCATGAACAGGAAGAAGAAGAGATTTTGCAAGCCTAATCAATCAATCAATAATGCAGTTAATTAGAAGAAGAGACTGTGCAAGCGCAATCAATCAATCAATACTGCAGTTAATTAGAAGAAGAGATTGTGCAGGCGCAATCGATCAATCAATGCTGCAGTTAATTAGAAGAAGAGATTGTGAATCAATCATATGCAGTAGCACTACATAACATTCGCCCCACCGCCAATCGGTACGTCGCTCCGTCAGTGAGCGGCACCAATCATACCACCAAATTTTTGAGCCGACCAATCGTAACGCGCCGTCCGCCCCCTGTGCCCCGCAAACATTTTAACTGGTGTTCTCATGTTTCTTTTTTCTCATGTCTTTGTTTATGCGGCGTCTATAGGCTTACTAGTCTGTGCCAGTAGTGTATTACGAAAGGCTTAAGCATGTGCTACATGGTGAGCAACCAGCCTCACCTTCACCAAGGTCAAGGTCAGGTTCAAGGTCACCTTGGTGGGAGGTTGGTCGCTGACAGAAAAGAAAAAGTCTGAGCTTTATCTTTTTCAATTTTCAGTTACTCCATGCCATTATGAACCAAGACCTGGTTGGTTAGACATGGGGGGGGTGACAGGACCAAGCGGGGTGAGTAACTGAAGATCAGATAATCAATAATTCATTATATATATTAAACACGTTCGTAGCTATCCTTACTTCTTGGCAGTGCCGGAGTTACCAGCAGGCTGAGTAAGCTTGAGCCTAGGACAGCAGATTTTAGGGGCGGCAAATTTGGGGGCCGATTTTTTGGCCGTTATAACCTGATGTCTTGCAGGAAGAAGTCTATAAGATATTTTTCAACACACTTGCTCTTTACGAGCTCTTATTGCACCGATTTAGGTTCATAATGTAGCTAATTACGCACGAGTGCTTTTTTCATTATTATTGCACTAGTGCTTTTTAGGGTTCCGAAGTCCTACAAGGAACCCTTATAGTTTCGTCATGTCCGTCCGTCTGTCCGTCTGTCCGTCTGTCCGTCTGTCCTAATCCTTTACAGCTTAATAACTTCTACAGTTATAAACATAAGTAAATTAAATTTTGTTAAAAAATAGTCTACATATAGATCTCAATTTTAAAAGAATAAAAAAATCGTTTTTCCGTATTTTAGGGGTGGCGTCCATACATGTGAAATGGGGAAAAAAAAATTTGTTTCGCTGCACCCCCTCGTGTGGGATATCATTGAATAGGTCTACTAAAATGAAGGTAATGTTTGATATACCACTTTTTTATCAGGTGTACCATCTGCGAAATATAGCCCGCCAAAGTGGCTTGCAATGTGTCCCCCCCCTGCCATTTCTAAACTATGCAATGTAGAAACTTATAATCTTCCACATTGATAGACCTTTGTAAAAACTCTCTTTTAAAATTATTTCGAGTATAATGTGATTATAATTTTTTGAGTTATAGAGAGAAAACTGAAAAATACTTAAAACGTCCTAGTTCAAAGGTCATTGACCTTAGAGAAAAATGATCTTAGCAAATAATGCTCCTTTAGCTACTTTCTATTTGAAAAAATCACAAAAAGTAACTTTGAAATGACACACTTCTTAAATTTGGCTTCTTGAATTTATCGCTAGATGGCGCTACTAACAACACGCTCTGAGTCGCGAATGCTGCCGATTATTGCAAAAACGAAAATAGCCATGATTAATATTCGATTTGATTCGTTCGTAATTACACCTACTTAAGGAACCCTATATCATCCTCCGAGCCTTTTCCCAATTATATTGGGGTCGGCTTCCAGTCTAGCCAGATGCGGCTGAACATCAGTATTTTACACGGAGCGACTGCCATCAGACCCCCGCAACCCAGTTACTGGGTAATACTGACATTCGGAGGTTAGACCAGTTGTCAGACTTTCAGGCTTCTGACTACCCGTAACGACTGCCAAAAAACTGCTGACTTAAGGAACCCTCTTTATATACATATAAAAAGGTTAATTTCATTAAATTATTTATGTTTGTCAACAAATTAACATTAATTTGTGTTATAAATAATAAATTTAATCACAATTATATTTTTAATATTAGGCTGTTTGACGGTTTCATTCTACCAACAGCGTGCGCATACCTATACGTCACCGTGCGATTACAGTAATCCGCTCGCCATTATTCACAAATTCAATATTTGCCTAAAATACGTTCATATGTTTTTTTCCTCGCAAGTGTGTTAAAAAACGTCGTATGACACGCGTGAGCATTGACTATTATCCTCTCGGCTCCATTACGCCCCTCGCCTTCGGCTCGGGCTGCAATCCAGCCTCGAGTATAATAAATAGCCAACTTAGCTTAAGTTACTTGAAGCGAAGTTCGCTACGTCGTTTACGTAACTATTGGAACATGAAGCAACTACGTGAATCCTTAATTGATAAAAACCAACCATCGCCATTCCACCGACATCCTACTGACACTCCTATACAACTGTGACATAATGGGTATTCTGCTAAAACTTAAATGTCAATCTCGTCGGAATGGCAATAGAATGGTAATGGGATATCAATTGTTTTCAAATCGATGTTGCCCATTTAAATCTAACATTAGTAGTTGTATTGTTTTTTATCAAGTTATTATCAATGGAATATTTAAATTAAGGATTTTGTTGATATTACCTACAAAATTTTCATGTCTATAAAATAATTAAAACACATCAAACGTAAAAAAATCTGCTGTTTCCTACATTTTGTCGATTTATGTGAACACAAATGTAGGAAAGAGCAGATATTTTTTTGGCGATTTTAGGGTTGGTCCCATAGTAAAAGTTGTTCACACGTATGAGTACAATGAGACCTTAAGAGGTATTCAATAACACGTATATCGATAGCGTACTACGCTACGCGGTTATACATCGACACATGTGTTATTGAAAACTTCTTAAGGGGTCATTGTACTCATCCGTATGGACAACTTTTACGTTTACGTTTTTAGCTTACTACGCGGTAATACTATCGACATAAGACGTGTTATTGAAAACCTCTGAAGGGGTCATTATACTCATCCGTATGAGCAACTTTTGGTACTTTTACGTTTACGTTTTTAGCGTACTACGAGGCAATAGTATCGACATACAACGTGTTATTGAAAATCTCTTAAGGGGTAATTATACTGATCCGTATGCACAACTTTTACGTTTACGTTTTGAGCGTGCAACGCGGTAATGCTATCGACATACGCCGTTTTAATGAAATCTCTTAAGGGGTCATTATACTCATCCGTATGAACAACTTTTACTTTTACGTTTTTAGCGTAGGTACTACCCGGCAATACTATAGACATAAAACGTGTTCTTGAAAATGGCTTTAGGGGTCATTGTACTCATCTGTATGAACAACTTTTACTAAGGGACCAATCCTGAAATCGCAAAAAAAAAACGAATATGTACAAAAACATTTATTATGGGACAAAAGCTGAAATCACCAAAAAAAAAAAAAAATATTATGATGGCAAAAAAATCTTACAATGTTACAAATCTTGCAAGTAATTTTGGGCCAGTTCCCGCTATCTAAACAGGCTGACCTTATTATTACCTTTAAAAGCTTTTTAAATGCTTTTTTTGTAGATATTACTTGGTGCTCTCCCAGGAGTTATCCACGTCTTCTTTGTCGACATAAAGAAAAGATTAGCCGCTGTCCCCTTGGATTACGTGAACAATGCCATCATTGGAGCCGGCTGGGACTCTGTAGAGAGACGGAAGCAGGGCGACAATGAAGTGCCTGTTTATATTGTGGCCAATGAGGAGTCACTTGTCAGTTGGGGTAAACATTTTTTTAGTGCTTATCTAAATTTAATATTAAGTTAGCAATCAGGCCGACGCGACGGCTCACCGTGGAAAGTACCTAATTACCGTCACGTAATATACTGGGTGTCAGGAAAACGCTTCCGAAAACGAAGATAGGTGATAGTGCTGGTGATTACTGATACAAAACTACAAAAAAAAAGTCGTGTGGCACTCGGAGACTGCCGCGGTAAAGCTATTGCATAGCATTTTTTATGTAAATACAAAGAGGAGGTGCCCTAACGCCGAATCTCTAAGCAGGCATGAGTCACCAGATTGCGGGGCGAAGAGGGGGATTACGCATGCGCAGTAACGCCGATACTACCAATGCCACCTAGAGGCGATTTGCAGAACTAAAGAGACAAGCGTGATATTTCAAAAAGTCATTAAAAGTTCTGCTATTCATCGATAGATGGCAAAACTAAAAAGTATCACCGCTGTGCCGGTCGGAGTGGGGGGTGTTAGGTTATTTTCGTTACGGAATTTCTGGATTCGGTCTCCACTCTCAAGGCCCGCGATAGAAGCTATGCAATTGCTTAAAAATGTTATTATTTTTTTAGATTTTTCATTTTTTTTTTGCATTTTTCATACATAACCAGCTTTGGGCAGTTAAATAAAACTGATTTGCAAAAAAAAACCCCTTTACTTAATTTTTAAAAGTTCGCAATGTAATTCAAATAAAATATCAGCTGGCGCTAGGGGTGAACGACATCCGCTGGCATGCACGCGGCATTGATCCCGAGTTTTGTACGCTTTACATTGCGGATTTGCAAAATACCAAATCACTTAAAAAATTAGTATAAGGCTAATGGTTATTGGTATTCGATTATGTTTAGGTAGTATAATAATAGCCTTTCAGTTTCGGGAGCGTTTCCCTGACACTCAGTATACTTGACGGCCGAATTAGGTATGATCATAGTATTTTCCCGGACAGGTTCTGTCACAAGCTCAACTGCGAATATGATGCGACTGATGGATTTGTAACTTTATGAGCTCAACTCATCATCCTCCTGCCCTTATCCCAATTAATTTGAGGTCGGTGCAGCATGTTTTTTTTTCTTCCGTACATCTCTATCAGCCGAAATACTGGCGAAATGTGGGTGTACTATTACACCTCTGCCTAACCCTTCGGGGAAATACAGGCGTGATGTTATGTTATCTCTATCAGCCGTCATCTCTTTCTTTCTATTCATATCATCTTTCACACAATTCATCCATATTTCCAGTCGATTCGAATCACGATTCGAGTTGATACAACTCGGTCGGCAGTACCAAACGCGTGGTGTGAATGCGACGCGTTATGTTCTAATCATTAGAATGTAGGTATCGAACCGACTCGAGACACCGAGTTGGGCACGGCTACAAACAGCGAGCCACCGAGTCAGCGAGCCATCCAAGTTAGCGAGCGGCGTCGAATCGGGCGAGTCATGCGATTCGTATGGATCGATCCAGTTGATTCGTATACACGAATCGTGACGATTTCACACCGCCTGATATATTTTTCTCACTTGAACTCGCAGTTCGCAGCTATTCGCTGCCTCACTCGTTGGCTTACCGCCACTTGCCCGGGAGAGCGAGTCACCGAGCCGAGCGCCGGCGAATAGCTTCGTAAAACGAATCAACTCGGTGTTGAAGAAATGTAATTCGAATCAAAGAGTTCAAAAGATAACTCGAGTTATATGATTCGAATCGCCCATCGCTAAGTCAACATTCATTTCTTTTTGCCTTGTGAGTTGCGAGTGACGAGAAATGAATGAGGCGAGGTGGTTCAATGTAAAAAATCAAGGAAACTCTTTCAATTCACCGTGACGAGGACCTCAAACGAGGCATCTCACGAGTGAGAGACGCATCACTATAAGATATCCCGCCGTCATCGTCACCCTTAGACGGATTCAATGAGTATATGATGATGATACCACGACCAGAGTTGGAAGCTCAGCGTCCACCAGTCAGACGTCAGAATGCAAAAAAAACTAAAACGGCGAAAGCGTCCTTGAACCTCCTGGCCCGACCCATTTTGTACCTTCTTGCATTTCTTATAAGATTTTTCAATATTCTAACAAAAAACCTATATAAAATGGTTATTGTTTCGTAATTTGGATAATAGTCCTACCAATTTTACCAACTTCCATGTAATTTGCATGGAAATTAAAATTTTGCAAACATGCAAGAAGAAAAAATGGTTAGGTTAGGATAGGTTACTTGCCGCCAGGCAGTTATTGCTTTTCCGATGACATTTTATCGCCGCCCGGCAGCAGCGATCGCTTCACTGGTTAAAGCGTCTGCCCCCCTAGCCAAGTGAATAATCTACAATCGTCAACGCTATAGAAAACAATCAAAATGTATGGGAATGACATATCTCAATGAATGACTTTTTCGCTGAGATATGTCATTCCCATACATTTAGATTGTTTTCTATAGCGTTGACGATTGTAGATTGTCAACTTGGCTAGGGAGGCTGGTGTCAATATACCAGAAACATTAACCGCTAATCTCAATAACCAAAAGTCTCAGGTTTAAAATCTCTTCATTATCGAATTTTTCTTTCCACTATTTATAACTTTAATATGTGACGCACAAAATTAGTAGTTTTGGTCTATGTTGCGCCTTACACAATTAAATGTTCCAGAATACTTCTCCCGGCAAATGAACACTGAATATAGGAAGATTGTGACTTTTATGGCTGTGTGGTATTGTTATCTGCTGGAGACAAATAACAAGGCAGTGTACCGGGTGCTGTTGTGGCTGCTGCACTTTATACCAGCTTATGTACTCGACGGAATCTGCGCTGTCACTGGAAAGAGACCGAAGAATATCTCGTCGTTAGTATTTTTTTCACTCACACAAAAAAAGTCCTTTTCAGATTTCCGTAGTACTACAAGGAACCCTTATTCGATTGTTGTGTCCGTCCGTCTGCCCTAATCCTTACAGTTTAATAACTTTTACAGTGATAAAAGTAAGTGTATGAAATTTTGCTCTTAAGACGCTACTACTAACAGCTAAGTGGCACCCGCGTCACAGATTACCTATTAGTTACTACGTACAGTCAACTGCATGACAGTGGTAACACTTCAATTCGAAAACCACCCTTACTGCTTACGAAATAAGGATAAGGATGCTGCTAGTGTCATAGTGTTACCAACGACGTGTGGTCGACAATTCATTAAATTTAACAGACACGGTAAATTCTGTAACTGAATACAAGCGCGAGCTAAGCGAGCGCGATATTTTTCTTAATTTCTTGGAAAATATAACGTCATTCTAAAGCAGTTCTAGGTCAGGTCAGCCCTCTTTGAGGGGGCAACTGTCCTGGCACGCTTCCCGCTGTTGGACATTTTGGCGGATATAGACGCTAGGGTTACCACCTAATTCGTGTCATCTGCTAGAATGGTGGGAGTACGCCTGCGAGGGCATTAAAGATGCTGAGGCGGCAGGAGTGACGACACGCCCTCGATACGTGAGCATATTTCGCAAACGGTACACCCGATAAAAAAGTGATGTATGAAACATAATATTACCTTAGCGATTGGATTCTGCGCAACGGGTTGTGGGTTCGATTCCCGGTCGGAATAAGTACATAAAGTACGGTGCACGAGTATTAATTTTCGTTTTACTTTTATAGGTTCGTGAAAGTATACAAAAGCTTCGAAATGAAGGCTCTCGTATTCAGATACTTTTTGACCCGGGAATGGCTATTCCGAGACCATAACGTAAAAGCAATGATCAAAAGAATGAGCCCCACAGACAGAACAATTTTTAACTGTGACATAACGAAAATCGACTTCGCTGAATACACGAAAATATGGTGCATTGGTGTCAGAAAATATATTTTGAAAGATGGCCTCACAGGCAGTGTTGCCGCTGCGAAAAGACAGAAGATATTACGAGTTGTCAACATGGTGTTTATGGCATTATACTTTTATGTGTTATGGAGCATTGCTTGTACGATTTTTAATATTGTAAAGTATGTGTTATTTTTATTTTTTTTGAATCTGTACCTACTACTTGTGAATTTATCAATTTATTATTAATTATGTTGTGATAAAACAGTTCATGGCAAATAAATTGTCTTTTTTTGACGTCCATTCATTAATTTTAATTCCATTCGTTGTCATTGGTGTCGATTCTCTTGTTCACGAACTAAACTTATTTTAAACTATCGCTCTCTTTTACTAAAAGTAGATACAAGAAAGGGATAGCAACCATTTTAGAACTGTCAAATTAGTTTACGTGTTACATTTCTTTGTATTTTAGTGGGCACGTTCCGAGATCACGACTAAACTTGTATGGAAATTTTAATTCCGTCTAATTTGACAGCTCTAAAATGATTGCCATCCCTTTCTTGTATCTACTATTTGTAAGAGAGAGCGATAGTTTAAAATAAGTTTAGTTCGTGAACAAGGGAATCGACACCAGTATCTAAGTATTATAATAAAACAAAGTTTAACCGGATTAAATCGCGTATATTATTTAAATTGGTAGGTATTCCTGATGTTTCGAAAGCTTTGCAGCATTTCGTGGTCGCAGGTAGACTAATAAGATGACAAGTGTCTTTACAGATATTTCTAAAAAAATAAACGAAACGTCAGGAATACCAATTTAAATAATATACGCGATTTAATCCGGTTAAACTTTGTTTTATTATAATGTGTAGTGATCGCGAAAACCTAAGAAAATATCTAAGAAGTAGCAAATGGAGTCATACTGCGCGTGGCGCTTCTGTGCTACATTCTCTTCCACCTAAAAGGCACTTTGGTCTAGTGGTCGCAAGCGCGACTGCTGAGCGTGAGGTCCTGGGTTAGAATCCCGGGTGGGCCAAAGTGTTATTGGGTTTTTCCATTAGTAAATTCTCAGTAGCTACCCGGAGTATGGATTTGTGCCCGGTTAATGGCAATAGGCTCGCCCCCCTATTACATGGGACTATAATGTTATAGTGTATATATATATAGTAACTGGCGAAATGTGGGTGTAGGTACTATACACCACTGCCTACCCCTTCGGGGAAATACAGGCGTGATGTTATGTTGTTATGTTAAAAGTAGAGATGCGCCGAATATTCGTTTGGTATTCGGTATTCGGCGTATTCGGCATCTTTTCCACTATTTGTATTCGGCCAAATTATTCGGTTTTGTTGCCGAATATATTCGGTTCAAGCATTTCTATTTTCCTGGCTACATGACATGGTGTGAAACTAAAAGACAAAACGTCTTATGTAAGATTTATGTTATATTATAAGTCAAAGAAAACGTATTTATTTCTTAACCTATAGTTAGTATAGTCAACATTTATTTTAAACCTTAAATCTGAAGAACCAGTTTTAAAAAGAACCTGTTTACGCGGCAAAACAATGTAATGGTAAACCGAATAATTCGGCCGAATATCCGGTTCGGTAAAGGTTAAACCGAATAATATTCGGTATTCGGTTATTCGGTGAAACCACTATTCGGCGCATCTCTAGTTAAAAGGCACTTTACTCATGATGCGACGCAATACAGAATTGCATCGATTGCCAATATCGGTCAGATATCCCAACAACAAATTTGTTCGAAGAAAATGTATGGAAAATTGCGAATGTGTTCTGAAAAGATCGCATGGATTGACGATATCGCTTACAGATCTACTCTATATTGAATTACGTGTACGTTTTATGACCTGCGATCTTATTTCAAATGTACGGGGGCGTGCGACCACTCGATTTTGTCTCGACTTGCACGCGATTCCCTGTTCGGGATATCTATGAGCGATTTGTGTTGCGCAACTCGTAATCTCTGTGTCATGTCAGAAATACATACATAACATCACGCCTTTATTCCCCAAAGAGGAAAAAAAAAACAAAATAAATGTTTTTTATTTCAAATAAAACATAATTACAGGCAATTTTGAAACGTCAGGCTCTAGTTGCACGGTTCCAAATTGTGGATCCTATGGAGAAGAACCGGCATGAAAGTCAATGGATAAACTCTTTTTAAAATAGGTTATTGTTTATTACATCAAAATTCAAATAATGTGAGTAGGTATCATGTAGGTTAATGCCAGAAATAAACAAGTTTTTAAAAGTGAGAATATTGCCTTTAGAAATAAACGTAAAAAGAGTTGCCATAGTATGTAGGAGCTGACCTGTCCCGACAGACGGCACCCGTTCACGAGCATGACGCGAGCACAAAGAGATTTAATATAGGGCATAGAGAGGCTATCAGACGAAAACTCAAAGAAAAACTGTGATCCCAAGTTACAATGACGACATCTAACGTGAAATAGCAGAAACACGTATTAAATTATTCAAGTCTGTGTTTTCTTTCTTGTCTTATTTAGTAAACAATCTTGGCATATCTCTTTATTGAAATAACTTCTGATAAAATATAATTACTAGTTCTGCACATGTAATTAGGTTAAAGAATGTTATTAAGTGTGTGGAATTGTTAAAATAATGTCTTTTAATAATTATTATTGACAGCTTGAATTAAAAAAGACATGCCAAGATTGTTTACTAAATAAGACAAATAAAAAAAACAGAGTGTAAAATATAATTCAGCTATCGCCCGGTAGGTGACCAGTGTTGCCAGATCCGATTTTCAATCCGTGAGTTAAGCTTGAAAAATCTAGAAATCCGTAGATTCCCCTTTATGAAAACCGTAGATCCAGAAACCTTTTTAAAGCTTTGTCTGACTATTTAGACTGGCCTTTACTCCTAATATAGTTTAAATCTGGTAAATAAATATTGGAAACTAAACAAACATAAGCAAAACGTGTCTATGACAGAAAAACAATTTTATTAAGTCTAAAATTTTTTCTCTCTGCCCGTGTCAGTGTCATTATCATTTAAAGTGTGTTTTTATGTACATTAAATAGAGAGAATAACTTATTACGGTCAAAAATCCATAGATTTTCTATCGATATCCGTATAACCGTAGGCGACCTCAAAAATCCATAGATCTACAGAAAAATCTTTAGGTCTGGCAACTCTGGGTGACGCAAAGTAGAAACTAGAAACTTGTGGTAGGGGTGTTACCATTTATCAGAGTATCGATAATATCGATAAATGTTTTTTTTTTGACACCATAAAACAGACCGTTATTACCCGAATGCGCCAAAAGGAAGGTTATTTTTTTCAAGTGTATGTAAGTATGTATGTATGTTTCTTTGCGCGCGTCACGCTCTGTAGCCTACACGGCTTGATGGATTTTAGCTTGAGAGGTGTCGTTAGATTCGTCTTTTGACGGCGTCCGTGGTCTAGTGGTTCGAGTGTCGGACTGCTGATCACGAGGTTGTGGGTTCGACTCCCACAGGACACAAATATGTGTGTGATGAACATAAGTGTTTGTGTTGGTCTGGGTGTTTCTTTTGTATATTATAAATATGTATTTACAAAAAAAAGAGTATATAAGTATTATACCCATTGTCTAGTACCCATAGTACAGTCGACTGAATGACAGTGGTAACACTTCAGTTCGAAAACCTCCCTTACTGCTGTCATGAAATCTAAAAACTTTTTATTTTTACTTTATATTCTTTATATTATAACTTTATATTGAATATTAAGCTCAAACCTATTAGAACTGTCAGGGACCAAGGGGTATGGTAAATAATAGTCACATTAAGACTCTCAACCCTAGAGAGCACTGTATTTAAGGTTAGTCAGTCACTTTAACAGTTTTACAATAACAATCACAATTATTCGTAAGGATATTTTACAAGATTCCTGATTACTATTTCACAAGATTATTACAAAATGAGGACAAGCAGTGTCAGGTAATAGATAGGTCGTACTACGTCAAGAACTTAAAGTAAAGCAAACTGTCCCCCCTCCCAGAATAACAATCAGTTTTTATAAACTCAGGACGTCGCGCTCGCGCCTTAACGATAAAACACCGCGCGAAACTACGCCGTGTTTACAAAATACTAAAACGATCCAAATCTAATAAGATTGCTTGTAAATAAATCATCAAATAATATAACAATAATCATCGTTAACTATTAATATTAATTTAACAGCTATAATCTGACTTACTAACAAAATAAAACATCAGCAATGTCATAAACTGAACCAATAGAACTACTTTTATCGAATTAGTTTATCAAAAATACGTAACAAATTCTAATAATTTCGGAAATCGTGACATTTGGCCATCCGGCAACATGTTGCCTCCCGGCGCACATAATCTCACGACCATGTTCTTACAAAAATTATGACATTCAGAATTGATAGGCAACTACGCAGCCCACTCAAACGCAGCCACATCGTGTTGTCAGCGCAGGCAACGGCGCAGACATCAGTGCAGACGGCAGCACAGGCATCAGCACCCATCAGCTTGGACATCAGTGCTGACCCATGGATGGCTCAAGTTTCATGACCTTAAACAAAGCAAAATAAAGCAGCACAAATGACACTGTACGACTCCATAGAAAAAAAAAAAAAAAAAAATATATTACCTTCAGAATTAATCGGCTATAGTACACAGCCAACGCCAACTCAAGTGCAGTTCAGCGCAGGCATCAGCGCCTGCCAGCTCAGTCATCGGCGCTCACGGGCGCGTGCATTCAGCGCAGGCATCTGCGCCCACTGGCGCAATCAGCTCAGGCAACGGCGCCTACTGGCACAATCAGCGCAGTCATCAGCACCCATGTAACCACCATATAACAGCTGCTGATGTCAAAGTTTTACCACCGACGTGCGGTCGACCGTACAAGCTCTGCTTAGTTTGGGACTAGATAGATGGTGCTGTGTAAAAATGTCCTAAAATATTTATTTTATTTATTTATTATTCATTTAATTGTGAGAGTGACACTGGGTATATCAAAATTATAAAAAATAAAATGGCCGCTTTTGGCGCCATATTAAACGTCTTCAAAAATTTGTTTTCCCTCAAAACCTATCGAGTGGGGTATCAAAAGAAAGGGTTTTATAAAAGGTTTACAAAAATATACACAACTTATATGTTTAAATGTAAATTGGAATGAGAAATGCTAAAAAACAATTAAATATTCAACCACGAACGCTGCAAAGCTTTCGAAACGTCAGGAAAACCAATTTAAATAATATACGCGATGTAATCCGGTTAAACATGTTTTTTTAAAAATATTTAACGTTAAAAATTGAATTATGTTTATGTGTGACTTAAAAAAATAATTAATAGTGCGATTAAACTACAAAAAAAAATTTAAAAACATAATTAACAAAACCATAAAACCCGACTGCGTGTAAAAATAACTGAAAAGATAACTGAACTGACAAGACTTGTGTAGGTAAGTATATGTGAAAGTATCAAATCACGCAGGCGGAGGCTATCTATGAACTACTTATGTAATTCATGACCAAAAACATACATAGCCTCTCCCTGTGGGATATTTTTTCATAGATGACAAAACGTTAAGCTGTTTCTTAACTTTTGATGGCTTACCCTCTAATTTAGTTATACCTGCAGATTTACGGTGTAATTTAACCTTGGATAATTTGAAAACCTCATTTTTTCATAAAAATAATCCAAGGTAGCAATTTACCTTGTCATAATATTAAACTAGTGAGGAACACATTTCCCAAAAGCCAGCAAATCATACACGAAAATAGTGACGTAATATTTTAGGAATATTGAAAAGCCCCTTGCTAATCTACAGATGGAGAAAGATGGGTGAAATCACTACCATTTTCATACGCTATGCGAAAAATTTAAAAAATTAAGCTAACTTTAGAAAATAATTCTGTCGAGAAAATGTTGTCAAATTGTGTTTTTCTTACATCAAAATCTAGTAAAAATCATATTATACAACAATTAGATCCACATCTCATCTACAAATGACAGTATTTTGAATCAAATGGACCCTATTTTTATCAATGCCTGCCCTTAAACATTAGCATTGTAGGATTTATACGCAAGCGGATATAAATTAGATTTTAGGTTTTGAAATCGGTTTCAAAATACGTTTTTTAGAAATCAAATCCTTCGATCGAGAGTGCATAGTTTTGGTTTTACCATAGTAACATTCTAAATTCGATCTTACTGCTTCCCTGTTTCAATTTTATGTTTCAATGGCTACCGGCTATTGCATTTGTTGTATCGAGTTTTCTTGCGGTCGATTTAGTTTTACGGTGATATTTAGTTTTTTTTTTTTGTTTTTTTTTTTTTTTTGGTTTTAATGAATCGGAAAAAAAATGGAAGTCCGGTTAGCGACTTAGGCTCTAAACCATTTAAACCATTTATTTTGCCACACATACATAAAATATACATATTACATGCAAAGGTAACAGGACAAACACACAGGATCACAGGACTAGTGTATGTCAGCAGCAAATTCTTTAGATTTTTTTTTATTCTAGGTTTCGAAAACAGCGCAGCGACGGCTAAATCTATATGACATATTGCTGCATATTAAAAATTACTTGCAATAATAATTTGGAATAAAAGTAATTAATGATTTTACGTCCCATCAAATAAAATCAGTTTTGTAAACTTTTGCCTTTTAGATTTGTTCTGAAGACCGGGGTCGAACTTTGCAACATATCGAAGTTTAATATTAGCATAAGTCTCTATTATAGATCTTATCAAATATAGTCTGTGGTTGAGCATCGCAGGGCTCTCAAACGAGTGGATAATTAGGCCCTCAAAAATATTCGAATTTAAGAATACTTTTAACACTTTCGTTTTAATAAAATCAATACTGTGCTTTGCAGATAGACCTTTACCATCATTTTCATTAATAAGTTTTCTAATGAATATTTCTGTGGCCTTACACACATCAAAAACGCTTTTACTAGAAAAACATAACCCACCCATATCTTTTATTGTGATTAATTTATGAAAATCTAATTTTCCATTTGAAACCAAGCTTGACACACAAACTTCACATTTGATTTTCCTGCTTAGTACACGAGACACATAACCAGAAATATAGCCGATAATTTGATAAGCTCCTACAGAAACATATGCTTCATTTAATATCCCATTCAAAAGCTCGCAATTTTCACTAACTCTGAAATCAGTTTCGAATTCCTTCTCAAGAACCTCGCCCAACTGAAAGTCTTCATTATCCACTTCCCTTAGTAAGCAAGTACTATTAACTGTTTCTACGGAAGAACAAGTAAGTATGCTAAAGTTATCCATTGGAGCACAGTTGCCTGAAAACGAATCACGTAATTCTAAATTTGCTAAAATCTTTTTATATGCCGCTTTAAATTGTATAACATTAGGGTTGTTGTTATGACCCCCATGTCTTCTTATGCATCCAAAAAACAACTCGAGGTGGTCTTGACTGAGCCTATATGTTGACAAGTATTCAATTTTATGTGTCTTTACTACTATTTCAAACAAAGTTTTCAGACTTTGAATGTTAATTAAAAATCCTAAAAAGCCAGTTTTATTAATGGTATCAACCAATCGCTTTTTTATTATTTTTAAAATGATTCTATTTGGGAGATTGCGACGCTTTATTTCTTTTCTTATTTTTATGTACTGTTTTAGGGAAAGTATGTAATTCTTAGCTAGTTCAAAAAAATTAAGAATAGTTGATATATTTTTACAATTTAGTGGCTCTTTAAAACCATATTTTCCATATTTATTACTATTCATTACGTCAAATAAATCATTTATAATTGTTATAAATTTTACTGTCCCAGAAACATTCTCAAATACTTTTCCTGTGAGTAGCTCATTGCAAAGCAATAAGGCTTTAGCTACACTTCTACTTAATAATTGGGTCGCTAATCGGACTTTCATTATTTGGTTTCGGAAATGTATATGTTTATCTGTCAATTTATTGGCAAAACGTAACTGTTCATTTGTTTGCAGTTTATTTAAAGACACCAATAAATACCATTTTATTTCCTCATTTTGTGCATCATAAAACATCTTTTTGCTTTCGAATGTGTTTCTAATCAATTTTATCATATGACTGGGGTCAAGAAATATCACAACACTTTCTTGATTAGCTGGATGAGGAAAATCTGTCTTTAAATTATCTGGGTCACTCAACAATTTACAACCTAATATTTCTGCAGTACTCAAATTTGTTGGAGCACCATCGAAAGTCATACTGACTATTTTAACGCCTACTTCGTGGCATAAGCTTAAACATTGCTTGATTAATGTAGCTTTAAATTCAGCTGTTATACTGTGTATGAAAAAATATCCCACTGGTATTTTCCACTTTTGATCAAGTGATACTACCATGAAAACAAGCGCTTGAGAAGCTATTTCATCTCTTATGTCACCAAAACCTAAATTGACGAAACCTTCATAAGTTTTGCTGTTCCATATTTTTTGACGTCTAATGGAAATCTCATCGAAAACTAAAGAACAAATTAATTCCCTTCCTGTTTTGATTCTTTTTAATTTCAAAGCGCGAAACGATTCATTAGTAAAACCAGGTTGTGCGTCTACACTAACATACCATCTGCGTAATGTTCTTGTATGCGGAAAAACGTTATTGAAACATTTTCTGGCATATTTGTACGCGGCAGGAGAGTAATAATGAAGAGTCAAAGCAAATTTACGAATAGCCGGACTAAATTTACGACGGGATAACCCTCTGCTTGTGGAATTTCTATTGAGTCTATCATAAAGAGCTTGAGTTTCTGCGGTAGCTCTAAGAGAGTTTGACACGTTTTTTTGGATATCGAATTTCTTTTCTAAATGGTTAACAAAATCTTTTAAGTTTAATATTTTACGTTTTAAATATCTGTTTTGTTGGCCTAGTTTTTTTATTTTAGCCTGATGGTGGGCTTTTTGTTTTTGTAATTTGAGAACTTGCGCCTTCAAAGCAATTTTTCGCGGAGTGTCAAAGATTGACTCAGTGTCTGAAACATGAACATTGACTGGTGTACTAAGTCTGGTGTCTTCGGTGTTTGTTTCATCATCCTGAAATTATAAAAAATAACGTTTAAGTGTGAGTCAAACTTGCACTTAACTATATTAAATTTAGAACCTCGTATTGGATCGGGATGGAAAGTATTTTTGTTGCTTCGTGCCAAATCAACATACAAACTGAAAATTTCCCTTTCCGTCGCATCTTCTTTGGTAACTAGTTGCATGAAAGTTTTTTATTTCATGATGACTGGTTGTGAAACTCGGTTGCTAATGCATCCGAAAGTAAAATTGCAACATTCAATTTCTATTTTGTTTTTGAGATAGAAGCCGTTGATAGACGGATAAACAGATAGCGAAGTCATAATAAGACTCCGTAAACCTTGCAGGCACGGAACTCTAAAAATCCGTTTTTAAGAAACGATTTGAATACAAATAAGGACTACAGGCAGTGTTCTATTTTACTAGGTTGTACAACTTAAAATAAAGTAAAAGTACAACTTACTTCATTTGTAGTACAAGGTACCGATCCCTTTTTTAAAACTGCTCGACCTTTCTTTCCGAAGTAGACGTCTTCTCTTCTAAAATGCTTTGAGCATAATTTTGACGCAGCAGATGGAAGCCAATTTTCTTCTCTGCGATCTATTTGAACAAACCGTATCCACTTCTCACGTGCTACATTATTTACTGGCGGAAACCTACAATAGCAGCAACATACTTGAACGAATAGCACTTGTTCATATACTTATATTTAAATGACATGATTATTTTTGCGTTCAATACATAAACAGTATTATATTTTTAATGTCTTATATTTATTATTTACTATCGATAACAAAATCGATAAACATCACATCTCTAACAAGGCAGTAGTAAAGCTACTCAACAATAGATGGCGCTTATTACAATATTAGCACATGTTCTAGAATAATTTACGATTTTTTTTTATTATATTCGATTTACTAGATAAATGTAAAAAATACTAACGAAAATAAACTGAAGTCAGATCCAGTAATTTTGCCATAACGTGATTTGCAATATCGCAATGCGCAACACGGCATATTTTCTCCGATATTTTTTGTTGTTGTAGCTATACTGTCAACACACAAACGCGACCTAACAGGCAGGGGTATGACATTAGACTAAGAGACTTGTTACCAATTAGTGACAAGTATTGGATTACGATTTTGGTCGTTTTGTCCTGTCTATCACTAGTAAATATTTAATGTCTTTGCGCGAGCATCAGCCATCGCTTAACTCAACCATATTGAAGGGAACTTAACGACCCGACACTAACACCACCATCAGCATGACATTTAAGTGAGCATGACAGACTCATACTGCTAGTCAACAGTTAGGCAGGAATATATAGAATTACTGTAAAAACATTAATGGCCACATGATACTTACATTTTACATTTTAATCACCTATTAAAAAATTGTAAGCATCGCATACACGTTCTATAACAGAAAATAATGCAATATTAGGAAAATAAAAGTGTAAATAAATTGTATAATTCTGAAATAGTAGACATAAGGTAGACAGATATATCCTTTTTCGTGTCAATAATTACTGTAGTTAAAAAAATCTTTTTTTTTCCTTTTTCGTATCAATAATTTTTTTTTATCCGACTTAAAATCAGCAAAATATGGACACAACCTGTTCGTAATAACATCAATGAAAGCGCGCGACGGCTGGCTCACGCGGCCGTCCGGGAGGGGGTTGTACCCCCGATGCAAACCCGCAGCCGCATGAGCTAGCCGTCGCGCGCTTTCATTGATGATAATACGAACAGATTATGTCCATATTTTGCTGATTTTAAGTCGGATAAAAATATAAAAAAAAGTATTGAACAATTAATGGAAATGTGTTCTATTACCCATACTGAACCACCAAAAAAAATTTGCGCACTAGTTATTATTTTTTCCTGTATAGTGATTTTGGTTTTTTCATCAACAAATCAAGCATTTCATCATTACAGCCGAAAGACGTCCACTACTGGACATAGGCCTCCCCCAATTAAGTTTGCATTCAGATAATATCATTTGCTGAAGATCTGATGAAGATCTTCGGAGATAAAGGAGGGAACTCTTCAATGGATGACAGCAAATCATCCGGGATTGCAGCAATCGCTTGTCTTTCTATTGTTAAAGCCACTCAAAAAAGAAAAAGAAAAAAAAAAGAAGTAAAAACCGACTTCAAAAAGAATAAAATTATAAAAAAATTGTGAAACAGTTTCGGAAGTCTGTGCCAAGTTTTTCTTAAATCAAACCAATTCAAAGGCTTCACAAAAAATTATTCTTTTATTCTTTTTGAAGTCAGTTTTAATTTTTTTTAAAGTCTAATTTTTTCTCAATTGTGATTTTAAAGTGGTCACTGTTCTAACATAATCTCTATTTTTTACTTTTAATATGGGACCAACCCTGAAATCACGAAGAAAATCAGGTGGCCTACATTTTATCGATTTAAGCGAGTTGAACACAAATGTAGGGACCAACTATGTTTTTTTCGCGATTTCAGGGTTGGTCCCATAGTAAAAGTTGTTCATACTGATGAGTAGATTCACCACTTCAAATATTTCGGATTAATAATGTAGGACCTTATATAGGCTATCCAAAATAACAAACCGTTGTACTGTTTTAGTTGCCTTTAGTACGTATGTGACAAGTAATGTAGTCTAAGGTCTGGTATTATTTATTGGGGAAATTCAACTGACAAAGATAGTGCTTTCAAAGCCCAAAAAATATGTTTACGGGCAGTTTGTAAACTCCAACCAACCAATAGTTGAAAACCTTTAATAAATCATCATCATCATCATCACTTTCCTACCCTTATCCCAATTTATTTGGGGTCGGCGCAGCATGTTTTTTTCTTCCATACATCTCTATCAGCCGTCATCTCCGTGTTCACTTTCTTTCTATTCATATCATCTTTCACACAATCCATCCATATTTTCTTCGGTCTCCCTCTTTTCTTATAGCCATCAACATTCATACTTAAAACTTTCCTCGTAACATGCTCCTCATTCCTCCTCATCACATGTCCATACCATGAATAAATAATAAACCTTTAATAAATAATAATAATAAATGCCTTTGGGACATTTTTACACAGCACTATCACTAGATAGTGCTGTGTAAAAATAATAAAATATACATAAAAATGCGCCTAAACTACGCAGAGCTTGTGCTATGGGTACTAGACAATAGACGTTAGGTATCCGTGGTCAGATCAGTTTGTTAGATTAACAAGTAAACAATTTTATTATTTATGCAGGGAACAAGGCTGGAATTCCAGACTGTCATTAATTAATACTGTGACATTCAAAAATAACTAATAGAATTCTGTCTAAATTGATTAAACGATTTTGACTTTGAATTGACTTTATTTTCGTTTGGTATAATTGTGAAATGACGTTCTTGAATCTAGATTCATTATTGATACTAATCAAATAAATAATTTGAATTTGTGACACACAAGTAATAAATAGGTCTTAATCAAATACAATACAGTACCATATGAAGGGTACAGGAAAAGAGCAACCCCCCTAGCCAAGTTGACAATCTACAATCGTCAAAGCTATAGAAAACAATCAAAATGTATGGGAATGACATATCTCAACGAAAATTTTTCGTAGCCAAGTTGACGATTGTTGATTGTCAACTTGGCCCTGGGAGCAGGGAATGTCACAATTTTTTAATTTTTTGTTTTTTAATGACAATGGCGTATACATTGTTTATGAAACTTTCGTTTGCAATCGCCAGATTTACTATTATGTGCCGGTTTGTCATAAGAAACAGTTTCTACATCCATTGTTCTTAATAATGAACTAGCAAAATTCCAATTTTTAATGCGTTTTTCTCTTGGTTGACTTCTGTAGACATACCCTGTTCTTTGGGCAATGTATATACATTGTTTATAAAACTTTCGTTTGCAATCGCCAGTATTTTTTTGTACCGGTTTGTCATAACAAACAGTTTCTACATCCATTGTTCTTAATAATGAACGAGCAACATTCCAATTTTTAATGCGTTTTTCTCCTAATTGACACCTGTGGACATACCCTGTTCTTTGCCTGTACTGACCTGTACCCTTCCTATGTGATCAGCCTCATGGCATACAAATGTCATAAAATAAAAATGTCATAGGTTGGTACACAGTCTTGTGGTCTGATGAATAAATTGTACTTGTGTTTGTCATATTCAGAGACGATTCTAAGCGTGAACTCATGTTTTCAACTGTCAAAATGCCGACTATTTACTATACTACATGATGATCTGTATCCGTGCCATATTTAAGAAGGTGACTATACCACTGATACTGAACACGAATCAATAAAAAATCAATACAAAAAAAAACATTTTTATAAAAATAGCTATTTCTAAACAAACACTCTAAATTAGGTGTGCCGTCGTCGTCAACCTGTGTGCAAACCTATTACAGCATGATTGATGGTCTCACCTCTTCCGTGATGATAGTCCAGTCCTTGTCACTGAGGCCGAGCCTGATATCAGCGACGTCACCTTCCACTATCACTATCCTGTCTGCGAAGTGAGGCTGCTTCTCACGAATCATGTTGAACACCTGTGGCCTGATTCACAAACGTTCGAAAAGTTTCCGTTTCCGAAGTAAAATTTGACCGGCAAATGAAACAAAACGACCACTTCCTGCGACCACGAACGCTGCAAAGCATTCGAAAGGTCAGGAAAACCAATTTTAACAATAATACACGATGTAATCCGGTTAAACTTGTTTTTTTAAGAAACAAAACTATCTGAGAAGCGAACAGATTCGGAAACGCAAAGCGAAATTTATATGGCCGATGGAGCAGTAAAGTTCTGGAGTGGTGACCACGTACTGGAAGGCACCGCGTGTTTAGTCCCCCCATAAGGTGAACCAACAACCTGGTGAAGGTCGCGGGAATCCGCTGAATGCGGAAACCGCAGGACCGGTCGTTGTGGCGATGCTTGGGGGAAGCCTGTGTCCAGTAAGAGGGCGTCTTACGGCTGAAATGATGATGATGACACAGAAGACAGATACCGCAGGCACCGTCAGAGCCACCGACACGAATTGTTTGCCCAGCGGTCATGTCGAACTGTCTCCAGGTCAGAGTCCCCAGTGGGCCGTACCTTAAAGGCGCTCAAGGCCCTTCTGATTGCTAACCCTGAATGTGATGTGTTTGCGGACGGATGGAATCAAATTTTGCTAGTATGTCTGATGTTCTGAGAATGTATGCGAGGGTGTCCACTGTTCCATGTTAAGGTATTTGTCCCATTATGTAAATTGTAATATCATCGTATCATCGTTATATCATGTATCGTTTCTATGTTAATTAAAGTAATTGGTTTTTGTACCGTGTTAAAACTATAAATAAATAAAGAAAGCTGAAATTCGCATCAAATCCAAACTTTATTTATGCAGTAATAGCCCAGTGGTTAAGCGCATGCCTTCGATGGGGATTAGGAATTAGGAGGGTCTGAAATCAATCCCAGCAGCTCTTACCATTCAAAACGAATGGATTAAAATTTGATTATCACTTTATTTGGTTATCGATGAAGGAAAACATCGTGAGGATTTTAAATGCTCTAAGAAGTCCTCAATAGTGTGTGTAATTCATAAACCCACAGTCTGTCGTAGTTAGTGAGTAGAGAGCTAAGCTCTTCTTATTCTGAGAAGAGACCCGTGCCAGTACCAGTTATGGGCTGATTATGCTTATACAAATCCATTTAAAACAGTTTTTATCACCAGAACGTTAAAAGGCAACTGCTTAGCATGGTCTTCCCAATGAAGTTTACAGTGACAGTCCGAAGGTATTATTACCCGCTGTTTCCTTGTGGTCATACTAGTTTGTCATACCAGTATGACCACGAGGATATACATGTCCTCGTGGTCATACTGTACATAATATTTTCAGAAAAAAGATTTTGCTTCCTCCTGTATATATAAATACTTTTCCGCGTGTTGACTTAATAATGTAACAGAGTTGGCAATTAATAAAAATATAAATAAATTGTCGCGGGAATCCACTGGATGCGGAAAGCTGCAGGCCGGGACCTGTCGGGAGTGGTTGTGCGAATACCAACGGGTTCTCACGCCCCCGGCCAAAGGTAGTTGAAGGAACACCGTGGTGTTTTTAGTCGATAAGAGTCATTGACATTGGCTCCGCCGTCCCCAGGCGGAGTGCGTCTATGAGGATTTCCCCACGGCTCTGTAAAGTCTCATTAAGATGCGTTCAGCCGTTTCCACCTGATGAGGTAACAAACAGACAGACACAAATTCTAAAAGCTATTCTTATTTATAGCTATACTTTGTTCACAGATTATTTTTGTTTTACTCTATTTTTATACGTGGAGACTTGTAATTGACTGTCAGTCTAGCACATTGTTCTTATTCTGTTTTCTTTAGCTGTAAGTCTTCCATGCAAATTAAATAATAAATAAATAGCTGGTTTTCACGAAAAAAAAACGACATTTCGACCTTCACAAATAAACTGTCATATACAGAGCGTCCTACGGATATGCCACATGGAGGGAAAGTACGTTGAATATTGTAGATGGAACATTTACTGAAAGAAGACATTATTTGAATTAAAAAAAATTAGACTGCATTTATAGATATTTAAATAATTACATGGTTGAACCGGAAATCGAACCCGTTACATGAGAAAAATAATAACCCTGTAGCTTTATCATACCAATCGAAAGGCTTAATCATAAGGATTATTTTTGGCTAAATAACATAGTGTCACAAATAAAAGGAAGACCATGATTTTTAACATTTTTAATACAAAATTAATCAATTTATCAAGTGCGTTTTTCGTTCAACTGTTGGTATGGGATTGTAAAAAACCAGGTCCTCTTAGTACATTTTTACGAAGGGCATTTGAATACGGAAAGGTATTAAGAAATACTTGAGATTTTGAGAAATGAGATAAATAATCTTCCGGTTGCAAAACGACAAACCTTACTTTTCAGCAAGATGGGTCTCCGGCTCAACAGTCACAGAACAAGGGACTATCTCAATAAACACTTTCATTCCTGGATCGGGACAAATGGACAAATAAGATGGCCGCCGAGATCCCCAGATCTAACCCCGTTAGACTTTTTTATGGGGTTATGTAAAAAATAGTAGAAAAAAATAGTAGTAGTAAAGTAGTAGTAGAGCTCCTTTGTGAAAGAGCTCTTCCGGGGAAGTACTACCACCGCGCCTACTTCTCCGCCAAATAGTGATGCTTGCATTGCTGTGTTTCGGTCTGAAGGGTACGGGTGCCGGTGAAATTACTATCACATGAGACTTTCCATCTTTATGTCTCAGTTTGGCGAACCGACTTGCGGTACCATTTAGGCAACAGCCTAGGTGGTATTGAAGTTGTTATGGGCAAAGGTAACCGCTTAACATCAGGTGGGCCTTTAGCTCGTTTCGTCATCCTATACTATAAAAAAAATAAAAAAAATTGTTTACAAGAACCAGTATGAAAGTGTCCACGAGCTACAAGCAGAACTTAGACGTATTATTCTAAATATCCACCACAACAAGATCAAAAAATCGACACGGAGCGAAATAATCAAAAGAGTGCGACTTTGTTATTCAACAGGAAGGGGCTCATTTTGACATTTGATAAATTGATTAATATTGTATTAAAAATGTTAAAATTTTTTTTTTCGAATTGACTCTTGCAGTATTGGTACCCAAAATAGGTACCCTAACTGCTTAACCGGGCGGCGGATAATCCCGTTAGGGACTCCATCCGCCGAAAAATTTATTTATTTATCATTCATTCATTTTAATTTTTTTAATTTCCCTAAACCTAACCTATAAACTAATATCGCGGTTGCAAAACCGCATAAGGGCGTCCCCCAAAGGGGGCTCGGACCTCAGCTTACTGGGGCATTGCGGGGGGACCCCGCCACTATATCCTCCTGGCAGCCGTTGCTGCATCGGGAATCGTTTTCTCGAAAGTGGCGGACTTTCGGTATATGGGGGGGTGGCGCGTTTCGCGAAGTGGCGGTTAAGTCTACTCCTAGGAAATACTCTAGAGCATAGGGTCGGTCTCGCGTGACGAGATTATCTCCGGTTGCGACACCGTGAGAGCGTCCCCAGGGGGGAGCTCGGGCCTCGGCTCAGGGTGCAGCAGGGGGACCCCGCCACCGGTCCCCCCGGTAGCCGCTGCTGCATCGTGTTGGGTTTCTCGAGAGTCGGACTCTCGGCATATGTGTGGATAAAAATGTTAAAATTCATGGTCTTCCTTTTATTTGTGACACTATGTTATAGCAAAAAATAATCCATATGATAAAGCCTTTCGATCGGTATGATATTTTTTTTTCTATGAATGCAGTTTAAATTATAATAAAACAAAGTTTAACCGGATTTAATCGCGTATATTATTTAAATTGGTTATCCAGACGTTTCGAAAGCTTTACAGCATTTCGTGTGTGTGCAGTTTAAATTGTTTTTTAAATTCAAATAATGTCTTCTTTCGGTAAAATGTTCCATCTACAATATTCAAGGTACTTTCCCTCCATGTGGCATATCCGTGGGTCGCCCTGTATACCACTACGTGATTTATACAATGTGTTATTGAAATAACTGAAAACCACTTAAGAGGTTATTGTAATCATCAGTATGAACAATTTTTACCATGGGACCAACCCTGAAATCGCGGGAAAAAACAGCTGTTCCCCTACATTTGTGTTCACATAAATCGACAAAATGTAGGGTCAGCTGATTTTTTTTTCCTGATTTCAGTATTGGTCCAATAGTAAAAGTTGTTCATACTGATAAGTACTCTTAAGAGGTTTCAGTTATTTCAATAAAACGTTGTATACACGAAAAGCCATCTATTGACCGAAAATGGTAGGTACAAACGAATACAATGATAAGTTCTTCTTGAACACTTTAAATTATTATTTCTTTTGATTGAGTGAACCAATTGTAATGAAACAAAAATTAAATGTTACTCCGACTGTAATGAAACAAAAATTAAATGTTACTCCGACTGTACGCACAATATATTTCTACGCATGTTAACCATATTGGTTCTGCACTTTTTACGTGAAGCGTGCACAAACAAACCGACAAAACTTCCAAAATATTATAGAAATGGGTTCTATTAGATAACCAACATCAAGGATAACCTATTACTCCACGACATTTTTTTATTTTTTATTTTCAATATACAGAAACTCCACGTCTACAGATTTATATGTAGAGATAGAGGAAGATGTCAAATGGTTAATCGAGCTTACACACGGAGAAACAAGTATTGTTTTTTTTTTTATTACGGTAATCCTAGATTTTGAGGTATTCGCCAGATCCGTTATTGTTGAATTAAAAGTTTTTCCCAAGTTCTATCTAGTTATTTATCGCTCTATATTTTTGTTTTCTTAAGGACTGGTCATTTACCTATTTGTTTTTCTTATAGGAGGTGTCGAAATATGAGTATGACCACGAGGACATGTATATCCTCGTGGTCATACTGGTATGACAAACTAGTATGACCACAAGGAAACAGCGTTATTACCACAGTATTGCTTGGCAGACTGATTGGTGAAGACCGTGTAATATAGAGGAAGCTGATACCCGACCTCTTCTGAAAAGTCGTTGACTTTTAATACCCCCACGAATCCCCAAACGTCAACCATATTGTTCGAAAAGGACCTTTTGGATTATTAAGACACTTGAACTTTTAAAACTAAAATATTATATTTCCTCACCTGAAGAGTTTCTCAATGAGCTGCTTGCCGAGAAAGCCGGAGCCGCCCGTCACGAACACCGCGGCGCCGCAGTAGAACTGCTGCACGGCTGAGTCTCCACGATCTATCACAGCATTCATGGGCTTCTGACGAGACAAAGCCGCATATTCGACTACTTCTGCTGCGTTCAACGGCATCGTGTCTTCAAATCTTAAAGATACTGAAACAGTTTTCAATATTTTTGACTGATCATTATAAAGTAACGCTGGTGACAAGTTGATTAGCAATAGATTGTCATGGTGTGGACATGTGATGCGGAAGAATGAGGAGCTTGTTATAAGAAACGTTCTTAGCTTGAATGAGGTGGTGATGATAAGGGTGGAAGATCAAATACAAGATTGATGGATCGTGTGGATGATATGGCTAGGAAGGAAGTATAAACCAAGATAAAACACACATGATTTTTTTCGTGGGAAAGTCCTTACGGTCGCATTCCGCCTGGGGAAGCCAGAGCCAGTCTCAGGCTCTTACCATCTAAAACCACCACGGTTTTCCTCTAATTACCTTAAACCATTTAAACCAAACCATTTACACCATTTACCTTTGGCCGGGGGCGTGGGAAAAGCTCTGTATTCGCCAGCCTCCCCCGAAAGGTCCCAAATCGCCACTAGTAGGCGAGCCCCTTCTTCCCGTGTGGCCTCAACATCAGCCACACCCTTCTCATGACTAGCGCGTACAAAACACAACGCACCACCGTCACGAACCTTGCCAAGTCGGCCAGCGGACTACCCCAATTTCGCCACCCGCAAGCCCACTCCTAAGGTAGCTGAAGGTCAGCGTATGCCTTACGGCACCCAGTCCATCTCCTGCGATTGGGAAGAGAGGTCGTTGCCTCTCGAACTCTCTCCGTAGCCATCTCGCAAGCATCACTTCCTCGCAGAAGGAGTCGACGCCTTCCCAAGCACCCTCGCTCCCGAACATGGACAGAACTACTGCCGGAAGCAAGAGATCGCTTAGGTTATGCACTTACTATTCCTTTTCACAGCAGCTATCCATTTCTTTCTTTGCTCCTATTTGCTGGCCGATTTTAGAAACGTGTAACACGCAAGTTATTTCCGTTATTTGTGCAGTTCACGACACAACAAGCCAAACAACTTCTGCTGCTCTAGATTGTTTTCCACCTATACAATTAAATAATCCTTATACGAAACCGAGTCCGACTAGAAATAAAAATTTTGGCCTACTGATTTTATTGATTTCAAAGGAATGTTTCGAAAGAAAAAATTTCGCGCTTTACCAAAAATCCAATTACGTCAATATAATTTTCAAATGTGCTTATCCACAAACGATGAGACACTTAACAGTATGCCCTGCGTGCCCTGACACCAGTAACCTGGAGGAACTATTAGATGCTACTGATAATGCTGCACGTGTAGCTAAGTTTTATAGCGCAACAACTTATAGAGTTAATTAATTTTTATTCTTATGCAAACTATGTAAATGTTGTAATGCGCTTATCGTGACTTCCAAAACTTGCAAAATACTGATGTGCATATGCAGACTGATTTAGAACCACACGATAACTCAGTGGTCGGTCGATTTGGTTTGTTGTTTCTTTTTCTCTCGTTACGTGAATCGTAGGCAAAACGAGATAACAAACAGAATTGTTTGACAACTGCTTATTGAAAATGTAAATCGGGGAAGCTGGTTAGACTGGAAGCTGACTCCAACATAATTGGGAAAAGTCAACGAGAAGGAATAAAATGTGGTACGAAGTTGCAGTTTTTATTCAATATTATCCTTTTTGCCAGAAATAATACTTGTGATAGGAAACCCCATTACCCCGCAGGTTTAAGGGAGCAAGACTGCCTTTACATAAAAATAGCGCGAGCGGAGCGAGCGCGAAACTTATCCATAATACATGACACAATTTGAATTGCTTCTAAAAGGAGTTTAAGGCTTTAAAATAAAATGAAAAATTTGGAAGCACCACCAGAAGAGCGTAGAAAAGTGCAGCGCGAACACAGCCAGCGTGATTTTTTTGTGTTTTTTGCAAAAAAGCTATTTAGGCTACTTTCTCTCATGTAATCCGCCTTTTATAAACTGAGATTATTTTATAAAAATCTTTTTATTAGAAGTCTGAGATGAAATACAGATTGTTTTTTTTTTTTAATTTTTTTATGTTGAAAACATAAAAAAAAAACTTATGACTTATTGTTTCATCCGAAACAATAAGTCATAAGTCATAAGTCATTTATTCATTTGTGTCGATTTTTTAGGGTTCCGTATCCCTATTACTCTCGCTACGCTGTCCGTCCATCCGTCCATCCGTCCGTCCGTCCGTCCGTCCGTCCGTCCGTCCGTCCGTCCGTCCGTCCGTCTGTCTGTCACAGGGCTGTATCTTTTGAACGGTAATAGGTAACCGGTTGAAATTTTCTCAGAAATTGTGTTGCTATGAGGTGTATCACGACAAATACTAAAAACAAAAAAAAACATCTAAAACCAAAGGGGGTCCCCATACAAGAAACCTCAAAAAACATGCATTTTTTTCAACGTTTTTGTTCCTGCTCTATCTTCAAAACGGTAATATATACCAGCATCAAACTTGGTCAGATTATAGTGCATATTATGTAGTTTAGCAAAAAATACTAAAAATAAGACAAACATAGACATATGTGGTGGTACCTGCGTAAGAAAGT
This sequence comes from Asteroscopus sphinx, assembly GCA_949699075.1. Lineage (NCBI taxonomy): Eukaryota > Metazoa > Arthropoda > Insecta > Lepidoptera > Noctuidae > Asteroscopus > Asteroscopus sphinx. The sequence goes on from OX453032.1 coordinate 5,500,421, forward strand.
CATGCAATAATTCATATTTCGCGCACTGTAAATTAAAATACAATTGTTTTAGCTAAGGATTAAATAAAATAATTATCATAATTTCTATTAAATTGTGTAATTTAAAGTGCTGTGCCCTGACGGGGTTTCATGTTGTTTCTATAATAATTGTATTGTTTAGATCATATGTACACATGAATGAAAGCAATAAATACTTTGACTTTGACTTTGACTTTGTACGTTGATGTCTTTTGATAAACTCTCGTAAATTAAATCAGTTTTTATGGGGTATCAGGTCATTGAGAGGTACGGAACCCTTACTGCGCGAGTCTGACTCGCACTTGGCCGGATTTTTAGTTAATTTCACTGCCTTGGTATAATTTTATTGAAATGTACGTAAACTATAGTAGATTTCGTGGTCTTCCTTCAATCTTCAATATTTGTTGGAGTGAATTAAACCGTATTATCGCAAAATCGGTTAGTGGCATAAAAATACAGGTTGTCATTTTTTGACATTCCTAAAGTATCGATTCCCAGCTCAGCTTCTATCAAAACTTATTTCAAGCCACAAAGAAAGATCAGCCTACTGCTCACACCGGTGAAGTGAATTCCCTTACAAGATGCAGGGGTCTACAAGATTGATTGTGATTGTGGGTGAATGTGATACATAGGGCAAACAAAGCGTAGTATAGCCACTAGAATTAAAGAACATATAGCTGACGTCAAAAACAGACGCGCCACAAAGTCTGCAGTGTCATGCCTTAGACAAACCTAACCATTTTCTTCGATTTGACAAATCCTGGCGAAGGAAAACCGATATGTACCTAGAATGCTCCGTGAGGCTATTGCAATTAAAAACCATGCTAATTTTAATAGAGTAGATGGTTCGCAGCTACACCTGTTTGGAACCCAGTTCTAAAAATAATCAAGTCCCAAACAGCACGCTACACTGTAACTGCAAACACTGCAATGACATTGTGAGTGATTACTGCGTGCATCAATACGATTTTAATTTATTAAAAATTGTACGGTAGATTAAAATAATATTTAAAAATATCTGTTAAGACACCTTGTTATCTTAGTCTACCTGCGACCACGAACGCTGCAAATTTTTCTAAACGTCAGGAAAACCTATTTAAATAATATACGTGATGTAATTCGGTTAAACCTGTTTTTAAAATAATATTATTCTGCTGGCTCCTAATTCTATTTAATTTGAATTTTAAATTCAATGAAATCCATTTTCGACACTGACTGCAAATGATTACCTAATTAATATAAAATTGCAAACATATTGCGACTATAAGTTGGTGGTGGTAGTTGTGGTGTGTTCATAGACAATTAAAAATATTTATTAAATAAAACCACCAACAAGTTATCTTTGTGAAACGAAAAGGTACGGACCTCATATTACTCATTATTATAATAAAATTCACTACACCCTGCTCGTCATAGGAAAATAAATTGTAAACAATATCTGATTTAAAAAAAAAGTTATAATGAAATCTACTTTTTATGATCGTTTTTTTGGATATTTAATTGCGTAGTTTCTTATTCCGCAAAAGAGACATGGTAAGATTGTTGAATTTTTTCCATCAACGAACAGGGTAGGTGGTATAGTAACTTATTTTAAACTAGTTTGGGACTAGTACTGTGTAAAAATGTCCAAAAATATTCATTTAAAAAAAGAAGAAAAAAAAATGCAATCTTATGAAATTAAAAATATATGTTTAAAAAATCCGTCACTTTTGTAACAGAAAAGCAGTACTTACACTTTATTACGCACTTAGTCAATCCCTTATAACTTATTTGCCAACTGCATATCCGCGCATCAAAAATTTGTTGGGGCTCCTGTGACAGACAGACGGACGGACGGACGGACGGACGGACGGACGGACGGACGGACGGACGGACGGATGGACGGATGGACGGACGGCGTAGCGAGAGTAATAGGGATACGGAACCCTAAAAAATCGACACAAATGAATAAATGACTTATGACTTATTGTTTCGGATGAAACAATAAGTCATAAGTTTTTTTTTGATGTTTGTTTCAACATAAAAAAATTTAAAAAAAAAAAACAATCTGTATTTCATCTCAGACTTCTAATAAAAAGATTTTTATAAAATAATCTCAGTTTATAAAAGGCGGATTACATGAGAGAAAGTAGCCTAAATAGCTTTTTTGCAAAAAACACAAAAAAATCACGCTGGCTGTGTTCGCGCTGCACTTTTCTACGCTCTTCTGGTGGTGCTTCCAAATTTTTCATTTTATTTTAAAGCCTTAAACTCCTTTTAGAAGCAATTCAAATTGTGTCAGTTAAGTGTCTCATCGTTTGTGGATAAGCACCTTTGCAATACAGGTTAGATTTATTTTCCTTTATTCATTGCTTTTCTACTTTTCTTTTGACCAATTTGAGTCCGAAGCCCGTTCATAGATTTACAGGTTATCTGAGGCAGCTCATGTCTGGCAGGGACATTTTTAAAAGGTATGGCGGACGGACGTACTTGTGTAACAACTGAGACAGTACTAGCAAATCCTAAACCAAAAGAGACTCAGGACAACTTTCTTTGGATACATTTACTCTTTTTGAAGGAAAATTATATTGACGTAATTGGATTTTTGGTAAAGCGCGAAATTTTTTCTTTCGAAACATTCCTTTGAAATCAATAAAATCAGTAGGCCAAAATTTTTATTTCTAGTCGGACTCGGTTTCGTATAAGGATTATTTAATTGTATAGGTGGAAAACAATCTAAAGCAGCAGAAGTTGTTTGGCTTGTTGTGTCGTGAACTGCACAAATAACGGAAATAACTTGCGTGTTACACGTTTCTAAAATCGGCCAGCAAATAGGAGCAAAGAAAGAAATGGATAGCTGCTGTGAAAAGGAATAGTAAGTGCATAACCTAAGCGATCTCTTGCTTCCGGCAGTAGTTCTGTCCATGTTCGGGAGCGAGGGTGCTTGGGAAGGCGTCGACTCCTTCTGCGAGGAAGTGATGCTTGCGAGATGGCTACGGAGAGAGTTCGAGAGGCAACGACCTCTCTTCCCAATCGCAGGAGATGGACTGGGTGCCGTAAGGCATACGCTGACCTTCAGCTACCTTAGGAGTGGGCTTGCGGGTGGCGGAATTGGGGTAGTCCGCTGGCCGACTTGGCAAGGTTCGTGACGGTGGTGCGTTGTGTTTTGTACGCGCTAGTCATGAGAAGGATGTGGCTGATGTTGAGGCCACACGGGGAGAAGGGGCTCACCTACTAGTGGCGATTTGGGACCTTTCGGGGGAGGCTGGCGAATACAGAGCTTTTCCCACGCCCCCGGCCAAAGGTAAATGGTGTAAATGGTTTGGTTTAAATGGTTTAAGGTAATTAGAGGAAAACCGTGGTGGTTTTAGATGGTAAGAGCCTGAGACTGGCTCTGGCTTCCCCAGGCGGAATGCGACCGTAAGGACTTTCCCACGAAAAAAATCATGTGTGTTTTATCTTGGTTTATACTTCCTTCCTAGCCATATCATCCACACGATCCATCAATCTTGTATTTGATCTTCCACCATTATCATCACCACCTCATTCAAGCTAAGAACGTTTCTTATAACAAGCTCCTCATTCTTCCGCATCACATGTCCACACCATGACAATCTATTGCTAATCAACTTGTCACCAGCGTTACTTTATAATGATCAGTCAAAAATATTGAAAACTGTTTCAGTATCTTTAAGATTTGAAGACACGATGCCGTTGAACGCAGCAGAAGTAGTCGAATATGCGGCTTTGTCTCGTCAGAAGCCCATGAATGCTGTGATAGATCGTGGAGACTCAGCCGTGCAGCAGTTCTACTGCGGCGCCGCGGTGTTCGTGACGGGCGGCTCCGGCTTTCTCGGCAAGCAGCTCATTGAGAAACTCTTCAGGTGAGGAAATATAATATTTTAGTTTTAAAAGTTCAAGTGTCTTAATAATCCAAAAGGTCCTTTTCGAACAATATGGTTGACGTTTGGGGATTCGTGGGGGTATTAAAAGTCAACGACTTTTCAGAAGAGGTCGGGTATCAGCTTCGTATTAAGTATTTTTGTGTGTATGTTTGTAATGAATAAACTCGAAAACTACTGCGCCGATTTAAAAAAAAAATTCACCATTAGAAAGCTACATTCACCCTGAGTAACATAGGCTATATAGGCTATATTTTCATGTCCACCCGTGCCAAGCCGGGACGGGCCGCTAGTCAGTTATAAAAGAAAGGAGATAAATAAATAAATACATATTTGGGACATCTTACACAGCACCGTCTAGTCCCAAACTAAGCAGAGTTTGTACTATGGGTACGGTCGGCCGCACGTCAGTGGTAACAGTTTGACATTGACAGCCGAAACTACTCAAGTTAGAAACATAAAATTTGGACCGTACGTTCCTTTTGTATCGTAAACACCCACTAAGAACGGATTTTTGGAAATTTTAACCCCAAGGGCGTGAAATAGGGTATTCCAGTTTATATGATAAATCTTTTCTCCTGGATCAATTCACTCAAACCTTGGTAAAAATAATCTTTAAAGTAAATAATGACACATTTATCTTTTCTTTTTCTAAAATTATTCCAGTAAGAGGATAAAATATGGTTTAAATACATTTTGCATGAGAGAATATTATTACGTAGCTGGATTAGTCGAAACTCGGTATCTAATCTTTAAAACAATTAATTAATTACGTTTCTTTTTATTTTTCAAAAATAAAAATAAAATAAAAAACCGGCCAAGAGCATGTCGGGCCATGCTCAGTATTATAGGGTTCCTAATTACAAACGAATCAAATCGAATATTAATCAATGCTATTTTATTTTTTGCAACCAGCGCCGCCTAGCGCTGAATTTAAGAAGCTAAATTCAAGAAGTGTGTCATATCAATATAACATAAAGTTACTTTTTGTGATTTTTTTAAATAGGTAGTAACTAAAAGAGCATTATTTGCTAGTATAATTTTTCTCTAAGGTCAATGACCTATAAACTAGGACGTCTTAAGAATTTTGCAGTTTGGGGTGCTGGCCAGAAAACCTCCACGTGTGTCTGACGGCTGCTTGTCCTTCTGGACACGTCTAGAGGGAACGGCAGTTGTTGGGCCGGTGCACCCTGGGCACGGGCAATAAGTCTCCTTTGGACCGGGGGACCTTATTGCCTGTGGCGAATATTCTGGCACGGGAGGGGCCCGATGTTGGCCAATGGGAAGTTGCTCCGCGTGTCCCTCTGAGAAAGCAGAGGGCACAGTGGAGGAGCAGGGGCGGGCCCGGTGTGCACTCACCATGCCACTGGGCAGGCAGTGGGGGGACTGTCCTTCCCTGCCCCCGTCGATCTCGTAATCCCAGGAGTTCCTGCTGAGTAGTGTTCTCGCGCCTCTTGGGACCGAGGGTCTTGGCTTTACCGCCTGGACCGCGAGGAAGAACACTTCTATAAAAATTACAGGAGGATGGGCCTGCGAGCAGCAGACTCGGGGTAGTCTGCTGCCCGACCAGCAGCTGGCGTAGCTGGCGTAGTTGGCGCAGCTGGCGTAGCTGGTAAAGGCCCGTGAGGTGAGGTGGCGTGCAGTGTTCCGTGTGCGCCACAGAGGAGGGTGCGGCCGTCGTTAGGCCGCACGGGGAGAAGGGGCTCGCCTGCTTGCGGCGAGCCGGGACCTGTCGGGGGTGGTTGTGTGAATACTAACGGGTTCCCACGCCCCCGGCTAAGGTAGTTGAAGGAACACCGTGGTGGTTTTAGTCGGTAAGAGTCCGACACTGGCTCCGCCTACCCCGGGCGGAGTGCGTCCATGAGGATTTCCCCACGGAAAAAAAAAAAAAAAAAAAAAAGTATTTTGCAGTTTTCTCACTATAACTCAAAAATTTATAATCACACTATACACGAAATAATTTTAAGAGAGAGTTTTTATAAAGGTCTATTAATTTGGAAAATTATAAGTTTCTACGTTGCATAGCTTAGAAATGGAAGGGGTGGGGGGGGCACATTGCAAGCCACGAGCAGCGAAAAAAAATGTTTCAACCTCATTTCACATGAATGGGCACCACCCCTAAAATACGTAATCACGATATTTGTATTCTTAAAAAATTGAGATCTATATCTAGACTATTTTTTAACTAAATTTCATTTACTTATGTTTATAACTGGAGAAGTTATTAAGCTGTAAAGGATTAGGACAGACGGACAGACGGATAGACAGACAGACGGACGGACATGACGAAGCTATAAGGGTTCCTTGTAGGACTACGGAACCCTAAAAAGGGGTGTTAAAATTACCAGGATTTTTTTTCCTGGGGTCACACTTGACACAAGTACTCTTCAAATTAAAGAAATACGTATTTTTCTTTTCACAAAACTACAACGGGAAACATTATACTTACGCGAGCAAAGCCGCAAGAGCACTGCTAGTAATACATAAGATTTGTTGAAAACAGAAACAAGATTAGGTAAGTAATAAAATAAATTGTGTGTTATATAAAACTGTATCAATAAATTTATTACTTTAAAACGAAACCCTCAAAGCATTAACATGAGTTTCATAAAGCAAATTTATGTTAAATTGGAACTACTGCTATTTATTTATACAGTTACGCAAAATTTTGCAAAGCGGGGTCAGCGAGTTCATTTGAAATGCGCGTCCGCGCGACTCGCCGTGCGGTGAGAGAGGTAGCGTTAGATGCCTACTGCGCTCGAATATCCTGGCCTTAAGCCTTCTTATCACGCCCATTGTGATTGATCACGTTTCAGTGCCGTAAGTAATTACTGGCACACACTGGTCAAATACTTTCGTCTTGAGACACAGCGGTATTTTGGACAAGAAGATATCGAGTAGCTTCCCGAACGCTGCTCAAGTCGAGATTCGACGATTGAACTCTTTCTCGAAGTTGGACCTACCTAACTGGACAGTTAGGTAAATAATGTACCTTCTGTATAATAATAAATATACTTTTTGAATGTCATCTACTTATAGATGACATTCAAAAAGTATTCTAGAATGACATCTTATGACATTCAAAAAATATTCTAGAATGTCATCTTATGAAATTCAAAAAGTATTCTAGAATGTCATCTTATGACATTCAAAAAGTATTCTTGAATGCATTTTAAAGTCTGCTGCTTTGAAAAATACTGAATTTGTAATGTGGGTACCGACGCAACAATTGTAATGAATAAATAATTAAATTCATTCGATTGATAATATTTTGAACATAATTAAAATACTCAATTTATAAGGAGTCCGTACTCTTTATACAACATGTTGATCTGTATTCGTGCCATATTTAAGGGGGTGACTATGCCACTGATCCTGAACACGAAAATCAATAAAAAATCAATACATATTTTATTTTATTAATATACCTATTTGTAAACAAATTCCCTCCATGTGTCGCGTGGGACTAGGGCATGCAATATCGGAAGGTTTCCAGTTCCAGAACTGATTTCCGATATTGGGTACTGAACTCCGGAATTCCGGAACTAGTTCCGGAATTGGTATATTTTTTTACAATTAGTTTATATCGAAACTTTATTTATTTATTTATTTATTTAATTCTTTATGCACAACAGGGTACAAAGGCGGTCTTAACGCCATAGGCGTTCTCTACCAGACAACCTTAGGGTAATGCAGAGACAAAGTATAGGGTAGATGCACCAGTAAAGTAGTAAAATATGTTTCGTACTACGGACTTACGGACTTTATTGTTTTAGAATGTTCAAATTTTCGATTCGACTTTATTTAAAGAAACTCGGCCGTGTCATGTTAAATCACCGAATCCAAATCAGCTCTAGAAAGAGTTTTCTTAGCGGCAGGCTACATTCGCAAGTGACTGATAATCTATCTCTCAGCAGCAGCATACTGAAAATCTAACGATCCCAAGACCACATTTTCAACAACAAACAAAATCCCAAAATATAAGCTAGATTTTTACCAAACTTGATATCGTGAGTACATTTTTTTACCTATGAGATTTACACAAGTAAAAAAGTACCCATCTAATCAACTTATAGCCGCGGATAAAAATACCGGTCCTTCTAGATTGAGATGCTTGATGAAGTTGAAAGTTTCCCGTGAGAACAGCAAGACCAGCGGTTTTTAGCAACATTCACGCGCTATTTCAAGAATCTCTGGAAGGTTGACCAGTGCGTTATTAGTGTGGCCGAGGCAGATAAAGAACAAAAAACCTTCGGGTGATGATGATGACAGTATTACCACTGAACTGGTTTTTTTTTTTTTTTTGAAAGAGCTGGTTTGTTTTATCCCGCCATTCAACAAGGCACAACACAGAACTCAGAAGGCATGAAGTGGGAGTTCGGTGGTTCTGTTCTGTTTTATAAAACTAAAGCTACTTCTTATTCTTTACCTGGATTCAATCTAATCAGAAATGATCGTACAGTTAGACGTGGTGGCGGTGTTGCCATTTATCTGCGGGAAAACATTCCTTTTTCTGTTGTTTTATGTCAGCACAGCCACCCCCGTCGAATCCTGGTGAACATATCTTCTTAGAATTGAATCTACACCACTTGAAAATTTTACTTGGTGTTTACTATTCTTCTTCCTCTAGTATCAACTACTTTTCCTCTCTTGAAAACATCTTAGAAAACCTTATTCCGTCTTACAGTCATACAATCCTAATGGGGGATTTCAATACTTGTCTTCTTAAAAATGACTCTCGCTGTTCCTCACTTCGATCTATTGTACAATCTTGTAACCTGTCTATTCTCCCTCTAAATGCCACACATCATTTTCCCAACTGTATTCCTTCACTTATTGATCTTATCCTTGTTTCTTCAACTCAGCACGTCGCTAAACATGGTCAATGTGCAGCTGTCATTTTCTCTTACCATGACTTGATTTCCCTTTCATACAAAATTCGCCCACCTAAGGCAAAACCTAAAATACTCCTGCAACGCAATTTTGGTGGCATGAATCTTGAAAACCTCTGCGAGGATGCCGGCAACATTGACTGGACAGATCTTGTGACTACTGAGTCGATTGACACTAAAGTAAATCTTCTCAATAAGTGCCTTATTCAGCTATACGACGTCCATGCTCCTGTTCGTCCTGTAAAAATAAAACACCTCCCGGCACCGTGGCTGACTAATGAAATCAAAGCTACTATGCAGATGAAAGCTGCTGCGAAGTTCAAATATAAATGCAGGTCTACCTCTTTGAACCGTGATAGATATGTGACAATCCGAAATCACTGCAATAAGGTGTGTAGGGATGCTCAACGCCGCCATATTCATGACTCCGTAGAAAACGATGATCCAGCTAAAGTTTGGAAATTTCTTAACTCAATGGGAATTGGAAAATCGCGCCAAGATTCTATCCCCAAAGACTTAGATATCGAGTTGTTGAATCAACATTTCTCCTCTTCGTCCAATTGCAATAGCGCCATTAAAACTAGTACAATTAATCACCTTTCATCTTTTCCAACTCCCGATCACTCACCTTTTGTCTTTAATCAATTCTCTGCTTGTGATGTTGAGAAGAGCATAGTGTCAATCACGTCCAACGCGGTCGGAAGCGACTGTGTCAGCCGTAAGATGATACGCCCTGTCCTTGACGAAATCCTTCCCGTTATCTGTCATATCCTTAATTACTCTGTATCTTGTGGTGTTTTTCCAACGTTATGGAAAGATGCTCAAATTACTCCATTGCCTAAAAAGTCCAATCCCTCACCATTTTCTGAATATCGTCCTATATCTATATTGCCATTCCTCTCCAAAGTCCTAGAACGCCTTATCCATAACCAGCTTAGTGCTTTCCTTTGTAAAAACAACCTCCATAATCCTTTCCAATCTGGGTTTCGTCCTGGACATAGCACTGTCTCAGCCCTAGTTCACATTACGGATGACATCAGGCTGGGTATGGAAAATGGAAATCTGACGGTACTTTCCTTACTCGATTTTAGCAACGCCTTTAACACCGTCGATTTCGATATCCTGCTTGGCATACTGCGCTCTCTCAACATATCTCCAACAGCAATTGATTGGTTTCATAGTTACCTGTGTGGCCGCCGACAACGTATCTCCATTGAGGGAAGTTTTTCTTCATGGTGTAATACTTCTGCCGGCGTACCGCAGGGGGGCGTTCTTTCTCCTTTACTTTTCGCAATATTCATTAATTCAATCTCAAATCAACTTCTCTCATCCTACCACCTTTATGCAGATGACTTGCAAATATATTCGCAAGCACCTTTAAATGAATTGTCGGAAGCTTTTAAAATGATAAATACTGATTTAGCTCGTATATCTGAATGGAGTACAGCGCACGGGTTAAAGATTAACCCTACGAAAATTCAGGTCATTGTTGTCGGCAGCCCTTGGCTGACTTCCAGAATCGACTGGTCACAACTTCCTCAAATTATATTTGATGGTACCACAATACCTCTAAGTGACTCAGTCAAAAACCTTGGGATCCACATTGACAGAAACCTATCTTGGGGTCATCAGCTGCAAGAACTCAGTCGCAAATTGTTTGCGTCAGCGGGATCCTTGAGGAGATTACGCAATTTCCTCCCAACTGCTACCAAAACTGCGCTTGCCCAATCCCTTCTTCTTCCAATCCTTGACTATGCCGATGCCAGCTATCTAGATCTTACACAGGCACAATTAGACAAGCTTGAGCGACTCCAAAATTTTTGTATCAGATTTATATTTGGCTTGCGCAAATATGATCATGTTTCCGAATTTCGTACTAAGCTCAAGTGGCTTCCAATACGGCTTCGCCGGAATACCCATATTTTATCACTTCTCTACAGTACTCTGTTTAATCCTAAAACTCCCATTTATCTCAAAGAACGTTTTATGTTCCTTCATGACACACATACTCGATACTTAAGATCATCGGAAAACTTGAGACTTCAGATGCCAGCACATTCAACCATATTCTATGACAAATCCTTCACAGTCCAAACTGCTCGTTTATGGAATGCGTTACCTGTGCCTATAAGACGTGCTCAGTCGCTAGCTTCTTTTAAAAAACTTGTAAAGGAACATTACCTCTCTGTATAAACTGTTATTTTAGTGAGATGTTGCTACACTGGTATATACACGTATTTTATTTTGTTATTTATTAAAGAATATTATTTGTTGTTACATTTGTATATATTGTATATATTTGGTATATATTTATGGATATATATTAGAATTTATTTTATTTATACATGTAATATTTTCTATGGTAGGTAAATATCTATTTATTTATTATATTAAATATTAGTAAATTTTATGAAAGTGCACCACATACTGCCCCCATCTATTTTTCACGTCTTCCTTGTCCATCCAAAGGTTGTCTGGAAGATATCGCTATTAGCGATAAGACCGCCAATGTACCCTTATTTTACATGTTAGTCCTAAGTTTAATAATGTTATTGGTGTACAATAAAGAATATTCTATCTATCTATCTATCTAAAGCTAAAATTGAATTAGCCGCTTTATATGACCTTTTTGAAAGAAAGGCTTCGGGCAATTCTGAATGCTCTTAAAAGATGCCACATTGAAGAGCAGTAGTAGCTGATCCTTGTGAGACAGGGGTATGAAATATCACCGAAACTACACTGAAGCCTTGCAGGCCGTCTACAAAACACAAGACTAGACTGGAAAGGGTATCAACGTAAACGGCGAGAACATTTCACAACTCTGCTTGCCGATGAGATCGTTGCAACGGCAGTCTCTGGAACAACTAACCAAAATGATGTATAGCATAAATGGAGCCTATTGGATTGTTGTTCTTGGGATAAATCTAGACAAGAAGGTCTTGCGCTGAGGTCAGTTTTGTCGAAGAGAAAGTGCTCGAAAATGTGCAGGAATATGTCAAGGCACTAAGATCAGATTATTCAGCTTGGTAGACACATCATCGATAAAGGAGTCGATTGCATTTAGCAACCTTCGTAGAATCTTCTCGCCTCTACCGCAAAGTCTGAAAACAAGTCTTCAACCAGTAATTCCTGTCTGTCGTGTCCTATGATGCCGAGCAGTGGACACTGTCAGTTGGACTAGTCCACAAGTCACTCGGGGTGCTGGCCAGAAAACCTCCACGTGTGTCTGACGGTTACTTGTCCTTTTTAGAGGGAACGGCAGTTGTAGGGCCGGTGCACCCTGGGCACGGGCAATAAGTCTCCTTTGGACCGGGGGACCTTATTGCCTGTGGCGGATATTCTGGCACGGGAGGGGCGCGATGTGGGCCAATTGGAAGTTGCTCCACGTGTCCCTCTGAGAAAGCAGAGGGCACAGTGGAGGAGCAGGGGCGGGCCCGGTGTGCACTCACGCTGCCACTGGGCAGGCAGCCTTCCCTGCCCCCGTCGGTCTCGTAATCCCAGGAGTGCCTGCTGAGTAGTGTTCTCGCGCCTCTTGGGACCGAGGGTCTTGGCTTTACCGCCCGGACCGCAAGGAGGAATACCTCTATAAAAATTACGGGAGGATGGGCCTGCGAGCAACAGACTCGGGGTAGTCTTCTGCCCGACCAGCAGACTACCCCGACCTAACGTAGCTGGCGTAGTTGGCGCAGCTGGCGTAGCTGGTAAAGGCCAGTGAGGTGAGGTGGCGTGCAGTGTTCCGTGTGCGCCACAGAGGAGGGTGCGGGTGCGGCCGTTATAAGGCTGCACGGGGAGAAGGGGCTCGCCTGCTTGTGGCGACCGGGACCTGTCGGGGGTGGTTGTGTGAATACTCACGGGTTCCCACGCCCCCGGCTAAGGTAGTTGAAGGAACACCGTGGTGGTTTTAGTCGGTAAGAGTCCGACACTGGCTCCGCCTACCCCGGGTGGAGGGCGTCCATGAGGATTTCACCATGGCAAAAAAAAAGACCACAAGTCACTCAGCAAACTATGCTTGGATATTCTTTTAGTAAAAAGAACCGCATGAGATTATCCGGAAAATAACCGCAGTGACTGGACATAGCTCGCAAATCAGCAAAGTGAAGTGGTAGTGGCCTGGGTCATGGACTGGCTGGCTGGACATGGCTGTTGAAGAACCGATGGCCGTTGGAACAGACGAATCCTGTAGAGGAGGCCGTGAAAAACGCAGCGTATGACCATCTAGGTAAATGAACAAACAACCTGAAGAAAGTAGCCGAGTTGTACTGGATGCGGAAGGAGGAAGATTCAGCATTGTCGCGCAACTTGGGAGATGTCTATGTCCAGCAGAAGATTTCGATAGGCTTATTCTATTTAAATATTGCTTACAATTTTGAAACTTCATCATCCTCCTGCCCTTATCCCAATTTATTTGGGGTCGGCGCAGCATGTTTTTTTCTTCCATACATCTCTATCAGCCGTCATTTCTGTGTTTACTTTCTTTCTATTCATATCATCTTTCACACAATCCATCCATATTTTCTTCGGTCTCCCTCTTTTCTTATAGCCATCAACATTCATACTTAAAACTTTCCTCGTAACATGCTCCCCATTCCTCCTCATCACATGTCCATACCATGATAGTCTGTTGCTACTTAACTTCTCTATCACTGGCGCTACTTTCAGATTCCCTCTTACATATTCATTCCTTATCCTATCCATTCTCGTTATACCACACATTCCTCTTAACATTCTCATCTCAGCTGCATGCACTTGCCTTTCATTAATTCCTTTCGTAGCCCAACATTCCGATCCATACAGGACAGCAGGTCTTATCATGGTCTTATAGATTTTCCCCTTCAGTTTAAGAGGAATTCGGGAGTCACATGTAGTTCCCGTGACCTGCCGCCATTTCAACCATCCTGTGTTAATTCGGTGCTTGACTGTCCGGTCAATTTCACCATCGCTTTGCACAAGTGAACCGAGGTACCGAAAGTCGGAGCAGACTGGCAAGGGCACGCCATTTAGCGCAATAGCAACAAAACCGGAAAGACCGCCGAAATCGCAGAACATATATTCCGTTTTAGTTCTGCTGATTTTCAAGCCAACGTTCTCCAGATTTTGTTGCCATTTTGCCAATCTACTCTGGACCTCAAGTCCATCTTCACCAACAAGGACAATGTCGTCAGCAAACAGCATGCACCAGGGTGCCTCTTCCTGGATTTCTGATGTCAAAGCATCCATTATCAGCAAGAAGAGGTAAGGACTTAGAGCCGACCCTTGGTGCAAGCCTACAGCCACACTGAACTCGTCGGTGTTGCCAGCGGCCGACCGAACGTGGGTACTAGATTGACTGTAGGTACATAGCACGAATTAACTCCACATACTTTGCAGGCACACCTTTCTCTTTCAGCGCCCACCACAAGACCTCGCGGGGTACTCTGTCGTACGCCTTCTCTAGGTCAACGAACACCATGTGCAAGTTCTTATGCGCACGTCTATACTTTTCGCATATTTTGAAACTTATGAGACTAATTAAATAAGCTAATTTCCAAACTGAAAATATATAAAACTGCATGCACTTTAATGGATATGTGCTATAAACACATAGCCAAAAAGCAACTTTGTTAAGTAATTCTGAATATCGGAATTACGATATTGAGCGTCTCAAATCCGGAACTGAAAAATCGTGAAAATCTGTTCGAGATTCCGGAGTTTCGAGATTCCGGAATTTCGGAATGCATGCCCTACGTGGGACACAAAAACGATGCGTGCGAAACCACCAAAACAATTGGCAGGTATGTCCACCCTTTGAGAATGCCGCCGATGATTTATTTTCAGAGTTGTTCGGGATTTACTCTTAAACCCTCGCTATGTTTCCAAGTGAAAATTTGGGTATTAAATAATCGTAGAATTTTTAAGGTATTTTTAGATGACTAAGCACATTATTTATCACTTGATCTAGAAATATGGCACGGTGTAACGTTGTAACGTTATTTTTAGTACTTTTAATTTAAAATCATTATTATTAACCTTTTTTCTTTATTATTTCATTCATTTTAAAACCAAATGCTTAACGGCCATTAGATTCGCGCGCGGCCTCGAGTCACGAGCGCACGCACACAGCGATATTTGTTATCGCCTAGCTCGGGCTCGAGTTAATTCTATAGTTCGTTCGTCCTGCACCGGCACACCGACTTTTGCCACCGTGGGGGGTGCACGTTTACGGCACCTCGTTATTAGGTGCCGTGACTTCAATCGTGTGCCCTCCACACCATTGGCATCGGTAGTCGCCTATTTAGTAGGCTCTTAATGTGTTATTGTTTTAAATCCCCATATTGGGTAAGTGCTGAACAAGTATAACTTTTATTTTTTATTTCAGGTAGTTTATCAATAACGTTTTTCTGTGTTTAAATTTAACTTGACCTTTGAGCCTTCTGCTATATTTTTATATTATTAACTTTTCTTTCCCATTTGTTTTGCCTATTGTTTTAATTTAAATTCATTCAGTGCTTCTCACATCCCATTGTAAACTCCGTTCTGATTGTGACAATCACACACCACCATCACTATCGCAATTGTACTCTCGCTTTGCTTATGCTTCCGGTGGTCGCAATCAGAGGAGACGCTTGTGATCACGCCACTCACACTGGACATTATTCCAGGGTGCTACGCTGTAGCTAACTATCATCATCATGCTGCGTGGTAGCTGCCCGGCTACATTTTAGCGGCGCTCCACGCGGCCTACCTACGCGCGGCCGTTCGCCGGCCCGGTGACGACCACCTGTCACCATCTCCTGGCGTGATCCAGCCGGCCCATCACCACCTCGGGCTCACCATCTCGGCGGTCTCCACCACTGCGGAGCTGAGCCAGGAGAGTACATGCGCTACCCTCCTTACGAAGTGAAAACAAAGTGACGGGTCTTCTACCTACCCACGACCTTCTAATTTAATAAATGTGTATCAAGTTTTATATGGTTTTAATTGTTACTTCTTAACCAACCATCACAAACTCGTATCCGTCTCACTGGCGCCCTCAACGTGGTTTTTTTATGGTCACTATGTTTTTTTCTTTCTAAGGTGGGTACATTTTTTTCCTTAGTGTTTTGTGTGATGTGTTTTTGTATTTTGTTAAACGTTTTGTTTTATATTGGTTGGCAGTAACTAAGGTGTACGATTTGAATTTAACGTCGTAATTTACATTGTTTTTCATTTTACGAGTTGATTTTATTTTTGTTCGTAAAAGTACTATCGGCAAATTTGTCACTTATACATGTTGCCGAAGTTTTTTTTTGTAATTTTTTTAATGAATATTTTCAACTTAATGTTACTGACTGCTACCATTCCATGGTATTTGCCTATGTACAGTCAGCAAATAACATTAAACTTTTTTTTCAAAAAAAAATTTTTTTTTTTACTTCACTTATTAGGATTTTGTGTTCCTTTTAAGTGTTCGTACACACTAGTTGCACCTTACTTTTATTTTTGTTTTGTTATTTTTTTGTTGTTTTTCTTTTTAGTATTTCAAGGAAAACAACCATAACGTTACTCGTGTAGTTTTTTTTTTATTGTAACAGACGGAGTACTTAGTTGTTTTTCTTTGACTTGTTCAACATTTACCCTCTTTTAGTTATTTTTTTTCTCTTTTCTAGAACTTTTTTCTAGAAAACGTTAGGCACTTGGTTTTAGTAGTATTACATCATTAGTTTTTTTGTTCTTTTTTCTTGCTCGTTCTTCGCCTTTACTTGGAACTAAATGGTATTTGTATGGTTTCTAGTTTATGTCAACTGGAAACCTGGCGGTATGGAAGAGTGCGTTGGTAATGTTGGTACGTAGTTACAGTTACTTATGTTTGCGAGAAGTATGACTGAAATGATTGATGATTTTGAAAGGTTAAGCAAATACAATTTTTTTTCGAAGAGGATTTTATTCCTCTTAGGACGAATAAAATCCTTCACTGGCGAGGGGGGTATTGTAACGTTGTAACGTTATTTTTAGTACTTTTAATTTAAAATCATTATTATTAACCTTTTTTCTTTATTATTTCATTCATTTTAAAACCAAATGCTTAACGGCCATTAGATTCGCGCGCGGCCTCGAGTCACGAGCGCACGCACACAGCGATATTTGTTATCGCCTAGCTCGGGCTCGAGTTAATTCTATAGTTCGTTCGTCCTGCACCGGCACACCGACTTTTGCCACCGTGGGGGGTGCACGTTTACGGCACCTCGTTATTAGGTGCCGTGACTTCAATCGTGTGCCCTCCACACCATTGGCATCGGTAGTCGCCTATTTAGTAGGCTCTTAATGTGTTATTGTTTTAAATCCCCATATTGGGTAAGTGCTGAACAAGTATAACTTTTATTTTTTATTTCAGGTAGTTTATCAATAACGTTTTTCTGTGTTTAAATTTAACTTGACCTTTGAGCCTTCTGCTATATTTTTATATTATTAACTTTTCTTTCCCATTTGTTTTGCCTATTGTTTTAATTTAAATTCATTCAGTGCTTCTCACATCCCATTGTAAACTCCGTTCTGATTGTGACAATCACACACCACCATCACTATCGCAATTGTACTCTCGCTTTGCTTATGCTTCCGGTGGTCGCAATCAGAGGAGACGCTTGTGATCACGCCACTCACACTGGACATTATTCCAGGGTGCTACGCTGTAGCTAACTATCATCATCATGCTGCGTGGTAGCTGCCCGGCTACATTTTAGCGGCGCTCCACGCGGCCTACCTACGCGCGGCCGTTCGCCGGCCCGGTGACGACCACCTGTCACCATCTCCTGGCGTGATCCAGCCGGCCCATCACCACCTCGGGCTCACCATCTCGGCGGTCTCCACCACTGCGGAGCTGAGCCAGGAGAGTACATGCGCTACCCTCCTTACGAAGTGAAAACAAAGTGACGGGTCTTCTACCTACCCACGACCTTCTAATTTAATAAATGTGTATCAAGTTTTATATGGTTTTAATTGTTACTTCTTAACCAACCATCACAAACTCGTATCCGTCTCAGATAAACATCTTGTATAAGAGTTACGTGCTTCAATTTTTGTTTCTAACTAAACAGTTATACACGCTGAAATTTGAATCGCTTATTTCCCGAAAAGGAGTAATTGTACTCATCATTATGAACAACTTTTACAATGGGACCAACTCTGAAATCGCGAGAAAAAAATCAGGTGGTCCCTACATTTTATCGATTTAAGTGAACACAAATGTAGGGACCAACTGATGTTTTTTTCGCGATTTCAGGGTTGGTCCCATAGTAAAAGTTGTACATAATGATGAGTACAATGACCCCTTTTCGGGATTTAAGCGACTCAAATTTCAGCATGTATAACGTGTTATATAAATAACTGAAAACCTCTAAAGCGATCACTGTACGCTGTATGAACAACTTTTACTATGGGACCAATACTGAAATCGCGAAAATAAAAACTTGTTGTTCCCTACGTTTCGTCGATTTATGTGTGAACACAAATGAAGGTAACAGCTGTTTTTTTTTCGTGATTTCAGGGTTGGTCCCATATTAAAAGTTGTTCATACTGATGAGTACAAAGACCCCTTAAAAGGAGGACCCCTTTTCAGTTATTTCATGTGTAAAATACACATAATATCAGTATACAATAGAAATTTTAACTAGTCTAAAAAAGTTTCGGTTTCGGTTTCGGCCGAAACTGAGACCGAAGCCGAAGATTCGGTTTTGGAGGAAAATCCTGTTTCGGTCAGACATGTGTCAAACATAAAGTTTGTAAACGCACCGTCCTTGAGTGGAGACCGTGTAGAGGCAAACTCAGCGTAGGGCGCCCCCCAGCCAGGTGGGCTGATGACCTGAAGAAGGTGGCTGGGGGGGACTGGATGTGGAAGGCAGGGGGCCAAGTGCTGTCGCGCAACTACCCACGATAAAGGAGAAATCCAGATGTAGGTCAACGTTTTTTTAAGTAAAACTTCTTTAGGCACGCTTGACTTGGGGTAAGCTGGTGAATGCGTTACGAAAAGTGAGGCGAACGGAGGGGGTAGTGCGGGACGCGGGGAACGAGGCGCGCGCTAGGCCGGCCACGACACAGCGCTGGCAGATGTACGCGCGCCGCGCCGCCATTCCTTTGTTCTCATTGAAATAGTATTGAGGGAGATATAAGTTAGTGAAGTTTTACCAGGCCCCTCAGAAAGTATTGCGAAAAAAAGTTTTTATATATGAGAGACTGGCCAGTTATAATGTTTTTCGAAAATATGATTATTTATAAGTAAAAATAAGTAAGTTCCAATTTCAAAATTTCTATCCACATTTTTTGCGAGTTAATTCAAAGTATTGTGTCTCACTGAAATATGGATCTGCGCCGGGAACATTTTAGAGCTATGATTTTATACGATTTCAAGTGTCGCCTGAAACCGGATGAATCGTACGATAGACTTCAAATGGCATTCATGGATGAAGGCCCTTCCAAGGCAACCGTGTATCGTTGGTATAACGAATTCAAGCGCGGTCGACCAACTTTGGGGGATGACGAAAGAAGCGGTCGCCCTTTGACGGCTGTTACCGAAGAAAACGTGCTAGCAGTGAAAAATTTAATCCAAGACAATAGGCGAATTACATATCAGGAGATTCAACACATATTGAAGATTGGATCGGGAAGCGTTCACGAGATTCTACACAGCCATCTTCGCGTGAGGAGGATAGTATCACGCTGGGTGCCGCACAACCTCACCGATGCTCAGAAGCAGGCCCGGGTGGAATGGTGCCGTGATATGCTTAACAAATTTGAAGCAGGCTCGTCTCGGCGTGTTTACGACATCGTTACAGGTGATGAGTCCTGGATTTATCAATACGACCCAGAAACCAAGCGCCAGTCGACTGTTTGGGTGTTTCAAAATGAGCCAACGCCTACCAAAGTGAAGCGATCTAGAAGCGGGGGTAAGATTTTGATCGCTAGCTTTTTTAATTTGACTGGCCACTTGGTATCAATTCCCTTACGGGATCAAAGAAGCATTAATGCCGAATGGTATACTACCAAATGTTTGCCAGAAGTTTTCTCTGTTATAAGCAACAAGCGACCAAACACAGGGCTCCGCGGGCTACTGCTCCACCACGACAATGCACCTGCGCACACCGCACTCAAAACGAGGGACTTCTTGGACAGCACGCCAGTCAAACTCCTGGGTCACCCTCCTTACAGCCCTGATCTAGCACCGTGTGACTTCTTTTTATTCCCAAAAATAAAAAATCAGCTCAAAGGGATACAATTTTCGTCGCCGGAAGATGCGCTGGCTGCGTTCGAGCAGGCTGTAAACGAGGTGTCTGCGGCGGACTGGAAAAAGTGTTTTGAAAACTGGTTTAGGCGCATGAATCTTTGTATAGAGGCTGGTGGAAAGTACTTTGAAAAGATTTGATAAAAATATATGTACGTATAGAACAATTTTTTTTAGTTTCGCAAAACTTTCTGAGTGTCCCACGTACTTCAGTCGTGTGCTCTAAATCTAAATCACATTCGTTTTTTTTAACTAATAAAATTTTACACTTCTTCTTCTTCTTCTTCGTGTCGACATGAGCTACATAATAATAATAGCTCATGTCGTGGGGAAAAGATTAGCCAGTCAGCAGGTGGATAGCGGGGCTGACTGCCCAGAGTGCGCCGGACGATCTATTAAATATCGTCACTCGTGGAGGCTCTTTTAATGGATGCTCTTTTTTTTTTCTTTTTTTAATTTTACACTGAACAATTTCTTTTTTCAGATCTTGCCGATTAAAGAAACTATACGTATTACTGAGAAGAAAGAAAGAAAAGACGATTCAGGAAAGACTAGAGCTAATGCTGAAAGATCCAGTAAGTGCCATCATTAATTAACCATAGGTATATACTATTAAGATCTCGTCCGGGGAAGTACTACCACCGTACCTACTTCTCCCCCAAATAGTGATGCTTGCATTGCTGTGTTTCGGTCTGAAGGGTACGGCCATCATAGCGTGCCGCGAGTATAAAAGATTAGACAAGGCACCAATCTTTCTTGATCTTTTTTTTTTCTCTTTCGCGATAATACAAAATAACGTGAGGATCCTGTGTAACTACCAAGTACACACGGCTACACATCAAGCTATACAAATCCAGTTTAAGCTGACCTCGCAATGTAGAGACATTCCTAACAATGAGTCGTCAGCTTATAATGGAAATGTATAGCTTGAAGTATTGCCGTGCGTACCAAGGCTTTAGTAGTTGTCTCAGAAAGAAAACGATTCAGTATTTCGGTCATAATTAATATACCATTATTTTATTATTTTTAACGCATTTTTACTCATGCGAAGCGAAATCTATAGATTTTAAATAGTGCAAAGAAAAAATCGTGCACGAGCAGGATATGAACCTGCGACTCCTGGCTTAGTACGCCAGTGCTTTGGCCACTAATCTACCGTGAACACTGCTCGTGGTATCGAAATTAACCTCCACTTGGTACGTCTTGGGTGACGTCAGCGATATCTTATTAAGAAACATTTATGGTGAAAATATTAGGTAGTCAGTAGGTAGCGGGGTTGACTGCCCAGAATAAGTCAGATTTACAATCAAACGCTTAACTGTGAACACAAAAACCAGTTTAAGCAGAGTCCGTCTTGTATACAACTTACATATTAAGCCAGTTCAGCTTAGTGGTTTCTTACCGTTGACCTTACTTTTTAAACAAAGCTTAACCGGATTAAATCGCGTATATTATTTAAATTGGTTTTCCTGACGTTTCGAAAGCTTTGCAGCATTTTGTGGTCGCAGGTAGACTAACGGCCAAAATTAATAACCAATCTATCCACGATTTAGCCTACTAGAGATAGAAATTTGACATATTTTGTATGAAGTTTATGTCAAATTCCTATCTCTAGTAGAGCAAATCGTGGATAGATTGGATATTAATTTTGGCCGTAAGATGACAAGCGTCTTTACAGATATTTCGAAAAAAAAAAAAAAAAACTAAGTAATCAAGTCCCAAACAGCACGTAACACTGTAAAAGATAATGATATTGTGAGTGATTACTGCATGCATCGAAACGATTTAAATTAATAATATTGTACGGTGGATTAAAATATTTTTTTAGAAATAACTGTAAAGACGCTTGTCATCTTAGTCTACCTGTGACCACGAAATGCTGCAAAGCTTTCGAAACGTCAGGAAAACTAATTTAAATAATATACGCGATTTAATCCGGTTAAACTTTGTTTTATTATAATGTTCAGTGATCGCGAAAACCTAAGAAATTATTAGTATAATGATTATTTTTATAATTGAATCCAGGTGTTCGACATGGTCCGTGAGAAGCAGCCTCAGACAGGATAGTGACGGTGGAAGGTGACGTGGCCGATATTAGGCTCGGTCTTAGTGTTAAGGACTGGACTACCATCACGGAAGAGGTGAGTGAACATTGTTCTTCAAATCAAATTAATTAATTAATTTCTTAACTATTTCTGCTGCCAATCAGAGATGAAAGAAGAAAGAAAAACCGGCCAAGTACGAGTTGGACTCACGCAGTAAGGGTTCCGTACCACCTGATTGATACCCCATAGAAACTGATTTAATTTACGAGCGTTCATCAAAATACATGAACACATCGGGCGTGAAATATGAAGTTTTGCATCTCTTTCTTACGCAGGTACCACTACATACGTCTATGTTTGCCCTATTTATTTTAGTATTTATTGCTAAACTAAATATATACGTATTTCCGTATTGAAGATAGAGCAGGAACAAAAACGATAAAAAAAGACGTGTGGCACTCGGAGACTGCCGCGGTAAAGCTATTGCATAGCATTTTTTATGTAAATACAAAGAGGAGGTGCCCTAACGCCGAAACTCTTAGCAGGCATGAGTCACCAGATTGCGGGGCGAAGAGGGGGATTACGCATGCGCAGTAACGCCGATACAACCAATGCCATCTAGAGGTGATTTGCAGAACTAAAGAGACAAGCGTGATATTTCAAAAAGTCATTAAAAGTTCTGCTATTCATCGATAGATGGCAAAACTAAAAAGTATCACCGCTGTGCCGGTCGGAGTGGGGGGTGTTAGGTTATTTTCGTTACGGAATTTCTGGATTCGGTCTCCACGCTCAAGGCCCGCGATAGAAGCTATGCAATAGCTTAAGCGCAGTAACGCCGATACAACCAATGCCACCTAGAGGCGATTTGCAGAACTAAAGAGACAAGCGTGATATTTCAAAAAGTCATTAAAAGTTCTGCTATTCATCGATGGATGGCAAAACTAAAAAGTATCACCGCTGTGCCGGTCGGAGTGGGGGGTGTTAGGTTATTTTCGTTACGGAATTTCTGGATTCGGTCTCCACGCTCAAGGCCCGCGATAGAAGCTATGCAATAGCTTAAAAACGAGTTCTTATGATATTAAATTAATTTATTTCAGATAATCAAATCCATAGAAAAAAAAAATATAGTTCTGTACCCGAAGGGTGCCAAACAGGACCCTATTACTCTCGCTACGCTGTCCGTCCGTCCGTCCATCCGTCTGTCTATCACAGGGCTGTATCTTTTGAACGGTAAAAGGAAACCGGTTGAAATTTTTCAGAATATGTGTTGCTATGAGTATCGTGTATATCGTGTATCACGACAAATACTAAAAACAAAAAAAAGGCTAAAACCAAAGGGGGGACCCTTACAAGGAACCTCTTTCTTTTTTTATAGTATAGGATGGCGAAACGAGCTAAAGGTCCTCCTGATGTTAAGCGGTTACCTTTGCCCATAACAACTGCAATACCACCTAGGCTGTTGCTTAAATGGTACCGCAAGTCGGTTCGCCAAACTGAGACATGAAGAAAACATGCATTTTTTTCAACGTTTTTGTTTCTGCTCTATCTTCAAAACGGTATTATAGTCGGTCTAGAGTTCGTCGAGATATTTTCTGTCGGAATTACATCGATTGCCTCGTTGGTCTAGTGGTTGCAAGCGCGACTGCTGAGCATGGGGTCCTGGGTTCGATTCCCGGGTCGGGCAAAGTGTTATTGGGTTTTTTCATTAGGAAATTCTCAGTAGCAGCCCGGAGTCTGGATTTGTGCCCGGTTAATGGCAATAGGCTCGCCCCCATTACATGGGACTATAACATAACTGGCGAAATGTTGCTGTGCTATACACCTCTGCCTACCTCTGCGGGGAAATACAAGCGTGATGTTATGTTATGTAATTCCAGATATTAATGCACACTCATTCATTTGTTTTTACTCAATTGCAAACTCGAAACAAAATGAAATTGCCCAATTGATTTTAATACAAAACAATTAAATATATTCGGGTTTGCTCGGTTTCCAGGTTGACACGTTCTTCCATGTGGCGGCTACAGTGAGGTTTGATGAGCCTCTTCGCATGGCTACCTTCACCAACATCAGAGGGACCAGAGAGTGCCTGAAACTCGCCAGGGCATGTCCCAAACTCAAGTAAGATGGAATGTTATAAATAATGTATTTTTTGACATAAATCATAATCATCATCATTTCAGCTGAAAGACGTCCACTGCTGGACATAGGCCTCCCTCAAGCATCGCCACAACGACCGGTCCTGCACTTTCCGCATCCAGCGGATTCCTGCGAACTTCACCAGGTCGTCTTCTGCGAGCAATGTGCCTGATAACATAACATAACATGACGACCTCTGTAGTCTAGTGGTTCGAGTGTCGGACTGCTGATCACGAGGTTGTGGGTTCGATTCCCACAGAACACAAATATTTGTGTGATGAACATGAGTGTTAGTGTTGGTCTGGGTGTTTCTTATGTATTATAAGTATGTATTTACAAAAAAATAAAATAAATATCTAAGTATTATATCCATTGTCTAGTACCCATAGTACAAGCTCTGCTTAGTTTTGGACTAGGTGATGTGTAAAAATGTACCAAAAATATTAAATATATTAAAATATTATTATGTTATGTGTGTGTTTGTAGACTCTCAAAACCAACCATGATAGTATTAGTACTTTAACTATAATTACTTTTAGGTTAAATTTTAGTAAGTTACTTCAATAATATCACAAAATAAAAGGATAAGTCATGTCAGGTTATAGGACGTCCGTCTTCTTCAATAACTCGTAGCGAAATGAGCCAACAAATGTACTCTGTGAAGTGAGCGCGCACCGACCGATGACTACAAAGATAGGTGACCGCAGTGTTGCCATTTTTCTCCGCTGAATTCTGAAATTTTCACGTTAGCGTTAGAGACGTCTCGTCGTATCGCAGCGAGAAAATAAGCGCGATTGTGTGGGTGTTGCGGACCTCCGCTTATAGACACACGTGTGGTAACTGAGCGATTCATACTATGCTTTAGTTTGGCGATATTTTTCAATATATAAAAGTTAATACAATAACACAGTGAAGTTCATACAGGCTTGGTTTGTCCGTACTTATTACAAAAGGTTCCTCAAGTACAGTTTAAACTTCAATCACCTGATCACTACTTAAGGATAGAATCGTTACTTGAGTATCAGTCTTATTCCAATACGGTAATTATAAAAATGAATTCAACAACATAACACAGGAATTTGACCTGAAATAGAATAGAAATCTCTACTCAAGCGTAGTCTAGACCACACTAGAGTGATTACAAATCAAATTTCTGCTCAAATACCGAAACAGGTGACAGTATAAAATAAAGCTAAACTCAGCTGAACTGTGATCAATAAATCTCTGCTTGAGGCATGTTCTAAAATTAAATCCCAACTCAAAACTAGTTTTAAACAGTAATCAACGCTTGAGGGTCGTTTTGTAATACGGGCCTTAGTTCTTGGTTTCTTAATTGATATTGTTGTTCTTTCCAATTACATTTCTAGACAGTTCGTCCACGTATCTACTGCGTTCAGCCACGCTACTTCTGACCGTGTGGGCAAGGAGGTGCTGGAGCAGTTCTACCCAACCCCTCTGCCACCTGACGTCATGATAGAACTGGCTGAGGAAATAGACGAGAATAGGCTGAACGGAATTACGACAGAGTAAGTAGCATGTCTATACATAATAAACTACTGCTATACAAGCAAGTTCTTATGCCAGTATGGACGTATGGTATCCAGCTGTGGGGCTGTACCAGTAAAAGCAATAGAGAAATCATCCAGCGTTTCCAAAATAAAGTACTCAGAGATATGGTTAATGCACCCTGGTACATCAGAAACATCGATCTTCATCGGGACCTCAATGTGGACGTTGTAGACACAATTATAAAACAATACGCAGAAGCTCATAAATTTAGACTTCACCACCACGTGAATGTCGAGGCAATCCAGCTCCTCGAAAACACGGAACCAGTTCGAAGACTAAAGCGGACAAAACCATATGGATTAGTGTAGTGATTAGTGAATATTGACACATAAAATGTAGTGATAAGTGCTGCTTGTAAAGAACACACAAACTAAGACGACCTCTGTGGTCTAGTGGTTCGAGTGTCGGACTGCTGATAACGAGGTCGTGGGTTCGATTCCCACAGGACACAAATATTTGTGTGATGAACATAAGTGTTTGTGTTGGTCTGGGTGTGTTGCTTATGTATTATAAGTATGTATTTACAAAAAAAAAGTATATACGTATTATATCCATTGTCTAGTACCCATACCACAAGCTCTGCTTAGTTTGGGACTAGATGGTGCTGTGTAAAAATGTCCCAAAGATATATTTATTTATTTATTTATTTAAGTGTCTTGCCCTTAATAGAACCTAAGAAAAGTTATTGGACACATTCTTAGATTATAGTTTACATAGCAATTTAGGATAGAATTAAATTATTCATAAGCCTCGAGGCTAGATTTTAATACAAATTAAGTATCACTCGTGTATACTTTATAGTAAAAAAGAAGAGTAAGTAGGAATAAATAAAGTAGTAAATAATACGCCACCCTATCTCTTCTCGTGGGTGTCGTAAAAGGTGACTAAGGGATTCACCAGAGAATAGGCAGCAGTGTTCTCTGAGAATTTAACCAACCAACTGCGATCGCCAACCCGCCTGCCAAGCATAACGATTATATATTTGGAAGAGGCTTATTATAATTATATTTGTTTTTATTCATACAACGTGTTGATTTGTATTCGTGCCATATTTAAGGAGGTCGTTGATTGTTTGTTTGGCGCCGACTCATAATTTGTTATTTTTCGCTTTTCAGTTTCTGTTTTCGTCGGTTCAATTTTTTGTTAAAAAGTTTTATTAATTTAGTTGTATTCACCTTTTAAATTTATGTTTGACAGCTCACTTCAAAAGCTCTTAAGTCACAGGCATTGCCTTGAATAAAACGGTTAAATATGTCAGTTTTTTTCAAATTCTAGTAAGTCCACAAGGACATTATTTCAAATTCTCACATGTCCATTGCGACCAATCACAAAACGTCAAACTTGTCAATATGGCGTCGGTCTTGCCGAAAGTTTTGCGATTGTGGTTGCGCTTTTTTTCAAAAAAATATAAGTCCATATGATTCATATCAATATATCATAAGTCCTGTATCATATCAATCGGCAATAAGTCCAAACATTTTTTATCTTTTTCAAAGTATCTATGAATGTTATTGTTAAAATGTTCATTAAAATACTTAGACACAGTCGATAGTCAACACTGTATAACACTGTTAGTACAATATTCCATAACACTAATGTGAAACTAAAAACGTTAATTTCCTAAATTTTACATGTAATGGACTTATGGCAGTTTGAAATGTATCAACTCAAACAAATTCCCTCCGTTTAAACCATTTAAACTATTTATTTGAGGTGACTATACGCCACTGATTCTGAACAAGAATCAATAAAAAAATGAATACCAAAACAATGTTTTTCTTCAAATACCTACTTGTAAACCAACAAACTCCCTCCGTGTGTCGCGTGCGACACAAAAACGATGGGTGCGAAACCACCAAAACAATTTGCAGGTATTTCCACCCTTTTAAGCAATTAAGATTAGACTTATAAGAATCATCATCCTCCGAGCCTTTTCCCAATTATATTGGGGTCGGCTTCCAGTCTAGCCAGATGCGGCTGAACATCAGTATTTTACACGAAGCGACTGCCATCAGACCCCCGCAAACCAGTTACTGGGTAATACTGACATTCGGAGGTTAGACCAGTTGTCAGACTTTCAGGCTTCTGACTACCCGTAACGACTGCCATATATATTCGTATGACAACCGGGACCGACAGCTTAACGTGCTCTCCGAGGCACGAGACTTATAAGAATATATGTACTTAAATTATAACTTGGCCAACTGTACGTGTTGGGCAACTGTAAGTATAGTAGGCAGCTGTTAAACTTGACTTGACTTTTTTTTGTTTGACTTGACTTTGTTGACTTTTTTCCTCGCTTTGTTACTTCTTCACTATATCTATTTCTTGTTCATGTATATTTCTTTTGTATGTGTCTCAGTTGTGTCAAATAAATATTTTTCTTTCTTTTTTTTCTTTCTAAATAAATAAATGAGAAGCTGATTTCGTTTTCTTATGTATCGCGGTCAACAGAAAGGAAAGGACAGATAAAATATATGGAGACCCTAAGGCATATGTACTGAATCTCTTTACGCTTTCTTATTTTACAGTTTGATCAAGGGCTGGCCAAACACATACACGTTCACGAAGGCGATAGCTGAGGAACTGGTCAGGACTGCTGCTGGTGACTTGCCTATATGCGTAGTCAGACCGCCGGCTGGTAAGAAGTATAGATACATTAACTTTTCATGGTGTAGGATGGCGAAATAAGCTTTTTTAACAATGGAAAATAAGGTTAAGGGCATTTCATCCCAGATCTGTGTAATGTATGGTAGGATGGCCACTAAAAACGATGTATGACTCGTGGACCCACTGACTTTGTACCACCAGTGCTCGTGGTCCCACCGGCTCGAAAACTTATGACTCGTGGACCCACTGGCCGGTGGGTCCACGAGTAATAGTGAACATCGTATGACGATGTATGACTCGTGGTCCCACTGGTGGGTCCACGAGTCATGGTTTTATCGTATGACGATGAATGACTCGTGGACCCACCAGCTCTAATTCTCTAGTCTTGTGAGTCGTGGTGTTAAGTCCGGTTGACCGAAATAGTGCAACGCGCGATGTACCCCTCAGCGAAGACACGGGATGGCGCGGTGCGGGACTTTGATTGGGAACACGCAGAGTCTGGGATCGTAAATCTAGATGATGATAAAATTGATATATATATGCTATTTTCGACTATCAATATAGCATATAGTATCAATATGTGGCGCGCAAGCCGCTTCACTCATTGAAATTTAAAACAAAACCAACTATCAAGAAATTATCCATTAAAATCACTTCAAAATACCATCATCTTTAAATAAATGCAACTTGTATTACGGGACCAACCCTGAAATCACGAAAAAAAAAAAGCTGTTCCTTACATTTTGTCGATTAATGTGAACACAAATGTAGGAAACAACTGTTTTTTTTCGCAATTTCAGGGTTGGTCCCATAGTAAAAGTTGTTCATACTGATGTGGACAATGACCCCTTAAGATGTTTTCAGTTATTTCAATAACACGAATATTGCTACTATGCCATCTCAGCCGCTATCCCATCTCAGACCATCTTCCCCTACGTCACACGATTTGTGTATTTTAAAGTCACACGCCGGACGGTCATTATTGTTGTAGTCAAGAAATCAATATTTTAGGTGTTTTATACGAATTTTATTGTTGAGCTACTTGAGGCTGATTGCAACTACTTAACTAATAAAAAATCGGGCTTACCTATTCCATTGAGTTTTGATATACCTAAGAGAACATAATTTAACTAATATAAATGAAACTTATTTTTCATCACAGAAAAATATAGACCAAGTGCTGTGAACAATCAAAGTGAAGCCAATAAAACCGTGCTACTCCGTTTACAAACTAACGACTAACGCTTACACATGCACTTCAAACCGTGCTCACCGCTCTCAGTACACATATAACGGCATCGTCCAGTAAACATCGCCCGAAAACCATAAAGGTATTATACTGGTATAGAAATGTCTTTGCCGAAAACACATATTTTTTCAGGTGCATATGTGTACGTGAGCGCTGGTTTGTACACGGTTTTACTTTTCAATATCTTTGTGACCACAACTAATTCGATTATTTCCTGGCACCACATATTTTTTTGTATTGCCCTACTGCACACACACCCTCACTCAAGATCACCGGCGAGCGAGCTCACACGTACAGGGAGTGTCACCGCTGCCGTAACCACTCGTTTACAATAAAATGCTGTAATTTTATTTAGTGTTTTATATTTTCAGTGATATGTACGTATTATGAACCTTGTCCTGGATGGTTGGATATGAGCTGTACGTTCTCAGCAAGCGGAGTGAGTATCTTTGTTTACTCTATTTAAGCAATATCTGAGATCTCTCTAGCTCTCACTTTGAACCCCCATTTATCCTTTTCTCAGTGCTCACCCACACTATGTAAGGAAGTTCTGTGCAAAGGACATTGCTAAGAATAGCCTGGAGTCTGTACCTACAAAGAAAAAAAAAATACGACAATTACATGCGTATTTTTAATGGGGACAGTACAGTTTTTTTTTTTTTAAGCGATAATCAACACAATAATAACGTGTGCGGCTATGGTACTCCCTTTTAAGTACTGTATGGTTTTATAATGTATTACGTTGGCACCATTGTTAAAGAAAGCCAATGATAGCCAACCTCTTGTTACTACCTTCACCATGTACCTATAGGAATAACACAGTAGGTCCGTGGGAATAGAAGAGTAAAATTGTTTAGTTGCTAGGCAACCACTTGTTTGACATTAGTTTTGTAAGCAAAAAGTAACCTAAAAATAGTTAATATTTTAATAAAATATTAAATATCTGTGTAGTATTGTCCGTTTATTAAAATAGATTGCAACACATTGCTCTCAACGAATTGTATATGGTGATCATCATCTTTTATTCATAACTTCCATAAGGCTTTAATGGAACTTTAGCAATGTCCATTACAAGTTACTAAACTCAGTGATTTGACCTGTACGTTGTCTGTCAACCAGTCATGGAACTGTTTTTTACATGATGTTAATAGTAGTTTATGAAACTGTTGCATAACAGGGGTTATTAAAACACGAGTGTGAGTTTAAAAACCGAGCCGCAGGCGAGGTTTTTAATAGTATCACACGAGTGTTTTAATACCTATTTATCCTCTATATTGGCAACGCCATCTTGCGCGATATGTCATAACTGCCAAGCCCCCAAGGTCACGGTCAAGGTCAGTCACTCAAGGTCACGTACAAATTGTTTGCAACCCTAGCAACATTAGCAACATTTAAAATGGCGGGAATAACGAAATTCAAAAATAAATAACGAATCATTTTGTATATCAAATCTTATTAAATAATTTAAAAATGCCTTAAAATGGCGCGAATTACAGCATATGGGAAACTAAATTGAAAACAGCCATATTCCGGCCGATCTCGGAAGCCGCCATTTTCGTACTACGTCATCGCAGCCGGAATACGTGACCTTGCCAGTATAGAGGGTATGTCAGTTTCATACACTATTTTATCTAAACTCATACAATTTTAAATAAAATAAAAAAGTCAATATCTTGGTAACATTGTAGTAGTTTTTCTTGATTTTTCTGGTAAAAGATTGTTCGTCATTTACGTTGCTGCATCCAGAAATTCAGGCCAGGTCATATTCTCCTCAGTTCAGTATCACTGCTGTAGTCAGATATTTTTGCCCAGAATAAAACTTTAGACATACAAAACCATAATAATAACGTAAACAATTACAATAAATTTACAAGTAACGATGACCAAATCCAGTAGGCCATGGCGCGCGGCCGCGCACGCGCCCTTGCGCGCGCCAACACATATAATAAAATATAGTACGGCGAAAACATTATAATCGGAACTAATTTTCTATCCTTGTCAGGATTCCG
Organism: Asteroscopus sphinx; assembly: GCA_949699075.1. Lineage (NCBI taxonomy): Eukaryota > Metazoa > Arthropoda > Insecta > Lepidoptera > Noctuidae > Asteroscopus > Asteroscopus sphinx. The sequence goes on from OX453032.1 coordinate 5,532,063, forward strand.
TCAGTCTCTGTTTTATCATACAAAATATATGTCTGTAAACACTTAAATATAATTAAAAGCAATATGACAATCCAAAGTTCTGCCAAAAACGCGATTTTAAACGATACATTTTTTCAATGTATGACTAGTGGCGCCACCCTGAATTTTGTGTACTCATTGGTGCCAAACTGTACGACTGCTAAAAAAAGGTTTGAAAACTCCTTAGTTGGGTCGAAGTGGCATTAAAAACTCCTTAGTTTGGCTGAAGAGTGCGGTTATGGAAAAAAAAAAATTACCGCATTGTTTTGTTCAGCAAACTGTATCGTAATGAAACTTTTTAAATTCATTACAGGTCATGTGCGTAAAATATGTCATTATGACATTACTTTCGAGTTCATAATTCGAATTTTACGATACGAGTGTAGATAATAGTACATTATGATACAAGTGAGCTAAACTGACTATTATACTCGAGGCTGGATTGCAGCCCGAACCGAAGGCGAGGGCGTAATGGAGCCGAGAGTATAATAGGCAATGCTCACGTCAAAAACGTCGTATGACAAGGACGTTTTTCAACACACTTGCGAGGAAAAAAACATACATTTTAGATAAATAGCGAATTTGTGAAAAATGGCGCGCGAATTACTGTAATCGCACGGTTACATACAGCTATGGGCATGGGCGCGCAGGTGGATGAAGGAAACCGCCAAACAGCCTAATATTAAAAATATAATAAATAGTTTTATTTTATTTATAACACAAATTAATATTGATTTATTGACAAAAATAAATAATTTAATGAAATGAAATGTTTATTTATCATATTTTAATTAATACAGTTGATTTATTCCCAATAATGTTTAGTTTTGTTTAGGCATAAAAACACTTTGCTACGTTTTAAAAATAACTGTAAAATAAAAAGCACTAGTGCGATAATATAATGTAAAAAGCACGCGTGCTTTATAAACTACATTATGAACTTAAAAGCGGTACAATAAGAGCCATTTTACGAGCAAGTGTGTTGAAAAATTATTTATTCCAGTCTAGTCCATACTCTTCCATCTATAGGATATGTGGAACATACATTTAATTTATAATATCCTCTGTACCATATTTCACGCAATAAATTATAAATAAATAAATCGAGTTCTTTCCATCTGCCAGTTAGCTGGTTGTTAGCGGGACTGACTGCCCAGGATGCACCGGACGATCAATTGCATATCGTTACTCAATTTCATCACAGGAATTATAGAAAACGATTTATTCCTTTTTTCTTTTCCTTTTTTTTCCTTTATGCCTTGAGCGATATTTTCTTTTGTGTACAATAAAGAGTATTTGTATTGTATTGTATTCCAGTTCGTCTTAGGAACCGGATTAGGACTTGTGCATGTTGTCAACGTGGATAAATACAAGAAGATGGACCTGGTTCCTAGTTAGATATTGTGAACAACACCATCATTGCTGCCGGCTGGGACTCGGCAGAGAGACGCCTCAATGGAGACACTGATATTCCAATATACAATGTCACTAATGAAGAAACTAGAATAACATTTGGTAAGTCTAGAATTCCACAAAAACATACGTGTGAAAAAACTGCGGGAGCTTCCTTAAGGGGCCAAAACCCATAATTCAACAAACTAATGCGAACCCCGCTCATAAACTACTCACTCTATGTTATTGAAATTAAAATACGTGTTACTCAAGGATAGACGCGACAATATTATTGAGTCCACAACATGACTGCACATTTTTGGCTCGATCATAAAAAAATCCAAACACATCTCGGAAACTGTTCATTTTCAAACAGTTTCCTAAATATATACAACATTTATTGGTATTTTGATGTGATATTTTACCTAAATATTGTTTCATTATTTTGAAATATTTTACTGAGCCATTTTATCGAAAATACACATATTTTCAGTTTTTTTTTCGCTTAAATGCACTTTCATTCGGAGTGGCGTCAACTTCATGCCGCACGCGCCTCGTATTTTGCTCGTAGTTCGTCACACTATTTGAGTATTTTAAAGTCTCACGCGTAATCATGCCGGACGGTCATTATTATTGCAGTCAAAAAAACAATATCTTAGGCATCGAAATATATGTTTACACTAGGATAGCGATTCAGAACCACGATCATGGCCGACTCGTATAGTGCGGGGAGCGGGACGTATGTTTTGTTTTCAATGGGTATAATAAAAACAGACACGTCAATGCGCCATTCTCAAGACGCGGCGACGTGACGCGCCGACACGTTATCTACCTACCATTTTGTTCCCTTAGCATATTCTGTCATGTTTTGATAAATTTTTGAAGAATCGAAATACATACGACGTGGCATGTTTATATCCGCTTTTCAATGATTCAAATACAGTAAATAAAAACTAAACAAAGAGAACACAAAATACATTTTTCCACTTCTAATTAACGGTTTTTTTTACACTAAGTTAAAATGAAAAACATGTGTCACAAAACATACTAGAGGCTTCTTCAATTAAAATTTCTGTGGACTAGACCACGATGTGACGTGTATTAATAACACGATCTTCACCGTCTGTGTTTGCTTTGTTTCAGATTCAATAGCAAATATAATGCGAAAGGATTGCATAAAGTATGCATCGCCAAAAGCGATGTGGCGATGCTTTTTAATCGAGATTAACAACAGAATGATGTACAACATTGTGTCCTGTCTCCTACACTATATACCAGCCTATATCATAGATATAGTATGCGGTATCTTCGGATTGAAGATCAAGGAAGCCCCATCGTAAGTTTTTATTTTTGTTTTATGTTTTGTATACTTACCAAAATCACTTAAGGGTAGTTAGTATCTGCTCACCCTATGGGACCACCTCTGAAATCATCGAAAATAATTTGTACATAACGGTATTTTGGTAATCAGAAATCGAAAACTAAGCAGCATAAAAAATAAAAATAAACCTATTTTAGAAGTTGCTTATCAAGCCCTTTCATACAACGTGCTATAACTCAAAACCTCAGACACCCCAACTAGTTTTTATTATAATTAATTGATATGGAAAGTAATTATTAATTTTCATGTATTACTTATTTATTAATTATTATACATGTTATTACTTACTTACATAATAAGTAAGTAAGTAATTTATTCGCAGAAGATATGGTACATAATGTTACGAGCTGGGGGTTCGCATATGGATAGAAAGCCAATTAACTGCGTAGAGAACACTTTTTTACAGAACAATTACACTGAGCCACTAATTAACACACAAAGTTACTAGTTAAATCGCTCCAAGTATCGCTTCGATGTTATCGCTTGTATCGCTTGATACAAATTGAACTCCAACTGAACTCCACTGGCACTGAACTGCGCCGTTTATGTACGCCACGAGTCGTGGTACTAGAAAGTCCTCGAACGTCATCTATCCTTGTCATAAGATAACTCTTTCTCACTTGCACATTTTCGAAATATAAAGTTCTCGAACCTCGTCGAACCTCATCTATCCTTGTCTTATATTAGCGCTATCTTGCTCACTCTCTTCCAGAAGGTTCTTCGGCTATCGTTGTCTAAGATTTAGCTCTATCTCGCTCTCGGTCCTGAAAACGCCTGAAAAAGGGTTTTCAGGAAATGTCTGCATTGGATTTGTTAGCTCCTGCAACGGCCTGAAAATATGTTTCAGGCGCCTGAAAACGACGGCAACTTACTCAAAATTCAGATTTTTTGATATGTGATAGAGCCTCCTCTGATACGGACTGAAAATGCATTTCAGCTTGCTGAAAATATCTCTAAGTCCAGGAAAATCGAGGTTGAAATATTTCAGTCCACTCTGCTTAATCCTCCGTCGTAACAATAAGTTCTTAAAAATACAACATGTTGCTCTGTATTCGTGCCATATTTAAGGAGGTGACTATAGCACTGATACTGAACACGAATCAATAAAAAAAACAATACAAAGAAAAGTTTTTTTTGTTTGTTAAATACCTATTTGTAAACAATCAAATTCCCCTCTAGTGTCGCGTGCGACACAAACATGATGCGTGCGATACCACCAAAACAATTTGCAGGTATTACCACCCTTTGACGATGCCGCCGAATACTTATTTTCCGAATCTTTCGGGATTTATTCTCGAGCCCTCGCTATGTTTCTAAGTGAAAATTTGGGTATTAAATAATTGTAGAATTTTTCAAGTATTTTTAGGTGACTAAGCACATAATTTATCATTTGCTCTAGAAATATGACACGGTTAAAAATCAACAACATGTATAATAAATAAATGTTAATGTAAAATATCTTACATAATATGTTACCTATGTTGTTTTTCTTACAGATTCGTGAAAATCTACCAAAAATACGACAAGTTATTGTCTGTGAACACTTATTTCTTTTCAAACGAATTTGCTATTAAATACAATAACGTTAAAGCTCTTATTTGGAAAATGAGTGATGCTGATAAAGCTATTTTCAACTGTGACCTTTCTACCGTTGATTTTGACGAATTTGTCAGGGTTTGGGGGCTTGGTATCAGGAAATATATTATGAAAGATGGCTTGAGGGGAGTTGCCAAAGGATACCGCAGACAAAAGATATTTTTAGTAGCGCATTATGTGCTCATGGCCTTATATGTTTATGTTCTATGGAGTATTCTAAGTATGTGTTGGTCTCTTTTAAAATTCATGTCCGGAATTTAAATATATTTGTATTATTTGACACACGACACAGAAATAAAATAGAAAAAATGCAGTAGACGACACAAAAAAGCAATATTTAATAAGAGTTTCCTAGGAATGGCATTGCAGATATATGTATAATAAATAACCAAAATCAATATTAGACATTATCGATGGAAATATATTTAAGAAACAATTGATACAACTATTAATAAATAAGACATATTACATACTTAATGAGTACCTGTCTGATAGAAACATACGTAGCAGCAGCCGTGAGGATTTGATTCAAAAGCAAGGTGTTGGGTGGGAAAATAAAAGATGCTTTACTTTGGTAAGAAAAGTCTCATGTAGGTAGTAGCCATTTTGCTTCTTGTACAATATTCAAGGTCAAGGAGAGGGGGTGCAGGGAACAATATTTACCTTAACCAATAGCGATCGAGAAATAGGTATGACGTTGCGTCAAGTGTAATCTTGATTAGAGATGTCGCTGCCAGTCCTTGATGCGTAAATGATGTAGGAGTAAATTAACAACAACATAATTATGATATTATTATAATTTTTTTGGCACTGTGGTGAATTCTTTCGAGGTCCGATTGTTTTTATTATTTTTATAAGTGTTGACATAATTTTTGACAAACATTAATAATAATATTATATTCAGTGTATTATCCATTATAATTTTAATTTATCTACTGTAATTTAATTTTGCAAGCCTCAATTGGTAGAACATACTGAACTGCATATTCACACAACATCTTGCAATGTATTATTAATGTAATTTGTTCAGCAATAAAGTTTTGAATTTGAATTCAATTTCTTTTTTTGTAATAATCATTACACCAAAACTATATTCATCCATTATTATACTGAACCCAATTTTACTGTTCCATAATCCGTGACCGTCAGGATCGCTAGACCAAACGAGATACACGTGTCTTTGGATACACGATTTAAATTATACTCATTATTTAATACCTATTTGCTACCGATAACGAAGGATTTGCAACCTCAAGTATTAACGAATAATTTGAAAAATTAAGTGGTCAGCCGATAGATTTGTGTGTTATTGATATACGGTCAAAATTAATATCCAATCTATCAACGATTTACCCTACTGGAGATAGAAATTTGACATATTTCGTATGGAGCTTATGTCAAATTCCTATCTCTAGTAGGGCAAATAAAAAAAAAAACATAGATAGATTGGATATTAATTTTGGCTGCTAAGGGTCAGCCATTCTGACGTCAGGTTGGCTGACCAATTTCTATTTCTCATAGTTCTAGCATGATATCAGATATTTCTTTAGTACCAGTATTAAAAGAAGGAGTGCATTAAAAGAGCCTCCAAGAGTGACGATATTTAATTGTTCGTCCGGCGCATCCTGGGCAGTCGGCCCCGCTACCAACCTGCTGACTGGCTAATCTTTTCTCCACGACATGGAGCTATTATCATTATGTAGCTCATATCGACGCGAAGAAGAAGAAGTACCAGTATTTACTATTTATTTGCTACCTGAAAGTATATTATCTTCATAGTTATTGATAGCTTATAGAAAAATTTATTAAGAATTTTGTGTTTGACACATAATATTTAATAGTACACACGGCTACACATCAAGCTGTACTAAACCAGTAAAGGCTGACCTCGCGTTGGAAGGAAAACCTATACAATGCGAGGTCAGCTTATACTGGAAATGTACAGCTTGATGTGTAGCCGTGTGTACAAGTACAGAAGGCGCACTCCTTTACAAGAATCAATAAATAATAAAAAATAAAAAAAAAATTACTCACAAAAAGTTTTACATCAAATATCTGTAAAGTCCCTGACTTCTGAGCTAGGTACAAACCTGTGTTACAGAAGTCAGTGTTTTCTCCCATTAGTTTAACACAAATAGTGAGTAATACTTAGGTACAGTTTACATAATTTATTTGTGATGTGGACTATGTGTTGTGTTTGTGTGAGTGTGTGAGCGGTGTTCGTGTAGGTGGGGTGTGGGTGAGTGTGAGTATGAATGTGGAGTGAATATACATGGGCGCAGAAAGCAATAACATTTCTGTTTGTTCATAATCTTGTTCCAATAGCCAATTCTTAATCATAGTTTTGGTTTCACGACCTAAGAGAGGATGTATGTTTGTTATTTTATTTATTTTGTCATATAAGTAGGGAGACCTAAAACTCTGTTGCCGCCTAGCAGCAGCTGTGCAGAAATTGGGAGGTAAGCAGACGTCTGGTATAATACGCTTTTTATTATACTCAACCTCATTATACGGAGTGATTCTATGCTGTTTAATCACTATTTGAAATAAATACAATCGCCTTACTGATAGCAATTGGCAATTTTCGTACAATAGTTTAGTCGGATATCTGAATCGTCTAAACGTCATGACTTTCAGTAGAGACCTTTGTGCTCTCTCCGAGTGTATCATATGGGTTTTACAGGCACCACCCCAGACTCCTATACAGTATCCAAGTACTGATTGGGCCAACGCGTAATATATAGTGCGTAGCAAAGGAAAATCAGTCACATATCTTAATTTCTTAAAAACCCATATAAGCTTTCTAGTGCGTGCAATAAAGAGATCTAAATGAGGACGCCAACTTAGCTTGTCGTCTAATATTACACCTAAGTATTTGACATTTGTAGATTGTGCAATCGTAAGGCATGAACATTTAGTACTGTGTGGGTAATTACATGAGTGAACTTTAAGATTTACATTGGAAGGGTTAGTTTTAGCAAAGGTAAACTGTAAATATGTGGTTTTTGATACATTTAGGGTAAGAAGGTTGGTGCTTAGCCATCGACTGATACGGTGAAGGCCTTTCACAGCAATACACTGTACCTCATCCCAAGTCTCTCCATGGAAGATTATGGCTGTGTCATCGGCGTACGTAAATATTTTGCCTTTCAAAAGTAATTGTTGACATAAGTCATTAATATTGTAATAATAAAAAAAAAATATATTGAATAATGATTTATTTATAGTGTTGCTTAATAGCATAAAAACGTGTGTGAGCTCCAAAATATATAAAAAAAATGGATTTCGGGCGCCAGGAGCCACACTTAATGAAATAAATACCTGGATTTGCTGAACGAGTAGAGTTGAAACTTTTAATCTCTCAGCGGGAGAATTTCAATAAAAACCAGATTTCAAGACACTAGTTTTATATTCTTTAGGCTTTTGAAATGAGAAAATGAATCCCATAGTGGAATTGTATTAAAAATTTACTAACATTATCATTATTATTGCATCCTTTAAGGTTAATTTAAATTTATTACTAGGTACGACACCTCATGGTAATGAGAGAACCGCATTACTCCAAGATTAACATACCGAAATAAAAACCACGAAATAAAAACCACGAAGTAAAAACCACGAAGTAAAAACCGCCAACAAATGGGCGGTAATTTCGTAAAAAATATAACACATCGATGCCTGTTGATGACAGGACCGATGTGATTAGGTGGATACCAGTCTAGACTAAAATTCACCAATCCACATTAACAATACAATACAATACAATACAAATACTCTTTATTGTACACAAAAGAAGATAGCAACATATATGACTTATATAGAACACATGTACAATGGGCGGTCTTATCGCTCAAGGCGATTTCTTCCAGACAACCTTAGGATGGACAATATGGGCAAGTAAAGAGAGGGGTAGTACGCAGTGTAACAACATAATAGAATACATATACTACATAACATAAATACTATACATATATCTATAACAAAACTACATAAATATAAGATACAATAAACATAATAAATACAATACAATATGTCTAAATATTACATAATGTACCTGCCGGAAATTACAGTGATGATAGGTAATGATCTTTTACCAGTTTTTTAAATATAGGCAAAGATTGAGCACGCCTCACTTGTACTGGCAAAGCAAAAGCCAAAACAAAAGCAACAAACAAACAACAACAAACAAACAAACAAAAGGGTTCATCCCCTTGTATATCAAAATACTAGCCCATTCCGACGATAAAAACGTGGAATGGGACTGGATTAAAAATTAAATTGAATTAAGACAAGAAAAATCAATCCATCTTGTAAAAAGGTTTTGTCGCAAAGTGACATATCGCTCCAATGTTGCCACTACGATAATTAAAAATTCCACTAACAATCATAGATATTTTAATAACTTTATTCAAATGTGACAGCGTAAAAAACGCACGTTACATTATATCCCTCCCCGAAATAAAAAAGAAAGGAACTTTCTTTTTGGTGTAAAAGACCAATGAACAAAAGCCAAAACAAACCTACAGAAGACAAAAAGTAAGAAAGCAAAAGCTTTATAAAACAACTATAGATTTTAAAATAAAAGGTAGGTATATAAAACCCAAAGACCCATAAAAATATGGTATAAAATTTATGACCAAAAGTGTCAGACTGCAAGATAAAACTTCTAAGTCGCACTTGTAAAAAACATGCAAAAAAAAAAACTTAAGATGAGACAAGATAAAAAACGTTCAAGGCTCACAAAAAAAAAATTTCCCTTATGCAAAAAATAAAACTCACTATGAGAGTGCATAAAGCTCCCAAGTCAATGGTATAAACAAAACAAAACTCCCTCAGTACAGTAAGACTACTGACTAACAACTTCAAAAAATAAAAAACAACAAGACTAAGACAAAAGCTTCAAGTCTTATAAAAACCAACATCAAAAACTTCAAGAGCAAAGAAGTTACTCATTTTACTCTCTACAAACTAAACAACCTGAGTACAGTTAAGCACCATCGCCACTGACTACCATCATCACCCTCTTCACACCAATGAGTACAGTTAGGCACCGTCGCCACTGACTATCTCTCCAACCTTCTATCTCAAATACAGTTAAGCATAAATGCCGCTGTTTAAACAACAAATTCACGGTATGAGTACAGTTAGGCACCTACGCCACTGACTAGCTACCTCTATTCAACGTCAACACCATGAGTACAGTTAGGCACCTGCGCCACTGACTACCTACTTCTACCTTCACAACAACGCAATCACATCGCATTGTACCACTACCAACAAGATGTGATAAGGAAATAGGAATGCTGGGATCGGCTCAACACCACCAATTTTCCGGGCACAGACATCCTATAATATTACTATATTACAGACAAAATTGCTGTAATATAGATAAATGCATATTGTGATCGGCACAACACAACCGACCTCCCGAGCACAATAGCAAGAGTAGCATACTGTGATCGGCATAACACCACCGAACTCCCGAACACAATAGCAAAAAATACGAAATCAAGGAAAAAATATACCGAGATCCGTCAAAAAATATAAGGTATTCTACAACAATGCGGTAGAATAACCCTAATAAAACAATGAGAGTCAGATGACATCCCTACAAAACGTCCCATCCAAAAAATATTGTTCTAAGAACTCAAAGTCATATCCGAGTGACTATAAAACTAACTCGAACACAAAAACAAACAAAACATGAATAGTTCCACAAATAAAACAGTTAGTAGAAACTATTACTAAAAATAAACACTTATAAAAAGTCCTGATTATACTATTAACACCAATAGGATGTTAATAAATAACAGTAAATATAATATATAAGGTTTAATAAAAATAGCTATGTTACTATGACATAACTAATTTATCAAGTCATAACTACGTCATTAGAAATAAGACATAATTATGTAGATAAATAAATAAATAAATAATAAGATCAATTGATGTAAGTAATAATATGTGGGTGGAGGTGATTAAATAAAAAGTATCCAAAATTACCCAAGTTTTATTTTTAGAAAGTCTAGATCCCGAATTCAATAAATTGATGTGAAGTTACCTAACATACCTACTATCCTTTCAAAACGCTATTTACCTTTCATTCATCATACCTTCAGAAGCGTGCTTCATCAAACAAAGTTATCAAATCAAGACCAAGCTTGAGAACCAAAATAAATTAAAATTTAATTATATCTTTTACATGATATCGACCTTCAGTACCTTTTTTTAGATCTTTCAAGACATAAACATTATTAGAGACTTTATCAATGATTTTACACTTAACAAACTTAGGTGCAAGTTTAGCAGAAAAATAAATAGGTGCATTAGATTGTACAAAACTCCTCCTCCACACCGTATCGCCCACATCAAAAGAAATGACTTTGCGACCCCTATTATAATAAGAAGCATTACGCTTATAAGCTTTTAATAAATAAGCTTCAACTTTAACAAAAATATCACTAAGTGAATTAAGAGAAATAGCAAATGCATTTCTATGACCAACTTCAAGTTGATTCAAATCGTCAATAGAATTACTAAGACGATGTAAATAAGCATCAAATATAAGTTCTCTACCGAACATCAAAAAATTAGGTGTAAAATCTGTAGCAAGATTCACACTATTATTCAGAGCTAATTGAACATGAGGTAAAAATGTAGACCAAGTTCTATGATCATCTGCAACAAAACATGATATGCAAGTTTCAACAGTCTTATTATATCTCTCCACTGTATTATTTTGAGGAGTGTATAAAGTATTATAGAATATTTTAGTTATATTAAAACTTTTCATAAAATCTACAAAATGTTTTGACGTAAATTGTGTACCATTATCACAAACTATTATCTTCGGAACACCAAATTTAAGAAATATTTCTTTTTCAAAAAGTTTACAAATTATTTTAGTAGTAGCATTAATCATAGGAAATATCCAGCAAAATTTAGTGAAAACGTCTACAACTGAAAGTATATATTTATGACCTGAATAAGTTTTAGGTAAAATTCCAACAATATCAACCCAAAGCATCTGCATGGGCAGATCAACTATCTTGACATTCTATTAACAACAACTTCAACTTCCTTTGCAAGATCCAGAAATTGTTCAACAGTGTCGAGATGTCTACCAAACACAAAAGGTGTATAAACAGGCAACATGTTATTTTTAATAATATTCACTAAAACAGAATCGAATATAGGCGAAGGAAGACGACTAGCCATATCCATAATGTCAGTTATAAAATCTGGAAGAGATTCAGATAACTTTTGTTTCTTCGTGCGAAGATCATATTCCAAAAAATAATCAAAGTTAAGTTTATCAAAGCGTTTCAATAATGCAAGTTTAAGTTCATGCCACGATGAGATCCTAATACGAACTGTGCGAAACCATTTAAGAGCAATGTCACTAAGCAAATCTGAAAAAGAACCAACAAGCAAAATTTCATCAAAATTTTTGTATAAAAAATATTCTTCAACCTGTGTTATGAAATTCCGAACACAAGATTTTCCATCAAAATTTATTTTACTTCTCTTCAAATCAGGCAATTTATTTGTAGAAGGCAAGTTCTTCTTAATGTGATCGTTCACAAGCGCATTCATTCACGCTCTGACACTCGCCCCGAGAGGTCGTGCTGCTCCCGCTCCGTCCTTTCGTGCCGAGTTTCGTGCCCGAATATTTTTCGCTACGGCTCACCGTAGCGCCCTCCGCAGTCGCCCCGCCGACTGCAGCCCGATAAGCACATTCGCTGTCTTTTTCAAGACAGCGGGCGCGCTTTTGTCTCTGTCTGAGGAAGTCAGTCAAAAACGTTGTGTCCCTTCAGGAAAAACCCACTTATTTACTGTGGTTCTCGGTGGATACCTAACGGTGATAACAAACCGAGGGGCGTTGACCCGACACGCCAGCTGCGCTCCTTAAGGGCAAAGCAAAATTGGAAGAAGCTAGGGCCAGAAGGCCTTGGGGGATCTCCTAGTCTTCCCTAGCTTACCCCCGTTTCGTCCTATCTAGCATTCTCTAGGGGTTTACACCCATTGCACACTAGAGACTTAGGGACCTGTTTGCACATTAAGACTGGCAAACAGGAGTGCAAGCTTAGGGCTCACCAGTAGGCACACAACCTCCCCGTCTATACCCGACGGGGAGGGTTTGAACACACTCCCGGGAACACCCACCCGAGGAGCAAACCCCCATGTTAGTACGCCACTAATTTTCTCCCCCTCTCATTGTTGCTAGGCTTGGCTTAGTCATCATCTATATGATGGTGTCTGATGCCGAGTTCCTCAGCATCTTAAAAAACGTCCTCTTCAAGGACCCTACCTTTATCGCCAACTATGGCGACCTGTTTGGCAGCGCTTTTGCCGCCAAACAACCTGACGTCCCCGACTCTCCAGAGTCGCTCGATACCCCCCCACCCCTAAGGAGGAATAGGCGCCCCGCCCGTTCCGACAGTGATGAGGAGAGGCCGAGGTCTCCGCGTGGTCCGCCTAGGCGTTCAGCCAGCCTGGACCATAAGGACCGTACCCCCTCACCTCTCCCCACCCCAGCCCCCACTCAATACCCTGATCGCTCCCCAATCCCATCAGACCAAGAGATGTCTTCGGACAGTGAGGTCAACTCAGACGAGGCCGGTGCCTTTACCACGGTAGTGGGCAAAGGTAAAAAACGCAGCCGGAAAACAAACAAGGCCGAGGCTCTCGCCTCAAAATCTTTAAAACTTTCCGAGGCAAACTCTGCCCCGGCCCCTACCCCCCGTCCCGCCTCTCACTCCTCCTCGCAGGATAACAGGCCCCCCTCCCCTCAGGAACATACCTCACCTTCCCAGAAGAAGGTGCCCATCCCGCCTCCCTTATTCATCCAGGATAAGGCATATTGGACCAGGATATCCGACTGGTGCAATCAAAATAAGATTAATTTCACTAGTGCCCGCCCCACACAGCAGGGCATTAAAGTAGTTGTCCCCACCCCCACTGATTACCGCAACCTTACCAGGTTGCTACGCGAGCGTGGTGTGTCTTTTCACACCTACGCACTCTCAGAGGACCGACTCCTTAGAGTTGTGATCCGAGGGATTCCGTCCGAAGTCAGCTGCACGGAAGTGCACGCCGACCTCGATCGTCAAGGGATCCCGGTTGCTATAACCCACCGTATGTTCCGTGGTAAGCACGGTGAACCCTACAACATGGTCCTTGTCATTTGTCACCCTGGCGAAAACGCCAAAAACATCTACAATATAAAGACCGTATGCAATTTATCAGGCATCACGGTCGAGCGCCCCCACAAGTCAAACCAACCTGGTCAATGCCACCGTTGCCAGCTGTATGGTCACTCCCAGCGTAACTGCTACGCAAAGCCCAGGTGCGTTAAGTGCCTAGGCGATCACGGGACTACCGAGTGCGAGCGTCCCAAGGAGAGGGACCAGTGCACGGAGCCCCCTAGCTGTGTCCTTTGCCGTAAAGCCGGGCATCCAGCAAACTATCGCGGATGCCCCAAAGCCCCCAAAATGCGCAACGCCAAAACGGCAAAACGCGCCTCCGACCGCGTTGCGAGGGAAGCCCCCTCCTACGCAGCCCCCTTCCATTACCAACCACCAAACCCTAGAGGCCCACTCGGGCCCTCCCCTAATTTCCACGGCCCACTCGGGCCCAACCCCTGGTTTAAGGGTAATCAAAAGCCCCAATACCCACCTCTTCCGACCTCTCGTCTCGCGCCCCCGGCCTCAGAGCCCCCCGCGCTGATGAACTTACCCATCCCCGCACCTTCTCTCAGGCCCAAAACTGCACCAGCAGCTAAAGCCCCCCCCCCCATGAGAACCCCCCCTCCGGTAAACTACCCCGGCCTTCTGCCGAGAGAACACCTCGAACCCCAGTCAGGGGAAACCCGTATTGACGCCTACTCTAGACTTTGGGCCTTTACCCAAGGCATCCACGAGCAGCGCCTTCAGGTACTTACCAAGTACCAAGACATCTATAGAATACTTAATTCCAATTATAATGTATAATACGGCCCCACCCAAAAGATTCAAACCCCGTTCCCTAAATTTAGGCTTCTTTAATGCCAGAGGCATTAGTGGTCAACGCGATGAAGTAGCTGTCTTCTTGCGTGAGCACCAACTTGACATATTACTCGTTCAAGAGTCCTTTCTCAAGCCCCACTGTCGTAATCCCAACATAGCCAATTATAGGCTGATTAGAAACGACAGAACGTACACCGCACTAGGCGGAACGCTAATCTATTACCGCAATTCTTTATATTGCATCCCCATTGACCCCCCAGAGCTAGCATGTCTGGAGGCTTCAATCTGTCGCCTAGGCATGACAGGGCACCAGCCCATCACCATAGTTTCGGCCTATAGGTCCTCAAACAAACCCGCGAGTCTGCTCGAGGACGACCTAAAATCCTTACTCGATCTTAGTAATTCTGTAATTATAGCAGGCGATCTAAACGCCAAACATTGCTCATGGAGCTGTGTCTCCAATAACACCGCTGGTGTTCAATTAGAAGCACTTAGCGACAGACTTTCCTTTGACGTCATCGCCCCGATGCGTCCCACTCACTTTCCCGACACAGTAGGGCAACGGCCCGACATCCTAGATATAGCCCTCTTAAAGCGCGTAAACCTCGGTATTCGTTCTATCGAGGTAATTCAAGAATTAGACTCAGATCACCGACCTGTGATCATTCAACTGGGTCCCCGAGGTGGTCCCTCGGATCCCGGTACTCCACCCTTAACTAAAACAATAACCGATTGGAGGAGACTAGAGGACCGCCTCAAATCTACCTCATCCCCCCAACTAGATTCAATCCCTGACTCCATCGAGACAGTCGCGGATACGGTGGCCGCGATCACCTCGCTCACCAACCATGTACAGTCCGTAGTGGGCGAATGCTCACGGCAGGTTCCGATGCTGGATGACCAGCGTCTGAAACTGCCGGACGATGTAAATGAGTTGAGGACCGAGAGGAACGCGGCCATCCGTGCCTATGACGCTTTTCCCAACGAAGCCAACCGTGCCCATATGCGCTCTTTGCAGAATACTGTAAAAAGACGTGTAGCTCAGGTACGGGAGGATCGCTGGGACAAGGAAGTCAGCGAAATCCAACCGTCTCATTTAGCCTTCTGGGCACTTCAACGCAAACTCAAATGCGAGACCACGGCAGCTATGCCCCCCCTAAATCGACCCAATCAAAGGCCGGCCTTTGATGATGACGAAAAAGCCGAATGCTTAGCCGACAGCTTGGAGTCTCAGTGCACTCTCAGTACGCTTCCCGTAAGCCAAACCCACCTTGACAAGGTTAATTCAGAAGTAGAGCGTAGGTCAGCCCTCCCCCCCCCCAATAGATGACCCTGATGACCCGCTCCCACCGATCACCCCTGACGAAGTTCTCTCTATAGTCAAGGATCTTAAGCCCAAAAAAGCCCCCGGCGCAGACGGCATCACCAATAAGGTGTTGAAACGTTTCCCTGCCACCCTAATCGCTCTAATGACCGTCATCTTCAATGCGGCATTTAAAAACAACATCTTTCCCCAGGCTTGGAAACAGGCTACGGTAATCGGTATTTCAAAACCGGGCAAACCAAAAGCCGAGCCGAGTAGTTACCGGCCGATTAGTCTCCTCAATGTCTTCGGTAAAATCTACGAGAAGCTTATTTATAAGCGACTCAAAGATTTCGCCGACTCAAATAAACTCCTTCCCGACGAGCAGTTTGGCTTTCGTACAAAGCACTGCTGCGTTAATCAACTGCACCGCATTGTAGAACACATCAGTGCAGGCTTCGTACGCGGTCAAATGACCGGTACTCTCTTTTTCGACGTAGCAAAGGCTTTCGATAAAGTGTGGCACAACGGCTTATTATATAAGCTGTACACTATGAATGTGCCACATCGTCTCGTGCTCATCATCCGAGACTACTTATCGAATCGTACCTTTTGCTATCGCATAGAAGGGGCTCTCTCCTCCCCCCATCCCATTCACGCCGGTGTGCCACAAGGCTCCGTGCTCTCCCCCCTACTGTTCACGCTGTACACCAGCGATATTCCAAAATGCGGTGCAGCCCGTATTGCCCTTTTCGCCGACGACACGGCAATCTATTACTCCGGCAGGAGCCATGTCGCTATTTCTCGTACCCTCCAATCCGCGGCCAACACCCTAGGTGACTGGTTCCGGAAATGGAGAATCGAAGTCAATCCCGAAAAAAGTGCAGCGGTCCTCTTCGATAAGAGACCCCTGTCACAGTATCGTAAAGAATTAAGCGTACCAGTCTCAATGTTCGGAAAACAGATCCCATGGCAACGAGAAGCCAAATACCTTGGCGTGATCCTTGACCGTAGACTGACTTTCAGACCGCATATCCGCAAGGTGAAAAACCGTGCCGCCTTCGTCCTCGGACGTCTCCACCCCCTACTCAATGCGCACAGTAAGTTGCCCACTCCTCTCAAAGTAAGGACATACACCACCTGTATCCGCCCCATACTCGCCTATGCTAGCGTTGTGTTCGCACACGTTAAGTCGGTGAGAATTCACATACTCCAAACCCTCCAAAACCGTTTCATGCGAAGGGCCGTAGGCGCCCCCTGGTACGTACGCAATGTCGACCTCCACCTAGACCTCAAACTGCCGACCATCAAGCAGTTTTTCAAGCGTGTCTCAAAACGCTATTTCGATTCCGCTCCCAAGCACCCCAACCCCTTGGTCGTGGCGGCCACCGTCTACCAGCCATCTGCTATTAGCAAAACCCGACGTCCCAGACACACACTCATTGAGCCCGATGACGCTATTACACTCCTCCAGGAGTCAGATAAAAGTACAAGCACACTCCGACGCCGTCGTCCAAAATATCGTCCCCGCCGGCGAGGACCGACGCGACACACACACAGAATCCGAAAGTCCGACTCTCGAGAAACAGAAACACATGCCGACGCAGCACCGGCTGCTGGGGGGATCAGTGGCGGGGTCCCCCTGCTGCACCCTGAGTCGAGGTCTGAGCTCCCCCCTGGGGACGCCCTCACGGTGTAAGCAACCGGAGATAATCTCGTCACGCGAGACCGGCCCTATGCTCTAGAGTAGTTCCTAGGAGCAGGCTATTGCGTAGCCACTGGTTAGGTTTTCTAGGTAGGTCTTAGCCTCGCCGGCGAGGCTTGCCGCTTCACGGCGTTTAGCACGTCACCCGATAGGGACCGAAAGTCCGCTACTTTCGAGGAAACCAATTCGATGCAGCAACGGCTGCTAGGGGGACATAGGAACTGCGGGGTCCCCCTGCAATGCCCCAGCGAGGTTCGAGCCCCCCCCTCGGGGGGCGCCCGCTTACGCGCGGTATTGATGCCGCGCGCATCTAGTTTGTAAGTATGTAGGGAAAAAACCTTCGGCGAATGGAGTCCCACATGGGACTCTCCGCCAACTAAGTCCGGTTAAGCAGAAATGGGACTTCGGTCCCACCTGCGAGAGCCCATTCGAAAAAAAAAAAAAAAAAAAAAAGCGCATTCATTGAATTAAAAGAAGGCCAAGCATTTGCAATAACGGAAGAATGTGCAACTCTGTCATTCTGACCAAAAGGATTAGGTTCCTCTGTCATATTGATCATGTCATGTGAGCAAGCCGCAGGAGCAACCGTACGAGAACCATCAGAAACCGTATTGTTCTTTGCGTCAGCAAGTGGAGGAAATTGACATTCTTTATCCATGATGAATAGCAGGCACAAAACAAAACGCAGCAAAAAGCAAAATCAAAACCTTAAAAAGTTAGGTTAAGTTTGAGGTTAAATATAAAAGTTTTTTTTTTTAAAGTCAAAGTTGATAAGTTTTAAAATTATTCAAAAGAATAATTCTTCAATTGTAAAGCAAAGATAAGATGCAATAATAATTTACAAAGTTATATCTTAAAAAGTATGACAACAATGATTGACTTAATGTCTTACTACAAAATTGTTATTAAAAAGTTAAAGTTATAAAGTTAACTCACTTATATTTTTAAGTTCACTAAGTTCAGTGATGAGAGAATAATAAACACAGTCTACACAATACAATTGTGTTCGTTTTGCTAGAGAAAAAACAAAGTTATTAACAAAAATACAAGAACAATATAAAGTAGTTCTATAAAAATATTGTTTACAATAAAAACAAAGTTATTGTTATAAAAATAACCACTAAAACATCATGGTTATGATATTAAAATGAACAACTGTATGTAAACAATACATAAAAACAGTAGTAAACAAAAATAAGATGCAATAATAAATCAAAACATTAAGAAAAAGCCTACTTCATGTCCCTGTACGGTAAGCGACAAATGTAATAATAAAAAATATATTTTAATAATGATTTATTTATAGTGTTGCTTAATAGCATAAAAACGTGTGTGAGCTCCAAAATATATAAAAAAATGGATTTCGGGCGCCAGGAGCCACACTTAATGAAATAAATACCTGGATTTGCTGAACGAGTAGAGTTGAAACATTTAATCTCTCAGCGGGAGAATTTCAATAAAAACCAGATTTCAAGACACTAGTTTTATATTCTGTAGGCTTTTGAAATGAGAAAATGAATCCCATAGTGGAATTGTATTAAAAATTTACTAACATTATCATTATTATTGCATCCTTTAAGGTTAATTTAAATTTATTACTAGGTACGACACCTCATGGTAATGAGAGAACCGCATTATACTCCAAGATTAACATACCGAAATAAAAACCACGAAATAAAAACCACGAAGTAAAAACCACGAAGTAAAAACCACGAAGTAAAAACCGCCAACAAATGGGCGGTAATTTCGTAAAAAATATAACACATCGATGCCTGTTGATGACAGGACCAATGTGATTAGGTGGATACCAGTCTAGACTAAAATTCACCAATCCACATTAACAAGAGGGTTCATCCCCTTGTATATCAAAATACTAGCCCATTCCGACGATAAAAACGTGGAATGGGACTGGATTAAAAATTAAATTGAATTAAGACAAGAAAAATCAATCCATCTTGTAAAAAGGTTTTGTCGCAAAGTGACATATCGCTCCAATGTTGCCACTACGATAATTAAAAATTCCACTAACAATCATAGATATTTTAATAATTTTATTCAAATGTGACAGCGTAAAAAACGCACGTTACAATATAAACCAGAAAGAGACTTGGACCAAGGATGCTGCCTTGTGGGACACCATAAACAACATTGGCATACGAGCTAACATGTTCACCGATTTTCACTTGTTGTCTCCGACCACACAGAAAGTTCTTGAAAATTTCTAGAGCGTTTCCCCGAATACCAATGCGGTCTAACTTGTTCACAAGTATAGGAATCGAGACTGTATCGAACGCTTTGGCTAGGTCGAGGAAAACCCCTAAACATTTTTGTTTTTCATCAACCTTAGCGGTTACATGATCAACCAGCTGACTGACTGCGTCATCGGTGCTTTTTCCCGCCCTAAAGCCAAATTGTGAACTTGCCAAGACGAAATCAATCAATGCAAACAATACTGAATCCTACTCTGATGCAATGTTTATGTTACGTTGTACCCCTTAGCAGCGGCACGGGATGGCGTGTGCGGGACTCTGGTTGGGAACACGCAGTTCGAGTCCGGGATCGTAAGTCTACGAGTTGATAATCAAAAAAGTCAAAGCAACACGCATCGTGTTACGAAACCTCAAAGTTTTATTAATTAACTAGCTGATGCCCGCGGCTTCGCTCCCGTGAAATGTCGATAAAAAGTGTGTTAATCCAGGACATGGTCTATCTGTGTGCTAAATTTCATCTTAATAAGTTAAGCTGATTTAGCGTGATTGAAAGACAAACATTAAACAAACAAAAATCCATACTTTCGCATTTATAATATCAGTAGGAAGTAGTAGAATACATCAATAGGATAAATAAATACATTTTGATGAAAAGAACGCGCCGCATACATATTATCACACCTGTTTCCCATAAGGGTAGGCAGAGACTAAGGATTTCCTCCTGCTACGATCCTGACACACCTTCGCTTCATCTACGTTCATTAACCTCGTCATGCATGCTCGTCGGTTTAGAATGCTTTTAATCTGGCCTTTTTTTGAGAACGTCTGCGATTTGTTAGGGTTCCGTATCGACCTGATACCCCGTTGAAATAGATATTCGTGAGAGTTTACCAGAGATGCAGCACTGTCAGTGTCCCCATGCACAATCAGCGTGCACCTTACTATGAAATGTGAATATTTGCATCTCTTTCTTACTCAGGTATGTACCACACATGTCTTTGTTTGCCTTATATTTATTTAATAAAATGTTATCAACAATAGAGCATGCACTGTAAGCAAAACACTCTTTTCACTCTGTCCCCTTAGCCTGATGTGATACGGCATAAGTCCCGGTAACATATTTTACGTATAATTTCTGTGCTTTTCTGGAGTTCTCTTAATTTACATCAAACTAATGTTATGTTATTTAAAATTACGTAGTAGCAGACTGCAAGTTTAAAACGGTAATCAGATAACGGTAATAGGCTTACCGCCTATAAGAAAATATTTTTGACACTGATAGCTTACAAAAGAGCTTCGACATTGAAACCAACAACTTCCTAACTGGGGATATAAAAAAAAACCGGCCAAGTGCGAGGTGGACTCGCAGTAAGGGTTTCATACCACCCATTGACCTGATACCCCTTAGAAACTGCTTTAATAAGAATGAGAGTTCATCAAAAGACATCAAGCAACGTGCGCGAAATATGAACTTTTGTCTATGTTTGCCCTATTTTTAGTATTTGTTATTAAACAACATACTATGCACTATAATCATACCAAGTTTGACGCTGGTATGAATTACCGTTTTGAAGATGGAGCAGGAAAAAAACGTTGAAAAAAATTCAAGTTTTTCGAGGTTTCTTGTATGGTCCCCATCTATTTATGTGGTCCCCATGGTCCCTTAAGTTTTAGACTTTATTTCTAGTACTTGTCGTGATAGGAGTCTTAGTAACACGTATTATGTGAAAACTTCAACTGGCTACCTATTACCGTTCAAAAGATGAGACTGACAGACGGACGGACGGATGGACAGACAGACAGAAGGCTTAGTGAGAGTAATAGGGTCCCGTTTGTCACCCTTTGGGTACATAGCCTAAACAATTAACTTCCCAGCAACACTACCTACTATCTGTAATGCTGTCATGAGAAACTGTTAGTGCTATTGCTATTGTAAAGCAACCTATCAAAAAACCGATGTGACGCGTGTTTATAAAAAATAAGCAGAGATAAGCCAAGCGAGTGAACGCTTGCCTTTTATATAAGAGAGTCTGAGTTCGACCTTGAATAAAATGCAAGTACGATCAAACTTTCATTTAAAAGAAAAGGAAAACATCATGATGAAACATGCACGCCTGAGAGGGTTCTAAAAAGTTCTTGTTCTTCGCATGCCTACAAAAAGGCAAGATATGACGGACTTGTAATTAATTGTAATATTTTTGTATACGATATCTTGTGGCGAATAAATGATTTGATTGATTGATTGATAGTGTTTGCAGTTCGAAAACCCGTAGCAGGAATGTGTGGTAGTCTAAAGCCTAATAAACCTTTCTCATTCAAAGAAGAAGCTTGTGTCCAGAAATGGACTGATTGTTTGTCTATGAAAATCAGTCTACGGCAGATAAAGCTAAACCTAATAAAGTTTAGCAGAAGATGTGAAGACTTAATTAAAGCGTTTTCCCATTCTGATGACATTTTTTGCAAAGACTACAAATGAAAAGTTCATCATAATCATTATTTCAGCTGAAAGACGTCCAAAGCTGGACATAGGCCTCCCCCAAGCATCGCCACAACGACCGGTCCTGCGCTTTCCGCATCCATCCATAATGAAAAGTTATGATTATTTTATCCAAATTGAAGACAGACTCTCTTCAGCTGCTACCGATAGGGCTGCTTCTTATAATAGTCTACTTGAACCAGTGAAGCTACGACTTTTTTTTTGCACCCGTCTCATGATAAATACCAGGCCCCTCAGAAAGTATTGCGAAAAAAAGTTTTTATATATGGGAGACTGGCCAGTTATAATGTTTTTCGAAAATATGATTATTTATAAGTAAAAATAAGTAAGTTCCAATTTCAAAATTTCCCTCCACATTTTTTGCGAGTTAATTCAAAGTATTGTGTCTCACTGAAATATGGATCTGCGCCGGGAACATTTTAGAGCTATGATTTTATACGATTTCAAGTGTCGCCTGAAACCGGATGAATCGTACGATAGACTTCAAATGGCATTCATGGATGAAGGCCCTTCCAAGGCAACCGTGTATCGTTGGTATAACGAATTCAAGCGCGGTCGACCAACTTTGGGGGATGACGAAAGAAGCGGTCGCCCTTTGACGGCTGTTACCGAAGAAAACGTGCTAGCAGTGAAAAATTTAATCCAAGACAATAGGCGAATTACATATCAGGAGATTCAACACATATTGAAGATTGGATCGGGAAGCGTTCACGAGATTCTACACAGCCATCTTCGCGTGAGGAGGATAGTATCACGCTGGGTGCCGCACAACCTCACCGATGCTCAGAAGCAGGCCCGGGTGGAATGGTGCCGTGATATGCTTAACAAATTTGAAGCAGGCTCGTCTCGGCGTGTTTACGACATCGTTACAGGTGATGAGTCCTGGATTAATCAATACGACCCAGAAACCAAGCGCCAGTCGACTGTTTGGGTGTTTCAAAATGAGCCAACGCCTACCAAAGTGAAGCGATCTAGAAGCGGGGGTAAGATTTTGATCGCTAGCTTTTTTAATTTGACTGGCCACTTGGTATCAATTCCCTTACGGTATCAAAGAAGCATTAATGCCGAATGGTATACTACCAAATGTTTGCCAGAAGTTTTCTCTTTTATAAGCAACAAGCGACCAAACACAGGGCTCCGCGGGCTACTGCTCCACCACGACAATGCACCTGCGCACACCGCACTCAAAACGAGGGACTTCCTGGACAGCACGCCAGTCAAACTCCTGGGTCACCCTCCTTACAGCCCTGATCTAGCACCGTGTGACTTCTTTTTATTCCCAAAAATAAAAAATCAGCTCAAAGGGATACAATTTTCGTCGCCGGAAGATGCGCTGGCTGCGTTCGAGCAGGCTGTAAACGAGGTGTCTGCGGCGGACTGGAAAAAGTGTTTTGAAAACTGGTTTAGGCGCATGAATCTTTGTTTAGAGGCTGGTGGAAAGTACTTTGAAAAGATTTGATAAAAATATGTGTACGTATAGAACAATTTTTTTTAGTTTCGCAAAACTTTCTGAGTGTCCCACGTAATAATAACAACAATAATAATAAAGTTTTTGTTTTTTTTAATTTAAAAATATTTAAAAATGTAGGTAATTAATAAATGTATACAATAAGTAAATGGAATCATAATAACAATATATTAATTAAAATATTAACTACTGACAACAGACAGAACATTTAATGTTGAAATTGTTTTTTAAATGAATAAAATGCATAAAAATATTCCAAAAAGTAAGATTGAGGCTGATCTTAGAACAAAACAATCGCGATCCACGCGCCATGAATGTCACCAGGCTAAGTAATCATCTACAGATAGCTATGAAATGAGCCTTGTCATTGTTAAAATCTGTCGTTAAGCTCCCTTTAGATAAAGCGTGATGTTTTATGTTTCTAAAATGATTCTAGTTATTACTGATAACTGATAATTTATATCCTTGCATCGTCGGAGGGGGAGTTACAGAAGATGGTAACAATTATGGATGGTGCTTTGAAGAGTAAAGGAATAAAAGTTAATGTTAGTAAGACAAAAATTTTGGTTTTTGAAAAGGAAGAAGTTATGACAGAGTGCAATATTTTGATAGGTGACGAAAAGGTGGAACAAGTGAAAGATTTTGTATACCTGGGTTCCATGTTTACGAGAGATGGCAAGCATGTGAAGGACATTGAAAGGAGAGTGAGTGCTGGTAATCAGGTGAATGGGGCACTACACACCTTCATGAACAGCCGCAAAGTGTCGGAAAAGGCACGGCTGGCTGTTCATGGGGGAGTGTTAGTGCCTACACTTATGTATGGTAGTGAAAGTTGGGTATGGCAGAAGAAACATGAAAGCAGAATAAATGCAGTAGAAATGAGAGCTTTGAGAAGTATGTGTGGTGTAACTTTGAGAGATAAAGTAAGGAATAACATGATAAGGGAGCGTTGTGGAGTGAAAGAAGATGTAGTGACAAAGATTGAGAAAGGTATGTTAAGATGGTTTGGACATATAGAGAGGATGGACGAGAGGAGATTGACGAAACAAGTATACGAAGCGAGTGTGGATGGAAGAGTTGGAAGGGGACGACCTCGGCGAACGTATCGCGATCAAATCGCGGATGTTCTCAAAAATGCCAGGTTAAGAGTTCTCTAAACCGACGAGCATGCATGACGAGGTTAATGGACGTAGATGAAGCGAAAGAGGTGTGTCAGGATCGTAGCAGGTGGAAATCCATAGTCTCTGCCTACCCCAATGGGAAACAGGCGTGATAATATGTATGTACAAAATTTTAAAAATTCATAATATTCGCTTTTAATTGTTCTGCTAGTCCCTTTTTATGCAGAAAAGCGTGATGATTTGTAGCCTAAAATCTGACCTGTTCTTTAATTGATATTTTTACCAAGTTTCAACCAATTCTATCCAGCAGTATTGGCGTGATACCTAGACAGACATACAGACAAACAGACACAAATTCTAAAAAAAAAAGTTGTTTCTTCAGTATCGTTCCTAGAATGCTTAGCAACAAATATTTAAAAAAAAAAAACAATGTACAGTTTTTTCTTCGTTACGATTTTATTATATGTATAGATAGATATATTTTTCGTTGTGATATTTTTTGTTGAGTGACAAACAGTAAAAAATACAGTTTTCGAATCATAAAAATAACATAAAAACCGGCCAAGAGCATGTCGGGCCATGCTCAGTATTATAGGGTTCCTTAAGTAGGTCTAATTACAAACGAATCAAATCGAATATTAATCATTGCTATTTTAGTTTTTGCAAACAGCGCCACCTATCAATAATATTGATATGACAAACTTCTTAAATTTAGCGCTAGGTGGCGCTGTTACTTTGTGTTATCAATATAACACAAAGTTTCTTTTTGTGATTTTTTTTAAATAGAAAGTAACTAAAGTAGCATTATTTGCTAAGATCATTTTTATCTAAGGTCAATGACCTATGAACTAAGACGACTTGAGTATTTTTCAGTTTTCTTATTATAACTCAAAAATTTATAATTACATTATACTCGAAATACGTGGGACACTCAGAAAGTTTTGCGAAACTAAAAAAAATTGTTCTATACGTACATATATTTTTATCAAATCTTTTCAAAGTACTTTCCACCAGCCTCTATACAAAGATTCATGCGCCTAAACCAGTTTTCAAAACACGTTTTCCAGTCCGCCGCAGACACCTCGTTTACAGCCTGCTCGAACGCAGCCAGCGCATCTTCCGGCGACGAAAATTGTATCCCTTTGAGCTGATTTTTTATTTTTGGGAATAAAAAGAAGTCACACGGTGCTAGATCAGGGCTGTAAGGAGGGTGACCCAGGAGTTTGACTGGCGTGCTGTCCAGGAAGTCCCTCGTTTTGAGTGCGGTGTGCGCAGGTGCATTGTCGTGGTGGAGCAGTAGCCCGCGGAGCCCTGTGTTTGGTCGCTTGTTGCTTATAACAGAGAAAACTTCTGGCAAACATTTGGTAGTATACCATTCGGCATTAATGCTTCTTTGATCCCGTAAGGGAATTGATACCAAGTGGCCAGTCAAATTAAAAAAGCTAGCGATCAAAATCTTACCCCCGCTTCTAGATCGCTTCACTTTGGTAGGCGTTGGCTCATTTTGAAACACCCAAACAGTCGACTGGCGCTTGGTTTCTGGGTCGTATTGATAAATCCAGGACTCATCACCTGTAACGATGTCGTAAACACGCCGAGACGAGCCTGCTTCAAATTTGTTAAGCATATCACGGCACCATTCCACCCGGGCCTGCTTCTGAGCATCGGTGAGGTTGTGCGGCACCCAGCGTGATACTATCCTCCTCACGCGAAGATGGCTGTGTAGAATCTCGTGAACGCTTCCCGATCCAATCTTCAATATGTGTTGAATCTCCTGATATGTAATTCGCCTATTGTCTTGGATTAAATTTTTCACTGCTAGCACGTTTTCTTCGGTAACAGCCGTCAAAGGGCGACCGCTTCTTTCGTCATCCCCCAAAGTTGGTCGACCGCGCTTGAATTCGTTATACCAACGATACACGGTTGCCTTGGAAGGGCCTTCATCCATGAATGCCATTTGAAGTCTATCGTACGATTCATCCGGTTTCAGGCGACACTTGAAATCGTATAAAATCATAGCTCTAAAATGTTCCCGGCGCAGATCCATATTTCAGTGAGACACAATACTTTGAATTAACTCGCAAAAAATGTGGAGGGAAATTTTGAAATTGGAACTTACTTATTTTTACTTATAAATAATCATATTTTCGAAAAACATTATAACTGGCCAGTCTCCCATATATAAAAACTTTTTTTCGCAATACTTTCTGAGGGGCCTGGTAGTTTTAAAAGAGAGTTTTTATAAAAGTCTATCAACATGGAAGATTAAAAATTTCTACTTTGCGTAGTTTGGAAATGGCAGGGGGGGGACACATTGTAAGCCACTTTGGTGGGCTATATTTCGCAGATGGTACACCTGATAAAAAAGTGATGTATGAAACATTACCTTCATTTTAGTAGACCTATTCAATGAAACTACACACGAAGGGGTACAGCGAAAAAAAAAATTTCATCCCCATTTCACATGTATGGGCGCCACCCCTAAAATACGTTACCAAGATTTTTTTATTCTTTTAAAATTGAGATCTATATCTAAACCATTTTTTACAAAATTTAATTTACTTATGTTTATAACTGTAGAAGTTATTAAGCTTTAAAGGATTAGGACAGACGGACAGACGAACAGACGGATAGACGGACAGACGGACAGACGGACGGACATGACGAAACTATAAGGGTTCCTTGTAGGACTACGGAACCCTAAAAAGCTTCTATAGTTAAAATTATTGTTTTGTCATCAGAAGTCAGAACACATTATTCTCACAAAATTCTTTCTAATTAATCATGTAACTAAACTGCCTCGTTGGTCTAGTGGTTGCAAGCGCGACTGCTGAGCGTGGGGTCCTGGGTTCGATTCCCAGGTCGGGCAAAGTGTTATTGGGTTTTTTATTAGGAAATTCTTAGAAGCAGCCCGGAGTCTGGATTTGTGCCCGGTCAATGGCAATAGGCTCGTCCCCTAATTACATGAGACTATAACATAACTGGCGAAATGTGGGTGTACTATACACCTCTGCCTACACCTTCGGGGAAATACAGGCGTGATGTTATGTTATGTAACTAATGAATATACTCTCAGAGGAATTATTGTAATGTTATCATTTGAAAAGAGTATATCCATGAAGTTTCTTGCCGGCTCCTCTCCATAGGACCAACTTTTTGGAACCGTGCAACTAGATTAATAATTAACGTTTTGAAAGCGCATGAAAATGTTTATTCGAAATAAAAACTTTCGACTTTGAGAACTACAACTACTACTTGTATACAAAACAGTCTATTTAGGTCCGGGTTTTTAAATCGTCAGTTAACTGTTATCTGAGGAGTGAAGAACGATGGTCATTTTGGACTAGGAAAAACAGGGATTGGTACCGAGATGAGGCCGTCACCAAAATGAAGTACATTGTTAAAATAATCATTGGATGTCATCAGTTTATATTTTAAAGCAGGGAGAGTAACAGAGAGTAATAATAATCTCCGAAAATATACCTTTTTTCCCTCATGCTCGGAAAATATACTGCAATCGGCTATTTTCCGTACGCAACGAAATATCACGCCAGCAATTTCCAACACGACAATAATAGAAATTGCTGTACAGTTTTTTTAGTTATGTTAGTGAGGTTTTTTATGTACACACTTACATAAATTAAGTGTTTTTAGGTAGTTAGGTACTAATATTTAACATTTTGATGGCTGAATGCGCATTTTTTTTTTCAAAAGTTTGAAAATAGAACAAGTAACGCGCGCGGGTGAATTGGCGCGAATGAAAATTAAACACTGTTGAACTAAGCTGTTGAATTAATTTGTGTATTGTTTCCTCGTAAATGAGAGAAAAGTACAGTACACAAGACTCGCCCAAAATAGCAATTAATGGCCTCGTTTAGTTAAAAAGGAATCGGCTAGCGCCTTGTCCTTTTAAAATCACTTCGGAAGTACTCTGCTTTGTGTCGTCCGTCCAATACACAGACCTCTGAGCAAAGAGTATATAACCACTACGTCCTCTGAGGTCCAATCTGTATTACTCGGCCGTCAATTGCTTTATTTCAGGCCTTGACAGTAATGTACTATTATTTATCAGAACGCAGGATAAAATATCTTATATTTGAACTTGAACGCACCCGTAATTATTTACGTTCATAGAGAAGTCCATACTTTCCCTAAAATCTAACGGCCAAAATTAATATCCAATCTATAGATCCACGATTTGTCCTACTAGAGATGGGAATTTGACATAAGCTCCATACAAAATATGTCAAATTTCTACAGTAGGGTGAATCGTGGATAGATTGGATATTAATTTTGGCCGTAAATCGATTTTATTTTTGAATAGTAATGTAATCCCAGAAAATCTCAACCATATAAACACTTAACTTCTCAAGTACGCTTTGAGTACGCTCGGTCGTAATGTCAAATTGACGTCCAGTGCCACTTGACATTGGGCGTGGACACGCCCCTTTCTATTTGCTTACGCTTAAACTACGATTTCTCGCTATTTTACTATGAAACCTATTTAAAACTGTTATTCGTTCATAATCTCTATAATATTTCCTGTCTTTTTCGTAACTTTCATGTTATTTGGCAACTATTAAACCAAGATAAGCAACTAATACAATTATAAGTAATTTAGAGCACTATAGAGTAGGGAGAGGTATACCTCAGTGATTTAGAGGTAAATCGTTTTAATTAAGCCATGTTATGAATTAAACACTAATGATTTACAATCTAAAAATCGATACTGACGTAAATCGATCGATAAGTTACGTAGCGTCCTACTTTTGAAAAGTAAAAAAAAATTGTAATTATTCTGCGTAGCTCAGCAGTGTTGCCAACATAATTATTAATCTGTGAGACATTTGTGTGTAAATAATTACACACAATTATTATAATGTAGAATAATTTCGCCTCTCGAACGAAACAGGTTGAACAATTTTTTTTTTTTGTGCTAATGAAAACAACCCAACCGTAACAGATATCATAAATTTTACATTATGTAGGCTTTATGTAATTAGAACTTAGTAGAACATCGCGATAAAAAATGGAACAGATTAATATTATATACCTAACGCTAGTAATATACAGGGCGTCCCACGGATATGCCACATGGAGGGAAAGTACCTTGAATATTGTAGATGGAACATTTTACTGAAAGAAGACATTATTTGATTTTAAAAAACAATTTAAACTACCATTCATAGATATTTAAATAATTACATGGTTGAACCGGAAATCGAACCCGTTACATGATAAAAAATAATCATCATGTAGCTTTATCATACAAATCGAAAGGTTTCATCATAAGGATATTTTTTTGGTAAATAACATAGTGTCACAAATAAAAGGAAGACCATGAATTTTAACATTTTTAATACAAAATTAATCAATTTATAAAATGCTCAAAATGAGTCCCTTCCTGTTGAATACAAAGTCGCACTCTTTTGATTATTTCGCTACCTGTCGATTTCTTGATCTTGTTGTGGTGGATATTTAGAATAATACGTCTAAGTTCTGCTTGTAGCTAGTGGACACTTTCATACTGGTTCTTGTAAACAATTTTTTTTACATAACCCCATAAAATAATTTATAATCAGCCAGCCGCATTGCGATGGACAAAATAATTTACGCATCTTCGGCTCAGGATACGGCTCGATTTGTTGCATACAACCAGGTAGGTACCTACTAATAACGTATCTCTTTATCATTTTATCATGCACTTAAATAATAACAGGGAAATGATGCGTACTTCTCAAGTGGGTACATTTATTAGTAATAGGTACTTATGATAATGTCAGTTATACCACAGATAATATAATACTATACTATACGATCACAGGACCTAATACTGACTTAGGTGGCGAGTTACCCGAAACAAACTCACCCGAAAGGGTGAATAGCCACCTCTTGTATTTTTAATAAACGTTAGGGGTCTGTTCAACTGAACCGAAATATATGGTGGGGTGAAGTGACGCCTTTTTCTTTTTGTAAAAATTGAAGCTGTTTAATCACCCGAATTCAACTTAACACATTAAGTACAGTCAGAAAAAAACTCAACCGTGTAACAGAAATAGGAAAATGCTATAATTTTAGAATATGTCGTTTAGTCATAAATAAATGTGAATTAGTGTAACAATGGTGCATAAATCACAGATATTAATAAAATTGCTGTTTCCTACATTTGTTTTAACATAAAATAACAAAATGTAGGGAAAACCTGTTTTTTTTCGGGATTTCAGGTTTAATCTCACAGTAAAAGTTTTTCAGACTGATGAGTACAATGACCCCATAAGAGGTTTTCAGTTATTTCAATAACACATTGTATATTAATATAATAAAAAAAACCGGCCAAGAGCATGTCGGGCCATGCTCAGTATTATAGGGTTCCTTAAGTAGGTGTAATTACAAACGAATCAAATCGAATATTAATCATAGCTATTTTAGTTTTTGCAATAATTGGCAGCATTCGCGACTCAGAGCGTGTTGTTAGTAGCGCCATCTAGCGATAAATGCAAGAACCCAAATTTAAGAAGTGTGTCATTTCCATTGACTTGTACCTATGGACCAGTAATACCTACGAAATAAGCGTGGTATACCTACAATATCCGGGCCACCGTTATGGTGGCCATAGCTAGGGAAGTAAGTAATCAAAACTAAAAAGTATCGATATCGATGCTCGTGTTTCGTACCAGAGATGTGTGCTGATTAAAATCATTTTCAAGTAGTAATAAATAATCAAATACTAAGTTCGGCTGTCCCTAGGACATAAAAAATCAAGCTTCTAGGTCAAGGCAATCATACGGCTATGTCACATTTTGATACTCGCAAACTCACATAAAAAACCTGTAGGGTACTTCGCATTGACCTAGAATCATGAAATTTGGCCAATATATCGAAAAATCTTTTTTTTTTCAATATATCGAACTCCGATTGTATATTTAAAAATATCGATAGATCGAAAATCTGATATTTAAAAAATATCAACAGCCCTAGTTTGTTTACTTGACAGCTCATGTACTATGGGCCACATTGCGGGGTAAGCGGGGTTGCCACGCGGCGTAGGTATTTTGACATCCCGTAAAGATGTTGCCAAACAGAGAATATACAAATAGCATGCGATCTCTTTCACCAGACGACATAACACGTTGGTTAACAAGAGACAAAGAATAGTTTCATAATTCAATAACGATTTAATAGATATTTGTATAAACAAGGTGGATATAACTAGGTCATTTCAAAGTTACTTTTTGTGATTTTTTCAAATTGAAAGTAGCTAAAGGAGCATTATTTGCAATGATAATTTTTCTCTAAGGTCAATGACCTTTGAACTAGGACGTTTTAAGTATTTTTTAGTTTTCTCTCTATAACTCAAAAAATTATAATCACATTATACTCGAAATAATTTTAAAAGAGAGTTTTCACAAAGGTCTATCAATGTGGAAGATTATAAGTTTCTACATTGCATAGTTTAGAAATGGCAGGGGGGGACACACACATTGCAAGCCACTTTGGCGGGCTATATTTCGCAGATGGTACACCTGATAAAAAAGTGGTGTATCAAACATTACCTTCATTTTAGTAGACCTATTCAATAATATCCCACACGAGGGGGTGCAGCGAAAAAAAAATGTTTTACCCCATTTCACATGTATGGACGCCACCCCTAAAATACGGAAAAACGATTTTTTTATTCTTTTTAAATTGAGATCTATATGTAGACTATTTTTTAACAAAATTTCATTTACTTATGTTTATAACTGTAGAAGTTATTAAGCTGTAAAGGATTAGGACAGACGGACAGACGGACAGACGGACAGACGGACAGACGGACAGACGGACAGACGGACAGACGGACGGACATGACGAAACTATAAGGGTTCCTTGTAGGACTTCGGAACCCTAAAAAACGAACGCTGAATACTGTAGCAGCCAGTACGATTATGCTTCAACATCCTCCCCTTAATCGGACAAGGCTACCAATTAACTTGACTGACAGGTACATATTATTTCAGCTGACTGTACTTGTATCATCAAGCCTACGTCTAACACGCAACATTGGTGTTTGCAACGATTAACCCTTTGGGTAGAACATCCACCAACATCTTATCCGTAGACAAATAAGATAACTTAATTTTATTACCTTCAACTAGCTCCCTTATAAAATGATACCGGACATCGATGTGTTTGGTTTTTCTATGATAAACCGGGTTCTGTGCCAACTTCTGCGCACTCTAGTTATCATTAAAAACAGTTACTGGAAGGGACTCACCTGTGATCTCACAAATGAGACGCTGTAAATACACAGCTTCTTTGGAAGCTGAGGGCAAAGCCATGTACTCCGCTACAGTGGATGACAGGGAAACTGTGAGCTGTTTTTTACACTCCCACGATACTGACGCATTCGTTAGTTTAAATACGTAACTTGTGTACGATTTCCTATCAATACCGTTTTGGCCCAGTCAGCATCCACGAAACCACATAAAGGTTCTCCAATATTTTTAAATAAATAAATATCTTTGGGACATTTTTTACACAACACCATCTAGTCCCAAACTAAGCAGAGCTTGTTCTATGGGTACTAGACAATGGATATAATACTTACATACTTTTTTTTTTGTAAATACATACTTATAATACATAAGCAGCACCCAGACCAATACAAACACTTATGTTCATCACACAAATATTTGTGTCCTGTGGGAATCGAACCCACGAACTTGTTATCAGCAGTCTGACACTCGAACCATTAGACCACAGAGTTCGGTAAATGTAAGACCGTAGTCCAAAGTTCCTTTTCAATTTCAATTTCAATTTATTTCTTCAAAGATAATAATGTTAACATAAGTATTTTAAACATCCGTAGGTATACTTGACTATTGAGAGTTAACAAAAATCATGTAGGTGATGCAACCAGAGCCCTTGCTAAGTTATAAAAATAACTTGTATTAAGGGCGCTGGTTCAAGCCCTTGACATAGTGTATGGTATAAAAATTGCAGACAGAACAAGTGTGAGTGAAACTGGAGTTAACATTAATTAATTATATTTGCAGCAACCAAAATCTTAAAGTTATTTAATATTTAGTTTTTGTGTGTATGCATATGTCTGTGTACTTGGGAGTGTGGTATAGTGTGTTACGTGTGTGTAAGAGTGATTGTGAATGCGTGGGTGTATTAGGATGATTAGGTGTGTTTGTGGAATGAGTGTATGTGTTATGTTATGTTTACTGTAAATGAGTTTATGGCGGATTATTTTCAGAGAAAAGCAGGAGTTCTGTATCATGGTAATTTACTGTAAGTAGAAAGCATGTCAGTGATTTCTTGAGAGACTTACTTGACAAAGGGTAAAAATTCAATTTACGATTGAGTTTATTATAAAGTTGTGAGCCTTGACAGCAAAGAAATCGTTTGGTAAATGAGTATTTACATTTATAGTGCTCACAAACTATATCCTTACGTCATTTGGTGATAGTAACGTAGGGGGTATCTTGATATTGCAAGAGGACAGAGTTCAAAATAAAAAGTTGTCTGACAGAAAGCACTTTACAACATTGGTATAATTCCTGTGTTGGGAAAAGTATTGGACGAAATGTGCTCACCTTCAACACAGCTCTTTGTGCTCTCTCCAATTTCAGTAAGGTGGTCTTAGGAGCCCCACCCCAGGTGGAGACACAATATGATAAGAGGGATTGACAGAGAGCAAGGTAAACTCTTTTGACAATCAGCGCATCTGCCACATGACGAAGAGTCTTAATGACAAATATCAGTTTTCTAATCCTTGCTGTCAGTAATTCTATGTGGGCCTTAAAGTTCAGCAGTGCTATTCACTAACTGACAATTTCGTGGATGTACGTCGAGGCGGGCTCGACGTCGAGACAGCCTTGCGAACGACCGCGAGCGCAAAACGGTATTCACTAACTCGTTTATTCTCGTCGACGAACTGAAGGCTGTGTCGACTCGTCGCTGTTGCGTAGACGAGTTAGGGCTTGACACAAATATCTTTATAACATAATTGACTGAGAGTTTAATGGGTTTAAAAGTTATAATAAAGGTCTATTTTTAAGTATTTTAAGAAATGTAGTAAAATTTTAAATAGTAAATACCTAATTATTCTAAGAGCTTATAATATTCTTACTGGCCGAGTTTTAAGGCTGAAAGACGATTCCTTTGCGAGACCCATGATACTTTAAATTAAATGTTAACAAAAAAACCGGCCAAGTGCGAGTCGGACTCGCGCAGTAAGGGTTCCGTACCACCCTTCGACCTGATACCCCATAGAAACTGATTTAATTTACGAGAGTTCATCAAAAGACATCAACGCACCGTGTGCGTTTTTTTTTTTGCATCTCTTTCTTACGCAGGTACCACCACATATAAAATTACTAAACTACATAGTATGCACTATAATTAGACCAAGTTTGACGCTGGTATGTATTACCGTTTTGATGATAGAGCAGAAACAAAAACGTTGAAAAAAGTGCATGTGTTTCGAGGTTTCTTGTATGGGGACCCCCTTTGGTTTTAGACTACTTTTTATTTTTAGTATTTGTCGTGATATGCACCATAGTAACACATATTTTGTAAAAATGTCAACTGATTATCTATGACCGTTACAAAGATAAAGCCCTGTCACAGACAGACGGACGGACAGACAGACTGACGCACGGACGGACGGGCAGCGTAGCGAGAGTAATAGGGTCCCGTTTGGCAGCCTTTGGGTAAGGAACCCTAAAAACAAACCAAGTTTGACCTTTGACTTTTTCCAGTGTTGCCAGAAGGTTACTTTCGTAACCTTTAGGTAATTTTTATCTCGGTCAAGTTCCAGGTTAGACGACTTAAAAGGTAACTTTTAGGCAGCTTTTAGGTATCTTTTCGAAATCGAATTAGATATTTTATTGTAATGTTGGAATGGAATTTTATTGATATTATATAAAATAAATAATCAATAAAAATGTTTTATTTATCTCCACAAATTACATTTTTTATGTTAAAATCGTTATGGTCGTTGTGGCGATGCTTGGGCCTATGTCCAGCAGTGGACGTCTTTCGGCTGAAATGATGATAATGATGAAGATGATGTGATAATTAAGAACAGTAATATATTATTAATTATTGTTACTTATTATGAATTTATGCACAAAGTAATCTCTTCTCGCACTAATTAAAGCCGTATTACAAATAACAAGCAATCTACTTTTTAAGCTACTTTTTGTCGTCGTGGATCGTAGTAATAGATGTGTTAATTTCAAATATATTATTACCATGTAGATAACTAACTCGTATTCACAACAATGCGTGTGCACAGAATTAAATAGTTGGTACACACGGCTACACATCAAGCTGTACATTTCCAGTTTATGCTGACCTCGCATTGCATAGGCTTTCCGTACAATGCGAGATCAGCTTATACTGGATATGTACAGCTTGATGTGTAGCCGTGCGTACTACTTGGTACTGAGAAAACGCGTAGTGCGGCGTGTTACAACGAGCGCTTGATACTGTTCTGTTTACAGATGTAAAATATTTTGAGATGTAGACGTTAAGATGTCTAGTCCAATCGAGATCCAGACATTTCACGATCTAGTCTTACGGGCAACCTAGACATATCGAGATCGAGAACAAAAGATACCGACCCAATTATACTTCTGTTCTTACACTAAAACTTCATCATCATCATCATTTCAGCCGAAAAACGCCAAAGGCCACCCCCCCAAGGGGGGGGTATATGCCATAATCACCACGCTTGGCAGGCGGGTTGGCGATTTTTTTTTTTTCGATTGGACTCTCGCAGAATTGGTACCCAGAATGGATACCCTAACTGCAAAACCGCATAAGGGCGTCCCCCAAGGGAGGGCTCGAACCTCGGCTTACTGGGGCATTGCGGGGGGACCCCGCCGCTATGTCCCCCTGGCAGCCGTTGCTGCATCGGGAATAGTTTTCCCGAAAGTGGCGGACTTTCGGTATATCGGATGGGAGACGCGTTTCGAGAATCGCCGTTAAGCGGCAAGCCTCGCCGGCGAGGCGAAGACCTACCTAATCCTAACACAGTGGTGGTTAAGCCTACTCCTAGGAACTACTCTAGAGCATAGGGCCGGTCACGCGTGACGAGATTATCTCCGGTGGCGGGTTGGCGATCGCAGTTGGTTGTTTAAATACTCAGAGAACGCTGCTGCCCATCCTCTGGTGAATCCCTTAGTCGCTTTTTACGACACCTATGAGAAGAGAGAGGGTGGTGCAATTCGTTCATGCAATACGTCCGGCACCACACGGTACCTTAGCAATAATAAACTACGCATCAAGCTATAATCGAGGAACCAACAACAATTTATTATTATTTACCTACACGAACGTGCCTACAGTACCTACTTTGCGTGATTCCTTTGATGGACTACAGGTACCTCCAGCTGATTTAATGGGAAATTGTAGTGTTCTACAAGAACTTTTTTATCTATTTAATTAAAAACTTCATCTGAATGCGAGTACACATATGCTAGTATATAAGTAGTTGAAAACGATAGAAAACTGAAAATATCTAAAAGTAAAGTGTTACGTAAATATCTGGCAGTGCTAAAATTGTAAATGTTTAATAAAACTAGCTTTTGCAAGTGACTTCGTCTGCGTAGACTATATTGAATCTTAAGTTAATCGAAAATTACTTTTCATATTAATGGTTAATTTTGGATAACTCTTCTCAGGTATCTTTTGACAAAAGTACACTGGCAGCACTGCATTTTTCAAAAATAATGTATGAATGACCAAGAAGTTTGAGTAAAATAATCACTGACACGTAGCGATTATATTATCTTTGATCACTGACTGACATTTTGTTTGTAACGTAGTGATTATTTTCTCTGTGATTTTGTTTTGGAGAGTTGTATTTGTAGTAGGTAATGCTTCTTTCTATTCGTGTTTCGATAAATTATTATATTAGCGATTGTACTAAACTGAACTGTATTGTTTTAAAAATAGTTTTTTGAAAAAGAAGCTGAAGTGTAGATATGTAGTAAATATTATTATGCCTAACCAAATTTTGTTACATTTGTTATGGTTGTCGTCCACGGGATGGTAAATTAGTAACATGGCTTATTAATTTAATGGGTTTACAACGAACAAAAACGAGCCACAATAGAAAATCAATTGTTCTCGGGCTCCGGGCAGTCAAAGGATGTCATTGTATTAACAACTGTGTGCATGTCAAGAAACGGGGTCCCATCCCAAGCGCAATTGGAGAAGCTTTTAGACGGCTTGGAAGATTTTAGCCTGTATTCATTTCACAACCCCTTGATTTTTTGTTTTAAGCACCTCGTAGGCATAGTTATTTTAACAATGATACGACGACGTCTGCTTCAGCGCTCACCACCTTCACAAAGGCAGTCACAAATGGCGAGCCTAACTGAAAGATTTGTCACCATTGAAGAAAAGCGTTTGTATAATGAGAGGATATTAGCAGAAAGACGGTTGGAAAATAGAAAACTCCTTTTTGACAACCAGAAAAGGATGTTGATATTTTTTATAGAGATTAGTAGGTCATGATCAAGGCAGACCCAAACACTGCAGGATTTGTGTCCTGGGGGATGCCCAGTGCCTTGGTGGAAAATATGAATAATTTAATAGGAATTAGTAATTTTGTTAAACAAATAAGAATAAAATTATTTCTTTTAATGTAAATAAAAAATGGATAATGAAAATACATATTTCTAATTTCTCATTGCCTTGTAGTACATTCGACCGCATGTCAGTGGTAACAATTTGACCTTGACAGTTTATTTTGTAAGCAGTAAGAACGGTTTTCGTAATTCAAATGTTACCACCGACATGCTGTCTACTAAAAATATGTCAAAGCTGTCAAAACTATGAATATGTATGATAATAAATTATTTATTTCGACAAACAATAGGACTCGTAGGGTAAGTAACATTATTTACTTAAATAACTGTTTGTAAAACTATAATACAGTCAATCAATTTATAAAACAAAACTATCACTGCTGCAGACTTCCAGATAAACTTACAGACACGAACAATTAAATGAATAGTAATGTAGGTAGGTACTCAACTTATTTTCCATAATAATATTCATATTATTAGTCAATCTTTCTTTACTTAAATGTGGTATAACAATAAGAATAACAAAGAATTATGTCTAAGCTGATAATACTTATATGTATTATAACATTTATCTTTCCTTGAGAACTTGCTGTCCATC
The DNA here is from genome assembly GCA_949699075.1 of Asteroscopus sphinx. NCBI lineage: Eukaryota > Metazoa > Arthropoda > Insecta > Lepidoptera > Noctuidae > Asteroscopus > Asteroscopus sphinx. The sequence continues at coordinate 5,570,948 of OX453032.1, forward strand.
ATGATTTTGAAGAAATCTGATATATTTGTTGATAATGTTAATATTATTTCTATCATCAACAACCTGGTGGATGGCTCTAGAAGCAGAAGCCTGGGACACATATGTGTCTACATTTTTTGGTAACTTCCATTAGCCAAAAATGATAAAGAGTGCATAATACCTGAAACATTACGAATGTAATACAATCTTTTGATGGTATCTTTATTAATCATAATTTATTAAGAAACCAAGCTATAAACAAACCTTCAGCCTAGTAGTTAAACCACCGGCACGAATTTGCAGAGGCATAAGTAGGTATATGGATTAAAATCCAAAGACTTTGTATATACTGACGTAATATAATACCTTTATGTTAAAATCACTCTCCAATACCTACATAAAAGAAATCCTCAGAAAGTCTGTACATAAGGATAAACTCAACATCCTGGGAAATATTTTTGAACTTTCTTATTGTTTTGCCTTTCAATCTTTCTATAAATCGTCACTTATTTTAGCTTCTTCCAATAAATAGAGCCTTGTAATCATCCGAGCACTTTCAATTAGAGTAAAATAACAGCTATGCTATTCTCTAAAGCGCAAATCACACACAAGGCAGGTGCAGGTCGGGCGCGAGTCGGGTCGTGTTGCTCGCGTGAGCCGCACTGTTTGTTGTGTTCACAGTGAGAACTTCACACACAGCTGACACAGCGCGGGTCGGCGGCGTGTGCAACGACGCCATAGAAGCTTCTCTTCAAAAGGCAAAAAAAAGTAAGTAAGTAAGTAAAGTGTAAGTAGGCAATGTTTACGAACACTATCATTTAGATAAATGACGAGAAAGAGTTTTTTTTTGTAAATAATTACAACAGCTTGTTGACAAACACTTGATACGCGCTGCTGACGACCCACGCAAGCTCTCTGTGTAAGTACATATCGGTGAATACGTACAAAAAGTTACTCTATGAATACCTACGTATATTCGACGACCGACCCGACCCGCGCGGCCCGCGCTCTGTCTGTAGTGGCAGGAACCCGGCTCTGGCCCAACCCGCGCCCACGTTTCGTGTGATGTCGTCCATATAAAAACAGGTCAATATACCCGCCGTACTCCCGACCCGACCCGCCCCCGACCCGCACCCGCTCTCGGTGTGGTTTGCGCTTTACAATTTCGTGGCTGTATGTCATGACAGGCTTGACATTTAGACAGCTTTACGAACGTCCGAGAGCGCAACGCTAATTCAAACGGTATTCACTAACGCATTTATGCTCGTCGACGAACTGAAGGCTGTGTCGACTCGTCGCTGTTGCGTAGACGAGTTAGGGCTTGACACAAATATCTGTACAATATAATCGATAATTCTCGACTGAGAGTTTAATGGGTTTATAAGGTCAATGTTTTAGGTTTTTTAAGAAACGTATTAAAATTACAAATAATAAGTTATTATTCTAAGAGCTTGTAACATTTTTATGGGCCGAGTTTTAAGGCTGTATGAAGATTCCTTTGCCGAAACGCATGAACCTTCTACTGTAAATAAAAAACTAAACCACTTGCAGTGTTGTGTGTTGACAGCTTGAGGGTTTTACCCCTAAATTTAGGGGGTAGAAGTATTAAAAGGGATATTTTTAGGGCCAGGAATTTCTTGGGGTTTTAGGGGCTTCAAACAAAACCAGCATTAATCTCAACAACAGCAAATATGGAATGATAGCTGGACAGAGAAAACATTTTGCTGTGAATGTGAGAAAGATGGCATTATAAAAACTCCACATCGAGTTAATTCTTGAACGCGGCATGTAAGTAGAATTAATTGTAAACAATTTAATTACAATTTAATTCGCATAACTTGCGCAGTGATTGATTGGCTTTGAAAATGACGTAATTTCTAATGCTAGTAGGGAATACCTACTCGCACCACACCAGTGTCCGCCATTTTCAATCCCATTCTTTAACTGAGCTGGGGGCTTACTCCTGAAAATTTGATTCTAACTCTATTTCGATTTGGTTCCTATCCAGAGCTTTACTCCCAACTGGTTCGAGTTCTGTATCAAAATTTCAACGCCTACATTGCCTAATGTACACAAGCGCACGATCGTGTGGTGGCACGACGAACGAAACATTCATTGTGAACGAGAAATTCGTACTACCCACTGGATCGCACAATCGTGGTTCGATTCGTAGGATTGAAAAGAAATGTCAAAATACACGATAGCAAAAAACGTACTTTATTGGGATCGTATGACATTTTTAAGTGTAATTTATTGCGATATTTCTTCAAATCTCTCATTATGATGGTTTGCACAACATTAAATTGACTGATGAGTGATGATATACGTACATTTAAAAAGAAGCTCAAAGATTTTCTTGTTCTGAAAGCTTACTATTCAGTAAATGATTTTCTGACAGATACAACAAACTTTAGGTAAATACACAAGAGTCCGATTTCTTTGTTAAACTATTCATTAATATATATTAATAAAAACTGTTATTATTATTATTAAACAATTAATTTCCACAAATCTATAATAAGTATTATCTATAAGTTATCAAATTTGTACGCCTAATATCAAGGCAAAACATAGTGATACTGGATTATTTATAAATTAACACCATATCTTATACATCATACCTATGTTTGACAAATAATAAATTTTGAATTTTGAATTTTTACCTTGCGATGTTTTACAATGTTCTTAAAAAAACTGTATGAACATAATATATTATGTAAGAAGAAACATGTCAAGGAATAATTAATTAATTATTATTGTCTCATCCGGGGTGTGCAAATAATATAATTATATAAATGGGACTATCCTAAATTCTGCCAGAAAATCGATTTAAAAAAGTCTTTTATCCCGCATTCGATTATTGTTTTATACGCCGAACTTTTTTTTTATAGATAAATTAGGTGTTTTATTCGTCAAATTTTATAGCTGTTATTATGTGGCCTAAATATTTGATGGTGTTGACTTATAGGTACAATATCTACAAAATAAAAAATAAAATGATACAATATTTACAAAGTACAAAACAAAACGATACAAAAAAGCGCGCCTAGGCGGCAAAATATTCCTCCACACCGCTGTCATCTGGCATCGTGCCCAGAAGACTGGCAGCGTTGCCACGTTGAATGGCAATGCTTATTCTTTGACCAAAGAACAAGCCAGCCCTCTGGTCACGCGAAGTGTTGACCAGCCTCTTAGAGATTTCCTTAAAAAGGGAGCGCGCACTCGGACACCATGGCCCGAGCGTTTCGACCCCAAACGGCTCAAAGTCAACTACTTATGTCTCTAAGGTATAATATTAATTTGATCAATATGAGTACTTATTGCCAAAAATAATCATTAAAAAAACATTTCTTAAAGTTTTGTGAATGATTCATTGGCAATAGGAAAAGTTAGGGGTGTTTAGGGGGATGTCAACATTTTCTTTGAGAAAGTTTTTGGTAAGGGTTGGCAACACTGCACCAAAGAGTATATAATCACTTGCACTGCACTTTTCATAAATATAAAAGTACTCTGTGACTGCACCAAAGAATTTTTACCCAAGATAGAATGCGTACGGAGAAATTTAAGAACTTCAAAAATGAATAATATCCCGTTCATATAAGGTCCAAAATCTTCAATCAAAATCAGGGAGAAAATACCGGTCGAGGCCGGTCTTCTGAGATAGTATTACCGAGAGCCCGCTGTCCCTTTCCTGCATGTATGGACACCCTATAGAAAGAGACAAAAGGCTCCCCAATCATCGGACCGAATGTTAGTCAGCCGTCCGTTTTCCAGCTTGATACATAAGTTCCTTGGACTGCAATTGACATTTTCTCACAGATTACCTAATGATATTTAAGTACGACATTTTTGAGACTTGTAAATTTTTTAGAAGTTGATTTCTATTCGTATTTAGTTAAATTATTGTATTAGCGATAATATCACATTTAATTGTATTGTTTTAAACATAGTTTTGTAACTTGAAAAAGAAGCTGAAGTGTATGTAAGTATTGTTATAGGTAACCTTAAGGTATCTAACCTTTTATATGCTATTGTTTAAGTTTTGGTCCACGGGATACTAACCCATCAACAAAGTAAAAACGAGACACTAATCAATAGTTCTTGGACGCCGACAGTCAAAGGACGTTATTGTTTTAAAACACTTTTAAAATCTACTGTGTATCTTAGCTTGTCAAGACGCTAGTAATATATAAGTCTATGGCGTAATCCCATCCCAAGCGCATGTGAAGCTTTTAGACGGCTTGGCTTGCCTTTATTAGATTTACAACCAATTGCTTAAAGTTATTTTTCTTTTTAGCACCTCGTATGCGTCGTTTGTTAACAACGGCACAACGACGTCTGCTCCAGCGCTCACCACCTTCACAAAGGCAGTCACAAATGGCGAGCCGGACTGAAAGATTTATCGCCATTGAAGAAAAGCGTTTGAAAAATGAATGGTTTTTTGAAGAGTCTCTGTTGTTGGTTGGAAAATCAAAGACTCCTTATTGATAACCAGAAAAGGATTTTGAGATTTTTATGGTGATCAGTGGGTTATAATCAAGGCAGACCCAAGCACTGCAGGATTTGTGTGCATTTTGGTGGAAAATATGATAATGTATTATATTACTTATTTCTTTCAATGTAAATAAAAAATGGATAAGGAAAATACACATGTTTAATTTATCATTGCCTTTTAGTATGTACATACATAAACACACAAAAAATTAAAAACAAGACAGCCCTACTAACTAGACTTAGTCTGGATTTGTGCCCGGTTAATGGCAATAGGCCCCCTATTACATGGGACTTATAACATAACTGGTGAAATATGGGTGTACCTACTATGTATAGTAGAGGTGTACCTCTGCCTACCCCTTCGGGGAAATACAGGCGTGATGTTATGTAGACTTAGCCTGCAGCTTCGCCCGCATATAATTCCGTTTATCACAGAAAGACTTATCTCGCATCCCTCGGGAGCTTTTTATTTTTCTGGGATAAAAAGTGGCCTATATGTTAATTTGGGTTATAGTCTACCTGCGTGCCAAATTTCATCCAAATCTGTTCCGCCGTTTCAGTGTGATTGAGTGTAACAAATATGTGGCATTCCTTACCACCATAATTTCCTTTCCCAACTAATATCTAAATACCGGATTCCCAAACTTAACAGTTCCCACTAACGTTAGTAAACAAACACACTATTATACAAATATCTATATATTTACATTACACGTATCTAATATTAATATTATTTACATAATAATATTAATTCACTAGATACTACATCCACGAAACATAATAATATTTATTTCCACACGAACTCCTAACACCGCATATTTACAATATGAATATCGTGCAGTGGAGTCGCACATTACCTACGTAGCCGCGTGACGTAGGTAAGTTACCGTTAGATACAGAGTGGGGCGTCGCTCGCGCAGCGCGCGTCCGTCAACCTTCCTTGACCTTAGTACGATTCTTGCCCTCGCGCCGCGAAGCCTATGCAGCTTCGTTCTATCACTTGTTTGATACAACACATTATATAAGTTGATCATTGTTTATGTTACTGTGCTGTACTTTCCGTTTGTGTGTGCCTATGTATGTGAACTGTGTTTGTGGTCCAATATAACCGTGAGTAAAACAATCTATCCGTTTATTATTACTCGCCTGGTTCACCCGAATACATTTATAGTGTTTCCCCACTAAACTGGTGACCCCGACGTAGAAAACGCCAGAAAGGCTTGATTATCCGTGGCTAGAACCCTGAACAGGAAGCCCGTGATACACTGATAATAGGCTATATAGCACAATAAGCACAATGAGTGACAGCAGTAGCAGTGATACGGCGAAATCATGCATAAGTACCCGTTCGCATCGGCAAAAACAACGCCATCCGAAGTGCGTTTCCATTGATGACGGATCCGACATTTGCCGGATCGGAGTTCGGATACCACCTTTTTGGCCGGATGATCCAGAGGTTTGGTTCGCGCAAGTCGAGGCACAATTCGCGAATGCGAATATCACCAATGACGCGACAAAGTTTAATTACGTCATCGGCAACCTCGAGCACCAGTACTCTCGTCAAGTGCGGGATATTTTTCTTTCTCCGCCGGCCCAAAACAAATATGAGAAGCTCAAGCACGAGCTTAACAAGAGGTTATCCGCGTCACATGAGAAAAAAGTTAAGCAGCTTCTCATGCACGAGGAACTCGGAGACCGCAAGCCCTCGCAGTTTCTGCGACACCTTCAAAGCTTAGCAGGTCCGAGTATCCCTGAAGACTTCCTCAGAACGATTTGGAGTAGCCGTCTGCCAAACAACATACAGACTCTGCTGGCATCACAGCCCAGCTCAGCTGGTTCCCTCGAGGCGCTTGCAGACCTGGCAGACAGGGTCCAGGACATTGTGACTCCAGGCCAAGTCGCTGCATCATCAGTGCCTGGTCCCAGCATGCAGGAGATGGCTAGCGAGATTGCCGAGCTGAAGAAGGCCGTGAGAGATCTCACCGTACAGCTGAGCAGGAGGCCACGTTCACAATCTCGTTCTAATGATCAGCAGCGTCATCGTTCCAGGCAGCGATCCGACTCCAGCCACCGGAATCATCCTCTCTGCTTCTACCACTCCAAATATGGGGACAATGCTCACAAGTGCATTAAGCCATGCGACTACCAGAAGGCGGGAAACTCCAAAGGCAGTCGGTAATGGAGGCTGACGACTGCCAAACATACTCTGGTCGCCTCTTCGTCACCGACCGCGCTTCTAGGACTCAATTTCTCGTGGACACTGGTAGTGATTTATGCGTGTTTCCACGCCATGTTCTTCGCGGACAGTGTGTCAAGTCGAATTACCAATTATCGGCCGCTAACGGTACTGTGATAGATACATATGGCTATCTACAGCTAAATTTAGATTTTGGTTTGCGCCGTAACTTTCCATGGCGGTTCATTGTTGCAGATGTCACAAAGCCTATCATAGGCGTAGATTTTTTAAGCTTTTATAACTTGCTTGTTGACATCCGCAACAAACGTTTAGTTGATAAGACCACTTCTTTGTCTGTTGTAGCTTCAATTGCAAAGGCTTCTGCGACGTGGTCGGTTAAGGTCTTAACTGGGGATTCCAAGTATCATTTGATCTTAAATAAATACCCCGAGATCACGCGACCCGCTGGCACGCTACGCAAACCTACACACCACACTGTACACCATATACGTACCACACCCGGCCCGCCCATTTCTTGTTCCCCTCGCAGACTAGCTCCTGATAAACTGCAGATTGCTAAGCAAGAATTTAACATCATGCTTAGTAATGGTACAGCTCGTCCATCCGACAGCCCATGGGCTGCGCCTTTACATTTAGCGCCGAAGAAGGACAACAGCTGGCGTCCCTGCGGCGACTATAGGCTACTCAACTCGAGGACCATACCTGACAGGTATCCAATTAGGCATGTTCATGACCTTACCCACAGCATAGCCGGGTGCAAGGTCTTCTCAACCATTGATTTGGTCAAGGCCTACAACCAGATTCCTGTCAGCGAGGACGACATACAGAAGACGGCAATAACAACTCCGTTTGGCCTGTACGAATTTCCGTACATGACTTTTGGTCTCAGGAACGCAGGACAAACGTTTCAGAGATTCGTCGACGAAATGACGCGTGGGCTCGATTTCTGCTATTGCTACCTTGACGATTTTTTGGTATACTCGCAAAACCAGGAGCAGCATGAGTCCCACCTGCACCAGCTATTCGCCAGGATGCAGAAATATGGCATCGTCATTAACACGTCAAAGTGTGTGTTTGGCGCTGACGAAGTCACCTTTTTAGGCTACCGCATCTCTGCAGCTGGAACAAAGCCCTTGGATACCAAGGTGGAAGCCATTAAGGACTTTCCAACGCCCAAGACAGTGAAAGAGCTAAGGCGTTTCTTAGGGATGTTGAACTTTTACAGGCGGTTTATACCACAAGCCGCAAAATTTCAAGGTCCACTTAACGCCCTGCTGACTGGCTCGGTTAAAGGTTCACATCCTGTGGAAATGTCGGACGAGGCACTCACTGCCTTTAATCAGTGCAAAAACAGCCTCTGCAATGCCGTATTGCTTGCACATCCCGACTATCAGGCCAAGCTCGCCCTAGTTACAGACGCATCTGATCTGGCAATGGGCGCAGTTTTGCAGCAGCTCAAGGATGGGGTGTGGCAACCACTTGCCTTCTTCTCGCGCAAGTTGAGCCCAACTCAGCAGAAGTATTCGCCATATGATCGTGAGCTCCTCGCGATATACGAAGGCATAAAATACTTCCGCCACATGCTTGAGGCGAGACACTTCACCATCTATACTGACCACAAGCCATTATTGTATGCTTTTCATGAGAGAAAAAACAACTGCTCTCCACGTCAGTATAGACACCTCGACTTTATTGCACAATTCACGACCGACATACAGCATATATCCGGCAAGGACAATGTCGTTGCTGATACTTTGTCCCGTGTCAGTGAACTGCAAACTCCAGTCGACTTCGAAGTTCTCGCCAAATCCCAAGCTTCAGACCCTGAATTGCTGCAGCTTCTGAAAACAGAGTCGTCTCTTCTACTAAAGAGGCTTAAAATCGACGACAGTCCCGTCGAACTGCTCTGTGATGTAAGTACAGATAACCCAAGACCATTCGTGACCAAACCATTTCGAAGGCAAGTATTCGACAGTCTTCACAGCCTTAGTCATCCTGGGGCTAACGCATCAGCCAAATTAGTCGCTCAGCGTTTTGTTTGGCCCGGGGTCCGCAAGGACTGTCGGGAATGGTCACGAACATGTCTTGGTTGTCAACGCTCCAAGGTAAATCGACACGTGTCATCACCATTGGGCACATTCGAAATACCTCGCGCTAGGTTTGCCTTTGTGCACATTGACCTAATTGGTCCACTACCTCCATCACAGGGTTACCGGTATTGCTTGACGGCCGTGGATCGTTTCACCAGGTGGCCTGAAGTAGTACCAATTGCAGATATTACCGCTGAGACAGTAGGCAAGGCCTTATTGACTGGTTGGATTTCCCGCTTTGGCTGTCCAACAGATATTGTCACAGACCGAGGACGACAATTTGAGTCCGCGCTGTTTCAATATCTCGCCAAAATAGCCGGATTCAAACACCGGAAGACCACTGCCTACCACCCAGCATGCAACGGCCTGATGGAACGATTCCACCGGCAACTTAAAACGGCCATAATGTGCCATGCCGACAGTAACTGGACAGAATCCCTGCCCTTGGTTTTACTGGGCGTCCGGAGCGCTATTAAAGAAGATCTTAATACTTCTTCTGCGGAACTCCTATATGGTGAGCCTTTACGTCTCCCAGGAGAATTTTTCAACACCAGTGTGAGCGGTACCACCGATGTGTCTGAATTCATCGCCCGCTTACACTCGTTTGCCGCAAAATTAAAACCGGCTCCTGCTTCACGCCATTCTAAGGACAAAATATTTGTCCATAAAGACCTCAGGACTTGCAGCCACATATTTCTACGGGAAGATGCGCTCCGAGCTTCTTTACAACCAGCATACACCGGTCCTTACGAAGTTGTCGAAAAATGCGACAAAACCTTTAAAATTTTGGTGAAGGGCAAAGTGGTCACAGTCTCCGTGGATCGGCTGAAACCGGCCTACATTATGGCTGACAACTCACCACCTGACCAAGCAGTCCAGGAAGACATTTTGGTCAACGCCCCACCACCGGACCAAGTTGACCAAGATGAGTCACGGTCTATGGACACCATGGTCAAAACGACCAGGTCTGGTCGAAGGGTTCGATTTCCTGATTTTTATCGCCCGTAGGACGGTCTCTGGGGGGGAGTGATGTGGCATTCCTTACCACCATAATTTCCTTTCCCAACTAATATCTAAATACCGGATTCCCAAACTTAACAGTTCCCACTAACGTTAGTAAACAAACACACTATTATACAAATATCTATATATTTACATTACACGTATCTAATATTAATATTATTTACATAATAATATTAATTCACTAGATACTACATCCACGAAACATAATAATATTTATTTCCACACGAACTCCTAACACCGCATATTTACAATATGAATATCGTGCAGTGGAGTCGCACATTACCTACGTAGCCGCGTGACGTAGGTAAGTTACCGTTAGATACAGAGTGGGGCGTCGCTCGCGCAGCGCGCGTCCGTCAACCTTCCTTGACCTTAGTACGATTCTTGCCCTCGCGCCGCGAAGCCTATGCAGCTTCGTTCTATCACTTGTTTGATACAACACATTATATAAGTTGATCATTGTTTATGTTACTGTGCTGTACTTTCCGTTTGTGTGTGCCTATGTATGTGAACTGTGTTTGTGGTCCAATATAACCGTGAGTAAAACAATCTATCCGTTTATTATTACTCGCCTGGTTCACCCGAATACATTTAAAGTGTTTCCCCACTAAAAATAGCTTCACAAACTCATATTTATATATCAAAAGTATGAATATGTATACCTAATAATAAATTCTTTATAAGTAACAATAGTACTCATAAGTTCAGAAACAATCTATACTTAAAAAAACTGTTAGTAAAATTAGAATACAGTCAATAATGTTATATATGGAGGCATATATGGAGTAAAATCACTTTCTAAAACATTAATTAAATCCTTAAAAAGCCTGTAAATATGGATAAACTCTACATCCTGGGAAAAGTGTTGAACTGTCTTGTTTTGCCTTCGTTTCGTGCCTTCTTGAAATCTTCACTTTTTTAGCTTTTTCCAATAAATAGAGACTTGTAATCATCTGTGCTCTGGTTCCATTTCTTTTATTGCATTTCTTTGCACTTTCAATTACGAGTAATAATGATTTTTGTTACTAAACTATATAAGACTCAGCGCAATATTTGGGATATTTGTAGCTTTTAGATTTGACAGATAGAATCGTGGTTAAGGGCGAGGCTGTGACAGGCTGTGAGCGACCTCGACGCTGTTTTTTGCTTAGAGAATACCAAAATGTTCAAGAAGTGTCAAATTGTCCGCTGTAGAGTAGTTCCAACTCTTGGCCGTCACAGCCTTGAGCGCTAGTGTAGCTTTTTAGCTTTTAGATTAGACAGATAGAAGCGTGGCTGTGGCAGCGTTGCCAGACGTGCGATAATTATCGTACATCTACGATGATTGCAAGTCCTTTGCGGTAAAAAATAATAGCAGGGTATCGAACGATAGTTTTGTAAATTCATACGATAATTTTAATAACGCTGTGATATTTTTGAGGCTTAGTAATTTTTTAGACAACAACCAGCATTAACAACAAGCATTTAAGCATACATTCTCGTCACTCTCACTCATTATGTGTGCAGTGTGATGCACACGACATACTGAATAAAATGCACGCATAAGACCATAAAAAAACGATGCTTCCCTTCCAACCGCATACTGCGTCCTTTTCCACTTATTCATTTTGTTCGGTCTTAGTTCGTGGGTCGGTTTGCGTCAGTTACCAGTTCAGTCAGGACAGTCAGACCTAGAGTCTAGACTATCAGACTGAGTGCTATTGGATTAGTTAAGTATCTGTTTTTTTTTTTGCTTTGCATTGTTACGTTTTTTTAACTGTTGCACGCTGCTAACTGGGACAATAAGAAATTTTTCTTTTCTTTTTCTAACAATTTTCTGATTTTATTTATCTACAAATAAAAATATATTTTTCTTTTTTGTCCCGTATGCGTTCCTATACCACTCATCCTATTGCGATAAAACTTAGGCGAATTGTTTTTAACATTGCGAGTGCGGAGCACGCGATGGATTTTGTGAAAAAAAAAATGTTGATAGGAACGTATGGTCGGGCATAGCTAGTGTTAAATAAAACACACTAATTAATAGAAACTTGAGACCTCTAAATATCAATATAATTAAAATTTTGTGGAGGAGAGTCATTCTTCACGTATGCGATAAACATAAGATATTTTTTTTCAAGATTTGTGATAATTTCAAACTTGCCATCTGGTAACACTGGGCTTTGCGTGAGGCTGTGAGCGATCTCGACGCTGGTTTTTGTTTACGGAATACCAAAATGTATGAAGAAGTGTCAATTTCTCTGTCGTCGAGTAGTTCCAACTCACGGCCGTCACAGCCTTGAGCGCTAGTGTAGCTTTTCGTACTTTAGTGAATACCAAATCAAGGTTTCGACGCTGCGGCAGCGTTGCACGCAAGGCTGTATCCTTAGAGAATAGCATAGCTGCGCTGGATGTTCCACGCCAGCACATGCTGAGTTGGTGACCCTTTTGGCATGGGCATGCCCGGCAGCAACTTCATATTTACCTATAATTAACTTTAGTATTTTTATTAATGTTATTGTTGTGCTGTCCTGTGTTCTGTGCCAAATAAAAGTTTTTCTTTCTTTCTTTCTTTCTTTCTTGGGCCCGATTTTGATAATGGGATCCATGTGGAATTGAGGGAACTCTTCAAATATTATAGTCATACATATAGTGATTTTGGTATTTTCATCAACAAATCAAGCATTTGCATTCAGAAAATATCATTTGGTGAAGATCTGATGAAGATCTTCGGAGATAAAGAAGGGAACTCTTCAATGGATGATGGGATTTCAGCAATCGCTTGTCTTTCTATTGTTAATGCCACTAAAAATATAAAAAAAAAAAGTAAAAACCACGGAATACTTGCCTCTATGGTAAAAACCGACATCAAAAATAATAAAAAAATTGTGAAACGGTTTTGGAAGTCGGTGCCAAGTTTTTCTTAAATCGAACCAATTCAAAGGCACCTACTTACAAAACTGTTTTACAAAAAAAAAGAAATTGTATTCTTTTTGAAGTCGGTTTTTACTTTTTTTAAAGTTCATTTTATTCTCAATTGTGATTTCAAAGTGGTCACTGTTCTAACATAAACTCTATTTTTTATTTTTTATGAACAACTTTTAATATGGGACCAACCCTGAAATCACGAAGAAAATCAGGTGGCCTACATTTTATCGATATATGTGAGTTGAACACAAATGTACGGACCAACCATTTTTTTTTTCGGGATTCAGGTTTGGTCCCATAGTAAATGTTGTTCATGATTATGAGTAGATTCACCACTTCAAATATTTCGGATTAATAATGTAGGACCTTATATAGGCTATCCAAAATAACAAACCGTTGTACTGTTTTAGTTGCCTTTAGTACGTATGTGACAAGTACTGTAGTCTAAGGTCTGGTATTATTTATTGGGGAAATTCAACTGACAAAGATAGTGCTTTCAAAGCCCAAAAAAGATGTTTACGGGCAGTTTGTAAACTCCAACCAACCAATAGTTGAAAACCTTTAATAAATAATAATAATAAATGCCTTTGGGACATTTTTACACAGCACTAGATAGTGCTGTGTAAAAATGGTGTCCCACGTCCTGTACGCGCCAAGTTTTGTATTTTTATTTAAATACCATGAAAAGCATGTACGAGTGTGTACTGCAGTGTACCTTAATTTAAAAAAAGAGTACAGCTTACCATTTTCATAAAAATGCTAATTGAATATGGCGGGTACAGAACGAGCTCGTCCTGTACGCGCCATAATGATTTAATGATGATCGGTCTTTTGTTATGATATAAAACGGATGTACCGAGGATGTTCTCCACATAACTGCAATCGGTATTCAATAACTATTTATAAATGGATTAAAATATGCATTTCAAGTTGGCGCGTACAGGACGAGTTTCGTCTCTAGAGCAAAGCACGTGATGCATAGCAGCAATTGATGCATGTACCGTATGTACCGTTGATGCTAGTTGAGGTACTGTCCCAATCGTTGTTATTCGCGACTGATAAATATAAAAATTTCCAATAACAAGATTCTAACCTAAAAAAATTGTATAAATATAGTTGTACACAGACTTAAAAAAGTCTAGAATTGACACTTCTTCATTTTTTTTTAAAGGACAGTGAGCGGATACAGTCCCAGCTCTGCTGCCATTTAATGAAGGGGACATGAAAGAACAAGCAAAAGGACATCATGCAAATGGGCCTTTTCTGAAATTGCCGGCCAGAAAAAAATAATGCTATAAATCGTTAGAACTGGTCATTTGGAGCAATAGTCATTATATTTTTGGGACATTTTTACACAGCACCACAGTCCAAAACTATGCAGAGCTTGTGCTATGGGTACCAGACAGTGTATATAATACTTATATACTTTTTTATATATTTCCAAACATGGCTGAGCAAATCGTCAAACGTTTTGCATTTTACGTAATGGTGTGTATTAGCTGGTTAATTCATCAAATAGTTTCGTATCTTAAATACACAAATAGGCACATCATGATCTGGCCAATTCTACGATCGGACTTGGATAGATAGATGTCAATAATAGGTAAACTTCCGTTTGTACCCGACTGCGCCAGAAGGAGGGTTATTTAATGTCTCTTTCTCGCTCACTCTCACAATGGGGTGGAACGAGCCGAGAAACCGGTAGATATAGTCCACCTGGTAGCTTATTGTGCACTTGAGCTTGTTTTTATGCGTTGTTTGTGCCTTAATAACAATTGGTCAAAATGACAAGCTCTTGTATGACAATGTCACAGAATGACTCACAGCTTTCGTGTCATAATAACAATCGCTCAAAATGACCTATTGTTGCTCAAAATGACAAGATCTCATATGAAATTATCTGTTTTTCAAACCCTTATAGCAGGTTATAGAATCAACCCACAGCTTTGGTGCCATAATGACTATTGCTCCAAATGACCAGTTCTAACGATTTATAGCATTATTTTTTTCTGGCCGGCAATTTCAGAAAAGGCCCATTTGCATGATGTCCTTTTGCTTGTTCTTTCATGTCCCCTTCATTAAATGGCAGCAGAGCTGGGACTGTATCCGCTCACTGTCCTTTAAAAAAAAATGAAGAAGTGTCAATTCTAGACTTTTTTAAGTCTGTGTACAACTATATTTATACAATTTTTTTAGGTTAGAATCTTGTTATTGGAAATTTTTATATTTATCAGTCGCGAATAACAACGATTGGGACAGTACCTCAACTAGCATCAACGGTACATACGGTACATGCATCAATTGCTGCTATGCATCACGTGCTTTGCTCTAGAGACGAAACTCGTCCTGTACGCGCCAACTTGAAATGCATATTTTAATCCATTTATAAATAGTTATTGAATACCGATTGCAGTTATGTGGAGAACATCCTCGGTACATCCGTTTTATATCATAACAAAAGACCGATCATCATTAAATCATTATGGCGCGTACAGGACGAGCTCGTTCTGTACCCGCCATATTCAATTAGCATTTTTATGAAAATGGTAAGCTGTACTCTTTTTTAGGGTTTCGTAGTCCTACAAGGAACCCTTATAGTTTCGTCATGTCCGTCCGTCTGTCCGTCTGTCCGTCTGTCCTAATCCTTTACGGCTTAATAACTTCTACAGTTATAAACATAAGTGAATGAAATTTTGTTAAAAAATAGGACAGATATAGATCTCAATTTTAAAAGAATAAAAACATCTTGATTACGTATTTTAGGGGTGGTGCCCATACATGTGAAATGGGGATGGATTTTTTTTTTCGCTGCACCCCCTCGTGTGGCGTATCATTGAATAGATCTACTAAAATGATGGTAATGTTTCATACACCACTTTTTTATCAGGTCTACCATCTGCGAAATATAGCCTGCCAAAATGGCTTGCAATGTGTCCCCCCCCTGCCATTTCTAAACTATGCAACGTAGAAACTTATAATCTTACACTGATAGACCTTTGTAAAAACTCTCTTTTAAAATTATTTCGAGCATAATGTGATTATAAATTATTGAGTTATAGAGAGAAACCTGAAAAATACTTAAAACGTCCTAGTTCAAAGGTCATTGACCTTAGAGAAAAATTCTCATAGCAAATAATGCTCCTTTAGCTACATTCTATTTGAAAAAATCCAATCGTCAAGTGACGTCTAGCGGCTATTGACAACACTCTCTGAGTCGCCAATGCTGCCGTCTATTGTAAAAACTAAAATAGCTATGATTAATATTCGATTTGATTTGTTTGTAACACCTACTTAAAGAACCCTATAATACTGAGCATGGCCCGACATGCTCTTGGCCGGTTTTTAAATTAAGGTACAGCGCAGTACACTCTCGTACATGCTTTTCATGTTATTTAAATAAAAATACAATACTTGGCGCGTACAGGACGTGGGACACTAAAAAAAAAAAAAAAACCCGCGGAATACATAACCTCCTCTTTTTTTTGAAGTCGGTTAAAAATGCGACTAAACTACGCAGAGCTTGTGCTATGGGTACTAGACAATAGACGTTAGGTATCCGTGGTCAGATCAGTTTGTTAGATTAACAAGTAAACAATTTTATTATTTATGCAGGGAACAAGGCTGGAATTCCAGACTGTCATTAATTAATACTGTGACATTCAAAAAAAACTAATAGAATTCTGTCTAAATTGAATAAACGATTTTGACTTTGAATTGACTTTATTTTCGTTTGGGTTTAATGGTTTAATTGTGAAATGACGTTCTTGAATCTAGATTCATGCTTGATTAGTGTTTTAGAATTCGGGCCTGAAGACACAAATTCAAATTATTTATTTGTGACAGACAAGTAATAAATAGGTCTCAATCAAATACAATACAGTACCATATGAAGGGTACTGGAAAAGAACAGCGAATGTCACAACTTTTTTAACCGACTTCAAAAAAAGGAGGAGGTTATGTATTCCGCGGTTTTTTTTTTTTTTTTTTTTTCATGTATGTACTCCGATTCCTCCGAGATTTATGGGCCGATTTACGTGGTTGTTTTTTTATTTGGTAGAGGAAACCCGCGCGGTAGTCCCATATAAATTTTATCGACTTAGGTTGAGTAGTTTTTTAAGCAGCTTCAATAAATTAGTTTATTTTATTTTCGCCTATCTAGGCGAAGCTAAAATATCATCATATCATCATCATAATATCATCTAGATAGATGATCTGCTCATTGGTTCGTTTTTCTGAGAATTCTTGGCCGATATGCGTGTTTTTTTTTCACGATAGTGATTGGACGTTTGGAAGAACATGAGCGAGACCTTTGCCCAGCAGTGGGACAGCAAAGGTTAATAAAAAATATTTTCTCAAATTGGTTATACAACGTGTATCAGAAATGCGTGGTCATATTTTAATAGCCCATTTAGGGCATGGCATAGAACAACTTTTACTATAGGACCAACTCTGAAATCGCTAAAAAAATATCAGCTGTTCCCTACTAAATCATCGATGTTGCTCGACAACATGTAAGGATCAGCTGATATTTTTTTCGCGATTTCAGGGTTGGTCCCAAAGTGAAAGTTGTTCGATAGCATGCCCTGAATAAGCTCTTCAAATATGACCACGCATTTCTGATACACGTTGTATAAACATTTATGAATCAACCCTCGGAATTATCAACTAAAAAGTATGAAATAAAACTTTTTAAGAAAAAATAAAACCGACTTCAAAAACCTTAACTAAAAAGTAAAAAATAATCATTGTATGTATTTTAAAATCTTGACATAAACCAATATTTTGAAGGCGGCGCATAATTTTCATGTACGTTCACATAAACTGTTTTTTACTATAGATATGCGCTCGATGGTAAATTACATTTACATGACGCAAAGGGTCAACCACGCGCCGCCTTCAAAATGTTGGTTTATGTTAAGATTTTAAAATACATACAATGATTATTTTTTACTTTTTAGTTAAGGTTTTTGAAGTCGGTTTTATTTTTTCTTATTATTTTTATTTTTTAATGGAAATGTATACATTGTTTATGAAACTTTCGTTTGCAATCGCCAGATTTATTATTATGTGCCGGTTTGTCATAAGAAACAGTTTCTACATCCATTGATCTCAATAATTAACTAGCAACATTCCAATTTTTAAAAGCGTTTTTCTCTTGGTTGACTTCTGTAGACATACTCTGTTCTTTGGGCAATGTATATACATTGTTTATAAAACTTTCGATTGCAATCGCCAGTATTTTTTTTGTACTGGTTTGTCATAACAAACAGTTTCTACATCCATTGTTCTTAATAATGAACTAGCAACATTCCAATTTTTAATGCGTTTTTCTCTTAATTGACACCTGTGGACAGACCCTATTCTTTGCCTGTACCCTTCATATGTGATCAACCCTTTGATTATGATCAGCCTCATGGCATACAAATGTCATAGAACAAAAATGTCATAGGTTGGTATACAGTCTTGTCTCAGATTAATAACTATAGTATGTTATTAATCTGAGAGTCTTGTGGTCTAATTATATAAATTGCATGGTATAATAAGATGTTTCACCAGGTACTCTCTTCCCGTGACAGCTAGGTCACGTGATTGCCTCCGTAATACGTCGTCGGCTGTGAAGCCAATAGCGGGCTGTTAGCGTGACACTTGTCAGTTTGATGTGCTGCCACGTTGTGTAAATAAATTACCCGAGCGAAATGCATTTTTTCATTTACTTACTTCTATAAAGAATCATTTTTGAACTAGTAATTTTAAAAAGTTTCTTTTAATAACAAATTGATGAATAACACGAGATAACAAATAGTTAGGCTAGTTAGGAATTTATTTTATATTCATTATGAACAAAAATCTCCTTAACTATATAGAATATATCAATAAATGGCAACACTGATTGTGACGTAGCTTGGAGGCATCGCGCTGTCATCGTGACAAGAGAATATACCTGGTGATACATCTTATTATACCCATGGTATAATAACATGTTTCACCAGGTATTCTCTTCCCGCAATGACAGCGCGATGCCTCCAAGCTACGTCACGATCAGTGCTGCCATTGATTGATATCTTCAATATACTTAAGGAGATTTTTGTTCATAATGAATATAAAATAAAATCCTAACTAGCCTAACTATTTGTTATCTCGTGTTATTCATCTAATTAGTTAATAAAGGAAACTATATTAAATTACTAGTTAAAAAATGATACTTTATAGAAGAAAGTAAATGAAAAAATGCATTTTACTGGGGTAATTTATTTTCACAAAGTGGCAGCACATCAAACTGACAAGTGTCACGCTAACAGCCCGCTATTGGCTCCACGGCCGATGACGTAGTACGGAGGCAATCACGTGACCTAGCTGTCACGGGAAGAGACTACCTGGTGTTGTTATACCATGATTATACCATGATAAATTGTACTTGTGTTTGTCATATTCAGAGACGATTCTAAGCGTGAACTCATGCTTCCAACTGTCAAAATGCCGACTATTTACTATACTACATGATGATGTGTATCCGTGCCATATTTAAGGAGGTGATTATACCACTGATACTGAACACGAATCAATAAAAAATCAATACAAAAAAAAACATTTTTATAAAAATAGCTATTTCTAAACAAACACTCTAAATTAGGTGTGCCGTCGTCGTCAACCTGTGTGCAAACTTATTACAGCATGATTGATGGTCTCACCTCTTCCGTGATGGTAGTCCAGTCCTTGTCACTGAGGCCGAGCTTAATGTCAGCCATGTCACCTTCCACTATCACTATCCTGTCTGCGAAGTGAGGCTGCTTCTCACGGACCATGTCGAACACCTGGGCAGGATAGCAGCATAAGATCATTATGAAATTATGGTGTTTTGTGATTTCACTGATGATGGGTTTGTGATTGGAATCGTGTAGCTCTGTGTAGAAAGAGCCGCACCTGTCATAATTTCCGACTGATAACATAACATAACATCACGCCTGTATTTCCCCGAAGGGGTAGGCAGGGGTGTATAGTAAACCCACATTTCGCCAGTTATGTTATAGTCCCATGTAATAGGGGGCGAGCCTATTGCCATTAACCGGGCACAAATCCATACTCCGGGCTGTTACTGAGAATTTCCTAATGAATAAACCCAATAACACTTTGCCCGACCCGGGAATCGAACTCAGGACCCCACGCTCAGCAATCGCGCTTGCGACCACTAGACCAACGAGGCATTATTTATTATTTTAATAATAATACTCGATGTAAACCGGTTAAACTTGCTTTATTATGAAACAAAACGATTTGAGAATAGAACAGATTCGGAAACGCTATTCATAGTTCTTTAATTTTACATCGAGTGCTTTTCGACAACAAATGACTCTCTAAAGCAGCGACAACACAGCCCCTAGACGGATATTGTTGAATTTAATGCGTACAAACAATTCTGCCACTAGCTGAGGTATGAGGAAGCGGGGTACTGCGATCCGGTTGGCCCTGACAATGTCATTATGTCATAGAAACTTCAAACTTTGTAGGGTTAGAGACGAGACAGATTTAGATTCAACACGATATAATATCGATAAAATATTATTTTATCGATATTATTTTTATGTAATACGTAGTATTAATTATAAGGATTTTAGCTTCTTATTTCTTTTAATATTATTTAATAATAAAGTAATTAATATACTAATAATAATAGTAAGTATTACATGTAGGGAGGGAGTCTTTCAAAATTATCTTAATTTTGAAAGTAAGACGGGTGCTCTGTACTTTCAGAATTAAGATAATTATATCTTTAAAAATATCTTTATGTATTTATTTGGTGTTGAATATGGAGTTATTATTTTGTAAAGCGGATATTTTAAAAGAGGTAATTGTCCGTTTATATAGTAAATAAATATTAAATAATAAAATAATTAATTTAGTAGTAGTATTATATTATTTATTTTACCCAGCAATATTACACAAAATGTTACATTAACATACTAGGTACTACGTCTAGGTATAAATATTATTGTACCTACTTAACATTTAAAAGTGAACACAGCATGGAACAAAAACAAATATTATTGCAAACTATAACAGCTAATTAGCACGTAAATAAAACGTTATTCAAAAGAAAAGAACCTACTCAAAAATAACTTAAATTTAAAGGACAAAAAAAATAAAAAATAATCACCACTAATCATTTTTTAAATAAATTAATTTTATATATGTATAGCCTTCGAATAGTGCATTTGTAACTTTGAGCTTTTATAATAAAGCCATTCTAAATACCATTCGATATAATCAAATAAAACAAATTTTGTGACTAATGAATATAACAACTAATAACTGTAATTTGGTTCTAGTACTCGCTGGCAGCTACCGCGGCACCACTCACTTCGCTCGCTCACAGTTCTAACCTTGATATATTTCTGATTGTTTTTATATAAACAATGTTGAATTAGACAGTAAACTGTACAATTGTCGTCAATGTAACCTCAAATTATGCGACTGCTCAAGAGGTCTCTTTTGGGTATTGAAATCTTTTTTATTATATTATTTAAGTAGTAATTGAAAGCGAAATTCTGATAGTACTGAGTAATTTTTTCAGTGTTTACGTGTCAAACCGCGTTTGACAGTATTATTGTGATATTTAATAGGTTTTAACAAAACCAAACATTTTCAGGGATGTAATAGTGCGATTGATTTTAATTGAGGAAGTTTTTCGCAAAGAGGCCTTCGAAAGAAGTAAAAGACCAAGTAGCTTCATGGAGAAATATTACACATCCGTGCAAATCTTAAATAAAATCGAATGTGACACAAAAGTTGTTATTTTACTAAATTATTCATTCCTAGCTGTGCTTTTGACCCTGTCCGTGTGGAAGTTGTAAATTAACATCGTGGGCCTTACTCCCGACTGGTTCAAGCTCTGAACCAAATCGAGCTAATTTCAATTCCTAGAAAAAAGCAGTACGATTTGACACTAACTCGAATTCAAATTCGATTGATACAGCACTCGATCCAGGCGGGGTCAGGAGTAAGGCTTAGAAGTGGGTAGCTACTCTAATAACTAGCTAAATAGCGGCTATTCAACAAATAGCCATGGCTACTTCGATCAATGACTACGATATCTGTCAACACGATAGCTAGCTATTGGCTACTGCTTCGAATAACCAACAAGTTTACGGTGTAGCGGGCAGCCGCCGCGCTGCCGTGAGCTGACCAAGTAAAATAGCTATTGGCTATTGGTAGCTAGCTAGCGACTTTCTTTATTTTTACGATTTCTAACTTAACTTAGTAGTCAATTAGGTTTAAAATCGTTTGAGATCTATAATTTTGTTTGTACAACAAAAGAAGGGTCTTTTGTTGTAGTGTTTACTGTAATTTTATTAGTTAATTTTAAATTTTCAATGTTTTCGACAGTTAAATATGTAGTAATTAGTAATACGTAATAAATGTAAAAATACGTACGTACGAAGGAAAGTTTTTTTTTTTTCAACAATACAATACAATACAAATACTATTGTACACAAAAGAAGATAGCAACATATATGACTTATATAGAACACATGTACAATGGGCGGTCTTATCGCTCAAGGCGATTTCTTCCAGACAACCTTAGGATGGACAATATGGGCAAGTAAAGAGAGGGGTAGTACGCAGTGTAACAACATAATAGAATACATATACTACATAACATAAATACTATACATATATCTATAACTAAACTACATAAATATAAGATACAATAAACATAATAAATACAATACAATATGTCTAAATATTACATAATGTACCTGCCAGAAATTACAGTGATGATAGGTAGCGATCATTTACCAGTTTTTTAAATATAGGCAAAGATTGAGCACGCCTCACTTGTACTGGCAAAGCATTCCACAGGCGAGCAGCCTGGGGCCTTATTATGAACTCTTATTTCCAGGCAGTTCTCGCTGTAAAGTGAACTGCCTGGCAAATTCGTATTAGTAACTCAATTGCCAGCGAATCAGCGGTCACGTGACACTACAAGCCGACTTTTGCCCGTATTTTGGCTGACTGGCTGGCGATAACCGTATTATGAACGCTTGTTTGACGTTTCATTTCTGTTTTTTTCAGTCAATAAGTGACATTAGAAACCAGTCAGTAAAAGCTGTCTTGGAGTACCTTTTATTGAATTGCTTTGAGTTCGTTTGGTAATAATAATCCACAATAATAATTCTAACACTAACATGTGCGATGATTACGAAGTATTTGCGTTTCTGGAAAGCGACGCTTCAGGGCAGACACTCACAACGGGAGAAAAGGAGACGAATGCGTGAAAAATGCGAATTTAAAAACTCCCACAATACTTCTAATTGACTTTATGTAACGCACCGACGACGACTAGAAATCTTGTTCTCTGAACTAAATAACATGAAATGGAAAATTATTTTCTTTGTATTTTATTACATATTTTAAGCCAAATAATATCACACCTATCGCTTACGCCATTCTAATACGTATTGTTTAAAACTTTAATTTAAAGTAATAAGAAAATAATAAGATGTATTGAAATCTCTTTGTTCCCGCCTACGATTATCTTCCCGCTGACTTTTAAATGGGGTGTCGTTCGGAAGCGTAAGACCGCTAACCATTCATATAAATATAAATTTAGCAAAATGTGGTAAAATCAACACATTATTATTTTTGTTGTAGGCAAAATACGTTGTTTTAAATATTTCATTATACTTCTGTGTTCATGCAACTAATATTTTGAATTTTTAATATCAATACATTACAAAAATAAAACCGTAACTTACCGACAAAAAAATTAATCTTGTTCCTAAACGTCACCGTCAAAAGTTAAAAGACAGCCATAGACAACTTATCCATCCAGAAGTCAGCCAGGTTTACGCACGTCATAATACGACATTTTACAAGGCAGTTAAATGGATTGCCTGGAACTTGCATGGTTTTTTAAAAGCTCATAATACGGCCCCTGAACTGTAAAAGAATTACCAAAGAAATTTGTGGAATGCGATGGTATCGCCAACGTGAGGTTTTCTGATGACCTTAAGAGCCTCGAATGTGTGTCACGAAGGAACACTAACTAACTAAAGGACTAACTAAAGGAGCATTCTTTGCTAAGATCATTTTTCTCTAAGGTCAATGACCTTTGATCTAGGACGTCTTAAGTATTTTTCAGTGTTCTCTCTATAACTCAAAAAATTATAATCACATTATACTCAAAATAATTTTAAAAGAGATTTTTTACAAAGGTCTATCAACGTGGAGAATTATAAGTATCTACGTTACATAGTTTAGAGATGGCAGGGGGGGGGGACACATTGCAAGCCACTTTAGCTGGCTATATTTCGCAGATGGTACACCTGATAAAAAAGTGCTGTATGAAACATTACCTTCATTTTAGTAGACCTATTCAATGATACCACACACGAGGGGGTGGAGCGAAAAAAATATTTTCATCCCCATTTCACATGTATGGGCGCCACCCCTAAAATACATAATCACGCATTTTTTATTCTTTTAAAATTGAGATCTATATTTAAACTATCTTTTAACAAAATTACATGTTCTTATATTTATAACTGTAGAAGTTATTAAGCTGTAAAGGATTAGGACAGACGGACAGATGGATAGACGGACAGACGGACGGACATGACGAAACTGTAAGGGTTCCTTGTAGGACTACGGAACCCTAAAAAAGGTACATATATCATTTATCGTGTACGTATCGGTCGGAACAAAAGTTCGTTTATCGTTGAACGGGAGTAGACTCCCTGGCTGTTATAGGTATATAAAGATTGAATGTTTGAAATCGTAGTTTTTTTTTTTTTTGTAGATTGCAAAATATTCTACTACCTATATTTTTCAATTTCGTTGATAGTATGGAGAACTTTGTTTCATCGATAACAGATTTAGTACATCACTAGATTCACTAGTTACATTGACAATTAAATAGAGGGAAAGAGATAGTGTATTAAGTGCTTGCGTAAGAAAGAGATGTTTTGTGAAAGACATCAACGTGCCGTCTGCACCTTTGGTGTCCGTTACGAATTAACCAGTATAAGATGAACTCTCATTAAATATTAAATCAGTTGAAAAATCTAATTGGATAATGACATTATTAACTTAACGATGAAATGTTATGCCGTCTTTCTGGACACTCAAAGTCTTGCTGTTTTTACAACACAATCGTACTGTGCAAGAAGTCATTATAACATTTATTTGTAAATTTTGTGTTCACTAACACGGAAGTGTCAACGGCTCACAGAAGTGGTCGTAACTGATTCAAATTGTTTGAGTGGCGGCTTACATACAGGATTTTTCCCTTATGTGTGATAGAAATCGGTCGCCTGTTATGTGGCGTCTAGGGGCTGTGTCGTCGCTGCTCTAAAGAGTTTCCGTCAATTTCGCGTTGCGTTTTCGAATCCGTTCGTTTCTCAAATCGTTTTGTTTCTTATTAAAACAATTTTAACCGGACTACATCGTGTATTATTATTAAGGTTGCCTGGAAGAAATCGCTGATCGCGATAAGGCCGCCATTTGTACAATAGTTTAAATGCATATTCAATGTAATGTTTTTTATGGTGTACAATAAAGCATATATAAATAAATAAATTGTTTTCCTAACGTTTCGAATGCTTTGCAGCGTTCGTGGTCGCAGAAAGTGGTCGTTTTGTTCCGTTTGCCGGTCAAATTTCACTTCAGAAACTGAAACTTTTGGAACGTTTGTGAATAGCACCGCAGCTACGTCCATTCCGTAAACGGTTTTCAATTGATCAAGGACATTACTGATCAGAGTCAGAAATTTTAAGTTCAATGAACTTAGTTGTTAGAATACCTCAAGTCTCTATCACGTTGAAAATAACAGATTTAATGAGCAACTTAATGCGGTGAAGTGTATGACTGTAGTCTTCGAAAATTCTTACAGAAAAAGGTTACTCACAGGATCCTGCAGAATGACGTGTAATCTTTCTTGTGTCGTCTTCCCTTTCTTTGCACTCATTAATAAGTACATCTTCTTCAGCTTGCATGCCCTGTTAAACAAGGAAACATATTTTAAATGCTTATAAAATTCAAGGCAAGGGTAATTTACGGTAGTTGGGAATTTACGGTAGTTAGACTGTGATCTGGTCGGCTTTCTGTCTGTATTGTCTCCTCGGATTCTTGATCTCGATCGGCGATTCGATTGCGAAAGGGCGCTGACCTGCCTCGTAAGTTCGCTTATTTGTCTTGCCATCAACTCGAGCGCAGATTCCGATGATGTAGATGTTGCTGCGGCTACCTGAGGTGTAGATGGTACGATTTCATGTACACTGTCAGCCAAATCTGCCAGCGTTTGTAAATCCGATGTCTTTTGAGACACGATGATTGGCTGTAGTACGGTGGGCAGGCGACTAGTCCAAATAGTCCGAATGAAATCGTCAGGGACCGTGGGGCCTGCCAACCGTTGCAGGTGGCGCAGGAATTGCGATGGTCGACGGTCGCCCAGTTCCTCATGCATAAGTAGTTGTTTTACTTCTTTTTCTCGAGATGCCGATAAACGTTTAATGAGTTCGGATTTCAAACTTTCGTACTTTCCGGTTTTCGGGGGCGACACAATTATATCTTTGACTTCGGCGGCATACCTGTGTTCCAAGGTTGAAGTCACGTAGTAAAATTTTGTGTCTTCGTCCTTGATTCTTGAAAGGGCAAAATTTCCTTCCAGTTGTGAAAACCAAACAGCGGGCTCTTCTGCCCAAAACGGGGGTGGTCGAACGCCGACACGAAAAAGTTCGGTCGTCCTTCCTGAATCAGCATTGCCCCCAGCTGATAATTCTCCATCAGATTTTTCCATCGGGGTCACCAGTGTAGAGAAACGATAGGGTAAAGAAGAAAGATAAAATGCAATGAATAGATTATTAATTTGTTTGATTGACAGATTTTTATTATTCGTCGCAAGGCAACCTGATTGACGTCTGTCTAATATTTTTATCTTTTTGGTTCATTGAATGAGATCGAGACACCATAGAGGTGGAGTACGCCACACTGGCATTAATTCCAATGATTTTGCTATCAACACTTGCTTGATTATCCAGAATGCTGGTTTATTTTTCTACTAGCCTTTTTTTCTCAAAATGTTTGGTTAGGTCGGGTTAGACCTGGTTGAATATTAGTATTTTAATGGAGAGACTGCCATATTTAGACCCCAACACCCAATTTTTGGGCAATACTGATATCCTTAAATTAAACTAGTTGTGAGATTTTTCCGGATTCTACTTTCCGGTAACGACTGCCAACAATATTTGTATGAAAACCGGGATGAGCATGCACATAGAGCTGTCACTGAATGTGCTTGCTGAACAACGAAGGGGCCTCAATGTGTAAGGAACGGTCAGCCATCCGTGGGCTTACCGCGGAAGTTAATCTCACAGGCCACAATCAGTGTGATTCTTATACAGCCGTGAGCCCCTTTGATATAATTATAACAGGCCTATTTTTTTAAGTCATCTTCTATCATACAGTATTACTTGATCCCCTCACCTGAAGAGTTTCTCAATGAGCTGCTTGCCGAGGAAGCCGGAGCCGCCCGTCACGAACACCGCGGCACCGCTGTAGAACTGCTGCACGGCCGAGTCTCCGCGGACTATCACAGCATTCATTGCCTTCTGATGCGAGAAAGCCGCTAATTCCACCTCTGCTGCCGGATCCATGGTTGCAATCTTTAATCAAAACATATTTTTAATGAATTTCTTATGTACCCAAAGGGTGCCAACGGGACCCTAGACTATTACCTGTGCTATTACTCTGCTTACGCCGTCTGTCGTCGATCCAGCGGTCCATCCGTCTGTCTGTCACAGGGCTATTTTTAACCGTAATAGTTAGCCAGTAGAAATTTTCACAGAATATGTTTACAACTACATACACTTATTTAGAAAGGTCCTTTTCTCTCATACCTCCTTTCTCTCATAGAAGAAACTAGTCATTTTTTTCCAACGTTTTTGTCCCTGTTCTATCTTAACCTCTAATTTGGAGCGGCCATCTTACGCGATCTGTCATAACTGGCAAGCCCCCAAGGTCACGTCAAGGCCACTCAAGGTCACGTACGAATTCATTGCGACCCTAGCAACATTTATAATGGCGGGAAATTCAATTATTTATTTAACGTTATTTTTAGTTTATTCCAAACTTCTTAAGGGATCATTGTAATCATCATTATGAACAACTTTTACTACAGGACCAACCCTGAAATCGCGAAAAAAAACTGTTGTTTCCAACATTTGTGTTTACACAAACTGACAATATGTAGGAATCAACTGATTTTTAAATTTGTTTATAATGATGAGGACTACGACCCCTTATGAGGTTTAGTATAAACTAAGAATGAGGTTGTATATGCTTTATTGTACCTACACCTAATTGAAATCATTTCAAATTTTTTGAAAAAGCAATTTTTAATGTCTTCACAAAAATGCGTTCAGAGCACTGTTGCGGCTGCCGCGCTATTGTAGTGCATCGTATGTTTGCCGAAGCGCGTACCGACGCGACGGATTCAACGCCGTTTGGCGTAAAAAGTCCGCGTCACTAATTCCCAGGCTGCGCGAAAGCCCCAACTCCATCCTGCGCATGATAGCCGCCCGGGCTGACAGTCCGCTGTGGGTGCTGGTCAATCTGACCAAGACACTTTTAGTTATTAAGTACTAACATAGAATAAGGCACTTTGTTACTAACACACTAGACACAATTGTTGACTGTTTCAATAATAATAAATAAAAAAGATACGCGTCGAATTGAGAACCTCCTCCTTTTTTTTCGTCGGTTAATAAAAAGGCAAAACGAATTATTTTATCACTTCCGATTGCTGTTCTGATTTTGGCGCTGCTCCTTTCCACCTGACATCCCTAGATCTACAGGCTGCCACAGTTATTTGATTACCTTCCAGGGGCCAAGTCACCGGTGGTCAGGGCTCTAGAGTGAAGATTCCAAAAACTCTGCTTTCTGTATCAAGTCCTTGATCCAGCTGCGTAACAAGAGCCTCTTTAGATATTGATCGAGGCTCTTAGCTATTAGATCAGTGAGAGTAACTACTATCGGCACAGTGACTGCTATGTGAATCGATTTATCACCATTATATCAGGCTTATTGGCAACAAAAGTCCAAATCAATCTATCATCACCAACAGGACTTTTATTGCTATTATCCAATGTGATATGACCATTTACAAGAACTGGCTTGGGCACACTTGCTATCGTAGTTTTTTCGATTTAAGTAATCATATCATAATCATTTATTTGCATCTTAAAAAGTACAACCTTACAATTTCTTATTAAATAGGTACTTACAATGTTATTATATTTTAGTAACAACATTTTCTTGCGTCAACATAAACTGAAAAACACACGTATACAAATTCTGGATACAGAAACTATTTCTCTCACACAGTACAAATAATGGTTGTTATAGGTACTACAGGTCAACATTTTTAGGTATCAGAAACATTAAACAATTACTTCAGACATTACTGCCAATAGTTTGTTAGTACAGAAACTTATATCTATGTTAGTAACAACGTAACATTAATTAAATATTTTCTATGATTGCCCGATGCACCGCTTACATCCACATGTGTATGTACCCAGTGCCTCATGATCGGGCAGTCAGGCTTATCACCAATAACCTTGAGAATGGTGTTGGTGCTCCCACGGACTGCGCATCAGACGCGACACGTTTGCCTATAACCGTGTGGATCCCGTCAGTGTGCGCTAGAGCAAACATGGCTGACGCACTACAGTATCGCGGGAGCCCCAACAAATTTTTAATGCGCCACCCCACGCGGATATGCAGTTGGCAAATAAGTTATAAGGGATTGACTAAGTGCGTAATAAAGTGTAAGTACTGCTTTTCTGTTACAAAAGTGACGGATTTTTTAAACACATATTTTTAATTTCATAAGATTGCAATTTTTTTTCTTCTTTTTTTAATGAATATTTTTGGAAAATTTTACACCGTACTAGTCCCAAACTAGTTCAAAATAAGTTACTATACCACCTACCCTGTTCGTTGATGGAAAAAATTCAACAATCTTACCATGTCTCTTTTGTGGAATAAGAAACTACGCAATTAAATATCCAAAAAAACTATCATAAAAAGTAGATTTCATTATAACTTTTTTTTTTAATCAGATATTGTTTACAATTTATTTTCCTATAACGAGCAGGGTGTAGTGAATTTTATTATAATAATGAGTAATATGACGTCGGTACCTTTTCGTTTCACAAAGATAACTTGTTGGTGGTTTTATTTAATAAATATTTTTAATTGTCTATGAACACACCACAACTACCACCACCAACTTATAGTCGCAATATGTTTGCAATTTTATAATAATTAGGTAATCATTTGCAGTCAGTGTCGAAAATGGATTGCATTGAATTTAAAATTCAAATTAAATAGAATTAGGAGCCAGCAGAATAATATTATTTTAAAAACAGGTTTAACCGAATTACATCACGTATATTATTTAAATAGGTTTTCCTGACGTTTAGAAAAATTTGCAGCGTTCGTGGTCGCAGGTAGACTAAGATAACAAGGTGTCTTAACAGATATTTTTAAATATTATTTTAATCTACCGTACAATTTTTCATAAATTAAAATCGTATTGATGCACGCAGTAATCACTCACAATGTCATTGCAGTGTTTGCAGTTACAGTGTAGCGTGCTGTTTGGGACTTGATTATTTTTAGAACTGGGTTCCAAACAGGTGTAGCTGCGAACCATCTACTCTATTAAAATTAGCATGGTTTTTAATTGCAATAGCCTCACGGAGCATTCTAGGTACATATCGGTTTTCCTTCGCCAGGATTTGTGATTTATCAAATCGAAGAAAATGGTTAGGTTTGTCTAAGGCATGACACTGCAGACTTTGTGGCGCGTCTGTTTTTGACGTACGCTATATGTTCTTTAATTCTAGTGGCTATACTACGCTTTGTTTGCCCTATGTATCACATTCACCCACAATCACAATCAATCTTGTAGACCCCTGCATCTTGTAAGGGAATTCACTTCACCGGTGTGAGCAGTAGGCTGATCTTTCTTTGTGGCTTGAAATACGTTTGGATAGAAGCTGAGCTGGGAATCGATACTTTAGGAATGTCAAAAAATGACAACCTGTATTTTTATGCCACTAACCGATTTTGTCGATAATACGGTTTAATTCACTCCAACAAATATTGAAGATTGAAGGAAGACCACGAAATCTACTATAGTTTACGTACATTTCAATAAAATTATACCAAGGCAGTGAAATTAACTAAAAATCCGGCCAAGTGCGAGTCGGACTCGCGCAGTAAGGGTTCCGTACCTCTCAATGACCTGATACCCCATAAAAACTGATTTAATTTACGAGAGTTTATCAAAAGACATCAACGTACAGTGCGCGAAATATGAATTATTGCATGCCTTTCTTACGCAGGTACCACCACATATGTCTATGTTTGTCTTATTTTTAGTATTTTTTGCTAAACTACATAATATGCACTATAATCTGACCAAGTTTGATGCTGGTATATATTACCGTTTTGAAGATAGAGCAGGAACAAAAACGTTGAAAAAAATGCATGTTTTTTGAGGTTTCTTGTATGGGGACCCCCTTTGGTTTTAGATGTTTTTTTTTGTTTTTAGTATTTGTCGTGATACACCTCATAGCAACACAATTTCTGAGAAAATTTCAACCGGTTACCTATTACCGTTCAAAAGATACAGCCCTGTGACAGACAGACGGACGGACGGACGGACGGACGGACGGACGGACGGACGGATGGACGGATGGACGGACAGCGTAGCGAGAGTAATAGGGTCCCGTATGGCACCCTACGGGTACGGAACCCTAAAAAATCGACACAAATGAATAAATGACTTATGACTTATTGTTTCGGATGAAACAATAAGTCATAAGTTTTTTTTGATGTTTGTTTCAACATAAAAAAATAAAAAAATAAAAAACAATCTGTATTTCATCTCAGACTTCTAATAAAAAGATTTTTATAAAATAATCTCAGTTTATAAAAGGCGGATTACATGAGAGAAAGTAGCCTAAATAGCTTTTTTGCAAAAAACACAAAATAATCACGCTGGCTGTGTTCGCGCTGCACTTTTCTACGCTCTTCTGGTGGTGCTTCCAAATTTTTCATTTTATTTAAAAGCCTTAAACTCCTTTTAGAAGCAATTCAAATTGTGTCATGTATTATGAATAAGTTTCGCGCTCGCTCCGCTCGCGCTATTTTTATGTAAAGGCAGTCTTGCTCCCTTAAACCTGCGGGGTAATGGGGTTTCCTATCACAAGTATTATTTCTGGCAAAAAGGATAATATTGAATAAAAACTGCAACTTCGTACCACATTTTATTCCTTCTCGTTGACTTTTCCCAATTATGTAGGAGTCAGCTTCCAGTCTAACCAGCTTCCCCGATTTAGAAAATTTTCAATAAGCAGTTGTCGAACAATCCTGTTTGTTATCTCGTTTTGTCTACGATTCACGTAACGAGATAAAAAGAAACAACAAACCAAATCGACTGACAACTGAGTTATCGTGTGGTTCTAAATCGGCCTGCATATGCGGGTGAACACTAGTATTTTACAAATTTTGGAAGTCATCGTCGTCATTACATCATTTACATAGTTTGCTTAAGAATAATAATTAATTAACTGCATAAGTTGTTGCAATATAAAACTTAGCTACAAGTGTAGCATCTAATAGTTTCTCCAGGTTGCTGGTGTCAGGGCACGCAGGGCATACTGTTAAGTGTCTCATCGTTTGTGGATAAGCACCTTTGCACTACAGGTTAGATTTATTTTCCTTTATTCATTGCTTTTCTTCTTTTCTTTTGACCAATTTAAGTCCGAAGCCCGTTCATAGATTTACAGGTTATCTGAGGCAGCTCATGTCTGGCAGGGACATTGTTAAAAGGTGTGGCGGACGCCGCGGACGGTCGTACTTGTGTAAAAACTGTGACAGTACTAGCAAATCCTAAAACAAAAGAGACTCAGGACAACTTTCTTTGGATACATTTTTACTCTTTTTGAAATAAAATTATATTGACATAATTGAATTTTTGGTAAAGCGCGATTTTTTTTCTTTCGAAATCAATAGGCCAAAAGTTTTTTTTCTAGTCAGACTCGGTTTCGTATAAGGATTAATTAATTGTATAGGTGGAAAACAATCTGAGCAGCAGAAGTTGTTTGGCTTGTTGTGTCGTGAACTGCACAAATAATGGAAATAACTTGCGTGTTACACGTTTCTAAAATCAGCCAGCAAATAGGAGCAAAGAAAGAAATGGATAGCTGCTGTGAAAAGGAATAGTAAGTGCATAACCTAAGCGATCTCTTGCTTCCGGCCGTAGCTCTGTCCATGTTCGGGAGCGAGGGTGCTTGGGAAGGCGTCGACTCCTTCTGCGAGGAAGTGATGCTTGCGAGATGGCTACGGAGAGAGTTCGAGAGGCAACGACCTCTCTTCCCAAACGCAGGAGATGGACTGGGTGCCGTAAGGCATACGCTGACCTTCAGCTACCTTAGGAGTGGGCTTGCGGGTGGCGGAATTGGGGTAGTCCGCTGGCCGATTAGGCAAGGTTCGTGACGGTGGTGCGTTGTGTTTTGTACGCGCTAGTCATGAGAAGGGTGCGGCTGATGTTGAGGCCACACGGGGAGAAGGGGCTCGCCTACTAGTGGCGAGTTGGGACCTTTCGGGGGAGGCTGGCGAATACAGAGCTTTTCCCAAGCCCTCAGCCAAAGAGAGGAACATCATGGTGGTTTAAGCCGGTAAGAATCCAACACTGGCTCCGGCTTCTCCGGGCACAGTGAGGATGAGGATTTATCCATGAAAAAAGCATGTGTGTTTTATTTTGGTTTTTCCTAGCCATATCATCTTTCACACGATCCATCTTCTAATTGATCTTCCACCATTATCATTACCGTCCACATTCAAACTAAGATCTTTCATAATCATAATCATTTATTTTGCTCATAAAACACGGTACAAGAGTTCTTAAATAGTAATAGTAAATATGTCCAACGTGTTTGGTCAGTTCTTTTCTTATAACAAGCTCCTCATTCCGCATCACATGTCCACACCATGACAATCTATTGCCAATCAACTTGTCACCGAAGTTACTTTCTAATGATCAGTCAAAAATGTTGAAAGCTGTTTCAGTATCTTCAAGATTTGAAGACACGATGCCGTTGAATGCCGCAGAAGTAGTCGAATATGCGGCTCTGTCTCGTCAGAAGCCCATGAATGCTGTGATAGACCGCGGAGACTCAGCTGTGCAGCAGTTCTACTGCGACGCTACGGTGTTCGTGACGGGCGGCTCCGGCTTCCTCGGCAAGCAGCTCATTGAGAAACTCTTCAGGTGAGGAAATAAAATATTGTAGTTTTAAAAGTTCAAGTGTCTTATTAATCCAAGTAGTTCTATTCCCAAGCATCGCCACAACGACCGCTCCTGCGCTTTCCGCATTCAGCGGATTCCCGCGACCTTCACCAGGTCGTTGGTCCACCTTGTGGGGGGCTTACCCACGCGGCGCCTTTCAGTACGCGGTCGCCACTCCAGAACTTTACTGGCCCATTGGCCATCCCTTCTGCGAGAAATGTGCCCCACACACTGCCACTTAAGTTTGGCAATTCTTCGGGCTATGTCGGTTACTTTTGTTCTCCTGTGAATCTCCTCATTTCTGATTCATGCGATCACGCAGGGAGACTCCGAGAATAGCCCTCTCCTTCTCCTTTGAGTGACTTTAAGCCTTCTTATCACGCCCATTGTGATTGATCACGTTTCAGTGCCGTAAGTAATTACTGGCACACACTGGTCAAATACTTTCGTCTTGAGACACAGCGGTATTTTGGACAAGAAGATATCGAGTAGCTTCCCGAACGCTGCTCAAGTCGAGATTCGACGATTGAACTCTTTCTCGAAGTTGGACCTACCTAACTGGACAGTTAGGTAAATAATGTACCTTCTGTATAATAATAAATATACTTTTTGAATGTCATCTACTTATAGATGACATTCAAAAAGTATTCTTGAATGCATTTTAAAGTCTGCTGCTTTGAAAAATACTGAATTTGTAATGTGGGTACTGACGCAACAATTGTAATGAATAAATAATTAAATTCATTCGATTGATAATATTTTGAACATAATTAAAATACTCAATTTATAAGGAGTCCGTACTCTTTATACAACATGTTGATCTGTATTCGTGCCATATTTAAGGGGGTGACTATGCCACTGATACTGAACACGAATCAATAAAAAATCAATACATATTTTATTTTATTAATATACCTATTTGTAAACAAATTCCCTCCATGTGTCGCGTGGGACACAAAAACGATGCGTGCGAAACCACCAAAACAATTTGCAGGTATGTCCACCCTTTGACAATGCCGCCGATGATTTATTTTTAGAGTTGTTCGGGATTTACTCTCAAACCCTCGCTATGTTTCCAAGGGTCGATTTCACATAAAATTGGGTACCACGAATGATTTTACACTAATGAGATCAAAACACAAATGAAATGTAAATCACGCTAATGGCATGCATATTTTTATTGGTTTACAAAGTAAGTTTAGCCTTATTTATATTGATGAAGAATACTGTTAACAAATTGTAAAAAAGTTTATCAATTGTTGTTTCGATGTCAAAGGTTTTAATATTGTTCATAAGAAGACTTAATTTACATTTTTTAACCAATAAAAATATCGATATCATTAGTGTGATTCGGATATCATCTGTGTCACGATCTCATTAGTGTAACTTCATTCGTAGGCTGTGAAATCGACCCCCAAGTGAAAATTTGGGTATTAAATAATCGTAGAATTTTTAAGGTATTTTTAGATGACTAAGCACATTATTTATCACTTGGTGTAGAAATATGGCACGGTTACAGATAAACATCTTGTATAAGAGTTACGTGCTTCAATTTTTGTTTCTAACTAAACAGTTATACACGCTGAAATTTGAATCGCTTATTTCCCGAAAAGGAGTAATTGTACTCATCATTATGAACAACTTTTACTATGGGACCAACTCTGAAATCGCGAGAAAAAAATCAGGTGGTCCCTACATTTTATCGATTTAAAGTGAACACAAATGTAGAGACCAACTGATGTTTTTTTCGCGATTTCAGTGTTGGTCCCATAGTAAAAGTTATTCATAATGATGAGTACAATGACCCATTTTCGGGATTTAAGCGACTCAAATTTCAGCATGTATAATGTGTTATACTGGGTGTAAGGGGAACGCTTCCGAAAACGAAGATAGGTGCTGGTGATTACTGATACGAAACCACGAAAAAAAATGCGATTCTTTTTTTAGTTTTTTTCATATATATTTTTTTGCATTTTTCATACATAACCAGCTTTGGGCAGTTAAATAAAACTCATACATAATGAAAAATGTAAAAAATAAATAAAATAAATTTAAAAAGAATCGCATTATTTTTCGTGGTTTCGTATCAGTAATCACCAGCACTATCACCTGTCTTCGTTTTCGGAAGCGTTTCCCTGACACCCAGTCTAAATAACTGAAAACCTCTAAAGCGATCACTGTACGCTGTATGACAACTTTTACTATGGGACCAATACTGAAATCGCGAAAATAAAAACTTGTTGTTCCCTACGTTTTGTCGATTTATGTGTGAACACAAATGAAGGTAACAGCTGATTTTTTTTCGCGATTTCAGAGTTGGTCCCATATTAAAAGTTGTTCATACTGATGAGTACAAAGACCCCTTAAAAGGAGGACCCCTTTTCAGTTATTTCATGTGTAAAATACACATAATATCAGTATACAATAGAAATTTTAACTAGTCTAAAAAAGTTTCGGTTTCGGTTTCGGCCGAAACTGAGACTGAAGCCGAAGATTCGGGTTTGGATGAAAATCCTGTTTCGGTCAGACATGTGTCAAACATAAAGTTTGTAAACGCCCGGTGCGTTTTTTTTTTTGTATAAGAGTTACGTGCTTCAATTTTTGTTTCTAACTAAACAGTTATACACGCTGAAATTTGAATCGCTTATTTCCCGAAAAGGAGTAATTGTACTCATCATTATGAACAACTTTTACTATGGGACCAACTCTGAAATCGCGAGAAAAAAATCAGGTGGTCCCTACATTTTATCGATTTAAAGTGAACACAAATGTAGAGACCAACTGATGTTTTTTTCGCGATTTCAGTGTTGGTCCCATAGTAAAAGTTATTCATAATGATGAGTACAATGACCCATTTTCGGGATTTAAGCGACTCAAATTTCAGCATGTATAATGTGTTATACTGGGTGTAAGGGGAACGCTTCCGAAAACGAAGATAGGTGCTGGTGATTACTGATACGAAACCACGAAAAAAAATGCGATTCTTTTTTTAGTTTTTTTCATATATATTTTTTTGCATTTTTCATACATAACCAGCTTTGGGCAGTTAAATAAAACTCATACATAATGAAAAATGTAAAAAATAAATAAAATAAATTTAAAAAGAATCGCATTATTTTTCGTGGTTTCGTATCAGTAATCACCAGCACTATCACCTGTCTTCGTTTTCGGAAGCGTTTCCCTGACACCCAGTCTAAATAACTGAAAACCTCTAAAGCGATCACTGTACGCTGTATGACAACTTTTACTATGGGACCAATACTGAAATCGCGAAAATAAAAACTTGTTGTTCCCTACGTTTTGTCGATTTATGTGTGAACACAAATGAAGGTAACAGCTGATTTTTTTTCGCGATTTCAGAGTTGGTCCCATATTAAAAGTTGTTCATACTGATGAGTACAAAGACCCCTTAAAAGGAGGACCCCTTTTCAGTTATTTCATGTGTAAAATACACATAATATCAGTATACAATAGAAATTTTAACTAGTCTAAAAAAGTTTCGGTTTCGGTTTCGGCCGAAACTGAGACTGAAGCCGAAGATTCGGGTTTGGATGAAAATCCTGTTTCGGTCAGACATGTGTCAAACATAAAGTTTGTAAACGCACCGGCCTTGAGTGGAGACCGTGAAGAGGCAAACTCAGCGTAGGGCACCCCCCAGCCAGGTGGGCTGATGACCTGAAGAAGGTGGCTGGGGGGGACTGGATGTGGAAGGCAGGGGGCCAAGTGCTGTGGCGCAACTACCCACGATAAAGGAGAAATCCAGATGTAGGTCAAAGTTTTTTGAAGTAAAATTTCTTTAGCCACGCTTGACTTGAGGAGTAAGCTGGTGAATGCGTTACGAAAAGTGTGGCGAACGGAGAGGGTAGTGCGGGACGCGGGGAACGAGGCGCGGTACGGCCACGACACAGCGCCGGCAGATGTACGCGCGCCGCGCCGCCATTCCTTTGTTGTCATTGAAATAGTATTGAGGGAGATATAAGTTAGTGAAGTTTTACTTCAGTCGTGTGCTCTAAAGCACTTTCGTTTTTTTTTAAC
Source organism: Asteroscopus sphinx (assembly GCA_949699075.1). Lineage (NCBI taxonomy): Eukaryota > Metazoa > Arthropoda > Insecta > Lepidoptera > Noctuidae > Asteroscopus > Asteroscopus sphinx. The sequence continues at coordinate 5,609,031 of OX453032.1, forward strand.
AAATAAAATTGTACACTGAACAATTTCTTTTTTCAGATCTTGCCGATTAAAGAAACTATACGTATTACTGAGAAGAAAGAAAGAAAAGACGATTCAGGAAAGACTAGAGCTAATGCTGAATGATCCAGTGAGTGCCATCATTAATTAACCATAGGTATATACTATTAAGATCTCGTCCGGGGCAGTACTACCACCGTACCTACTTCTCCGCCAAATAGTGATGCTAGCATTGCTGTGTTTCGGTCTGAAGAGTACGGCCATCATAGCGTGCCGCGGGTATAAAATATTAGACAAGGCACCAATCTTTCTTGATCTTTTTTTTTTCTTTTTCGCGATAATACAAAATAACGTGAGGATCCTGTGTATCTACCAAGTACCAAGGCTTTAGTAGTTGTCTCAGAAAGAAAACGACTCAGTATTTCGGTCATAATTAATATACCATTATTTTATTATTTTTAACCATTTGTTCGCACTTGGTCTGATTCGCAAATGGTCGGATTCTCATTTCGCCGGAATACAGTTATGAAGAAAACCTGTTTTATATTTTCTGCCAAAATTACTTATGTTTAAAAATTTCGGTTATTTATTCCTTATTAACAATACCTAGATATATCTCACAAAACAAAGTCATAAAAGACTTTGTACGCACGGCTACACATCAAGCTGTACATTTCCAGGATAAGCTGATCTCTCGTTGTACGGAAAGCCTATACAATGCGAGGTCAGCTTATACTGGAAATGTCTAGCTTGACGTGTAGCCGTGTGTACTACCACTAATCAAGGAATTTTATGTTAAAATTCCTTGCACTTACTAAAATGACAAAATGAGACATTCACAAATATGACATATTTAAAGACTGTATAACCCATAAAGGTATTATACTGGTTCGTATAGAAATGTCTTTGGTATAACCATTTTCCTCTGAGAAGATCGAGTCAATAATCCAGGTAAATGCGTTACTATATATAAATTCATATTGCTGATATTGTGATTACTCCACTCAAGTAGTTTTTGCGTAGATAGGTACTTAATCAATGTATTAGAAATGTATTATCTTATCGTCTGTACTGAATCCGACGAAATGAGAATCCGACCAAATGCGAATCCGACCAAATGCGAACAAATGTTTTTAACGCATTTTTACGCATGCGAAGCGAAATCTATAGATTTTAAATAGTGCAAAGAAAAAATCGTTCACGAGCAGGATATGAACAAATGTTTTTAACGCATTTTTACGCATGCGAAGCGAAATCTATAGATTTTAAATAGTGCAAAGAAAAAATCGTTCACGAGCAGGATATGAACCTGTGACTCCTGGCGCAGTACGCCAGTGCTTTGGCCACTAAGCTACCGTGAACACTGCTCATGGTATCGAAATTAACCTCCACTTGGTACGTCTTGGGTGACGTCAGCGATATCTTATTAAGAAACATATATGGTAAAAATATTAGGTAGTCAGTAGGTAGCGGGGTTGACTGCCCAGAATAAGTCAGATTTACAATCAAACGCTTAACTGTGAACACAAAAACCAGTTTAAGCAGAGTCCGTCTTGTATACAACTTACATATTAAGCCAGTTCAGCTTAGTGGTTTTTTACCGTTGACCTTACTTTTTAAACAAAGTTTAAACGGATTAAATCGCGTATATTATTTAAATAGGTTTTCCTGACGTTTCGAAAGCTTTGCAGCATTTTGTGGTCGCAGGTAGACTAACGGCCAAAATTAATATCCAATCTATCCACGATTTAGCCTACTAGAGATAGAAATTTGACATATTTTGTATGAAGTTTATGTCAAATTCCTATCTCTAAAAGAGCAAATCGTGGATAGATTGGATATGAATTTTGGCCGTAAGATAACAAGCGTCTTTACAGATATTTCGAAAAAATAAATATTATTTCTAAATAATCAAGTCCCAAACAGCACGTAACACTGTAAAAGATAATGATATTGTGAGTGATTACTGCGTGCATCGAAACGATTTTAATTAATAATATTGTACGGTGGATTAAAATTTTTTTTTAGAAATAACTGTAAAGACGCTTGTCATCTTAGTCTACCTGCGACCACGAAATGCTGCAAAGCTTTCGAAAGGTCAGGAAAACCAATTTAAATAATATACGCGATTTAATCCGGTTAAACTTTGTTTTATTATAATGTGCAGTGATCGCGAAAACCTAAGAAATTATTAGTATAATGATTGTTTTTATAATTGAATCCAGGTGTTCGACATGGTCCGTGAGAAGCAGCCTCACTTTGCAGACAGAATAGTGACGGTGGAAGGTGACGTGGCCGATATTAGGCTCGGCCTTAGTGCTAAGGACTGGACTACCATCACGGAAGAGGTGAGTGAACATTGTTCTTCAAATCTAATTAATTAATTTATTTCGTACCTATTTCTGCTGCCAAACAGAGATGAAAGAAGAAAGAAAAACCGGCCAAGTGCGAGTTGGACTCACACAGTAAGGGTTCCGTACCACCTGATTGATACCCCATAGAAACTGATTTCATGTACGAGCGTTCATCAAAAGACATGAACACATCGGGCGTGAAATATGAATTTTTGCATCTCTTTCTTACGCAGGTACCACTACATACGTCTATGTTTGCCCTATTTTTTTTTTTAGTATTTATTGCTAAACTAAATATATACGTATTTCCGTATTGAAGATAGAGCAGGAACAAAAACGATAAAAAAAGACGTGTGACACTCGGAGACTGCCGGGGTAAAGCTATTGCATAGCATTTTTTATGTAAATACAAAGAGGAGGTGCCCTAACGCCGAAACTCTAAGCAGGCATGAGTCACCAGATTGCGGGGCGAAGAGGGGGATTACGCATGCGCAGTAACGCCGATACAACCAATGCCACCTAGAGGCGATTTTCAGAACTAAAGAGACAAGCGTGATATTTCAAAAAGTCATTAAAAGTTCTGCTATTCATCGATAGATGGCAAAACTAAAAAGTATCACCGCTGTGCCGGTCGGAGTGGGGGGGTGTTAGGTTATTTTCGCTACGGAATTTCTGGATTCAGTCTCCACGCTCAAGGCCCACGATAGAAGCTATGCAATAGCTTAAAAACGAGTTCTTATGATATTAAATTCATTTATTTCAGATAAACAAACCACAAAAAAAAAAAAAAATTGTTCCGTATCCGAAGGGTGCCAAACAGGACCCTATTACTCTCGCTACGCTGTCCGTCCGTCCGTCCATCTGTCCGTCCGTCCGTCTGTCTGTCACAGGGCTGTATCTTTTGAACGGTAAAAGGTAACCGGTTGAAATTTTTTAGAATATGTGTTGCTATGAGGTGTATCACGACAAATACTAAAAACAAAAAAAAGGCTAAAACCAAAGGGTAAATACAAGGAACCTCTTTCTTTTTTTTTTCTTTTTTTATAGTATAGGATGGCGAAACGAGCTAAAGGCCCACCTGATGTTAAGCGGTTACCTTTGCCCATGACAAATGCAATACCACCTAGGCTGTTGCCTGAATGGTACCGCAAGTCGGTTCGCCAAACTGAGACATGAAGAAAACATGAATTTTTTTCGACGTTTTTGTTCCTGCTCTATCTTCAAAACGGTATTATAGTCGGTCTAGAGTTCGTCGAGATGTTTTCTGTCGGAATTACATCGATTGCCTCGTTGGTCTAGTGGTTGCAAGCGCGACTGCTGAGCGTGGGGTCCTGGGTTCGATTCCCGGGTCGGGCAAAGTGTTATTGGGTTTTTCAGTAGGAAATTCTCAGTAGCAGTCTGGATTTATTTATTTATTAATTTATTTAATTCTTTATTCACAACAGGGTACAAAGGCGGTCTTAACGCCATAGGCGTTCTCTACCAGACAACCTTAGGGTAATGCAGAGACAAAGAATAGGGTAGATGCACCAGTAAAGTAGTAAAATATGTTTCGTACTACGGACTTATAATTACATATAATAAAAATAGATAAATACCTAAGTATATTATACATATAATAAAATATACATATTATACATACCTACATATATAACTATAAATATATAACATCAAGATAATTCAAAGTCGAGCTGAATCTGCTAAATTGTTTTCACGGAAATATTTCCTTAACTTAATTTTAAAGGCGAGCCGACTGTTAGCCATCCTGATTTCATGAGGAAGCGCATTCCATAATAGGATAGATTGCACGAAGAATGTAGAGTGAACGAAGTCAGAGCGGTGAGAAGGACATTGGAGAAGACGATTATTAGTGGGGCGGAGATATTTAGTATGACTTGTACATAGATACTGAAAATGAGAAGTTAAGTAAGAAGGAGAATTGGGAGAGAAAAGTAAAGAGAATAGAGTAGTTAATGCCCTCATATGCCTACGTTGGCGGATAGGCAACCATTGTAGAAGCAAACGATACTCAGACACATGGTCATATTTACGAAGATTAAAAACGAATCGAATGCAGTTGTTAAGAAGCCGGTCAAGTTTGAAGTTGGATTTGTGCCCGGTTAATGGCAATAGGCACGCCCCCATTACATGGGACTATAACATAACTGGCGAAATGTTGCTGTGCTATACACCTCTGCCTATTTCTGCGGGGAAATACAGGCGTGATGTTATGTTATGTAATTCCAGATATTAATGCACACTCATTCATTTGTTTTTACTCAATTGCAAACTCGAAACAAAATGAAATTGCCCAATTGATTTTAATACAAAACAATTAAATATATTCGGGTTTGCTCGGTTTCCAGGTTGACACGTTCTTCCATGTGGCGGCTACAGTGAGGTTTGATGAGCCTCTTCGCATGGCTACCTTCACCAACATCAGAGGGACCAGGGAGTGCCTGAAACTCGCCAGGGCATGTCCCAAACTCAAGTAAGATGAAATGTTATAAATAATGTATTTTTTGACATAAATCATAATCATCATCATTTCAGCTGAAAGACGTCCACTGCTGGACATAGGCCTCCCCCAAGCATCGCCATAACGACTGGTCCTGCGCTTTCCGAATCCAGCAGATTCCTGCGACCTTCACCAGTACGCGGTCGCTACTCCAGAACTTTACTGCCCCATCGGCCATCCGTTCTGCGAGCAATGTGCCTAATAACATAACATAACATGACCACACAGAATAAACATGACCATGACGACCTCTGTAGTCTAGTGGTTCGAGTGTCGGACTGTTGATCACGAGGTTGTGGGTTCGATTCCCACAGAACACAAATATTTGTGTGATGAACATGAGTGTTTGGGTTAGTCTGGGTGTTTCTTATGTATTATAAGCATGTAATAACAACAAAAAAAAAGTATCTAAGTATTATATCCATTGTCTAGTACCCATAGTACAAGCTCTGCTTAGTTTGGGACTAGGTGATGTGTAAAAATTTACAAAAAATATTAAATATATTAAAATATTATTGTTATGTGTGTGTTCGTAGACTCTCAAAACCAACCATGATATTATTAGTGGTATTTTTAGGTTAAATTTTAGTAAGTTACTTCAATAATATCACAAAATAAAAGGATAAGTCATGTCAGGTTATAGGACGTCCGTCTTCTTCAATAACTCGTAGCGAAATGAGCCACAAATGTACTCTGTGAAGTGAGCGCGCACCGACCGCTGACTACAAAGATGCGTGACCGCAGTGTTGCCATTTTTCTCCGCTGAATTCTGAACTAGTATTTCACGTAAGCGTTAGAGACGTCTCGTCCTATCGCAGCGAGAAAATAAGCGCGATTGTGTGGGTGTTGCGGACCTCCGCTTATAGACACACGTGTGGTAACTGAGCGATACACACTATGCTTCGGTTTGGCGATATTTTTCAATACATAAAAGTTAATACAATAACACAGTGAAGTTCGTACAGGCTTGCTTTGTCCGTGCTTATTACAGAAGGTTCCTCAAGTACAGTTTAAACTTCAATCACCTGATCACTACTTAAGGATAGAATCGTTACTTGAGTATCGGTCTTATTCAAATACGGTAATTATAAACATTAATTCAACAACATAACACAGGAATTTGACCTGAAATATAATAGAAATCTCTACTCAAGCGTAGTCTAGACCACACTAGAGTGATTACAAATCAAATTTCTGCTCAAATACCGAAACAGGTGACAGTATAAAATAAAGCTAAACTCAGCTGAACTGTGATCAATAAATCTCTGCTTGAGGCATGTTCTAAAATTAAATCCCAACTCAAAACTAGTTTTAAACAGTGATCAACGCTTGAGGGTCGTTTTGTAATACGGGCCTTAGTTCTTGGTTTCTTAATTGATATTGTTGTTCTTTCCAATTACATTTCTAGACAGTTCGTCCACGTATCTACTGCGTTCAGCCACGCTACTTCTGACCGTGTGGGCAAGGAGGTGCTGGAGCAGTTCTACCCAACCCCTCTGCCACCGGACGTCATGATAGAACTGGCTGAGGAAATAGACGAGAATAGGCTGAACGGAATTACGACAGAGTAAGTAGCATGTCTATACATAATAAAATACTGCTATACAAGCAAGTTCTTATGCCAGTATGGACAAAGGAGTAAAAGCAATAGAGAAATCATCCAGCGTTTCCAAAATAAAGTACTCAGAGATATGGTTAATGCACCCTGGTACATCAGAAACATCGATCTTCATCGGGACCTCAATGTGGACGTTGTAGACACAATTATAAAACAATACGCAGAAGCTCATGAATTTAGACTTCACCACCACGTGAATGTCGAGGCAATCCAGCTCCTCGAAAACACGGAACCAGTTCGAAGACTAAAGCGGACAAAACCATATGAATTAGTGTAGTGATTAGTGAATATTGACACATAAAATGTAGTGATAAGTGCTGCTTGTAAAGAACACACAAACTAAGTGTCTTGCCCTTAATAGAACCTAAGAAAAGTTATTGGACACATTCTTAGATTATAGTTTACATAGCAATTAAGATAGAATTAAAGGTCGCTCCATCGTCGACCACATCCTGACTAAGCTGTCTAGATTGTGGTCAAGAGCAGATCTATAAATCATAAAAAAAAAAAAATTAAAAAAAAAATTACTCATAAGCCTCAAGGCTAGATTTTAATTCAAATAAAGTATCACTCGTGTATATTTTATAGTAAAAAAAAAAGAGTAAGTAGGAATAAATAAAGTAGTAAAGAATAGCGCCACCCTATCTCTTCTCGTGGGTGTCGTAAAAGGCGACTAAGGGATTCACCAGAGGATAGGCAGCAGTGTTCTCTGAGTATTTAACCAACCAACTGCGATCGCCAACCCGCCTGCCAAGCATAACGATTATATATTTGGAAGAGGCTTATTATAATTATATTTGTTTTTTTCATACAACGTGTTGATCTGTATTCGTGCCATATTTAAGAAGGTGACTATACCACTGATACTGAATACGAATCAATAAAAAAAACAATACCATTTTTTTTTTTAATTACCTATTACTAAACAAACGAGTTGATAAATTTCAAACTGCCATAAGTCCACCTACAACAAAATTTGACTTTTTAATTTAGTTGTATTCACCTTTTAAATTTATGTTTGACAGCTCACTTCAAAAGCTCTTAAGTCACAGGCATTGCCTTGAATAAAACGGTTAAATATGTCAGTTTTTTTCAAATTCTAGTAAGTCCACAAGGACATTATTTCAAATTCTCACATGTCCATTGCGACCAATCACAAAACGTCAAACTTGTCAATATGGCGTCGGTCTTGCCGAAAGTTTTGCGATTGTGGTTGCGCTTTTTTTCAAACAAATATAAGTCCATATGATTCATATCAATATATCATAAGTCCTGTATGGCATATCAACCGGCAATAAGTCCAAACATTTTTTATCTTTTTCAAAGTATCTATGAATGTTATTGTTAAAATGTTTATTAAAATACTTAGACACAGTCGATAGTCAACACTGTATAACACTGTTAGTACAATATTCCATAACACTAATGTGAAACTAAAAACGTTAATTTCCTAAATTTTACATGTAATGGAATTATGGCAGTTTCAAATTTATCAACTCAAACAAATTCCCTCCGTTTAAACCATTTAAACTATTTATTTGAGGTGACTATACACCACTGATACTGAACAAGAATCAATAAAAAAATGAATACCAAAACAATGTTTTTCTTTAATTACCTACTTGTAAACCAACAAATTCCCTCCGTGTGTCGCGTGCGATACAAAAACGATGGGTGCGAAACCACCAAAACAATTTGCAGGTATTTCCACCCTTTTAAATGATTAAGATTAGACTTATAAGAATACTTATAAGAAGTACTTAAATTATAACTTGGCCTACTGTACGTTTTGGGCAACTGTAAGTACAGTAGGCAGCTGTTAAATAAATAAAAGAGAAGTTGATTTCGTTTTCTTATGTATCGCGGTCAACAGATCCTTTCCTTGGACAGATAAAATATATGGAGACCCTAAGGCATATGTACTGAATCTCTTTACGCTTTCTTATTTTACAGTTTGATCAAGGGCTGGCCAAACACATACACGTTCACGAAGGCGATAGCTGAGGAACTGGTCAGGACTGCTGCTGGTGACTTGCCTATATGCGTCGTCAGACCGCCGGCTGGTAAGAAGTATAGATACATTAACTTTTCATGGTGTAGGATGGCGAAATAAGCTTTTTTAACAATAGAAAATCGTTAAGGGCATTTCATCCCAGATCTGTGTAATGTATGGTAGGATGGCCACTAAAAACGATGTATGACTCGTGGACCCACTGACTTTGTACCACTAGTGCTCGTGGTCCCACCGGCTCGAAAACTTATGACTCGTGGACCCACTGGCCGGTGGGTCCACGAGTAATAGTGAACATCGTATGACGATGTATGACTCGTGGTCCCACTGGTGGGTCCACGAGTCATGGTTTTATCGTATGACGATGAATGACTCGTGGACCCACCAGCTCTAATTCTCTAGTCTTGTGAGTCGTGGTGTTAAGTCCGGTTGACCGAAATAGTGCAACGCGCGATGTACCCCTCAGCGAAGACACGGGATGGCGCGGTGCGGGACTTTGATTGGGAACACGCAGTGCGAGTCCGGGATCGTAAATCTAGGAGATGATGATAAAATTGATATATATATATGCTATTTTCGACTATCAATATAGTATATAGTATCAATATGTGGCGCGCAAGCCGCTCCACTGATTGAAATTTAAAACAAAACCAACTATCAAGAAATTATCCTTTAAAATCACTTCAAAATACCATCATCTTTAAATAAATGCAACTTGTATTATGGGACCAACCCTGAAATCACGAAAAAAAAACAGCTGTTCCTTACATTTTGTCGATTAATGTGAACACAAATGTAGGGAACAACTGTTTTTTTTTCGCAATTTCGGGTTTGATCCCATAGTAAAAGTTGTTCATACTGATGTGGACAATTTTCAGTTATTTCAATAACACGAATATTGCTACTATGCCATCTCAGCCGCTATCCCATCTCAGACCATCTTCCCCTACGTCACACGATTTGTGTATTTTAAAGTCACACGCCGGACGGTCATTATTGTTGTAGTCAAGAAATCAATATTTTAGGTGTTTTATACGAATTTTATTGTTGAGCTACTTGAGGCTGATTGCACCTACTTAACTAATAAAAAATCGGGCTTACCTATTCCATTGAGTTTTGATATACCTAAGAGAACATAATTTAACTAATATAAATGAAACTTATTTTTCATCACAGACATACCTAGTAAAAAATATAGACCAAGTGCTGTGAACAATCAAAGTGAAGCCAATAAAACCGTGCTACTCCGTTTACAAACTAACGACTAACGCTTACACATGCACATCAAACCGTGCTCACCGCTCTCAGTACACATATAACGGCATCGTCCAGTAAACATCGCCCGAAAACACATATTTTTTCAGGTGCATATGTGTATGTGAGCGCTGGTTTGTACACGGTTTTACTTTTCAATATCTTTGTGACCACAACTAATTCGATTACTTCCTGGCACCACATATTTTTTTGTATTGCCCTACTGCACACACACCCTCACTCAAGATCACCGGCGAGCTAGCTCACACGTACAGGGAGTGTCACCGCTGCCGTAACCACTCGTTTACAATAAAATGCTGTAATTTGATTTAGTGTTTTATATTTTCAGTGATATGTGCGTATTATGAACCTTGTCCTGGATGGTTGGATATGAGCTGTACGTTCTCAGCAAGCGGAGTGAGTATCTTTGGTTACTCTATTTAAGCAATATCTGAGATCTCTCTAGCTCTCACTTTGAACCACCATTGATCCCTTTCTCAGTGCTCACCCACACTATGTAAGGAAGTTCTGTGCAAAGGACATTGCTAAGAATAGCCGTGAGTCTGTACAAAGATAAAAAATGTACGACAATTTCATCATTGAGGTAATAGGTACTACGTACACATTTTTATTTTTAAGAGTTAATCGTCTGCCTCGTTGGTCTAGTGGTCGCAAGCGCGACTGCTGAGCGTGGGGTCCTGGGTTTGATTCCCGGGTCGGGCAAAGTGTTATTGGGTTTTTTCATTTGGAAATTCTCAGTAGCAGCCCGGAGTATGGATTTGTGCCCGGTTAATGGCAATAGGCTCGCCCCCTGTTACATGGGACCATAACATAACTGGCGAAATGTGGGTGCACTATACACCTCTGCCTACCCCTTCAGGGAAATACAGGCGTGATGTTATGTTATGTTATGTTATGTTATGTTAAGAGTTAATCAACCACAATAATACCACGTGAGCGGCTATGGTACTCCATTTGTCTTCGTATTTTTGACCAATTCCTTGTAAGTACCTACTATATCGAGGGGTGAAAGGCAAATTGTTTGAAGCGACATTTTGGGCGATATTGAGTTATATACATATTCGGAATCAGCAAATTTTTCTGCGTCGGATGAACCGGGTTTCGTTCCATTCTGAGCACTTTTGTGGCGCTTAAGACAACGCTATTTTAGTGCATAATTCTCAAACAATGTATGATCCGATATTAAATTTGCCATTTTATTTTCGAAACATAAGCTATTATTCTCTTCCCAAAATAGCAGTTGAACGGCAGATAAAGCGTTTTTCGATATAGCAAACTTTTTATGAATCGTCCCTTCATACATTTTGCTTTCCACTATTTGCATAACGCTATGTCGCTTCAACCAATTGCCCGTCCGCTAAATTCAATAAGGGTCGTTCTCAAAAAAGTGGCACCGCTCGAATAAAATTATCTTTTTAAAAAATGTATCAATTATTGAGTTTTTTTTACAAAAATCCATTCGGAGTATTTTTCTTATGTTAATTTTTTCCAAGGGAAGAAAATTTTCACATAAATAGACAAAATACAGCTTTTCAAAAAAACTACCTAACAGGTTAAAGAGACATCTCACGGGTTAATGAGAAAATGTCTCCAGGTTAAAGAGAATCAAACAGGTTAGTGAAAAATAAAACAATGTAACCATGCAAATCAGCTTTTATTATTATTAACTGCAAAACTAAAGTTACATTAAAAAGACCAACTTTAGAACACAGGAAACATAAAAAATCTCACCTAGATGTCTTCATGCTAAACATTTCTGTCGATACATTTAGAGATGATCTCTAAAAAAATTTAATAGAAATTTTCTTTTATCTAATCAGTCTTAAACAACCAGTCAGTCAATTAAAATAACTATAAGTATTTGACACCAAGATATCAGAAAATGTTAATAAGGAAGTGGAAAGAAGATGCAAAAAAATCCTACCAACGCAAAAAGGAGCAAAAAGCTAGAATACAACGCTTTATTGAATGCAACAGTCCACCTTCCAGCGATATCGAAAACATCAATATAGATAATATTAATGACGTGATTGGTGGCCATAGAGAAGAACCAGCAAGAGGGGCACAGGATAACTGTAAATACAGAACAATTACTAGGTCTAGGTCACGAGAAGTTAGGCCTGCAACCTCACAAGGCTCTTCAGTAAGTTCTGGGATCGTATCAACTAATGCCCAAAAATTAGTAAGAAAGTTACGCTATAAAAAAGAGAAAGAAATAGCGTCCTTACGACTTAAATTACAGTATTAAACATTCGTCAGTTTTGCAGAAGAAGAACGACGTGAAAATCTTTCTTTCAGGTGATGAAAATAGTAGCTACTATTTACATCATCTGAAAGAATGATTTTCACGTCGTTCTTCTTGAAATAGTAGCTACTATTTTCATCACCTGAAAGAAAGATTTTCACGTCGTTCTTCTTAAAATAGTAGCTACTATTCACCTGAAAGAAAGATTTTCACAAAAAATGATGGAAATAGTAGCTACTATTTTCATCACCTGAAAGAAAGATTTTCACGTCGTTCTTCTTAAAATAGTAGCTACTATTTTCATCACCTGAAAGAAAGATTTTCACGAAAGATGATGGAAATAGTAGCTACTATTTACATCATCTGAAAGAAAGATTTTCACGTCGTTCTTCTTAAAATAGTAGCTACTATTCACCTGAAAGAAAGATTTTCACAAAAAATGATGGAAATAGTAGCTACTATTTTCATCACCTGAAAGAAAGATTTTCACGTCGTTCTTCTTAAAATAGTAGCTACTATTTTCATCACCTGAAAGAAAGATTTTCACGAAAGATGATGGAAATAGTAGCTACTATTTACATCATCTGAAAGAAAGATTTTCACGTCGTTCTTCTTAAAATAGTAGCTACTATTTTCATCACCTGAAAGAAAGATTTTCACGAAAGATGATGGAAATAGTAGCTACTATTTACATCATCTGAAAGAAAGATTTTCACGTCGTTCTTCTTAAAATAGTAGCTACTATTTTCATCATCTGAAAGAAAGATTTTCACGTCGTTCTTCTTGAAATAGTAGTTACTATTTACATCATCTGAAAGAAAGATTTTCACGTCGTTCTTCTTGAAATAGTAGCTACTATTTTCATCACCTGAAAGAAAGATTTTCACGTCGTTCTTCTTAAAATAGTAGGTACTATTCACCTGAAAGAAATATTTTCATGAAAGATGATGGAAATAGTAGCTACTATTTACATCATCTGAAAGAAAGATTTTCACGTCGTTCTTCTTAAAATAGTAGCTACTATTTTCATCATCTTAAAGAAAGATTTTCACGTCGTTCTTCTTAAAATAGTAGCTACTATTATCATCACCTGAAAGAAAGATTTTCACGTCGTTCTTCTTGAAATAGTAGTTACTATTTACATCATCTGAAAGAAAGATTTTCACGTCGTTCTTCTTGAAATAGTAGCTACTATTTTCATCACCTGAAAGAAAGATTTTCACGTCGTTCTTCTTGAAATAGTTGCTACTATTTTCATCACCTGAAAGAAAGATTTTCACGTCGTTCTTCTTAAAATAGTAGCTACTATTTTCATCACCTGAAAGAAAGATTTTCACGAAAGATGATGGATATAGTAGCTACTATTTTCATCATCTGAAAGAAAGATTTTCACGTCGTTCTTCTTAAAATAGTAGCTACTATTTTCATCACCTGAAAGAAAGATTTTCAGATAGTAAATAAATTATTTGTATTCACACCAAATTGTAACACGATTTTTCTAGTAGGATGGTTTTATTAAACAAAAATAGACAAAGTCTCTTTAACCTGGTAATAGTCTCACTAACCTGTGCTTTCCAAACAGGTTAAAGAGACACAGGTTAATGAAAAAATAAAGATTATGATCTGATAACAACAAAACGGTTACGTTTTTGGAGTTTACACTTATTAAACAATAAATAGGCACTAAATTACATAATCTAACGATAACATTCACAAAGCAGTTTAAACAGAAATAACAATATTAAAGTCAGATTATAGATAACATACCTGTTACAAACTCCGATTGTGGTGCTTCGACGTAATTTCTAAAAAAACGGCACAAATTTCGAAACTTTTTTCCTTGGCAGTGGTTAGCCCGATACTGCCTGGAGATTTTGCGCGGGGGTGGGATGTTGAGTAAGTAATATTGTGTGTGTGATGCACTTTAGAGTGCAACTACAGGTTATGGAGAAAATCACTCCGGACACAATTTGAACATGAATAACTCGAAAATTATGATCATTATTAATGTATCGTTTAAATAAAATAAAATTTATTGATATATTGTTTAGTATTGTAATAATTTTGAACCTATATCTTAAATATTTATTTTTTTATCTTTACTCAAAGTGTGACTCGTTGTGTTTGGACGTGACAGGTTATTGAGAAGTAGATATTACAATATAATTTTGTTGTTATTGTATCACTTCGGTTTTCTTATTATTACTCAGCCTCTGTGTAAAAAGTCTCTTTAAGTACAATATTGTACAGAATTTAATAAATAGCATTTGAAAAATCACACATTTCCATTAAAAACTGCTTGACAGGTTACAGAGCCACTTTTTTGAGAACAACCCATAAAGCATGTCGGTTCAACCATTTTCGCTGCAACTTTTTTGCACCCTGTTTGGAGCGTCAAACAATATTTATTTTCTTACAACTGTGTTGATTAGTCGCTTGAACAGTTTGCTACCATCTATATTTTTTTAATATGTCGTTTATGATAAACAAGTGGTTGGATTAAAAAAAAAAATCCAGTATCATAATATAAATAATTTGTCTTTTAAACCATCCAATTTCAGTACGAAACTAACAATCTATGTCGTTCCAAACAAATAAATATTGGCATATTTGGCATATTCTTCGTAAGAATATGCCAAAAAAGTATAAATACCGCTCCACCTCGCGCGGGTGCTTCTAAGCCCGGTTAAGCAGAAATGGGACTTCGGTCCCACCTGCGAGAGCCCATTCGAAAAAAAAAAAAAAAAAAAAAAAAGCGCGGGTGCTTCAGTCACTCAGTTATAATAACGTACTCTATGGTAACTCGTGAGTGTGAGGTAAGACAAGACGCATGCTGTTGTGGTTTGGTACCTTGGTCTGCCCAGCCGAGTCGGATTCGACGATTGACCTCATTCTCTTATTATTATTATTAATGGGTGGTATATGAGAATTCAACATAACCTTTGTCTTGTTCATATTAATTTTAAGACCCACTCTTTCGGAAGCTCTACTGAGGTCATCAAGCATTGTACTGAGGTCCTTTATGGTCTCAATCATAACTACTCTCGTCGGTAAACCGAAAGTGAGTGTTTACTCGCCATGTATGTTAATGCGTTAATGCGTAACCCTCTCCAGTCCAGACCCTTGAAGACATCCTCCAATGCAGCAGTGAGTGATTTTCGGAGATATCACATCTCTCTTCTCATATCTCGCTGTAAAAGGATAGGTTTCGAGGCTTGGTTGTGTAATCGGACTGACATCGTGGCATTTTTATACAAACACTTCAGCAGTGCTAGTCAATCTGGCACTGTTGAAAATACTGTAGTACAGCCCAAGTCTCGATCGAATCGAAGACTTTCTCGTAGTCCACAAACGCTAGACAAAGAAGCAAGTTATATTCGTCGGTCTTCTGTATTACTTGCCGCAGTAGACAACCATAGACCTACGGTGCTAAAGCCTTTTCGAAATCCGGCTTGTTCAGGAGGCTGGAAGTCGTCACACCTGCGGGCAAGACGGTTCGTAATGACTCTCGAAAACGGCTTCTAGGCATGGCTCAGGAGTGAGATGGGTCTATATTTATTCAGTAGAGTGTTATCGCCCTTTTTGAAGAAAAGTACCACCACACCTCAGCTCGGCCTATGGCGTTCTCCCCTCGAGTATGACGGAATCAAACAGCTTCTGAAGGCCCTGAAGGATCGTTTCCGAAGGCGGGTGCCTTCACGAGTATGGCTGTAATTCCGTCATCACCCAACGCCTTGTTTTTTTTAGCTGCTTAAGAGCCGTTCTAATCTCGTACAAGCTGACGTCTTCGGTATAGTGTCGGGTTAATCGAGCTCTTGGGTCATTCGCCCATTTTTCAGCGAGTTTCCTTGTGTATAACTGTCTCGACCTCTCTCAAAAGCTCTGGCTTGGAGGATCCAAGTCTAACATCGTCGGTTCTCAGTTTTGCAAACTGGCTCTTCCCAATAGACAGGTCGCTTGTGAAGACTTTGGAGCCCTTTTCTTCTCTATCGCGTTTTTTATAGTATTAAATCAGCGTAGGTCACTTTTCAAGGACTTTGAGACTGAGAACTGTTTTGTACATGATGTTAAAATTATTTATTCCAGTCTAGTCCATACTCTTCCATCTATAGGATATGTGGAACATACATTTAATTTATAATATCCTCTGTACCATATTTCACGCAATAAATGATAAATAAATAAATCGAGTTATTTCCATCTGCCAGTTAGCTGGTTGTTAGCGGGACTGACTGCCCAGGATGCACCGGACGATCAATTGCATATCGTTACTCAATTTCATCACAGGAATTATAGAAAACGATTTATTCCTTATTTCTTTTCCTTTTTAGGGTTCCGTACCCGAAGGGTTCCAAACGGGACCCTATTACTCTCGCTACGCTGTCCGTCCGTCTGTCTGTCACAGGGCTGTATCTTTTGAACGGTAATAGGTAACCGGTTGAAATTTTCTCAGAATATGTGTTGCTATGAGGTGTATCACGACAAATACTAAAAACAAAAAAAAGTCTAAAACCGAAGGGGGTCCCATACAAGAAACTTCAAAAAACATGCATTTTTTCAACGTTTTTGTTCCTGCTCTATCTTCAAAACGGTAATATATAACGGCGTCAAACTTGGTCAGATTATAGTGCATATTATGTAGTTTAGCAACACATACTAAAAATAAGACAAACATAGACATATGTGTTGGTACCAGCGTAAGAAAGACATGCAAAAATGCATATTTCGTACACTGTGCGTTGATGTCTTTTGGTAAACTCTCGTAAATTAAATTAGTTTTTATGGGGTATCAGGTCGTTAAGAGGTACGGAACCCTTACTGCGCGAGTCCGACTCGCACTTGGCCGGTTTTTTTTTTCCTTTATGCCTTGAGCGATAAGACCGCCCATTATACATGTCTTCTATGTAAGTCATATATATTGCTATTTTCTTTTGTGTACAATAAAAAGTATTTGTATTGTATTGTATTCCAGTTCGTCTTAGGAACCGGATTAGGACTTGTGCATGTTGTCAACGTGGATAAATACAAGAAGATGGACCTGGTTCCCCTAGATATTGTGAACAACACCATCATTGCTGCCGGCTGGGACTCGGCAGAGAGACGCCTCAATGGAGACACTGATATTCCAATATACAATGTCACTAATGAAGAAACTAGAATAACATTTGGTAAGTCTAGAATTCCACAAAAACATACGTGTGAAAAAACTGCGGGAGCTTCCTTAAGGGGCCAAAACCCATAATTCAACAAACTAATGCGAACCCCGCTCATAAACTACTCACTCTTTGTTATTGAAATTAAAATACGTGTTACTCAAGGATAGACGCGACAATATTATTGAGTCCACAACATGACTGCACATTTTTGCCTCGATCATAAAAAAATCCAAACACATCTCGGAAACTGTTCATTTTCAAACAGTTTCCTAAATATATACAACATTTATTGGTATTTTGATGTGATATTTTACCTAAATATTGTTTCATTATTTTGAAATATTTTACTGAGCCATTTTATCGAAAATACACATATTTTCAGTTTTTTTTTTCGCTTAAATGCACTTTCATTCGGAGTGGCGTCAACTCCATGCCGCACTACTCCTTCCCGGCAAGCCTCTTATTTTGCTTCGCGCTCACTTGGGCCGTGGCGGAATAAGAGGCCCGTATTACAGAAGGTTCCTCAAGTACAGTTTAAACTTCAATCACCTCACTGCCTAAGGATATAATCGTTACTTGAGTATCGGTCTTATTCCAACAATTAATTAATTACGGTAATTATAAACTTTAATTCAACAACATAACACACAAATTTGTTCTGAAATATTCCCACAGGACACAAACACTTATGTGATGAACTAAAGTATATAAGTATTATATCCATTGTCTAGTATCCATAGCAAAAGCTCTGGGTACTAGACAATAGAAATCTCTACTCAAGCGTAGTCTGGACCACACTAGAGTGATTACAGATCAAAATTCTCCTCAAATACCGAAACAGGTGACAATGTAAAATAAAACTAAACTCAGCTGAACTGTGATCTCCAATTCAATCTCTGCTTGAGGAATGTTCTAAAATTAAGTTGCATCTCAAAATTAGTTTTCAACAGTGTGATTAACGCTTGAGTATCGTTGAGCTTGGGCCACGCAGTCATAGAATATATACTAACGACAAGAAGCGATACTTAAGCATGTGTGCTCGTAAAATTTCTCTCAGCTATGTGTGCGGGTCGAGGCGAGCGCGGGGGCCGTGCGCGGTGCGCGGCGTGTGGAACGGGCAGTCTCTCGGCTGCCCCAGCCAAGGGCCGCCGAGCGAGCTAGCTTACACGGAGTAGGTACTTACATTAAGTTTAATGGTTTGACTCAGCGGACAACGCAAGACGCAACTACTTAGTTCGTCACACTATTTGAGTATTTTAAAGTCTCACGCGTAATCATGCCGGACGGTCATTATTATTGCAGTCAAAAAAACAATATCTTAGGCATCGAAATATATGTTTACACTAGGATAGCGATTCAGAACCACGATCATGGCCGACTCGTATAGTGCGGGGAGCGGACGTATGTTTTGTTTTCAATGGGTATAATAAAAACAGACACGTCAATGCGCCATTCTCAAGACGCGGCGACACGTTATCTACCTACCATTTTGTTCCCTTAGCATATTCTGTCATGTTTTGATAAATTTTTGCAGAATCGAAATACATACGACGTGGCATGTTTATATCCGCTTTTCAATTATTCATTTTTCCACTTCTAATAAACGGTTTTTTTTACACTAAGTTAAAATGAAAAACATGTGTCAAAAAATACACTAGAGGCTTCTTCAATTAAAATTTCTGTGGACTAGAACACGATGTGACGTGTATTAATAAAACGATCTTCACCGTCTGTGTTTGCTTTGTTTCAGATTCAATAGGAAAAATAATGCGAAAGGACTGCATAAAGTATGCATCGCCAAAAGCGATGTGGCGATGCTTTTTAATCGAGATTAACAACAGAATGATGTACAACATTGTGTCCTGTCTCCTACACTATATACCAGCCTATATCATAGATATAGTATGCGGTATCTTCGGATTGAAGATCAAGGAAGCCCCATCGTGAGTTTTTATTTTTGTTTTATTTTTTGTATACTTACCAAAATCACTTGAAGGGTAGTTAGTATCTGCTCACCCTATGGGACCACCTCTGAAATCATCGAAAATAATTTCTAGATAACGGTATTTTGGTGATCAGAAATCGAAAACTAAGCAGCATAAAAATAATAACCCGACTGCGTGTAAAAATAACAGAAAAGATATAAACAAGACTTATCAATACGCAGTCGGAGGCTACGTATGTTTTTTTTTGGTCATGAATTACATAATAGTTCATAGGTAGCCTCCGCCTGCGTGTTGATAAGTCTTGTTTATATCTTTTCTGTTATTTTTACACGCAGTCGGGTTTTTGTTTATGTTAATTAATTTTTTTTTTTTTTTTTTTTAGTTTTGTCATGTTTTATTTATCATACTATTATTTTGTTTTGTATTGTTTGTATTGTTTTTTTTGTAAAGTCAAATTCATTTTTAACGTTGAATATTTCGTTGTTTTTTAGCATTTTTAATTCCAAATTACATTTAAACATATAAGTTGTATATATTTTTGTGAAGCATTTATAAAACCCTTTATTTTGATACCCCACTCGATAGATTTTGATGGAAAAAAAATTTTTTTGAAGAGGTAATATGGCGCCAAAAAGCGGCCATTTTAATTTTTTTAATTTTGATGTACCCAGTGTCACTCTCAGAATTAAGACGAATCTAACGACACCTCTCAATCTCAAATCCATCAAGCCGTTTAGGCCACAGAGCGTGCCAAAGAAATATACATACATACATACATACATACACTCGAAAAACATAACCCTCCTTCTGGCGCAGTCGGGTAAAAATAAACCTATTTTAGAAGTTGCTTATCAAGCCCTGTCATACAACGTGTTATAACTCAAACCTCAGACACCCCAACTAGTTTTTATTGTAATAAATTGATATGGAAAGTAATTATTAATTTTCATGTCATCATTCATCATCATAATTTCAGCCGAAAGACGTCCACTGCTGGACATAGGCCTCCCCCAAACATCGCCACAACGACCGGTCCTGTGCCTTCCGCATCCAGCGGATTCCCGCGACCTTCACCAGGTCGTCGGTCCACCTTGTGGGGGGCCTACCCACGCTGCGCCTTCCAGTACGCGGTCGCCACTCCAGAACTTTACTGCCCCATCGGCCATCCGTTCTGCGAGCAATGTGCCCCGCCCACTGCCACTTAAGTTTGGCAATTCTTCGGGCTATGTCGGTTACTTTCGTTCTCCTGCGAATCTCCTCATTTCTGATTCGATCACGCAGGGACACTCCGAGCATAGCCCTCTCCATTGCCCTTTGAGTGACTTTGAGCCTTCTTATCAGGCCCATTGTGAGCGACCACGTTTCAGTACCGTAAGTAATTACTGGCAACACACACTGGTCAAAGACTTTCGTCTTGAGACACTGCGGTATTTTGGACGAGAAGATATTGCGTAGCTTCCCGAACGCTGCCCAACCGAGTTTTCATGTATTATTATGTAAGTAAGTAAGTAATTTATTCGCAGAAGATATGGTACATAATGTTACGAGCTGGGGGTTCGCATATGGATAGAAAGCCAATTAATTGCGTAGAGAACACTTTATTACAGAACAATTACACTGAACCACTAATTAACACACAAAGTTACTAGTTAAATCGCTCCAAGTATCGCTTCGATGTTATCGCTTGTATCGCTTGATCCAAACTGAACTCCAACTGAACTCCACTGGCGCTGAGCTGCGCCGTTTATATACGCCGCGAGTCGTGGTACTAGAAAGTCCTCGAACGTTATCTATCCTTGTCATAAGATAACTCTTTCTCACTTGCACATTTTCGAAATAGAAAGTTCTCGAACCTCGTCGAACCTCATCTATCCTTGTCTTATATTAGCGCTATCTTGCTCACTCTCTTCCAGAAGGTTCTTCGGCTAAGATTTAGCTCTATCTCGCTCACTCTTCAACAATTTTACATGTGGGTGTCAAATGGCCATAAGGGGTCCTGAAAACTCCTGAAAAAGGGTTTTCAGGAAATGTCGGCATTGGATTTGTTGGCTCCTGAAACGGCCTGAAAACATGTTTCAGGCGCCTGAAAACGACGGCAACTTACTCAAAGTTCTGATTTTTTGATATGTGATAGAGCCTCCTCTGATAAGGACTGAAAATGCATTTCAGCCTGCTGAAAACATGTCTAAGTCCAGGGAAATCGAGGTTGAAATATTTCAGTCTACTCTGCTTAATCCTCCGTCGTAACAATAAGTTCTTAAAAATACAACATGTTGCTCTGTATTCGTGCCATATTTAAGGTGGTGACTATAGCACTGATACTGAACACGAATCAATAAAAAAACAATACAGAAAAAAGGTTTTGTGTTTGTTAAGTACCTATTTGTAAACAATCACATTCCCCCCTAGTGTCGCGTGCGACACAAACACGATGCGTGCGACACCACCAAAACAATTTGCAGGTATTACCACCCTTTGACAATGCCGCCGATGACTTATTTTCCGAATCTTTCGGGATTTATTCTCGAACCCTCGCTATGTTTGTAAGTGAAAATTTGGGTATTAAATAATCGTAGAATTTTTCAGGTATTTTTAGGTGACTAAGCACATTATTTATCATTTGCTCTAGAAATATAGCACGTTTACAAATCAACAACTTGTATAATACATAAATTTTAATGTAAAAAATCTTACATAAGTAACATGTTGTTCTTCTTACAGATTCGTGAAAATCTACCAAAAATACGACAAGTTATTGTCTGTGAACACTTATTTCTTTTCAAACGAATTTGCTTTTAAATACAATAACGTTAAAGCTCTTATTTGGAAGATGAGTGATGCTGATAAAGCTATTTTCAACTGTGACCTTTCTACCGTTGATTTTGATGAATTTGTCAGGGTTTGGGGGCTTGGTATCAGGAAATATATCGTGAAAGAAGGCTTCAGGGGAGTTGCCAAAGGATACCGCAGACAAAAGATATTTTTAGTAGCGCATTATGTGCTCATGGCCTTATATGTTTATGTTCTATGGAGTATTCTAAGTATGTGTTGGTCTCTTTTAAAATTCATGTCCGGAATTTAAATATATTTTTATTATTTGACACACGACACAGAAATAAAATATGCAGTAGACAACACAAAAAAGCAATATTTAATAAGAGTTTCCTAGGAATGGCATTGCAGATATATGTATAATAAATAACCAAAATCAATATTAGACATTGGTGCCGATTCTCTTGTCACAAAATTCTCTAAACTAGACTAAAAATCACCTAAATTTAGTTTAGTCCTGTCAAACGACGTTTTCTATTCTGAAATTCACTTTAAAACTAATTTTTGGTTTGACAGGACCAAAATTAGTTTAGTTATTCAACTTAGTAAAAATTGACATTTTGCTATTCTGTAATTGACGTTTTTCACCTAATATTAGAAATGTCTACCTAAATCTGACTATTTTTAGAAGGCATCAAAATACATGTCGACTATAATTAGTTATCAACAACTAAAATTGCAAAGCTTATTTTATTCATTTTTATAGTTTTTAGGTAGTTTAAAATAAATAATGGATGCCTACTATGTGGTTGCAGCTGTTGTAGATTCAGCAGAAAGGTAAATTGTTCATAGAAATATACAATGAAATTTATAATTTCGTACAGAAGAGGTACCTATATAATAAAGGATAAGAAGTACATAAATCCATTCAATGGGAAAAAAAAATCTATGTTTGACATTCAATTCTATCATTTTATGCTAATATGTGTCCCTAAAACCAGTCGGGGTAAGTTGTGAATTTGGGGCCTTCCCTGAGGGGGGGCTTTCAACGTGGCCTTGAATGAGGGCACCTTAGTGGGTGCAGGTGGCCTGGGAGTGGGTGCCGGGACGGAAATGTCCATTAGCGCTGGGGGGGCAGGGGCCGTGGGGGCTGAATGAGAGGGGGGGAGGGGCGGGAATTGGCTCTGCTGGCCTCCCCTGTTGAACCAGGGGTTGGGCCCACGTGTTTAGCTTTGGGTCCTAGGGGCCTGTGGCTATTTGGTATCGGGCCCAAACTTTGCCCAAGTGGGCCAAGTTGATTGGGGATGGGCCCAGGTGGGCCGAGTTGATTGGGGGTGGGCCCAGGTGGGCCTCTACGGAATGGGGGCTGATAGGGGGTGTTGGGGTTAGGGGTCCCGAAGGAGGGAGCTTCCCTACCAACGCGTCCGGAGGCACGTTTCGCCAATTTGGCGTTTTTCTGTTTGGGTGCTTTCGGGCATCCGCAATAACTCGCCGGATGTCCAGATTGCCCGCAGAGGACACAGCTGGGGGGCTCTGTGCACTGGTCCCTCTCTTTGGGACGCTCGCACTCCCTTGTGCCGTGATCACCCAGGCACTTGACGCACCTAGGCCTAGCGTAGCAATTACGCTGTGAGTGGCCATATAATTGGCAACGGTGGCACTGACGATGGGCGAGGGGGTGCGGTCCTTAAAGTCCGGGCTGGCAAAACGCCTATGCGGTGATGCGGACTACGGGGGGACCCTAATGGTTCTCGGGAACGGGGTGGAGATGCCGAACGGCTGCGCGCTGAGTGCAGCTCGTCGTCATCACTGACGGGAGGGGGGCGTCTGCGCCTTAACTGGGGAGCAGCCGGGGGTGACTCCGGAGAGTCAGGTATCCCCGCATCAGTAAACAAATTGCCATACTTATTAATTATGTGGGTCCTTGAAGAGGACGGTCTTCAAAATGTAATCCTCCGTGGTACTTTTTAGCTTATATTCTAATTTATTCAACTTTTTTGAAAAATTTCGTGTCCTGGGTGCTAGAACTTTTTAACCACGTCTTTAAAAAGGGAAATTCCAGCTTTTTAAATTAAAGAAATAGTTTATTATTGTGATTGCCCATGGAATTCAAAGGTCCTCGCGTTTTTTGCAAATAGCTCTGTTTCTCGTTGTTTAAGATATACAATATGATACGCTGCAATAATAACAATATATCTCCTTTGATAGGTACTCTTAGGCCCGTATTACAGAAGATTCCTCAAGTACAGTTTAAACTCCAATCACCTGATCACTACTTAAGGATAGAATCGTTACATGAGTATCGGTCTTATTCCAGAACGGTAATTATTATAAACTGTAATTCAACAATATAAGACACGAATTTGACCTGAATTAAAATAGAAATCTCTACTCAAGCGTAGTCTGGACCACACTAGAGTGATTGTTTACAGATCAAATCTCTGCTCAAATACCGAAACAGGTTACAGTATAAAATAAAGCTAAACTCAGCTGAACTGTGATCAATTAATCTCTGCTTGAGGAACGTTCTAAAATCAAAGCTCAACTCAAAACTATATAATTTTAAACAGTGATCAACGCTTGAGTATCGTTCTGTAATACGGGCCGTAGAAAATAATAACCTTGCTCTTTAATCTGATCAGATTATTCCAATTTATATATTTTATTGAAAATATAAAACAAAAATGTGCTTTATTTCGTGACATGATTTTTTCTTCTTAATTAAAATGATAAACTAATAATTCCAAATATAATTATTATTTAATTTCCTTCTGTTTTTGTGAACTTTCGGTCATTCCATTCACTCTTTAATAAATTTTTCAAGATGTACTGGTAACACCGCCAATTCAACTTAGATGCGTCAAACTCAATTATTAGAGCTGTCAACAAGTTTTCTAAAATAAGAAAAAGATAAACACAGAATAAGTTTTATGATTTTCTAAACTAAAATTTGTAAATTTTAGTTATAGTTTGGTTTAGGTGGGTGTACAAGAGAATCGGCACCATTATCGATGGAAATATGTTTAAGAAACAATTGATACAACTATTAATAAATAAGACATATTACATACTTAATGAGTACCTGTCTGATAGAAACATACGTAGCAGCAGCGGTGAGGATTTGATTCAAAAGCAAGGTGTTGGGTGGGAAAAAAAAGATGCTTTACTTTGGTAAGAAAAGTCTCATGTAGGTAGTAGCCATTTTGCTTCTTGTACAATATTCAAGGTCAAGGAGAGGGGGTGCAGGGAACAATATTTACCTTAACCAATAGCGATCGAGAAATAGGTATGACGTTGCGTCAAGTGTAATATCTTGATTAGAGATGTCGCTGCCAGTCCTATATGCGTAGATGATGTAGGAGTAAATTAACAACAACATATGATATTATTATAATTTTTTTGGCACTAAGGTGAATTCTTTCGAGGCCCGATTTGTTTTTATTATTTTTATAAGTGTTGACATATTTTTGAAAAACATTAATAATAATATTATATTCAGTGTATTATCCATTATAATTTTAATTTATCTACTGTAATTTAATTTTGCATGCCTCAATTGTACTCATTCACAACTCCACTGCTCTTTGTATAAAACTACCTATTTCTGTTTTGTTTTGGTACGCCAAAAGTATTAATAAGTATCAATGTTATGTTTTCAAGCAAAGTCATCGCAATGCATACCTACATTATTTTTTGAGCTACGCTTAATGGCATATTGTTTACTTTTATTTTAAGTTTTTATTAACCGACGAAAAAAAGGAGGAGGTTCTCAATTCGACGCGTATATATTTTTTTTTTTTTTGTTTTTTTATGTATGACCACGCATAACTTTTTACAGTGTGGTCCGATTTTGATAATTCTTTTTTTAATGGATAGGGTATATCTCGAAGTTGGTCCCATTTAAATTTCAAAATCAAAATCCACCCCTAAGGGTAGTAAAATAGGGGATGAGTGTTTGTTCACCCACTGAATTCTTACCTGTTAATCGATTCTGTTGAAACTTGACACACATAAATATAGTTCTCTAGACACTACGACTAATGGCGACCTGGAGTTTGATTTTAACCACAAAAAAATTAAAAATTAAACTTTTTAACAAAAAATTGAACCGACGAAAACAGAAACTGAAAAGCAAAAAATAACTAATTATGAGTCGGCGCCAAACAACCAATCAACGAAGATCATTAAATTACTTTAAATAAATAATAAAAACAACGTCACATCAAATACAACGTGAAATTTTCAACGATAAACAATAACTTTCTAAAAATGCGTTCTCCGCTCGGCCACTTGCAACTTACACGCACTTTGCTTGTTAAAAGTTCGTTTGGCGCCGACTCATAATTAGTTATTTTTTGCTTTTCAGTTTCTGTTTTCGTCGGTTCAATTTTTTGTTAAAAAGTTTTTGTTTTCTCTGTAAGTGAATTTGTAATTCTTTGGAGAAAATAAAGATCTTTAACCAATTGGTAAAACATACTGAACTGCATATTCACACAACATCTTGCAATGTATTATTAATGTAATTTGTTCAGCAATAAAGTTTTGAATTTGAATTCAATTTATTTTTTTGTAATGATCATTACACCAAAACTATATTCATCCATTATTATTCTGAACCCAATTTTACTGTTCCATAATCCGTGACCGTCAGGATCGCTGGACCAAACGAGATACACGTGTCTTTGGATACACGATTTAAATTATACTCATCCGATAACGAAGGATTTGCTACCTCAAGTATTATCGAATAATTTGAAAAATTAAGTGGTCAGTCGATAGATTTGTGTGTTATTGATCTAAGGGTCAGCCATTCTGACGTCAGGTTGGCTGACCAATTTCTATTTCTCATAGTTCTAGCATGATATCAAATATTTCTTTAGTACTAGTATTAAAAGAAGGGGTGCATTAAAAGAGCCTCCAAGAGTGACGATATTTAATTGATCGTCCGGCGCATCCTGGGCAGTCAGCCCCGCTACCAACCTGCTGACTGGCTAATCTTTTCCCCACGACATGGAGCTATTATCATTATGTAGCTCATGTCGACACGAAGAAGAAGAAGAAGAAGTACCAGTATTTACTAATTATTTGCTACCTGAAAGTATATTATCTTCATAGTTATTGATAGCTTATAGAAAAATGTATTAAGAATTTTGTGTTTGACACAGAATATTTAATAGTACAAGTACAGAAGGCGCACTCTTTTACAAGAATCAATGCAAACAATATTGAATCCTACTCTGATTCAATGTTTATGTTACGTTGTACCCCTTAGCAGCGGCACGGGATGGCGTGTGCGGGACTCTGGTTGGGAACACGCAGTTCGAGTCCGGGATCGTAAGTCTACGAGTTGATAATCAAAAAAGTCAAAGCAACACGCATCGTGTTACGAAACCTGAAAGTTTTATTAATTAATATATTTTTCGTTTTGATATTTTTTGTTGAGTGACAAACAGTAAAAAAATACAGTTTTCGAATCATAAAAATAACATAAAAAACGAACGCTGAATACTGTAGCAGCCAGTACGATTATGCTTCAACATCCTCTCCTTAATCGGACAAGGCTACCAATTAACTTGACTGACTGTACTTATACAGGTACATATTATTTCAGCTGACTGTACTTGTATCATCAAGCCTACGTCCAACACGCAACATTGGTGTTTGCAACGATTATCCCTTTGGGTAGAACATCCGCCAACAGCTTATCCGTAGACAAATAAGATAACTTAATTTTATTACCTTCAACTAGCTCCCTTATAAAATGATACCGGACATCGATGTGTTTGGTTTTTCTATGATGAACCGGGTTCTGTGCCAACTTCTGCGCACTCTGGTTATCATTAAAAACAGTTACTGGAAGGGACTCACCTGTGATCTCACAAATGAGACGCTGTAAATACACAGCTTCTTTGGAAGCTGAGGGCAAAGCCATGTACTCCGCTACAGTGGATGACAGGGAAACTGTGAGCTGTTTTTTACACTCCCACGATACTGACGCATTCGCTAGTTTAAATACGTAACCTGTGTAGGATTTCCTATCAATACCGTTTTGGCCCAGTCAGCATCCACGAAACCACATAAAGGTTCTCCAATATTTTTAAATAAATAAGTAAATATCTTTGGGACATTTTTTACACAACACCATCTAGTCCCAAACTAAGCAGAGCTTGTACTATGGGTACTAGACAACGGATATAATACTTACATACTTTTTTTTGTTGTAAATACATACTTATAATACATAAGCAGCACCCAGACCAACACAGACACTTATGTTCATCACACAAATATTTGTGTCCTGTGGGAATCGAACCCACGAACTTGTTATCAGCAGTCTGACACTCGAACCATTAGACCATAGAGGTCGGTAAATGTAAGACCGTAGTCCAAAGTTCCTTTTAAATACTGTAAGACACGTTTAGGAGCAGACCAGTACGTATGCATAGGGCTTCTATTGAATTGACTTAAAAAACTAACGGCGAACAATATATCAGGCCTAGTATTTAAAGCTACATTACATTAGAACATGGTAAGATGTTTCACCAGGTAGTCTCTTCCCGTGACAGCTAGGTCACGTGATTGCCTCCGTACTTCGTCATCGGCCGTTGAGCCAATAGCGGGCGGTTAGTTTGACACTTGTCAGTTTGATATGCTGCCACTTTGTGAAAATAAATTACCCGAGAAAAATGCATTTTTTCATTTACTTGCTTCTATAAAGAATCACTTTTGAACTAGTAATTTTAAACAGTTTCCTTTAATAACTAATTAGATGATGAACACGAGATAACAAATAGTTAGGCTAGTTAGGAATTTATTTTATTTTCATTATGAACAAAAATCTCCTTAAGTATATTGAAGATATCAATCAATGGCAACACTGATCGTGACGTAGCTTGGAGGCATCGCGCTGTCATCGCAGGAAGAGAATACCTGGTGAAACATCTATATTACGTCAGTATAGAAATGTCTTTGATATTACCATGCATTAGACAACCAATTTAATTTTAGTACGGGACCGGGACATCAACAGCTGGTTTTTCCTGAGAACACAGGTCAACACCAAAATCCATAGGTGTGGTAACAGTTTTGCACTTTATCATATTAAAACGTTTCAATGTCTCTAATATGTATCGTTTTTGATTAATTTTAACATCGTTAGTATCATATCATAATATATCATACAGGATACAGGGCGTCCCACGGATATGCCACATGGAGGGAAAGTACCTTGAATATTGTAGTTGGAACATTTTACTGACATATTGCAGGTTATTACACATTCAAGCAGTGTTGCCAGATCGATGAAACGAAAATACGGTGCACAGTCGGTCAAAATTACCATAAATACGGTAAATCATTTTAAAGAAATACGGCAGATTTACGGTGATAAATTTTCAGACTTTTTTTGCCTATAATTGAAGGCAATACTGGTGATTGCGACGTAGTAACCCTCGAAATTCAAAATTTCTTGCGTTTTTTGCAAGCTGTAGCTATATTTCACGTTATATACCTACTGATGGGAATATTTTTCGCGACAATAATCACAATATTGTAATAATATAGTGAGTAGTAGTAGGTATTTAGTACTAGTAGTATAACATCCGAGCTTTATAAGCTCCACAATATAAAGTAACTATCAAATTATCGATTATATTATCGAGTTTATAGAGCTAGGTGAATGTTATTTATGAGCATTATTCAGTAGATCATCATCATCATTTCAACCAAAAGACGTCCACTGCTGGACATAGGCCTCCCGCACCTCCCCCAAGATTGAGTAGATAATAATATATTGTTACAACAACCTACAAAGTGAATTAGAGCTACAATTTGCAAAAAACACAAGAAATTTTGAATTTCGTATGCTACTAGGTGCCCACTGAATTGAGTAGCACACTAAAGTGATACAAATTTTTATTTTTTTTGGAAAACTTCCAGTTCCAGGTTGGATTCTAAAAATTACGGTAACTTTCATACACCGTAATTTATGAATACGGTAGGTGGCAGAAATAAAAATAAAAGACAAAATTACGGCAGATCTGCCGTAATTACGGTGCATATGGCAACACTGCATTCAAGGTACTTTCCCTCCATGTTACATATCCGTGGGACGCCCTGTATATGTATGGATGTGTATTGTTATGAGATAAGTTCACGGTGTGTAGCTGTCAGGGTCTAGCTAACGGGGTTGAGTTGTCATGGGTCGAGTTTACGGGGTCACGTTATCGGAGTTGAGTTGTCGGGTCGAGTTGTAGGAGTCGAGTTGTCGGGTTCCAGTTGTCGTGATCGAGTTGTCATGGGGTTGAGTTGTCATTGAGTGGAGTTGACGAGGTGGAATTTTTGGGGTCGTATTGTCTCGGGGTCGAGTTGTCATGGGGGAATATTAGGATAATTCTCGTTAGATCACGTCCAGATTCATGATGGATCTATGGAGAATTATTTTTCTCATTAGAACTAATTCTGAAAAAGTGGATCTATTAAGAACTTTTTTCTCGTTAGAACTATTGTGTGGATCCATGAGATCCATTATGGTTCTATTGAGAATTATTTTGCTCATTAGAACCAATTTTTAAGAAGTGGATCTACTGATAACTTATGTTAATTATGATTTATGTACATAAAAAAGAAGAAAGGTATAAAATAAGACGCGCTTTAAAGTATAAACTAAGTATAATAATTATAATATATAATTACATGGTTGAACCGGAAATCGAACCCGTTACATGAGAAAATAATCACCCTGTAGCTTTATCATACCGATCGAAAGGCTTCATCAGAAAAATAACAGCGTCAATGATGGGCAGGATGCGCGGGACTGCCTAAATAGTATCCTAAATAAAACAATAGTATCCTAAAAACATTAATTGAGAAAATAGATAACCCATTAATTGAGCACTGGGTCAATTTACATATATCGACCAGCACGCGTAGCATGAACACTGTAGACAAGAGATATGTCTACGGAAGAATAGACTAAACGACATTGTATAGTACTTTAACTGTCATTTTGTCGACTCTTTCGTAGACATAGCCCTTGTCTACAGTGGTCATGCTACGCGTGCAGGTGCTCAAAGCCACTTCTATATGTAAAGTGATTTTTTCATCATGCTGTCTATTACTATTTACTAACATAGCTTTAAGATTTTGTAACTAACACTATGGACTGTAAAGTCCGCAATAAAGATTTTAATAATAATAATAAGATTTTAATAATAATATTTTTTTATTTTTTATAAAATATTTAAAAATGTAGTTAATAAGTGTATGAAATGAATAAATGGGATAATAATAAGGATTATGTTTTGCTAAATAACATGGTGTCACAAATAAAAGGAAGACCATGCATTTTAACATTTGATGTGAAATTTTGTTCAGAAAAATGAAAAGCTGACATTGCCGCAAGGACATACAACTGAAATTATCATAAGTACCTATTACTAATAAATGTACCCACTTCAGAAGTACGCATCATTTCCCTATTATAATTTAAGTGCATGATAAAATAATAAAGAGATACGTAATTAATAGGTACGTGGTTGTATGCAACAAATCGAGCAAAATAATCAAAAGAGTGCGACATTGCATTCAACAGGAAGGGACTCATTTTGAGCATTTAATAAATTGATTAATTTTGTATTAAAAATGTTAAAATTCATGGTGTTCCTTTTATTTGTGACACTATGTTTTAGCAAAAAATAATCCGTATGATGAAGCCTTTCGATCGGTATGATAAAGCTACAGGGTGATTATTTTTCTCATGTAACGGGTTCGATTTTCGGTTCAACCATGTAATTATTTAAATATCTATGAATGCAGTTTAAATTGTTTTGTTAATTCAATTAATGACTTCTTTCAGTAAAAAGTTCCATCTACAATATTCAAGGTACTTTCCCTGCAAGTTGCATATCCGTGGGACGCCCTGTATATGTATGGATGTGTATTGTCCTGAAATAAGTTCACGGTGTGTAGCTGTCAGGGTCTAGTTAACGGGGTTGAGTTGTCATGGGTCAAGTTTACAGGGTCAAGTTGTCAGAGTTGAGTTGTCGGGTCGAGTTGTAGGGGTCGAGTTGTCGGGTTCCAGTTGTTGTGTTCGAGTTGTCATGGGGTTGAGTTGTCATTGAGTGGAGTTGACGGGGTGGAATTTTCGGGGTCTTATTGTCTCGGGGTCGAGTTGTCATGGGGGAATATTAGGATAATTCTCGTTAGATCACGTTCAAATTCATGATGGATCTATGGAGAATTATTTTTCTCATTAGATAGATAGATAGATAGAATATACTTTATTGTACACCATGAAAATAGTAGTAAACAGGAACAACGTACAAATTATGGGTACATGGGCGGTCTTATCGCTAAAAGCGATATCTTCCAGACAACCTTTGGATGGACAAAGAAGACGTAAGATCTAGATAATGGGGGCAGTCCGTGGCGTACTACTAAACTAAAATAAATAAATAGCACAAAATATATTACACATATAGGTATCATAAATATATATAATATATATATAAATAATCTTACAATTTAGAATAGAGATTGAACAAACAACAACAAACAACAAACAACAATAAACAACATTAGAACCAATTCTGAAAAATTGGATCTATTGAGATATTTCTTTCTCGTTATGTCTATTGTGTACATACATGATGGTTCTATTGAGAGTTATTTTTTACATTAGAACCACTTTTTAAGAAATGGATCTACTGATAACTTATGTTAATTATAATTAAATAAATAAAGTAAAATGTTTATTTGACGCTATAAATACATGCTTCTAAATTTTTAAAATCAATATCGTATAATATTATGTATTGCAAGAAATCTAATACTAACCCGCAAACTAGGCCTGTACCTGTATCTTGGGGGTTATTGTTCAGCCATTATTGATTGCCAAAGCTTATTATACAATTGATGAATTCCTGAATATTTATTTACAAATTGTTTGACATTTATTGGGTAAGACATTATATTTTTTTTTTTTACATCAAATTGTGATTATTCGCTAAACTTAGTATGTAAACTTTGAGATTGAATTTGATTTTATTTTATTTACTTTTAATTATTATTTTTTTAAACTTGACATTGATTATGATCTTGTTAAATTTGAATAATTATAATGCATGAGTGTAAGCCAACTGGCAGATTTTGTGGACTATAAAATCACACCAATAAAGATTCTATTCTATTCTATTCCATAGGAGCTTATGACACAAAAGTACAATTATGATTTATGTAAATAAAAAAAGAAGAAAGGCATAAAATAAGACGCACTTTAAAATAAAAAATAGGTATAATATAATAACATAGCAAAAATTCTAAAATAACCAACTAACAAAATTCCACAATTTAACAAATATACCAAAAACGACAAGGACATAAAAAGTAATCAAAAAATAGTTAGCAATTTTCAACTTAATTTGTTTTTTAAAGGCATTGCTACTGCCTTTTAAACCATCCTGTATTATGTACTTCCTGATACCCAGGCCCCATACTTTGACGTACTCTGTAAAATCTATTGTTTTAAGATCACAGTTGTAGATAGCTTTGTCAGTCTCGCTCATCCTGCTAACCATAGCTTGGACATTGTCATCTCGGAAAACCCATTCGTTCTTTAAAAAGTAATCGTAGATTACAGCGAATTTATCTATTTTTCTGAAGACAGCCACGTATCTGAAAACGTTGAAAAATAATAATTAATTTATTATTCTGCTGTCCTGTATGGATCGGAATGTTGGGCTACGAAAGGAATTAATGAAAGGCAAGTGCATGCAGCTGAGATGAGAATGTTAAGAGGAATGTGTGGTGTAAAGAGAATGGATAGGATAAGGAATGTACGAGGGAGTCTGAAAGTAGGCAGTGACAGAGAAGTTAAAATATAATTCATAGAACATGTTTACATAGCAATTTAGGTTCAAAATTAATTACGTGCTAGCCGCTAGGCTATATTGTAGGTAGTTCAAATTTAATTACGTTCTAGCCGCAAGGCTATATTGTAGGTAGTTCAAATTTAATTACGTACTAGCCGCAAGGCTAGATTGTAGGTAGTTCAAATTAAATTACTTACTAGACGCAAGGCTAGATTGTAGTTCAAATAAAGTATCTTAGATATACTTTACAGTAAAAAAAAACTACTAAGTTTAGTCAATCCAGTCGTCATTGTCATCATCATCATCATTTCAGCCGAAAGACGTCCACTGCTGTCCAGCATAGGCCTCCCCCAAGCATCGCCACAACGACTGGTCATCCAGCGGATTCCCGCGACCTTCACCAGGTCATCGGTCCACCTTGTGGGGGGCCTACCCACGCTGCGCCTTCCAGTACGCAGTCGCCACTCCAGAACTTCACTGCCCCATCGGCCATCCGTTCTGCGAGCAATGTGCCCCGCCCACTGCCACTTAAGTTTGGCAATTCGTCGGGCTATATCGGTTCTCCTGCGAAACTCCTCATTTCTGATTCAACCACGCCACTCCGAGCATAGCCCTCTCCATTGCCATTTGAGTTGTCAGCGTAAATCATTTAAATTTTCTACTCACGATGGAACACCCTTTGGCATGTTTCCCAGAAGATATCCGACGGCGTCCATGAGATACGCTGGTATGTAATGGAGAAAGAAGGCCAGGATAAAGTAGGACACCTTGTCTTGAACCTCCACCATGTAGCAGTACCAGACAGCTTTGGGAGAAGGCAGTTTTTTACCTTCGGTACGCATCAGGACTCCTATGAAATCTGTAATGATGGATATTTAAAAAAAATCTTAATAAAAGCATTTAAACATAGAACATCATTATACATGTTGAAATTTTAATGGCTTCTTTTCCGAAAAGGGGTCATTGTACTCATCATTATGAACAACTTTTACTATGGGACCAACAGTGAAAACGCGAAAAAAATATCAGTTAGTCGCTACATTTTATCGATTTCAGTGAACACAAATGTAGGGAGCAACTGATTTTTTTTTCGCGATTTCAGCATTGGTCCCATAGTAAAAGTAGTTAATAATAACTGATTTAATTTACAAGAGTTCATCAAAAAACATCAACGCACCGTGAGCAAAATATGAATTTTTGCATCTCTTTCTTACGCAAGTACCACCACATATGTCAATGTTTACCCTATTTTATTTAATTATTTGTTGCTAAACTACATAGTATGCACTATAATCAGACCAAGTTTGACGCTGGTGGGTATTACCGTTTTGAAGATAGAGCAGGAACAAAAACTTTGAAAAAATATTCATGTTTTTCGAGGTTTTTTGTATGGACCCGATCACGACACACAATGCTGACAGTTTCAGCGGACATTTTTTCATTGTGTGTCGTGATTCAGCATATCTTGTTACGGAAAGCGACGTTACGAAAAACCAACCGCGGGTAGTTCGAGAAAACACCCGCCGCTCAAGACGATGACACCCCCATACTTCAGTCTGCTCGTGACCACGGCCAATGCAACTTGACCGAAACGTCGAGATTAGTATAAATGTTTGTTATATTTTGATTTAATTGTGCGCGACAAGTCCCGTAAACTTAGTTCAATATGAGTGAATTTCGTGAGTTACGCAATTCGGCAGCAGGTGTGCGTAATACAAAACTTGGCCAAAACTGAGCGCTCCTGAGCTTACGCACGCAAAGACAATATGCATGTACACACACACACAAGTATGGCTCACCCGCTTTCGTGAGATAAAACATCTGTACTGCTCCAGGTGAACTCATGATATTTAACTTACCCCACGTTATGAATTGGTCCTTATTGGAGACGGTATAGATCTGAATTTCCTTCTCGCCTTTCTTTCTTCTCTCTGATGCGTCCCAGGCCGCGGCGATGGTGGCGTTGTTCACGAAATCTACTGGGGTAATTGGTAGCTTGCTGTCTTTATGGACATAGAATACGTGAAGTATGCCCATTATTATGCCTGCAAGGATCTGGCGACATAACAAAAATATATAAAGTAGTTATAATTAACTTACAGCATGTAACAAAAGCCATGACGCCAGTTGGACCGACGACCTGAAGAACGTGGCTGGGGGGGAATGGAATCTTAGTACAAAATGCTTGAAATAACATCAATCGGTATCCGACCAAATTTACGAGTACTGAAAATGCTCAAACGTCGTTTGACCACTACGTATTTTGAATTTATCAGTATTATATTCGACTATATGCCAACGGGTAAAAACAGATGTCGCTAGGCTAATGATCTGTGTAACAAGGTACAACTCATACGCTGTTGCCTAAAAAAGGATAATAGATGGCGTAAATTTAAATTTCGAACTTACAGTCAAAAATTTATCAAATTACGTTTTCCAGTTTATTCTTATTCTTATTCTTATTCTTTATTGCACACAAAAAATATCACAACAATACATAATAGTTTTGAAATTACATGTACAAAGGCGAGCTTAACTCATAATTGAGTTTTCTACCAGCAAACCTTTGAGTGATAGAGCAAATATAAAATGTAAAACTGAGGGTAACTTTCAGTGTACATAACTAATGTTCATCTAAAATTATAAAATAACATACCAACAACATATACCTATATACAAATAAATATAAAACTATATATACATACCTATTACTTAATTATACCTACTTATATAAACCTATAATATACCTACATATATAATAAATAAATATGTATTATCAATTAGTGAGAAAGAAAATGCTCCTTAATTCTTTTCTTAAATACGTTCAGAGAGGGGCTGTCACGTAGTGAGTGTGGGAGGGAGTTCCATAGTCACACTGCACGGATAGTAAAAGAACCATCGTAACGGCTGGAAGTATGACGCGTAGTACGGAGTAGAAGAGAAGTAGCTGTGCGACAGGGTTTATCCCTGGGCACAAGATATTCAAATCGTTCACGAAGATATATAGGAAAGTTGGAATTATTTAGAACAGAAAAAAGAAGAGAAAGAATATGACTGTCTCGACGCTGCCGAATTGGTAGCCACTTCAGTCTGGCTCGAAATTCCGACACATGATCGTACTTTCGAAGACCAAAAATGAAACGGATACACAAGTTCTGCAGTCGTTCAAGTTTATTTAGAAGTTCCTCCGTTGCGTCAAGGAAGCAGACATCAGCATAGTCTAAAAGAGGTAGTAGAAGGGATTGCGCAAGAGTGACCCTAGTTTGAAAAGGAAGAAATTTCTGGAGACGTTTGAGAGACTGGAATGAGTAGAAGACCCTCCTGCTGACTTCGGTAATGTGAACATCCCAAGAGAGGTTTGAATCTATGAAGACACCTAAATTTTTCGCGCTTTTAGAGTATGGTATAGGTACGGCATTATACATAACTGGAGGGAGAGACTGGTGATTTAATTGACTGAACATGTATCTGCCACCAACAATGAGAGCTTGAGATTTAGCAGGATTGACTAGAAGTCCGAAAGCTTTAGCCCACTCGTTGATACTTTCGAGATCATTATTGATGGCATCAACAGCCACAGTAAAATTCTCTACTTTACAGTGACGATAAAGCTGCAAGTCGTCTGCATAGAGATGATAATTAGAAGTCAGGACCTTAGTGATGGCATTTATAAAAATGGAGAAGAGAAGAGGAGAGAGGACGCCACCCTGAGGGACACCCGCAGCCAGATCACACCACTCAGAGGAGGCTTCATCTGAGTGAACAGACTGTGAGCGACCCTGAAGATAAGAGCTAAACCATGCAATTACCGATGAAGAAACATTAAGAGAGGAAAGGATTCCCAAGAGGATGTCAAAATCAACTGATGTAAAAGCACTGCTAAAGTCCAATAGAACCAGTACTGTTAAAAGTTGATTTTCCATGGCCAGTCGAATGTCATCGGTTATTTTTACAAGTGCAGTTACAGTGCTATGGCCAGGACGGAAACCAGATTGGTATGGACTAAGCAGGCTATTAGAGGAGAGGTAACGAGACAGTTGATTATGAACAACACTCTCCAAGACTTTGGATAGAATCGGAAGGATGGATATTGGGCGAAACTGGGATAATGTGGAGGGATTTGAGACTTTGGGTAACGGTAAGACATGAGCCTTCTTCCAGGCTGAGGGAAAGGAGGAGTTTATTTACTTTTTGTTTTCTTATTATATGTTTAATTTGCCTATTTATTAAGAAAACTTTACAAATCTTTTCCACAATATAATGAAAGTATATAAGTATATATAAGTAAGTGTTTGAAAATTTAATTTGGTTTATAACATCAACTTTTAAACTTATCAATAGTTTTTTTCTAATTAGGTATATTATAATTTTTAACACATTTACGCATTTGAAGCGACGTCTAAAGACAAATAATTTTATTATGAAAAGAAAAGTTCTGACGTCACAGAAAGACCAATTCACCAGATGTTGTAGAGGTCACAGTAGTCCCATGGCTTCAGCGTTATATTTGTGAGACAGTAGTTGTAGGTTCGAATCCTGCTAAATGCTGAACTTTTTGTCTTTATTAAAAAATTAATAAAGGATGAATAGAGAGCCATCTAATGATCCCGAAGTGAAATGAAGTTGTAGGTCCATACTTTAAAACCAGAGGCGCCACTTGGTCTATACCTCTATTGGGGTCGAGTTTCCTCTCTATTTCAGTACCTATATTAAAAAGTACTCTGTGCAGTGTGCAGTGGACTGCGATAAACTGAGTTGATGATATTGATGTAACAAAAACCCTGTTGTTCCTGGGAGCTACGTTATCAGAATCGATATTCATACGTAAGGACACAACTCATTTGGAAAAACTCTTCAATAAAAATAATCAAATTAAATATTAAGAAATTATTATACAATAGTTTGTATAAATACAGTCTATCTAGGTCGTGGGTTCGATTCCCACAGGACGCAAATATTTGTGTGATGTGCCATGATGTTTGTGTTGGTCTGGGTGTTTCTTATATATTATAAGTAAGTATTTACAAAAAAAAAAGTATATAGGTAAGTATCATATCCATTGTCTAGTACCCATATTACAAGCTCTGCTTAGTTTGGGACTAGATGGTGCTGTGTAAAAATGTCCCAAAAATATGTATTTATTTATTTATCTTTTTCCATTATTAAAATGATATATCACTCGAAAACGTCCATAATCTTCTGAGAAAACTTCATCTATCTGGCGACCCTGGATACTGATTGCTTTGTTAGACTGTACCACCTGCCTTGTCATCTGCATGCGCTAATAACCGCTAATCAAAATGCAGTATGCGTTGCAAAACACTGGGCCAACTAAATCTGATAAAATTTTCCAGATTGAAGGTGTTTGCAAAGTGACGACGCACTCACATTGGACATCTGAACTGACCATAAACCCCCATTTTTGGAGATTATCTTTGTTTCTGCCATCTTGGGTCACTGTCTATTTAAGAATTTCCAAGTTGACCACGAGAGTGCATGCCCAGGTGGCCTTCCACCATCAGAAACCCTTGTTTCTGATGGTCTTACAAAGAAAATAGACTTTACTAGTAACGAAACGGGTCTTTGTCAACCACGCTGCCATGGTACGTAACAGGTGAATTTGAAAATTCAAAGGTGCAGACCAGCTCTCTGATGCCAAACTACACGATAACCAGTTGTCAATTCAGTTTGTTATCTCTTTTTCTCTGATTACGTGAATCATAAGACGAAACGAGATGATAAACCAAACCGGTCAACAACTGGTTCAAGGCAAGCATTCTCTGCTAGGCTGTCATTCTTCAACCACGATCATATTCTGGGTTATGTGGGATCTAGTAGTTTTGCTTCAATGTCAGCATACTTCATCATAGGACACAGACATATTATGTAGTTTCACAAATGTCCATGGATAGGAGCGAGAGCGCTTTGGATGACGTTTCCTTCTGCGAGGAGGTAATGCTCGCAAAGGGGGCGGCGGAGAGGGAGCGAGAGGTTACCATTACTCTATCCCGCAGGAGACGGACTAGGCGTCGCAGAAAGGCTATGCTGGCTTTCAGCCAGGATAAGAGAGGGGCCTGCGAGCAGCAGACTCGGGTGACGAGTCTGACGGTAGCACATCGTGTTCTACGCGCGCCAGTAAGGAGGAGGGTGCGGCCAACGTTGAGGCCGCACAGAGAGAAGGGGCTCGGGCTATCGGGGGTGATAGGAGAATGCAGAGTCTCTCCCACACCTCCAGCCAAAGGTAGTAGGAAGAACACCGTGGTAGTTTTAGTGCGTAAGAGTCCGACACTGGCTCCGCCTTCCCCAGGTGGAGTGCGTTCATGGGGATTTCTCCACGAGAAAAAAGAAGTACCACAAAAGTACTTACCCCAGCTGGTCCTGACAATGCACTAAGGTCCATCCATCCAGGAGATGGTTCATAGTAACTGGGCACCACTGAAATTTTAAAATATAAAATGATGTCAAAGATGAGCTTAATAAGTGGGAAAGGAACAAAAAAAAAAAAACAGAAAATCCGACTGTGAAAAACAACGAAATATACAAAATATGACGTTAAAATATTAAGTGTCAATTCCGTGGTTTAAATAGGTCTTGAGGACCTGACTGACGTGACTTATTTTCAAAGTCGTTCAGAATTATGACTTATGATTATTATGATTATTTGTTCTCAAACTCTTGCTATGTTTCAAAGTGAAAATGTTGTTATTAAATAACCGTAGAATTAGTTAAATATTTTTTGATGTCTAAGCACATTTGATGTGCTCTAGAAATATGGCACGGTTACAGATTAACATCTTGTATATTTGTATGGCAACCGGGACCGACTGCTCTACAACAGAGGTGGAAAAAGAAATTAGTTATTTATTTTACTCGAGATAGCCTACAACAGAGGTGGAAAAACGAATTAGTTATTTACTTTACTCGAGATGGCCTACAACAAAGGTGGAAAAACAAATAACTTGTTTATTTTACTCGAGGTGGCCTACAACAGAGGTGGAAAAACAAATTAGTTATTTCTTTTACTCAAGATGCCCTACAACAGAGGTGGAAAAACAAATTAGCTATTTCTTTTACACGAGATTGCCTACAACAGAGATGGAAAAAGAAATTAGTTATTTATTTTACTCGAGATGGCCTACAACAGAGGTGGAAAAACAAATTAGTTATTTCTTTACCAATCGGTGGTCGCACGATGCATACAGGCAGGTCATCAGCAGTCCTGATCAGCTCCTCAGCTATCGCCTTCGTGAAAGTGTAAGTGTTTGGCCAGCCTTTGATCAAGCTGTAAAAATACAATTTTCAATCATCATTTTACATATTTAATACCTTTTCTATTCAATAAACGGTGTTTGTCGGTATTCTACAGGTTGCACTTTGGAGAGTGACCGTAATAGAACCATGAGCTTATTCCGCCATCTCCTTTCTTTCATCGGACTACACGACGCACTGCAGGATATCATCCACATTTGATAGAAATCCCTACTATCAGGACGCTCTGAGTCTCCATTGCTGCCGCCTATTGCAAAACCTAAAATAACATAAAATAATATCACGCCTGTATTTCCCCGAAAGGGTAGGCAGGGGTGTATAGTAGGTACACCCACATTTCGCCAGTTATGTTATAAGTCCCATGTAATAGGGGGCGAGCCTATTGCCATTAACCGGGCACAAATCCAGACTCCGGGCTGCTACTGAGAATTTCCTAATGAAAAAACCCAATAACACTGAAACCAAAACCTAATAGCTATGATTAATATTCGATTTGATTCGTTTGTAATTATTTAAGTTTATTTTTGTATGCAAACCTTCTCATGGCAGTGACGTCATCACCGATAGCTCGAGTAATCATCAAATTCTGTTTCAACTTACTTATCAGTCATACTATCCAGCCTCTCTACTTCCAAGGACTCTGCCATCCCTATTATGGCTTCTGGTGGAACGGGGCAGGGGTAGAACTGCTCCAACACAGGCTTGTTAACACGGTCCAGGGTGGCATGAGTAAATGCTGTGGACACGTACACGAAGTTCCTGGTAAAATAAAGAAGAAACATACATTAAAAAGAAGATGTGGAAATTAAATTCGATACCACGAAACTGCCTAAATAACCTAATTGGTGATTAAATGTAAAATGTATCAAGTATCATGTAGGCATGTAATGTATCATGGGGCCATTATTATTATTTTATATATATATTTTTTATATTATAGGATGGCGAAACGAGCTAAAGGCCCACCTGATGTTAAGCGGTTACCTTTGCCCATAACAACATCAATACCACCTAGGCTGTTGCCTAAATGGTACCGCAAGTCGGTTCGCCAAACTGAGACATGAAGATAGAAAGTCTCATGTGATTGTAATTTCACCGGCACCCGTAACCTTCAGACCGAAACACAGCAATGCAAGCATCACTATTTGGCGGAGAAGTAGGCACGGTGGTAGTACTTCCCCGGACAAGCTCTTTCACAAAGGAGCTCTACTATTAATGTATTAACATTAATTCTATACATGCTGAAATTTTAATCGATTAATTCCCGAAAAGGGGTCATGGTACTGGTTATTATGAACTACTTTTACTATGGGACACTTTGTGTTCACTTAAATCGATAAAATGTAGGGACCACCTGATATTTCTTCCGCGATTTCAGGGTTGGTCCTATACACAGACCAGTAAGCCTCTAGACGCCTATTAGCCGGATACCCCCGGTCACAAAGCATATGCAGTAGCACTGCATATCTTACGCCCAGCCACCAATCGGGACGTCACTCCGTCAGCGAGCGGCACCAATCATCACTACTGCGCAGGGTGCGCGGCAGCCCCAACACCATCCTGCGTGCGATTGCAGCACGGACCGATAGCCGGCTCGTGTGGGCACTGGTCGATCGGACCAAATCTCTTCTAGTTATTAGGTACTAACATAGGTTAAGTTAATTTGTTACTAACACACAGGACCCTCTGTTGTCTGTAATAAATGAAAAAAAAAAAAAAAAAAATTATATCACTGAATATTTGAGCCGACCAATCATAACACGCCATCCGCCCCCCGGTCGCCGCCAACATTTTACGACTGTGTTGTCATGCAAAACTTTGTTTATGCGGCGTCTTGAGGCTTGCTGGTCTGTGGTCCCATAGTAAAAGTTGTTCATAATGATGAGTATAATGACCCCTTTTCGGGAATTAAGCGATTAAAATTTCAGCATGTATATTCTTGCCTATATGTTGTCTAGCAGTATGAGTGATATGCTTACTTAAATGTCATGCCGATGGTGGCGTTAAGGTCGAGTCTTTATAAAGTTCCCTTCAATGGTATACAAAAACTAACGTTGTAATATTTTTCTGCATCTGTTCCATTTTCAGTTTAGGTGTTTAGGTTTTGTTGTTTTTGTTACAATGTTTTCGCAGCGCTAACAATAGAGCCGAATGGAGACGCATCGCATGAACTGCTACTCTCTACCAAGAGTGAACGTTTAAGAAGAAAATTGCTGTTTTTGCCTGTCTCGAGTTCCACATAAATTACCTATTTCTTTCTTTCTTTTACACGACATAGAGGAAGAAAATGACTCACTTGAGGTTGGTGCACTCTCTGGCAAGGGCTAGGCACTCCCTTGTGCCTCGAACGTTGGTCATGGCAGCTTTTTTAAGTGGCTCATCAAACCGTATAGTTGCGGCCATGTGAAATACTGTGTCGACCTGCAAATCGAATACAAAACATGATGCAGGTATCTAGAAACTTACAAATGTCCGCATATAACACTTAAACAGTCTGCAAGGCACACATAATTAAGTGTTGCATAGCACCGTAACAGTCTGCAAAGCAGACATAATTAAATGTTGCATAGCACCGTAACAGTCTGCAAAGCAGACATAATTAAGTGTTGCATAGCACCGTAACAGTCTGCAAAGCAGACATAATTAAGTGTTGCATAATGCTGTAACAGTAAGCATAATAATTATTTATTTGCTAGAATATGAGTAAAATAAGTTTGACATTGGTAACATAAATAAAGTCCTGTCATACTCTACCAGAAGTTGGTATGCAAATATTATTT
Source organism: Asteroscopus sphinx (assembly GCA_949699075.1). Lineage (NCBI taxonomy): Eukaryota > Metazoa > Arthropoda > Insecta > Lepidoptera > Noctuidae > Asteroscopus > Asteroscopus sphinx. The sequence continues at coordinate 5,652,842 of OX453032.1, forward strand.
AAAAATGTGAATAGGTACTAATATTAATTCAAAAAATCTAATCGACGGACTGCCTCGTTGGTCTATGGTTGCAAGTGCGACTGCTGAGCGTGGGGTCCTGAATTCGATTCCTGGGTCGGGCGAAGTGTCATTGGGTTTTTTCATTAGGAAATTCTCAGTAGTAGCCTGGAGTCTGGATTTGTGCCCGGTCAGTGGCAATAGGCTCGCCCCCGTTTATATTGAACTAAAACATAACTGGCGAAATGTGGGTGTACTATTACACCTTTGCCTACCCCTTCGGGGAAATACAGGCGTGATGCTATGTATGCTATGGATTTGAAAATGGATGCCATATTTGTAATGAGCACCCCAAGAAACCGCGAAATGAACACCCATATCAATAAAAAAACCACCATCTTGAATTTCTAAATGGATGCCATATTTTGTGTAATTAGTACCCCAAAAACCCCGAAATTGTCACTCATATCAATTTTAAAATTAAATTAATATCCGCCATCTTGGATTTGAAAATGGATGACATATTTCTAACAAGCACCCTAAGAAACCTTGAAATTTACACCCACACAATTTATTTAAAAAAATGCCCGCCATCTTGGAATTTGAAAATAAATGTCATTTTCGTAATCAGCACCCCAGGAAATCTAGAAAGTAACACCCATATTTCATATAAGAAAAAAGTTTGGAAATTTTTAGTGACGCTCGTTAAGGCTATATGCGCACTGATATGAATTCGTACGAATTGATACCGCAAATTCTGGAATACAATACACCGCACACTCATCGCACACTCACCGCAGTGCGCGCGCTTCCATCGTATGATTCGTATGCCTTTGTCAACAGAAGTTCCGGTGTGAATTCGCACTGCAACCACACTGTAGTGCGCATATGGTACGCGCTAGGACCTCGAAGTGTACGGGTATGGTGATTGTATGCAACTCGGGCTCGAAATATATTTTGATCTTGATCAAATATAATTTATCAGACGCTCACTTGGGAAATTTTCACTTCAAAGAACAGGCAACACTGTAAATATGGCGTCAAATGGATATTAGACATATTTAGTTAATTTTACACTTTGTTAATTTTATTGTTTGCAAAATTATTAGTTATTGAACGTTTATTGACCGATGACAGGTAATTTTTGTTATTTTTTTCAATCGTCCTTCGTAATTCCTACTCACTTTTATAGCGCATTATCGTCATTTTTATAAGCCACAGAATTTGTGTTTACCGTACAATGACAGAAGCGCCACTGAAGGGCGGGACCTAGCTTATCACCCAACTAGGGGGTGATATATTTTTTGACGTTTAGTCACTCAGACTAGCTATCTAGATAAATAAATAATCAAAGGTCTTAGGTTACCACTCTCACCTATTGCGCATTGGTTGACTACACACACCATCGAGAATTTTAATGCTATAAACAAAATTAAAATAACTGAAAAACAAATCATTAACTACTTCAAATGAATTAAAATACAATTGTATTAATATAAAACAACGTCCAAGCTTGAGAGGTCAAAAACGCTTCTTCATTAACATTATATATGGCGGCGCGGCGTGTTGCTAGTTGCTATGCCACAAAAGTTATTCTATATTCAAACTTACAAATAGAGAATTAAGATAAACAATTCACCAGGTGGTTTTTTATTTTTTTTATTTTTTTATTCTTTACTTGCTTGCGTCGGTGTATCGGTTCATTATTCAAAAAAAAGAATACATTCAATCGGCTCTTTTCCGTACGCAACGAAATAACAGGCCAAATAATAGAAATTGATGGACAGTTTTTATTAGCATATTTATTTTTTTCCGTGGTGTAAATCTTCATGGACGCACTCCGCCCGGGGAAGGCGGAGCCAGTGTCGGACTCTAACCGACTAAAAAGCACCACGGTGTTCCTCTACTGACCCTTGGCCGGGGGCGTGTGAAATACTACTGTATTCGCCCAACCATCGCCGGCAGGTCCCGGCTCGCCACTGGCTGGCGAGCCCCTTCACCCCGTGCAGCAACCACAACGGCCGCACCCTCCTCTTGACTGGCGCACGCGGAACACGACGCGCAACCGTCACGGGCCTTGACTGGTCGGGCGGCGGGCCACCCCGAGTCCGTCGCCCGAAGGCCCACATCTAGGGTGGCTGGAGGTCGGCATACGCTCTCCTACGACACCCAGGTCGTCTCCTGCGGATGGGAAGAGAGGTCATCGCCTCTCGAATCCTCTCCACCGCCTCCTTAGCGAGTATTACATCCTCGCGGAAGGAGACGACGCCTTCCCAAGCGCTCTCGCTTCCGACCATAGACAGAACCGCGGCCGGAAGCGAGAGATCGCTGCCGCCTACTGCAGTGATGAGGTCACGGCACTGCGCGGCCCAAGCTAGGCACTCCGCCAGTGTGTGCTGTGCCGTGTCCTCTGGGCAGCTCCCGCAGTGATGACAGTCGGGCGTCGGCTCCCGGCCTATGCATCACAGATACTTCCCGAAGCAACCGTGCCCCTAGAGTATCTGCGTCAGCCGGTAGGTGCGGGCACCATAGCCCCTCTACAGCCACTCCTCCATGACGGGCCTTACCGCCGCTATTGTGGCGTGGCCTAGTTTTTATTACCATGTGTTACGGTTTTGTGCGGGTTTGTCTTACTTGTCGAATACGTGTCATGACATTTTCTGAAGGCTTACCTCTTTTATGAGTAATTTCCATCCCTTGTCGCTGAGTCCTAGTCTTAAATCGGCCACGTCTCCTTCGATGGGCACTATCTTGTCTGCAAAGTTCGGATGCTTCTTGCGTAGCTCATCGTACACCTATGGAAGGAAGAGAAAAAATATAATTATTCTAATTGCTAATTAAGATAAGAAGGCTCAATGTCACTCAAAGGGCAATGGAAAGGGCTATGCTCGGAGTGTCCCTGCGTGATCGAATCAGAAATGAGGAGCTTCGCAGGAGAACGAAAGTAACCGACATAGCCCGAAGAATTGCCAAACTTAAGTGGCAGTGGGCGGAGCACATTGCTCGCAGAACGGATGGCCGATGGGGCAGTAAAGTTCTGGAGTGGCGACCGCGTACTGGAAGGGGCAGCGTGGGTAGGCCCCCCACAAGGTGGACCGATGACCTGGTGAAGGTCGAGGGTATCCGCTGGATGCGGAAAGCGCAGGACTGGTCGCTGTGGCGATGCTTGGGCGAAGTCTATGTACAGCAGTGAACGTCTTTTGGCTGAAATTATTTTGATTCTAATTGCACACTTTTGTGCTTTTGGTAATTGGTTATTTTCTACATGGAGCAACTTTTTCAAAAGGTTTTTTGCTTTACAAATTATAACAGTACAAAGAACAAAGAAATAAAGGTTAGAAAGGCTAAGTGGGTGGGGGTCATTGCGCCGCCCGTATGATTATATGCTCACATTTAACCCAATATGAAGAAACGACGCATTTATTTGCTCACGAAACACATCGGTGTGGAAAGCTGGGGCTATTATTAGTTCAATATGCACCTGTGCTGTTATAACATGCAAAGCAAAAAGCGAGGTCCCTAAGTACCTACATTAAAAGAAAGGATTTCCTTTCACCATTTTACTCACTGGTTATTGCCACGATTTGATTAGAATGGAAGAAAGTCTTTTAAGAAAGAAGAAGAAAAACTAAATAAGTGGTAACTTAATAACTAAGAAATGCGAAAAACAGCCACTTTTGGGACTGTTTCTATCTACAACTACAGCGAACTACAATTTACAGAGTTAATAGTTTCCGATTAAACTACAGTACCTGTACTTCAATTTTTAAAAACGGATTGTCGATATATGATGTATTCAGCGAGTAATTATTATTTTACTGATGGGGGCGCCCCTTAGCTCTTAGTAGCGCCTTAAGTGATTTGGATATATTCGTTAAAAACAAATCTTAAAAACTCGTATTAAGATAGAATAAAAAAAAACATAATAAGAGTTATAGGCCCAATTTGAATTTTAAATGAGAACCTTATTAAGTCGTGGTTTTTTGTGTATTGTTATGTATTATTTCAGTTATAAATGTGTGAGTTGGCGACACTGGTTCTCGTACTAAGGCCCGTATTACAGAACGATACTCAAGCGTTGATCTATGTTTAAAACTAGTTTTAAGTTGAGCTTTGATTTTAGAACGTTCCTCAAGCAGAGATATGTTGATCTCAGTTCAGCTGAGTTTAGTTTTGTTTTGTACTGTCACCTGTTTCGGTATTTGAGCAGAGATTTGATCTGTAATCACTCTAGTGTGGTTCAGACTACGCTTGAGTAGAGATTTCTATTCTATTTCAGGTCAAATTCATGTGTTATGTTGTTGAATTAAACTTTATAATTACCGTCCTGGAATAAGACCGATACTCAAGCAACGATTCTATCCTTAAGTAGTGATCAGGTGATTGGAGTTTAAACTGTACTTGAGGAACCTTCTGTAATACGGGCCTTAGTAATCATTATGACCCTTTCGCTTTGTTTTTTATTCTATGGTCAATCTCATGACAGTAGATGTTCCTGTTTGAGGTTTATTTGCGACAAACATTAAAATTGCCAATTGCATTGAAAGAGCCTCCATAAGTGACGATATTTAATTGTTCGTCTGGCTCACCCTGGGCAGTCAGCCCCGCTACCAATCTGTTGACTGGCTAATATTTTTTTCCCACGGCATGAGCTTTTACCATTATGTAGCTTATGACAACCTGCCGAAAGGAGAAGCAGAAGAAGGACATAGAAACTAGATCACCATGTTTTGAACATTGCGAGAATTGGCCCCCTGCTAAATACTCACCGGATCTTTTAGTACATAGTTAAGTCGCTCCTGTATTGTCTTCCCTTTCTTCGGCCGCAGCAGAACGAACAATTTCTTTAGTTTACACGATCTGAAAACATTTAATCATGATTATTTTTGAAGTAAATCTTATTTAGGCACTTGGGGAGCAAGCTGGTGAATGCGTTACGAAAAGTGTGGCGAACGGAGGGGGTAGTGCGGGACGCGGGGAGTGAGGCGCGCGCTAGGCTGGCCACGACAAGCGCCGGCAGATGTACGCGCGCCGCGCCGACATCCATTTGTTCTCATTGAAATAGTATTGAGGGAGATATAAGTTAGTGAAGTTTTACTTCGGTCGTGTGCTGTAAACACAGACCAGACCAGAAGCATCTAGACGCCGACTAGCCGGACACCCCCGGTCACAACGCATATGCCGTAGCACTGCATATCATACGCCCCGCCGCCAATCAGGATGTCAGTCCGTCAGCGAGTGGCACCAATCATACGGAATCATACCACCGAACTTTTGAGCCGACCAATCATAACGCGCCGTCCGCCCCCGGGTCCCCACCAACATTTTACGACTGCGTTCAAATGCAAAACTTTGTTTAAGCGGCGTCTTGAGGCTTACTGGTCTGTGGCTGTAAAGCACACTCGTTTTTTTATGGTATTATTATAGGGTGCCCACGGTTTCGCCCGCGAGGATGTCGTTTATTGGGCATCCCTCGGTAACCGTTTATCTTCCCGTATTAGTTCGACGTTTATGACACCCTGGTACATAAAATTATGCCGAGTGGTTGTCGTCAAATCATTTGTTTGTCATTTATCGCGCATCCCTCGGGAAATGTCTTTCCGAAATATGTATAAAGTAGTCAGACGTCCAGGTTATGGTACCTGTATTTGAATGTCAAATTTCACTCAAATCCATTCAGCCGTTACAGCGTGAAGAAGTAAGAAACATACCTCACAAACTTTCGCATTTATAATATTAGTAGTGTGTGTGATTTCGTTAGCACGGAAACTTACAGACGTTGTTACAAATGTTGTTATTGATATCATCATCATCATCATCATCATTGCAGCCGAAAGACGTCCACTGCTGAACATAGGCCTCCTCCAAAAGGGGAGATATGCCATAATCACCACGCTTGGCAGGCGGGTTGGCGATCGCAGTTGGTTAGTTAAATACTCAGAGAACGCTGCTACCCATCCTAAGGTAATTTTAGTGGGCACGCATTTGACTTCGATTTCTGACTTTGAGTACACCGTATAGCCCAAATGGGCTAGATGCTGGAGCAGTTGCCTCACCGGCACCGCCTTCTCCGAGCAGGATTGGCCCTCTCTCGATCCCATTCAGCAGCCATCTTCTGGATCGTGCCAGTTTTTTTTTTTTTTTTTGTTTATAGTATAGGATGGCGAAACGAGCTAAAGGCCCACCTGATGTTAAGCGGTTACTTTTGCCCATGACAACTTCAATAACACCTAGGCTGTTGCCTAAATGGTACCGCAAGTCGGTTCGCCAAACTGAGACATGAAGATGGAAAGTCTCATAGAAGGAGGCTACTTCCCTTGTTGTCTCTGCCAGCATAGCCAACATTACTGTTGACTGAGCTCTTGCCCAATTTGATTGACGAGGACACACCACTCAGAATTCCGAGCAGGACACTCCGCGAGTGTGTGTTGGGCGGTATCCCAGTCAAAGGCACAATATTGGCAATTTGCCGTGGCCTTGCGTCCGATCCTATTCAGATATTCACGGAAACAACCGTGCCTTGTGAACTCCTGAGTAAGACGGTATATAGGTGACGTGCTTCCTCCTACTCAGCCAGGCTTGGAAGCAAGGCAGGATGGCCTCAACCACACGCTTGTGCGAAAACTGCGGCTCTGAAAGCCACTCGTCAACAAAATACACGCCGAGCGTGGAGTTGCGGAAAATGGCCCGATATACCAATACACCAAAAGCCACACGTGCCACCGCTCGAGTGCGTGTTGTCGCTCCTGTCACCTCAGCCTTCGCTTAGTGGGCGCACCTTCCCCACTTTCGTAGATGGTGTGTTCGTGCGATCTGATTACAGACTCTTGCAATTCTCGTATCCATATCCGCCGATATACATTCAGGAGTGGAAAGCGCAACATATGAGAGTTGCCGCCTCGAAGGACGTTGTCCTGTATGGCAATTCGGAAGGCCACTTTACGCTACAGGGGTTTACTCCCGTTCGACGATATTCGATAAATCGTACGATTCATCGTACAATTTGCTACTCCGGTCAACCATCGTTCCCTTATCGCATGCGATGATCGTGTTTCGACGTTTGTTTTTCTCATCTCCGGTAAATTGTATACGACTATGAACCGTAGTCTATCTTAATTGTGCCTTTTTTATGTGCCTATCTTTATTATGTAAGTATCAGTCGGAACGAAAGTTCGTACTTCGTTTGTCGTTCGTAAAACGCGAGTAGACCTACAGGCTATTAAATTTAACTCTGTAGCGCTGGGTGCCTGTCAATGTATTCGACCCCACAGGTACCCCGTAAAGAGCCATCGATAAATACACTCTTAGGCACAGCCCGTTGTACGCGTTGCATTGCGGGGTACTGACAACAACTGTTTTTTTTATAAAAGTTGTTGCCAAGCAATTAGTGTTGCACAATGTTGCTTTGTTTGTTGTACAGTATGCCTATAATTCAGCTAAGTGATAGGTCTTTATTTATTTATATTATAATAATATGCTTCATTGTACACCTTAAAATAAATAACATTGAATATGCATTTAAACTATTTAACAATTCTAATTTATTTTTACGCATGATATTCACTTGTACACAATTATATTTGTATGTCTTCTTCAAGGCAAAACCTGGCGCACTAAGACATTTTGATGTAAATATACGTTTGACAAATAAACTCTTTTGATTTGATTTTGCGGCCTTATCGCGTTCAGTGATTTCTTTAAGGCCACAGACATAGTAAAAAATATAGACTAAGTGCTGCGAACAACCATAGTGAAGCCAACAAACAACCAGTGCTCACGCACACACATGCACCTTAAACCGTGCTCACCCCTCTCAGTTCACATGTCGCGGCATCTTCCAGTAAGCATCGCGAAAACAAATATCCTTCAGGTGCATGGTGCGTACGTGAGTACTGGTTTTACATGAAGGAGCACGGTTTTTGTTGGCTTCACTATGATTGCTCGCAACACTTAATCTATATTTTTAACTATGTCTGTGTTTGAGGCCAAATTATTATTTTTACATCCAGTATATCAATAACCTTTCCGTGTGTGTCGGACATAAAGAATTGCACCACCCTATCTCTTCTCACGGGTTTCGTAAAAGTTATTCGCCATAACGTCGCCTCAGTGCTTGAATGTCCAAACGACCATTGACCGAGTTTTACCGGAGACGTTTTTTTTAGTTTATTATTGATCTAGGAGAAATATTTTGGGAACTTTGATGATTTAAGAATAATGTATAGTATATATTACATTATTCTTAAATCTTCAAGGTATAAAAAGTATTTCTCTTTAATCAATAATAAACTGAAAGAGGCGTCTCCGGTAAAATTTGGTCAATGGTCGGTTGGACATTCAAGCACTGAGGCGACGATAAGGGATTCACCAGAGGATGGGCAGCAGCGTTCTCTGAGTATTTAACCAACCAACTGCGATCGCCAACCCGCCAGGCGTGGCGATTATGGCATATCCCCCCAACATGCTTGCTTGCGTATGGACGTATGTCCAGCAGTGGATTTCTTTCAGCTGAAATGATGAAAATGATGAACTAACCTTAGTAGTTTTTCGACGAGCTGCTTGCCGAGGAAACCAGAGCTGCCTGTTACAAACACTGACGATCCGCAGTAGAACTGCTGCACGGGTGAGTCTCCGCGATCTATTACAGCGTTCATTGGCTTCTGACGTAGACATACTTCTAATTCTAGCAATTGAGCTTCATCCATGGTCTCCATCTTATTTTAAAATAATAATTTCTTTAAAGTTCTTTCTTTAAACGACACCTTATTTCGAGGTTTTCAATAGTGACTTCTATGAAAGCTGTTGATGGAACCAAAATTTTCGGTTTTATTTTGTTTTAACTATGCACAGTATAAAAGACAGGTTGATTAAATAAACGATATTTTTTAGCCTCTGTGACTATTTAAATTTCTTAACTTTTCTTATTTCTCTCATTTATTTCGTCTTTACAAATTATTCGTTTTATTTCCCAATTGCTTACACTGCCGTGGTAGATGTTTTCTCCTATGCAACTCACATTTAAAACTAAATACAAAAGCATATTGTTTTAATTTAACGGTGTTTGGACTTTATAATCGTTTAATTAACTGACGTAGACATGACAATGTATTTATAAATGTTAATTTATATGACTATGCATAAGTTACCATTATTTAACGTTATTTACGAAAAGTTATTGACTACAGCCCCTCTAGCCAAGTTGACAAAAGGGGCAGAGTTATTCAAAACATTTGAAGGATACAGGCACAGAATATCTAATAGTACTATCGTACAGAGGGGCTCGTAGCGAAGCAACGACTGCGCGGATTGTACGATCTGCAAGGTTAAGCTGCACTTGCCGCGGTCAGTCTGTGGATGGGTGACCGTTTCGTTACACACCGAGACCCCTCCGTGCCTCGGAGAGCACGTTAAGCTGTCGGTCCCGGTTGTCATACGAATATCTATGACAGTCGTTACGGGTAGTCAGAAGCCTGAAAGTCTGACAACTGGTCTAACCTCCGAATGTCGATATTACCCAGTAACTGGGTTGCAGGGGTCTGATGGCAGTCGCTCCGTGTAAAATACTGATGTTCAGCCGCATCTGGCTAGACTGGAAGCCGACCCCAATATAATTGGGAAAAGGCTCGGAGGATGATGACTATCGTACAGAACGGCCACTCACCGCCCCCCGCCTATTTAAGATTCCTCACCCGCGCCCCGCACGCACCCGCAGTCTGACGGCAATTGGACTGCAATCAAATCCTCAATCTTAAAACAAATAATCGGGTACAACAGCTTTAACAACGCTACATAAAAAAACGTAGTACTTCGAATACTTGTAGATGACACGTAAGATGGTGGTTTTTAATTTAGTAGCATTATATTTGTTATTGTTACGGACTAAAAGTAATAGATGGCGGATTTACCAAATTTAAGAAACGAGATACTGTAATAGTTTATTCAATATCGGATAGATGTCGCTACATGACCCCATATTTGATAAATGTTCCAAAGAGATTATGATTTCATTTCACGAGATAATTTTACTGATTTTTCACGAAATATTATAATAATAAATAAGTATCTTTTTCAGAGCCTTTTTTGTTGATACTTGAACATTAAAGTATTCTACTTTTACTGATTTTGACTGGTTGATTATAGTGCTAAAATTCGCAAGTCAGAAACAAGTGTTAATAGCAGTACTATCTTGCGGTCCGATTTATAAACGCAGAGCGTAAGGTCGATCCTCATGAAATGATTCTCTTTTTGCATTTTTTATTTTTAGTTCTGTTGATGTACTACATCTCTGAGAACTACTGAGAAGCGAGTCGGCATTACGAGCGGCGAGCATCCCTAACCTACACGTGTGTGTGCGATCGTATAGAGACGTAATCTTGCGTATGTAGGTGGTACTAGCGTTTATATCTATTGAGTGGCCGAGGTATGATACAGGCAAGCGCTATACAGAGAAAGAAGGTTCAACCTTCAGTACGCCTCGCCTTCGTTACTATTTATGTTTTATTATTATTATTTTGAAGAAAGAGGTACGATCGCCCCTAAGCCACTGCGACTTGGTAAGATCTATTGTGACGCTTCTTGCAGCATTACAGAACTTCCCCAAGCTGCAATACAATCATGAAGTTGACTATGACTTTGGGGGAGGAGGATTTGATCTCCTACGTTGAGATGACGTGGCATCCAAGATGCTGGCTTCTTATGTGGTTGTCGGCGACAGAGTAACTCCTGAGCCCCAAGCAGAGCAACATCACAATACGACGACCGCCAGCCGCGCGTCGACCAATCAGCGCGTCGGATTTTACCAATGTCGCGCGTAGAATATTTTAGATGTTGTATTTATACTTTTAAAATGAACATGTTGTAATCCTCTTCTAGACATTAAATATTGAACTTAGCATGCTAGATTAAGCTTAGTTTAAAATCCTGTAAGAGTTTAATGAGAAGTAAGAAAGTTATTAAGGATTTGGTAATAAATCGATATTTAAATACAGAGATTAGGTTGTTTAGATGAGGTTTCTTATGTTTTCGATTAGGACAGGCTTTTATTATGTTTTATTTGTTGTTATTCCCTATTTTATAAAGGTTTTATATGCCACTTTGTCTAATTTAGTTGTTTTCTATAAGTTATTTTATTGAAAATTGTTTTGTATAAAAAACCATGTTAGAGTTAAGAAAGGTCAATAAAACTTACGGAATCATAGTTTCTAGTAGGATTCCAGTTAGTGGAAACCAATAAATTGTTAATTAGTGGAAAATTGAGAAAGTGCATTTTCAAACTACGATCGATCTATTTGTTTAGCTGTTTTTAGTAAAGGGATTTTTTGTCTTAGGGAATTGGGGCTAATTGGCTGTTAATATGCATAGTGCATATAGAGAAAGGGTTAACAGTTCAATTTACATGTGAATCGGACAAGAAATAAACAAGCTAGGCATATGTGAAGTTTTAGGTCGATCGAAATCTGTAAATTTTTTACAGTTTTTGTTCTAGAAACTTTTTTGCTATTAAAGTTAGGATTTAGCAATTAGACATTGTAGGTAGGTGACGCCGTGGCGCGTCTTTTGGCATATAACATGTAAATGTGTGATAGGGTTATAACCATAATAAAGGCTCATGAAGGGTTCTCACATAGAGAAAATAAGTAGATTTAGAAAACATTTTGAAATCTAATTGCGCGGCTCGTGATGACGTGATCAGTACTTTGTATTACGCAATACGCAGGGTATAAAAGAAAATGACACAAAAGCCCGGTATTCAGTCGCAATATACCACGGAAGAGAAATATGAATAGTAAAACGTAGTGCTTCAGTAGTGAGAACCCGTCAAGAGTGAATCTCAAGATTGTGTAGGCGGCGCACACGGAACACTGCACGCCACCTAACCTCAAGGGCCTTTACCAGCTATGCCAGCTGCGCTAAATACACTAGCTACGCCAGCTGCTGATCGGGCAGCAGACTATCCCGAAACTGCTGCTCGCAGGGACCTTCCTCCCGTAATTTTTATACAGGTTTTCTTCCTCGTGGTCCGGGCGGTGAAACCAAGAGCCTTGGTCTCAAGAGGTGCAAGAACACTACTCAGTGGGCACTCCTGGGGTTACGAGATCGACGGGGACAGGGTAGGACAATCCCCCCGCTGCCTGCCCAGTGGCAGGGTGAGTGCACACCGGGCCCGCCCCTACTCCTCCACTGTGCCCTCTGCTGATATCAGAGGGACACGTGGAGCAATTCCCGTTTGGCCCATATGGGGCCCCTCCCGTACCAGAATATTCGCCACAGGCAATAAGATCCCCCGAAGGTTAATCCCTCGAAAGGATTCTATTACCCGTACCCAGGATGCACCAGCCTAACAACTGCCGTTCCCTCCAGACGTGTCCAGAGGGACAAGCAGCCGTCAGACACACGTGGAGGTTTTCTGGCCAGCACCCCGTACTAGCCATACTTGGTTGTGGTTAGTTGTATGTACACGTCTAACCACAACCAAGCACGGTGTGACAGTGTGGGTGTGTCCTCCGTCAGGATAGAATTTTGAGATTGACTGCCTCGTTGGTCTAGAGGTCGCAAGCGCGACTGCTGAGCGTGGGATCCTGGGTTGGATTCCCGGGTCGGGCAAAGTGTTATTGGGTTTTTTCAGTAGGAAATTCTCAGTAGCAGCCCGGAGTCTGGATACGTGCCCGGTCGCCCCCTATTACATGGGACTTACAACATAACTGGCGAAATGTGGGTGTACACACGGCTACACATCAAGCTGTACAAAACCAGTAAAGGCTGACCTCGCGCTGTAAGGAAAACCTATACAATGCGAGGTTAGCTTATACTGGAAATGTATAGCTTGATGTGTAGCCGTGTGTACTATACTCCTCTGTCTACCCCTTCGAGGAAATACAGGCGTGACATTATGTTGTTGTTGTTGTTGTTATGTAAAAGATTCATCAAAAAAATATCTACTTAGGTGCCTATACAACATCAACATAAAATTATAATTGTAAATAAGTGCTTTTACTACATAACATATAATTCAGACTTAATAGAAATAGAAGGCAAATTTTAGTGCATTTTACACTATACCTATAGGTACTATATAAGTACTACTACATATTTAATAATATGAAATGAAATTTTATTTTATGTTTTACTCTATATGATTATATTATTCACTTCAACCAACTATGACCTACCTATACCAACTTACTTAGGATTATACAAGCTCTCTACCTAAAGTTCGAAATCAAATCTAATTCAAAATTTACCCGGACATATACGTTGGTCTCCAAACCTCAATGGGTACTTTAAAATGCAATGAATCTTGGTCCTGTTTGTCATCATCATCATTTCAGCCGAAAGACGTCCACTGCTGGACATAGGCCTCCCCCAAGCATCGCCACAAGGACCGGTCCTGAGCCTTCCGCATCCAGCGGATTCCCGCGACCTTCACCAGGTCGTCGGTCCACCTTGTGGGGGGCCTACCCACGCTGCGCCTTCCAGTACGCGGTCGCCACTCCAGAACTTTACTGCCCCATCGGCCATCCGTTCTGCGAGCAATGTGCCCCGCCCACTGCCACTTAAGTTTGGCAATTCTTCGGGCTATGTCGGTTACTTCCGTTCTCCTGCGAATCTCCTCATTTCTGATTCGATCACGCAGGGACACTCCGAGCATAGCCCTCTCCATTGCCCTTTGAGTGACTTTGAGCCTTCTTATGAGGCCCATTGTGAGCGACCACGTTTCAGTACCGTAAGTAATTACTGGCAACACACACTGGTCAAAGACTTTCGTCTTGAGACACTGCGGTATTTTGGACGAGAAGATATTGCGTAGCTTCCCGAACGCTGCCCAACCGAGTCGGATTCGATGATTGACCTCTTTCTCGAAGTTGGACTTACCTAGCTGGACAGTTTGTCCTAGGTATACATAATCGTCAACAACTTCGAATGTAGATTCTCAGATGTTTACGGGAATGGGTGCTATATGGGAATTCGACATAACCTTTGTCTTATCCATATTCATCTTAAGACCCACTCTATCAGAAGCTCTACTGAGGTCATCGAGCATTGTACCGAGGTCCTCCATGGTCTCAGCCATGACTACTATGTCGTCGGCAAACCGAAGGTGAGTGATGTACTCGCCGTTTATATTAATGCCTAGCCCCTTCCAGTCCAGAACCTTGAAGACATCCTCCAATGCAGCAGTGAACAGTTTCGGAGAGATCACATCTCCCTGTCTCACACCTCGCTGCAGAAGGATAGGTTTCGAGGCTTGGTCCTGTAATCGGACTGACATAGTGGCGTTTTCATACAAAGACTTTAACACTTCGATGTACCGATAGTCAATCTGGCACCGTTGAAGAGACTGTAGTACCGCCCAAGTCTCGATCGAATCGAAGGCTTTCTCGTAGTCCACAAACGCTAAACAAAGAGGCAAGTTATACTCTTCGGTCTTCTGTATAACCTGCCGCAGCGTATGTATGTGGTCTACGGTGCTAAAGCCTTTTCGGAAACCGGCTTGTTCGGGAGGCTGGAAGTCGTCAAACCTGCGCGATAGACGGTTCGTAATGACTCTCGAAAACAGCTTGTAGACATGGCTCAGAAGTGAGATGGGCCTATAATTCTTCAGTAGAGCATTATCGCCCTTTTTGAAGAAGAGTACCACCACACCTCTGCTCCATGCCTGTGGCGTTCTTCCCTCGAGAATGACGGAATCAAACAGCTTCTGAAGGGCTTTAAGGATCGGTTTTCCACCCGCCTTCAGGAGTTCGGCCGTAATTCCGTCATCACCCGGTGCCTTGTTGTTTTTGAGCTGCTTCAGAGCCATCCTAATCTCGTACAGGCTGACGTCCGGGATATCTTCGGTATAGTGTCGGGTCAATCGAGCTCTTGGGTCGTGAGCCCGATTTACAGCGGGTGTCCGGGTGGACGTGTATAACTGTCCATAGAACTTCTCGACCTCCTTCAATAGCTCTGGCTTGGAGGATACGACTCTGCCATCGTCGGTCCTCAGTTTTGCAAGCTGGCTCTGCCCAATAGACAGGTCTCTTGCGAAGACTTTGGAGCCCTTGTTTTTCTCTATTGCGTCTTTAATACGTTCCGTATTAAATTGGCGTAGGTCACTTTTCAAGGACTTTGAGATCTGTCTATTGAGCTGCCGGTACTTAGTCGCATCATCTGAGGACTGCAGAATCATCTCGCGTCTTTCCGCCATAAGCTCGAGAGTGTGGTCAGAGAGCTTTTTGTTTCTATTTGTACGACGGGTCCTAAAGATCCTAGACCCGACCGTATGGACAGTTTCCACAAACCCATCGTTGTAATCGTCCACTGAGCTCCCTAGGCATTCGAAACGATTCTGAAGTTCGAGCTGAAAGCTCTCGGGGTTTTGGATTTGGATCGGTGCTGGACGGAGCGTAGACTTCATCAGTCGAGATCTTTCCAGCTTGATGTTCAGATTCAATGTGCCTCTTACCAAACGGTGATCGCTTCCGGTTTTAACCGCGTTGATCACAGAGACATCATTGAATATTTGCTTCTTCGTCGACATAATGAAGTCAATGTCATTTTTTGTTACACCATCAGGGCCCAACCAGGTCCACTTCCTATGCTCACGCTTTCTGAAGAAAGAGTTCATCATATAGAGTCCCTCCTTCTCCATAAAGCCGGCCAGTAGATGACCCCGGTGGTTCCGATATCCATATCCAAATTGCCCCACTCGCAGCTCATCATCGTAGCGATTGCCCAGTTTCGCGTTGAAGTCTCCCATGACAACAGTGAAGTGAGTTTTAGAGCCATGCATGGCTCTCGAGATATCCTCATACATGGTCTGCACCTCATCGTCGGGGTGATTTGAGGTCGGGGCGTATACCTGTATAACCTTCAACGAATACCTTTCGGTTATTCTGAGTATAAGGTACGCCACCCTGCTCGAAACACTCTCGATCTTCACTATGTTGTTCACAAGAGACTTGTGGACGATAAACCCGACACCGCCCTGGGAAAGTTGATCACCCTCCCGGAAATAGAGCAAGTTACCGGATTTGAGGGTTATTGTGTCCTCCCCCTCTCTTCGGACTTCAGATAACCCTACGATATCCCATCGTAACTTGCTCAATTCTTCCTCGAGTTCGACAAGCTTCTCGTCGGTCCGCAGTGTACGTGTGTTGTATGCTGCCAGGTGTAGTCTTTTTTTGTTATGGTAGCCGGATCTCTGCCGGGGATTCTTAGCACCCCCTGCCCCGCCGTTACCTAGGCCGCTACCGTAACCAGGGCTAGCGGGGCCGCCGGGGACTAGGGGCCGATTTTTTGTTGTGCTTTGCATGAGGGGATATGCCATAATCGCCACGCTTGGCAGGCGGGTTGGTGATCGCAGTTGGTTGGTTAAATACTCGGAGGACGCTGCTGCCCATCCTCTGGTGAATCCCTTAGTCGCCTTTTACGACACCCATGAGAAGATATAGGGTGGTGAAATTCTTTGCGTCCGGCACCACACGGACGCACTTATATTAGTAAATGGATTATGTTTGAATTGTAGCATGTAATTCTATTGTATCTGCTTTTTAACATGGAAATATATGTCACATTGTAGCATATCATTCTATTGTGTCTGCTTTTTTTAACATTGAAATAGTACGAAGTACATAAAGATAAATGCTTTTTAAGTTACATGAACATAATTATATCATTACATAACAAAGTCACAGGGTTGAACCTCTATACTGGCAAGGTCACGTATTCCGGCTGCGATGACGTAGTACGAAAATGGCGGCTTCCGGGATCGGCCGGAATATGGCTGTTTTCAATTTAGTTGCCCATATGCTGTAATTCGTGCCATTTTAAGGCATTTTTAAATTATTTAATAATATTTGATATACAAAATGATTCGTTATTTATTTTTAAATTTCGTTATTCCCGCCATTTTAAATGTTGCTAATGTTGCTAGGGTTGCAAACAATTTGTACGTGACCTTGAGTGACTGACCTTGGCCGTGACCTTGGGGGCTTGCCAGTTATGACATATCGCGCAAGACGGCAGTTGCCAAGATTGAATTAGGTATATCGCCACAGTAAAATTATTTCGAACATAAAATCCCATGTTTTCATAAGATTCTAATGCAGAATAAAAACTTTTTAACAAAAAATAAAACCGACTTCAAAAACCTTAAATAAATAAATAAATATCTTCGGGACATTTTTACACTGCACCATCTAGTCCCAAACTAAGGCGAGCTTGTGATATGGGTACTAGACAATGGATATAATACTTATATACATTTTTTTTGTAAATACATACTTATAACACATAAGTAACACCCAGACCAACACAAAATGTTCATCACACAAATATTTGTGTCCTGTGGGAATCGAACCCACGACCTCGTGATTAGCAGTCCGACCCTCGAACCACTAGACCACAGACGTCGTCAACTAACACACACACATAACATAACATCACGCCTGTATTTCCCCGAAGGGGTAGGCAGAGGTGTAATAGTACACCCACATTTCGCCAGTTATGTTATAGTCCCATGTAATAGGGGGCGAGCCTATTGCCATTGACCGGGCACAAATCCAGACTCCGGGCTGCTACTGAGAATTTCCTAATGAAAAAACCCAATAACACTTTGCCCGAACCCGGGAAACGAGAGGTACGGGACCCTTACTGCGCGAGTCCGACTCACACTTGCCTGTTTTTTTTTCTGTTTTTCGCCTCATATCCAAGTTAAAAGCAATAGCAAGTTCCTGCCACTTTTTCGTTATAATCATAGACTCTTGTAAACTCGTATGGGTTATCGGCAGCATCGGCAGGCTTATTTAAGATACACTGCACATAAAAATAAAAAATAAAGATACTTACTAACTTACTTACTTCTAAAAATAAGATTAAACATTAATTAATGCATATAAACTATAAAAAAAAATTGTAAATAGATAAAAAAAAACAATGTTTACTAACCTCAAAATTGAACTGAAATTATTCCGGGCTAGTCATGGGCTAGTCCCCATTATATTCACGATTGGTAAATGCACATAATTATTAAACGGTAAAATTAGATGTTATTAATTAGGTACTTTTAATTTCATTAATTAATATACATGTTGAAATTTGAATCGCTTATTTCCCGAAAAGGGGTAATCATCAACTCAGACTATCGCAGTCCACTGCTGGACATAGGCCTCTCTCAAGTTGCGCCACAACACTTGGTCCTCTGCCTTCCGCATCCAGTCCCCCCCAGCCACGTTCTTTAGGTCGTCGGTCCACCTGGCAGGGGGGCGCCCTACGCTGCGTTTGCCGAAAAGGGGTAATGGTACTCATCATATGAACAAGTTTTACTATGGCAAAAACCCTGAAATTGCGAAAAAAAAACAGGTGGTCCCTACATTTTATCGATTTAAGTGAACACAAATGTAGGAACCAACAGATTTTTTTTTCGCGATTTCAGGGTTTGTTATGAGTTATGTTAAAAGTTATTCATAATGATGAGTACAATGACTCCTTTTCGGGAAATAAGCGATTCAAATTTCAGCATGTATTTGTCTCTTTTTCTTGCGGGTGTGTAAGAGAGATAGAAATATATAGTGTGAAATTCGTTCATACGATTGAGACTCCTCCCCCTTCTCCCGTATATCGCCTAAACTATAATTGAAAAATTTAGCTTGTACTAGAGTAGACATTACGAACAAAAAGTATCGCGCAACTTGCTGGCCGCAGAGCACGCGCGGCGCGAGCGTGGCTAAGCCAGTGAGAGTGCAGGAGCTTTAAAACGTGCTACAAACATTTTGTTCAAGGTGTCTTCTCTAGTTTGAATGGTTCACTGCAAATAATTTAATAAACAATACAAATAAAACAAATTTAATATTATTTAAGACTACATCACGTAACAACGACACTTTAGATGTCAAATTAAAAGGAGATATGATAGGATTGGTAAATGAGGTCAAATTCTTAGGTATAAAAATTGATTCCCATTTAAATTGGAAACGAGAACTTGCCGCTATTGATTCTTCTGTGTCTTCCGCATGTTATGCGCTCAGAAGCCTTAGAGATGAAATAGACTTAAAGCATCTCAAGGCTGTTTATTACGCTTTGGTGGAGTCTAGGTTACGATATAGCATTATGTTTTGGGGTAACAGTTATAGTTATAATAGTGAAAGAGCATTTATCCTTCAAAAACGAGCCATAAGAACAATTATGAAAATTTCGCAGCGTGAGTCATGCAAAGAACATTTTAAGAAGTTAGGCATACTAACTGTTCCTAGTTTGTATATTCTAATCCTCCTAAGCAACTTCGCTAAATATATTCATCTGCATGAGAAGCAAGAAGAGAGGGAGCTTAGAGAGGGTACACGAAGGAAGGTGATTAAACATATTATGATTCCCAAATTTAATATATCTAAGCATTGCTCAGAGTACCAAGCAGTAGAACTGTTTAATAGATTACCTACTAACCATATAACATTGATTTATACCAAAAACTTATTCAAAGCAAAACTAAAAGCCTTCCTGTTAGAAAAATGTTTGTATTCAGTGTCCGATTTTATGTCAAATGAGTAATAATTTATGATCGACATAATTTAAAATTCAATTAACTATTTATATTATATTATGTTATGTGATATTCATTATATATATTTATATTAAGTGACATTCAAACACAATGTGAAATGTTCATGAAAAAAAAAAAAAAAAAAAAAGTACGTAGTACATTTTACCTCAGTGTCTTGTACTGTACTACCGATTGCATCAAAACTATTTCGTGTGCCTTGCTCTCAGATAAAGTATTGGTTTATATGATGTTGTGTAGTTTATATGCATTAATTAATGTTAAATCTTATTTTTAGCCTTTAATCTTATCTTACGGCAGGAATTATTTTGGAACTACTAACCCTTAGTACATACATAAGTTTTTTCTAACCATTATAATAAAACAAAGTTTAACCAGATTAAATCGCGTATATTATTTAAATTGGTTTCCCTGACGTTTCGAAAGCTTTGCAGCATTTCGTGGTCGCAGGTAGACTAAGATGACAATCGTCTTTACAGATATTTCTAAAAAAATTGTTTAATCTACCGTATAATATTATTAATTAAAATCGTTTCGTTGCACGCAGTAAGCACTCACAATATCATTATCTTTTACAGTGATGCGTGCTGTTTGGGACTTGATTATTTTTAGGACTGGGTTCCAAACAGGTGGAGCAGCTGCCAACCATCTTCTCTATTAAAATTGGGATGTTTTTTAATTTCAATAACCTCACGGAGCATTCTAGGTACATATCGGTTTTCCTTCGCCAGAACTTGTGGTTTATCAAATCGAAGAAAATGGTTGGGTTTGTCTAGGGTATGTTCACACACTGCAGACTTTGTGGAGCGTCTGTTCTTGACGTCAGCTATATGTTCTTTAATTTTAGTGGCTATACTACGCTTTGTTTGCCCTATGTATGATAACCCACAATCACAATCAATCTTGTAGACCCCTGCATCTTGTAAGGGAATGTGACACTTCGCCGGTCTGAGGAGTTGGCTGATCTTTCTTTGGAGCTTGAAATAGGTTTTGATAGAAGCACGCTTCAAGATATGACCAATTCTGTCGGTGACCCCTTTGATGAATGGTAGAACAGCAGGTCGACGATCAACTGTGCTGGGTTTCAGGCGGCGTTTGCGATGGGGATGTGGAGCTTGCAAGTTATTATGCTTGAGAACATGCTTCACATGGTAAAGTTCCCCTGCCAGGTGGTCGGCATCGCAGATGCGGTGTGCTCTCTGTAACAAAGATTTGGCCACGGTAGCTAACTGACAAGGATGGTGGTGAGATTCACCGTTCAAGTACCTGTCTGTATGGGTAGGCTTTCTATACACTGTATGACTAACAGAATGATCAGGATTATGGATAAGTTGTATACTTGTACTTGTTGTACTTAAGTTGTAATTGTTATGTTGTTTTTCTAACCATTGTGCATTAGACCAATGTTGTCAACTTAAGAAATAAATTAAATTAAACTAGTTGTTATTTATTTATGTAACAAAACATTGTATAATGCAGACATAATGCCTCAGGTATTTTCCATCAGTCAACTATAGGGTGGTGCAGAGATGATACGGTAAGAAATCGGGCCGGGGGTGCTGGCCAGAAAATGTTAGTCCTTCTGGACACGTCTGGAGGGAAAGGCAGTTGTTAGGCCGATGCATCCTGGGTACAGGCAATATAATCCTTTCAAGGGGGATCTTATTGACTGTGGCGAATATTCTGGTACGGGAGGGGCGAGGCCAATGGGGAGTTGCTCCACGTGCCCCTTTGATGCCAGCAGAGTGCACAGTGGAGAAACAGGGGCGGGCCCGGTGTGCATTTTTTTTTGCCGTGGGGAAATCCTCATGGACGCACTCCACCCGGGATAGTCGGAGCCAGTGTTGGACTCTTACCGACTAAAACCATCACGGTGTTCCTTCAACTATCTTAGCCGAGGGCGTGGGAACCCGTAAGTATTCGTGAAGTAAAAGTGAAACGTCATTTACATCTAAACAGCGTAATAACATGTTCGGGGTACCACAGGGCAGTGTACTTGCGCCATTATTGTTCAACATTTATATTAATGACATGCCTAGAATAATTAATCACCCCATGATATTGTTTGCAGACGATAGCACAATAATATTTAGCGGTAATAACGATGATTCATTTGAGAAAGAGATAAATTATAATTTAAAATTATTAATTGACTGGCTCATTGTAAACAACTTAAAGATTAACCTAGACAAAACAAAAATAATATCTTTCGAACAAAGAACAAATAATATTAAACTTAAAGTATGTTATGGTGATCAAACGATTCTTGAAACTGACCATACAAAATTTTTAGGGATATGGTTGGATAAAGCTATGAATTGGAAAACTCATATTGAAAACGTTTGCAAAAAATTGAGTCAATATTCCTATGCTCTATACAATCTTTTTAAAGTAGCCAACTTATCATCTTTAGTAACAGCTTACCATGGATATGTTTCATCGACGTTACGATACGGTCTGATATACTGGGGAAACTCTCCAGACAGGGAATTAGCCTTTATAGCTCAGAAGAAGTGCGTAAGAGCAATATGTGGTATTCAAAGCACTGACAGCTGCAAACCCTATTTTCAAAAGCTTCAGTTATTGACTCTTCCGTCCCTGTACATATACGAAGTAGCCACCTTCGTGAAAAGCAATTTGCACCTATTTGAAATGCTAAATAGCGTACGACATCGTAACAAAATTCGTGTAAAACCACATAAAAAAGCAATATTTAATTCTAATTTGTTAGGGATGGCCCCTAAAATTTACAATAAATTACCTACAAAAATTGTTCAAATAAACAATATTGAAATTTTTAAGAAATCCCTGAATGACATGTTATTAAAAAAAACATATTACACGATAAATGAATACATTAACGAAAGGTGTTTTCTATAGATATCTAGTGTGACAGTAGTTAGTGAGCTTACTACGTCCGGTTTATTTATAATTATTTTATTTCTAACTATGTTTAATTTGTCTCCAATCATGCAATATTAGCAATTCTCTTGACATTTTTATTTGTTAGACTATGTAATATAATATTTGAATACTGTTATTAGGATTATGATTGAGTAATTGTTTGACATATAATATAATAATAATAATTAAATACTTTGAGGATTATGTTTAAATAATTGATTAAATTGTATTATAATTTGTAACTAACTTGTCAAATATTTGTATGCTTTTATAGCCAAACATGGATGAACTTCACACATTATAACAACCCTTTTACCTGTGTTTACAAATAAATGAATTCTATTCTATTCTATTCTATTCTATTCACAACAACCACCCCCGACAGGTCCTGGCCCGCCACAAGCAGGTGAGCCCCTTCTCCCCGTGCGGCCTAACGGTGGCGGCACCCTCCTAGGCGGCGCACACGGAACACTGCACGCCACCTCACTTCAAGGGCCTTTACCAGCTATGCCAGCTGCGCCATCTACGCCAGCTGTGGTGTTCATTCACCCTGCCGTATCCCTAATAATGGATATGTTAATCGGACATATATCTTTACTTGGAATGATATATTACATATCCAATCTTTTACCGGAGTTAGTTAGCCCATGTCTATTTTGATTACCTAAGTGCAGAACTGTGTCCAGTAATTCATGAAATCGATTGGAAAAATGTTTCAAAAATTCAGGAGCGCAATTGCGTAACTCATTTGACAGTTTCATTTTGATGTAAAATTGAAGACGATGTTGATAACATCGCAATCAAACATTGGAATTGTGTAACGATATAGAGGGACTTCATTATGAAGTAAATGATGTCAGGAGGGAAACCCATTGCGATGTAAATGAAGTCATTTATGTTAGATCATTCATTCAATTTCATGATGAATCCCTCCGACATCGTAATCAACAGTTTTGTAGTTACGCAATTCGAATTGTATCATTTTTCTGGATTCAAACGTCAAAATTGAGATTTTGTTGATTGCGATGCAGCTACATAATTGCCCTGCTGGTAGGTATAATATTTTCTGAATTATTTGGAACGAGAACCGACCATATGCTCTAGAGAGTACCTAGCAGTAGGCTTTACTGCCACAGTCAGTGTTAGGATTAGGTAGGTCTTCGCCCTCGCCGACTCGGCGATTCGCGAAACGCTTCCCCCACCCGATATACCGATAGTCCGCCACTTTCGAGAAAACCATTCCCGATGAAACAACGGCTGCCAGGGAGACATAGCAGCGTGGTCCCCACATAAGTGTTTGGGTTGGTCTGGGTGTTTCTTATGTATTATAAGTATGTATTTACAAAAAAAAAAGTATATAAGTAGTATATCTATTGTCTAGTACCCATAGCACAAGCTCTGCTTAGTTTGGGACTAGATGGTGCTGTGTAAAAATGTCCCAAAAATATTTATTTATTTATTTAATGCCCCAGTAAGCCGAGGTCCACCAGAGGATGGGGAGCAGCGTTCTCTGAGTATTTGACCAACCAACTGCGATCGCCAACCCGCTTGCCAAGCGTGGCGATTATGGTATATCCCCCCTCGTAGGGGAGGCCTATGTCCAGCAGTGGACCTCTTTCGGCTGAAATGATGAAGCCGAGGTCTGAGCCCGCCCCTGGGAGACGCCCTTATGCGGTTTTTGCAACCGCGATTTTTAGGAAAAAATATCGGCGGATGGAGTCCCTAACGGGATTCTCCGCCACCCGCCGGTTAAGCATTTAGGGTACCTATCTCGGATACCATCTGCGAGAGTACATTCGAAAAAAAAAAGTCTGCATTCAACCCATCCTGTATACATGTTTGGTTAGCCTAGTGCAGCATATTATTTATTCAAATAGGCATACATTGTATTTGAATTAAAAATTTAATTTATTCACGTACCTACTTTTTTCGATACTGACTAGACTATAAAATATTGAAGTATTCCCATATTGCTACTGCAAGCCAAGTGGCCGCAAGTTCATTTTATACAAATAAAATAATCAATAATAGTGATAAAAACCATCAATAACTTTTCTTTGTGACAAGATAAACTAAAAAGGTACTTAACATTTATTATATATTCAATTCTATTATAGTCTGCCTCGTTGGTCTAGTGGTTGCAAAGCGTGACTGCTGAGCGTGGGGTCCTGGGTTCGATTCCCGGGTCGGGCAAAGTGTTATTGGGTTTTTTCATTAGGAAATTCTCAGTAGCAGCCCGGAGTCTGGATTTGTGCCCGGTCAATGGCAATTGGCTCGCCCCCTATTACATGGGACTATAACATGACTGGCGAAATGTGGGTGTACTATTACACCTCTGCCTACCCCTTTGGGGAAATACAGGCGTGATGTTATGTTATGTGTTATTATATTCTTTGTATATGGCAAGCGATGCCGGTATCGACAATTCTGTCAATGTCAGATGTGCAATGAGAAAAAAAAAAGGAAATTTGATTGTCAGTGAAACTCAATGTGTATTTTGTTGACGAAGTTAGTGAGCTGAAACAAACGAACAAATAAAATACTTAAGTAATATAATGATTAAAAACAGTAAAATAAACGTATACCACAACCACATAAACAGGAGATTTGGGAAATGCGTCATAAATTTATAATTTAATATTATTGTGACGGATAAAAATCATCAGTGCCCGGAGTAACTCTGGAGAGGAATAAGTTAGTAGAGAAGATAAATTAATTGGAACAGGAATCTTTAATTCAGGGAGGTGACTATTATAAATTCAATATACTGTGTTCGAATGTTAACAACATTATCTGAAAGTAAGATTTAAAAAAAAATGTAGGTTACCTCGGACTAATATAGTTAATTCAAAAGTAATTTTATTATACCGTACAATTTTTAATAATAAAAATAAATAAAATATCTTTTTGGAAATTTTTACACAACAGCATCTGTAAGGGACCTAACTAAAGGCCTATGAATAAAATGCAGCGGACTGTAAAACTGTTATATTAATTACGACAAGTAAAAGTAAATGGAATTGGCTCTGAGTGCGCGCGCGTGTCGTCTGTCAAGTTCGGTAGCGAAGTGGCGTTGGTCCCACGCCCGCGCACATGAATGCGCCCCCCGCGCCGCCGTCTCGTCGCCGTGACGTCAACCAGCCGAGCCGCCGCCCGATGATAGCCGACGGCGCCCGAACAGCATCTAGTCCCAAACTTTGCAGAGCTTGTGCTATGGGTACTAGACAATAGATATTCAAAGAGCCATTATGGGGTGCATTCAAAGAGCCTCCACGAGTGACAATATTTAATTGATCGTCCGGCGCACCATGGGCAGTCAGCTCCGCTACCAACCTGCTGACTAGCTAATCTTTTCCCCACGGCATGAGCTATTCTCATTATGTACCTAGTTCCTGTCTACACGATAGAAGAAGAAGAATGTATATTAATAATTATATACTTTTTTTTTTCTTGTTTCAATGAACGCAATACTCCGCAGTCGTCAGTCTAACAGTCTTTCACAATGTCATTATCTTTTATAGTGTTGCGTGCTGTTTGAGACTTGATTATTTTTAGAACTGGGTCCAAACAGGTGGTAGCTGCCAACCATCTTCTCTATTAAAATTAGGATGTTTTTTTAATATCAACAACAAAACAAAATCAAAACAAACAAAACAACACAAAACAGCAATCGGGAGTGATAAAAATATGTTATTGTTACATTTTTGTAACCACATCACTAAGTGTTGATTTTAGCAAATTGTGGTGTTTTTAATGTTTATTAAAAATAAAAACCGGCCAAGTGTGAGTCTGACTCACGCAGTAAGGGTTCCGTACCACCCATCGACCCCATAGAAACAGATTTAATTTACGAGAGTTCATTAAAAGACATCAACGATCGTGAGCTAAATATGAATTTTTGCATCTCTTTCTTACGTAGGTACCACCACATATGTTTGCCCTATTTTTAGTATTTTTTACTAAATTACATAGTATGCACTATAATCAGAACAAGTTTGACGCTGGTATGTATTACCGTAGAGCAGGAACAAAGACGTTGAAAAAAATGCATGTTTTTCGAGGTTTCTTGTATGGGGACCCCCTTTGGTTTTAGACTTTTTTTTGTTTTTATTATTTGTTGTGTTACCTTATAGCAACACATTTTCTGAGAAAATTTCAACTGGTTACCTATTACCGTTCAAAAGATACAGCCCTGTGACAGACAGACGGACGGACGGACGGACAGCGTAGCGAGAGTAATAGGGTCCCGTTTGGCACACTTCGGGTACGGAACCCTAAAAAGCCTTACATAATCCAATGTCTAGCAAAGGGCGAGGGGGTTGCAGTTTTTTTGTTACCAAAGGAGTTGCGCTATGGAAAACATTGAAAAGCACTTTAGTAGTAGTAGAGCTCCTTTGTGAAAGAGTTCTTCAGGGGAAGTTCTACCACCGTACCTACTTCTCCGCCAAATAGTGATGCTTGCATTGCTGTGTTTTAGTCTGAAGGGTACGGGTGCCGGTGAAATTACAATCACATGAGACTTTCCATCTTCATGTCGACGTCTGTGGTCTAAGTTCGAGTATCGGAAAAAACTTGTCTAAAATTATTGAAAGTTTCAGTTACCATAAAATTCTTGAATAGAATAGAATAGAATAGAATAGAATAGATTTTTATTGTTTGTCACAGGTAATTGAAAATACAGATGTTAAAACATAAAACAGTTTCACTGTAACATATCCATAAGATGTACAATATTAAGGGTGGTAAAGAAAAAAATGGAGCTTTACAACACAACGACTTATGATTACAAAACCTATACATAAAAACTAAATTCAAAAATAAAAAGATCATTTAGAAATAGTTTCATACAATATAAAAAGTGTTCCTAATGTAACGTTAATGTATATAATATTCATGTAATATTAAAGCTAAATATATATTTATTTGTTATAACATATATAAAATTACAGTATCCGTCACGCGGGTTAACAGAATCTAACGCGAGCGGAGCCGCGGGTAAAAGCTAGTATATACATATTCTAAAGGTCAACATGTTATGCCATGGAAGGCGTACAAATATTAAAATTTAATTATATTATTTCAATATATAATTATAAAATTATCAAAATGGAATACATATGTTAAAGTTTATCATTTAAAAAGTCAATTATATTATAAAAGCATTTTTCTGTTAGCATCTTTTTCAGTTTGACCTTAAATAAATTTAAATTTAGTTGTTTGATGTCCTTTGGAATTTTATTATATATTTTTGGACCCATACATGCAATACTTTTATGTAATAGTGTGGTCTTAGCTACATGTATACAGAGTGTATCATTGTCACGTCGACTTCGAACACAATTATCCGATAATCGAGGAAACAAATGCGGATTACTTCTAACAAATAATGCTACTTCGATAATATAAATTGACGGAAGTGTAAGAATTTTGTGCTTAACAAACATTGGCTTGCAACTGTCAGTAGTTTGCATTCCGAACATAGCACGTACACAGCGTTTTTGCATTTTGAAAACGATATCTTTGTTGGTTGAGTTACCCCAAAAGATTATTCCATATCTCAGTATGGATTCAATAAGGCCATAATATGCTGTTAACAAAGTATTTGTGTTGACATATGCAGCTAGTTTAAATAGGGCATATGATAAACTGCTGATTTTTTTGCTAAGTGAATCAATGTGACTTTTCCAATTTAATTTTTTATCAATAATTAGTCCTAGAAATCGCACTGTATTTGCTTCTTGTATAATATTATCTTTATAAATTAAGTTTATTTTTGATGGATTGTGCACCCGTTCACGTTGACTAAAATGCATTATATTTGTTTTTTTTAAATTAATTTTTAGATTATTATTATTAAGCCATGCGATTATAGAGTTTAATGAATTATTTATATCAGAATTATATAAATTATTATTTTTTGATGCTATGGTAACCGTACTGTCATCAGCGAACAATGACATTGGTTCTATGCTTGCATTTGGTAGATCATTTATATATATTATAAACAAGAGGGGCCCCAACACACTACCCTGGGGAACACCATATGTTATATAACGCTTTTTCGAGGTGTAAATGAAAAAATGCTTGTCTAGTTATCTTCCAAGACTCGAAGACACGATGCCGTTGAACGCCGCAGAAGTAGTTGAATATGCGGCTTTGTCTCGTCAGAATGCAATGAATGCTGTGATAGATCGCGGAGACTCAGCCGTGCAGCAGTTCTACTGCGACGCTGTGGTGTTCGTGACGGGCGGCTCCGGGTTCCTCGGCAAGCAGCTCATTGAGAAACTCTTCAGGTGAGGAAGTTATTTGGTTTTAAAAGTTCAATACACAGTCACACCTCGGCCACTCAATACAATATAAATGCTAGCACCACCTACATACACAAGATTACGTCTGTATACGAACGCACACACACGTGTAAGTTAGGGATGCTCGCCGCTCGTAATGCCGACTGGGTTCCTAGCACTTCTCAGTAGTTCTCAGAGATGGCGTGCTTGTATAGCGACTGACGATTGACATGCATTGCGATCTTGCAGTCCAATTGCCGTCAGACAGCAGGTGCGTGTGGGGCGCGGGTGCGGTATCTTAAATTGGCGGGGGGTGATGAGTGGCCATTCTGTACATTAGTACTATTAGATATTCTGTGACAGAGTGATAGGGGCTGCACAGGTAGGCTGCACAGTGCCGTTCATCATGATCATTTCAGCCGAAAGACGTCCACTGCTGAACATAGGCCTCCCCTAGCAGTTTAGGGAGATATTATGCCATAATCGCCACTCTTGACAGGCGGGTTGGCGATCGCAGTTGGTTGGTTAAATACTCAGAGAACTTTTTTTTTTTTTTTTTTTTTTTTTTCGAATGGGCTCTCGCAGGTGGGACCGAAGTCCCATTTCTGCTTAACCGGACTTAGTTGGCGGAGATTCCCATGTGGGACTCCATTCGCCGAAGGTTTTTTCCCTACATACTTACAAACTAGATGCGCGCGGCATCAATACCGCGCGTAATCGGGCGGGCGCCCCCCAAGGGGGGGGCTCGAACCTCGCTAGGGCATTGCAGGGGGACCCCGCAGTTCCTATGTCCCCCTAGCAGCCGTTGCTGCATCGAATTTGTTTCCTCGAAAGTAGCGGACTTTCGGTCCCTATCGGGTGACGTGCTAAACGCCGTGAAGCGGCAAGCCTCGCCGGCGAGGCTAAGACCTACCTAGAAAACCTAACCAGTGGCTACGCAATAGCCTGCTCCTAGGAACTACTCTAGAGCATAGGGCCGGTCTCGCGTGACGAGATTATCTCCGGTTGCTTACACCGTGAGGGCGTCCCCAGGGGGGAGCTCGGACCTCGACTCAGGGTGCAGCAGGGGGACCCCGCCACTGATCCCCCCAGCAGCCGGTGCTGCGTCGGCATGTGTTTCTGTTTCTCGAGAGTCGGACTCTCGGATTCTGTGTGTGTGTCGCGTCGGTCCTCGCCGGCGGGGACGATATTTTGGACGACGGCGTCGGAGTGTGCTTGTACTTTTATCTGACTCCTGGAGGAGTGTAATAGCGTCATCGGGCTCAATGAGTGTGTGTCTGGGACGTCGGGTTTTGCTAATAGCAGATGGCTGGTAGACGGTGGCCGCCACGACCAAGGGGTTGGGGTGCTTGGGAGCGGAATCGAAATAGCGTTTTGAGACACGCTTGAAAAACTGCTTGATGGTCGGCAGTTTGAGGTCTAGGTGGAGGTCAACGTTGCGTACGTACCAGGGGGCGCCTACGGCCCTTCGCATGAAACGGTTTTGGAGGGTTTGGAGCATGTGAATTCTCACCGGCTTAACGTGTGCGAACACAACGCTAGCATAGGCGAGTATGGGGCGGATACAGGTGGTGTATATCCTTACTTTGAGAGGAGTGGGCAACTTACTGTGCGCATTGAGTAGGGGGTGGAGACGTCCGAGGACGAAGGCGGCACGGTTTTTCACCTTGCGGATATGCGTTCTGAAAGTCAGTCTACGGTCAAGGATCACGCCAAGGTATTTGGCTTCTCGTTGCCATGGGATCTGTTTTCCGAACATTGAGACTGGTACGTTTAATTCTTTACGATACTGTGACAGGGGTCTCTTATCGAAGAGGACCGCTGCACTTTTTTCGGGATTTACTTCGATTCTCCATTTCCGGAACCATTCACCTAGGGTGTTGGCCGCGGATTGGAGGGTACGAGAAATGGCGACATGGGTCATGCCGGTGTAATAGATTGCCGTGTCGTCGGCGAAGAGGGCCATACGGGCTGCACCGCATTTTGGAATATCGCTGGTGTACAGCGTGAACAGTAGGGGGGAGAGCACGGAGCCTTGCGGCACACCGGCGTGAATGGGATGGGGGGAGGAGAGAGCCCCTTCTATGCGATAGCGAAAGGTACGATTCGATAAGTAGTCTCGGATGATGAGCACGAGACGATGTGGCACATTCATAGTGTACAGCTTGTATAATAAGCCGTTGTGCCACACTTTATCGAAAGCCTTTGCTACGTCGAAAAAGAGAGTGCCGGTCATTTGACCGCGTACGAAGCCTGCACTGATGTGTTCTACAATGCGGTGCAGTTGGTTAACGCAGCAGTGCTTTGTACGAAAGCCAAACTGCTCGTCGGGAAGGAGTTTATTTGAGTCGGCGAAATCCTTGAGTCGCTTATAAATAAGCTTCTCGTAGATTTTACCGAAGACATTGAGGAGACTAATCGGCCGGTAACTACTCGGCTCGGCTTTGGGTTTGCCCGGTTTGGAAATACCGATTACCGTAGCTTGCTTCCAAGCCTGGGGAAAGATGTTATTTTTAAATGCCGCATTGAAGATGACGGTCATTAGAGCGATTAGGGTGGCAGGGAAACGTTTCAACACCTTATTGGTGATGCCGTCTGCGCCGGGGGCTTTTTTGGGCTTAAGATCCTTGACTATAGAAAGAACTTCGTCAGGGGTGATCGGTGGGAGCGGGTCATCAGGGTCATCTAATGGGGGGGGGGGGAGGGCTGACCTACGCTCTACTTCTGAGTTTACCTTGTCAAGGTGGGATTGGCTTACGGGAAGCGTACTGAGAGTGCATTGGGACTCCAAGCTGTCGGCTAAGCATTCGGCTTTTTCGTCATCATCAAAGGCCGGCCTTTGATTGGGTCGATTTAGGGGGGGCATAGCTGCCGTGGACTCGCATTTGAGTTTGCGTTGAAGTGTCCAGAAGGCTGAATGAGACGGTTGGATTTCACTGACTTCCTTGTCCCAGCGATCCTCCCGTACCTGAGCTACACGTCTTTTTACAGTATTCTGCAAAGAGCGCATATGGGCACGGTTGGCTTCGTTGGGAAAAGCGTCATAGGCACGGATGGCCGCGTTCCTCTCGGTCCTCAACTCATTAACATCGTCCGGCAGTTTCAAACGCTGGTCATCCAGCATCGGAACCTGCCGTGAGCATTCGCCCACTACGGACTGCACATGGTTGGTGAGCGAGGTGATCGCGGCCACCGTATCCGCGACTGTCTCAATGGAGTCAGGGATTGAATCTAGTTGGGGGGATGAGGTAGACTTGAGGCGGTCCTCTAGTCTCCTCCAATCGGTTATCGTTTTAGTTAAGGGTGGAGTACCGGGATCCGAGGGACCACCTCGGGGACCCAGTTGAATGATGACAGGTCGGTGATCTGAGACTAATTCTTGAATTACCTCGATAGAGCGAATACCGAGGTTTACGCGCTTTAAGAGGGCTATATCTAGGATGTCGGGCCGTTGCCCTACTGTATCGGGAAAGTGAGTGGGACGCATCGGGGCGATGACGTCAAAGGAAAGTTTGTCGCTAAGTGCTTCTAATTGAACACCAGCGGTGTTATTGGAGACACAGCTCCAAGAGCGATGTTTGGCGTTTAGATCGCCTGCTATAATTACAGAGTTACTAAGATCGAGTAAGGATTTGAGGTCGTCCTCGAGCAGACTCGCGGGTTTATTAGCGGATCTATAGGCCGAGACTATGGTGATGGGCTGGTGCCCTGTCATGCCTAGGCGACAGATTGAAGTCTCCAAGCATTCTAGCTCTGGGGGATCAATGGGGATGCAATATAAAGAATTGCGGTAATAGATTAGCGTTCCGCCTAGTTTGTTGTGTGCTCTGTCGTTTCTTATCAGCCTATAGTTGGCTATATTGGGATTACGACAATGGGGTTTGAGGAAAGACTCTTGAATGAGTAAAATATCGATTTGGTGCTCACGCAAGAAGACGGCTACGTCGTCGCGTTGACCACTAATGCCTCGGGCATTAAAAAAGCCTAAAATTAGGGAACGGGGTTTGAATCTTTTGGGTGGGGCCGTATTATACATTATAATTGGAATTAAGTATTCTATAGATGTCTTGGTACTTGGTAAGTACCTGAAGGCGCTGCTCATGGATGCCTTGGGTAAAGGCCCAAAGTCTAGAGTAGGCGTCAATGCGGGATTCCCCTGATTGGGGTTCGAGGTATTCTCTCGGCAGAAGGCCGGGGGAGTTTACCGGAGGGGGGGTTCTCATGGGGGTTCTCATGGGGGGGGGGGCTTTAGCTGCTGGTGCAGTTTTGGGCCTGAGAGAAGGTGTGGGGATGGGTATGTTCATCAGCGCAGGGGGCTCTGAGGCCGGGGGCGCGAGACGAGAGGGCGGAAGAGGTGGGAATTGGGGCTTTTGGTTTCCCTTAAACCAGGGGTTGGGCCCGAGTGGGCCGCGGAAATTAGGGGAGGGCCCGAGTGGGCCTCTAGGGTTTGGTGGTTGGTAATGGTAGGGGGCTGCGTAGGAGGGGGCTTCCCTCGCAACGCGGTCGGAGGCGCGTTTCGCCGATTTGGCGTTGCGCATTTTGGGGGCTTTGGGGCATCCGCGATAATTCGCTGGGTGCCCGGCTTGGCCACAAAGGACACAGCTAGGGGGCTCAGTGCACTGGTCCCTCTCCTTGGGACGCTCGCACTCGCTTGTCCCATGATCGCCTAGGCACTTTACGCACCTGGGCTTAGCGTAACAGTTACGCTGGGAGTGACCATACAACTGGCAACGGTGGCATTGACCAGGCTGGTTTGACTTGTGGGGGCGCTCGACCGTAATGCCTGATAGGTGGCATACGGTCTTTATATTATATATTGCCTTTGCGTTTTCGCTGGGGTGGCAGATGGCGAGGACCATGTTAAAGGGGTCACCGTGTTTGCCACGGAACATTCGGTGGGTCTCTTTAATAGGGATGCCTTGGGCTTTGAGGTCGTCAAATACTTCTTCGCATTTGACTTCCGTAGGGACTCCTCGGATTACGACTCTGAGGAGTCGGTCCTCCGGGAGGGCGTAGGTGTGGAAGGACACCTTACGTTCGCGTAGCAGCCTGGTAAGGTTGCGGTAATCGGTGGGGGTGGGGACAATTACTTTAATACCCTGCTGTGTGGGACGGGCACTGGTGAAATTTATTTTGGACTGGTTGCACCAGTCAGAAATTCTCGTCCAGTAAGCCTTATCCTGGATGAATAAGGGAGGCGGGATGGGTACCTTCGTCTGGGAAGACGAGGTATGGACATGAGGGGAGGAGGGCCTGTTATCCTGCGAGGAGGAGTGACAGGCAGGACGGGGGGTAGGGGCCGGGGCAGTGTTAGCCTCGGAAAGCTTCAAGGACTTAGGGGCGAGAGCCTCGGCCTTATTGGTTTTGCGGCCGCGTTTTTTACCTTTACCCACTACTGTGGTAAAGGCATCGGCCTCGTCAGAGTTGACCTCACTGTCCGAAGACATCTCTTGGTCTGAAGGGATCGGGGAGATCTCGGGGTTTTGAGTGGGGGCTGGGGTGGGGAGAGGTGAGGGGGTACGTTCCTTGAGGTCCAGGCTGGCTGAACGCCTAGATGGACCACATGGAGACCTCGGTCTCTCCTCATCGCTGTCGGGACGGGCGCGGGCGCGGGCGCGGGATTCGAGGGCGCGGGATTCGAGGGCGCGGGCTTCGAGGGCGCGGGCTTCGAGGGCGAGGCGCCTAGCCCTTTTTAAGGAATTTATCCTTATGGGTGGGGGGGAATCGGGCGACTTTAGAGAGTCGGGGACATCAGGTGGTGTTTGTTGCTTGGCGGCAAAAGCGCTGCCAAACAAGTCGCCATGATTGGCGATAAAGACGGGGTCCTTGAAGAGGACGTTTTTTAAGATGCTGAGGAACTCGGCATCAGACACCATCATATAGATGATGACTAAGCCAAGCCTAGCAACAATGAGAGGGGGAGAAAATTAGTGGCGTACTAACATGGGGGTTTGCTCCTCGGGTGGGTGTTCCCGGGAGTGTGTTCAAACCCTCCCCGTCGGGTATAGACGGGGAGGTTGTGTGCCTACTGGTGAGCCCTAAGCTTGCACTCCTGATTGCCAGTCTTAATGTGCAACCAGGTCCCTAAGTCTCTAGTGTGCAATGGGTGTAAACCCCTAGAGAGTGCTAGATAGGACGAAACGGGGTTAAAGCTAGGGAAGACTAGGAGATCCCCCAAGGCCTTCTGGCCCTAGCTTCTTCCAATTTTGCTTTGCCCTTAAGGAGCGCAGCTGGCGTGTCGGGTCAACGCCCCTCAGTTCGTTAGCACCGTTAGGTATCCACTGAGGACCACAGTAAATAAGTGGGTTTTTCCTGAAGGGACACTACGTTTTTGACGAAACTCTGTCTAAAGAGACAAAAGCGCGCCCGCTGTCTTGAAAAAGACAGCGAATGTGCTTATCGGGCTGCAGTCGGCGGGGCGACTGCGGAGGACGCTACGGTGAGCCGTAGCGAAAAATATTCGAGCACTTAATTCGTCACGAGAGGACGGAGCGGAGCAGCACGACCTCTCGGGGCGAGTGTCAGAGCGAGAATGATCACTCAGAGAACGCTGCTGCCCATCCTTTGGTATCCCTTAGTCGCTTTTTACGACGCCCATAAGAAGATATAGGGTGGTGCAATTCTTTACGTCCGGCACCACACGGACAGTGCCACACAGAAACAGTGCCGTTAGCGGTATTGTTTTAGTATCTTGGTGCAGGCGGAAGAAGAGTTAGAGGTTGGGGGAGGGGAAAGGGGAACCCCTTCTAGATACGGAGGGTGCGGAAACTAATACTTCACGGGATATACATTTTTGAAATTTCCGGTATCCACTTTCAATCTGGGGTTGAATTAGAAAAAGCGGCATGAATTTGGGATTAGAAGGGGATAGGATGGCAGGGGCTTTCCAGCGGTACCATTCTCTCCTCGCGAAGATGTTTAGCTTTTAAGAAAAACGCATTTGAAGTGTTTGCGTTTGGTTCGTAAAAAAAGAATTTAAAGTTTAAGGCTAGAAAAAAAAATCTACCCTAAATCCATCCGAGTTGGATCCACCCATAAAAGGTCTCAAGGTTAGAAAAAAATAACCCAAATTTGTATAGACTGATTTAATGATTGAAAAAAAATGATTTATTGCCACAACAAGACGACTGGTACATAGGTACATTTTTTAGCTCGGACGAATAAAAAGGCGGACGGAATCTCGCTAAACAATAAGTGAATCATCCATAGTATCACCGCCGCGCCGCCGGCTCACTTAAAAGTATGGCACGCACAAATTCACATCCATAGTATGCCAAAAAGCCGAGATTACGCAAAAAAATCTAGTGACGGTAGTCATTGTTGTAGTGTCACAAATAAAATGACAGTATAAATCTGGTGTGTTAAAATGCTTTCGAAATTGTAGTGAGTTTAGGAAAAAATTAAGTGCTGCAGTCTTTGTTTAGCGAGATTCCGTCCGCCTTTTTTATTCATCCGAGCATTTTAGTAATTATATTGATACCTACAAACAACAACTACATGTCAAAAAGGGACAGAATTAATTATAATACTACATATTTTTCTATAAAATGCGTGACAATTTAAATGTATTCGTCGAAAAATTTGTTCAAGCCGATTGATTTA
The DNA here is from genome assembly GCA_949699075.1 of Asteroscopus sphinx. Classification (NCBI taxonomy): domain Eukaryota; kingdom Metazoa; phylum Arthropoda; class Insecta; order Lepidoptera; family Noctuidae; genus Asteroscopus; species Asteroscopus sphinx. The sequence continues at coordinate 5,689,169 of OX453032.1, forward strand.
GTTTAGTTTAGTTTGACTTAGTTTTACTTACCTCATTTACTCAACTGCACTTACCTGTAACCACCCCTGATGCAATCAATGTCACAATTAATGAGAGCGCTGGTACCCATAACACAAGTTAAATCTTACATTGGGTACCAGAGTTGAAATAAATACCTCATACCCACCTGAGAAATTGTATAAATTGTACAATTACTTATAGTGCTATTTGTAAGTGTTTACTGTACACCATTTACGTGAAATAAAATAAAAAAAATTGTTTTAGGTGTTAAAATCAAATACTGAACAGATTTGTTTTTCAGATCATGCCGATTGAAGAAAATATACGTGTTACTGAGAAACAAGAAAGAAAAGATGATTCAGGAAAGATTGGAGCTAATGCTGAAAGATCCAGTAAGTGTCATCAATGCATCAAAAACGTTAAAAAATAAAAAAATGTTAAATGTTTAATACGTTCAAATATACTGTTCAAAATAACAACTAAGAAAATACACACACTGTGACTGTGGTGCCCCTTGTGCCCATTGAAGTGGCCACTTTTTATTCCAACAATATATGAACCATTGACACAAGGGGTATTTCAGAAAAACACAGTACATTACATACAGTCTGTCATTCTGACAAGAATTTTATCCCATTTAGATAAAGTGACAGATGACCCGCTTGCTCGTTTGCCCTCCTACGTTATAAAAAAAAAGTTTTATTTTTATTATTTATTCAGATCATTTTGTTTATTCATTCGACACTATCGAGAATCGAAGAAAGGAGAAAGTCGGAAATATCAGGATACGTGAGGATCCTGTGTATGAAACTTTATTAATTGTTTTAAAAAGAAAATGACTTCCAGCCGCAATTATACCACTGTGTGTAGGGAGTGCCACAGGGTATTATTTTAGGGCCCATTCTGTTTTTGATTTATTTACAACGATCCGAACGAGAGGAGCTCAAGCCATGGTGAAAGTATTAGCTAGTCAGCAGTTGCTAGCAGTGTTGACTGCACAAAATGAGTTGGATATACTGTCAAGCGTATAGCGATGGTGACAATACCAATATAAACAGAGCTTGTCTCGTATGAAACATACATACTAAACCAGTTCAGCTTATAATGGTTATGTTACCATTTAATATGCGATTGGCCGAACTTTTTTAAAATAATTTTTAATAATAATAGATATAGGTGGTTCAGAAATCCCTGATCGCCATAATCTGACGTTTTCTTAATAGTATAATGATTTCTTTTATACTTTATTAATCCAGGTATTCGACATAGTACGTGAGAAGCAGCCTCACTTCGCGGATAGGATAGTTATAATGGAAGGTGATGTCACTGATATTAGGCTTGGCCTTAGTGATAAGGACTGGACTAAAATCACAGAAGAGGTGAGTGAAGCTTTTACATTTTTTATGTACAGTAGTACAAAAACAAATTCTGTGGCACTAGGACGGATACCTGGGCACTGCGGATTTAGGGGCAACGAAGCAGCTGATGAACTCGGTAGAGTTGGTGCGGAATGCCCCACTGTAGGGCTGGAGCCAATCTGTGGGGTTCCTAAATGCACCACCACAGCTAATCTTAAGGACTGGGGAACTCATCAAAGCATTAGACTTTGGGAAAAATCCCCAGGCCAAGAGCACTCGAAAGCGCTTCTAGTAGGCTTCAGGAAGAGATTTACGAAAGAAGCGCTTTCGCTTAACAGAAACCACATAAGGATCCTGACTAGAACCCTTACAGGGCACTGTAAACTGAACAAACATCTACACAGGATGGACTTCACAGATACCACTGTTTGCAGATTTTGTCACGAAAAGGATGAAACGCCCATTAATATCGTATGCGAATGACATGCAGTGCACCACATTAGAAGTCTTGGAGGCCACACAATCTCAGCTGATGAGATCAGATCTTCAAACCCCAAAATCTTTTAGGTCGCAGTGACATAAGGGGCTTGCAAAGACCTTACCTCTTTTTCTAAAATGAATTATAAAATGAATTATAATTCTAAATCTTTGGAATATAAATTGGATGCTGATAAGCAATAATGTGTCAACCCACAAAAAATCGAAAATTGAGTTAATGATGCAGTACGCTTCTTTGGCTGACAAAGAACGTTTTTCAATAGGGTTTTAACCTGATTGAATGGTTTCTATACCAAAAATGATTACAAAAAGGTTGACACGAAATCAGTTCGAAGGGTAAGATGTTTTGCAATAAGATGTTTAGGCACTTGAAACATTTTTTGATGACCCTAGGCGCCATCTGTTTAAAGTCAAAAGAAGTTAAAGGACATGATCGGTTATTGCGTAATTAGTATTATCCTTTTTCGGCTGTGTAAATAACATTAGTCCATATTTAATTAAAATAATACGTATATAGTGGGCCTCACAATACTACTAGCGTAGTAAAAGACTTGGGGAATATAAGGTCATCAAAGGTATGTCAAAATATTACTTAAAGTATTATATTATCTGTGCTTAAACATAAGGATTTCAGCTATACAAGTTTAGAGGTAATTTTACTGGTAAAATTATTAAAACAACGCTTTTTTATGACAGAATACTGTTTAAAATTACATTCAAATACGTTTTACATACTTGCCATGGTAATATTACTTATCTAAACTACATAATTTCAGAAAAATGTAATAGTTTTGATTAACAGGTTATTGCATAACAAACATTCTACTATTGACTAGCGCTTGTAAACGTTTTATAAAGCTTGACACGTTATTGCTACAAAAAAATCTCGTTCACTTGTTCGTTCGTTTATTTCAATATGTAGTGTGTTAAATGACATGAAACGTTTTTGAAATACGTTGAATGAGGGAATTAATAAAACAAACAGGTTCAAGACTGTAAGTATCCGCAAACAGGGTAGACAGACATTGTCTCAAATCTTCAGGTTCTCGAGATTATTCTAATGAAGTCTAAGGGTTTAGTCAGAAGCATGTCCAAATTTTACATTTTGGGACATTTTACATTTTGGCAGTGGTATTCTGAAAATAAGGCACAAGTTGAATACCCTCATTTTGCAAGTTGAGGCTTATTTTCAGAATACCACCGCCAAGATCAAGAAGCCATGCTTGTGGATCTTGTTGTTGGATCCTCACTAGGAAAGCCATGCGTCGCGACCTCCTTCTGACGAGGAGTTTCAGTGTGAGTTAATTAGCTACGATGTTGAAGAAAAGAGGTGTACGGTTCCGTCAAATAGCAGTCTCAATGAGGAGTTCCCAGAAGTTCAGCCTGCAGAAACATACCTTCCGAATATTTCTAGTTCTGATCAAGATCTGGACTTTGAGAATACTCTGGATTTATTGGAGTTTCTAGTGTTATGGCTGATAATACAACACTAGCTCATTTGTCGATCATTGAGCTTATTGATCATACAGGAACTATTCAGTCCGAGCCCAATGAGTGGTCTGATTCATCATAAACTCAGCTTATCGTAGTCCACTGCTGGACATAGGCCTCTCCTAAGTTGCGCCACGACAGTCGGTCCTCTGCCTTCCGCATCCAGTCCCCCCCAGCCACGTTCTTCAGGTCGTTGGTCCACGTGGCGGGGGGGCGCTCTACGTTGCGTTTGTCGATTCGCGGTCTGCACTCAAGGACTAGTCTGCTCCAGCGGCCATCGGTCCTTCGACAGATATGGCCAGCCCACAGCCACTTCAGCTTACTGATCCTACAAGCTATGTCGGTCAATCATGTTCTTCTCCGGATAATCTCGTTACGGATTTTATCCTTCAAAGAAACTCCAAGCATAGCTCGCTCCATAGCTCGCTGAGCGACTTTGAATTTGTGGACTAGCTCAACTGTCAGTGTCCACGTCTCGGCACCGTACTGGTTGAAGACCTGTGTCTTCAAACTTTGCGGTATAGGTGACGAGAAGACTGGGCGAAGTTTGCCAAATGCTACCCAGCCTAACTGGATCCTTCTGTCGGCTTCTTTCTTGAAGTTTTGTCTACCAAGATGAATCACTTGCCCCTAGGTAGACATATTCCGTTACAACTTAGAGTGCTGAACCTTCGACGAATATTAACCTCGGCATGACATGCATATTGAACATGACTTTAGTCTTGTCCAGATTCATGCCGAGACTGAGACGCCGAGAGGCTCCGTTTATGCTGTGTAGCATAAACATATAACATTTCACCCAGGTGTTCCAACGACTCAGCCATTACAACAATGTCATCGGCAAAACGGAGATGTGAGATGTGCTCGCCGTTAAAGTTGATACCCTGTCCAGTCGAATGAAACGAGATTATTTTGTTGTAGTTTAATTTTGATTTTTAAATACTGTTTTAATTAAGATAATGTTGATTAAGATGTAGGTATAGGTAAGTATTCAAAGTAAGTCTTGAAGATTGAATAGCCAATAATGCCCGATGGCCCCTAATTTGTTACGTTTTTATCAATATCAATCTTTTTATATTGTAAGAAATCCTGGTTTTTATTGATAACACCTTAACACAACAATTTTTATCTTAATAATACGTTTACCAATATAAGGTTAAGGCACTTGACATTAATCAAATTTAATTTATATTAATAATTTTCAGTTTAGCAATAATGTGTTATAAGACTTGACATGTATATTCAAATTAAATGTTCGCTGGCGCATTTTGTAATATCAAATTTAACGATTTTTGGAATTAATATAACAGATTTTACAATTTTAATGGGAGAAATATGATCAAAACTTATATTGTGATATAATGACTGAATATCATCAATGTTTGCAGCAAATCCTTGAACAAACTAATTAAATTGGCGCCGTAATTTTGAAACACGATTTACTCAAAATGGCTTCCGTGTAGGTTGACATACTATTGCTTATCAGCATCCAATTGGCGTTAATAGTGTTTAAAACCAAATGTCGGTAGGTGGCAAAGGTAATCACTTAACATCAGATCTCAAGTAACACAAAACCGTTTAAAGGTAAAAGGAAAAGCCAATATATAATACATCTATAATACATTTATTTAAAAACATGTGTAAATTTAAATCTTAAATAAGAATTATATAAATAAAGTGAATTAATGTAATTCATTCTAATTGTTTAATAATGTTGTGTAATATGCTTAATTAAGTATTAATATTTGTATGCCACCTGTGGCAGCACACGGAGAGACTACCTATAATGTACTAACACCAAAATTATCTGTGTACACAAATAAACATTTTGATTTGATTTGATTTGATCTCCAAGACATACAAAAGATGTTGGATAGCATCCGCAAAGTATTAAAGTTGTATAACAACTTTAAGTATTGAGAAAATCTAAAGTACAGTTGGTACAGAATTAATACTTTGCTGATGCCAATAGGTGGACCGACGACCTAAAGAGCGTGGCCGGGGGGGACTGGATGCGGAAGGCAGAGGATCGAGCGTTGTGGCGCAACTTGGGAGAGGCCTATGTCCAGCAGTGGACTGCGATAGGCTGAGTTGATTGATTGATTGATTGATGCCAATAATCATCTTATGTAAATCTTCAAAATGTATATTGGCTCTTACTTTTCCCTTTAAACAGTAGTTCGTTTCTCAAATAAAAAATATCTCGATGTTTCTCTCTTAGACTCGATGTTGTCAGTCGATCAACGATCAGTCGATGCATCGCGAATTAGCGCTAAATCACCGATTCGCGTACGGTCGATAGAATCTCGTACTCATCGAGAAAATCAATAGTCATCGGTCATTGAGAACAAGCGAGAATCATCAACGGCGTTTGAGTGAGTGTGAGCGAATGCATTCTTCACGCGATTCCGTTGACTCGAGACAATCGAATTAGATCTTGATTGTGTTGTGTTTGGAGCTCGGAGACCGAGGCGTTTGTTGACTCAGTTACAATTTTATACGACTAGTATTGTTCGCCCATCGCTACAGGTAATTGCAGAACATATAACTATAACATATAACTGCAGAAGATATATCGTCAATTTCCAGGTTGACACGTTCTTCCATGTGGCGGCTACAGTGAGATTTCAAGAGCCTCTTCGCATGGCTACCTTCATCAACATCAGAGGGACCAGGGAGTGCCTGACACTCGCGAGGGCATGTCACAAACTCAAGTAAGATGAAGTGTTATTTAACCGACTTAAAAAAAGGTGGAAGTTCTCAATTCGACTGTATTTATTCATTTATGTTTTACGCGATATGTTCGCCGATTGTCAACTGATTTTAATGTTTTTTAAAAATTAGAATCCTCTTGGATTGGTCATTATTTTTGGTTGAATACATTTCAGCAATAATGTCGTTTTAATCTGCCTATCATTTTGTGCACGTCGTAATATTGTTAGGATATCTGAGCGCTCAAAGTCACTCAAAGGGAAATGGAAAGGGCTATGCTCAGAGTGACCCTGCGCGATCGAATCAGAAATGAGATTTGCAGGAGAATGAAGGTAACTGACATAGCCTGAAGAATTGCCAAACTTAAGTGGCAGTGGGCGGGGCACATTGCTCGCCGAACGGATGGCCGATGGGACAGTAAAGTTCTGGAGTAGCGACCGTTTACTGGAAGGCACAGCCTGGGTAGTCCCCCCACAAGGTAGAACGACAACCTGGTAAAGGTCGCGGAATGCGCAGGACCTGTCGTTGTGGCGATCTTGAAGGAGGCCTCTGTCTAGCAGTGGACGTCTTTCGGCTAAAATTATGACGATGATCCGACAAAAATCCATTTTAAAGAAATTTTCCCCATTTTCGGTATAACCGTGCAGTCAAGACGGATAGCGTATAAAAAGGCCAAGTGATGTCTTCTGTGTTCTTATTTAAAACCAACGAAAAAAAGGAGGTTTTTTTATGTTCGACCACGCAAAAATTTTTACAGAGTAGTCTCGAAGTTGGTCCCATTAAAATTTTAAAATCAAAATCCACCCCTAAGGGTAGGAAAACAGGGGACGACTGCTTGTTCACCCACTGTTTTCTTATCTGTTAACCGATTCTGTTGAAACTTGGCACACATAAATGTAGTTCTAGACACTACAACATAATGGAGACCTGGAGTTAGATTTTATCCACAAAAAAAATAAAAAATAAACTTTTTAACAAAAAATTGAACCGACGAAAACAGAAACTGAGAAGCGAAAACTAAAATGAAGCATTTTTTTCTTGTTTGGCGCCGACTCATAATTAGTTATTTACATTATTTTAGTTAGGAGACTAGTTATTAAGACTAAAAAGCTTCATAATTTTTTTTGTTTTTCAGTTTCTGTTTTCGTCGGTTCAATTTTTTGTTAAAAAGTTTTATTTTTCATAATTATTATTGTTGTTCCCATCATATTTCCAGACAGTTCGTTCACGTATCTACTGCGTTCTGCCACGCTACTTCTGACTGGGTGGGCAAGGTGTTGCTGGAACAATTCTATCCAGTCCCCCTGTCACCTGACTTCATGATAGGACTGGCTGAGGAAATGGACGAGAATAGGCTGAACGGAATCACGACAGAGTGAGTAAGATCAAGGTGATAATACTGGTTCGAGTGGGCAAAGTTCATCTGCTGAAATAGTGCCGCCCTTTGATTTTTTGACACTTCTAGTGATGAAGAATAGCGTTTTACGTAGTTAGCTACAATGATTCTATTCTTAGTAATTAATTACTTCTCTGCCAAATAGTGATGCTTGCATTGCTGTGTTTCGGTCTGAAGTGTACGGGTGCCGGTGAAATTACAATCACGTGAGACTTTCCATCTTCATGTCTCAGTTTGGCGAACCGACTTGCGGTATTGCAGTTGTTATGGGCAAAAGTAAACGCTTAACATCAGTGGGCCTTTAGCTCGTTTCGCCATCCTATACTATAAAAATACAACAGAAAGAACAAATAAAATTTATAAGGCAGCCGTTTTTGTTTGTGCCCCTTGGCATAAGTTCTGTATCTCTTTACTAGTGATGTGCCGGATCGTTTAAAATGTATATCCACGGCTATGGATACGGATAGTTAGTGTTTTTTTTTTTTTTTTTTTTTTTATTCTTAACGGGCTTGCGTTTGACCGCCACCTCACCTGATGTTAAGCGATGGTGCGGTCGACGATGGTACACGCTTGCCCTTGCTTGTTTAGCACTAACACACTCACACACACACCCCCACACACACGTAGACACTAACTATCTGTATCCATAGCCGTGGATATACATTTTTAACGATCGGGCACATCAAAAAAAAAAAAAACTTATATATCCACCATTTGCCCTACTAGAAATAGAAATTTGACATAAGCTCCATACATTTTATAGAAAGAAAGAAAAAATATTTATTTGCTTCAAAAGTGACGCACAAAATTACAAAAAAATTCAAGAACACAGAACAAATTCAGGTACAGAGCCAAGAAGTGTGGTAAGATATGCGTCACATCCGCGCAAAACGGCCACCGCTTAGTATATTGCTGTGCCTCATGCACGGAGCAAAGACACATCGCTGGTGTTCAGCGACAGCCGGCGTCGACACAAATTCACAATGCAATAACGTAAATCAGTGAGGCGTGATGTTTTTAAATAACGATAAAAAATAAATAAGTAAGATCAAATACAATACGAACCCTACCCCTTCCCCTTATTGCTACCATTTCTTTAAAATTTCATAGACATAATGAAATTTATTAATGTAAAAGATCCGTTCAAGATCCACCAAAAAGTTACGGATACGGATATGGATACAGATCTTATTTTTACCTCGGATATCCGCGAATACGGATACGGATATCCGTCACATCACTACTGTTTACACTTCCTTATTTTACAGTTTGATCAAGGGCTGGCCAAACACATACACGTTCACGAAGGCGATAGCTGAGGAACTGGTCAGGACTGCTGCTGGTGACTTGCCTATATGCGTCGTCAGACCGCCGGGTGGTAAGTATCCATATCTACATTAACTTTTTTATTGTATGCTGGTTGACTGGTTGAACGAGGGATTTAATGAAGGAAGAAGGTCAGTATTTCTTTCTCGTTCCAAATAGGAGCACCTTAATTTTTAATAGTTCATTATGATACAAGTGAGCTGAGTTGACCATTATACTCCGGTTTTTTTTCCGTGATTATACTCGAGGCTAGATTGCAGTAATGGAGCCGAGACTATAATAGTCAATGCTCACACGTGGCATACGACGTTTTCCAACACAAATGCGAGGAAAAAAACACAAAAATATTTTTTCAACACACTTGCTGGTAAAGTGGCTCTTATTGCACCGCTTTTAGGTTCATAATGTAGCTTATTACATTATATTATCGCACTAGTGCTTTTTAGGGTTCCGAAGTCCTACAAGGAACCCTTATAGTTTCGTCATGTCCGTCCGTCTGTCCGTCTGTCCGTCTGTCCGTCTGTCCGTCTGTCCGTCTGTCCGTCTGTCCGTCTGTCCGTCTGTCCGTCTGTCCGTCTGTCCGTCTGTCCTAATCCTTTACAGCTTAATAACTTCTACAGTTATAAACATAAGCAAATGAAATTTTGTTAAAAAATAGTCTACATACCAGGCCCCTCAGAAAGTATTGCGAAAAAAAGTTTTTATATATGGGAGACTGGCCAGTTATAATGTTTTTCGAAAATATGATTATTTATAAGTAAAAATAAGTAAGTTCCAATTTCAAAATTTCCCTCCACATTTTTTGCGAGTTAATTCAAAGTATTGTGTCTCACTGAAATATGGATCTGCGCCGGGAACATTTTAGAGCTATGATTTTATACGATTTCAAGTGTCGCCTGAAACCGGATGAATCGTACGATAGACTTCAAATGGCATTCATGGATGAAGGCCCTTCCAAGGCAACCGTGTATCGTTGGTATAACGAATTCAAGCGCGGTCGACCAACTTTGGGGGATGACGAAAGAAGCGGTCGCCCTTTGACGGCTGTTACCGAAGAAAACGTGCTAGCAGTGAAAAATTTAATCCAAGACAATAGGCGAATTACATATCAGGAGATTCAACACATATTGAAGATTGGATCGGGAAGCGTTCACGAGATTCTACACAGCCATCTTCGCGTGAGGAGGATAGTATCACGCTGGGTGCCGCACAACCTCACCGATGCTCAGAAGCAGGCCCGGGTGGAATGGTGCCGTGATATGCTTAACAAATTTGAAGCAGGCTCGTCTCGGCGTGTTTACGACATCGTTACAGGTGATGAGTCCTGGATTTATCAATACGACCCAGAAACCAAGCGCCAGTCGACTGTTTGGGTGTTTCAAAATGAGCCAACGCCTACCAAAGTGAAGCGATCTAGAAGCGGGGGTAAGATTTTGATCGCTAGCTTTTTTAATTTGACTGGCCACTTGGTATCAATTCCCTTACGGGATCAAAGAAGCATTAATGCCGAATGGTATACTACCAAATGTTTGCCAGAAGTTTTCTCTGTTATAAGCAACAAGCGACCAAACACAGGGCTCCGCGGGCTACTGCTCCACCACGACAATGCACCTGCGCACACCGCACTCAAAACGAGGGACTTCCTGGACAGCACGCCAGTCAAACTCCTGGGTCACCCTCCTTACAGCCCTGATCTAGCACCGTGTGACTTCTTTTTATTCCCAAAAATAAAAAATCAGCTCAAAGGGATACAATTTTCGTCGCCGGAAGATGCGCTGGCTGCGTTCGAGCAGGCTGTAAACGAGGTGTCTGCGGCGGACTGGAAAAAGTGTTTTGAAAACTGGTTTAGGCGCATGAATCTTTGTATAGAGGCTGGTGGAAAGTACTTTGAAAAGATTTGATAAAAATATATGTACGTATAGAACAATTTTTTTTAGTTTCGCAAAACTTTCTGAGTGTCCCACGTATAGATCTCAATTTTAAAAGAATAAAAGAATCGTTTTTCCGTATTTTAGGGGTGGCGTCCATACATGTGACATGGAGAAAAAAAAATTTTTTTCGCTGCACCCCCTCGTGTGGGATATCATTGAATAGTTCTACTAAAATGAAGGTAATGTTTCATACACCACTTTTTTATCAGGTGTACCATCTGTGAAATATAGCCCGCCAAAGTGGCTTGCAATGTGTCCCCCCCCTGCCATTTCTAAACTATGCAATGTAGAAACTTATAATCTTCCACATTGATAGACCTTTGTGAAAACTCTCTTTTAAAATTATTTCGAGTATAATGTGATTATAATTTTTTGAGTTATAGAGAGAAAACTGAAAAATACTTAAAACGTCCTAGTTCAAAGGTCATTGACCTTAGAGAAAAATTATCATAGCAAATAATGCTCCTTTAGCTACTTTCTATTTGAAAAAATCACAAAAAGTAACTTTGAAATGACAAACGTCTTAAATTTGGCTTCTTGAATTTATCGCTAGATGGCGCTACTAACAACACGCTCTGAGTCGCGAATGCTGCCGATTATTGCAAAAACTAAAATAGCCATGATTAATATTCGATTTGATTCGTTTGTAATTACACCTACTTAAGGAACCCTATAATACTGAGCATGGCCCGACATGCTCTTGGCCGGTTTTTTACTTTACAGTTTATTTTTAAATCGCAGCAAAGAGTTTTTATGCCTAAACGAAATTAAACATTTTTGGGAATAAATCAACTGTATTAATTAAAATATGATAAATAAACATTTCATTTCATCAAATTATTTATTTTTGTCAACAAATTAACATTAATTTGTGTTATAAATAAAAAAAACATTTATTATATTTTTAATATCAGGCTGTATGGCGGTTTCCTTCGACCACTTGCGCGCGTATAGCTGTATGTCACCATGCGATTACAGTAATCTACGCGCCATTTTTCACAAATTCAATATTTGTCTAAAATGTGTGTATGTTTTTTTCTTCGCAAATGTGTTGAAAAACGTCGTAGACACGCGTGAGCATTGACTATTATACTCCGGCTCCATTACGCCCTCGCCTTCGGCTCGGGCTGCAATCTAGCCTCGAGTATAATGGTCAACGTAGCTCACTTGTATCACAATGTACTATTGTTCCTTTGTCACTAAACCTTGCTTAGTGCAATCCACGGTGCTCAGTGGTTTTCAACCTGAACCAGTGTTTCCATTAGTAGGATATTACTTACTTACTTACTCCTCTGGCTCAGCGACCCAAAGTGAGTCATGGCCTCCGAAACGAGAACTCTCCACTTTCCTCGATCTTGCGCGATATCTCGCCAGTTGGTAGCTCACGTAGATCAGTCTCAACAGCATCTCCCCAGCGATATCTGGGGCGACCAACTGGTCTACGTCCGGTTGGTTGGCCCAGATACGCTTTCTTGGCTCCTCGATCTTCCCCCATGCGTTCGACGTGGCCGAGCCATCGCAAAAGTTGCGCCTTGATTACGCCAATGATATTAGGCTCGTCCACTAGCTCTTCGATTTCGGCATTCTTCCGGACTCTCAGCGTACCATGCTGTGTTTTTGTATTAGTAGTTTGTCAGTAGGATATTATTGTGTTTTAATACATATTGTATTATTATTTTATTTTTGACGACGTCTAGTGGTTCGAGGGTCAGACTGCTGATCACGAGGTCGTGGGTTCGATTCCCACAGGACACCAATATTTGTGTGATGGACATAAGTGTTTATGTTGGTCTGGGTGTTTCTTATGTATTATAAATATTTATTTATAATACATATTTATAATACCTGCATGGGGTGCATTAAAAGAGCCTCCACGAGTGACGATATTTAATTGATCGTCCGGCGCACCCTGGTCAGTCAGCCCCGCTACCAACTTGCTGACTGGCTAATCTTTTCCCCACGACATGAGCTATTATCATTATGTAGCTCGTGTCGACACGAAGAAGAAGAAGAAGAATATGTATTTACAAACAAAAAAAAAGTTGGTATATAAGTATTATACCCATTGTCCAGTACCCATAGCACAAGCTCTGCTTAGTTTGGGACTAGATGGTGCTGTGTAAAAATTTCCTAAAAATATTCATTATTTATTATTGTATTTTTACTGTATGACATATTATTATTATTATTTATAGTTGCATGACATTGTATATAAACATTTTTATTGTATAGATTATTATATATTTGCATGACATAATAATTATTATTGTGTTAACTAATGTAGATATGGATGATTTATAATTTATTGTAATTAATCTGAATTAAATTAATTGAATTGACTTGCCAAGCTATGGGTGATTATTTCATAGTAAATTGTGACTAAACCATCTAAATATATCATTTAAAATATTTAAAGGCTATAATCGCGGGGAATTTTCTTTTTTGTCGGAAACACACAACAAATTCAACGGAATTTCAAAATTATTGTTGGCAGCACTGGACCACTAGACAGTCAGAGCTTGCGCGAGGATTTTTCTCCTGTAGGATTTATCGTGAAATATTTTTGCATCATATTCTACAACTGAGGTAATATGTACTACGTACCATGGTATAATAAGATGTTTCACCAGGTATTCTCTTCCCGCAATGACAGCGCGATGCCTCCAAGCTACGTCACGATCAGTGCTGCCATTGATTGATGTCTTCAATATACTTAAGGAGATTTTTGTTCATAATGAATATAAAATAAATTCCTAACTAGCCTATTTGTTATCTCGTGTTATTCATCTAATTAGTTAATAAAGGAAACTATATTAAATTACTAGTTAAAAAGTGATTCTTTATAGAAGAAAGAAAATGAAAAAATGCATTTTGCTCGGATAATTTATTTTCACAAAGTGGCAGCACATCAAACTAACAAGTGTCACGCTAACAGCCCGCTATTGGCTCCACGGCCGATGACGTAGTACGGAGGCAATCACGTGACCTAGATGTCACGGGAAGAGACTACCTGGTGTTATTATACCATGCTACGTACTAGAGTAGACATTACGAACAAAAAATATCGCGCAACTTGCTGGCCGCGGAGCACGCGCGCGGCGAGCGTGGCTAAGCGAGTGAGAGTGCAGGAGCTCTAAAACATGTTACAAACATTTGATTCGAGGTGTCTTCTCTCTACTCCCTTGTTTACCCAGTCACGCTGTATGTTGTAATGGTATAATATAGTTTTCAACACACTTGCTCGTAAAGTTGCTCTTATTGCATCGCTTTTAGGTTCATAATGTGGCTTATAACGCACGCGTGCTTTTTTCAGTACATTATTGCACTAGTGGTTTTTACTTAACAGTTTATTTTTAAATCGCAGCAAAGAGTTTTTATGCCTGAACTAAATTAAACATTTTTGGGAATAAATCAACTGTATTAATTAAAATATGCTATATAAACATTTCATTCCAAAAAATTACAATTTTTTGTCAACAAATTAATATTAATTTGTGTTATAAACTTTGACAATAAATAAAAAAATCAATTTATAATATTTTTATATTATTAGGCTGTATGGCGGTTTCCTTCGACCACCTGCGCGCGCATAGCTGAAAGTCACCGCGCGATCCGCGCGCCATTTTTATCATTTTTCACAAACAAAAACAAACAAACAAACAGCATGCAACACTGTAAAAGATAATGATATAGTGAGTGATTACTGCGTGCATCGAAACGATTTTAATTAATAATATTGTACGGTAGATTAAAATACTTTTTTAGAAATATTTGCAAAGACGCTTGTCATCTTAGTCTACCTGCGCCCACGAAATGCTGCAAAGCTTTCGAAACGTCAGGGAAACCAATTTAAATAATATACGCGATTTAATCCGGTTAAACTTTGTTTTATTATAATGTGTAGTGATCGCGAAAACCTAAGAAGTTATTATTTTTCACAAATTCAATATTTGTCTAAAATGTGTAATTTTTTTTTTTTTTTCTCGCAAGTGTGTTGAAAAACGTCGTATGACACGCGTGTGCATTGACTATTATACTCTCGGCTCCATTACGCCCTCGCCTTCGGCTCGGGCTGCAATCCACCCTCGAGTATAATAGTCAACTTAACTCACTTGTATCATAATGTACTATTACGCTCTGTATTTTCTAACTTGTCTTATTAATTAAACAATCTTGGCATGTCTTTTTGACGTAATTCGTTAATAATTATTATTAAAAGACAACATGACAATTTCACACACTAAATAACATTTTTTAACCTAATTACATGTGCAGAACGAGTAATAAAATATATATATTATCAGTTGTTCTTTGAACAAAGAGACATGCCAAGATTGTTTACTAAATAAGACAAGGCAGAAAACAGAATTTAAGTATATTTTTTTCAAAATCAAAATCATTTATTTGTGATTCACAGTTCACAGGTAACAAATAGGTCTTATTTAAATTATTTTTTTCAGTGACATGTTCGTATTACGAACCATGCCCTGGATGGCTGGATATGAGCTGCGTGTTCCAAATAAGTGGAGTGAGTACCCCTTTTTAAGAAGCATTTGGAATCTCTTTCAACATCACTTTGAAACCCCTTACCACAGAATACCTAATAGTACTAACTAAAATGTATGGGAATGACATATCTCAACGGATGACTTTTTCGTTCATTACTTTACTCCCATTCATTTGTGTGATGAACATGAGTGTTTGTGTTGGTCTGGGTGTTTCTTTTGTATTATAAGTATGTATTAACAACAAAAAAAAGTATTTAAGTATTATATCCATTGTCTAGTACCCATAGTACAAGATTTGCTTAGTTTGGGACTAGATGGTGATGTGTAAAATGTACCAAAAAAATAATACACATGAGACAATATGACACAGTTCTCTGAACTAATGCAGCTGATAACGTACACAAAATATGTAAATCAGTTTGTTCCAATAAAGAATTTTGAAATTTGAATTTGAATAATATATAATGACCCCATAAGAGGGCCCTAATTCACGTAATTTCATGACGCTTCGTGGCGACAAATTTACGCGACTTTGCCACTTCTATTATCTTTATTTATATTTCTAAGGTTGTGGCAAATGGGTTTCGGCCCTTCAATATAACCATATCTTCAATATAACTCAACCGAGTTAAGCGATGGCTGATGCTCGCGTCATGCTCGTGAACGGGTGCCGTCTGTCGGGACAGGTCTGCTTCTACATACTATGGCAACTCTTTTTACGTTTATTTCTAAAGGCAATATACTCACTTTTAAACTCTTGTTTATTTCTGACATTAACCTACATTATACTCACATTATTTGAATAAATTTGATGTAATAAAACAATAACCTATTTTAAAAAGAGTTTTTCCATGGAGTTTCTTGCCGGTTCTTCTCCATAAGACCCACAATTTGGAACCGTGCAACTAGAGCCTGACCTTTCAAAGGTGCCTGTAATTAGGTTTATGTGAAATAAAAAACATTGAAATTGAAAAAAATTGAGGGTGTATGGTGAATGATCAAATATTTGTTTTAGTTCGTCTTAGGAATCGGATTAGGAGTTATCCGCGTCGCTCACGTGGATAAATACAATAAGATGAACCTGGTTCCCCTGGAAATTGTGAACAACACCATCATTGCTGCCGGCTGGGACTCGGCAGAGAGACGCCGCAATGGAGACACTGATATTCCAGTATACAATGTCGCTAATGAAGAATCTAGCATCACTTTTGGTAAGTCTACAATAGTGTCATCATTACAGAAATAGATGGGTCGTTCCTTGTGGTCCCACTACTTTGCTTTTCTGGTGGGACCACGAGGAAATGTTGTTCCTTGTGGTCCCACTCAGCTGTGGGCCCACAAGTAATACTGTTTGCCGTTCCTCGTGGTCACACTACGTTGCCCCACTGGTGGGACTACAAGGAAATGTAATTCCTCGTAATCCCACTCAGCAGTGGGCCCATGAGGAATACTCTGTGCCGTTCTTTGTGGACCCACTGATGAAATTACTTACCAAAACAGGCTAAATAAAAATACACCTGAGTTAATGGTTAGTTAATTGCATTTTGTTAGAATAATAAGTGGGATTTATAAGTGTTTTAACGAGTTCAATCATCATCATCAGTGAAAACCACCACCTACCACCACCATACCCACCAGTGTCACCAGTGTTAGATAGAGTGGTTGTAATCACAATTTTATTTGCGATTCATGCGTAGCAACTTTCGAACTAATTACGCGTAACCCCGGCTCCACACGTTGGCCCGAACGTTGGCGCCAACGCGATTCTCCAACGTGTGGATCGGGGAAATGGAGTTGGCCCGAACGTTGGGGCGAGCATTGGCAGTTTCCCGTCGCGTGTCAGTTTTATCAAAGGAATTATGCGCCAACGTTGGAGATGCGCCCACATGTTGGAGGTTTGCTCAGTCTTGCCGCATCACTCATGCAGTAAGGTGCATCGAATGAGCTTGTTCCTACGGTCACCGTGTCTTGAAAATGTCATCCGCGTGGATGGACGCAATAGCTACAGAATTTCTATAAAAAAATCTTTATGTTTATTAACAAATAATAATGATATTCTCTTGTTTGTCAAAACTTTTTCAAATACGACGTCCATTGTTTAACTATTGTGCTATTTTAATTGACAGTTCAGCTCTTAAAGCACTCAATAATCTTAAAGTGCGCAGTGCAACATCTATTTCAGACGTCTTTACATTGGCTCTGACGGAACTAAACTAACATTATCTCCAACGTGTGGACGCTAGGCATAATTACGGGCCAACGCTCGCCCCAACGTTGGGGCTAACGTGTGGAGCCCGCCTAATACGTCAAACGTCATACGTCATTCATGTTCGCGACAACCCTAAAAATGTGCGCGGCAACCCTGTTTCAGTGTCGTTTTCTACTGAAAGACAGTAAAATCGCGAGTGTGCAATTTCTATTTCAAAAGACAATTTAGAGACAGTAATAGTGAAATATTTAAGTAATTAGTACCGTATTATAGTAGATTCAGTGTGTGTATTAACCTAAATTCAGTGTAAGTGCTGAAACACGTAAGTTTTCATGATATTTTATGTGATTAATAGTTTTTTTTTTTTTTTTTTTTTTTTTTTCGAATGGGCTCTCACAGGTGGGACCGAAGTCCCATTTCTGCTTAACCGGGCTTAGTTGGCGGAGAGTCCCATGTGGGACTCCATTCGCCGAAAGTTTTTCCCTAACTTATAAACTAAATACGCGCGGTATCAATACCGCGCGCAAGCGGGCGCCCCCCGAGGGGGGGGCTCGAACCTCGCTGGGGCATTGCAGGGGGACCCCGCCGTTCCTATGTCCCCCTAGCAGCCGTTGCTGCATCGAATTGGTTACCTCGAAAGTAGCGGACTTTCGGTCCCTATCGGGTGACGTGCTAAACGCCGTGAAGCGGCAAGCCTCGCCGGCGAGGCTAAGACCTACCTAGAAAACCTAACCAGTGGCTACGCAATAGCCTGCTCCTAGGAACTACTCTAGAGCATAGGGCCGGTCTCGCGTGACGAGATTATCTCCGGTTGCTTACACCGTGAGGGCGTCCCCAGGGGGGAGCTCGGACCTCGACTCAGGGTGCAGCAGGGGGACCCCGCCACTGATCCCCCCAGCAGCCGGTGCTGCGTCGGCATGTGTTTCTGTTTCTCGAGAGTCGGACTCTCGGATTCTGTGTGTGTGTCGCGTCGGTCCTCGCCGGCGGGGACGATATTTTGGACGACGGCGTCGGAGTGTGCTTGTACTTTTATCTGACTCCTGGAGGAGTGTAATAGCGTCATCGGGCTCAATGAGTGTGTGTCTGGGACGTCGGGTTTTGCTAATAGCAGATGGCTGGTAGACGGTGGCCGCCACGACCAAGGGGTTGGGGTGCTTGGGAGCGGAATCGAAATAGCGTTTTGAGACACGCTTGAAAAACTGCTTGATGGTCGGCAGTTTGAGGTCTAGGTGGAGGTCGACGTTGCGTACGTACCAGGGGGCGCCTACGGCCCTTCGCATGAAACGGTTTTGGAGGGTTTGGAGTATGTGAATTCTCACCGGCTTAACGTGTGCGAACACAACGCTAGCATAGGCGAGTATGGGGCGGATACAGGTGGTGTATATCCTTACTTTGAGAGGAGTGGGCAACTTACTGTGCGCATTGAGTAGGGGGTGGAGACGTCCGAGGACGAAGGCGGCACGGTTTTTCACCTTGCGGATATGCGGTCTGAAAGTCAGTCTACGGTCAAGGATCACGCCAAGGTATTTGGCTTCTCGTTGCCATGGGATCTGTTTTCCGAACATTGAGACTGGTACGCTTAATTCTTTACGATACTGTGACAGGGGTCTCTTATCGAAGAGGACCGCTGCACTTTTTTCGGGATTTACTTCGATTCTCCATTTCCGGAACCATTCACCTAGGGTGTTGGCCGCGGATTGGAGGGTACGAGAAATGGCGACATGGGTCCTGCCGGAGTAATAGATTGCCGTGTCGTCGGCGAAAAGGGCCATACGGGCTGCACCGCATTTTGGAATATCGCTGGTGTACAGCGTGAACAGTAGGGGGGAGAGCACGGAGCCTTGTGGCACACCGGCGTGAATGGGATGGGGGGAGGAGAGAGCCCCTTCTATGCGATAGCGAAAGGTACGATTCGATAAGTAGTCTCGGATGATGAGCACGAGACGATGTGGCACATTCATAGTGTACAGCTTATATAATAAGCCGTTGTGCCACACTTTATCGAAAGCCTTTGCTACGTCGAAAAAGAGAGTGCCGGTCATTTGACCGCGTACGAAGCCTGCACTGATGTGTTCTACAATGCGGTGCAGTTGGTTAACGCAGCAGTGCTTTGTACGAAAGCCAAACTGCTCGTCGGGAAGGAGTTTATTTGAGTCGGCGAAATCTTTGAGTCGCTTATAAATAAGCTTCTCGTAGATTTTGCCGAAGACATTGAGGAGACTAATCGGCCGGTAACTACTCGGCTCGGCTTTTGGTTTGCCCGGTTTGGAAATACCGATTACCGTAGCCTGTTTCCAAGCCTGGGGAAAGATGTTGTTTTTAAATGCCGCATTGAAGATGACGGTCATTAGAGCGATTAGGGTGGCAGGGAAACGTTTCAACACCTTATTGGTGATGCCGTCTGCGCCGGGGGCTTTTTTGGGCTTGAGATCCTTGACTATAGAGAGAACTTCGTCAGGGGTGATCGGTGGGAGCGGGTCCTCAGGGTCATCTATTGGGGGGGGGGGGAGGGCTGACCTACGCTCTACTTCTGAATTAACCTTATCAAGGTGGGTTTGGCTTACGGGAAGCGTACTGAGAGTGCATTGAGACTCCAAACTGTCGGCTAAGCATTCGGCTTTTTCGTCGTCGTCAAAGGCCGGCCTTTGATTGGGTCGATTTAGGGGGGGCATAGTTGCCGTGGTCTCGCATTTAAGTCTGCGTTGAAGGGCCCAGAAGGCTACATGAGACGGTTGGATTGCGCTGACTTCCTTGTCCCAATGATCCTCCCGTACCTGAGCTACACGTCTCTTTACAGTATTCTGTAAGGAGCGCATATGGGCACGATTGGCTTCATTGGGAAAAGCGTCATAGGCACGGATGGCCGCGTTCCTCTCGGTCCTCAACTCATTTACATCGTCCGGCAGTTTCAGACGCTGGTCATCCAGCATCGGAACCTGCCGTGAGCATTCGCCCACTACGGACTGCACATGGTTGGTGAGCGAGGTGATCGCGGCCACCGTGTCCGCGACTGTCTCAATGGAGTCAGGGATTGAATCTAATTGGGGGGATGAGGTAGATTTGAGGCGGTCCTCTAATCTCTTCCAATCGGTTATTGTTTTAGTTACGGGCGGAATACCGGGATCCGAGGGACCACCCCGGGGACCCAGTTGAATGATCACAGGGCGATGATCTGAGTCTAGTTCTTGGATTACCTCAATAGAGCGAATACCGAGGTTTACGCGCTTTAAGAGGGCTATATCTAGGATGTCGGGCCGATGCCCTACTGTGTCAGGATAGTGAGTGGGACGCATCGGGGCGATGACGTCGAAGGAAAGTTTGTCGCTAAGTGCTCCTAATTGAGTGCCAGCGGCGTTATTGGAGACACAGCTCCATGAGCGGTGTTTGGCGTTTAAGTCGCCTGCAATAATTACAGAATTACTAAGATCGAGTAGGGATTTGAGGTCGTCTTCGAGCAGACTCGCGGGTTTGTTTGCGGACCTATAAGCCGAGACTATGGTGATGGGCTGGTGCCCTGTCATGCCTAGGCGACAGATTGAAGCCTCCAGGCATGCTAGCTCTGGGGGATCAATGGGGATGCAATATAAAGAATTGCGGTAATAGATTAGCGTTCCGCCTAGTGCGGTGTACGTTCTGTCGTTTCTAATCAGCCTATAGTTGGCTATGTTGGGATTACGACAGTGGGGCTTGAGAAAGGACTCTTGAACGAGTAATATGTCAAGTTGGTGCTCACGCAAGAAGACAGCTACGTCATCGCGTTGACCACTAATGCCTCGGGCATTAAAGAAGCCTAAATTTAGGGAACGGGGTTTGAATCTTTTGGGTGGGGCCGTATTATACATTATAATTGGAATTTAGTATTCTATAGATGTCTTGGTACTTTGTAAGTACCTGAAGGCGCTGCTCGTGGATGCCTTGGGTAAAGGCCCAAAGTCTAGAGTAGGCGTCAATACGGGTTTCCCCTGACTGGGGTTCGAGGTATTCTCTCGGCAGAAGGCCGGGGTAGTTTACCGGAGGGGGGGTTCTCATGGGGGGGGGGGCTTTAGCTGCTGGTGCAGTTTTGGGCCTGAGAGAAGGTGCGGGGATGGGTAAGTTCATCAGCGCGGGGGGCTCTGAGGCCGGGGGCGCGAGACGAGAGGTCGGAAGAGGTGGGTATTGGGGCTTTTGATTACCCTTAAACCAGGGGTTGGGCCCGAGTGGGCCGTGGAAATTAGGGGAGGGCCCGAGTGGGCCTCTAGGGTTTGGTGGTTGGTAATGGAAGGGGGCTGCGTAGGAGGGGGCTTCCCTCGCAACGCGGTCGGAGGCGCGTTTTGCCGTTTTGGCGTTGCGCATTTTGGGGGCTTTGGGGCATCCGCGATAGTTTGCTGGATGCCCGGCTTTGCGGCAAAGGACACAGCTAGGGGGCTCCGTGCACTGGTCCCTCTCCTTGGGACGCTCGCACTCGGTAGTCCCGTGATCGCCTAGGCACTTAACGCACCTGGGCTTTGCGTAGCAGTTACGCTGGGAGTGACCATACAGCTGGCAACGGTGGCATTGACCAGGCTGGTTCGACTTGTGGGGGCGCTCGACCGTGATGCCTGATAGATTGCATACGGTCTTTATATTATAGATGTTTTTGGCGTTTTCGCCAGGGTGGCAAATGACAAGGACCATGTTATAGGGTTCCCCGTGCTTACCACGGAACATACGGTGGGTTATTGCAACCGGGATCCCTTGACGATCGAGGTCGGCGTGCACTTCCGTGCAGCTGACTTCGGACGGAATCCCTCGGATCACAACTCTAAGGAGTCGGTCCTCTGGGAGTGCGTAGGTGTGAAAAGACACACCACGCTCGCGTAGCAACCTGGTAAGGTTGCGGTAATCAGTGGGGGTGGGGACAACTACTTTAATGCCCTGCTGTGTGGGGCGGGCACTAGTGAAATTTATCTTATTTTGATTGCACCAGTCGGATATCCTGGTCCAATATTCCTTATCCTGGATGAATAAGGGAGGCGGGATGGGCACCTTCTTCTGGGAAGGTGAGGTATGTTCCTGAGGGGAGGGGGGCCTGTTATCCTGCGAGGAGGAGTGAGAGGCGGGACGGGGGGTAGGGGCCGGGGCAGAGTTTGCCTCGGAAAGTTTTAGAGATTTTGAGGCGAGAGCCTCGGCCTTGTTAGTTTTCCGGCTGCGTTTTTTACCTTTGCCCACTACCGTGGTAAAGGCACCGGCCTCGTCTGAGTTGACCTCACTGTCCGAAGACATCTCTTGGTCTGATGGGATTGGGGAGCGATCAGGGTATTGAGTGGGGGCTGGGGTGGGGAGAGGTGAGGGGGTACGGTCCTTATGGTCCAGGCTGGCTGAACGCCTAGGCGGACCACGCGGAGACCTCGGCCTCTCCTCATCACTGTCGGAACGGGCGGGGCGCCTATTCCTCCTTAGGGGCGGGGGGGTATCGGGCGACTCTGGAGAGTCGGGGACGTCAGGTTGTTTGGCGGCAAAAGCGCTGCCAAACAAGTCGCCATAGTTGGCGATAAAGGTGGGGTCCTTGAAGAGGACGTTTTTTAGGATGCTGAGAAACTCGGCATCAGACACCATCATATAGATGGTGACTAAGCCAAGCCTAGCAACAACGAGAGGGGGAGAAAATTAGTGGCGTACTAACATGGGGGTTTGCTCCTCGGGTGGGTGTTCCCGGGAGTGTGTTCAAACCCTCCCCGTCGGGTATAGACGGGGAGGTTGTGTGCCTACTGGTGAGCCCTAAGCTTGCACTCCTGATTGCCAGTCTTAATGTGCAACCAGGTCCCTAAGTCTCTAGTGTGCAATGGGTGTAAACCCCTAGAGAATGCTAGATAGGACGAAACGGGGGTAAGCTAGGGAAGACTAGGAGATCCCCCAAGGCCTTCTGGCCCTAGCTTCTTCCAATTTTGCTTTGCCCTTAAGGAGCGCAGCTGGCGTGTCGGGTCAACGCCCCTCGGTTTGTTATCACCGTTAGGTATCCACCGAGAACCACAGTAAATAAGTGGGTTTTTTCCTGAAGGGACACTACGTTTTTGACGAAACTCTGTCTAAAGAGACAAAAGCGCGCCCGCTGTCTTGAAAAAGACAGCGAATGTGCTTATCGGGCTGCAGTCGGCGGGGCGACTGCGGAGGGCGCTACGGTGAGCCGTAGCGAAAAATATTCGAGCACTTAATTCGTCACGAGAGGACGGAGCGGAGCAGCACGACCTCTCGGGGCGAGTGTCAGAGCGTGAAGTGATTAATAGTCAAAATAGTGAATTTCATAGTTTTTCGTAGAACGCAATTTGACCCATGCAAATGGCAGGGAACAAGTTGCGCGGAGTGCGCGTCTCGAGCGAGGGCGCTGACTCCAGTATACTAGTACAGAATCGTAACTATGCACTTCATGAAAACTTATATCTTTGTTATTTAAGTAAATTTCAGTGTAATCTTTCAGGTATAGCGTTACTTATGTTCATTCTATATAGATTTATCCATTTATGTAACATTTTAGCACTTTCATAGTAAAATAACGGTTTTATATAGAAAATTAAATTCAAAATACAGTTTTGTGTATTAAATACATAACTCTTTATAGTAAATGAAACGTAAATAGAAGGAACATAGTAAATAACGCTATATACTGCAAATATTATGTAAATTTGTAAGTTAGTAATAGTTTTAACATTGTTTATAGTTATGAAATTTGTAAGTTTTTTAATTGTGATATTTAACATATTAAATTAATAGGCAGGTATGTGTCTTGCCACCTACGACTAGACAATACATATATCTATAGTATACCATCAATAGAAAAACATTATCTTCAATAAATTTTGTCTGGGTTCGATAAGAAAAATGTAAAGAATCCGATAAAAATTTTATGAAAAATTTACCCGTTTCGAGAATATATGTACCTAGCCTAGTTTACTTCAAATAAATACCTCTTCTAATTGTTTTTTATTTAAAGCCAAAATGGCCGTGCAGGGGATACCGTATAGTAAATAGTCCCAACCCCAATAACAAGAAAGTTATTAAGGGTGAAAGTAATAAAAATCCCCTGACACGGCCAATTTTGCACAGAAAACCAAAACCTATGGATAATCTATGACACCTAGAATGATGAGTCATAGATCATTAGATAGCCGAGATTTTTGCCTATCCATAGGTTTTAGTTGCATAGAACAGACACAAATAGATACATAGATATAGACAGAAATGTAAAAATAAATAGAATAAATAAAGTTGTAAATGGTTTGAGGCGCCTGCGGCTCTCGTGCCGGTAAAGTTTAGTGCCGCGTTAGTAAACACAGTTTCAATAGAATTCGTAGCAAATCTACCATATAGTCAAGCCTTCAAAACAAATGAAGTAAGCAGAGGCCTCAAGCTCTTCATGAACAGTCAAGTCGGTGTTTTCATTTCCTGAAAAATTCTCCCGGTGTTCCCGAAATAATCCTTCAGTTCGGCGTGGCAACTCAACCTATAGGTACAGGGCGTCAGCTGCTCATACACACGGTATCGAGTTCCACCCGTCCGGTACATCCGCTGGTCCTTCGCGAGCCGGATTTCATCACGTGCCTGAAGAATTATCACCTGAAGAATTATAGCTGAAAATTCAAGATGCCGATTACACGTTCAAAAGGAAAAGCTCCTGAATCCTGGACGTTGGACGTTGAAGCAGGAGCTACCAGTACACCCGGCGTGCGTCATGAACAGCCGCCGCGGTCACCGTCAACGTCAACGTCACACAGCACTGATGCGCCGCCCCACCCCCGCACCCCGCGGGGGGCCCATTACAGTCTATTTCGAGGCGGGACACATCGGAGGATAGAAAAGGAACAAATTCGGATCAGACGTTGCGTCCAACCGACCGTGCTGCGCCCCACAGTATAGAAGAACAGAAAAAGGGACGCAGCGGACGCTCCGTAACTACGAATCGCTCCAATAGAAAACAGTTGAAGGCACGTGAAGAGATTCTAAGAATCAAACTACAGTTAGCAGAGATACAGTTACAGAAGGCTGAAGAGGAAGCGGACTCTGACGACTATGATGAAGACGGACAATCGAAAGCTGACTACGTTCGTTCATGGTTGGAAGAAGGACCGGAACCACAGCCCAACCCTATAGAAGCCGACACCGGGAGAAACACCGACTTGGCCGCACCCCCACCCGGGGGGAAGGAAGGGGAACAGAAAAATATTTTGGATGTCAAGCATCAAGATGAAGATCCTATGAAGAAGGAAACTCATCAACAGGGAGGTGATTCACTGAAGCCGTTCATCACCGGTCTCACCTCCGCCATAGCTGCGCTCGCCGATAGGAAGCCGTTGGACTCGTCGTACACGTCGCCTCATCCAGCGGTTTCAAAAGTGATCATGTCACTACCGACCTTCGACGGCGCGCATACAGAGTGGTTGTCGTTTCGTGCAATATACGACACCACAAGAAGATATTTCAACGACGTGGAAAATACAGCGAGGCTTAGAAGATGCCTCAGGGGGAGAGCACTAGAAACAGTGAGCTCGGAACTCATCGGGCACGCAAGACCAGATGACATCATGCGAGAATTGGAACTTCAATTCGGACGACCGGACTCTATAGCTCAAGCCGAAACAGACAAGCTGCGAACCCTACCGCGCTGCAGTAAAGCTTCCAAGGACATCTGTTTCTTCGCAAGCAAGATTAGAACCAGCGTCGTCACACTTCAAGCATTGAAGAAGGAGCACTACCTCATCAATGCAGAACTGCTGCTCGTGCTGACGGAGAAGCTGCCGAACTCCCTGCGTGTACAGTGGTATCGAACGTACACCGAAAAGTACAATTCGATGCCGGACCTTTGCAACTTCAGCAACTTCGTCACAGAACAAGCGCGCTTCTGCAGTGCCTTCACGCCAGCTGAGAACATCCGTACAGAAGCAGGTCAGCAGACTCGTCGTGCCATCCAGAGGACACACACCGCTACCGAGAAGCATGCTTCGGCCAGCGCTTCTGCTCCTGCTCCGAAGTGCAGGATATGCGAGCGCGTCGGACACTATGCAACGGACTGCACGAAGTTTCGCACAGCTGACTCGGATGGAAGATGGCAGCTAGCAAAAAAGTACGGATTGTGCTTTCTTTGTCTGCGCACACGACCGTACGGGCACTCATGCAAGGCGAAGAAATGTGGCATAGATGGATGCCCCGCCACTCACCACCAACTCCTGCACTACGAAAGGAGGCCGAGAGAAGAGGCGAAGATTGAGAACCAAGAAACAGTAGCAAGTTCCAGTCTACACGCGAAGCCTCAAGCCTACCTGAAGATAGTTCCAGTGCAGATAGTTGGACCGGCGGGAGAAGCGAACACCTTCGCACTGCTGGATGATGGGTCAACAATTTCGCTCATAGATGAAGACGTCGCGAACGCAGTCGGAGCAGAAGGTCATCTAGATCCCTTCACCATACGAGCCATTGGGGATACGTCACTCGACATGCCCAGTTCGAGACGAGTCAACCTGTCCATGAGGAGCGCTGAGGGCAAGCAAGTGCCTTTATGCGCGCGCACCGTTCCAGGCCTGCATCTATCGCCACAGAGGGTCAGCAAAGATGACCTACGAGACTGCAGGCACCTCCAAGACATCAAACAGAAGCTCGTCTACAACATAGGCGTCCCGAAGGTGCTGATTGGGCAAGACAATTGGCATCTACTCATCGCAAGTGTCATCAGAAAAGGTCCCAGTCATCAACCGGTCGCAACGCTGACATCGTTAGGATGGGTGCTGCACGGCGCACACTCACGAACACTGGGCCACAGCGTACACTGCGTCAATCAGCTGTCACCGGACGAAGAGAACATAGAAAAACAATTGAAGGAGTACTTTGCACTCGAGTCTCTCGTCATCAACCCACGTCGCCCGAATACAGATCTAGAGAAGCAAGCTGAAGATATTCTTGAGAAGAATACAAAACAGTTAGAAGATAGACATATAGAAACGGCCCTTCTCTGGAAGAAAGAAAATTTCGTCATGCCCGATAGCTACGAGAACGCAACACGAAGACTTGCGTCAACAGAAAAGAAGCTCGATCGCAGTCCCGAACTGAAAGCAAAATATACAGAACAGATGAACGCTCTCATTGAAAAGGGATATGCGGAAGAAGCTCCGAAGAATAGCACGCCAGGAAAGACCTGGTATCTTCCACATTTCGATGTCCACAATCCCATGAAGCCCGAGAAGATGCGCATAGTTCATGATGCTGCCGCGAAGACAGGAGGAGTGTCGCTCAACGACTTCCTCCTCACAGGACCAGACTTGCTACAGTCATTGCCGGGGGTGATGATGAGGTTTCGACGTCACCGCATCGCCGTCTCAGCGGACATCGCAGAGATGTTCATGCAAGTGCAAGTCAGGCAAGAAGACAGAGACGCGCTACGCTACCTGTGGAGAGGAGACCGGCGGGAGGGCGCCCTTCAAGAATTTCGCATGAAATCTATCATCTTTGGCGCAGCTAGCTCACCGTGCACAGCTATCTTTGCGAAGAATTGGAATGCGCGCAAGCATCTGAAGGAGAATCCAGAAGCAGTAGAAGCCATCGTAGAAAACCACTACATGGACGGCTATCTCGACAGTTTCCGAGACGAGGAAGAAGCGACGCGCACAGCAACAAAGGTCCGTGATATACACAGAGAAGCGTGCTTCGAACTCACCAAGTGGATCTCCAATTCCGCGAACGTCATAGAAGAACTAGAGCCAAATCGACAACAGGCGGAAACAGTCTGTCTCGCGAGCAAAGGTCAAGAAGAGAAGATTCTCGGCCTCATGTGGAAGCCAAGTACAGACGAGCTGAGCTTCAATTTAAAGCTCGCTCGGCTCCCCGACAACCTCATCTACAAGGAATCGCCGACCAAGCGGGAAGCGCTGAAGATAGTCATGTCATTATACGACCCTCTCGGCCTCGCATCGCCAGTAACAGTTCGAGCTAAACAAATTCTTCAAGAAGCGTGGCGACTCGGTACAGATTGGGATCAAAAATTCGACGAGAATCTGTCGAAGCAATGGTCGTCATGGATTCGCCACTTAGAACAATTGAAGACGATCAGCGTCCCGAGATGATACCCCGGATTCAGTGACCCCAGCTCGCTTCAAGTACACGTCTTCACGGACGCCAGCGAGACAGCCTACGCGACAGCAGTTTACTGGCGTACGACGACAACAGACGGGCGAGTGCACGTGTCACTCGTCATGGCCAAGGCGAGAGTGGCTCCATTAAAAGTCACGTCCATCCCACGCCTCGAGCTTCAAGCCGCCGTACTTGGAAGTCGCGTAGCCGCCGCCGTCATTGAAGCACATCGCGTCAAGCCCGAGACAACAGTGTACTGGACAGACAGCAAAACCGTGCTGACATGGCTGAGAAAAGGGTCCAGAACATACAAGCCATTTGTCGCACATTGTCTGGCGGCAATAGAAGATCACAGTAAAGTCGAAGACTGGCGCTGGGTGCCCACGAAGATGAACATCGCTGACGCTGCTACTCGTGACGTTCCCGTCAATTTCAGCTCCACTCACGAGTGGTACGCCGGCCCATCGTTCCTGTACGAAGACCCGTCAATTTGGCCCGCAGAGAAACCCATCGTCAATGAGGCAACAGGGGAAGAAAGGACAACGACAGTGACAGAATCACGTCGAACACAGAAGATATCAGAAGCCGTCCCAGATCCGAACAGATTCTCAAAATGGGAACGACTCCTACGAACTACAGCGAGAGTGCTACAGTTCATAGCCTTATGCCGAAAACCCAAGGCCCAGGTTCTATATAAAAGAACGATCAAGAATCCAGAAAAGGATCCAGATTGGCGTCACAAGAAAAAGAAGACGAAGACCACCACGACGGGAAGTGCTGCACCTCACCCTGCCGTCGACTCCCGGGACTTCGTGCTTCTCCCCGCAGAACACATCCGCGGCGCCGAGGATCTCCTTGTGAAGGCAGTACAAGGGGACTCCTTCGACGCCGACCTCCGGGAGCTTCGGCGCGGGGAAGGTGTCGTCAATGACAGCCGCCTACGATCACTGCCCGTAGAAATAAACAACGGCGTGATCACTCTACGCAGTCGCATAGCTGCAACAGAAGAAATCACCGAGAAGACAAAGAGACCGCCAATCTTGGATGGCGATCACCGCGTCACACAGCTCTACATAGACTGGACGCACAGAAACTTGCATCACAGCGGGACAGAGTTGGTCATAAACGAAGTACGCCAACACTACTGGGTTCTTCGCCTGCGGCCGACGACGAAGAAAATAGTATATCAATGTCTGCAATGTCGCATTCGAAAATCGCAGCCTCCAGAGCCAGCCACAGGGGATCATCCGAAGGCGCGCCTCGCCCATCATCAGAGGCCCTTTACCTACACGGGCCTAGATTATTTCGGGCCGCTCTCCGTCACCGTCGGAAGACAGCACCAGAAGCGGTATGTGGCGCTGTTCACATGCCTCACCAGCAGAGCGGTCCATCTCGAGGTCGCCGCTAGGCTCAGCGCTGACTCCGCAATCCTGGCGCTGCGAAAGTTCGCAGCGCGCCGAGGTTGCCCCACAGAAATTTACTCCGACAACGGTACCAACATGCACGGCGCAGACAGAGAGATGAGAGAAGCCGTGAAAGAAGAAGCAAGTCTTCGCGGCATCGTGTGGCGTTTCATCACTCCCACAGCGCCCTTCATGGGAGGCGCGTGGGAGCGCCTCGTCAGATGCGTGAAGACCACTCTCTATACGGTCCTTCACGAAAAGCATCCGCATGAAGAAGTTCTCGCAACACTACTGTGTGAGGCCGAATACACCGTAAACAGTCGGCCCCTCACGCACGTCTCCATAGAAGCAGAAGACGACGAAGCCATCACCCCGAATCACATTATATTCGGGGGCTCAGCACGTCTACCATCCCTCGGCGAGTTCAGCGAGTCCGACCTCAACAGCAAGAAGCACTGGCGGCGCGCCCAAATCCTAGCTGAAATATTTTGGCGTCGCTGGGTGCGCGAGTACCTACCCGAGCTGCAGTACCGGCGGGAGCCCCATGACACTGGGCTCAATTTCGAGGTCGGCGACCCCGTTCTCATCGCCGACGGCCAGCTCCCTCGCAATACATGGCCGCGAGGGAGAAACACCGCTGTCTACCCAGGCGCCGACGGACGAGTCAGAACCGTCGAGCTGCGCACGGCAGCGGGGGTCCTCAAACGCCCCGTGAAGAAGCTGGTGCCCCTGCCGAAGTGATGTCGCTCTCCGGGTCATCTGCAGCACACTCCACTACGGGTCGACGCTCTGCTGCACGGCGGGAGAAATGTTCGCGACAACCCTAAAAATGTGCGCGGTAACCCTGTTTCAGTGTCGTTTTCTACTGAAAGACAGTAAAATCGCGAGTGTGTAATTTCTATTTCAAAAGACAATTTAGAGACAGTAATAGTGAAATATTTAAGTAATTAGTACCGTATTATAGTAGATTCAGTGTGTGTATTAACCTAAATTCAGTGTAAGTGCTGAAACACGTAAGTTTTCATGATATTTTATGTGATTAATAGTCAAAATAGTGAATTTCATAGTTTTTCGTAGAACGCAATTTGACCCATGCAAATGGCAGGGAACAAGTTGCGCGGAGTGCGCGTCTCGAGCGAGGGCGCTGACTCCAGTATACTAGTACAGAATCGTAACTATGCACTTCATGAAAACTTATATCTTTGTTATTTAAGTAAATTTCAGTGTAATCTTTCAGGTATAGCGTTACTTATGTTCATTCTATATAGATTTATCCGTTTATGTAACATTTTAGCACTTTCATAGTAAAATAACAGTTTTATATAGAAAATTAAATTCAAAATACAGTTTTGTGTATTAAATACATAACTTTTTATAGTAAATGAAACGTAAATAAAAGGAACATAGTAAATAACGCTATATACTGCAAATATTATGTAAATTTGTAAGTTAGTAATAGTTTTAACATTGTTTATAGTTAAATTTGTAAGTTTTTTAATTGTGATATTTAACATATTAAATTAATAGGCAGGTATGTGTCTTGCCACCTACGGCTAGACAATACATATATCTATAGTATACCATCAATAGAAAAACATTATCTTCAATAAATTTTGTCTGGGTTTGATAAGAAAAATGTAAACAAACCGATAAAAATTGTATGAAAAATTTACCCGTTTCGAGAATATATGTACCTAGCCTAGTTTACTTCAAATAAATACCTCTTCTAATTGTTTTTTATATAAAGCCAAAATGGCCGTGCAGGGGATACCGTATAGTAAATAGTCCCAACCCCAATAACAAAAAAGTTATTAGGGGTGAAAGTAATAAAAATCCCCTGACACGGCCAATTTTGCACAGAAAACCAAAACCTATGGATAATCTATGACACCTAGAATGATGAGTCATAGATCATTAGATAGCCTAGATTTTTGCCTATCCATAGGTTTTAGTTGCATAGAACAGACACAAATAGATACATAGATATAGACAGAAATGTAAAAATAAATAGAATAAATAAAGTTGTAAATGGCTTGAGGCGCCTGCGGCTCTCGTGCCGGTAAAGTTTAGTGCCGCGTTAGTAAACACAGTTTCAATAGAATTCGTAGCAAATCTACCATATAGTCAAGCCTTCAAAACAAATGGAGTCTTTTTCAAGACAGCGGGCGCGCTTTTGTCTCTGTCTGAGGAAGTCAGTCAAAACGTTGTGTCCCTTCAGGAAAAACCCACTTATTTACTGTGGTTCTCGGTGGATACCTAACGGTGATAACAAACCGAGGGGCGTTGACCCGACACGCCAGCTGCGCTCCTTAAGGGCAAAGCAAAATTGGAAGAAGCTAGGGCCAGAAGGCCTTGGGGGATCTCCTAGTCTTCCCTAGCTTACCCCCGTTTCGTCCTATCTAGCATTCTCTAGGGGTTTACACCCATTGCACACTAGAGACTTAGGGACCTGTTTGCACATTAAGACTGGCAAACAGGAGTGCAAGCTTAGGGCTCACCAGTAGGCACACAACCTCCCCGTCTATACCCGGCGGGGAGGGTTTGAACACACTCCCGGGAACACCCACCCGAGGAGCAAACCCCCATGTTAGTACGCCACTAATTTTTCTCCCCCTCTCATTGTTGCTAGGCTTGGCTTAGTCATCATCTATATGATGGTGTCTGATGCCGAGTTCCTCAGCATCTTAAAAAACGTCCTCTTCAAGGACCCTACCTTTATCGCCAACTATGGCGACTTGTTTGGCAGCGCTTTTGCCGCCAAACAACCTGACGTCCCCGACTCTCCAGAGTCGCCCGATACCCCCCCACCCCTAAGGAGGAATAGGCGCCCCGCCCGTTCCGACAGTGATGAGGAGAGGCCGAGGTCTCCGCGTGGTCCGCCTAGGCGTTCAGCCAGCCTGGACCATAAGGACCGTACCCCCTCACCTCTCCCCACCCCAGCCCCCACTCAATACCCTGATCGCTCCCCAATCCCATCAGACCAAGAGATGTCTTCGGACAGTGAGGTCAACTCAGACGAAGCCGGTGCCTTTACCACGGTAGTGGGCAAAGGTAAAAAACGCAGCCGGAAAACAAACAAGGCCGAGGCTCTCACCTCAAAATCTTTAAAACTTTCCGAGGCAAACTCTGCCCCGGCCCCTACCCCCCGTCCCGCCTCTCACTCCTCCTCGCAGGATAACAGGCCCCCCTCCCCTCAGGAACATACCTCACCTTCCCAGAAGAAGGTGCCCATCCCGCCTCCCTTATTCATCCAGGATAAGGCATATTGGACCAGGATATCCGACTGGTGCAATCAAAATAAGATTAATTTCACTAGTGCCCGCCCCACACAGCAGGGCATTAAAGTAGTTGTCCCCACCCCCACTGATTACCGCAACCTTACCAGGTTGCTACGCGAGCGTGGTGTGTCTTTTCACACCTACGCACTCCCAGAGGACCGACTCCTTAGAGTTGTGATCCGAGGGATTCCGTCCGAAGTCAGCTGCACGGAAGTGCACGCCGACCTCGATCGTCAAGGGATCCCGGTTGCAATAACCCACCGTATGTTCCGTGGTAAGCACGGTGAACCCTACAACATGGTCCTTGTCATTTGTCACCCTGGCGAAAACGCCAAAAACATCTACAATATAAAGACCGTATGCAATTTATCAGGCATCACGGTCGAGCGCCCCCACAAGTCAAACCAGCCTGGTCAATGCCACCGTTGCCAGCTGTATGGTCACTCCCAGCGTAACTGCTACGCAAAGCCCAGGTGCGTTAAGTGCCTAGGCGATCACGGGACTACCGAGTGCGAGCGTCCCAAGGAGAGGGACCAGTGCACGGAGCCCCCTAGCTGTGTCCTTTGCCGCAAAGCCGGGCATCCAGCAAACTATCGCGGATGCCCCAAAGCCCCCAAAATGCGCAACGCCAAAACGGCAAAACGCGCCTCCGACCGCGTTGCGAGGGAAGCCCCCTCCTACGCAGCCCCCTTCCATTACCAACCACCAAACCCTAGAGGCCCACTCGGGCCCTCCCCTAATTTCCACGGCCCACTCGGGCCCAACCCCTGGTTTAAGGGTAATCAAAAGCCCCAATACCCACCTCTTCCGACCTCTCGTCTCGCGCCCCCGGCCTCAGAGCCCCCCGCGCTGATGAACTTACCCATCCCCGCACCTTCTCTCAGGCCCAAAACTGCACCAGCAGCTAAAGCCCCCCCCCCCCCATGAGAACCCCCCCTCCGGTAAACTACCCCGGCCTTCTGCCGAGAGAATACCTCGAACCCCAGACAGGGGAAACCCGAATTGACGCCTACTCTAGACTTTGGGCCTTTACCCAAGGCATCCACGAGCAGCGCCTTCAGGTACTTACCAAGTACCAAGACATCTATAGAATACTTAATTCCAATTATAATGTATAATACGGCCCCACCCAAAAGATTCAAACCCCGTTCCCTAAATCTAGGCTTCTTTAATGCCCGAGGCATTAGTGGTCAACGCGATGACGTAGCTGTCTTCTTGCGTGAGCACCAACTTGACATATTACTCGTTCAAGAGTCCTTTCTCAAGCCCCACTGTCGTAATCCCAACATAGCCAATTATAGGCTGATTAGAAACGACAGAACGTACACCGCACTAGGCGGAACGCTAATCTATTACCGCAATTCTTTATATTGCATCCCCATTGATCCCCCAGAGCTAGCATGCCTGGAGGCTTCAATCTGTCGCCTAGGCATGACAGGGCACCAGCCCATCACCATAGTCTCGGCCTATAGGTCCTCAAACAAACCCGCGAGTCTGCTCGAGGACGACCTAAAATCCTTACTCGATCTTAGTAATTCTGTAATTATAGCAGGCGATCTAAACGCCAAACATTGCTCATGGAGCTGTGTCTCCAATAACACCGCTGGTGTTCAATTAGAAGCACTTAGCGACAGACTTTCCTTTGACGTCATCGCCCCGATGCGTCCCACTCACTTTCCCGACACAGTAGGGCAACGGCCCGACATCCTAGATATAGCCCTCTTAAAGCGCGTAAACCTCGGTATTCGCTCTATCGAGGTAATTCAAGAATTAGACTCAGATCACCGACCTGTGATCATTCAACTGGGTCCCCGAGGTGGTCCCTCTGATCCCGGTACTCCACCCTTAACTAAAACAATAACCGATTGGAGGAGACTTGAGGACCGCCTCAAATCTACCTCATCCCCCCAACTAGATTCAATCCCTGATTCCATCGAGACAGTCGCGGATACGGTGGCCGCGATCACCTCGCTCACCAACCATGTGCAGTCCGTAGTGGGCGAATGCTCACGGCAGGTTCCGATGCTGGATGACCAGCGTCTGAAACTGCCGGACGATGTAAATGAGTTGAGGACCGAGAGGAACGCGGCCATCCGTGCCTATGACGCTTTTCCCAACGAAGCCAACCGTGCCCATATGCGCTCTTTGCAGAATACTGTAAAAAGACGTGTAGCTCAGGTACGGGAGGATCGCTGGGACAAGGAAGTCAGCGAAATCCAACCGTCTCATTTAGCCTTCTGGGCACTTCAACGCA
The DNA here is from genome assembly GCA_949699075.1 of Asteroscopus sphinx. NCBI lineage: Eukaryota > Metazoa > Arthropoda > Insecta > Lepidoptera > Noctuidae > Asteroscopus > Asteroscopus sphinx. The sequence goes on from OX453032.1 coordinate 5,724,604, forward strand.
AACTCAAATGCGAGACCACGGCAGCTATGCCCCCCCTAAATCGACCCAATCAAAGACCGGCCTTTGATGATGACGAAAAAGCCGAATGCTTAGCCGACAGCTTGGAGTCTCAATGCACTCTCAGTACGCTTCCCGTAAGCCAAACCCACCTTGACAAGGTTAATTCAGAAGTAGAGCGTAGGTCAGCCCTCCCCCCCCCCCAATAGATGACCCTGATGACCCGCTCCCACCGATCACCCCTGACGAAGTTCTCTCTATAGTCAAGGATCTTAAGCCCAAAAAAGCCCCCGGCGCAGACGGCATCACCAATAAGGTGTTGAAACGTTTCCCTGCCACCCTAATCGCTCTAATGACCGTCATCTTCAATGCGGCATTTAAAAACAACATCTTTCCCCAGGCTTGGAAACAGGCTACGGTAATCGGTATTTCAAAACCGGGCAAACCAAAAGCCGAGCCGAGTAGTTACCGGCCGATTAGTCATCTCAATGTCTTCGGTAAAATCTACGAGAAGCTTATTTATAAGCGACTCAAAGATTTCGCCGACTCAAATAAACTCCTTCCCGACGAGCAGTTTGGCTTTCGTACAAAGCACTGCTGCGTTAATCAACTGCACCGCATTGTAGAACACATCAGTGCAGGCTTCGTACGCGGTCAAATGACCGGTACTCTCTTTTTCGACGTAGCAAAGGCTTTCGATAAAGTGTGGCACAACGGCTTATTATATAAGCTGTACACTATGAATGTGCCACATCGTCTCGTGCTCATCATCCGAGACTACTTATCGAATCGTACCTTTCGCTATCGCATAGAAGGGGCTCTCTCCTCCCCCCATCCCATTCACGCCGGTGTGCCACAAGGCTCCGTGCTCTCCCCCCTACTGTTCACGCTGTACACCAGCGATATTCCAAAATGCGGTGCAGCCCGTATTGCCCTTTTCGCCGACGACACGGCAATCTATTACTCCGGCAAGAGCCATGTCGCTATTTCTCGTACCCTCCAATCCGCGGCCAACACCCTAGGTGACTGGTTCCGGAAATGGAGAATCGAAGTCAATCCCGAAAAAAGTGCAGCGGTCCTATTCGATAAGAAACCCCTGTCACAGTACCGCAAAGAATTGAACGTACCAGTTTCAATGTTCGGTAAACAGATCCCATGGCAAAGTAAAGCCAAATACCTTGGAGTGATCCTTGACCGTAGACTGACTTTCAGACCGCATATCCGCAAGGTGAAAAACCGTGCCGCCTTCGTCCTCGGACGTCTCCACCCCCTACTCAATGCGCACAGTAAGTTGCCCACTCCTCTCAAAGTAAGGATATACACCACCTGTATCCGCCCCATTCTCGCCTATGCTAGCGTTGTGTTCGCACACGTTAAGCCGGTGAGAATTCACTTACTCCAAACCCTCCAAAACCGTTTCATGCGAAGGGCCGTAGGCGCCCCCTGGTACGTACGCAACGTCGACCTCCACCTAGACCTCAAACTGCCGACCATCAAGCAGTTTTTCAAGCGTGTCACAAAACGCTATTTCGATTCCGCTCCCAAGCACCCCAATCCCTTGGTCGTGGCGGCCACAGTCTACCAGCCATCTGCTATTAGCAAAATCCGACGTCCCAGACACACACTCATTGAGCCCGATGACGCTATTACACTCCTCCAGGAGTCAGATAAAAGTACAAGCACACTCCGACGCCGTCGTCCAAAATATCGTCCCCGCCGGCGAGGACCGACGCGACACACACACAGAATCCGAGAGTCCGACTCTCGAGAAACAGAAACACATGCCGACGCAGCACCGGCTGCTGGGGGGACCGGTGGCGGGGTCCCCCTGCTGCACCCTGAGTCGAGGTCCGAGCTCCCCCCCTGGGGACGCCCTCACGGTGTAAGCAACCGGAGATAATCTCGTCACGCGAGACCGGCCCTATGCTCTAGAGTAGTTCCTACGAGCAGGCTATTGCGTAGCCACTGGTTAGGTTTTCTAGGTAGGTCTTAGCCTCGCCGGCGAGGCTTGCCGCTTCACGGCGTTTTAACACGTCACCCGATAGGAACCGAAAGTCCGCTACTTTCGAGGAAACCAATTCGATGCAGCAACGGCTGCTAGGGGGACATAGGAACGGCGGGGTCCCCCTGCAATGCCCCAGCGAGGTTCGAGCCCCCCCCTCGGGGGGCGCCCGCTTGCGCGCGGTATTGATACCGCGCGTATTTAGTTTATAAGTTAGGGAAATAACTTTCGGCGAATGGAGTCCCACATGGGACTCTCCGCCAACTAAGTCCGGTTAAGCAGAAATGGGACTTCGGTCCCACCTGCGAGAGCCCATTCGAAAAAAAAAAAAAAAAAAACAAATGGAGTAAGCAGAGGCCTCAAGCTCTTCATGAACAGTCAAGTCTGTGTTTTCATTTCCTGAAAAATTCTCCCGGTGTTCCCGAAATAATCCTTCAGTTCGGCGTGGGAAGTCAACCTATAGGTACAGGGCGTCAGCGGCTCATACACACGGTATCGAGTTCCGCCCGTCCGGTACAATTCATGATCATCATCATTTCAGCCAAAAGTCGTCCACTGCTGGACATAGGCCTCCCCCAAGCATACGTCATACTTTATTAATTAAAAAAAAATAACTTTAATCGTATTGTATTTTTTACTTTTTAACTTTAGGCCAGCGTGGTGGACTAAGGCCTTAACTTTCTCATACTGAGAAGAGACCCGTGCCCAGCAGTGGGACAGTATTGGGCTGATTATTTATTTAAGCTTCTTATTAACATCTTTTTTAATTGATCGCTGTAAATGTGAACATAATGTAGCTATTAATGGCATAGAGTATCGGATCGTTGGGATAGATAGAATGATTGTAATCACAATTTTACTTGCGATTCATGCGTAACAACTTTCGAAAAAACTACGCCTCCCATATTGACGTCATTAATTTTTTAAATTGACTTTATTCGAATGTACTTTACAGATTTTGTTTCTGCAGTTAGAAACAGCACAATAAGGCATTTTTGCGGGGTTTTGTGACAGTATTTACAGAAAAAAGTCATAAGGCGTACTGAGAAAGGCTTTGAAATGCACTGAACTATGGTGCAGAGTGTTGGCACACGCCCTGCCCGCTTGGTCATTCTATCTATTTCTGTGGTCATCATCCTCCTTGCCGATTCCCAATTATGTTGGGTCGGTTTCCAGTCTAACCAGATGCGGCTGAACATCAGTATTTTACACGGAGCGACTGCCATCAGACTCCCACAACCCAGTATAATAAGAGAATATTTTGACACGCAGCGCCGCGCCGCGACGCTGCCGCTAGTGCGGTTATAGCTTGCGACCACACATAGTATAATAACACCAGGTAGTCTCTTTCCGTGACAGGTAGGTCACGTGATTGCCTCCGTACTACGTCATCGGCCGTGGAGCCAATAGCGGGCTGTTAGCGTGACACTTGTCAGTTTGATGTGCTGCCACATTGCGAAAATAAATTTCCCGAGCAAAATTATTTTTTTCATTTACTTGCTTCTATAAAGAATCGCTTTTGAACTAGTAATTTTATACAGTTTCCTTTATTAACTAATTAGATAAATAACACGAGATAAAAAATAGTTAGGCTAGTTAGGAATTTATTTTATATTCATTATTAACAAAAATCTCCTTAAGTATATTGAAGATATCAATCAATGGCAGCACTGATCGTGACGTAGCTTGGAGGCATCGCGCTGTCAGTGCGGGAAGAGAATACCTGGTGAAACATCTTATTATACCATGCGACCACAGATAGGTGCTTAATCTGTGGCGATGCGCAGCGCGGCATTGGCTATGAGCAAAGATAATATAATACGTTTAGCTATGAGGAAAGAACCTACTGGCATTGGCGATGTGAATTCGGTTGTCATTTGTCATCTTGACAGCTTGTCAGTTCTCCTAATTATCACATTGTCTTTGGCCAGTTCACGTTCAGTTCAACCTTTGTGAAAGGAATTACTTTCCATAGTCAAAGCGTGCAACCTACAAAGATGGACGATGAAAAACGATACCAGATGGCCAACAACTGCAACAAAAATGCCGCGTGCGTTTAGAAACTGCCGCGCCGCACCGCGCATCTCAAGTGCGGTTTAACCCTGTATGTTTTTATGGCGTTCTTAACTGTCTCTGTTTGTTTTATTTCAGATGCAATTGCAAAAACGATGCGAAAGGACTGCATAAAGTATTCATCTCCAAAAGCGATGTGGCGATGCTTCCTTATTGAGGTTAAGAGCAGGATGATGTACAAAATTGTGTCCTTTCTCCTACACTATATACCGGCCTATATCATAGATATAGTATGCGGTATCTTCAGAGTGAAGATCAAGGGAGTCTCATCGTAAGTTTTTCACTCTGTTACATACGTAGCGTGAAGTGGGCAGGTACCATACAATACAATACAAATACAATACAATTATTTATTTACTCAACATAGGTTAAAATATTGGTGCTATAAGTCACATTGAATACAGTCCTCTATATTCTACCATTAGGCATGCTAATATTTGGGTAATGGCTATATTTTTATATTACTATCAAATTTTACAAGATACTTTGAATTAAGAAATTAAAAATGGTGATACATACAATTGTTACAAGATAATAAAATCAAATCAAATAAGTAGTTCAGAAACAATGTCAATGTTAAAAATTTCAGAAAAATAATAACATAACAACATAACATCACGCCTGTATTTCCCCGAAGGGGTAGGCAGAGGTGTATAGTACACCCACATTTCGCCAGTTATGTTATAAGTCCCATGTAAAAGGGGGCGAGCCTATTGCCATTAACCGGGTACAAATCCAGACTCCAGGCTGTTACTGAGAATTTCCTAATGAAAAAACCCAATAACACTTTGCCCGACCCGGGAATCGAACCCAGGACCCCATGCTCAGCAGTCGCGCTTGCGATCACTAGACCAACGAGGCAGTCAGAAAAATAATAATAAAAATTCATGTATACATTTTTTTATTTTTTTTTAAACTACATTGTTTTTATTATTGTTACACATACAGGAAAATATCAAGCTTTTAGAGTAAAAGCCATGTCAGCCTTATGGCATATGTGTAATAAATACTAAATAGTGCAATGACTCAACTCCTTTGTCGCGACGCAAAATGCCGACAGGCAACTACCTTAGTTACTAGCTAGTAGCCAAAAATATGCAAAAGTTGTTACAAAAGAAAATGTCTTTGCAAAATAGTATTTTAATTAATAAATAATAAATATTTTGGGACATTTTACACAGCACCGTCTAGTGACTAGTTTGGGACTAGACTCTAGTCCCAAACTAAGCAGAGCTTGTACTATGGGGATATTTTATATTTTTTTAACCGTCGAAAAAAAGGAGGAGGTTCTCAATTCGACGCGTATATATATATTTTTTTTTTTTTTTTTTTTTTTTATGTATGACCACGCATTACTTTTTACAGAGTGGTCCGATTTTGATTATTCTTTTTTTAATAGATAGGGTATATCTCGAAGTTGGTCCCATTTAAATTTCAAAATCAATCAAAATCCACCCCTAAGGGTAATAAAACAGGGGATGAGTGTTTATTCACCCACTGAATTCTTACCTGTTAACCGATTCTGTTGAAACTTGACACACATAAATATAGTTCTAGACACTACGACATAATGGAGACCTGGAGTTAGATTTTAACCACAAAAAAATGAAAAATAAAACTTTTTAACAAAAAATTGAACCGACGAAAGCAGAAACTGAAAAGCGAAAAATAACTATGAGTCGGCGCCAAACAACCAATCAACGAAGATCATTAAATTACTTTAAATAAATAATAAAAACAACGTCACATCAAATACAACGTACACAATAACTTTCCAAAAATGCGTTCTCCACTCGGCCACTTGCAACTTACACGCACTTTGCTTGTTAAAAGTTCGTTTGGCGCCGACTCATAGTTATTCATATTCATATTCATATTCATTTATTTCGTAAAGCCTATTTACATGTCAAAAAATAAAAATAATCATTAAATAAATTCATTCGATTCGATTCATCATACAATATTAATAATTCAGTAAATAAAAATTCAATAAAATAACATACAGCATTAATCATTAATCAAATAGGTACATGTCATGTTTGTCATGGCATGTCAGTCACAAGTATAGTCTACAAAGTCTAAGTCTGTCTATAATCAGTGTACAAAGTCTTTGGTATCAATGCACTGTCGTCAAAAATTCGTCAAAACTGTTAAAAGTTTTTTCAATTAGCCAACGTTTCAATCGAGACTTAAAGCAAGCCAAGTTCGGAGCCGCCGTGATAGTACTCGGTAGTTTGTTGTACACGGTCGGACCCATGACATGAGTAAGTTTGGAGGACTTAGTTAGTGAATGTTTTATAGCAATGAGGTTATTTGCATTTCGAGTACTGTACGTGTGCACGTTATTATACCTAGTGTACCGAGATAAGTTTAATCTAACGTATACAGCAACCTGCAAAATGACGATAGAAGGCAACGTCATGATTCCATGATCGTTATTTTTCGCTTTTCAGTTTCTGCTTTCGTCGGTTAAATTTTTTATTTTAGGTATATACGTACTTATAATACATAAGAAACACCCAGACCAACACAAATACTTATGTTCATCTCACGAATATTTGTGTCCTTTGGGAATCGAACCCACGACCTCGTGATTAGCAGTTCGACACTCGAACCACTAGACCACAGACGTCGTCGTCGTAAATTGTAGTTGTAAGTTATATAGTAGTAGTAGTAGAGATAAAAAGAAAGAAGAATGATGAAAGAGCTCGTCTGGGGAAGTACTACCACCGTACCTACTTCTCCGCCAAATAGTGATACTTGCATTGCTGTGTTTCGGTCTGAAGGGTACGGGTGCCGGTGTAATTACAATCACATGAGACTTTCCATCTTCATGTCTCAGTTTGGCGAACCGACTTGCGGTACCATTTAGGCAACAGCCTAGGTGGTATTGCAGTTGTTATGAGCAAAGGTAACTGCTTAACATCAGGTGGGCCTTTAGCTCGTTTTGCCATCCTATACGATAAAAAAAAATCCGCAGAGGCGGAGTACTGCAATCCGATTGGCCCTACCAAGGCGGCTATTGGCTAATCACCAACGCGGTAGTTTTGATCGCTTATGTAAGTGGTTGAAACAGATTTGAAGATTTCAAGTGGCAAATTGTGACGACCTATATTAATGAAATTTCATAGATGTGTTGCAGACATCGGCCGCCTGTTATGAGGCGTCTATGTGCTGTATGGTCGTTGCCAGCAGTGGAACAGAAATGGTCTAATAAAAATTATAAAAAAATCATTCTTTTTCAGATTTGTGAAAATCTACCAAAAATACGACAAGTTATTGGCTTTGAACAAATTTTTCTTTTTAAACGAATTTAAGTTTAAAGACTATAACGTCAAAGCTCTTCTTAGCAAAATGAGTGACGCTGATAAGGCTATTTTCAACTGTGACCTTTCCACCGTTGATTATGAAGAATTCGTCAGAGTTTGGTGTCTTGGTATCAGGAAATATCTCTTGAAAGATGGCTTAAGGGGAGTTTCCAAAGGATACCGCAGACAAAAAATATTTTTAGTAGCGCATTATGTGATCATGGCCTTATATGTTTATGTTCTATGGAGTATTCTATGTATGTGTTGGTCTCTTTCAAAATTCATGGTCGGAATTTAAATATATTTTTATTAAAATATAACTATTGACAATTTCTTTTTTTTCTTTTCATAATCGTTATACCGTAGACAATGACCATACAGCCCAATAGACGCCTAATGTTGAATATATTTATTTATTTATTTATATATACTTTATTGTACACCATAAAAACATTACACTGAATATGCATTTAAACTATTGTACAAATGGCGGCCTTATCGCGATCAGCGATTTCTTCCAGGCAACCTTAGGATGGCCAAGAATGAACTGGACAGAAAATGGGGTTGTCAGATGTGCAAATTCGATACATAATTTAATAATAAAATAAAATACTATACTACTACTATAAAATCGTATACTACTAATATAAAATAACAACAACAATACTATACTACTAATATAAAATAACAACAAAAATATATTCTTAATCCTAATACATAAATACTATATGCATATATACATATACATGATAAGCAACGGTAAAGTAATTAAAACGACCACATACAGGAGAAGAAGAAGGGATCCAGCAGAATACCAGCGTCAGGTTTAATAACCTGGCAATATGCTGAGCTGGACACCCATTTGTCACAATTTTGAGACACACATGGCGCATGACTGTCAATGACTTTTTCCTCGCTTTGTTACTTCTTCACTATATCTATTTCTTGTTCATGTATATCCTTTCTTTTGTATGTGTCTCAGTTGTGTCAATTTTTTTTTTCTTTCTTTTCTTAAGAACATTATCATAGCGACAAATAATGCTCCTTCATATGCGGCAGCGATTGCGCACTTCTAATAGGCACTGGCAATGCATTCCACAAACGAGCAGCCTGAACCGTAAAGGATTTGTCAAAAAATGTTGTGGAATGCATTGGCATTTTCAGTCAAATAATGCGTACAATAAATTCTGCCACTAGCTGAGGCGGGGTACTGCAATCCGGTTGGCTATAACAAGGCGGCTATTGGCTAATCACTAACGCGGCAGTTTTGACGGCTCATGTAAGTGGTCGAAACTGATTTGAAGATTTCAAGTGGCGAATAGTGGCGACCTACATCAGTGAAATTTTATAGGTGTGTTGCAGACATCGGTCCCCTGTTATGAGGCGTCTATGGGGTGTATGGTCGTTGACCATAGACCAATAAACTATCCATGATTATACTGACCAGTGTTGCCATATGCACCGTAATTACGGCAGATCTGCTGTAATTTTGACTTTTATTTTTATTTCTGCCACCTACCGTAGTCATAAATTACGGTGTATGAAAGTTACCGTAATTTTTGGAATCCAACCTGGAACTGGTAGTTTTCCAAAAAATTTAAAAAATTGTATCACTTTAGTGTACTACTCAAGTCAGTGGTGGTGGATGTACCTAGTAGCATGCGAATTTCAAAATTTCGTGTGTTTTTTGCAAATTGTAGCTCTAATTCACGTTGGAGGTTGTTGTAACAATATATCTACTCAATCTTGGAGGAGGTGCGGGAGGCCTATGCCCAGCAGTGGACGTCTTTTGGTTGATATGATGATGATGATCTATTGAATAATGCTCATAATAACATTAACCTAGCTCTATAAGCTCGATAATTTGATAGTAACTTTATATTGTGGAGCTTATAAAGCCAGGATCTTATACTACTAGTACTAAATACCTACTACTACTCACTATATTATTACGATATTATGATTATTGTCGCGAAAAATATTCCGATCAATAGTTATATAACGTGAAATATAGCTACAGCTTGCAAAATACGCAAGAAATTTTGAGTTTCGAGGGTTACTACGTCGCAATCACCAGTATTGCCTTCAATTATAGGCAGAAAATTCTAAAAAATTATCACCGTAAATCTGCCGTATTTCTTTAAACTGATTTACCGTATTTCTGGTAATTTTGACCCACTGTGCACCGTATTTTCGTTTCATCGATCTGGCAACACTGATACTGACCCAAATTTTACTGTTCCATAATCCTATTGGTTGGTTAAATACTCGGAGAACGCTGCTTCCCATCCTCTGGTGAATCCCTTAGTCGCCTTTTCGGCACCCATGAGAAGAGATAAGAAATATCGCCTCGCCAACCCACCTGCCAAGCGTGGCGATTATGGCATATCCCCCCGTAATTGGGGGAGGCCTATGTCCTGCAGTGGACGTCTTTCGGCTAAAATGATGATGATGACGATAATCCTATTATAATAGCAAAAGCATGGATGTCTGTTTGTTTGTCCTTCAGTCACACTGAAACGCCTGAAAAGATTTGGGTCAAATTTGCCACACAGAATGCCTATGGCCTATGGACTGTAGCCTAAAATAATGTTGGTTTGAGTTATGACCCGGATTTAAATAAACGCTTCATTTAAATATAGATGTTGATGTGTAGCGAGGCACGATCAATAAAAAAATTAAAAGTGTGTAGAAGCATAAAATTTAACAATTTGTGCAAGGTACTTAAAGAATGTAAATGTTAGGACTTCGGATTAATTGACGTCGAATTAAGGGGGATGTGGGGGTGGAGGGTAGTGGGCGAGGGTTAGAACAACCCTATGAAGGAAAAATTGCGGAACACTTCCGCAATTTTTTTTTGTATTGTAACCTCACTTGAATTTTCTGTCGGAAACATCGATTTCAGGGGGGAAAAGAAACCCCCTTTATGGCTTCACCCCAACTTCATACCAACTTGACGATTTGTTTTATTTGGCGCTAGATGGCAGTATATATGATTTCAATATATATAATTATAAAGGTAGGTATGTATTATGTATTTCATGTAGGTACCGTCAAACTGGGTGAATAGGTATGCAGGGGTACAAAAGCTGGGCAGATATTTAAATATTGAATTAACATAGTTTGATGCTAACGAAGACTTTAGAATGTTTACCAAATTAAGTTATTGTTAACAACAAACTATGATAATTTCAATGTTAAATCCTAGCCCAGCTTTTATACCCATTAGCCCCTGCATCCCTGTTCACCCAGTTTGACGTTATGTGGACCGAACTGCAGAAGAAACAGCGCGCCGTGTATAGCGTTGCGATGATGGATACATGCATACATGGGGGTATTTTCGATAGCCCTTGATGCTCTTTATCAATGGTTTTCGTTTGGGCCACGAGAAAAGTGACCCCTTCATGTAAACGTAAACGGTTTGACTCGGGTAATTCTATCGGGTGCCCAACTACGAACTTGACCGGAGCCCTTAACCTTAATCATGAGCTGGTTGTGACGCGGACCGAACCATAGATTATACACTAATATGGAAATAGATATGCAACTCTATGAATTTTAATGTAAAGATTTACTTACGTGAACAATAGATGGCGTTGATACCAACTTGACAATTTGTTCTATTTGCCGCTAGATGGCAGTATATATGATTTCAATATATATATAGGTTGGTATGTATTTCAGGTAGGTACCGTCAAATTGGGTGAACAGGTATGCAGGGGTGAATGGGTACAAAAGATGAGCAACGATTTAAATATTGAATTAACATCGTTTCATGCTAACGAAGTCTTTAGAATGTTTACCAAATTAAGCCATTTTTAGCAACAAACTATGATAATTTCAATGTTAAATCCTAGCCCAGCTTTTATACCCTGCATCCCTGTTCACCCAGTTTGACGTTATGTATTTAAACCGATTTATGGACCGAACTGCAGAAGAAACAGCGTGCCGTGTATAGCGTTGCGATGATGGATCGTCCGGTCTCGGAGTTGGTCGTGCATCTACGTCGCTCGTCATGTCAGAGTCTTCAGGTGGATAATAACCGGTGCACACTGCTGATGCTGACCCTGTCACACTCCAGGCTCAACTGGGCATGGCTGTCTGATGAAGACCTGAGGGCTGTTTTTTTAAACTGTTTTTATATTTAACTAGCCTATGCCCGTGACTTCGCTCGCGTGGATGTCGTTTATCGCGTATCCCTCGGGAACTGTTCATCTTCCTGGGAAAAAGTAGCCTATATGTTATTCCGGGTTATGTTCTATCTGTATGCCAAATTTAATTAAAATCGGTCCAGCCGTTCTTGAGTTATAAATGATGTAAATAACCCGACCCGTGGCCGTGGCGGGGCACATTGCTCGCAGAACGGATGGCAGATGGGGCAGTAAAGTTCTGGAGTGGCGCTGGAAGGCGCAGCGTGGGAAGGCTCCCCAAAAGGTGGACCGACGACCTGGGGCCTGATTCACAAACGTTCGAAAAGTTTCCGTTTCCGAAGTGAAATTTGACCGGCAAACGAATCAAAACGACCACTTCCTGCGACTACGAATAATGCAAAGCATTCGAAACATCAGGAAAAGCAATGTTAATAATAATACGCGATGTAATCCGGTCAAACTTGTTATATTACAAAAAAAAAAGATTTGAGAATCGAACGCATTCGGAAACGCTATTCATAGTTCTTTAATTTTACATCAAGTGCCTTCCGACAGCAAATGGCTCACCATCAGCCAGTCATGGTCAGTTTCCATGAATTTCGCGTTGCGTTTCTGAATCCTTTCGGTTCTCAAATCGTTTTGTTTCTTAATAAAACAAGTTTAACCGGATTATATCGTGTATTATTATTAAAATTGGTTTTCCTGACATTTCGAATGCTTTGCAGCGTTCATGGTCGCAGGAAGTGGTCGTTTTGTTTTATTTGCCGGTCAAATTTTACTTCGGAAACGGAAACTTTTCGAACGTTTGTGAATCAGGCCACTTGTGAAGGTCGCGGGAATCCGCTGGATGCGGAAGGCGCAGGACTGTACGTTGTGGCGATGCTTGGGGGAGGCCTATGTCCAGCAGTGGACGTCTTTCAGCTGAAATGATGATGATGATGATGAACCCGACTTTGTTTTAAAACAAAGTCCCTATTTTCAAGCGCATTATCTGTCCCAGTAATGACATGAGAATGTTGTTGTCCTATATTCATTAGGTATGTAGCTATATTTATTTATTGTAATCGTGTGTAAGTTTATGATGTTATAGAGGATAATACATGCATGTATGTATATTTTGGTATATTTATTTTATTTTACTAGCTAAGTTAGTTTAGTTTAATTAGTTAAGTTTCTGATATTTAAGTGCACCGGTAACTACCCTTTGTCCCTTCCATGACATTCCAGTCCATTCCAGTCCATTCAATGGTTGTCTGGAAGAGATTGCCGTGGAGCGATAAGACCGCCAGTTGTACACTAGCGCATAAGTAGTTATTTAAGAAATTAATGTAATCTTGTTGTGTAATAAAGAGGATTTGTATTGTATTGTATTGTTTTATATTTTAAAATTATGAATTTAACTTACGATAATTATTGTAGGTATATTTGGATTGTTTGAGATTTCTGTTTAAAAAATTGTAAATGCGTTATAATAATTGTTTTCCTTAAAATACATGTAGGTACCAAAAGGATGTTTGTTGTGAATTTAACATAGCGCGATAGCGTATTAAATACATGCGTCAATATTATATTTACATATTATTTGTTTGCAGAACGTGCTTACAGTAACAATGTTCGCTATTATTGTTATTTTATTAGTTTTAATTACATTTCACTGTGAATTTAAAGGCAAAACATATTCTGGTAAGATATGAAATTTTTTTTTTTGTTGCATAATATATTTTTCGAGACTTTTGGAATCGAATCGGAATATTAAGAGGCTCCCTGCAGCCAATTGAAGTAAAGGTACCTACTGTAGTTTAATCAGAAATTATTAACTCTGTTAAATATAGTTCGCTGTAGTTGTAGATAGAAAAAATGCGAAAAATCTGCCACTTTTGGGACTTTTTATCTACAACTACAGCTTACTATATTGTAAAATATAGGAGGAGGGGAGGGTGGCGATGTTGATGTTAGTACCCAACTTTTTCTACTCTCTCTCTCTCTTTTATCTCTGTTTAGATTCATATTAATTTATTTCACCAAAAATAGAGTACATACCAAATGGTAGTGGTAGTTTGCATTAGTCTCATCTATCGCTGGTTATCAGTATGTGACATATTTTGTTGACATCGATGACATTTAAAAAAATACAGATATGATGTTGCGCACGCAATCTGAAGACACGAAAACGTCCTAATTAGGAAGTTTTGCTACTAGTCTGCGTCAAGCAAGGCGCCGAGCATGACGTATGATAAAATTAAAAAACAAAAATGCCGTCATGTGTGTACAGAAAGTGTACTAATTATGACGCGAAACTAATTTAAAGCACAGAATATCTAATAGCTTAAAGTAACTAACTTATTTACTTTGTACGAGTTTATGTATACTGGGTGTCAGGGAAACGCTCACGAAACTGAAAGGCTATTATTATACTACTTAAACACAATCGAATACCAATAACCATTAGCCTTATACTCATTGTTTTAGAGATTTGGTATTTTGCAAACCCACAATGTAAAGTTTACAAATCTTGGGATCAATGCCGCGCGTACCTAACCTACATACGCTCGCTACGACACGGACTGCGTATGCAAGCGGATGTCGTTCACCCCTAGCGCCAGCTGATATTTTATTTGAATTACATTGCGAACTTAATAAAATTAAGTAAATAAATGGGGTTTTTTTGCAAATCAGTTTTATTTAACTGCCCAAAGTTGATGGTTATGTATGAAAAATGCAAAAAAAATATTTAAAAAATCTAAAAAAAGAAACGCATTTTTTTTTGTGGTTTCGTATCAGTAATCACCAGCACTATCACCTATCTTCGTTTTCGGAAGCGTTCCCCTGACACCCAGTATTGTGCTACCGCTGCGTACGGAACATATTTTTCGTTGTTTTTGTTAGGGTATGACATATCTATACTTTTAAATATCATTGGTTGACATACATGATGTCAGACGAAAACAATAACACTTAGTAACAATAAAATTAAATTACAATGAAGTTATAAAATTGGAAACATTGATAGGTACATATTACAATTATTACAGTTACTCATTCAATAAGTATGGTCATAGCACATGACAGTCGATGCCAGAAATAAATTTTAAGATAATTTATTATTAACGAACCTACTAACGCAATCTGTTGGCGAAAGGCACGCAACTTTGAATGCCACTAACATGAAGGATCCAGCGATCTGCAGCGACACCGGCCGGCGTAGGAGCGCGCCAACTTCATACACATTAAGAATTGGCTTGTCATGAATAATATTAATTAGCTATTTTTGAAATTTTGCATTATAAAAGACCTTAAAGCCATCTGTCGCATAGCAAAAGTTTTTCATTTCCTCCTGATCTATCACGCCGCAACATTATAATTCATTCACAGATTAAAATGATTTTTCTAGCAGCTACAGTCTTAATTTATTTTTAAATTTTGCAATCGGGAGATTTTTGATACAATTTGGGAGGGCGTTATAAACTTTGACACACATTGCATAAGAATTATTTAGAAACAGTGCAGTTCTCGGTATACAATTAAGCACAAGCCTGTCACTCAAAGGGCAATGGAGAGGGCTATGCTCGGAGTGACCCTGCGTGATCGAATCATAAATGAGGAGATTCGCAGAAGAACGAAAATAACCGACATAGTCCGAAGAATTGCCAAACTTTAGTGGCAGTGCAGCAGAACGGATGGCCGATGGGGCAGTAAAGTTCTGGAGTGGCGACCGCGTACTGGAAGGCGCAGCGTCGGTAGGCCCCCCACAAGGTGGCCCGACGACCTGGTGAAGGTCGCGGGTATCCGCTGGATGCGGAATGCGCAGGACCGGGCGTTGTGGTGATGCTTGGGGGAGGCCTATGTCCAGCAGTGGACATCTTTCAGCTGAAATGATGAATGATGATGACATACAAGCCAGAGTCATTATCTTAAGTTTTTAAATAAAGGGTTACAGGAGTCAATTTAATTCAATTCAATTCATTTATTCTTCGTGAATATAGGTCAGAAGTATTATTAGCGCGTCTATATCCTGCCACACTAATGTAGCGTACAAAATTACAATTATAATAATATTAGCCAAACAAATATAAAAAAATTTGCTTTAAAATCACATTGCAAGTCATGATTAAAATAGAATAAAAATTAAATTAAATATATGATTCAAATTAGTCATAAGTCACTATGCATTTAAATAATTATCATGTTTAAACTTGCAGAAATTGATCTGTGTTTAAACTTAATCTAAGTAGGTTATATGGTGGCCAGCGTCGTCCTTAAAATGAGTCATACGGGGGAGTTCCTGTTATGGCTCTTATGCATTTTTTTTACGTGGGGCATATAAGTCCCATGTAATAGGGGGCGAGCCTCTAACAGGGCACAAAACCAGACTCCGGGCTGCTACTGAGAATTTTCTAATGAAAAAAACGGGTTCCCTACGTCAAATCGATGTAGTCAATGATGGAGTCACGTATGTGTGCCTCGACTTCGCCTCGGCCCACATTTTCACGTTCGTCAATCAATGCCCATGTGCTGGTGGCCATGCTGGCTGCAGCAGTAATGTACTATATCTTATCTTATCAACCATAGAAATCTAAATAACAGAAGTGGTAAAGGTGTCTCGTAGGACACCAGTACGCAATCCGTTAGTTTGATCATCAGTGCTGTTTCGGACGTGGAGTCACTACATTTTTATTTTGCAGCTTATCTAACACCCACAGACATAGTAAAAAATATAGACTAAGTGCTGCGAACAATCATAGTGAAGCCAACAAAACCGTGCTCATTCGTGTATAAACCAGCGCTCACGCACACATGCAACTCAAACCGTGCTCACCGCTCTCAGTACATATTATGTCGCGGCACCGCCCAGTAAGCTTCGCGAAATTAAATATCCTTCAATAACGCTCACGTACACACCATGTACCTGAAGTTCAGGTTAGTCTATATTTTTTACTATGTCTGTGTTAACAGCGGAATATTTTAGGTTTAATTTATTTTGTATTTATTACTAGAAAAATGGTGGGCGTAATTGCGTATTTAATTTATGTGTTGGTAGCGACAAACCGGTGACACGCGTTCCGGTATTAAAAGACAGCAGATAACATTTCTACTACCTTATTATTTAGATTTATGTGGGTTCAACGTACTAATTTTTTCATGTTTTCAGATGGTTCTTCGATTTTTACGAATAAATTGATGACAGTTAAAGTTTTGACGTGCCACTCTGAAGTAAATTTCCCAAACACTACAAAAACATATTATGAATGGTTTCAATCCTACAAAGATGGTAAATATTTTAATTATTTAATTGTTTAAAATGAAACAAGTTTAAGCGGATTACATCGCGTATATAGATATACAGAATGTCTCATTTCTATGCTACAGGGAGTGAAAGTACTTTGTAGTATAGAAATGGGATATATCTTACCTATAAACATATCGGCGCAAATATTAAACAGGTGTGGAACTTGACTCAACGGGTGAATTATCAAGTAAACAACGCGCGACGGAAACTCCGCCCCGCGCACACCTCACTGCCCACTACTAGAGCCTTTCACTGTCGGCACGTTGTTAGTAAAAAGGCGTGCGCAGCGGCCACGGAGCGCATAATGCGCAACACTGTAAAAGATAATGATATTGTGAGTGATTACTGCGTGCATCGAAACGATTTTAATTAATAATATTGTACGGTAGATTAAAATAATTTTTTAGAAATATTTGTAAAGACGCTTGTCATCTTAGTCTACCTGCGACCACGAAATGCTGCAAAACTTTCGAAACGTCAGGGAAACCAATTTAAATAATATACAATACAATACAATACAATACAAATACTCTTTATTGTACACAAAAGAAGATAGCAACATATATGACTTACCTATATAGAACACATGTACAATGGGCGGTCTTATCGCTCAAGGCGATTTCTTCCAGACAACCTTAGGATGGACAATATGGGCAAGTAAAGAGAGGGGTAGTACGCAGTGTAACAACATAATAGAATACATACGTGGGACACTCAGAAAGTTTTGCGAAACTAAAAAAAATTGTTCTATACGTACATATATTTTTATCAAATCTTTTCAAAGTACTTTCCACCAGCCTCTATACAAAGATTCATGCGCCTAAACCAGTTTTCAAAACACTTTTTCCAGTCCGCCGCAGACACCTCGTTTACAGCCTGCTCGAACGCAGCCAGCGCATCTTCCGGCGACGAAAATTGTATCCCTTTGAGCTGATTTTTTATTTTTGGGAATAAAAAGAAGTCACACGGTGCTAGATCAGGGCTGTAAGGAGGGTGACCCAGGAGTTTGACTGGCGTGCTGTCCAGGAAGTCCCTCGTTTTGAGTGCGGTGTGCGCAGGTGCATTGTCGTGGTGGAGCAGTAGCCCGCGGAGCCCTGTGTTTGGTCGCTTGTTGCTTATAACAGAGAAAACTTCTGGCAAACATTTGGTAGTATACCATTCGGCATTAATGCTTCTTTGATCCCGTAAGGGAATTGATACCAAGTGGCCAGTCAAATTAAAAAAGCTAGCGATCAAAATCTTACCCCCGCTTCTAGATCGCTTCACTTTGGTAGGCGTTGGCTCATTTTGAAACACCCAAACAGTCGACTGGCGCTTGGTTTCTGGGTCGTATTGATAAATCCAGGACTCATCACCTGTAACGATGTCGTAAACACGCCGAGACGAGCCTGCTTCAAATTTGTTAAGCATATCACGGCACCATTCCACCCGGGCCTGCTTCTGAGCATCGGTGAGGTTGTGCGGCACCCAGCGTGATACTATCCTCCTCACGCGAAGATGGCTGTGTAGAATCTCGTGAACGCTTCCCGATCCAATCTTCAATATGTGTTGAATCTCCTGATATGTAATTCGCCTATTGTCTTGGATTAAATTTTTCACTGCTAGCACGTTTTCTTCGGTAACAGCCGTCAAAGGGCGACCGCTTCTTTCGTCATCCCCCAAAGTTGGTCGACCGCGCTTGAATTCGTTATACCAACGATACACGGTTGCCTTGGAAGGGCCTTCATCCATGAATGCCATTTGAAGTCTATCGTACGATTCATCCGGTTTCAGGCGACACTTGAAATCGTATAAAATCATAGCTCTAAAATGTTCCCGGCGCAGATCCATATTTCAGTGAGACACAATACTTTGAATTAACTCGCAAAAAATGTGGAGGGAAATTTTGAAATTGGAACTTACTTATTTTTACTTATAAATAATCATATTTTCGAAAAACATTATAACTGGCCAGTCTCCCATATATAAAAACTTTTTTTCGCAATACTTTCTGAGGGGCCTGGTATACTACATAACATAAATACTATACATATACTTATCTATAACAAAACTACATAAATATAAGATACAATAAACATAATAAATACAATACAATATGTCTAAATATTACATAATGTACTTGCCGGAAATTACAGTGATGATAGGTAATGATCTTTTACCAGTTTTTTAAATATAGGCAAAGATTGAGCACGCCTCACTTGTACTGGCAAAGCATTCCACAGGCGAGCAGCCTGAACTGTAAAAGAATTACCAAAGAAATTTGTGGAATGCGATGGTATCGCCAACGTGAGGTTTTCTGATGACCTTAAGAGCCTCGAATGTGTGTCACGAAGGAACTTAAAACGTTCTTTAAGATAGTGGGGAGTTGAGGGATTGAATAGGATACTGTAAAGAAGATGAAGAACGTGAGCATTCCGACGAAGTCGTATAGGTAACCACTTGAGTTTAGTACGAAATTCGGACACATGATCATATTTGCGAAGACCAAATATGAATCTTATACAAAAATTTTGAAGTCGCTCAAGCTTATCAAGTTGGTCCTCATTAAGATCAATATACGCGATTTAATCCGGTTAAACCTTGTTTTATTAAAACTAGTAACTTAAAACGACCAAACTATCAGAAAATTGTACTTCTTGGTATGTACTATGTATAGATTGGATGTATGGCGGGCGAAGTCAAGGGCATAGGCTAGTTTAACATATTTTTATTATATTCCAGGTTCATTGATTGCCAGTATACCAAGGAGTGAAGCAAGAAGCAGCAAGTTTACTATAAATGTAGAAAAATTTGATAACCAAAGTACTATCTATAGCAAATTTACTGCATATCGTGATTGGAACAAAACAAATGATGTTGTTGTTTCCAATATAAAAATAAATTGTGTAGCTCCTGGTCTTTCAAAAGGCGAAATAGTTTTGTCCGAACGTTACGGTAAGTACTTAGTACTTCTCAATATTTATTTACGTTGTTTTGTGGGTTGACACCTGCAGTTAGAGCACGAACAGTTTTGACGTATCTAAAAGTTTATGCAAGCATTTTTTTAATCAAAATTAAATAGGACTGTTCTATTTAATTTTGATTTAATTTTATGCATAATGCGCACTTTGAATTATATAGAGATATGGCTAAAATCTTCAAGTGATAGGAATATTATGTCTCAAACACAGACATAAAACTGTGCTTCGTGTACAACCAGCGCCACGCACGCAGATTTACCTCAAATCGTGCTCACCACTCTCAGTACACATATCGCGGCATCGTCCAGTAAGCATCGCGAAAGTAAATATCTTTCAGGTGTATGGTGTGTGCGCTGGTTGTACACGAAAGGGGCACAGATTTTTTTAAGCTGCACTTTGATTGTTCGCAGCACGTCGTCTATAATTTTTACCATGCCTGTGGTCTCAAACGAGTATTTCAGGTCCAAAATTCACTTACATTAATGTGTCGATACGTCGTCAAATAAACTTTAAAAACCGGCCAAGAGCATGTCGGGCCATGCTCAGTATTATAGGGTTCCTTAAGTAGGTGTAATTACAAACGAATCAAATCGAATATTAATCATGGCTATTTTAGTTTTTGCAATAATCGGCAGCATTCGCGACTCAGAGCGTGTTGTTAGTAGCGCCATCTAGCGATAAATTCAAGAAGCCAAATTTAAGAAGTCTGTCATGTCAAAGTTACTTTTTGTGATTTTTTCAAATAGAAAGTAGCTAAAGGAGCATTATTTGCCATGATAATTTTTATCTAAGGTCAATGACCTTTGAACTAAGACGTTTTAAGTATTTTTCAGTTTTCTGTCTATAACTCAAAAAATTATAATAACATTATACTCGAAATAATTTTAAAAGAGAGTTTTCACAAATGTCTATCAATGTGGAAGATTATAAGTTTCTACGTTGCATAGTTTAGAAAAGGCAGGGGGGGGACACATTGCTAGTCACTTTGGCGGGCTATATTTCGCAGATGGTACACCTGATAAAAAAGTGATGTATGAAACATTACCTTCATTTTAGTAGACCTATTCAATGATAATACGAGGGGGTGCTGCGAAAAAATTTTTTTTTCCCCATTTCACATGTATGGGCGCCACCCCTAAAGAACGTAAAACCTATTTTTTTATTCTTTTAAAATTGAGATCTATATGCAGACTATTTAAAAAAAAAAACATTTACTTATGTTTATAACTGTAGAAGTTATTAAGCTGTAAAGGATTAGGACAGACGGACAGACGGACGGACATGACGAAACTATAAGGGTTCCTTGTAGGACTTCGGAACCCTAAAAAGGAAAAACCGAATTCAAAAAGGATAAAATAAATAAATTGTGTAAAACAGCTGCCGAATTGCGTAACTCACTCGCCATCGCAATCATCTGGATTTCAATGTTCATTGCTCCGTGTGTTTTGACAATGCATGTTATCGGCAACTACGTACCACGCAATGAATATTGCTTTAATTTCAAAATGAAAGCTAATGTCAAAGTGAATGCATTACACAATTGCCCCACAGTGGGGTAATTGTGTAATGCATGCGTGGTACGTAGTCGCCGATAACATGGATTGTCAAAACACACGGCGCAATGAACATTGAAATCCAGATGATTGCGATGGCGAGTGAGTTACGCAATTATAAGTAGATGCCTTTGATTCCGATTCTGATTGAATATTAAATTACCGTACCGTGTCAAGGTGGGTGACGCACTCAGTGACAGAATGGAGGTGCGGTGCGGGGTGCCACAGGGGGCCGGATGTGGACCCGTATGCTTCCTCATGCACGTCAACAGCTTGTGCAATATGCTGCAGCACTGGGCAAAGCCACTGTTGCCAGGTTTCCCGATTTTCCGCGAGCATCACAGATTTTCCTAGAAACCTCCCGATCTCGCGATTTCTGACAAAAATCTCCCGATTTTTTTACATAACATAACAACAACATAAAATAAAATCACGCCTGTATTTCCCCGAAGGGGTAGGCAGAGGTGTAATAGTACACCCACATTTCGCCAGTTATGTTATAGTCCCATGTAATAGGGGGCGAGCCTATTGCCATTGACCGGGCACAAATCCAGACTCCGGGCTGCTACTGAGAATTTCCTAATGAAAAACCCAGTAACACTTTGCCCGACCCGGGAATCGAACCCAGGACACCACGCTCAGCAGTCGCGCTTGCAACCAGTAGACCAACGAGGCAGTAGATTTTTTTACAGTCCCTGTATAAAGCCTAATAATAGGAATAAGATCAAAACCAGGCCAAAAAAAACTGCATAAAATGAAACAGACTGATAAGTTGCTGGTCTGAATATTTCCGTCACTCCCAGTATATCGTATGTTCACTAAACACTTAGCATAAAATAGACTATATTAAAAACTGATAAAGTTAAAAATTCATTTTTTTTGACACGGCAATAAAATGAAAAAAAAAAAGCGTATTTAAAAGTTAAAAAAATATGATTACGACATGTGCTAGATTCGAAAACTGTTAGCAAATCGTTAGTTTAAAGTTCGATCGTTTGTTTACAAGTAGGTATTTATTATTTAACAAAAAAAAATTTATTTGGTTTTGATTTTTTTACTGATCCGTGTTCAGTATCAGTGCTATAGTCACCTCCTTAAATATGGCACGAATAAGATCAACATGATGTATATGAATAAAAAAATTAATTAACAAAAACAAAAAACCCGACTGCGTGTAAAAATAACAGAAAAGATATAAACAAGACTTATCAACACGCAGGCGGAGGCTACGTATGTTTTTGGTCATGAATTACATAATAGTTCATAGGTAGCCTCCGCCTGCGTGTTGATAAGTCTTGTTTATATCTTTTCTGTTATTTTTACACGCAGTCGGGTTTTTTGTTTTTGTTAATTAATTTTTTTATTTAATTTTTTTTAGTTTTGTCATGTTTTATTTATCATAATATTTATGTTTTTTCTGAAAAGTAAAATTCATTTTTAACGTTGAATATTTTGTTGTTTTTTAGTATTTTTCATTCCAAATGACATTTAAACATATAAGTTGTATATATTTTTGTAAAGCATTTATAAAACCCTTTATTTTGATACCCCACTCGATAGTACTTGATGGAAAAAAAAAATTTTTGATGAGGTAATATGGCGCCAAAAAGCGGCCATTTTAATTATTTTAAATTTTGATATACCCAGTGTCACTCTCAGAATTAAGACGAATCTAACGACACCTCTCAATCTCAAATCCATCAAGCCGTTTAGGCTACAGACCGTGCCAAAGAAATATACATACATACCAGGCCCCTCAGAAAGTATTGCGAAAAAAAGTTTTTATATATGGGAGACTGGCCAGTTATAATGTTTTTCGAAAATATGATTATTTATAAGTAAAAATAAGTAAGTTCCAATTTCAAAATTTCCCTCCACATTTTTTGCGAGTTAATTCAAAGTATTGTGTCTCACTGAAATATGGATCTGCGCCGGGAACATTTTAGAGCTATGATTTTATACGATTTCAAGTGTCGCCTGAAACCGGATGAATCGTACGATAGACTTCAAATGGCATTCATGGATGAAGGCCCTTCCAAGGCAACCGTGTATCGTTGGTATAACGAATTCAAGCGCGGTCGACCAACTTTGGGGGATGACGAAAGAAGCGGTCGCCCTTTGACGGCTGTTACCGAAGAAAACGTGCTAGCAGTGAAAAATTTAATCCAAGACAATAGGCGAATTACATATCAGGAGATTCAACACATATTGAAGATTGGATCGGGAAGCGTTCACGAGATTCTACACAGCCATCTTCGCGTGAGGAGGATAGTATCACGCTGGGTGCCGCACAACCTCACCGATGCTCAGAAGCAGGCCCGGGTGGAATGGTGCCGTGATATGCTTAACAAATTTGAAGCAGGCTCGTCTCGGCGTGTTTACGACATCGTTACAGGTGATGAGTCCTGGATTTATCAATACGACCCAGAAACCAAGCGCCATTCGACTGTTTGGGTGTTTCAAAATGAGCCAACGCCTACCAAAGTGAAGCGATCTAGAAGCGGGGGTAAGATTTTGATCGCTAGCTTTTTTAATTTGACTGGCCACTTGGTATCAATTCCCTTACGGGATCAAAGAAGCATTAATGCCGAATGGTATACTACCAAATGTTTGCCAGAAGTTTTCTCTGTTATAAACAACAAGCGATCAAACACAGGGCTCCGCGGGCTACTGCTCCACCACGACAATGCACCTGCGCACACCGCACTCAAAACGAGGGACTTCCTGGACAGCACGCCAGTCAAACTCCTGGGTCACCCTCCTTACAGCCCTGATCTAGCACCGTGTGACTTCTTTTTATTCCCAAAAATAAAAAATCAGCTCAAAGGGATACAATTTTCGTCGCCGGAAGATGCGCTGGCTGCGTTCGAGCAGGCTGTAAACGAGGTGTCTGCGGCGGACTGGAAAAAGTGTTTTGAAAACTGGTTTAGGCGCATGAATCTTTGTATAGAGGCTGGTGGAAAGTACTTTGAAAAGATTTGATAAAAATATATGTACGTATAGAACAATTTTTTTTAGTTTCGCAAAACTTTCTGAGTGTCCCACGTACATACATACACTCGAAAAACATAACCCTCCTTCTGGCGCAGTTGGGTAATAAAATAAAAAATAAATAAAAAAATAAACGATTTTCACATCGCGTAACACCACGTTAGGGTGAAGCTAACTAGTCTTAATTATTAATATTGTTAACAATTAAATTATTTTTAAATGTAGAGTAGAGTCATACCTATAGGGGTTTTTTTTCATTTTGCAAATTTTTTGATAACTTCTTGAATTATGAGCGTTTGCATGAGAAGAGCCGGCAAAAAAACCACCACATTTTTCAGTATTCTTCGAATAAAAAAAAGGTTTTGTTTTTTACAAAAAATTACGTTTTGTTATTTTCAAACAACATTACACGTACACAAATTCCCTAATTATAAAGTGATGAACATTTCATAGACGTTATTTGATGTTATGTATTTCAGATAAATACGACGATGTTACGACGCAAAGATACTTTGCTTCGAAAGCCTTCCCGTTCAATTGCCAGCAGTATCAAATTCTAACGACTTGTAAGTGAAAATAAAATAGTACATTAAGTACTGTCGAGGCCTGAAATGAAGTAATTGACGGCCGAGTAATATTGTCTGAAGTGATTTTAAAAGGACGAGGCCATATATATTCTATGACGAGGCGCCGGCCAAGTCCTTTTTAACTAAACGAGGCCGTCATTTGCTATTTCGGCCGAGAATTGTATTGTACTTTTTTCTCATTTGCGAGGAAACAATACACAAATTAATTCAACAAATGCTGAAAAGTGCCGAAAAGTTGGTCTAGAATGAGAAAACTTATGTACGTAGTGGTGTCCTTTTCTAATTAAATAAGGTGACCATACCTGGTGCTTGAAAAGTAGGACACGATGGTTTTTTTTTTTTTTTTTTTTTTTTTTTCTCTTTATTTAAGGAATTTTTATACATTATGTATATGCCAATTCCATCGTAACCTAATGTAACAATAGCAAAATAAAAATAAAGAATTAACAATCTAATTCTTAACTTATTGCTTAATGGTGACTAAAAAACATAAAAAAGGATTTCGATGCTTCAGTTGTAGGTTTTGATAGCAGTTCATGAAACATACCTACACTTATTCTGCTCATGTTTAGAGTCCTCATCAAAGACTCTCTGTATGTCTGATACCGGACACATTCCATCAACAAGTGATGCACGTCTTCCACTACACCACACAAATCACAATTTGGAGAGTTAGTTTTCCTCATCATAAAAGCAAACTTGTTTAATGGCACGTGTCCGGATCTCAGACGTAATGCTGTTACAGTTAAACGTCTACTTAACATCATATCCATAAGCCAAGGTATACGAGGAGGTTCACATTGTATTGTTTTGTACCAAATCCCCTTTTCTAAAGATCTTTCATTAAAATATTCTTTCCAGTTATTGTAGCAGTATTTTTTGTATTTAGGTAATAGCTCTGTATAATCTGGCAAAACGTGAACCTCCCTTCCATCCACAGCTGCTTTTTTTGCCAACATGTCAGCCTCCTCGTTACCTCTAATACCAATATGTGATGGAACCCATTGCAACTTCAACTCAGTGCCTTTCGAACAGCTCTCATGTAATTCAGAGAGAATATCATAAGCTATCGATGTACCTCTGCGACCAGAGGCGCATCGAGCTAAGTGATATAAAGCACTTCTACTATCGGTACAAATAAGCACTTTATTCCGCTGAATGGAACGAGCATATAAAAGGGCTTCTAAAATTGCTATGAGTTCCACTGACATTATTGAAAGTTCATAGGGTATTTTAAAACAGTTATTATAAGAGACATTGTTTGTTACACGGGGGTCATAAAAAGCGGCACCGCGACCGTTGGCACTCCTTGAGCCATCCGTAAATATCACGTACCAACCATAATATTTTTCCTTTAGCTCAGAAATGACGTTAATTTTTAAAATGTTATAGTCGTGATTTTTTTTAGCATCATCAAGGCTATTTAGATATAATTCTATTATATTGTTTATATTGATATTAGTCATCCAAGTTTCAAGAGAAAACATTCTTAACGGTGATGACGATGCCATGACCTCATTTTTCACCAAATTAAAAATTTCAACCAGTAGTGGTTTTTTTTTCTTGTTCCAATAACTATTACAACAAGAGGTACTAAGCTCAGATAGTACATTAATACCAGGCCCCTCAGAAAGTATTGCGAAAAAAAGTTTTTATATATGGGAGACTGGCCAGTTATAATGTTTTTCGAAAATATGATTATTTATAAGTAAAAATAAGTAAGTTCCAATTTCAAAATTTCCCTCCACATTTTTTGCGAGTTAATTCAAAGTATTGTGTCTCACTGAAATATGGATCTGCGCCGGGAACATTTTAGAGCTATGATTTTATACGATTTCAAGTGTCGCCTGAAACCGGATGAATCATACGATAGACTTCAAATGGCATTCATGGATGAAGGCCCTTCCAAGGCAACCGTGTATCGTTGGTATAACGAATTCAAGCGCGGTCGACCAACTTTGGGGGATGACGAAAGAAGCGGTCGCCCTTTGACGGCTGTTACCGAAGAAAACGTGCTAGCAGTGAAAAATTTAATCCAAGACAATAGGCGAATTACATATCAGGAGATTCAACACATATTGAAGATTGGATCGGGAAGCGTTCACGAGATTCTACACAGCCATCTTCGCGTGAGGAGGATAGTATCACGCTGGGTGCCGCACAACCTCACCGATGCTCAGAAGCAGGCCCGGGTGGAATGGTGCCGTGATATGCTTAACAAATTTGAAGCAGGCTCGTCTCGGCGTGTTTACGACATCGTTACAGGTGATGAGTCCTGGATTTATCAATACGACCCAGAAACCAAGCGCCAGTCGACTGTTTGGGTGTTTCAAAATGAGCCAACGCCTACCAAAGTGAAGCGATCTAGAAG
The DNA here is from genome assembly GCA_949699075.1 of Asteroscopus sphinx. Classification (NCBI taxonomy): domain Eukaryota; kingdom Metazoa; phylum Arthropoda; class Insecta; order Lepidoptera; family Noctuidae; genus Asteroscopus; species Asteroscopus sphinx. The sequence goes on from OX453032.1 coordinate 5,751,884, forward strand.
CGGGGGTAAGATTTTGATCGCTAGCTTTTTTAATTTGACTGGCCACTTGGTATCAATTCCCTTACGGGATCAAAGAAGCATTAATGCCGAATGGTATACTACCAAATGTTTGCCAGATGTTTTCTCTGTTATAAGCAACAAGCGACCAAACACAGGGCTCCGCGGGCTACTACTCCACCACGACAATGCACCTGCGCACACCGCACTCAAAACGAGGGACTTCCTGGACAGCACGCCAGTCAAACTCCTGGGTCACCCTCCTTACAGCCCTGATCTAGCACCGTGTGACTTCTTTTTATTCCCAAAAATAAAAAATCAGCTCAAAGGGATACAATTTTCGTCGCCGGAAGATGCGCTGGCTGCGTTCGAGCAGGCTGTAAACGAGGTGTCTGCGGCGGACTGGAAAAAGTGTTTTGAAAACTGGTTTAGGCGCATGAATCTTTGTATAGAGGCTGGTGGAAAGTACTTTGAAAAGATTTGATAAAAATATATGTACGTATAGAACAATTTTTTTTAGTTTCGCAAAACTTTCTGAGTGTCCCACGTATTGACGTTGTCAGTCTGAGAAAGAGATTTTAAACTAAACTTACATGCTAAGTATTTTCTACGTAAATGCAGCGGAGGTACGCAAAGCTCTGACTCCATGACATGTATTGGTGTGCTCCTTATGAATCCACCTATAATCCGTAACGCTTGGTTCTGCACTTTATCCAATTTATACGTATTGGCCTTTGAACTATTGTCATATAAAAAGGAACTGTAATCCACTCTACTTCTGATTAATGATATGTAAAGTTTACGCAAATGTTTGGGATGCACACCCCATGAAGACCCCGCTAAAACTTTAAGTAAATTAAGATGTCTTTGTGTCTTTTGGTAACATTCATTTATTTGTTTACCCCATCTTAGACAACTATCGAGCCAAACACCCAAATATTTATAAGATTCCACTAATTCAAGAGGATTGTTATTAATTATGACTTGTGGCTCGAGTTTTTTCCGTCCTCTGCTAAATAAACACAACTTTGTTTTATTAATTGACAATGCTAGTCCTAATTGATTTAATATGATAACAATAGCATTGAGCGCATTTTGAATATTATTTACGCTTTCTGTAAATTTTCCATTGCAAGAATATAATACAAAATCGTCTGCGTATTGGCAAATAAATATATTGTTTATGGCATGACTAATTTTGATTGTAACTATATTAAACAGTATGGGTGACATGGGGTCACCCTGTGCAAGGCCCTTGCTAGTATAACGCATAATACTTTTATTATCCTCTAGATCATCTTTAATTTTTAAATGCCTTTCCACCAAAAAATTCCATAAATATAAACAGACCCTTTTGCCCACCCCTATTTCATCAAGTCTTATTATTAGTTCATTAATTAATATGTTATTATAAGCATTCTCAACGTCTAAAAAACATGCAAGTGTTGGAATATTATTCGAAAACCCTATTTGAATTTGTGTGACAAGACGAACTAAATTTTCATAACATGATTGTCCCTTCCTGAACCCCGTGGTATATGGAGATAACAGTTTATTCTTTTCTACATACCACTCCAAGCGCTTCGTTATCATAGCATGTAAAATCTTGCAAACACATGAGATTAAGGAAATTGGACGCAACTTAAAATTGCTATTTGTGGGACTTTCTCTTTTTGGTATTGGGACAACTCGAATGTCGCGCCATTGGGAAGGGATCTCTCCAGTTACGAAAATTAAGTTATATAATTTTAATAAATGTAGTTTGGCACAATGCGGTAAGTGGTAAATCATTGTATATGTTATCCCATCATCACCTGGAGCGGTATCCTTTTTTTTTAAACAATTACGCATTTCTTGAATTGTAAAAATATTCTCCAATTCATCATTAACTGATCGTATCTCTGGTGAGCATGGATTAACATAATCAGGAGCCAAGCTATTTAAAAGATCATTTTTTTTGTCTTCAGAAATAAACATCTTAGCTGGCTTACGCCCTTTTAACCAACCCAGTTGTTTCCACATTTCCGATATTGATATTGTTTCGTCAAAATGGTCACAATATTTCTGCCAATTTTGTCTCCTTGCTCGTTGAATAGCTAACTTGGAATCAAAACTAATTTTTTCTAGTTTATTAAGGTTTGATGGTGTAGGATTTCTCCTAAACTCACCCAGAGCTAGCCTACGTTGAGCCATTAGTTTAGAGAGTGATTGATCCCAATACGGTTGGGGCCGAAAATTACTGTTAGGATTATTAAATTCTTTGGTCATAGGAATATATAGATCTGCTGTACTATTCAATTGGTAAATAAACTTGTTATACTCTAGTTGAACGCTGCTTTCGTCACTATAAGTAGTAGAATAATAATCTTCTAAGTGCTTGCTAAAATCACTCCAATTTGCTACCTTAAAGTTACGTTTTTTATGTACTCGTACGATATCCTTAAACTTGTATTTTATTTTTATAATTAGGTGATCACTTCCAAGATTATCATTCGTAACTTGCCAATCACAGCACATACCTATGTCACTTGAGATAAATGTAATATCTGGTGATGTTTTTTGAATGACATTATTAACCAATTTAATCCTAGTTGGGTGACCAGTATTTATCGATACGAAATGTTCCAAAGTTGCATCATATATCTGTCTCCCCCTAGTGTTATTTTTATTCGACCAATTGGTATGATGAGCATTAAAGTCACCTGCTACGAGACAATTGTGTGTAAATGTTGAAAAAAGGTTATCCCAATCAGACTGAATAGTGTGGACTGATGGTGGACAATACACCAGCATTAGAAATTTAATTTGACTACAATTTAATAATTTAATACATACTACTTCTATGCCACTGTTAATAGGATTCATACTACATTCTTGCACTTTGATTGAGTTATGCACCATGATAACAACACCTCCATATTCATCATCTCGGTCTTTACGATATAAATGGTACCCACTTACGTGTAAACTGGAATCGGGTTCCAACCAAGACTCACTTATCAAAGCTATGTGAATTTTATTAAGAGAGAGCAAAAGTTTAAATTCTACAAGTTTCGGTCTTAAACTTTGTGCATTCCACTGCATTATATTCAAAGCAAAATCTTTTTGTTTATTATCCATTTGTAAATAGGGAAATTATTTTAGTAAATACCTCTTGATTTTGCACTAATTCAAAAATAAATTCTATACACTCTTTTACTACACAACTAAAGGACATTTTTACTTTATCTTCAAAGTGGTTATTTGAAAACCAAATATTTTTTATTTTACTCATAAGCTTCTTTATATTCATATTTTCCTGGCTTCTCCGATAAGTTTTTCCAGCATACTTTCCAGGATCAGGTTCTAAGTCCGAAGCCCTTTCTTCATCACAAATAATATTTTGATTAATCCGTCTCTTTTTTTTCTTTTTTTTTTTTCTTAATTGTGAGCTTGATCGGTCTGTTTGTTTTTCTTCCTCTTCAGAATTTTCCATATCATGTGCTTCATTATCCAAAAATAACGCTTCGAATGAGTTGTTTGCAGCCACATCCTTGTAAGATTTTGACAGACCTATCGTTTTATTCTCTATTGTAGTTGTTATATAATCCCTTTTTTCAATATTTTCCGAATCGTTCCTGTGTGATTTTTTATTTTCTAACCAAACTGATAGGGCTTTTCGATACATATAATTTTGATCGGACATAATCTTTCTGATCTCCTTTTCTTTGACGAACATAAGACAGGATTTATCTAGGGACATATGAGCGCCCTTGCAGTTAGTACATTTGAATTTCGTAATTTCACAGTTTTCGTGGGGACCCTCGCATTTTGGACATACAATCTAGTCTACCTGGTGAGCTTCGCCACAAATTCAGAATGCCTGGCTCCGGCAGGTGTGTACCGATGCTGCTGTGTGCCCGCGCTAAATAAGAAATACAAGGTTAAATCAAATTCGTTGATGAATTTTCACAGACGTGATGGGAATCATAAATGGGGGGTCCTGGACCAGAAAACCTCCTCGAGTGCCTGACGGCTGCTGCTCCTTCTCGATACATCTGGAGGGGACAGCAGTTGCTGGGTTGGCTTGGCTAGGGCATGCAATATCGGAAGGTTTTCAATTCCGGAACTGATTTCCGATATTGGGTACTGAACTCCGGAATTCCGGAACTGGTATTATACATTTTTCAATTGTTTAATGGGCTCGATTAGCTTTAGAGAAATGAATGGTCAAAAATTCTGATGGCCATATCTTCTAAGCTATAGGTCTTAGATGCATCGTGTTGGTACTTAAATGAAAGGGTTCGATGAGTTCTAGAGAACTAAATGGTCCAAACTTCTGATGGCCATATCTCCTAAACTATATCTCTTAGATCCATCGAGTTGGTACTCAAATGAACGGGCTCGATGAGCTCTAGCTAATCTTCTAAACTATAGCTCTTAGACCCATCGTGTTGGTACTCAAATGAAAGGGCTTGTAAAGTCTAGTTATTCTTATTATTGTTTCGTCATCATGTAAATTCTTACGAGTATCGGTGTTCTGTTGCGATGATCTGCATTAAACAGAACGACCCCGTTTTTACGGTGGTCATACGTGCCGTCCTAAGTTGGCAACACTGTTGACCGCCATTACGGAAAAGACGACTACTACCGGCGTCCGCTCCGAACACACGTACTTACCGGCGAAGCGACGAAATCTCATTGAGGTAAAATCGGGGCCCCGCGCGAGTGAATCCGTGACCTCCCTGAACTATTCACCCAGTGAGAACTCCAGCAGTCCACCCCATCGGCTCGTGAAATCAGTCGAAGAACGGTGACGTGTCAACCAATGGCTGCAGTGGAACCAGAGACGGCAGGTAAGTTGTTCTGGTTTCTTGTAATTGTCGCGCAGCCCACCGTAAACGTGACTATTGTCGGTCCCTCATGGTCTGTCCCTATGTAGTGTTCTCCTAACGGCTATTTTAGCACTTCAGGACACTACAATTATTATAAGCCTGAAGTGTCCCACTGCAAAGGGCAAAAGCCTACCTACTCTCCTTCCACTTCTCCCTGTCTATTGCTAGAAGAGTCCAGTCCTTTTGGAAGGAGTCCAGCTCATCCCGCCATCTCCGTCTGGGCCTGCCGCGTTGACGTCTGCCATGTAAGGAGACCCATTGAGTGGTCAGTTTGGCCCAGTGGTCGTCTGACATTCGGCAGATATGTCCAGCCCAGTTCCACTTTAGAGTGACAGTCTAATGTAATTAATATTATAAATGTGAAAGTATGGATGTTTGTATGTTTACAATCTTGGATCTCATAATAATGTCTGGTAGAGAACGCCTATGGCGTTAAGACCGCCTTTGTACCCAGTTGTGCCTAAAGAATTAAATAAATAAATAAATGTTATATTTGTAATCAAAACTCCGAGAAACCTTGAAACCGATATCTACCCATATTGATTTTATTTAAAAAATTGCATCCGCCATCTTGGATCTCGAAATAGAAGTTAAATTCGTAATCAGCACCCCCGAAAACCTCGAATACGATATCCATATTGATTTTTTACATCACATACTAATAAATTATACTATTATTTGTTCTATGGTTACATTAAGATTTTTTGAAAAAAACTAATAACAGCTCTAACGTATCTCACAGAAAATACAACCTAGTTTAAAATATTTCGCGAAAAATGACTCTTATATTATTGATTTTGTTTCACGTTGGAATAAAAACAAAACAAAAGAATAATAGAAAAATTTAATTAAAAAAAAAAAAAAACAACATTAATAATAATATAAGAATTTTCAATACATTAAAAAGTAATACAAAGTCTGTAGTTATATTACCCCATACACTGCTCATTCTCATAAAATGTATCATACATCACAAAAATTAGTTAAAATGAAAAAATATAGCCTGATTTTGTTAACGTAATCGCCTTTTTTTCAAGATATCAAGATTTTAAAGACACCAATCGATAGAGCGAAAAATTTCAATACAAACAATTTTAAAATACCCAGTGTTTCTGTTCTAATCTGTCTTACAATTTTTATGACTAAAAATCGTTTCGATACACGCAGTAGTCACAAACAACAAAGAAACATCAAAACTTTAATAGAGAAGATGGTTGACAGTTATCACTTGCAAAAGCAATGGTTAAAAAACCTAGTTCTAAAAATAATCAAGTCCCAAACAGCACGCTACACTGTAAAAGATAGACTGCGGAGTACTGCGTTCATTGAAACGATTTCAATTAATAAAAATTGTACGGTAGATGAAAACAACTTTTGAATTATCTATAAAGACGCTTGTCATCTTAGTCTTCCTGCAACCACAAACGTTGCAAAGCATTCGAGACGTCAGTAATATAAATTTTAATAACATACGCGATGTCATCATCATCATCATCTTTTCAGTCGAAAGACGTCCACTGCTGGACACAGGCCTCCCACAAGAAACGCCACAAAGACCGATCCTGCGGTTTCCGCATCCAGCAGATTCCCGCGACCTTCACCAGGTTATTGATTCATCTTGTGGGGGGCCTAACCACGCTGCGCCTTCCAGTACGCGGTCCCCACTCCACAACTTTACTGTCCCGTCGGCCATCCGTTCTGCGAGCAATGTGCTCCGCCCACTGCTACTTAAGTTTGGAAATTCTTCGGCAATGTCAGTTACTTTCGTTCTCCAATAATCTCTAGTAATGGTTACTTTCGCGATACGGCTTTATACGCGATGTAAACCAGTTAAACTTCATAATTATAACAAAAAAAAAAATCATTGTGATTAATTTGGAACTATAAAAAAAAATTATAACAAGAATTAGCCTTCTGGTATTTAAACATTGAGGTATAATGAACTCCATACTAGAGACCTAAACTCGATTGTTTGTAACACGCGTTACAGCGCATACACTCTAACTCACTTAGTCTATGCCAGGCCGCCACGTGCGTGCCTCGCGGTCATCATGTTGCGCGCTTTTTCTTGTTTGTATTGTAATAGCTGCTCTAGAGTCTATATCAAACCAATTAATTAATAAGGTAAAAAAAAAAACATTTTCGGTAAAATGATCACACAATCACTCACTAAATGGAATTAGTAACACATTCTTCCGTATTTTGAAGATTTCAACTTGATACCTCACCACTTTTTACAGAGTATTCGTTTGATTCTCAACTCTCAACTCAACTCAGCCTACGCAGTTCACTGCTGGACATAGGCCACTCCCAAATTGCGTCATTGATTCGTTTGATTATTATTTTTAAATTATTTTTGAATTCACTTGGTAGCCCGGTACAAGAAAAATGACATAAAGTACAAAAAGGCGCCAAAAAAGCATTATGTTTCTAACTTCTACAATGAATCAAATCGAAACATTCAATTAATTATTTGGTTTGTAATTGGCACTACAACTGGACATCACTGAATTCTCTATGGTCGGGTCAGTGACCCGTTTGTTTACCTTTGTATTTAATTGGAATATCATAGACTTTAGTACGTAGTATATTGTTCCTCAATGTATTTAAATACCTAGATATTTTTGTTTCAGATGTTCAGATAGGTTGGATTGACACTATAAATAACAAGATTCATACGTACAGTGATGATCCACATAGAATATTTAAGTTAAACATAGCTCACAATGGCAGTATGCTTTGTTGTTTATACTACATAATATACGACGAAGGGGCTGTCAAACATAAAACGTTACGTCAAGAATAAAACGTTGCTTATAATTGATTTAGATGAATCGCCAACTCCTGGTAATTCGAGCGTGAGAATCATAGGTGAGAATCTATACTACAAACAATACAGATATACAACAAAACCATACTGACACAAGTAAGTCAGCGGTGGGCATTGAATCAACGAACCATTCCCGATGCAGCAACGGCTGCCAGGAGGACATAGCGGCGGTGTCACCCCACAATGCCCCAGTAAGCCGAGGTACGAGACCTCCATTGGGGGACGCCCTTATGCGGTTTTGCAACCGCGATTTTAGTTTATAAGTTAGGTTTAGGGAATTTATTTGGCGGATGGAGTCCCTAACGGGATTCTTCGCCACCCGCCCGATTAAACAGCGTACTTGCGCACTATGCGGGTAGCTGCAAGCAAGCACAATTATGCACGTAATATTCATTTATATGCGCATTACGATGCGGCAACCCGCAGACCGCTCCGGTTGGTCGGAGGGCTGCGGCCCGAGTGACAGCCAGCCACAGCTGGTTGCTATACGCATATTGCGGCTCAGTCTGCGGCTGCCCGCAAGTGTGCACGTGGTACGTCTAGTGTTGTATATGTATCCGAACTTTATTAAAATAGAGATAAGTAATCTGTGGTGTGGATCCGAATGTCAAGTTGATGGCTTCCTGGTTAACAATTAAACATGTACTAATTTCATCAATATCTTTATTTTATTCGAGATATAACTTTTACGTAAAATGGAATTCGATACCGAAAAATTTATCATGGAAATCCAGAGTCGGCCAGCAATTTGGAACACCAAATTACCAGAGTATTCCGATAGAATTTTAAAACGAATTTTAATTTATTTAAGTAATACCTTCCTTTATGTACATAAATAACATTTCAGTGATCGAAGTGATTCCCTCATCTCATAATCTACTTTTGTACAATACTTAGCTACCTTATCGAAATTAAGACTACCTAATCTTAATACAGGGGCCTTGCTCCCCGCCTGGTTCGAGCTCTGAACCAAATCGAGCATTAGCTCATACTACATTCATCCATACATACATACTGCATTACATACATACCACAACATACTCATACTCATATTCATACTGCATTTATCTAGGAATTGACATTAGTCAATTCCTAGATAAATGCAGTACGAATTGACACTAATAACTAATTCAAATTCGATTAATACAGAACTCGATCCAGTCCGGAGTAAGGCCCCAGTTTGGGTTATTGAATCATAGCGTTATTATATCTTTACATTGCATTTCCGCACTCCGAGATCCGATGATCATGGTTAGAATGGCCGGATCCTTATGGGTCCGACGGACACGGAACCTGGATGTACATCCAGATACAACTCCGAATTATCCCCGGACCTACCCATCTCTACGATGTAGCCGCAAATCGCAACGGTTCTTCAACTGCACATTGCGGCTACCCGCACAGTGCGTAAGTAGCTTTAGGGTACCTATTTTGGGTACCGATCTGCGAGAGACCATACGAAAAAAAAAAATATTATCAACGAACCGCTTTTTAAAACAAACAGCTTTTTCATCAGAAACGAATTAACTGTTTTCCATTGGTCAAAAAGCGTTTGATAAACGAACTGGTAACAAAAACCGTATGCATTGACAAATGTTTTTTTTCAAAAAACCAAATCAATTTTATTTCAATATTCATAACGTTCAAGAAACTGTTTTAAACGAAAAACGTTAAAGTTAGAGAAAATGATAAAATAAGCCTATCAATATCCTATTAATTTTGGCCGTAAGATGACAAGCGTCATTACAGATATTTCAAAAAAAAAAAAAAATCTGCCGTACAATTTTTTATTCATTAAAATCGTTTCGATGCACGCAGTTATCACTCACAATGTCATTATCTTTTTCAGCGTAGCGTGCTGTTTGGGACTTGATTATTTTTAGAACTGTGTTTCAAACAAGTGGTAGCTACCAACCATCTTCTCTATTAAAATTAGGATGTTTTTTAATTTAAATAGCCTCATGGAGCATTCTAGGTACAGTCGACTGCATGACAGAGGTAACACTTCAATTCGGAAACCGCCCTTACTGCTTACGAAATAATGATGCTGCTAATGTCAAAGTGTTACCACCGACGTGCGGTCGACCGTACATATCGGTTTTCCTTCGCCAGGACTTGGGGTTTATCAAAACGAAGAAAATGGTTGGGTTGGTTTGTCTAGGGCATGTTCACACACTGCATACTGTGGAGCGTCTGTTCTTGACGTCAGCTATATGTTCTTTTAATTCTAGTGGCTATACTACGCTTTTTTTGCCCTATGTATGATAACCCACAATCACAATCAACCTCGTAGACCCTACATCTTGTAAGAGAATGTGACAATTCACCGGTCTGAGGAGTAGCCTGATCTTTCCTTGTGGTTTGAAACGACGAACGATTTTAATTAATAAAAAATTGTACGGTATTAGAATATTTATTAGAAATATCTGTGAAGACGCTTGTCATCTTAGTTTTCTTGCCACCACGAACGCTGCAAAGCTTTCGAAATGTCAGGAAAACCAATTTAAATTGTATACGCATAAGCCGGTTAAGAAGGATGCGGAAGGCAGAGGACCGAGCGTTTTGGCGCAACTTGGGAGAGGCCTATGTCCAGCAGTGGACTGCGATAGGCTGAGTTGATTGATTGAAGCCGGTTAAACTTGTTTTATTATAATGTATTGTGTCAATTTTATTTTCAGAACGTTCAGAAGATAGTCAATTTAATCAAGACTACATTTTCATTATAATTATAGCCGTAGTGGTAATATTCCTGCTACTGGTGATTATTATTGCAGTTAAGAAACGATGCTGTATAAAGGCCGATCTATCAGAGAGACCTCGATTACGAGTTGTAAGTATGTTTAAGGTTTATGTTACATGACACATACATGAGAAGGGGCCATTATCACCTCGCCACTTAGAGTAATAAGACGAACACCCATATTTTTAGTTGTTACCTCAAACGTTTCTAGACTAAAACTCATTCAAGGATGCTTTAGAGGGTTCTTACAATAAGGTGGCGAGCGTAGCAAGCCGCCGACCTCTCGAGCGTAGCTCTGGTCGAGTGTGCGAGGGAAGCAGCGACAACACGGGCTGTGTTGTCGCTGGAGGGAAGCGAAGGGGCGACAAAGTGAGTGTTCTGGCGGAGCAAACTCAGAAACACTTAGAAAAAGGACATATTATTTAGATAACACCGGCCTAACAACTGCCGTTCCTACCAGACGTGTCCAGAGGGACAAGCAGCTGTCAGACACACGTGAAGGTTTTCTGGCCAGCTCCCCTGACATCGATCGCCTGTTATGAGATGTCTATAGGCTGTTTGGTCGATGAAAATCGCCAACACATAGTGAGCAAGCGTGGTGATCAATGTTTTTTTTATTAACTTTATTGTACACACATACCTATATACATTATTGTTACAGTAGGAAAACTTATGTACATCGGCGAGCTTAACTCAAAAATGAGTTTTCTTACAGCAAACCTTAGAGAGAATGTTCGTTTCTTCTCTGTACAAGAAGATGCTGGGTCAATTACTTGTTGATTATTATTATTTTATGTTTAGCCTATGTTGTACCACTGCAGAAGCCTCCCTTTCCTTCATCCACTCTTTCTGGTTAAGTGGAAGTGTTCACCAGTCTTTCTTATACGCGTCAAGCTCGTATCTCCACCTTCGCCTTGGTTTTTTTTTGCCTCGTTGCGATGCTTGTTGATTCCCTGTATAATGGCTAGGTCAAACCAACTGCAGCGCATCACAGCGCAATGCGTCGCGTGACAAGATGACACGCCAAGCGGCGCTGCGCGTAGTCGTGCGACTCGCGCGCTTGGTTTGTCATCTCCCATACGATTTCATACATTCTGCCGTCATAACGAAAAAGGACGTTTCTACATAAACATCAAAACGGTGAAAAAAAATATTTTATATTTGATTTACTAAAAAATTCGCTGTGCTGAAGTAAATAAACAAAATGAAAATTTTGTGGTGCAAAAGTATGTATTAGAGTTTGATCTATCAGAATACGTATGCACATTTTTATAATGTTAATTAAATGTACTAAATAAACTAAATTTTCTTTTTCTTTTTAGTAAAAAAAATACAAGAAAATACGTGATACTGCAAAGAAAAGACGTTTCTGGCTAAATACGTCCTTTCAACTTAGTAATTTATGAAACGTCTTTACTACGTAGTGATAAGGTGTTACCAGGTTCTAGTTAACTAAGTAAAAAAGAAGTTTTAAGCCATTTGCTGCTGTTCAACGTAGTAATAGCTTTTTTTTATTTATTTTTTGCTGCGAGGAGGAAACCTTCAAAAGGCTGCCGGCCTCATGGGGGACGGAGGCCGGGTATATGTGTCTACAACATAATAATTGGGGACTTCGGGGATGTATTATGCCTCCGGAGCCCTCCCTATGTTACGCCTGTAAGGCACTTCTTAAAAGAGACTATTTGTCTCCTTGTGATCTTCCCGGTGTACATGGTGGCAAGTGACCACAGCGTGCCGCCGCCATCCCGGAAGTCACTTAGTGGACAATCTAAACGCCCGTGACCTCGAATATCGATCGGGCGGGGGGTACGACAATAGCCCTGAAGGGCTAAGTGCTGGTCCCTCTCCGGTGCCGCCTTCTCTGAGCGGGATTGGCCCTCTATCGATCCTGCTCTGCAGCCTTTTTCTTAACCATGATGGTCTCACAGAAAGAGCCTAATTTCCTGAAATTAGTAGTCTCTGCCAGCATAGCCGACACTGACACTACTACTGGCAGAGAGAGATCTTGGCCGATTTTGTCAACCAGGATCCGCCGCTCAGAGTTCCACGCAAGACACTGCGCGAGCGAGTGTTGGGCGGTATCATGGTTTGGTCACCTCCACAATGGTAGCAATTTGCCGTAGCCTCGCGTCTGATCCTATTCAGGTATTTACCGAAACAACCGAGTCTGGTGAACACCTGAGTAAGGCGGTAGGTGACGCGCCCACTCCTTCTCAGCCAAGCCTCGAAGCACGGCAGGATGGCTTCGACCACGCGCTTGTGCGCATGCTGTGGCTCTAAAAGCCACTCGCACCACCGCTCGAGTGCGTGTAGTCGCTCCTGCCGCCTCAACCTTTCAAATGCCACCACAGCCTTTCGAACGAACTAGGCGCGCACCCGCCTCGAAGGATATCGTTTTAAATCCTCGTACGATACGAATGGCCACTTTACGCTGCAGGCTATTTAACATAGTTTTGCAACGTCGGGCGCCTGCCAGGTGGACCGACGACCTAAAGAACGTGGCTGGGGGGGACTGGATGCGGAAGGCAGAGGACATAGCGTTGTGGCGCAATTTGGGAGAGGCCTATGTCCAGCAGTGGACTGCGATAGACTGAGTTGATTGGGCGCCTGACAGTCTATTTTACCACACAGATGCCCAATAAAGGGCCATCGACCGCACAACACCCGCATAGAGGCGACAAACTTCCTCCCGTGGTCCCCCGAGATTGGGCAGCAATCCGTGTAAGGCACCCATTGCCCTCTCGATCCTGGGAAACTTAGTAACATTCAATGAATATAAAAAAAGTACTTGCAGATTGTTAGATCTTTAATAACTTAAGAAGTACGTCTTACAATGATATAATCTTCTATTAAATAAAACACGAAGTGTGAGACTCAGACTTAGTTTTTATTATACAGGGTTATTTTTAATTTATTAGCTATTCTATAAGGAATGACTGTACTCATCAATTTGAACAACTTTTAGTATGGGGCCACATAGTAAGGGACCAACCCTAAAAACGCGAAAAAAAAACAGCTCATCCCTACATTGTGTTCACATAAATCGACAAAATGTAGGGATCATCAGATATTTTTTTCGAGATTTCAGGGTTGGTCCCATAGTAAAAGTTGTTCGTAATGATGAGTACAGCAATCCCTTGAAAAAAAAGCTAAAGAACTAAAAACTAAACTATATGTTTTATTTTTTGTTATTTTATTTTTGTAAATTTGATTGTTTGTGCCAATAAACACATTTTCTTTCTTTCTTTATTTCTAAAAATAACCCGGTATAGAAGATTAACATAAAAATATTTAGTAGGTATTATTATATATTTATCTATATTAACTGATGTATTTATTTGGTAAGTGTCATCTGATAGGTTTGCAGTTTAATTGGACTATAATAACACAAAGGTGGTTTGTAGTTATAGTCCAAACAGCTTGCCTAGACGCAACTGATTGTATAGTTTGAATTGCGAGCCCCACTTCACCCCGCATAACTAGCAATACTAAGTAGAAAAGACACTACTGCCACTTGCGCCTGGCTATTTTTCGTTATACTAAGATGAAAAGACACAAATATACGCAGAACAGTCTTTTCTTCTTATGAACATGCAGAAATGTCTTTTAATTTTATGATCAAGTACATATTTTGTAACAAAATAAGACGTTTCTACTTAAATGCGTCTTTTCAACTTAGTAAACGTTAGAAATGTCTTTCCTATTTAGTAATATTCGAGTCATTTTGCTGATGCGTCTTATTTAAAAGTTAAATTTATAGGGTTGCGTTTAGTTTAAGCGAAATATAAAAATACTAGTAGATGCGTCTTTTTTTACTGATGCCTAATATGTATTTAACTAAATTTTGAAAAAAATGCAGATACGTCTTTTTTCCTTATGACGGCAGCATTACAAAGTTACCTTGCAGCAGGTGACGTTTTACTAATGGTAGGCCACGGCCGACGGCTTGCGACCACCCACCGGGCAAAGACATGCCGCCAAGCGACCTTGTCGTGCTCCGGTACGATGCCCGGTTTAGCCACTTGAGAGGATGGGTCGAAATATTTCACTGTAATTCTCTCACCTTTGCTGGGCAAGCATGAATCATCGTCGGCCGCACCTTCGCATAACATCAGGTGAAGTGGCGAGCAAGTGATCTCAATCGCAAGAGTATAAAAAAAAATGAGTTGTATTGTATGAAATCGTATGGGAGATAACACACTAAGCGCGCGAGTCCTACGACTGCGTGCAGCGACGCTTGGTGTGTCATCTCCCATACGATTGTCGAGCGACTCGCGTGCTTGGTGTGTCATCTCCCATACGATTTCAAACATTACAACGTCACCTGCTGCAACGTGACGCACTGCGCTGTGATGCGCTGCAGTTAGTTTGACCCAGCCTTAAATAAAATTATGTTTTTTTTTCAGCCGCACGAACCATTTTACTTGAATTCACTATTCCGAAGAGAATGCGAACAAGAAATTGAGGCAAACGAACAAAATCATTATGAAGAAATTATATCTTAAGAGCCGTACTACAAAAAACCGGCCAAGAGCATGTCGGTCCATGCTCAGTATTATAGGGTTCGTAAGTAGGTGTTACAAACAAATCAAATAGAATATTAATCATGGCTATTTTAGTTTTTGCAATAGACGGCAGCATTGGCGACTCAGAGTGTTGTTAGTAGCCGCCGCTAGATGGCGCTATAAAGTGCCAAATGCAATAGACGGCAGCATTGGCGAATCAGAGAGTGTTGTTACTAGCTGCTAGGTGGCGCTGTACGGCACCAAATTTAAGAAGTGTGTCATTTCAATATAACACAAAGTTACCTTTTGTGATTTTTTTATATAGAAAGTAGCTAAAGGAGCATTATTTGCTATGATCATTTTTCTCTAAGGTAAATGACCTTTGAACTAGGACGTTTTAAGTATTTTTCAGTTTTCTCTCTATAACTCAAAAATTTATAATCAAATTATACTCGAAATAATTTTAAAAGAGAGTTTTTACAAAGGTCTAGTATAGTATAGTATATAATCTTTATTGTGTCAACAGTGGTACATTACAGTTCTTATAGGTACAAGATTGGATCAGCACAGTTTACCTATTTAGGCATACAATAAGATTGAAGGCTACGTATGTTTTTGGTCATGAATTACATAATAGTTCATAGGTAGCCTCCGACTGCGTGTTGATAAGTCTTGTTTATATCTTTTCTGTTATTTTTACACGCAGTCGGGTTTTTTGTTTTAGTATATAAGTATTATATCCATTGTCTAGTACCCATAGCACAAGCTCTGCTTAGTTTGGGACTAGATGGTGCTGTGTAAAAATGTCCCAAAGATATTTATTTATTTATTTATTTAAAGTTAATTAATTTTTTTATTTTAATTTTTTTAGTTTTGTCATGTTTTATTTATCATACTATTAATATTTTTTTTTGTAAGTCAAATTCATTTTTAACGTTGAATATTTTGTTGTTTTTTAGCATTTTTCTTTCCAAATTACATTTAAACATATAAGTTGTATATATATTTGTAAAGCATTTATAAAACCCTTTATTTTGATACCCCACTCGATAGTTTTTGAAGGAAAAAAAAATTTTTGAAGAGGTAATATGGCGCCAAAAAGCAGCCATTTTAATTTTTTAAATTTTGATGTACCCAGTGTCACTCTCCGACACCTCTCAATCTCAAATCCATCAAGCCGTTTAGGCCACAGAGCGTGCCAAAGAAATATACATACATACATAATATGTATGTATGTAATACATACATACACTCGAAAAATATAACCCTCCTTCTGGCGCAGTCGGGTAAAAATTACACTTTTTAGGACATACTGCCAGTCTTTGTACACGTGCGCACTGTGTGTCCGCTATACACAGAGCTCGTACAATGCTCTGCGTGTCCAATATAACAACGCACTCAGGATAATGTTGGGGCTACCGCGCTACTGCACAAAGAGAGTATAATACTATTTCAGTGCGTCGGGCATGTTCGCGGAAGCACGTGTGTCAGTTTCATTTCATTTACCCCATTTTCACACATTAAATATTATATTTTAAGGACAATATGTAGCAATGTAAATAAAACATATTTTTCTAATGATACGTTTAATAAAAGAGAATAATACTAAAAACGTTTGTGTTGTGTTCATTTTCGGTAGTACTGTCTTTTCTTACCGATTCTGGGTATACCATCTAATTTAGATATAAAGTTTGATGGAATCTTATCTTTAGGTACTTTTCATTAACAGACCTTATTCAATTTGTTTTCTGGTTTATGCCGGAGAAATTATACATACGTGATACACGTGATCACGAGTATCATATAATAGTTATCTCCTCCAAGTCAATATATAAGGCGTAGTTTGTTCGAAAGTTGCCACGCATGAATCGCAAGTAAAATTGTGATTACAACCATTCTACTCTTATCTATTTCTGTGGTCTGAGGATTAGACGAATGCTTCCAATCGCGGCTCACAAACACTGTGGGTGGAATAGTAGGTACTCCATTGCTATTTAGTATTCCTTTTTTCTGGCTTCAGTCACTAGTTCTACGCGCTCTGTCTACCTATCTTATTCTTTTGGTCTGAGGTACGTGTATCATTGGATTGCGTAACGATATTAATTTAAAATAATCGCTATAATAGTACATTATGACACAAGTGAGCTAAGATGTTCATTGTGCTCGAGGCTGAATTGCAGCCCGAGCCAAAGTCGAGGGCGTAATATAGCCGAGAGTTACCCACCCTTACTGGACCCTTACTGGGCACTGCAAGCTGAATAAACACCTTCACAGGATGGATCTCAGTGATACCACAGTTTGCAGGTTTTGTCGCGAAAAAGATGAGACGCCCATCCATATCCTATGCGAGTGTGATGCAGTGCACCATATAAGAAGCAAGCATCTTAGAGGCCACGTCATCTCAACGCAGGAGATCAAATCCTCCTCCCCCAAAGTCATAGTCGACTTCATGATTGACTTGCAGCTTGGGGAAGTGCTGTAATGCTGCAAGAGGCGTCACAATAGATCTTACCAGGTCGCAGTGGCTTAAGGGACGTTCAAGACGCCTACCTCTTTCCTCAAATAATAAAGATTGGGAATTCTTTAGACCATAACACAAAACTACACAACATATTTCGTCGTGATAGCAACCTTGTATCAAGTCGTCAAACGCCAGCCGCTCGCGCATCTATCACGCCATAGGTATCAACAATACTGGCAATACTCAAGGTCATCTTCATCTCACCTTATTCCCGACCATGTAGAGGGCAATCCGCGCGGTGGCTATAAGGCCACGAGGCCCGACGTTTCCACTTTCATTAGTCTTCTCCTAGCTTTGTATTAGGTTATCATAGATTTCCAATAAAACAAATGACTCATGAAACCTATAATTATTTTTCTCAAACATGCTTGGAAATTTGAACATAATTTTGACAACCTTCTTCGAGATAAACCGAAATTGCTGTACTGATCAAATACACGCGACGAGCGGCCGGCAATGTTAGTATGAAAATCAATATCTGTCCACTGAGGTTATATGTAGTACGTAGTACATATTACCTCAATGTATCTGTCCTGTTTAGCAGCCAAATAAATTACTATGAAAACTAATAGTATATGTGTCGTGTAATTTAAAAATGGAACGAACTTTTTACTCCGAAAAACAACAACCAAGGAAGTTACATACCAAAGATTTTATTTAAATTTCGAACTCGTTTTCAAATATAGCTGTATAATAAAAAAGAAAACAAATTAACATTGACGCGTGAAAAATTATTGTTGTTCGTCATTGATTCTAGAATTTACGTAGGTACTACTATAGTTTGAATTTCGAGCATTATTTGAGAAAAGTACTATAGTAGTGTAGTGCCTTTGCCGCAACCAGGCATTGATGGACTCACATATGTTATTTTCACGTTTGTCCATCAATGCTCCTGTTGCCGGCCACGGCAGTAATGTATTATATTAGCGTCACGTGGCTTTAGTACTCCAATGATATGAGCGTAGGGAGATTCTTCATTACAACATGGCCGTTGATCACCATGCAGAAGATCGAGGTCCGCATATAAAACTCTGTTTGCATTGGACTGAAAACATAAACTGAATGTTATTTAACAAGCAGAAGCAGATTTAGTTTTATTTCAAAGTACAGTCCAAGAACGAAAAGGTTCGTCAATTTTCAAATTGATTCCTTTAAACGTGTCGCGAGTACATGTTACCTTTTCAAACTGCGAATGAGAGATAATTAGGCGGGTGTACGTACACACGGCTACACATCAAGCTGTACTAAACCAGTAAAGGCTGACCTCGCGTTGTAAGGAAAACCTATACAATGCGAGGTCAGCTTATACTGGAAATGTACAGCTTGATGAGTAGCCGTGTGTACAACTGTCATTATTGTTATCTGCCAGTACAAGCAAAAATATACCTTAATGTGACGAACCTTTTCTTTCCTCGACTGTACATGTATATAAACCATATTGCAAGTCATTAGATTTTAATAATACTCACATCAGTATTCAGTTCTAGCGTTACTTCTGAGTTCGAATTCGTGCGATAAAATCTTTTGAATAAAATAAAAGTCACTAATATTAAAAAAAATATCCCTATCACGGCTGCGACAGTGTAGTATACTGTGTATTCAACGGGAGAAGCTGGTGTGACATTACCTGAAAACAAAAGAGAACATAACATAACATCACGCCTGTATTTCCCCGAAGGGGTAGGCAGAGGTGTATAGCACACCCACATTTCGCCAGTTATGTTATAGTCCCATGTAATAGGGTGCGAGCCTATTGCCATTAACCGGGCACAAATCCAGACTCCGGGCTGCTACTGAGAATTTCCTAATGAAAAAACCCAATAACACTTTGCCCGACCCGGGAATCGAACCCAGGACCCCACGCTCAGCAGTCGCGCTTGCTACCACTAGACCAACGAGGCAAACTAAACAAACAACCACAACAACAACAAAACAAAAGAGAAATATTAGGTTCTGTGTTGTGTGTACATAAATAAATAAATAAAATAAATAAATAAACAACGAGAAAACCAGAAAGGTATGCTCAAAGGACTGTGAATATTGAATAAACCATCCCTTGTCCACTAGCGAGTGGCGTTAAGGTGCTGCATTGAATTTGCAACCGTCCCTTTCTAACATACGGCAAATTGCGCGTGTGAGAACAGAGCGGAATCGCGCTGTTTTGATGTTATTTACATTTTTGCAAATATCTCAGCAAATAAACATTTAAATAAAAATCTGTTACACTAGAATTTAGATATGTACAAGATATACGTGGGACACTCAGAAAGTTTTGCGAAACTAAAAAAAAATGTTCTATACGTACATATATTTTTATCAAATCTTTTCAAAGTACTTTCCACCAGCCTCTATACAAAGATTCATGCGCCTAAACCAGTTTTCAAAACACTTTTTCCAGTCCGCCGCAGACACCTCGTTTACAGCCTGCTCGAACGCAGCCAGCGCATCTTCCGGCGACGAAAATTGTGTCCCTTTGAGCTGATTTTTTATTTTTGGGAATAAAAAGAAGTCACACGGTGCTAGATCAGGGCTGTAAGGAGGGTGACCCAGGAGTTTGACTGGCGTGCTGTCCAGGAAGTCCCTCGTTTTGAGTGCGGTGTGCGCAGGTGCATTGTCGTGGTGGAGCAGTAGCCCGCGGAGCCCTGTGTTTGGTCGCTTGTTGCTTATAACAGAGAAAACTTCTGGCAAACATTTGGTAGTATACCATTCGGCATTAATGCTTCTTTGATCCCGTAAGGGAATTGATACCAAGTGGCCAGTCAAATTAAAAAAGCTAGCGATCAAAATCTTACCCCCGCTTCTAGATCGCTTCACTTTGGTAGGCGTTGGCTCATTTTGAAACACCCAAACAGTCGACTGGCGCTTGGTTTCTGGGTCGTATTGATAAATCCAGGACTCATCACCTGTAACGATGTCGTAAACACGCCGAGACGAGCCTGCTTCAAATTTGTTAAGCATATCACGGCACCATTCCACCCGGGCCTGCTTCTGAGCATCGGTGAGGTTGTGCGGCACCCAGCGTGATACTATCCTCCTCACGCGAAGATGGCTGTGTAGAATCTCGTGAACGCTTCCCGATCCAATCTTCAATATGTGTTGAATCTCCTGATATGTAATTCGCCTATTGTCTTGGATTAAATTTTTCACTGCTAGCACGTTTTCTTCGGTAACAGCCGTCAAAGGGCGACCGCTTCTTTCGTCATCCCCCAAAGTTGGTCGACCGCGCTTGAATTCGTTATACCAACGATACACGGTTGCCTTGGAAGGGCCTTCATCCATGAATGCCATTTGAAGTCTATCGTACGATTCATCCGGTTTCAGGCGACACTTGAAATCGTATAAAATCATAGCTCTAAAATGTTCCCGGCGCAGATCCATATTTCAGTGAGACACAATACTTTGAATTAACTCGCAAAAAATGTGGAGGGAAATTTTGAAATTGGAACTTACTTATTTTTACTTATAAATAATCATATTTTCGAAAAACATTATAACTGGCCAGTCTCCCATATATAAAAACTTTTTTTCGCAATACTTTCTGAGGGGCCTGGTATCTTATTCACAAAAAACACTAGTAAAAACTATTGGAATTTCTAAATGCAATGTGAAATAGTGCAAAAACAGACATTACTTACTTACAATAAACCTATCCAGCAAATTTAATTAAATCGGGTTTTCCCTATACCAAAATCTAGTAAATATAATGAAAAATTAGATCAACGTCGTATCCACAAATGAAAATATTTTGATTCTAAAATCCCTATTTTTCCCAATGCCAACCCCTTAAACCATCAATATGTTGTCAGCTTTTTTTTTTTTTTTTTTTTTTTCTCCGTGGGGAAATCCTCATGGACGCACTCCGCCCGGGGTAGGCGGAGCCAGTGTCGGACTCTTACCGACTAAAACCACCACGGTGTTCCTTCAACTACCTTAGCCGGGGGCGTGGGAACCCGTGAGTATTCACACAACCACCCCCGACAGGTCCTGGCCCGCCTCAAGCAGGCGAGCCCCTTCTCCCCGTGCGGCCTAACGCTGGCCGCACCCTCCTCGGTGGCGCACACGGAACACTGCACGCCACTTCACCTCATGGGCCTTTACCAGCTGCGCCAACTACGCCGGCTTTGCCAGCTACGCCAGCTGCTGGTCGGGCAGCAGACTACCCCGAGTCTGCTGCTCGCAGACCCTACCTCCCGTAATTTTTTATAGAGGTTTTCTTCCTCGCGGTCCGGGCGGTGAAGCCAAGACCCTCGGTCCCAAGAGGCGCGAGAACACTACTCAGCGGGCACTCCTGGGGTTACGAGATCGACGGGGGCAGGGAAGGACAGTCCCCCCGCTGCCTGCCCAGTGGCAGGGTGAGTGTACACCGGGCCCGCCCCTGCTCCTCCACTGTGCCCTCTGTTGGCAACAGAGGGACACGTGGAGCAACTCCCCTCTGGCCCAGAACGGGCCCCTCCCGCGCCAGAATATTCGCCACAGGCAATAAAATCCCTCCAAGGTTAATCCCTAGAAAGGATTTTACTGCCTGTGCCCAGGATGCACCGGCCAAACAGCTGCCGTTCCCTCCAGACGTGTCCAGAAGGACAAGCAGCCGTCAGGCACACGTGGAGGTTTTCTGGCCAGCACCCCAATATGTTGTCAGCTTCAACATCTTATCTTATCTCTTCATCCTTTAGTTTCTAGTGTTGTGCCGGATTGTTGAAAGTGTATATCCGCGGATATGGATACGGATAATTACTGTCTAAATCCGCGAATACAGATATGGAACTCAACTGTCATAGTATTTCGAACACTGCCAGCGCCAGTGCGCATGACCTTGAACTGACAGTTGACGCTTTGCCTTAGTACTAGCACAGTATAAAGAGATACATCTTTTATTATTGATCATTTCAGCCGAAAGACGTCCACTACTGGACAAAGGACTCCCCCAAAGGGGATATGCCATAATCGCCACGCTTGGCAGGCTGGTTGGCGATCGCAGTTGGTTGTTTAAAAACTCAGAGAACGCCAGAGGATGGGCAGCAGCCCATCCTCTGGTAAATCCATCCTCTGGTCTGGCTGGTGGTCTGGTGGTATTTATTATTATTATATCTTTATTTGCATAAAATCTGGTACATACAGTATATGGTAACATTTAAATTTATAGAACAGCCACATTTTGTTATAATAAAATAGCATGCAAACTGGAAAGAGGAGGAAGTTACTTATTAATATACAATAAAAATATTACGGTGTGTGTCAAAGTTATAAACCAAATAAAAATGGCATAAAATTAAGTATAAAAGTCACATTTTTCCCCAATAAAATAGAATACAATTAATTAATATGCAGTAAAAGTCAAAAATTTCAAGGTGATACTAGTAATATCGCAACGTGTTTTGACTTGAACTGTGCGTGTTTTTGTTTATAGTTTTGTGTGACACAGGCATTATATTTTGATGGACACAGGATAGCATAGTTTAAGTTTTTGTTTTTAGAGACGTTATAATTTCAATTAAATAATAATAAATAATAATATGTGACTTTAAGGAATAAAAATAAAAGTAAAAGATTAAAAGAGCCTCCACGAGTGACGATATTTAATTAATCGTCCGGCGCACCCTGGGCAGTCAGACCCGCTACCAACCTGCTGACTGGCTAATCTTTTCCCCACGGCATGAGCTATTACATTATGTAGCTCATGTCGAAACGATAGAAGTAGAAATGTAAAATATCCGTTTAGATCCGACAAAAAGAAAGGGATACGGATATAGAACTTATGTTTACCTCGGATATCGACGGATATGGATACGGATATCCGGCACATCACTAACGGCCAAAATTAATATCCAATCTATCCACGATTTACCTACTAGAGATAGGAATTTGACATAAGCTTCATACAAAATATGTCAAATTTCTATCTCTAGTAGGGTAAATCGTGGATAGATTGGATATTAATTTTGGCCGTATAACAAAACACTGCGAATACTAATCCGTCGGCGAATATTTGTAACTATAGTAATAATTATAAATATATAAATAAATAGCAGTGATAGCCTAGTGGATGAACGCTTGCCTTCCATGCAGGAGGGTGCGAGTTCAATCCCGGCCCGCACCTCTGACTTTTCGGATTCATGTGCGGATCAGAATTTGATTACAAAACATCGTGAGGAAACCTGCACACCAGAGAGTGCTTCATACAGTTCTCAATGGTGTGTGTAGTCCACCAACCCGCACTAAGCCAGCGTGGTGGACTAAGGCATTACACTTCTCATACTGAGAAGAGGCCCGTGCCCAGCAGTGGGACAGTAATGGGCTGATTATGTTATGTTATAGTAATAATTAAATGGCCGCTAATAATAGCAGTCATTGTGAGTGCCACCACCCCCATGTTCAGTGGTATACGAGAACAGGCTGATAGCACAGAGAAAAAAGGTAACACTTACCGCTCGGCTCAAAACTTGACGATCCCGTGTCTTCATATAAAAGTACTGTTTTATTTGATACAAATCGATGTATGTGCTTCTCATAACTTCCGTCGAATATGATGTAGAACAAACAACACAGTACGCTGCCATTGTCCGCCTTTTTGAAATTCTTATGGACATCTGCTGTGTTAAATGTATTTATTTTTTGCGCTGTAGTATTTATAAGTCCTACTTGTGTATCTGTAAATATGGAACACGTCACATTTAAGACTTACTCGTAGAAGGGATCTTAAAGAAAAAACCGGACAAGTGCGAGTCGGACTCGCGCAGTAAGGGTTCCGTACCACTCATTGACCTGATACACCATAGAAACTGATTTAATTTACTAGATTCATCAAAAGACATCAATGCACAGTGCGCGAAATATAATTTTATGCATTTCTTTCTCAGGTACCTCCACATATGTCTATGTTTGTCCTATTTTTAGTATTTGTTGCTAAACTACAAATTATACTTGCTGCCCAGTCTTCGATTCTTCATATATTTATTATGTAGTACCACTATATTCCATTGTTTTACGCGAATATTGAAAGTCCAGAAAAAAAAAAAAAACTTTGTTCTGGCAACTCTAACTTATGTCATTCACTATTTTCGCGTTGTTGCGCGGACGACGTTTTTTACGAATGAAATTATTTTCAAGTGATTTTTGGTGTTATGTTAAGTTTAAAGTAAACAAAACACGATGCCAAAAGACGAATTAAGGAAAACATTGGAGAAGCCGGAGAAGAAGCGGAAAAAACGCCAAAAATATCGAGTTTGGTGGGTGTAGTGTGTTGACGCCGGAAGGAGAAATACCATTGATAGAATGTTAATATAGTCTATCACCGAATGATATACCAGATCTAACTGAGAATATCATGAAAAAGGATACAGGTATGTGTTTCAGGTATTTTTTCAGCTTTCAGACCAATAGCAAAAAATTATATGGCGCCATTTTGTCTGTCTCTGTGCTCTGTCCTTGTAACATGTAAGTTCGTGTTACGACAGGTCCTCCAGTGGAGTGAAAAGCACATAAACATGTATATCTAGAAGTTCTATGATATGCACGTATACCTTATGTCTCACGAGAGAAGTAATGGATACGATAAGATCAGTGATCTTTATGTTATAAGGCTTAGTAAGTCTATTATGTACTATGTCTGCTTCGTAAGGGCCCACGGTTTCCAATAAACTGTACTATAAGCTACAGGAAATACTTGTAATATGAAAACGCATATTATGCTGATGAAAATCACCCTGAAATAATGGGTAGTAAATATCTTAACAAAAAAGAATACAGAATAATGTAAGCAATGAGCTTTCCAAAAAGTATTAAATACCAAGGAGCTTGACTTTATTATATGATGCCCCGAAGCTCAATATAGTTTTTTCAAGGTAAACCTTGTAACTCAAAACTTGTTGACACAATAGATTGTGAGACCCAATTAAAGACAAAGACAAAAGTGTGGATTATCGCTAGCAGCAGTTGGTAGTTTGGGAACAGCTTTTAACATGAGATTAGTGGTTGTCAATTGGCCATTAGCAGCGACCAAAATACAAGAACCATTGTAATGGTATATTATAATAGATGTTTCAAGATAGAGTGATATGTACTAGATACAACACAAATTAAAAATGAAAGAAAGTTGATTTCTTAATAAAGGTACTATGAAAGCATCAAATTCAATGTCATGAGACAGTTTTTTCTTCTTGGAGAAAAGTTAGAACTAGTAGTGATAACTAAAAATCATGCTATTAATAAAGCAACACCCTCTAGTCTTAAAGAAACGCCAACTTTGCTTCATTCAAGCCTGTATATATAAAATAAGTATACAATGATAAGGAAAACTTCAAAGCCCCCTGAACTGGACTCAGACTAAAAAGGGGAGGGGGGCAGGTATCAACAGAGGACCCCTGGAAGGTACTACGAGTACCAGCAGAAAAATGCAAGTAAGGTACATGAACTGGAATCTGGTTCAAACATAAATGTTTTATTGATTTTCAATATTAATTGTTCGGCAAATAAACGTGTTATATGTTTTTGGGAAGAAATCACACAGGATAAAGTTATCTTACTGTGGATAAACAGATTAATAATCTCTTCTTAAGAAGAGCATTATACATGCCTCATACATAAATTGTTTATGTATGACTGAATTCAAAAATTTTATGACTGAAACAATAATTTTATTGAAGAAAATTTATAGATTTTGAGGTTATTGCTAAATGCAGCCTGTCAAAGGAAAGTTTTAAACAAATAAACATTTTGATTGATAGATTGACTGATTGATTGATTTTATCACAAACATGTTTACTGTAGCCAACTAAACCAAATGGAGATTAAACTAAACAAATTTGTACATGCAGAAAATTTTCAATGAAAAAAAATAAGAACATTATAAAAACAAATTTCTAGGAATGGTTACATATGCGCTATTGATTTAAAGGATGCATACTTTACAGTTTTCATAAAAAATCAAGACAAAAGATACAATAATATGGTTTCACTTCCAAAATAATATGAGTTTAATTACACTTGTTTTGGTTTGCATGCTGTTTCCTGACTTACAAAAAATCTTTTATGCTCTATTTAAAAAAGTGGTTTTAAATCAATGATTTATTAGCTTGATAATATTAACTGTATTGGAGCACCATCATTTTGGACAAAAAAGATTTGGTAAACATGAAGGATATGATCTTGTCAGTGAATGATGATTCTGATGATCGATAATTCACAATTCTAATTACTCAACCATAAAAAACTGCTCATTGAAACTTTAGCAGCTTTGCCATGTTGTAAGTTATGTTTTTTTTTTGAAACACATGACTTATAAAATCAAAGATGTGAGAAATTACTTAATTATAATAATGACTTTGATTCAATTATGTAAATAAATACAGAGTATAAACAAAAATTTCTATGGTGGAATAAATTACATGAAAACTACAAAAAAGTGTATTAAATATTTTAATTATTGAAATTTATGCTGGTAGGTAGATATCTAACTACATCTGGTGCTGGTTGAAAAATATTTTGTAATTATTATACTACAGCAAATAGTTTTTCTTGAATAAGAAAAAACAAGTCAAGTCATCATATTTACTTTGAGTTTTAAGTTACTTTATCGGATTAGGTACAAAGTTTTGCTTATGAATAAAAATTCTGTCAAATTATTTTACACATAAACAATACTACAGCTATTATGAACTCACAATATTATTATATTATTTGAATGAGTAAATATTCAATTCCTAAAACTTGATTCCCTAGCTAGGAAGGGATATTAGATATTCACTTCATGTGAAAATTCAAAGACCACAAAGAAGCTGATCTTGAATCTAGGAGTAAAAATATTAATTGTAAGAGAACTACCTGTCGGCTATAGCTTTTTTAGCAAGACTGTTAGTTTTCAGACTGTTTTGATGTATTTGCTGCCAGAGGCAATACTAAAAATAGGGAGCAAAGGGATCTATGCAAAGAACTTTTATGAAATGTACTTAATTTGCTGAAACATTATCCACTGCCTATTTTATGCATATCCGCCATTATATGTATGTATGTATATAATAATAATGGGGTTGATTAAGAATTTGGAAGAATCTTAAGTTCTTTCCTCATATGGATCTCACAACCCTGGTGTCAATTTATTACTTCAATGGCTGTATTAAGAATAGTTTTTTGAACCTTTAAGTCAATTATTGTTAGTTTCAGACAACTTCACCCTCTTTATGATATCTTTATTTTAATATGAGATGAGACAACTGAAGTCATGGTATTATCACTGTCAGATAAAGCGATTAAACAATACTCAATAACACTATAAAGGTGTTGGGTTTTTTCTGTAAAGGTGAAGGAATCTTTGAATTATAATTATTTCAAATATATTCAAATTCCTTACAGAACAATTTAAGTATGATGCTTCATACACTTCACTCAACTCCGCTAGATCAGCATTATCATTGATAATAGATTCTTAGGTAGGTACAGATGTTCAAATAAAGAGATATTTCAAGTGTATTTTTTAAACTATGACCAAGTCGACCAA
Organism: Asteroscopus sphinx; assembly: GCA_949699075.1. Lineage (NCBI taxonomy): Eukaryota > Metazoa > Arthropoda > Insecta > Lepidoptera > Noctuidae > Asteroscopus > Asteroscopus sphinx. The sequence goes on from OX453032.1 coordinate 5,779,843, forward strand.
AATACAAAGGTACTTGGGATCCATCATTGGCCCTTAATTTTTTATTTTTTCTTGGTTGATTATCAAAGAAGTTGTTCTTACATATTACTTGGTAGGTTATACTGTTAGCACTTAGAAGTGCACAAATAATACAGACATTATCTGTTAATACACTAAAATATACAATTGATTTTTTCATCTTATTGTGTCAATGGTTCATAAAAGTACCTATAACAAGGTAATGAAAATTGTGACACAGGGGTACAGTTAAAAATAACTTGTTAAAAATATCTGTACATTCCAGTAGAAAAACAACAGGTGTGTATTATGCTACCTTATTTCCTTTGGGACCTAAGTTTTGTTTTGTTATGACATTAAGATATCATACAAATTATCCATAGACACTGGAAAAACCAGAGTTAGGTAATACTGAAAATTGTTAATCAGTTATAAAAAACCTCATAAATAGTAACAAAACCATTAGTCATAGGATTAAACAAATAATGATAGACAGTGGCATAGACATCAAGAAATGTAGGTACCTCAAGGTCATGCCTTCACCTCAATGGCAAATAGGGAAGGTGTAACATAAAGTTTCAACATCATTAGAATATACCTCTAATAAAATAAAATAAAATAAAAATTACTGCTAAGACCTTGTGCAATGTTCAGACTGATTATTAATTATGTAATCTTATAATAATAAAGAGTACCTACTGGTACAAGTCGACTTGTGATTTTAAGTAAATAAACAATAGTTAAGTTGATAGTTTCAAAATGATTAATATTGCAATAAAAGGTTGATTTGAAATTTCTGATATTTTAATTATCTCGGAATGTTCAATACTTATGTAATTTCCAACTTCATCTCTAAACATCTACATAATAAATATATGAAGAATCGAAGACTGGGCAGCAAGTATAATTACTAAATTAAACGAACTTACCTAAGTGAAGTTCTATTGTAATTATACGAGCTGACCAGTCATCGATAGTAGTTTCCCTCCCAAACCCAAAACAAAAATTTGTTTACCCTTTGACTGAAGTTAGGAAATTACAGTATTTATAGGTATGTAATCTAAGCGGAATGTGCTAAGTTTTTTTATTGCAGATTGCTCTAAATAGAATGACATAAGTTAGAGTTGCCAGAACAAAGTTTTTTTTTTTTTCTGGACTTTCAATATTCGCGTAAAACAATGGAATATAGTGGTACTACATAATAAATATATGAAGAATCGAAGACTGGGCAGCTCGTATAATTACAATAGAACTTCACTTAGGTAAGTTCGTTTAATTTAGTAAATATGCACTATAATCTGACCAAGTATGACGCTGGTATATATTACCAGCGAAGATAGAACAGGAACAAAAACATTGAAAAAAGTGCATGTTTATTGAGGTTTCTTCCCATACGGGGACCCCCTTTGGTTTTAGACTTTATTTTTGTTTTTAGTATTTATAGTGATACACCTCATAACAACACATATTCTAAGAAAATTTCAACCGGTTACCTATTACCGTTCAAAAGATACAGCCCTGTGACATACAGATGGACGGACGGACGGACGGACAGCGTAGCGAGAGTAATAGGGTCCCGTTTGGCACCGTCGGGTACGGAACCCTAAAAACATAGGCCTATTATACAAGAGCGTTGTTACAATTATTGTAAAAAAAATTTCTTGTAAATGAAATTGCATAAAAATGCTCATGCAATTGAGAGCTTCAAGACACTTTAAATTATGAAAAAAAAATGTGTATTGATTTATTTTCGTATTAAATAATAACTGTGCATAACATTAACCCCCAGTTTCCGAAAGGCTGATCAACGGAAAAATTAACTAATCAGCTGTCAAATCTCAGAACAAGCGATGTAATTGGTAGTTACTTCAACATTTTTGCCGGCCAATCACAGATGCTGACATTAGATTTGACAACAGATCAAATTGATCATCCTTCCAGAAACTGGGGGGTGTGTCTAATCAAATTTAAGAAAATTTACCTTCATAATTTTTAGAAACATAAATTAATTTGAACCTTTTAATAATAGATAAATAAATAAATTGCTTATGATATACTCACACTGTGTTCGAATTAAATATTCTGTGCAGTTAAAGTAAACATCTTTTGTGTCTGAATACTTTAATGTTATAACATTGTAGTCTTCAACTAAAACAAATGATACAAAATATTATTCAGAATCATAGAGTTATTATACTGAGTATGGAAATGTCTTTGTTCAGAATTAAAGTAGTAAACGCCTTTTTATGCATCACAATATAGGTACCCATTTTAAAGTTTGAATTGTTTCTGTAAAATTGACATATTAAAATGACTTAAGGATACCTTACAAAGAGTATATAACCATTATTTCGATTCATTCACACGAGATTTCATCAAAAGACATCAACGCCCCGTTCGCGAAATATGAATTTTTGCATCTATTTCTTACGCAGGGTACCACCACATAGGTCTATATTTGCCCTATTTTTAGTATTTTTTGCTAAACTACATAGTATGCACTATAATCAGACCAAATTTGATGCTGGTATGTATTACCGTGTTGAAGATAAAGCAGGATCAAAAATGTTGAAAAAATTGCATGCTTTTCGAAGTTTCGTAATTAAGTTAGAAGTATCTGGGGACTCCCTTTGGTTTAAGATTTTTTTATTTTATTTGTCGTAATAGGCAACAGTAGTACCACATATTCTGTGAAATTTCAACTGGTTATATATTACCGTTACAAACATACAGCCCTGTGACAGACAGACGGATGGACGGACGGACGGATAGCGTAGTGTAGTAATAGGGTCCCGTTTGGCACCCTTCGGGTACGGAACCCTAAAAAGGAATGGTAAAATCTCCATCTTATAGCAGCGCCTGTTTACTTCTCCGCCAAATTTTAATAGTGATGCTTGCATTGCTGTGTTTCGGTCTGAAGGGTACGGGTGCCGGTGAAATTACAATCACATGAGACTTTCCATCTTCATGTCTCAGTTTTGCGAACCGACTTTCGGTACCATTTAGGCAACAGACTAGGTGGTATTGGAGTTGTTATGGGCAAAGGTAACCGCTTAACATCAGGTGGGCCATTAGCTCGTTTCGCCATCCTATACTATTAAAAAAAACGGGTACTTACTAGATTCATTCGTAAGTAAGGTTATCAAACCCTTGTTTAATGATAAGTACTTGTTGACAGTTGTTGACTTTTGATTATTAATAACAACAGTATTATTATCAAAAGTTTCTAGTGTGATAATTAATTTTGTTAGTTTTGCTCGCGTTAGTGGGATATTACCAATCAATGATTCTGCAACATATAAAAAAATTTACAAGTACGCATCACACATGTCCCGTCCGCAGACAGACAGACAGGTCGATGGAAGTATAACAAGAAAGTAAAACGAGTGTGCTTTAGACGACACGACTGAAGTAAAATTAAAAAAAAAAATCGCACCTCTCTCTCTTGACCCTACAGTAATATACGAAACGTAACTCTCTCTCTTTCTTTCTTCACTAACTTATATATCACTCTCAACTTCCGTTCGCCTCGCCCGATAACACTTTTCGTAACGCATTCACCAGCTTACTTCCCAAGTCAAGCGTGCGTAAAGAGGTTTTAATTCAAAAATGTGTTTATTGACACAAACATAATATTATAAACTTTGATAACCTCTATACTTCGTTATTCCCGCCATTTTAAATGTTGCTAATGTTGCTAGGGTCGCAAAAAATTCGTACGTGACCTTGAGTGACCTTGACCGTGACCTTGGGGGCTTGCTAGTTATGACAGATCGCGCAAGATGGCCGTTGCCAGTATAGAGGTTATAAACAAAAGAGGGACATAGGGAAGATTGACATTAAATTAATAATACCAGGCCCCTCAGAAAGTATTGCGAAAAAAAGTTTTTATATATGGGAGACTGGCCAGTTATAATGTTTTTCGAAAATATGATTATTTATAAGTAAAAATAAGTAAGTTCCAATTTCAAAATTTCCCTCCACATTTTTTGCGAGTTAATTCAAAGTATTGTGTCTCACTGAAATATGGATCTGCGCCGAGAACATTTTAGAGCTATGATTTTATACGATTTCAAGAGTCGCCTGAAACCGGATGAATCGTACGATAGACTTCAAATGGCATTCATGGATGAAGGCCCTTCCAAGGCAACCGTGTATCGTTGGTATAACGAATTCAAGCGCGGTCGACCAACTTTGGGGGATGACGAAAGAAGCGGTCGCCCTTTGACGGCTGTTACCGAAGAAAACGTGCTAGCAGTGAAAAATTTAATCCAAGACAATAGGCGAATTACATATCAGGAGATTCAACACATATTGAAGATTGGATCGGGAAGCGTTCACGAGATTCTACACAGCCATCTTCGCGTGAGGAGGATAGTATCACGCTGGGTGCCGCACAACCTCACCGATGCTCAGAAGCAGGCCCGGGTGGAATGGTGTCGTGATATGCTTAACAAATTTGAAGCAGGCTCGTCTCGGCGTGTTTACGACATCGTTACAGGTGATGAGTCCTGGATTTATCAATACGACCCAGAAACCAAGCGCCAGTCGACTGTTTGGGTGTTTCAAAATGAGCCAACGCCTACCAAAGTGAAGCGATCTAGAAGCGGGGGTAAGATTTTGATCGCTAGCTTTTTTAATTTGACTGGCCACTTGGTATCAATTCCCTTACGGGATCAAAGAAGCATTAATGCCGAATGGTATACTACCAAATGTTTGCCAGAAGTTTTCTCTGTTATAAGCAACAAGCGACCAAACACAGGGCTCCGCGGGCTACTGCTCCACCACGACAATGCACCTGCGCACACCGCACTCAAAACGAGGGACTTCCTGGACAGCACGCCAGTCAAACTCCTGGGTCACCCTCCTTACAGCCCTGATCTAGCACCGTGTGACTTCTTTTTATTCCCAAAAATAAAAAATCAGCTCAAAGGGATACAATTTTCGTCGCCGGAAGATGCGCTGGCTGCGTTCGAGCAGGCTGTAAACGAGGTGTCTGCGGCGGACTGGAAAAAGTGTTTTGAAAACTGGTTTAGGCGCATGAATCTTTGTATAGAGGCTGGTGGAAAGTACTTTGAAATGATTTGATAAAAATATATGTACGTATAGAACAATTTTTTTTAGTTTCGCAAAACTTTCTGAGTGTCCCACGTACATATAGGATAAATACCACCGCTGTATTCTTGATACCATTGATGTAACACTTCAACCTGTAAACTTGTGTGTGTTGTACAAATAAACTGTGAAAATTCTTTATTACAATCGAATGTAGCAGGTATTGAATTATCTGAAACAACAATACATCTTGGTAAAGAAAATAGTAAGATCAATAAGAAAACAAACTTGCGACAACAGGCTGTAGTGTCTGGCAAAGAATGAACCACCTCCTCTCCACTCGTGAGAATTTTGAAAGATCACTAAGTGCAACGAGACAATGTTGAATCTAATAGTACGGCTGGTGCACCCGGTGCGGTTGGTACTGCTGCCAACCGTGTTGACTGACTGATCTTTACTACATGGCATGAGCTATATTCACACGGTGCTGTAACGAAAGCAGAAGGGGATGCGCCTGTCTACTAATACTGCGGATACTAATCCGTAACTTATCCACTATTAGCGGAACTAGCTTAGTATGTAAGTGTGATATAAGACACGGTCTGCCAAAACTGGTTTTATAACCATCAATATATGGTTACTATACGTATGTTTACTGTACATTGTCACAATCATCAAGCATTTACGATGCAGCGGATACAGTAGCTATTTAAAAATGTGTGTCTTATTTTTATTTTTTATAAAATCCAATTATAATACTCTGTAATACATATGTAACACTTCAATTCGAAAACCGCCCTTACGGCTTACGAAATAAAGATGCTGCTAATTTCAAAGTTTTACCACCGACGTGTGGTCGGCCGTAAAGTACCGTACAGTAGTTTATAGTTTAAATGCTATCCTATAAAGTTGTAGGTACATGCACTACAGATATGAGTTTCTGAAGCCGAACTAGGCATAGCCTGTATTTCAGCATTCAGTACTATCCCCTCGAATATCTATTACAATTTGTTTACGTAAGTGCTAGCATATTAAAATTATTTTATTTTACTTGACTATCAGTTTTTTTTAATAACAATAAAAAAATAAAAGAGATGTTTAGATTGTGTGGGATGTGTGTTGTATATGTGTGTGTTAGTGTGTTTGTGTTGTGTGAGTAGGGTGTGTAAGAGAGCATACGTGCATTTTGTGATTGTATGATGGAAATTGCCTGTAAATAGTTAAATACTAGCCTTTTATCTCGCTACAACAAGCACATAATTATCAAATACAGACAGATGGGAGGGACCAGCTGAAAATCAGTGCTGTGCATACTTACATGCACAGCAAATACTGAGCTGGATCCCTTGCCACACATATTATGTTGTATAAATGTTGTCTTCTCAGTAATTTGTCCTGTTACCTTTGCATGTAGTATGTATATTTTGTGTGTGTGTGGCAAAATAAATTTTGTAAATAAGTCTTACGTTTAAATCGCCAGTCCACCAATGATTTCGTTACAGACCTCCCTTCAGCTATTGTTTTAGTAGTACACAAATATGTTTTAGTCCATAATTGTACGTCAATCCATATTTTTTTATCCTCCATGGGTATAGAGATTGGAATATTCTCATTTTTTATATACTTTCCTATTTTTTTTTCAACTATTGGGACTTCTGTAACAAATCAAATGTCATAATTCATCAAAACTAAAGGATTTAATCTGAATATTGATATTCAGTCATAACTGGTGGGACTCGAAGCCAATCCAGCAGATGTAGAGGATTGAAGCGGTATCATATAATTCTTGTTCTTTATACATACTGAAATTTTAATAGCATTTTTCCCGAAAAGGGGTAATTGTACTCATCATTATGAACAACTTTTATTTTGGGCCCAACCCTGAAAGCGTGAAAAAAAATCTGTTGGTCCCTACATTTTTGTGTTCACTTAAATCGATAAAATGTTGGGAACACCTGATATTTTTTTCGCGATTTCAGGGTTGGTCCCATAGTAAAAGTTGTTCATAATGATGAGTACAATGATCCCTTTTCGGGAAAGAAGCCATTAAAATTCCAGCATGTAGTGCACACATAAACAAGATTGTCAAAACACAAAAGTATTTACAAAGGCGAGCTCAATATTGAGTATTCTTATAGGTAGCTAGTCTTATTAGATTAATAATTATGATTTATCAATCATCATTTCAGCCGAAAGACGTCCACTTGTGAACATAGACCTCCCCAAGCATCACCCCACAACGACCGGTCCTGCACTTCCCCGCATCTAGTAGATCGTAGACCTTCACCAGGTCGTTGGTCTACCTTGTGGGGGCCTACCAACAAGGAAGAAGCTTCACCTTCCAGTACGCGGTCGCCACTCCAGAACTTTTCGCCCCCATCAGCCATCCGTTCTGCGAGCAATATGCCCCGCCCACTACCACTTAAGTTTGTAAATTCTTCGGGCTTAGTTATCTTCGTTCTCCTGCAAATCTCCTTATTTCTGATTCGCACGCAAGAGCACTCCGAGCATAGCCTGTTTCGTTGCCCTTTCGGTGACTTTAAGTCTTCCTACCAGGCTCGCCAGCCTATTTATCAATAAAATTCACAATTTATTAGCCTGTTATTATTACTCAATGTACATAAATGTAATTCTAAAGCGTCTGGTACACGGTGACAAACCAGCCTCCCCACCAAGGTGACCTTGCTGGTTTCCAACCATGTAGACAGTGGTTTGTCACCAAAGTTTGACGACGGCTGTCACAGACCAAACTCCCACCAAGGTCACCTTGGTCCCCACCAAGGCTGGTTGCTAACTGAGTAGGTCTGCCAATACAATGTACATTTTTTGGATAAAGTTTTTAATAAAAAAGACGTGTGGCACTCGGAGACTGCCACGGTAAAGCTATTGCATAGCATTTTTTATGTAAATACAAAGAGGAGGTGCCCTAACGCCGAAACTCTAAGCAGGCATGAGTCACCAGATTGCGGGGCGAAGAGGGGGATTACGCATGCGCAGTAACGCCGATACAACCAATGCCACCTAAAGGCGATTTGCAGAACTAAAGAGACAAGCGTGATATTTCAAAAAGTCATTAAAAGTTCTGCTATTCATCGATAGATGGCAAAACTAAAAAGTATCACCGCTGTGCCGGTCGGAGTGGGGGTGTTAGGTTATTTTCGTTACGGAATTTCTGGATTCGGTCTCCACGCTCAAGGCCCGCGATAGAAGCTATGCAATAGCTTAATAAATAATTGTGTAATAATTGTGACTGCCTCGTTGGTCTAGTGATTGGAAGCGCGACTGCTGAGCGTGGGGTCCTGGGTTCGATTCCCAGGTCGGGCAAAGTGTTATTGGGTTTTTTCATTAGGAAATTCTCAGTAGCAGCCCAGAGTCTGGATTTGTGCCCGGTCAATGGCAATAGGCTCGCCCCCTATTACATGGGACTATAACATAACTGGCGAAATGTGGGTGTACTTATACACGTCTGCCTAACCCTTCGGGGAAAAACAGGCGTGATGTTATGTTATGTTATAATTATGTCACTGAAGGTTGTTATACATTTAATACTTTTAATTTAAATACCTGGTAACACCTAGCTGTTAACATTTTCTCATGATAGGACTCCAATCAGCAGGGCAATTGTGTAACTGCATCGCAATTAAACTGTGATCGCAATCAACAAAATTTCAATTTTGATGTTTGAACTTTGAATCCGGAAAAATTATACAATTCGAATTCCGTAACTACAAAACTGTTGATTACGATGTCGAAGGGATTCATCGTGAAATTGAATTAATGATAAAGCTTAAAACGCATACTTGCAGCAGCTTACTTGCATAGCGAAACGTAATCTAACATACATGACGTCATTACATCGCAATGGATTTCCCTCCTGACGTCATTTACTTCATATTGAAGTCCCTCTATGTTGTTACACAATTCCAAAGTTTGTTCGCGATGTTATCAACACCGTCTTTAATTTTACATCAAAATGAAACTGTCAAATGAGTTACTCAATTGCCCTGCGGGTCCAAAAAGTTTCGGGAATTTGCGAGAAAATCATGTGAGTAGGAGCCAATCAAAGTTTTAATATTATAAATTTAATACTAAGTGACGACGCCCGTTGCTTCACTCCGGTGGCGGTGGGCCAAATTTTTTATTTGACAGAAACACAGGTATTCGCGCATCCCTCGGGAAATGTTTACCTTACCTGTATAAAAAGTAGCCTATATGCTAATTAGAATTATGGGCTCTCTGTGTGCCAAATTTCATCCAACTCCGTTAAGCCGTTTCAGCGTGATTGAAGGACAAATAAACAAGTAAAAAAACGAAGATCTATACTTTTGCATTTGTTATATTCACATCACAGATATAATATAAGGTTATATTCGTTGGAAAAGGGAAACTAAGTAGGTTAGTGAACCTGTATTCTTTGCAAAATATACGATTCTTCGATTAAATTATAATTATTTACCTTGACATAATATAATGTATTCGGTGACACCCGTCGGTATATTTCTCAAGCCTATTTCTATATCAAGTGTATCCTTCAATTTGTAGCCGAAATAATATGGATATCTCATTATAACTTCTCTGAGATCATCTGAAAAAAAAAGAATTACCATAGGTACAGTCAGCGGCATAAGTATGGTATGGTAACAGTGTTTTTTTTTATAATTTTTGGAAAGAACAAAAGTCGCAGGTTTGAATTCTGATTGAGAGCGAATAATAATAATAACATATTTCCACAATTTATATCATCATCATCATCATCATTTCAGCCGAAAGACGTCCACTGCTGAACATAGGCCAACACAATAATAACAAAAAACAACAAAGAACAAAAACAACAACAAAAAACATTTACAATACAACGACAATAAGACAATTTATATAAAAAACAAGATTTGTAAAAAAATTATGTTATAAACTTCACATGCTGTACTCGAATGAAAAAACATAGATTAGAACATAATAAAGAAAATTGTCATAATAAAGTCGCCAACCCGCCTGCCAAGCGTGGTGATTTTGGCATATCCCCCCCTTAATTAGGGGAGGCCTATGTCCAGTAGTGGACGTCTTTCGGCTGAAATGATGATGATGAAAGAAAATTGGCGCTGTGTTGCACATAGGTAGCAAAGTTTATTAATATGTTTGAGTATAAATTCTTAGGCACTGTTACGTTAGAACTATAAGATGGCAGTAACTATTAGATAGTGGTGTCGATTCTCTTGTTCACGAACTAAACTTACTTTAAACTATCGCTCTCTTTTACTAATAGTAGATACAAGAAAGAGATGGCAACAATTTAAGAACTGTCAAATTAGTCGGAGTTTAGATTTCTATACAAGTTTAGACGTGATCTCGGAACGTGCCTACTAAAATACAAAGAAATGTAACACTTAAACTAATTTGATAATTCTGAAATTGTTGCCATCCCTTTCTTGTGTACTATTAGTAAAAGAAAGCGATTGTTAAAAATAAATTTAGTTCGTGAACAAAAGAGTCGACACCAGTGTGTGTGTAAGATGACTAGTTTTAAATTCCACAGTACTGGCACGTACTGGACATAATGTAGCTTACACAATACCCATAAATTATTTTGAATTATTCTTCTAAAAGGCTAGGTACAAAAGACATAACCATTACACACGTACCCCGCACACACGTACTCTCACAAAATTACAAAACACAAATAGACATACCTCATCATCATCATCATCATTTCAGCCGAAAGACGTCCACTGCTGGACATAGGCCTCCCCCAAGCATCGCCACAACGACCGGTCCTGTGCCTTCCACATACAGCGGATTCCCGCGACCTTCACCAGGTCGTCGGTCCACCTTGTGGCGGGCCGACGACCATAGACATACCTACTTTAATTAAATTGTACACAATAACTACTATATCGCTACAGTTAATTTGTTAAAATGAAATATGACAATTTGATCTGTTAAAATGACATGAATGGACTTGTGCGTATTTGTTGTTCTGAGGACGAGGAATACTATCCGCTCGTGATACAGTTTTTTACTAGTACGGGGGGATAGGGTGAATCAGTCTAATGACAACCGATGCTTGCAACCCATTTCACTTAACTGTCAGTTTTGATAAACGCCAGTGTAAAATAATTGTTAGGTACCGATTTTTGTAATATACAAGTCGTTGATCAGTAACCGTGCCATATTTCTAAAGCAAATGATAAATAATGTCCTTAGTCATCTAAAAATACTTGAAAAATTCTACGGTTATTTAATACCCAAAAATTTTCACTTAGAAACATAGCGAGGGTTTGAGAATAAATCCCGAACGACTCTGAAAATAAGTCTTCGGTGGTATTGTCAAAGGGTGGAAATACCTGCAAATTGTTTTGGTGGTTTCGCACCAATCGTTTTTGTTACAGACGGAGGGAGTTTGTTTGTTTACAAATAGGTACTTATATTAACAAAACAAAATATTTTTGGTATTGATTTTGTTATTGATTCGTATTTAGTATCAGTGGTATACCTCCTTAAATATGGCACGAACACAGATCAACAAGTTGTATATTATTATCATGGTTATCTAAGATTTGTAGAAATTATGTAATTCTTGTATGGTTGTCTCTTGTTTATTTTAAAGAATATTGTATTGTATTGTATTGTATTACAGAAATAACTTACAGCTGTTAGCATCCGACACGTTCATTGCCAAAATTGCAAAGAAATATCCAATGATACAAATTATCAGATTCATTTTTATCAATATTCTTGTGTTCTTAATATTTTAACGTTAAAATTATTTAGTTTATTCTATAAACACTTTTAATAACACGTCATATCAAAGTGTGTTATTACAACTTATGGACACAGAAACAAACAAAATGGTGGTTAATGAGTAATAATTGTGGTTTTCCTTATAGGTTTATAATATCCAATAGTTAGTGACATAAAATATGGGGTGAGATTACATTTGCAATAAAAGGCCACCTCAGACAAATAAAAAATGTTTTTTTTTATTGCCACTTGCACCATCTGTCTTCGGTCCGTATTACAGCAAGTTCTTTTTTAGGGTACCGTACCCGAAGGGTGCTAAACGGGACCCTATTACTCTCACTACGCTGTCCGTCCGTCCGTCCGTCCGTCTGCCTGTCCGTCCGTCTGTCTGTCCGTCCGTCCGTCTAAAAATAAGACAAACATAGACATATGTGGTGGTACCTGCGTAAGAAAGACATGCAAAAATTCATATTTCGCGCACTGATCGTTGATGACTTTTGATAAACTCTCGTAAATTAAATCAGTTTTTATGGGGTATCAGGTCGTTGAGAGGTAAGGAACCCTTACTGCGCGAGTCCGACTCGCACTTGGCTGGTTTTTTATTATTGGTTCTGGCACCATCTGTCTTAGGTCCGTATTACAGCACGTTCTTTTTTATTGGTTCTGGCACCATCTGTCTTAGGTCCATATTACAGCACGTTCGTTTTCATTTGCACTTGCACCATCTATCTTAGGTCTGTATTACAGCACGTTCTTTTTTACTGGCACTTGCACCATCTATCTTAGGTCTGTATTACAGCACGTTCTTTTTTATTGGCACTTGCACCATCTGTCTTAGGTCCATATTACAGCACGTTCTTTTTCATTTGCACTTGCACCGTCTGTCTTAGGTCCGTATTACAGCACGTTCTTTTTTATTGGCACTTGCACCATCTGTCTTAGGTCTGTATTACAGCACGTCCTTTTTTACTGGCACTTGCACCAACTATCTTAGGTCTGTATTACAGCACTTTTTTTTTATTGGCACTTGCACCATCTATTTTAGGTCTGTATTACAGCACGTTCTTTTTTATTGGTTCTGGACCATCTGTCTTATGTCCGTATAACAGCACGTTCTTTTTTCTTAAAACTTCTGTAGGCACGCTTGACTTGGGGAGTAAGCTGATGAATGCGTTACGAAAAGTGAGGCGAACGGAGGGGGTAGTGCGGGACGTGGGGAACAAGGCCGGCCACGACACAGCGCCGGCAGATGTACGCGCGCCGCGCCGACATTCCTTTGTTCTCATTGAAATAGTATTTAGGGAGATATAAGTTAGTGAAGTTTTACTTCAGTCGTGTGCTCTAAAACACACTCCTTTTTCCTTCTGTGTATGTTTATTAATAAAGTTATCGATAGATGGAAGTAAATCAGTTGTCACTCTGACTTGATATTTTAATGATTGCGTCTTCCCTAAATTAATCATAAAATACACGCCATCTACTTGCCAATGTTTACAATCTATCTATACTATAATAAAACTGTAAAGGTCGAAAAGTCTGTACATTGAGTTTTTTTTCGCGAAAACCGGCTAGGGGGATTTATGTCTGTCTGTCTGTCTGTTTGTTACCTCATCACGAGAAAATGGCTGAACGGATCGTAATGAAACTTAGCATTTGTATTGGTATTAGTCTAACTTAAAATATAGGGTATGTTTTATCTGAATCGATTGAGTAGATCCAGTGATACGTGGGACACTCAGAAAGTTTTGCGAAACTAAAAAAAATTGTTCTATACGTACATATATTTTTATCAAATCTTTTCAAAGTACTTTCCACCAGCCTCTATACAAAGATTCATGCGCCTAAACCAGTTTTCAAAACACTTTTTCCAGTCCGCCGCAGACACCTCGTTTACAGCCTGCTCGAACGCAGCCAGCGCATCTTCCGGCGACGAAAATTGTATCCCTTTGAGCTGATTTTTTATTTTTGGGAATAAAAAGAAGTCACACGGTGCTAGATCAGGGCTGTAAGGAGGGTGACCCAGGAGTTTGACTGGCGTGCTGTCCAGGAAGTCCCTCGTTTTGAGTGCGGTGTGCGCAGGTGCATTGTCGTGGTGGAGCAGTAGCCCGCGGAGCCCTGTGTTTGGTCGCTTGTTGCTTATAACAGAGAAAACTTCTGGCAAACATTTGGTAGTATACCATTCGGCATTAATGCTTCTTTGATCCCGTAAGGGAATTGATACCAAGTGGCCAGTCAAATTAAAAAAGCTAGCGATCAAAATCTTACCCCCGCTTCTAGATCGCTTCACTTTGGTAGGCGTTGGCTCATTTTGAAACACCCAAACAGTCGACTGGCGCTTGGTTTCTGGGTCGTATTGATAAATCCAGGACTCATCACCTGTAACGATGTCGTAAACACGCCGAGACGAGCCTGCTTCAAATTTGTTAAGCATATCACGGCACCATTCCACCCGGGCCTGCTTCTGAGCATCGGTGAGGTTGTGCGGCACCCAGCGTGATACTATCCTCCTCACGCGAAGATGGCTGTGTAGAATCTCGTGAACGCTTCCCGATCCAATCTTCAATATGTGTTGAATCTCCTGATATGTAATTCGCCTATTGTCTTGGATTAAATTTTTCACTGCTAGCACGTTTTCTTCGGTAACAGCCGTCAAAGGGCGACCGCTTCTTTCGTCATCCCCCAAAGTTGGTCGACCGCGCTTGAATTCGTTATACCAACGATACACGGTTGCCTTGGAAGGGCCTTCATCCATGAATGCCATTTGAAGTCTATCGTACGATTCATCCGGTTTCAGGCGACACTTGAAATCGTATAAAATCATAGCTCTAAAATGTTCCCGGCGCAGATCCATATTTCAGTGAGACACAATACTTTGAATTAACTCGCTAAAAATGTGGAGGGAAATTTTGAAATTGGAACTTACTTATTTTTACTTATAAATAATCATATTTTCGAAAAACATTATAACTGGCCAGTCTCCCATATATAAAAACTTTTTTTCGCAATACTTTCTGAGGGGCCTGGTACAGCTTGACCCCTCTGTTGTATTAAGTTGCATACAAAGTAGAGGTCATGATTGTTGGTTGGATGCAGGTTGCAGGTTCCTAAAAATACAACTGGATTCTATTAGTATTATAGAAAATATAGAATAACATAACATAGCCAATCACTGTCCCGCTGCTGGGCATGGCCCTCTTCTTGGAATGAGAAGAGTTAAGGAACTGGATATTGTTAGTGTAATAGATTATCATAACATAATCAGCTCATTACCTACTGCCCCACTGCTGGGCACGGACCTCTTCTCGGAACGAGAAGAGTTAAGAAACTAGAAAATATAGAATAACATAACGTAGTCAACCCATTACTGTCCCACTACTGGGTATGGCCCTCTTCCCGCTGCTGGGCATGGCCCTCTTCCCGCTGCTGGGCATGGCCCTCTTCTTGGAATGAGAAGAGTTAAGGAACTGGATATTGTTAGTGTAATAGATTATCATAACATAATCAGCTCATTACCTACTGCCCCACTGCTGGGCACGGACCTCTTCTCGGAACGAGAAGAGTTAAGAAACTAGAAAATATAGAATAACATAACGTAGTCAACCCATTACTGTCCCACTACTGGGTATGGCCCTCTTCTCAAAATGAGAAGAGTTAATGAACTGGATATTATTAGTATTCTAGAATAACATAACATTACAGTCCCAATGCTGGACACGGGCCTCTTCTCAGCACAAGAAGAGATGTGGTTAGTGTTATAGAATAACATTATCAGCCCAATTACTTCCCACTGCTGGGCACGAGCGTCTTCTCAGAATGAGGGAGTTTAGGGCTAATTCCATGAAATTCCATCACCTTAGCCGGTTGGTTGTAAAAACAAAATATAGTATGGTCGGTAAATAGTGTAATCGTCTGTGTAGGCGCTTATATGTAAATATTTGAAGATATTGTGTTCATAATTATGACACGATGTTATTTTCCGACATCCACGCGGACGGAGTCGCGGGCACAGCTAGTCGATAATAAAATCAATATTATTCCCATTTCTACCGATGTTTGTTTGTTTTCGTCTAAATTATGAAACCCTAAAAATAATATTTATGAGTTCATACGGAAAACAGGAACCTTATTACTATAGAATGTAGAATATTTTATATCGTTTAGTATCGCATTTGTAATGCTCCTATTATGTTAGAAGGACGTTGATGCAATAGGAAAACCACAACACATTTATTACGATACGTCTCTATCCAATAACAGCGAATATCTAACGTACGTTTAAATTACATGTAAAAGTTATCATTATATAATTTTAACTGCAAACATATATCTGGAAACTCGATTAAAAGTGTGAATATTGTTAAAATGAATTCGTATATTTGTGTTATCGGATATTTTCTAACAATTTTGGTGACGAATGTGTCAGGCAAAAATTATATATGTAAGTACTTAATCGTTTCATTTTTTTTGCTTGACATTCCTGTACTGGTATGAAGGTAGATTTTGATCCTGTTACTTGAACCTGTTACTAGTTTTGTATGAGTTTTGATAATATTAGTATTTCTGTATGGATTTTGACCACGTTTTTGTTAACTCGCTTTCGCGTCTGTCTGTTTTTGTTCGGTATAAATTTTGCAATAAATTTTAAACTAACATTCCGATGAGATAATGACAAAACTTTAAACTTAGCTCAGAATGCAATATTAACTCGCTTCCGTTTCAAAAACGTGGGAACTAGGTATATTATTATTATTATTATTTTCAGCCTATATTGTCCCACTGCAGGGCAAAGGCCTCCCTTTCCTTATTCCACTCTTTCCGGTCAAGTGAAATTGTGAACCAGTCTTTTCTATACGAGTCCAGCTCGTCCCGCCATCTTCGCCTGGGTCTGCCGCGATGCCGTTGCTCGTTTTTCGGGACCCATTCGGTACAAATTTTATCCCAAAAATTGACCGACATTCGGCAAACGTGTCCGGCCCAGTCCCACTTAAGCTTGGCAGCTTTTTGAGTGACGTCAGCAATCTGTGTTTTGGAGCGCAGTGTTGTGTTCCGGATTCGGTCTGTGAGTCTGACTCCCAGGATACTGCGCTCCATTGCTCGCTGGCAAACCTCAAGCGTGGACCTCTGGTGGACAGTCAAAGACCGGGTTTGGGCACCGTATGTGAGGATGGGAAGAATGCACATGTCCTAACTAGGTATATTAAATTTTTAATTTTAATATTTTTACCTCTATTTTCAACGAGCTCCACCCACGACTGACAATACCTAAGTAATGTCCAGAAAACGTGGGCAGTCAGCCCCGCGGCCAACTTTAGTGTCTGGCAAATGTTTTCAATGTGTCATCATCATCACCAGTGGTCGGAATAGGTAGATCTAATGTGCCTAAAATTCAAAGAACAGATACAAAAAAGTGAAGACTTCCGTACGATGATTTTTTTTCGGAAGATTTGTTTTCGGAAGATTTGTTTTCGATAAATAAAATTAAAATTATAATAATATTTGGTTTTTTTTTACCTCTGACTACCTTGTTAGTTCTTATTATTAAATAAAAATAAAATATCTTTGTTTCGGACATCTAGACCCATAATAATAATAAATAACATTATGAGAATATCCATTTTACACTAGGCTAAAAATAATTAATTAAAGCTGGTATGTAAATTACTTCCGCACTTACGTCGTTCAAATGAAGATACATACATACCGTGCATACCTACTCTTTTTTTTAAAAAACTGAAACAGGAAATGAATTTGATAGTTGTTTTACTTTATTAATTTTAGTTTTACATAAGTAATGTTCTGAAACTCGGAACAAATATTCCGAAAAAAAAAATTGTTTTAAGGAAGTCTCCATTTTTTTTGTCTCTGTTCTTTGAATTTTAGCACATTGAATACA
This sequence comes from Asteroscopus sphinx, assembly GCA_949699075.1. NCBI lineage: Eukaryota > Metazoa > Arthropoda > Insecta > Lepidoptera > Noctuidae > Asteroscopus > Asteroscopus sphinx. The sequence goes on from OX453032.1 coordinate 5,797,526, forward strand.
TAATCATAATAAAAATGTTATGTAATATAAATGCATAGCCCGAAGGATGGAAGGCGCAGGACCGGTCTTTGTGGCGATACTTGGGGGAGGCCTATGGCCAGCAGTTGACGTCTTTCGGCTGAAATGATGATGATGATGATGATGATAACGCGTTCACTACACATTATAATAAAACAAGTTTAACGGCAACGCAACGCGATACAATCCGGTTAAACTTGTTTTATTATAGATCGATGACTTGAATACTATATTATTAGTACCCTAAAAACAGGTATTATATATATATACCTATTATATGTTTTAGAAACTTCATGCGGATTTATTCTTATTACCTTGGGTACCTACGCATCACGGGGAAATGTATGAAATTTTAGATTCTTGTTCTTTTAAAAAGTCGAACTACATCCATATACAGAACAGTTTGTGTTCACCATTGTACTCAATAAAACTTACTAAACTGTATTTAAAATCACAATAATTTAAAAACACTCTCGCGTGAACCCGCGTCGAGCGATCCCTATATCTAAGTGAGTTGTAGGCTCGCGGCCCGCGTCTCCCGACGCCCCGCAAGGCCCCCGCCGTTGCCCTGCGCAAGTACATTCGTCGCGCAACTGTATAGATAGTAAAACTGTGCTATGGGTGTGAATGTGTGCGTGCCAGCCCGTACTTTTAAGCGACCGGTCTTACTATGGGTGCTTTACCGGGGATAATATCGTCACGCGAGACCGGCCCTATGCTCTAGAGTAGTTCCTAGGAGCAGGCTATTGCGTAGCCACTGTTTAGGTTTTAGGTAGGTCTTAGCCTCGCCGGCGAGGCTTGCCGCATAACGGCGTTTAGCGCGTCACCCGATAGACCGAAAGTTTTAGTTAGAAACAATTCAATGCAGCAACGGCTGCTAGGGGGACATAGGAACGGCGGGGTCCCCCTGCAATGCCCCAGCGAGGTTCGAGCCCCCCCCTTGGGGGGCGCCCGCTTGCGCGGTATTATTAATACCGCGTATTTAGTTTATAAGTTAGGGAAAAAACTTTCAGCGAATGGAGTCCCACATGGTACTCTCCGCCAACTAAGCCCGGTTAAGCAGAGATGGTACTCCGGTACCACCTGCGAGAGTCCTTTCGAAAATAAATAAAAATATGGGTGCTTCACTTTTTGTTTAGCGAGATCCGTCCGCCTTTTTTATTCGTCCAAGGCTTCACTATGATTGTTTTGCAGCTCTTCGTCTATATTTTTACTATGTGTTTGTGTCATTAACTGTTCTCGTGAAGGTTGTTCCGACACGTGAGCAAAACACTAAGTTATACCTACTGATAAAAATACTATAATTTTTTTCAGATAATCCAAATGAATCGATCATTGTTTACCCACACCATTTTAGATAAACTAAATATAAAAATTGTATTGAAGAATAAACCAATGGGTATCACAGGTTACGTTATTTCAAATCTAGGTATGTACCCACTATATTTTATACAATAATTGGACATAGTACAGCAGAGTAGTAGTAGAGCTCCTTTGTGAAAGAGCTCATCCGGGGAAGTACTACCACCGTACCTACTTCTCCGCCAAATAGTGATGCTTGCATTGCTGTGGTTCGGTCTGAAGGGTACGGGTGCCGGTGAAATTACAATCACATGAGACTTTCCATCTTTATGTCTCAGTTTGGCGAACCGACTTGCGGTACCATTTAGGCAACAGCCTAGGTGGTATTGCAGTTTTTATGGGCAAAGGTGACCACTTAACATTAGGTGGGCCTTTAGCTCGTTTCGCCATCCTATACTATAAAAAATAAAAGGATGTAGTCCACACAGTCGTTTCTTGGATTTTATTTTTAACATAACATAACATCACGCCTGTATTTCCCCGAAGGGGTAGGCAGAGGTGTAATAGTAGGTACACCCACATTTCGCCAGTTATGTTATAGTCCCATGTAATAGGGGGCGAGCCTATTGCCATTGACCGGGCACAAATCCAGATTTTAGCTGCTACTGAGAATTTCCTAATGAAAAAACCTAATAACAGTTTGCCCGACCCGGGAATCGAACCCAGGACCCCACGCTCAGCAGTCGCGCTTGCAACCACTAGACCAACGAGGCAGTTATTTTTAAACCTTTAATAAAGTTTTTTCTTATGGCATAGTATGGCAAAACGAGCCAAAGATCCTTTGCCCATAACCCGCAACATCAATTACCACCTATGCTTATAGTGTTTGCCAAACTGAGACCTAACGATGGAAAGACACAAGTTCCTTCATTGTTTGTCTGTTTGCCTAATTTAAATGGCCTGAATTTATTATTATTATTGTTTTTCTAACTATATACATGCTGAAATTTTAATCGCTTCTTTCCCGAAAAGGGGTCATTGTACTCATCATTATGAACAATTTTTACTATGGGACCAACCCTGAAATCGCGAAAAAAAATCAGTTGGTCCCTACAAATGTGTTTACTTAAATCGATAAAATGTAGGGACCACCTGATTTTTTTTTCGCGATTTCATGGTTGGTCCCATAGTAAAAGTTGTTCATAATTATGTGTACAAAGACCCCTTTTCGGGAAAGAAGCCAATAAAATTTCAACATGTATTTCACTTCCAATACAACATAATATTGGAAGTGAAATATACAGTTAGAAAATAATAATAATAATAGGTAATAACACAACAAAGAAGCAACGCCTTAAAACTGTTACATACTCAACAAGTATGTTATAGTTTTAAGGAGTTGCTTTTTCTATTTATTAATATTTTAGTTACATGTTGTTTTTTGTAGGTTCAAAAACTAAAATGATTGAAATAAAAACAGATGTTGAAGAATACTCCTTTACAATTTTTAAAGCTTTGAAACATGAAAACATATTTATTAACGTACAAATAAGGACTAAATTAGACATGTGTTATGGAAAAACTATCGTTCAAGCGGGAACAGTGTCTGACCAACTACATAAATGTAAAAGATTTATTATTTCATTATCGTCATCATCAATTTATTAAATATTATAAACATTACGATTTAAATTGTGGAAAGAAAAAATCGCTCACGAGCAGGATTCGAACCTGCAACTCCTGGCTCAGTACGCCAGTGCTTTAGCCACTAAGCTACCGTGAACACTGCTCGAGGTATCGAAATTCTCATCCACTTGGCACGTCTTTGGGTGACGTCAGCGATATCTTATTAAGAAACAGTGTTCAGAAACAGTGTTTTCGCTTCGCATGCGTAAATGCGTTAAAAATAATTAGTAAGGGTAGGCATATCTATACGACTTTGAATTAATTGCAAAGTTAGTCGAGTCGGCTAAGAAACACTGTTACTTAATAAGATATCGCTGACGTCACCCAAAGACGTGCCAAGTGGATGAGAATTTCGATACCACGGTAGCTTAGTGGCTAATGCACTGGCATACTGAGCCAGGAGTCGCAGGTTCGAATCCTGCTCGTGAGCGATTTTTTCTTTCCACAATTTAAATCGTAAGATTTCGCTTCGCATGCGTAAATGCGTTAAAAATAATAAAATAATTATAAACATTCTTTTATGAAGTAAATTAAGAAGATTATTTTTACTTTTATTTCAGATAATGATGTTTGTTTACAAGCCTCACGACCCTGTGTCATTGTAGTAGATTTGAAAAATGCATGTGAAGGTAAGCCTTTTGATGCACTCTTCTACCTTAACTATACAAATATTTTTGAAATATAGTCACATCATCATTTAGAAGTAGTTTCCGAGCTATTCTTCTTTTTTTTTTTTTTTTTTATGGTATTGGATGGCGAAACGAGCTGAAGGCCCACCTGATGTTAAGTGGTTACCTTTGCCCATAACAACTGCAATACCACCTAGGCTGTTACCTAAATGGTACCGCAAGTCGGTTCGCCAAACTGAGACATGAAGGTGGAAAGTCTCATGTGATTGTAATTTCACCGGCACCCATACCCTTCGGAACGAAACACAGCAATGCAAGCATCACTATTTGGCGGAGAAGTAGGCACGGTGGTAGTATTTCCCTGGACGAGCTCTTTCACAAAGGAGCTCTACTACTACTAAAATTCTTCTGTCGTGTCGACATGAGCTACATAATCATAATGGCTCATGCCGTGGGGAAAAGATGAGCCAGTCAGCAGCTTGGTAGCGGGGTTGACTGCCCAGGATGCGCCGGACGATCAATTAAATATCGTCACTCGTGGAGGCTCTTTTAATGCACCCCGAGCTATTAATTAGTACACAAGAATATAAAATATGGCCTTACAAAAGAACAGGAAGATGATTCATGACAAAAACGTCGTAAATCTACAAAGGTGTCCCTCATGGAAGTATTTATTTATTTTATTTATAGTTAATTAACACGGTATAAAAACCAATTACATTAATTAACATAGAAACGATACACAATATAACGATGATATTACAATTTACATATATGACAAATTTTATATGACAAAATTACATATACCTATGACCTTAACATGGAACAGTGGACACCCTCGCATACATTCTCTCACAGAACATCAGACATACTAGCAAAATTTTATTCCATCCGTCCGCAAACACATCGCATTCAGGGTTAGCAACCAGGAGGGCGTTGAGCGCCTTTCAGGTACGGCACACTGGGGAGTATACTTGTACATTTTCTATTTTCTATAATAGCAGAGGATATTGCTATAATCACCACGCTTGACAGACAGATTTGTGATCGCAATATCACAGTGTAATTATCTGTTCTATACAGTGATGGCTCAACGAAAATTTTACATTGACAGTTTTTAAAGGCAACTCGGGACATTGTTTGACAGTTTTGAAGGCAGCATGGGACACCTAACTTTCGCGTTGGATTACTGGTTGGAGTGGCTAGACTGTGGCATTAATATATTGTATATTTGGCAGACGGGAGGACACCGGTGAAATAATACAACGATAGTCAGCTTGAACGATACCCGTAGGTGGAGAGGAGATAATTAGTAAGGGTAGGCATATCTATACGACTTTGAATTAACTGCAAAGTTAGTCGAGTCGGTTAAGTAACACTGGTTCTTAATAAGATATCGCTGACGTCACCCAAAGATGTACCAAGTGGATGAGAATTTCGATACCACGAGCAGTGTTCACGGTAGCTTAGTGGCTAAAGCACTGGCGTACTGAGCCAGGAGTCGCAGGTTCGAATCCAGCTCGTGAGTGATTTTTTTATTTCCACAATTTAAATCGTTGGAGGGGAGATGTTTTGTTCTTTGCTGGTAACTACGGCTTGAAACGATTCTTTTGACCAAATAATGCACATAATTTTATTAAGAGCCGTATTATAAATAACCGGCCAAGAGCATGTCGGGCCATGCTCAGTATTATAGGGTTCCTTAAGTAGGTCTAATTACAAACAAATCAAATCGAATATTAATCATTGTTATTTTAGTCTTTGCAAACAGCGCCACCTAGCGCTGAATTTAAGAAGCTAAATTGAAGAAGTGTGTCATATCAATACAACACAAAGTAACTTTTTGTGACTTTTTTTAATGAGAATTAACAAAAGGAGCATTAACTTCTCAGGTTTTCGCGATCACTACACATTATAATAAAACAATTAAACTAATTTTAATAGAGAAGATGGTTGGCAGCAACCACCTGTTTGGAACCCAGTCCTAAAAATAATCAAGTCCCAAACAGCACGCAACTTATATTGTGAGTGATTACTGCGTGCATCGAAACGATTTTAATTAATAATAATATTGTACGGTAGATTAAAATATTTTTTTAGAAATATTTGTAAAGACGCTTGTCATCTTAGTCTACCTGCGACCACGAAATGCTGCAAAGCTTTCGAAACGTTAGGGAAACCAATTTAAATAATATACGCGATTTAATCCGGTTAAACTTTGTTTTATTATAAAAGGAGCATTATTTGCTAAGATCATTTTTCTCTAAGGTCAATGACCTTTGAACTAGGACATCTTACTTACTCTTAAGTATTTTGCAGTTTTCTCACTATAACTCAAAAATTTATAATCACATTATACTCAAAATAATTTTAAAAGAGAGTTTTTATAAAGGTCTATCAATGTGGAAGATTATAAGTTTCTACGTTGCATAGTTTAGAAATGGCCGGGGGGGGGGGGGCACATTGCAAGCCACTTTGGCGGGCTGTATTTCGCAGATGGTATACCTAATAAAAAAGTTATGTATGAAACATTACCTTCATTTTAGTAGACCTCTTCAATGATACCCCACACAAGGGGGTGCAGCGAAAAAATAATTTCATCCCCATTTCACATGTATGGGCGCCACCCCTAAAATACGTAATCAAGATTTTTTTATTCTTTTAAAATTGAGATCTATATCTAGACCATTTTTCAACAAAATTTCATTTACTTATGTTTATAACTGTAGAAGTTATTAAGCTGTAAAGGATTAGGACAGACGAACAGACGGACAGACGGACAGACGGACAGACGACCAGACGGACAGACGGCCAGACTGACGGACATAATGAAACTATAAGGGTTCCTTGTAGGAACCACGGAACGTTAAAAATCACTCATGACGTCAAATCAAAAGAAATTGCAAATCATATTTTTGAAACCTTTTTTGTACCTACAGAAAATAATGATGATTCTTTGCTTTAAAATACCTATGCATCTATTGTAAATATTGTTATCATCATCATCATCATTACAGCCGAAAGACGTCCACTACTGGACATAGGCCTCCCCCAATTAAGGGGGGGATATGCCATAATCGCCACGCTTGGCAGGCGGGTTGGCGATCGCAGTTGGTTGGTTAAATACTCAGAGAACGCTGCTGCCCATCCTCTGGTGAATCCCTTAGTCGCCTTTTACGACACCCATGAGAAGAGATAAGGGTGGTGCTATTCTTTAAGTCCGGCACCACACGGACCAAATATTGTTATAATCATTTTAAATTAACTGAAATATTACTTATATAAAAAGCAAAATTAAAATTTTTGAAAAAAACCCACGACGTATGCAAACTTAGTCGAAAAAGGATTAAATAAAAAATTTGAGAAACCCCCGACTAAAATAAAGTAAGTAACGGAAGATATAATTACAAACCTAAGAAAATCCGTCGGGGGCTGCCATTGCACATCTGTTCGCGATTACAATTAAAATGTAGTAGCTATTATGTATCTCGTAGACATGCAGCAATATCAATTAAAGATACAATTATTTACGTACCCAACATAATTTTATTTAGTCACAAAGTCTTAAATTGCAGCATTGAGTTCATTTTAAGGCAGAGAATGGCAGCCCCCGACGGTTTTTTTAGGTTTGTAATTATAACTTCCGTTACTTACTTTATTTTAGTCGGGGGTTTCTCAAATTTTTTATTTAATCCTTTTTCGACTAAGTTTTACATACGTCGTGGGTTTTTTTCAAAATTTTTAATTTTGCTTTTTATTTTAAACTTTTTAGAGAATTCCTATGTTTCTAACTAAATATTAAAAACCTGCCAAGAGCGAGTGATTACTATAAAATATACATATAATAATAGTATATGATTACTGTTATCAGTCAATACAAAGTAATTATTGTATTTCCTGGGATAAAAAAAAGTTCTAAAAATATTGATTGCGGTTAACACGATATTACTTATCTAAGAACCATACCCGTTGAATCACAAACCCTTTACAGAAAACCGTATCCAAATCAGTCAAACCTCATTTTAACGTACGAAAAATATTGATTGCAGCACCCCCTGAAGAGTTAACACGATAACACAAATCTAAAAACCATCGCCGATGAATTACAAACCCTTTACAGAAAACCGTATCCAAATCGGACAAACCGTTTTGGAGATAAATGGGAACATTCGTTTGCACACACAAACAAACAAACAAACAACCTCTCACCCTAAACGCATATACCTTCTCCGTTCCGTCGTGGGTAAAAATCGATATTAATGAATACACCCAAAAACATAAAGAGCATGCAATGTTATTAAAAAAATACGTACAAAATCGATTTCGAAAATCGATTATCAAAATAATTATATCTTGCAACACCATGTACATGGTGTCTGGCTGTCCTTATGGGTGCGTTCAGGGGCCTTATTATGAACTCTTATTTCCAGGCAGTTCTCGCTGTAAAGTGAACTGCCTGGCAAATTCGTATTAGTAACTCAATTGCCAGCGAGTCAGCGGTCACGTGACACTACAAGCCGACTTCTGCCCGTATTTTGGCTGACTGGCTGGCGATAACCGTATTATGAACGCTGATTTGACGTTTCATTTCTGTTTTTTTCAGTCAATAACTGACATTAGAAACCAGTCCGTAAAAGCTGTCTTGGAGTACCTTTTATTGAATTGCTTTGAGTTCGTTTGGTAAGATTTGGTAATAATAATCCACAATAAAATTCTAACACTAACATGTGCGATTATTACGAAGTAATTGCGTTTCTGGAAAGCGACGCTTCAAGTCAGACATTCACAACATATTAAAAAATACACATATGCTCTTGAAAGATATATTTTTTTGGCCATGCTTACTAGACGATGCCGCGACATTTGTACTGAGAGCGGTGAGCATGGTTTGATGTGCATGTGTGTGCGTGAGCGCTGGTTTGTACACGGAGGAGCACGGTTTTGGTGGCTTCAGTAGGATTGTTCGCAGCACTTGGTCTATATTTTTTACTATGTCTGTGTCTGAACTAAATAACATGAAATGGAAAATTATTTTGTATTTTATTACATATTTTAAGCCAAATAACATCACACATAGCACTTACGCCATTCTAATACGTTTTGTTTAAAACATTAATTTAAAGTAATAAGAAAATAATAAGATGTATTAAAATCTCTTTGTTCCCACCCCACCTTCGATTAACTTCCCGCTGACTTTTAAATGGAGTGTCGTTCGGAAGCGTAACACCGCGAACCATTCATATAAATATACATTTAGCAAAATGTGGTAAAATCAACACATTATTATTTTTGTTGTTGGCAAAATACGATGCTTTAAATATTTCATAATACTTTTATGTTCATGCAACTACTATTTTGAATTTTTAATATTAATACATTACAAAATTAAAACCGTAACTTACTGACAAAAATATTAATCTTGTTCCTAAACGTCACCGTCAAAAGTTAAAAGACAGCCATAGACAACTTATCCATCCAGAAGTCAGCCAGGTTTACGCATGTCATAATACGACATTTTACAAGGCAGTTAAATGGTTTGCCTGGAACTTGCATGGTTTTTTAAAAGCTCATAATACGGCCCCAGTTATATCGCCTAACGATGCACAGAGCGTACCTATCGTTGAGTTATGGATTTGGAAAAAAAAAAAATTCTCTTAAACGAGGGTGAAAAAATTAAAATCGTTTGTAGAATAAGAATAGATAATTCTTGGTCTACAAAATAAGACTAAAACCGTCGTGACATAGCAATTTTTATTGGGGGGCCTAAAGCTCCTAAGAGAATGGGCAATGTCCTATCTATAGATCTTTCTAACAAATGGAACGAGAACGCTGAAATTCCACTTGTCGTTGCTTTTTTCTTCAAAAAATTTTAGAGGGCTCATAATAAACAACCTTTTGTTTTTCGTTCCAGAAGAACCAATACCTGATACTACATTCGATTGTTATAAAGAGTCTTTACAGTTGAAATGTCAAACAAACAGTCCAGAGGATGATATCATGCACCAGTGGTATCAAGGATACAGTTACGGTATTTATATCTCCTTAAGCCAATACCTGTAAAACCTAACATAGTTTTAAGCATAGACTATTATATATTATTGGTTTTAAATTAATCTTGTTTGTTACTAAGGGGAAAATATTCGCCAGTACACCACCGTGTTTCAAGCGGAATTATTTGCCATTATTGGATGTGTCCGTTTAAGTCTGCAGAGGACCTATATTAATAGGCGAATCTTCATCTTCTCTGACAGCCAGGCAGCATCAAAAGACTTGGATTCAGAAGAAATTGACTCCAAACTTGTAAAGGAGTGTGTCCAGCTATTGAAGTCACTAGGAGCGGCAAACTCGGTGGCACTAGGTTGGGTGCCTGGACACTGTGGCATTGGGGGCAACGAAGCCGCTGACGAACTGGCTAGAGCTGGTGCTGAAAGCCCCACTGTGGGCCCGGAGCCAATCAGTGGCGTTCCTAAATGCACCACTACAGCCTACCTTAAAAACTGGGGAACAGACCAAAGTATTAGCCTTTGGGAAAAATCCCCAGGCCAAGAACACTCAAAAGTGCTACTTGTGGGCTTCAAAAAAAGGTTTACGAAAGAAGCACTTTCGTTGAACAAGAATCAGATAAGAATCCTGACAAGAACCCTTACTGGGCACTGCAAGCTGAATAAACACCTTCACAGGATGGGCCTCAGTGATACCACAGTTTTCAGTTTTTGTCGCGATAAGGATGAGACGCTCATCCATATCCTATGCGAATATGATGCAGTGCACCACATTAGAAGCCATCATCTTAGAGGCCACGTCATCTCAACGCCTCCTGCGTTCATCAAATCCTCCTCTCCCAAGGTCATAGTCGACTTCATGATTGACTTGCAGCTTGGGGCAGTACTATAATGCTGCAAGAGGCGTCACAATAGATCTTATCAGGTCGCAGTGGCTTAGGGGCGTTCAAGACCTCTTTCCTCAAATAATAAAATACTAAGGGACTTTACCCATGGCGCGACGCGACGCAGAATTGCATTGATTGCCGATATCGGTCAGATATCGCAACAACATGTGTTCGAAGAAAATGTATTGAAAATCGCAAATGTCTTCAGACAAGATTGCATGGATTGACGATATCGCTCACAGATCTGCTCGATATCGAATTTCATGTACGTTCTAATCAGGGTCCTCAATCTTAAAACAAATAATCGGGTACAACAGCTTTTACAACGCTGCAAAAAAACGTAGTACTTCGAATACTTGTAGATAACAGGTAAGATGGTGGTTTTTAATTTAGTAGCATTATATTTGTTATTGTTACGGACTAAAAGTAATAGATGGCGGATTTACCAAATTTAAGAAACGAGATACTGTAATAGTTTATTCAATATCGGATAGATGTCGCTACATGACCCCATATTTGATAATTGTTCCAAAGAGATTATGATTTCTTTTCACGAGATAATTTTACTGATTTTTCACGAAATATTATAATAATAAATAAGTATCTTTTTCAGAGCCTTTTTTGTTGATTCTTGAACATTAAAGTATTCTACTTTTACTGATTTTGACTGGTTGATTATAGTGCTAAAATTCGCAAGTCAGATACAAGTGTTAATAGCAGTACTATCTTGCGGTCCTATTTATAAACGCAGGGCGTAAGTTCGATCCTCAAGAAATGATTCTCTTTTTGCAGTTTTTATTTTTAGTTCTGTTGATGTACTAATAGCAGTTCCAAACTAAAAGTATCAGATGGCGCTAGTAAGCGGTTACCAGTTTTGTGGTGGAAGATTGGTCTCTATTTCAGTATATTATAATGTACTCTGTGGTTCTAATGACCTGCGATCCTATTTCAAATAAAAGTACGGGGGCGTGCGAGCGCTGGCACTTGTTTCGACTTGCACGCGATTCTCTGTTCGGGATATCGATGAGCGACTTCTGTCGCGCAACTAGTAATCTGTTGGAAATATTTTTGCTATCAATTAGAACATACGTACGGTCGACCGCACGTTGGTGGTAACACTTTGACATTAGCAGCATCTTTATTTCGTAAGCAGTAAGGGCGGTTTTCGAATTGAAGTGTTACCACTGTCATGCAGTTGACTGTACAACTCGAGTCGACAATCGATGCGATAACGCTCGCATCGCGTCGCGTCATGAGTAAAGTTCCTAAACCTTCCTGTGTTGTTATATGGATGTCATGTCCGAAATAAATGATTATTCAATTTTAATTTTAAGTTTTAAGGGCAGCGACACACCTGCCGAAGGTTACGTCGCCGACACTTCAGCACTAACATCGCGAAAAAAAGCAGCTGTTCCCTACATTTTGTCGATTTATTTAAACACAAACGTTAAAACGTGTAAAAGAGAATTATCTTTCCTCATCCACATGGGTTGTACTTAATAATGTTATGTATGATTTATATTTTGTTATTGCGTAGGTATACCTAGACTATGTTTATTATTTTTATACTAGATTTATTTTGCGTTATATATTAGTTTATTTATGAGTTTATATGTAGGTAAATGTAGGGAACGGCTGTGTTTTTCGCGATTTCAGGGTTGGTCCCATAGTAAAAGTTGCTCATACTCATGAGTACAATGATCCCTTAAGAGATTTTCATTTATTTCAATAACACTGTGTGTGTGCTTAAGTAAATTGCTAACTCTTGTCGATTAGAATTATTTATACCAAACATATAGATTCCAAATAAATAAAACTCATAATATCTTGACTCCACTCTTTGCCTTGTTCTCACCGCGTTACGTCATATGAATTATAATACTATTCTATCTAACCATTCTAGATGGCGTTACATATGTATTTGTTCATATCTTTTCCGCTAGAGAGCGTTACGTGACGGGGTATCAATTTAGATGTATTTGTTTAAAGTACAGACTATTATAGAGGGATATATTAGGGATACTACGTAGTTTAAAGAATTTAGCTTGATGGCGAGTCCACGCAAGGGGAGCAGTCCCGCAGCAGGGTAAGAGGCGTGGCTTAAAAAGAGGTATTTTTGTTTAATGCAGCACCTTACAAGGCTCGGAACCGGTTTAAGAAATACCGGTTAGTACCGGTTTATTGTGGTTTAGCTCCGAACTTTTCTTGAGAACGTGAACGTTTAAAGAACTTTATCTTAACCTAAATTAACCGGTTTAATCGACGAGCACCAATTAAGAAAGAAAAGAAAAGTAGATACTTTCCCATTTGTGGATGTTTTGCAGCGGAACTGATTGAAGAAATGAAATAAACGTTCGTCCCGAAACATACTTTTTCTTTCTACTGAATAAAGATAAAAACTAAACGGCGTTTGTTTGTATTAACCGGTTTTCATTGCTCTTAACCGGTTAATCAGAAAAAACCTTTATGTAAAGTTCCCTCAAAATACCGGTTTAAAAAACCGGTTTATTTGAACGAAACCGATATTTAAAGGTTTTGCGTCAAGTACATGATAACGGTTTCAAAATTTTACCGGTATCCGAGCCCTGGCACCTTAACTATCGGTCGTAGTATTCAGTTGATAGGACACACCTAACGCACCGAACGTTCGGCATTACGCGGCGTCTTGTTCAGCGCGCTACGTGACGGAGAATTACGTGGCGTCGTTGTTGGTCGGTGTCGTCACTTACGGCCAAAATTATCTGTCAACTGTAACGCAATTGTTATATTCGTAATCAGCACCCCCAAAAACCTCGAAAACGATGCCCATATTGTTTTTGTTTAAAAAGTCGCATCCGCCATCTTGGAACTTAAACTAGATGTTTTATTAGTAATCAGAACCCTGAGAAACCTCGAAAATGATAACCATATTGATTTAATTTAAAAAGTCCCGTCAGCCATCTTGATTCTCGAAATAGATTTATTCGTAATTTGCAACCCCGAAAATCTTAAGAACGATACCCGTATTAATGTTATCGTATAAACTCGTCAACCCTCAATAGCGTGTCCCAAGTAGCATGTATGGTAGTTGGGGCTTGCACCCTCCCCTCTCTCGCCCCGCACACCCCGCACGATTGCTCTGTCTAGACGTGTCCGTTGGACGACTGGTAGGAAAGAGCAGAGCTAGAGTTCTTTACGGTCTAAGACCGTGGTGATATGATCATTTTCAAGAACTGGGTTGGGCGCATACCTGTAGTATGGTACCTCAGACTCCACAAGGTTATACTGCAAATTTATTATAATTAAGATAATTGTTTTTTTTTCCATGTGGTTTAATTTTTTTGCTAATAAATATATTTTTTCCTTGTTACACTTATCCTTTTAGAAAATACTGCTGCCTACAGTGGTTTTTTATTTCTTTCAGAGTCATTGATTGGCAACATCCCAACTGTGTAAGCAAAATTAACCAAATTTATTATAACATTAGACACGTTTGATACCAATACAATGGTATTTAATAATCTGAAGCCGAGATCCATGAACAAGAACCTAACGTCTTACAAGGGCAGGATAAACTTACTTGCAAATGAATCTGGTAAGTATGATCTTCTTCTTCTGTTGTGTCGACATGAGCTACATAATGATAATAGCTCATGCCGTGGGAAAAAGGTTAGCCAGTCAGCAGGTTGCTAGCGGGTCCTTCCTTAATCTCTTCTCTTATCTTAGGGTTTTTAGGTTTTCTTTTGTTTTTACTAACAGTATATGGATCTACTTAGTTTGTGATCTGTAATAAAGTATTTTATCCTTATTCCTTGTAGGTATGTATTTCAAAATATTTTCATAAACCAACATTTTGAAGGCGGCGCGTGATTGTTATGTACAGTCAACCGCATAAACTGGCTATCGTTTTTTTAATATCAATATGCGCTTGACTGTACCTACATTATATTTACATGACGCTTACGATGATTGATCGTAGAATACATGTACCTACGTAAAGAAAGGGTCAATCTCGCGCCGCCTTCAAAATGTTGGTTTATGAAAATGTTTTGAAATACATACGAGGATATTTTTTACTTTTTAACCGACGAAAAAAAGGAGGAGGTTCTCAATACGATGAGTATTTTTTATTATTTTTATTTATGACCACGCATAACTTTTTACAGAGTGGTCCGATTTTGATGATTCTTTTTTAATGGAAAGTGTATATCTCGAAGTTGGCCCCATTTAAAATTGAAAATCAAAATCCACCCCTAAGGGTCCCAGCTGTTTTTTTTTTTTAAGTTTTTGGTTAAGATTTTTGTATAGTGTAAGATGATATAAAATTTATACTGCTCGGCACTTAAATAATTTAAGAAATCTTTCCAGCCAATGTAGTTATATTCTGCATTATTTTCATTATTATTTGTTTTTAGCTGAAGACTATAATGTTATGATGTTAAAGTATTCAGATTCAATAGGTGTTTACTTTAGTTGTGAAGAATATTTAAATCGAACAAAATGTAAGTACGGTCGACCGCACGTCGGTGGTAACACTTTGACATTAGCAGAATCTTTATTTCGTAAGCATTAAGGGCGGTTTTCGAATTGAAGTGTTACCACTGTCATGCAGTCGACTGTACATACACTGAATTGTTTTTTTTTCTTTGTATCGATTAAAAGTTAAAATTAATTTATTTATCAACACAGTTGCTCGTAAAGTGGCTCAAATTGCACCGCATTTAGGTTCATAATGTAGCTTATAACGTACGCGTGCTTTTTACATTATATTATCAACTAGTGCTTTTTACTTGGAATAAATCAACTGTATTAATTAAAATATGATAAATAACAACAACATAACATCACACCTGTATTTCCCCGAAGGGGTGGGCAGAGGTGTATAGTACATCAACATTTCGCCAGTAAAAAAAAAAAATTAGAAAATTTACATTTTATTTCATCAAATTATTTATTTTTGTCAACAAATTAACATTAATTTGTGTTATAAATAAAAAAAATCAATTTATTATATTTTTAATATAATATTATTAGGCTGTTTGGCGGTTTCCTTCGACCACCTGCGCGCGCATAGCTGTATGTCACCGTGCGATGACAGTAATCCGCGCGCCATTTTTCACAAATTCAATATTTGTCTAAAATTTGGGTATGTTTTTTTCCTCGCAAGTGTGTTGAAAAATGTCGTATGACACGCACTGAGATAGTATGTACTACATACTATGACACGCGTAAGCATTGACTATTATAGGTACTCTCGGCTCCATTACGCCCTCGGCTTTGGCTCGGGCTGCAATCCAGCATAGTATAATAGTTAACTTAGCTCACTTGTATCTTATTGTATTATTATGTAAATAAATTGTATAATTCCGAAATAGTAAACAGTTAATAAAGTGTAAATAAATAGAATAATCAATAATAATATCAATAATAATAATCATTCTTTTTATTACAAACTGTGCTTAAAGTACGAGCACTTTTGATTTAATATTTAATTTGATTATTTTTATTGAAGAGTTTTTCCAAATGACTTATGTCCTTACGTATGAATATCGATGATTATTGATGATGATAAAATACCTCACACTACCTACTTCTAACATATTTATTTTCAGATACACAAGTGGGTAACATAGATTCTACGGAAAAAATACTACAAACATTTAACACAAGCGTACTCAACAAGAATTTCAAAAAGGCGGACAATGGCAGCGCACTGTGTTGTTTGTTCTACATCATATTCGACGGAAGTTATGAGAAGCACATACAACGATTTATATCAAATAAAACACTACTTTTATATGAAGACACGGGATCGTCAAGGTTTAGGCCAGTCGGTAAGTGTTACCTTTCTCAATCTCTGCGCTATCAGCCTGAGCATGGGTAATGGACCTCACAATGACTGCTATTATTAACTCTCATTTAATTATTACTATAATCACTTCCCTTTGCTGATGGATTGGTGTTCCCAGTGTTTTTTTATTAACAGAAAGGAGGAAGCTGACAACATCTTGATGTAACCCTTTAACGATACTCGCAGGTGGAGATTGGGTGGTTTATTCTTTATTCATAGTCCTACAAAGCACACCTTTTTGGTTACATGAGCTCGTTCAAATTCAAATTCAGTCTTTTTTTCTTTCAAATAAACCTAATTACAGGCACTTTTGAAACGTCAGGCTCTAGTTGCACGGTTCCAAATTGTGGGTCCTATGGAGAAGAACCGGCATGAAACTCCATGGATATATATTATAATAAAACAAAGTTTAACCGGATTAAATCGCGTATATTATTTAAATTGGTTTCCCTGACGTTTCGAAAGCTTTGCAGCATTTCGTGGTCGCAGGTAGACTAAGATGACAAGCGTCTTTACAAATATTTCTAAAAAATTATTTTAATCTACAGTACAATATTATTAATTAAAATCGTTTCGATGCACGATATGGTATGGTATATGGTAGATTAAAATATTTTTTTATAAATATTTGTAAAGACGCTTGTCATCTTAGTCTACTTGCGACCACGAAATGCTGCAAAGCTTTCGAAACGTCAGGGAAACCAATTTAAATAATATACGCGATTTAATCCGGTTAAACTTTGTTTTATTATAATGTGTAGTGATCGCGAAAACCTAAGAAGTTATTCCATGGATATACTCTTTTTAAAATAGGTTATTGTTTATTACATCAAATTTATTCAAATAATGTGAGTATAATATAGGTAATGAGTGAGTGTAATGTCAGAAATAAACAAGAGTTTCAAAGTGAGAATATTGCCTTTAGAAATAAACGTAAAAAGAGTTGCCATAGATGTAGGAGCTGACCTGTCCCGAGAGTCGGCACCCGTTCACGAGCATGACGCGAGCATCAGCCATCGCTTAACTCAACCATTTTGTAGGGAACTTAACGACCCGACACTAACGCCACCATCAGCATGACATTTAAGTGAGCATGACAGACTCATACTGCTAGACAATAAATATAGGCAGGAATATTCATGCTGAAATTTGAATCGCTTATTTCCCGAAAAGGGGTAATTGTACTCATCATTATGAACAACTTTTTCTATGGGACCAACCCTGAAATCGCGAAAAAAAATCAAGTGGTCCCTACATTTTATCGATTTAAGTGAACACAAATGTAGGGACCAACTGATTATTTTTTCGCGATTTCAAGGTTGGTCCCATAGTAAAAGTTGTTCATAATGATTAGTACAATTACCCCTTTTCGGGAAATAAGCGATTCAAATTTCAACATGCATAGAATTACTGTAAAAACATTAATGGTCACATGATACTTACATTTTACATTTTAGTCACTTATTAAAAAATTGTAAGTAGTTCATTCCGCTTCATTGAATTCTAATACTAATTAGTAATCGTCACCATTCAATCGCTGCTCGTGCCGCATGTACAGTCGAACAATCGGAACCATGACCCACTCAGCCGATAATTCGTATGAAATTGTCAAAACAGTATAATTTTCTTCTTATTACCGTCGTCGTGCTGCACTTGTAACGAGGCTAAACTCGTTACGCTGCTCACCACCTTATTTCGATTTCCTGGCCACTTTATAAAACTTTACCTATCCAAATTCAAAATTTTAAATTCTTCCATAATTTTCTATTTTTATCAAAAAACAAAGACTCATATCGCAGCCTTGGCCGGGCATGGACGTGTCCGACCATTACAGTATTTTTTATATTATTTTACTTATCCAGTTTCTATATTGTACGCTGAAAGACACTCATGTGTCTGTGACTGTGTCTTATAATCATTATATTATTTTATTAACAATAGTCAATGTATCAATTTACCAGTTGAGTGAGATACAGTATTCCAAAAACGTCCTTTGTTGTATTTTTATTGTGTCTGTGCCGACCTACCACCTACCTACCTGATTTCCTGAATCCAGCCCGAGCTCGCTGCATGGACATAGCAGCAGCTCAGTCATCTTACAGTCGGAGTTGATTTACCACTCCTCCGGCCCTCCGTACTACTGGCCCTCTGTGCCCTCATACCTCAGAGGAGTTCCATACCTCCATACCACTAGTTCCTGCAGTTCCTGTACCACTAGTTCCTGTTGTTCCTGAGTTCTGTTCCTGTACTTCCTGTTATCCTCCTACTTCCGTGTGTCACCGTGTGCCAAGCCACCGAACCCTCGACCCTGCGAGTCTCCTGCCCGAGCCACCCACACCGGCCACGACGTGACACACTTAGGACGTTTTGAATATTACGGATCAGAGGTCTATGCAATTTTGAGCTTTATTATGAATGCAATAGATTAATAATTGGATAAAAAATTGCGTTTTTGATAAATCTGGAACTATGTTTTGAATTTCGAATTAACTATCGTTCCGCATAGATTAATTTCGAAATTCGACCTAATTGTATTAGAATGTTTGTAGATTATTAAGCTTATGGTGGGTCATAATTCCATTTGGCCGAGTGTACCTATCTATTATGTAATAGTTTAAAATGTGAAATACAGTTCATCAATGTTACCAGCTCTGTGGTTACCAGCGACTGCCGCACTCGTTGTTTACCTTATATTTCTATTTTGTTTTCATGTGATGCCACACCAGCTGCTGCTTCTTCCGCTGAAAACACAGTATCCTATATTGTCGCAGCCGTGATTGGGATATTTATTTTAATATTAATGACTTCTATTTTATTCAAGAGATTTAATCGCAGGAATTCGAACCCAGAAGTAACACTAGAACTGAATACTAATGTGAGTATTATTAAAATCTAATGACTTGCAATACGGTTCATGTACCTACATGTACACTTGTACAGTCGAGGAAAGAAAAGGTTCGTCACATTAAGGTCTATTTTTGCTTGTACTGGCAGATACCAATAATGACAGTTGTAAGTATACCCGCCTAATTATCTCTCGTTCGCAGTTTGAAAAGGTAACATGTACAGTCAACAAATCGGAATCATGACCCACTCAGCTGATAATTCGTTTGAAATCGTCAAAACAGTAAGGTTTTCTTCTACGCTGCACTTAGGACATTTTGAATATTACAGAAACTGCATTAAAACGGGTCAGAGGTCTGTGCCATTTTGAGCTTTGTTATCAATGCAATAGATTTATAATTGGATTGGAAATTATTTTTTTGATAAAGCAGGAATTATGTTTTGAATTTCGAATTAGCTGTCGTTTCACGTGGTTTTCCTACACAGACCAGTAAGTTTTCCTACAAATAACTATATTTTTTAAGAAACCTATATTAACTTTTTCGATTACAGACCATTAATAAAATAAAAATAAAAATTACAAATAATAAAATGTCAAGTATGAAAAGGTGTCAAACAATACTCTTAACGGCTAAATATGTGGAACCTCGGACGAATAAAAAAGGCAGACGGAATCTCGCTATTCAATAAGTGAAGCATCCATAGCAAGCCGGCTCGCTTAAAAGTATGGGCCGGCACGCACACATTCACATATATAGTATGCCAAAAAGCCGCGATTACGCAAAAATCTAGTGTTACGGTAGTCATTGTTGTAGCGTCATAAATGAAATAACAGTATAAATCTGGTGTGTTAAAATGCTTTCGAAATTATAGTGGGTTCAAGAAAAAATTAAGTGCTTCAGTCTTTGTTTAGCGAGATTCCGTCCGCCTTTTTTATTCGTCCGAGTGTGGAACATACATTTAATTTATAATATCCACTGTACCATATTTCACGCAATAAATGATAAATAAATAAATAACAATATTTGGAGTTAAACGTCAAGAATAAAATTTATAAAAATAATTTTATTGGTAAACTAGCTGTAACTGTCTATAGCTAACAAAATTGATAACAAGTCAGTTGCCAGGGAAATATCTGTTTAAGCGAAATTCAACCCAATTGTATTAGAATATCTGTAGGATATTAAGCTTATCGTGGGTCATGATTCCGATTTGTTGACTGTACTCACAACATTTTTAAAGGAATCAATTTGAAAACTGACGAACCTTTTCGTTCTTCGAATGTACTTTAAAATAAAACTAAATGCTGTTGCTTGATAAATAACATTCTTCTGTTTATGTTTTCAGTCCAATGCAAACAGAGTTTTATATGCGGACCTCGATCTTCTGCGTGGTGATCAACGGCCAAGTTGTAATGAAGAATCGCCCTACGCTCATATCATTGGGGTACTAAAGCCACGTGATGAAGACGTTAAAAAATAATTATAGGTTTCATGCGTCTGTTTTATTGGCAATCTATAATAACCTAATACAAACCTAGGAGAAGACTAATGAAAGTTGAAACTTTGTAACGAGGCTAAACTCGTTACGCTGCTCACCACCTTATTTCGATTTCCTGGCCACCTTATAAAACTTTACCTATCCAAATTCAAAATTTAAAATTCTTCCATATTTTTCTATTTTTCACTTAAAACAACAGACTTATATCTTAGCCTTGGCCGGGCATGGACGTGTCCGACCATTACAGTTTTTTAAAATATTATTTTACTTATCCAGTTCTATATTGTACGCTGAAAGACACTCATGTGTCTGTGACTGTGTCTTATAATCATTATATTATTTTATTAACAAATAGTCAATGTATCAAGTTACCAGTTAGTGAGATACAGTATACCAAAAACGTTCCTGTTGTGTTTTTATTGTTTGTGCCGACCTACCAACCTACCTACCTACCTGAATCCTGAATCCAGCCCGAGCTAGCTGCATGGGCATAGCAGCAGCTCAATTGTTTTATAGTCGGAGTTGACCTACCACTCCTCCGGCCCTCCGTACTACTGACCCTCTCTGCCCTCCATACCTCAGAGGAGTTCCATGACTCCATACCACTAGTTCCTGCAGTTCCTGTACCACTAGTTCCTGTCGTTCCTGAGTTCTGTTCCTGTAGTTCCTGTTCTCCTCCTACTTCCGTGTGTCACCGTGTGCCAAGCCACCGAACCTTCGACCCTGCGAGTCTCCTGCCCGAGCCACCCACACCGGCCACGACGTGACAACTTCAGGCCTCGTGGCCTTATAGCCACTGCGCGGATTGACATAGACATAGTTAGGAATAAGGGGCGATAAAGATGACCTTGAGTATTGTTGATAACCTTCAAAAACATCAGTGGCCTTACTCTTGAAAATAATTCCGATTGATCGGCATTGGGCTAATGTTAATACGCACTTTTAAATGCAAAATTTGCTATAAATTGAGTGTTTTTAGAATGCAAAATTTGCTATAAATTGAGTGTTTTTAGAATGCAAAATTTGCTATAAATTGAGTGTTTTTAGAATGCAAAATTTGCTATAAATTGAGTGTTTTTAGAATGCAAAATTTGCTATAAATTGAGTGTTTTTAGAATGCAAAATTTGCTATAAATTGAGTGTTTTTAGAATGCAAAATTTGCTATAAATTGAGTGTTTTTAGAATGCAAAATTTGCTATAAATTGAGTGTTTTTAGAATGCAAAATTTGCTATAAATTGATTTGAAATTAAGTGTTTTTAGAATAAATTACACCTTATTAGAGTTAAAATTGTGTATTGTGTATATTTTTAATCACAAATACCAATTGATTCTTGTAACTTTTTGACATTGGTATTGGATTGAAATTGGAATTATTTTCAAGAGTAACCCCACAGGTTCGTAGTACTTGAAGACGCGCATATATGATGAGATGCTTAATGTGGTAGAAACAAACGGAGTGTGTAGGGTTTGTGTATACTGGGTCCGTGTGGTGCCGGACTTAAAGAATAGCACCACCCTTATCTCTTCTCATGGGTGTCGTAAAAGGCGACTAAGGGATTCACCAGAGGATGGGCAGCAGCGTTCTCTGAGTATTTAACCAACCAACTGCGATCGCCAACCCGCCTGCCAAGCGTGGCGATTATGGCATATATGCCCCCCCCTTAATTGGGGGAGGCCTATGTCCAGTAGTGGACGTCTTTCGGCTGAAATGATGATGATGATGTGTATACTGGGTGTCAGGGAAACGCTTCCGAAAACGAAGATATGTGATAGTGCTGGTGATTACTGATACGAAACCACAAAAAAAAGCAATTCTTTTATTAGATTTTTTCATATATTTTTTTGCATTTTTCATACATAACCATCATATTAAAGTTAGGATGTTTTTTAATTTCAATAGCCTCACGGAGCATTCTAGGTACATATCGGTTTTCCTTCGCCAGGACTTATGGTGTATCAAATCGAAGGAAATGGTTGGGTTTGTCTAGGGCATTTCTACGCACTGCAGACTTTGTGGAGCGTCTGTTCTTGACGTCAGCTATATATTATTTAATTCTAGTGGCTATACTACGCTTTGTTTGCCCTATGTATGATTGATAACCCACAATCACAATCAATCTTGATTAAAATATATCTGTAAAGACGCTTGTCATCTTAGTCTTCCTGCGACCATTGAACATTGCAAAGCTTTCGAAACGTCCGGAAAACCAATTTAAATAATATACGCAATATAATCCGGTTAAGCTTGTTTTATTATGTGTAGTGATTGCGAAAACCTAAGAAATTATTATCCTTCATTTATGTAGATATTGGTAATGTAACACTCATGTTGTTTTTCATGTTAAAATCTTGACACATAATTTTAATGCTGCAATGTAATAAATAATATCATTATTACCATACAGTACGCGTAATAATTAACTGTGCCGCTCTGATACCAGGCTTTGCGAAGGGTACATTAGCGTAATAAGTGTGAGCAGGACATAAAGATGCATCGAGCATTAAAGAACGACTGAGACAGCGAGTAGGGCAGGATTTTGGCCACCATCCCGGTTTTGGCCACTTGCTATTTTAAATGTTGATAAATAAGGCATAGAAAATAGATTGGTTTTCTATCAATGGAAAAAAAATCCTTCGTCTATAATTCTTTTTGAAAAGTGAGAGCTGTGGTGTTGAAAGTGTATGGAAACTTTTTGCGGAAATTGTGAAAACAAGAGTTAAAATATCTGGCGACTTCTTAAGAAAAACGTTAAGCGACCCTCTGTGAGTAATTGATAATTATCCTACCTATCTTTTTCTATTTTGGCTTTTGATAATTTTACCATCCCACCTATCTTTTTCTATTTTGGTTTCGATTTGATTGAAGTAAACTAAATGTGGTTTTGAGGTTATTATGGTAGTTATTTAATTCCTAATGCTTAAACGTGAGGTGGCCACAACTAACACAATAATTTTATTGTTTGCTTGGGTTTTGGCCATGCTTGTGGCCACAACTAATTTTCACTAAACCTGGTTTGTTTTTACTGCCTCGTTGGGCTAGTGGTCGCAAGCGCGACTGCTGATCGTGGGGTCCTGGAGTCGATTCCCAGGTCGGGCAAAGTGTTATTGGGTTTTTCCATTAGGAAATTCTCAGTAGCAGCCCGGAGTATGGATTTGTGCCCGGTAAATGGCAATAGGCTCGCCCCCTATTACATGGGACTATAACATAACTGGCGAAATGTGGGTGTACTATACACCTCTGCCAACCCCTTCGGGGAAATACAGGCGTGATGTTATGTTATGTTATGTTGTTGGTTTATAATATCTAATAACAAGTATTATCTGGCTTGGTTTAACAATAGCAAATTTTCTTTATAGGTAAATTTTATAAAATGGCAACAACAAAGAAGAAATAAATAAGAAATAGACGTCGAAAGAGAAAAAAGAAACTTTTTTGATTATTTTTAGGACGATCATGGTTTTTTTAGGCGTATTCGGATTTAAGCAAAAAACATGCAGAGTATTTTAATAAGGCTCATGTGCTATAATCACTAAAGAAAAAATATCGGAAAATGATTTGAGGAGGTTACCGAGTTACCAACGCCACCAACGCTATAGTATGGAGCAGCAATCAAACATATTTCTTTCCACGTGCCGTTCCGAGATGGTACATTATTGGGAATTTATAGATTTAAAACTAAAAATAAATAGTGTTTTTAGGAACAAATTAGTAGTTTTATTTTGATAGTATTTTTTTTCAAATTTAGTGGAAAAACTGATACATCAGCATGGCCACAAGTTTTGCACCTTTTATTTAAAAATTTAATAAAATAAGTTATAGGTTCTCGTTACATACATGTATGAAACCTTAAATATAGATGTATGTCCTATTAATTAAGGTTTTAAAATCAACATTTTATCAATTTTTACATTATTTGTGAATTTTTTTAAATGAAAAAATCCTTAAAATGGCCAAAACCGGGGCTCTTACCCTACATGCGGGCCTCCAACATCTTGCCACTCAGATGAACCTATCAATCTTGCGGCCATTACCGCGCATGCGCGCTACTGATTCGGTTTCAAAATTAACTGCTGCGCAACCACCTGTCTCTCACTTAACAGCAGCACAGTTATATTACACGTACTGTACTTGGTCACTCCGCATACTCGTAACACCTCGGCAACTCAATACAATATAAATGCTAGCACAACCTTCATTCACAAGATTACGTGTGTATACGAACGCGCACACACGTGTAGGTTACGGATGCTCGCCGCTCGTAATGCCGACTGGGTTCCAAGCGCTTCTCAGTAGTTTTCAAGGATGGCGTGCTTGTATAGCGACTGGCGATTGACATCCATTGCAATCTTGCACTCCAATTGCCGGCAAACCGCTGGTGGGTGCGGGGTGCGGGTAAGGAATCTTAAATTGGCGGGGGGCGGTGAGTGGCCGTTCTGTACGATAGTACTATTAGATATTCTGTGCTCGTAGCGTTGTCTCGAGTCTCGGTCTTTGGATCCCTCCTGTCATAGTCAAGTTTAGCGTTGCTGAGAAGTAAGTATTATATGCTAAGTTCATTTTATACTCTGCGTGCGTGATATAGGAAGTTCTCATGTAGCAGGATAGATGTCGCTACATTACTCTCGTGCGTGATTCAGGATTGCAGTCGACATTGACTGCGTCACTGTTAGTTCCCATGTAGCGAGATAGATGTCGCTACACTATGTAGTTTAGCAACAAATAATAAAAATAGGGTATACATATGAGGTGATACTTGCGTAAGAAAGAGATGCAAAAATTCATATTTCGCTCAGGGTCTTTTGATGAACTCTCGTTAATTTAATCAGTTTCTATGGGGTATCAGGCGATGAGTGGTACGGAACCCTTACTGCGTGAGTCTGACTTGCACTTGACCGGTTTCTTCTTTATCTGAGATAATGACATAGTATTCTCAATTTTGACTATTTTAACATTCTCTGGGATTTTAACATTTATAAATAATATAGTTATTTGTAAATAATTAGCGTAACATCATCATCATCATTTCAGCCGAAAGACGTCCACTGCTGGACATAGGCCTCCCCTAAGCATCGCCTCAACGATCGGTCCTGCGCTTTCCGCATCCAGCGGATTCCCGCGACCTTCACCAAGTCGGTCCACGTGGTGGGAGGCCTACCCACGCTGCGCCTTCCAGTACGCGATCGCCACTGCCCCATCGGTTCTGCGAGCAATGTGCCCCGCCCACTGCCACTTAAGTTTGGCAATTCTTCGGGCTATGTCGGTTACTTTCGTTCATCATGGCAGCATGACGTGGATAAAATATACATTGGATTTTGTAGAATGACTAGCGCACCATTGTCATGGCATAAGGAATGGGTATGTCCAGTAGTGGACGTATTTCGGCTGAAATGATGATAAATGATGATGATGATATAAATGATGATGATGATGATGGAATGTGTATGATCTACTTTTTTTATTATCACCTCTTTTCTATATTCTTGCAATAATATATAATTCTGATGCTGATACTGCGCGCTCAAAAGTCGTCAAGTATTCCTTCGCATCTCTGTTATTTGGCATAGTGGCCAGAAGACTGGCGGCGTTGCCACGTTGAATGGCAACGCTTATTCTTTGTCCAAAGAAGCCAGCCCTCTGGTCACGCGAAGTGTCGACAAGCCTCTGAGCGATTAATTTAATTAATAAAAAGGTAGCGCGTACTCGGATACCATGACTCAAGCGATTCCAATTGTATTGTGATCAAAATCATGCACATAACCCAACACACGCATACATTACACATACTTATAACGTACACATACATAAACTAAAGACAAATTCAACATAATAGTCCGATCGTGTATGGAGTATTGCAGTCACTTGTGGGATGGCTCCGCCAAATACCAGCTTGCGGCTCTTGACTCGATTCAACGCAGAGCTGAGAGGTTAATTGGTGATGAACTGTTAGCAAAATCTAAGCTACAAAGCTTAGCCCATAGACGCACAGTTGTCGGTGTTCTACAGGCTGTACTTTGGAGAGTGTGCGCAAGAGCTCCATGAGCTTATTCCGCCATCTCCTTTCTTTCATCGGACTACACGCCGCACTGCAGGATATCATCCACATTTGGTGGAAATCCCTACTATCAGGACCAAGCGCTTTGAGAACTCTTTCATAATGCGCACAGCCAAGTTGTGGAATTCACTGCCGGCATCTGTATTTCCGGGCACTTATAACCCTAACGCCTTTAAAGCTGGAGTGAATCGGCACCTAATAGGTTTGCTCGCTCCATCGTCGACCACATCCTGACAAAGCTGTCTAGATTGTGGTCAAGAGCAGATCTATAAATCATAAAAAAAAAAATAATAATAATAATAATATTCATTACCCTTTCATATTTCTTACACCGCACTGGTACACAAACAAATACATCAGAATATTTACTAATAAATCTCTGTATACACATCTTTGTTTCATACATCACATCACAGTTTTGTAAACGCACAATATGTCGCTCAGAACAATGACAAAAGTCGCTCGACCATAATGTACTGTTTAAGCGAGGACACTGTCTCCTAAGATAAAGGGTATCCTAGATTAGGAGGCAGGGGTTCACTAATTGCTCTTACCTTTTGACTGTTGTATCCTGGTTGTAAAAATGTTTATTGTTTGTATTACAACTATTTCTATGTGTACCATAATAACTCAGTGTTCTACTAAAGGTTTTTGAATGAATAAATAAATAAAAAATCTACCAGAGAAACTCCACAGTTGTCACAAAAATAAAACAACATTTTGTCTTAAAGATAATTAAATTTATTGTAAACTAAATAGGGATCATCATAGCGAACGTAGAATATACCATATGTACTACCCTCCATATCAAATAGGCGTAGACCGCGAGAAACACTATGTTTGCGTATTTCAACCACTTCTGTTTCCTGCAAGCCATCGCCGTGCCTTTAAGACCGTCTTTTAATATAAACCTGGAAATATAAAAAGATAATTAAAGAAAATTAGAAAGAAAAAAGAAAGAACGGGAAGAAACCAAATTTTCGAGATAAAAATTTGTTTTATCAAATCGATACAATACTCTTGTTTTTTAGGGTTCCGTAGTCCTACAAGGAACCCTTATAGTTTCGTCATGTCCGTCCGTCTGTCCGTCTGTCCGTCTGTCCGTCTGTCCGTCTGTCCGTCTGTCCGTCTGTCCGTCTGTCCTAATCCTTTACCGCTTAATAACTTCTATAGTTATAAACATAAGTAAATGAAATTTTGACAAAAATGGAATAGATATAGATCTCAATTTTAAAAGAATAAGAAAATCTTGGTTACGTATTTTAGGGGTGGCGCCCAAACATGTGAAATGGAGATGTAAATATTTTTTTCGCTGCACCCCCTCGTGTGGGGTATCGTTGAATAGGTGTACTGAAATGAAGGTAATGTTTCATACACAACTTTTTTATCAGGTATACCATAGACATATAACACATAGACCGATAGTTCCCTTTAACAGATCAGCTTATAGAGACGCACAAAAAAGATCTATGTGTGTGTAAGCGAGCTCACCAACAGGCACACAAGCGCACAAATAATGTTGCAAGTAAATTACATTTTCCCGAAAAAGTAGGGAAAAATAGGTTGCGTTCAGAATTTTGCAGCCAGTGAATATATATATAATAGTATCATATATAATAGTTTCATTTAGCTGTCAGATATTTTTAATTAGATACCTACCTATTCATTTATTTATTTACTAGCTTTTACCCGCGGCTCCGCTCGCGTTAAATTCTGTTAACCCACGTCAGTCCAGTCCAGTCCAGTCCAGTCCAGTCCGGTCCGGTCCGGTCCGGTCCGGTCCAGTCCAGTCCAGTCCAGTCCAGTCCACAGTCCCACTGCCCCGCTGCCACGCTGCCCCGCTGCCCCGCTGCCCCGCTGCCCCACTGCCCCGCTGCCCCGCTGCCCCACTGCCCCGATGCCCCGCTGCCCCGCTGCCCGCTGCCCCGCTGCCCGTTGCGCCGCTGCCCCGCTGCCCCGCTGCCCCGTTGCCCTGCTGCCCCGAAGCCCCGCTGCCACGCTGCCACGCAGCCCCACTGATCTGCTGCCCCGCTGCCCCTGCCCCGCTGCCCCACTGCCCCACTGCCCCACTGCCCCACTGCCTCACTGCTCCACTGCCCCACTGTCCCACTGTCCCACTTTCCCACTGTCCCACTGTCTCACTATATCACTATCGTCCCATGTCCCATGTCCTGTCCCACCGCTGCCCCTGCCCCGCTGCCCCACTGTCCCACTGCCTGTCTCACTGCCCCACTGTCCCACTGCCCCACTGACCCACTGCCTCGATGCCCCACTGTCCCACTGTCCCACTTTCCCACTGTCCCACTTTCCCACTGTCCCACTGTCTCACTATATCACTAACGTCCCATGTCCCATGTCCTGTCCCACTGTCTCACTATCTCACTATATCACTATCGTCTCGTTCCATGTCCCATGTCCTGTCCCATATCCCATCCTATGTCCAGTCCTATGTCTCGTCCCATGTGCCGTCCCACTGTCCTGTCCCATGTCCCGTCCCATTTCCCGTCCCATGTTCCGTCCGCTGTCCCGTCCCCTTTTTTTTTTTTTTTTTTTTTCCGTGGGGAAAATCCTCATGGACGCACTCCGCCCGGGGAAGGCGGAGCCAGTGTCGGACTCTTACCGACTAAAAACCACCACGGTGTTCCTCTACCAACCTTGGCCGGGGGCGTGGGAAATACTCCCGTATTCGCCCAACCATCCCCGGCAGGTCCCGGCTCGCCACTGGCAGGCGAGCCCCTTCTCCCCGTGCGGCAATCACAACGGCCGCACCCTCCTCTTGACTGGCGCGCGCGGAACACTACGCGCCACCGTCACGGGCCTTAACTGGTCGGGCGGCGGGCCACCCCGAGTCCGCCGCCCGCAGGCCCACACCTAGGGTGGCTGGAGGTCGGCATACGCCCTCCTACGACGCCCAGGTCGTCTCCTGCGGATGGGAAGAGAGGACATCGCCTCTCGAACCCTCTCCGCCGCCTCCTTAGCGAGCATAACCTCCTCGCAGAAGGAGACGACGCCTTCCCAAGCGCTCTCGCTCCCGACCATAGACAGAACCACGGCCGGAAGCGAGAGATCGCTGCCGCCTACTGCAGTGATGAGGTCACGGCGCTGCGCGGCCCAAGCTGGGCACTCCGCCAATGTGTGCTGCACCGTGTCCTCTGGGCAGCTTCCGCAGTGACTGTCCCGTCCCCTGTCCCGTCCCCTGTCCACTCCACTCCACTCCATCGTACATTACTATCCGCTCCTGCAAATGCATAGAAGCTTCGATCTGTCGGGTGAGTACGCAACCCAATTAATGAATTAATTTTTTTCTTTTTTTCTTTCTTTCTTAAAACCCATACCAGTTTTTAAGTCAGATTATCAGCTTTCAAACAAAAAAAAAATCATCAAAATCGGTCCCGTAGTTTTAGCGTGATGCTGGAACAAAAAAACAAACAAACAAACAGACGTTTACAATTTTATAATAGTTAAGATTAAGGCTAAGTTCAGAAAACGTCAACTGAATGATTAAACCATTAAGAACGGGTTTTTGCATTACGACGGTAATACAGGTGGTTTGGCAGCAGCCGCGGCCTCGAACCGCTTAAAGTGCGGCCCAAAGTCCCACCGGCTTTCGACTCGATGCCGATGCGGCAGATTTGAATCCTATATAATAGTAGACTAGTCTTTAGATTTTCCTTCGCATATTTACGCATGTGAAGCGTTAAAAATAATAAAATAAAACACGGTTTAGCTAATGGCAACCCTTAAATAATTATTATTTGGCAAATGCAAAATACGTGGTTCAAAATTATTTAGCATAAAAAAGAAAAGGGTACCCATTTTATTTATCCTAAAACACTACTAATAAAAGTATAGCTTGGCATAAGAGTACATAAAATGGGGGCGCCACTAGTCATACATTGATAAATTAACAACTTTTAAAATCGCGTTTTTGGCAGAATTTTGTTAAGCCATAATAATCTCATATAAATTCAATTTAAGTGTTTACAGTTAAGACACATCTCTTGCAAGATAAAACACAGATTGACTCAATACTCTTAGAAAATATACAAAAATTCTATTATTACATGGAGAATTAGTTCTGATTTTAGACGTTTTTGTCAAACTGTATTTACGAAAAAACAAACATGGGGTAAAATATTTTCCCATACCTAGCAACATTTTCATTGTTATGGCGTCTGTCAAGTTTATGAATTATTTTTGTGTTTTGACTCAAGATTATAACATGCCAGGTCGTACTTACCCGTAAAATGAGATCTATAAATGTTTTTTGTTATTATGTGACGAGTTGTGACACCCTTTCACTGCACAGTAAGTCATTTTTTTATTAAATTGCGGGAGCGGTTCGCACTAAGACTTGTCCTTGAGCACTGACGTACTGATAGGCTTGGTTAGCCTTTTAAGGCTAACCTGGATTTGCGTCGCTCTGCGTGCGTCTACTGGGTTTCTATGTGTTATATTTCTATGAGGTATACCATCTGCGAAATACAGTTCGCCAAAGTGGCTTGCAATGTGTCCCCCCCCCTGCCAATTCTAAACTATGCAACGTAGAAACTTATAGTCTTCAACATTGATAGACCTTTATAAAAACTCTCTTTTAAAATTATTTTGAGTATAATGTGATGATAAATTTTTGAGTTATAGTGAGAAAACTGAAAAATACTTAAGACGTCCTAGTTCATAGGTCATTGACCTTAGAGAAAAATGATCTGAGCAAATAATGCTCCTTTAGTTACTTTCTATTTAAAAAAATCACAAAAAGAAACACACTTCTAAAATTTTGCTTCATAAATTTAGCGCTAGGTGGCGCTGTTTGCAAAAACTAAAATAGCAATGATTAATATTCGATTTGATTCGTTTGTAATTAGACCTACTTAAGGAACCCTATAATACTGAGCATGGCCCGACATGCTCTTGGCCGGTTTTTTTAATAATTTGCTTTTATACAGTTTGTAACAAAAACCATGTTGTTTCTGTGATAGTTCACAGAAACAACATGGTTTTCCGTCGAATATGATGATGACAAACAACACAGTGCGCTGCCATTGTCCGCCTTTTTGAAATTCTTATTGACTACGCTTGTGTTAAATGTTTGTAGTATTTTTGCCGTAGAATCTATGATACCCACTTGTGTATCTGAAAATAAATATGTTAGAAGTATTACAACATGTAACAAAAACCCTGTTGTTCCTGTGAGGTACTTTATCAGAATCGATATTCATACGTAAGGACACAACTCATTTGGAAAAACTCTTCCGTGCACCTACCGCATATCGTATTGTTGAGGTAATAATAGTAGTTTATGAAACTGTTGCATAATAGGGGTTATTAAAACACGAGTGTGAGTTGTGTGATACTATTAAAAACCGAGCCGTAGGCGAGGTTTTTAATACCTAATTAGTATCACACGAATATTAAGTATCACACGAGTGTTTTAATACCTAATTATGTCAGTTTCATACACTATTTTATCTACACTCATACAATTTTAAATAAAATACCAAAGTCAAAATCTTAGTAACATTGTCGTTGTTTTTCTTGATTTCTCTGGTAAAAGATTGTTCGTCATTTACGTTGCTGCATCCAGAAATTCAGGCGGGGTCATATTCTCCTCAGTTCAGTATCACTGCTGTAGTCAGATATTTTTGCCCAGAATAAAACTTTCGACATACAAAACCATAATAATAACGTAAACAATAACAATAAATTTACAAGTAACGATGTCCAAATCCAGTAGGCCAGGCGCGCGGCCGCGCACGCGCGCTGGTGCGCGCCTACACAGATGATAAAATATAGTCCGGCGACAACATTATAATCGGAACTAATTTTCTATCCTTGTCAGGATTCCGTCAATCTCTGTTTTATCATACAAAAAATATGCCTGTAAACACTTAAATATAATTAAAAGCAATATGACAATCAAAAGTTCTGCCAAAAACGCGATTTTAAACGATAAAAATTTTCAATGTATGACAAGTGGCGCCACCCTGAATTTTGTGTACTCATTGGTGCCAAACTGTACGACTGCTAAAAAAAAGGTTTGAAAACTCCTTGGTTAGGTCGAAGTGGCATTAAAAACTCCTTAGTTAGGCTGAAGTGTGCGGTTATGGAAAAAAAATTAAATTACCGCATTGTTTTGTTCAGCAAACTGTATCGTAATGAAACTTTTTAAATTCATAACAGGTGCATGTGCGTAAAGTATGTCATTATGACATTACTTTCGAGTTCATAATTCGAATTTTACGATACGAGTGTAGATAAATAATTTTACTTTCTTTCTTTCTTTTTACATGCTCAAAATTATTAAAAAAAATATTTATCGATTTTGTCGTTGACTGTACCTAAATGTGTTGTATTTTCTTCATAAATTACCTACCTACGTATTTAAAAATGTAAAAATAATGTTCGAAAATGAATAATGGAATAAATAATGATTGTATTATTATTAATCACAGCTTACTGATATTATTATCTGTAGGTATGTATCGGTTAATGGATGCAAAGCGCATGCAAGTTTAAAAGGTTGAGATGTGCACATATTTCTTTGGGTTCATCATCATTATCATCATCATTTCAGCCGAAAGATGTCCACTGCTGGACATAGGCCGCGAATCTCCTCATTTCTGATTCGATCACGCAGGGACACTCCGAGCATAGCCCTCTCCATTGCCCTTTGAGTGACTTTGAGCCTTCTTATCAGGCCCATTGTGAGCGACCACGTTTCAGTACCGTAAGTAATTACTGGCAACACACACTGGTCAAAGACTTTCGTCTTGAGACACTGCGGTATTTTGGACGAGAAGATATTGCGTAGCTTCTCAAACGCTGCCCAACCGAGTCGGATTCGACGATTGACCTCTTTCTCGAAGTTGGACTTACCTAGCTGGACAGTTTGTCCTAGGTATACATAATCGTCAACAACTTCGAGTGTAGATTCTCCGATGTTTACGGGAATGGGTGCTATATGGGAATTCGACATAACCTTTGTCTTTTCCATATTCATTTTAAGACCCACTCTATCAGAAGCTCTACTGAGGTCATCGAGCATTGTACCGAGGTCCTCCATGGTCTCAGCCATGACTACTATGTCGTCGGCAAACCGAAGGTGAGTGATGTACTCGCCGTTTATGTTAATGCCTAGCCCCTTCCAGTCCAGAACCTTGAAGACATCCTCCAATGCAGCAGTGAACAGTTTCGGAGAGATCACATATTTCTGTCTCACACCTCGCTGCAGAAGGATAGGTTTCGAGGCTTGGTCCTGTAATCGGACTGACATAGTGGCGTTTTCATACAAAGACTTTAACACTTCGATGTACCGATAGTTAATCTGGTACCGTTGAAGAGACTGTAGTACCGCCCAAGTCTCGATCGAATCGAAGGATTTCTCGTAATCCACAAACGCTAAACAAAGAGGCAAGTTATACTCTTCGGTCTTCTGTATAACCTGCTGCGGCGTATGTATGTGGTCTACGGTGCTAAAGCCTTTTCGGAAACCGGCTTGTTCGAGAGGCTGGAAGTCGTCAAACCTGCGCGAAAGACGGTTCGTAATGACTCTCGAAAACAGCTTGTAGACATGGCTCAGAATTGACATGGGCCTATAATTCTTCAGTAAAGCGTTATCGCCCTTTTTAAGAAGAGTACCACCACACCTCTGCTCCATGCCTGTGGCGTTCTTCCCTCGAGAATGACGGAATCAAACAGCTTCTGAAGGGCCTTAAGGATTGGTTTTCCACCCGCCTTCAGGAGTTCGGCCGTAATTCCGTTATCACCTGGTGCCTTGTTGTTTTTGAGCTGCTTCAGAGCCATCCTAATCTCGTACAGGCTGACGTCCGGGATATCTTCGGTATAGTGTCGGGTCAATCGAGCTCTTGGGTCGTTAGCCCGATTTACAGCGGGTGTCCGGGTAGACGTGTATAACTGTCCATAGAACTTCTCGACCTCCTTCAATAGCTCTGGCTTGGAGGATACGACTCTGCCATCGTCGGTACTCAGTTTTGCAAGCTGGCTCTGCCCATTAGACAGGTCTCTTGCGAAGACTTTGGAGCCCTTGTTCTTCTCTATCGCGTCTTTAATACGTTCCGTATTAAATTGGCGTAGATCACTTTTCAAGGACTTTGAGATCTGTCTATTGAGCTGCCGGTACTTAGTCACATCATCTGAGGACTGCAGAATCATCTCGCGTCTTTCCGCCATAAGCTCGAGAGTGTGGTCAGAGAGCTTTTTGTTTCTATTTGTATGACGGGTCCTAAAGGTCCTAGACCCGACCGTATGGACAGTTTCCACAAACCCATCGTTGTAATCGTCCACTGAGCTCCCTAGGCATTCGAAACGATTCTGAAGTTCAAGCTGAAAGGTTT
Source organism: Asteroscopus sphinx (assembly GCA_949699075.1). Taxonomy (NCBI): domain Eukaryota; kingdom Metazoa; phylum Arthropoda; class Insecta; order Lepidoptera; family Noctuidae; genus Asteroscopus; species Asteroscopus sphinx. The sequence goes on from OX453032.1 coordinate 5,832,633, forward strand.
CGGGGTTTTGGATTTGGATCGGTGCTGGACGGAGCGTAGACTTCATCAGTCGAGATCTTTCCAGCTTGATGTTCAGATTCAATGTGCCTCTTACCAAACGGTGATCGCTTCCGGTTTTGACCGTGTTGATCACAGAGACATCATTGAATATTTGCTTCTTCGTCAACATAATGAAGTCAATCTCATTTTTTGTTACACCATAAGGGCCCAACCAGGTCCACTTCCTGTGCTCACGCTTTCTGAAGAAAGAGTTCATCATATAGAGTCCCTCCTTCTCCATAAAGCCAGCCAGTAGTATGACCCTGGTGGTTCCGATATCCATATCCAAATTGCCCCACTCGCAGCTCATCATCGTAGCGCTTGCCCAGTTTCGCGTTGAAGTCTCCCATGACAACAGTGAAGTGAGTTTTAGAGCCATGCATGGCTCTCGAGATATCCTCATACATGGTCTCCACCTCATCGTCGGGGTGATTCGAGGTCGGGGCGTATACCTCTATAACCTTCAACGAATACCTTTCGGTTATTCTGAGTATAAGGTACGGCACCCTGGTCGAAACACTCTCGATCTTCACTATGTTGTTCACAAGAGACTTGTGGACGATAAACCCGACACCGCCCTGGGAAAGTTGATCGCCCTCCCGGAAATAGAGCAAGTTACCGGATTTGAGGATTATCGTGTCCTCCCCCTCTCTTCGGACTTCAGATAACCCTACGATATCCCATCGTAACTTGCACAATTCTTCCTCGAGTTCGACAAGCTTCTCGTCGATCCGCAGTGTACGTATGTTGTATGCTGCCAGGTCCAGTCTTTTTTTTGTTATGGTAGCCGGATCTCTGCGGGGATACTTCGCACCCCCTGCCCCGCCGTTACCTAGGCCGCTACCGTAACCAGGGCTAGCGGGGCCGCCGGGGACTAGGGGCTGGTTTTTATTCGTGCTTTGCATGTTTGGGGGGATATGCCATAATCGCCACGCTTGGCAGGCGGGTTGGCGAATGCAGTTGGTTGGTTAAATACTCGGAAGACGCTGCTGCCCATCCTCTGGTGAATCCCTTAGTCGCCTTTTACGACACCTATGAGAAGATATAGGGTGGTGAAATTCTTTGCGTCCGGCACCACACGGTAAATAGGTAATATTTTAATGAATTAAACATCTGTGGAGTACTGTCCATTTATTAAGATAGATTGCAACACATTGTCTTCATCGAATTGTATTTATTATCATTACAGCCGAAAGACGTCCACTACTGGACATAGGCCTCCCCCAATTAAGGGGGGGATATGCCATAATCGCCACGCTTGGCAGGCGGGTTGGCGATCGCAGTTGGTTGGTTAAATACTCAGAGAACGCTGCTGCCCATCCTCTGGTGAATCCCTTAGTCGCCTTTTACGACACCCATGAGAAGAGATAAGGGTGGTGCTATTCTTTAAGTCCGGCACCACACGGACTATATTTATTTATTATTATATGTATTTATTATGGTGAGCATCTTCTAATCATAACTCCAAATAGGCTGGGCTTTAATGTAACTTTAGCAATGTCCTTTTTTTGTGACAACTGCATTGTAACCTATTCTGAAAAATAAATGATCTATCTATCTATCTACTAATCGATTATATTCGCTACGGGTGGAGTGGAGTGGAGTGGAGTGGAGAGGAGTGGAGTGGAGAGGAGTGGAGTGGAGTGGTGTTGTAATAGTTACAGGAAAACTCCTAATTATTAACAGGATCCATCACGTGGGTTAACAGAATTTAACGCGAGTGAAGCCCCGGATAAAGGGTTTCCTATGCCAGTGCGAACGCCATCCACTCCACTCCCCTCCACTCCACTCCACTCCACCTCCACCTCCACCTCCACCTCCAACTCTTATTATGTGTCGGATGAGGGAGGACGCATCGCACGATTTTTGTTTTTCTTATTTTCTTTCTTTCTTTCTTAAAACCCTTACCAGTTTTTAAGTCTAATCATCAGCTTTCAAACACAAAAAGTTTTATCAAAATAGGTCCAGTGGTGTAAGTGTGATGCTCGAACAAACAATTTTATATAATTTTGTAATAGTTAAGGTAAGATAAGATAAAAAGTAGCCTATATGTTAATATAGGTTAAGTTCTATCTGTATGCTAAATTGCATTAAAATCCATACAGTAGTTTTTGCGTGAAAGAGTAACAAACATCCATACATCCTCAGTAGGATAGGATAGGATGTAATCTATATTTTTCGTTTCTAAAACGACTACAATAGTGACGGGTGTAAGAAAAAAGTTGCGCCACAATACTTGGTCCTCTGCCTTCCGCATCCAGTCACCCCAGCTACCTTATTCAAGTTGTGGCACAACTTCGGAGAGGCCTATGTCCAGCAGTGGACAGCGATAGGCTGAGTTTTATATATACTTAAGTATTTTATATATACTGGGTGTCAGGGAAACGCTTCCGGAAACGAAGATAGGTGATAGTGATTACTGATACGAAACCACAAAAAAATGCGATTCTTTTTCTAGATTTTATCATATTTTTTTGCATTTTTCATACAAAAAAATGGTTACATAAATAACATAATAACACAATGGTTGGTTACATAAATAACCAACTTAGGGAAGTTAAATAAAACTGATTTGAAAAAAAAAAACCCATATATTTACTTATTTTTTTAAAGTTCGCAATGTAATTCAAATAAAATATAAGCTGGCGCTAGGGGTGAACGACATCCGCTCGCATACGCAGTCCGTGTCGTAGCGAGCGTTGGTAGCTTAGGTACGCGCGGCATTGATCCCTAGTTTTGTACGCTTTACATTGCGGGTTTGCAAAATACCAAATCACTAAAACAATGAGTATAAGGCTACTGGTTATTGGTATTCGATTGTGTTTAGGTAGTACAATAATAGCCTTTCAGTTTATTTGTATTGTTATTAGCTAGTACTGTATGTAAATAAAGTTTTGTACTCTTGTTTCTGTCCTCTAACATCAACATCTCTGTATCACTCTAAGGTTTGCTGTTAGAAAACTCAGTTCTGAGTTAAGCTCGCCGATGTACATAAACTTTTCTACTGTAATATAAATGTATATATGTGTGTACAATAAAGAATAAGAGTAAAAAAATTCAATCACCTGCGAAGACCAATACACCATGTCTTCATCATCTCCTTATAGTCCAGGGTTGTGACGTCACAGTTATAGATAACTCGGTCTGCTGGAGACATTCTGTTGATCATGGCATTCAGGTTATCATCCCTGAAGTTCCAATGATTCCATAAGAAGTAATTGTACACCATTGAGAGTTTGTACACTTTGGTGTATATTTTGACAAGCCTAGAAAAAAAGAAGTAATTTTTATGGTAAGATTTTTTTTTTTCAAAAAAGTTGTCTGCCATGGGCTTTTTGCCATCCTCCCTACCTGTCAAGTATATATTTTTATTTTTTTATTTAATCACAGGTACAATTTCTTTAGTATTTTCTTATGTACGTGGGACACTCAGAAAGTTTTGCGAAACTAAAAAAAATTGTTCTATACGTACATATATTTTTATCAAATCTTTTCAAAGTACTTTCCACCAGCCTCTATACAAAGATTCATGCGCCTAAACCAGTTTTCAAAACACTTTTTCCAGTCCGCCGCAGACACCTCGTTTACAGCCTGCTCGAACGCAGCCAGCGCATCTTCCGGCGACGAAAATTGTATCCCTTTGAGCTGATTTTTTATTTTTGGGAATAAAAAGAAGTCACACGGTGCTAGATCAGGGCTGTAAGGAGGGTGACCCAGGAGTTTGACTGGCGTGCTGTCCAGGAAGTCCCTCGTTTTGAGTGCGGTGTGCGCAGGTGCATTGTCGTGGTGGAGCAGTAGCCCGCGGAGCCCTGTGTTTGGTCGCTTGTTGCTTATAACAGAGAAAACTTCTGGCAAACATTTGGTAGTATACCATTCGGCATTAATGCTTCTTTGATCCCGTAAGGGAATTGATACCAAGTGGCCAGTCAAATTAAAAAAGCTAGCGATCAAAATCTTACCCCCGCTTCTAGATCGCTTCACTTTGGTAGGCGTTGGCTCATTTTGAAACACCCAAACAGTCGACTGGCGCTTGGTTTCTGGGTCGTATTGATAAATCCAGGACTCATCACCTGTAACGATGTCGTAAACACGTCGAGACGAGCCTGCTTCAAATTTGTTAAGCATATCACGGCACCATTCCACCCGGGCCTGCTTCTGAGCATCGGTGAGGTTGTGCGGCACCCAGCGTGATACTATCCTCCTCACGCGAAGATGGCTGTGTAGAATCTCGTGAACGCTTCCCGATCCAATCTTCAATATGTGTTGAATCTCCTGATATGTAATTCGCCTATTGTCTTGGATTAAATTTTTCACTGCTAGCACGTTTTCTTCGGTAACAGCCGTCAAAGGGCGACCGCTTCTTTCGTCATCCCCCAAAGTTGGTCGACCGCGCTTGAATTCGTTATACCAACGATACACGGTTGCCTTGGAAGGGCCTTCATCCATGAATGCCATTTGAAGTCTATCGTACGATTCATCCGGTTTCAGGCGACACTTGAAATCGTATAAAATCATAGCTCTAAAATGTTCCCGGCGCAGATCCATATTTCAGTGAGACACAATACTTTGAATTAACTCGCAAAAAATGTGGAGGGAAATTTTGAAATTGGAACTTACTTATTTTTACTTATAAATAATCATATTTTCGAAAAACATTATAACTGGCCAGTCTCCCATATATAAAAACTTTTTTTCGCAATACTTTCTGAGGGGCCTGGTATAGGTTGGCTTCCTGTTTGCCAACATTATTATATTGAACTATATTTAAGGGACTTTCCGCGCACAATGAAATCAAAACAAAACAAACATTTTGACTAACCTCGACGTTTCAGCCAAGTTGCATTGGCCGTGGTCACGAGTAGACTGAAGTATGAGGGCGTAATCGTCTTGAGCGGCAAGTGATCCTCGTGGAATACAGTAATCGAGAAGTGTTCGCGCCGTGGTTTGTCTACACGTCCGCCGAAAGTTTCAGCATTGTGTGTCGTGATTCAGCATATCTTGTTACGGACAGTTACGTTACGAAAAACCAACCGCGGGTAATTCCGCTCAAGACGATGACACTCGCATACTTCAGTCTGCTCGTGACGGCCAATGCAATTTGGCCGAAACGTCGAGGTTAGTCAAAATGTTTGTTTTGTTTTGATTTAATTGGGCGCGGAAATTCCCGTAAATATAATAATATGAGTGAAATTCGCGAAAGCTTAAAAACTTCTATATTTATACCCGTAAGACAGGACCGTGACAGGCAGACTTACAGACAACGCAGCCTAAGCTGGTGGACATAGATATTACTTACTTACTACTTATTACTTTTTGGGACATTTTTACACAGCACCATCTAGTCCCAAAATAAGCAGAGCTTGTGATATGGGTACTAGACATTGGATATATACTTTTTTTTTTTAATACTTATAATATATAAGAAACACCACACAAACACTTATGTTCATCACACAAATATTTGTGTCCTGTGGGAATTGAACCCACGACCTCGTGATCAGCAGTCCGACACTTGAACCACTAGACCACAGACGTCGGGATCGCGGACGTTAAGAGTTGGGGACTTGAGGCGTCTATTAAGCGATTCTGGGGAGGATAGCGTACGTGGTGTTCACGTGCTGCTGTGAGGGAAACAGTATTGTTTCCCGGGACGTGCCAAAGGCGTAGCACTAGAGGGCGCCGGCGCGGTCCATTGGAGTTCCCGGAGCTCCTCTATTTTGTGCTGAGGATGGCCACCGTGTGGTTTTAGTCGGTAAGAGTCCGACATATCCCTCCGCCTTCCCCAGACGGAGGATATCCATGAGGATTTCCACCCGAAAACAAAAAAAAAAAAAAAAAGACCACAGACGTCGTCAGACACACAGTTAAAAATTTTGACGAAGTGCTGCAAACAGCCATAGCCAACAAAAAAAAAAAAAGTATTATATCCATGGTCTAGTACCCACAAAGCATACAACATGCCATCGATACCATGGACGAGATCAGCATTTTGCAGATCTGCAAATCCAATTTCAAAGAAGATAAGATTAGCAGTGGCAAGAAGCTGCTATTTCAAACGCTTGGGAAGATCGACCAGATGCCGTCCCGTAGGAGAGATGGAACCGAGAAGAGTGTCCAGGACATCATCACTTTGTTAAAGGTGACCGACCCAGACGACGTGCCCACTTTTTTGGCGAAGGAGCTGCACAAGCTGCCTCCTGTCACTTTTGACCATGTTGACGTCACCAGGTTGCTGAAGGACATCACTTCTTTGAAAAGAAGGCCGAGGTGCAGTCCAAATTACATATTTAGGTTCACACCATAGGTGAACTACGTGCCAAAGTAGTGTTCTTACGTAACGCCGCAAGTAGGTCACCCGAGGCCTCTAAGGTGAACACTCGTCGCAGGGCGCCAAATGCGTCCATCAGCAGTTTTGAGTCGGCGAATTTAAATTCGTCACTGAATGTAAATATTGCAGGCGTTGCATTGCGTTCTACCGCCGACCGTCCTTCTACTCCGCTAGAGGCTACTTGCATCAGTACGTCGACACCGACACGTGCTTACGCTGCCATTGCTGCTGCCAACAAGCCCGCTGCTACGCAACCTAAGCAGCAGGAAGAAGGAAAGCAGATCCATTGTGATTCTAATCATAGGGATCTGCCTCAGAGGGGTCCACAGAAGAACCAGAGCGACAAGGAGGGCTTTGGCAAGGTTGAGAAGAAGAAAAGAAAGCCCACTTGTAAGAATCAGTGCGGTACCGCACCGACCGGACCAAATCATCTGCTGCGTCCTGCTGTGCCAACGACGCTGCTGTACGTGTCCCGGCTGCATTGCTCTACAAAGGCCGAGGAGATTGTAGAGTACATCCAGGTCAAGACCAAGTTCACTCTGAGGGTCGAGCGGTTGGAGTCTGGTCACAATGTGAATTTTAATTCATTTGTGGTGAGGGTTCCGACTGAACATCTGTCGTCGACCTTTACGAAGGAAGAATTTTGGTCGAGAGATGTTGTTTTCCGGCGATTCCGAGGACGGATACCCGACACCGCGCGACTCACGACGGCGACGCCGCTATTACCAAATGTTTAGTTATATATTATTTTATTTTTATGTTTTATATTATTCTACCTACTTTATATTATTGTATATGGTTTTATGTATTTTTATGGGCCTAGATGCTTGAATTAAAGGAATTATTATAATTATTATAGCACAAGCTCTGCTTAGTTTGGGACTAAAAAGAAAGAATGAAGAAATAAAAATGATTTATTGTCCCAGTTAACGACGCGCAACATTTAAATAAATTCAAATTCAAATTCTTTATTGGAACAAACTGATTTACATATTTTGTGTACGTTAACAGCTTCAAATAATAATGCAACAGAAACACAAACAAACTACCTAACAGTTGGTACTGTGTAAAAATGTACCAAAATATTTATTATTGTGAAAAGGTATACTTACGCCGGCATCCCTTTAGGCCTGACTCCGAGTAGGGTGACAACTCCATCCAACAAGTACGCAGGGATATAGTGCAGTAGCCAGGTAAGTAGCCAGTAGACGAGCATACTGCTGGTCTCAATGGTGTACGCGTACCACAGGCTTTTGGGAGTCGCAAGGTTTCTCACCTCTTCCGATCTGATAATTTCGCCAAAATACCCTGGCGAAGAAGTCATTGGTCAATAAGAATAAGTGTGTAAGTGTGTGTATGTACAATGTACACATATTATGATACAAGTGAGCTAAGATGTTTACTACACTCGAGGCTGAATTGCAGCCCGAGCCGAAGGCGAGGGCGTAATAAAGCCGAGAGTATAATGAACATTGCTCACGCGTTTCATACGACTTTTCTCAACACGCTTGCGAGAAAAACAAACATAAACATGGTTTAGACAAATATTAAAGGAGATGTCCAGAAACGGTTTTTTAATCATCAAAAATTCTAACCCGGTTAAGTTAAATATATTTAGATAGAGGTCTTCAAAACTAGCATTATACAATAAACTATATAATATTTGTAAAGGCCTCCAGTTTTAAGAAAATCTTTATTTTATTTTAAGTACTAAGAATTTACGCTTGAAATGAACACACCTTTTTGAATCATCAATATTAAAACGAACGCACCGAAAAAAGAAGTAAAAGTAAAATTGACAAAATTGGCAGTTGTCACTGTCTAATCTGACAGTTATGTGTCAAAATTTACAGGAAAACTTGCAAACACAGATTAAGTTAGTATTTAATCTGTGCTTGCAAACCTTGCAAATGGCAGCAGTTATTGACACTTGACAACTCAATCCGACAGATGATTCAATGTTAGAGTCACTTTTTGTGTTGCCATCCGCTAGTAAAATATATCTACTATCATTTATAACTTCTTGCTTTTCTCTTAAGGGGGGGAGGGGTTTAAAATTTTTCTTTCAGTTGTTCCAAGATTCTTATTTTTGCTGCTTTTACATCAGTGTAATTTAGTGCTAGTTAGAATTATCTCGGAATAAAAAACCAACGTCCATACAAAAAGCGGACATCTCCTTTGTGAAAAATGGCGTGCGGATTTCTGTTATCACACGCCGTGCCTGTAGTTGAGTGACGTATAGTTATGCGCGCGCAGGTGGTGGAAGGAAGCCGCCAAACAGCCTAATATAAAAAATGTAAAATTAATTAGGAAATCCATAACAAATTGTATATTTTATTTTGAGACCAAACTTGGACCTCGATAACAATTAGGATAGGAGGTGACCAGGAGTGACGCTATTTAATTGATCGTCCGGCGCATCCTGGGCAGTCAGCCCCGCTACCAACCTGCTGACTGGCTAATCTTTTCCCCACGGCATGAGCTGTTATCATTATGTAGCTCATGTCGACACGATAGAAGAAGACTATAGGAGGTAAAATCTGAATTTTTCATTCAGTAGTGTAAGGTCCTAGTACATTAAAGATGTTGTATTGTCTACTTTGGTTTTATGAAGTATTATAATAGTCTATCAATCTATCTACATTAGAAAGTTAAGCACTGACTAATTAATTTGCATGTTATATTTTTAATGGTTTATTCAATCAACTCAGCCTATCTCAGTCCATTGCTGGACATAGGCCTCTCCCAAGTTGCGCCACAACGCTCGGTCCTCTGCCTTTCGCATCCAGTCCCCCCAGCCACTTTCTTTAGGTCGTCGGTCCACCTGGTAGGGGGGCGCCCTACGCTGCGTTTGCCGATTCGCGGTCTCCACTCAAGGACTCGTCTGCTCCAACGGCCATCGGTCCTTCGACAGACATGGCCAGCCCACTGCCACTTCAGCTTACTGATCCTACAAGCTATGTCGGTCACTCCGGTTCTTCTCCGGATAATCTCATTATGGTTGATTAATTAATTATTTTAATTATCTCTTGTTAGCCGAATTTATTAGTAATTAATTAGTTTGTCAATGTATTTCGGTAGATCGATTGACTTTTTATTAGCTACTGATTTGATTGAGGCCTCCCCACTTAAATGGTGGGATGGTTTGACACGTGATGACATCTTCCACATTTAATGGCGGGGATGCCTCGATCAGGCAGTCGCGCTGGAGCACTGTATGAAGAGACAAGTGTACAGCATTAAAAGAATAAAAGTTGGTAATTGTGAAAACGTTACTTGTTTAATTTCCTGACCCAATAGTAGGTACTACAATCACCTCACAACAAGTTTGATAGACTTTTCACATGAAGCTCTTTGCCTATCCGGATAAAATTTTTGCGAGTAGTCAATAAAGTGAAGAAGTTTTTAACGTGAATTCCAATTTTTTTAAATCAGTGAAAATTTAGAGTTAGGCCTCCTAGAAGTTAAGATCGCAATATAATCCACATCAAATATGCACGTGTTTTGCTTTTGTAAAGTAAAATAAAGAAGTCTATGTTTCAGTCTCAATTTTATTTCTTAAATGCCTTTCAGTTGTTTGTATTCATGAAAAAGCTGCACGTCCTGCGATAATAGTTTGAGCGCAAAACCGATTTTTGTAGGCACTGTGAGGCAAATACGGAAATTGCGATTTTCTCGATAACTGACGCTTTTTGCGGAACATACATGGGGACATGGTATAATAAGATGTTTCACCAGGTATTCTCTGCCCGCAATGACAGCGCGATGCCTCCAAGCTACGTCACGATCAGTGTTGCCATTGATTGATATCTTCAATATACTTAAGGAGATTTTTGTTTATAATGAATTTAAAATAAATTCCTAACTAGCCCTACTATTTGTTATCTCGTGTTATTCATCTAATTAGTAGCACATCAATATATGAATAATAGGAAGTAATAAAAATGAGAGTATTCGCAGCATTACTACATTATTAAAGGAAACTGTATAAAATTACTAGTTCAAAGATGATTCTTTATAGAAGCAAGTAAATGAAAAAATACATTTTGCTCGGGTAATTTATTTTCACCAAGTGGCAGCACATCAAACTGACAAGTGTCACGCTAACAGCCCACTATTGGCTCCACGGCCGATGACGTAGTACGGAGGCAATCACGTGACCTAGCTGTCACGGTAAGAGACTTATTATAGCATGCATGGGGATATTTTCAATAGCCTTTGGTACCCTTTATCAATGGTTTTAAGGAAATCAATTATTATGTTTCCGTGTAACTTAATCGTTCCGCGGATTTATCAAATCGGCTACATTTGATTATATCCAGCCCAAGGAACTTATATATCAAGCTGGAAAGCGGACGGCTGACGAAAATTCGGTCCGATGATTGGGGAGTCCTTTGTCTCTTTCTATAGGGTGTTCATACATGCAGGAAAGGGACAGCGGGCTCTCGGTAATACTATCTCAGAAAACCGGGCTCGCCCGGTATTTTCACCCTGATTTTGATAAAAGATTTTGGATTTTGGATTTATATGAACGGGATATTTTTCATTTTTGAAATTTTTCAATTTCTCCGCCCGCATTCTATCTTGGGTAAAAATTCTTTGATTCAGCCTCACTCCGGTGGATTTATTTAGAAGCCGGAGTTATCTATGTCGGACATAGCATGCAACGTAAAGTTACTTCAGTCCTGGATATTTTATGCGGATATGGATGATAATGGATATATAATAATAATAATAATTCGATCGACCAACATCTTAAGAGGCTCTCGTTAGGTGGCTGGGTCAAGGGCCAGATTCAGAAGGCGGTTCTCCTCGACACGGCACGTATTGTGAGGAGGTTCCTGTCTCTGGGGCCCTAACCGCCGGTAGCTTGGACCCTGCTCCCGATGCCGGTGGAACACTATTTTTTATATTTTTAAATGTTTTTTTTCTTTTTTTTTTCTTTTTACAAAAAATATTTAAAAATGTAATTTATAAGGTAATAACTAAATAAAGGAGATAATAATTCATTTATTTCACGCATCAAGGCCCATAAAAATACATGAAATATATACAATAATATAGAAATAACTAATCAATAACTAAACATGAGGTAATAGCGGCGTCGCCGTCGTGTGTCGCGCGGTGTCAGGTATCCGTCCTCGGAATCGCCTGAAAACGACACCTTTCGGCCAAAGTTCTTCCTTCGTGAAGGTCGAAAGATGTTCAGTCGGAACCTTCATCACAAATGAATTAAAATTCACATTGTGACGAGACTCCAACCGCTCGACCCTCAGAGTGAACTTGGTCTTAATCTGGATGTACTCTACAATCTCCTCGGCCTTTGTAGAGCAATGCAGCCGGGACACGTATAGCAGCGTCGTTGGCACAGCAGGACGTAGCAGATGATTTGGTCCGGTCGGTGCGGTACCGCACTGATTCTTACAAGTGGGCTTTCTTTTCTTCTTCACAACCTTGATAAAGCCCTCCTTGTCACTCTGGTTCTTCTGTGGACCCGTCTGAGGCAGATCCCTATGATCAATGATAGAATCACGGTGGTTCTGCCTTCCCTCTTCCTGCTGCTTAGGTTGCGTCGCAGCGGGCTTGTTGGCAGCAGTAATAGCAGCGTAAGCACGTTTCTGGGTCGAAGTACTGATGCAAGTAGCCTCTACCGGAGTAGAGGGACGGTCGGCGGTAGAACGCAATGCATCGCCTGCGATATTTATATTCGGTGACGAATCTAAATTCGACGACTCAAAACTGCTGATGGACGCATTTGGCGCCTCGCGACGAGTGTTCACCTTAGAGGCCTCAGGTGACCTACTTGCGTAAACAGCGCTACGTAACAACACTACATCGGCACGTAGTTCACTTATGGTGTCATCCGAAATCTGTAATTTGGACTGCACCTCGGCCAGGCTTCTTTTCAGAGAAGTGATGTCCTTCAGCAGCCCGGTGACGTCAACATGGTCAAAAGTGACAGGAGGCAGCTTGTGCAGCTCCTTAGCCAAAAAAGCGGGCACGTCGTCTGAGTCGGTCACCTTTAACAAAGTGATGATGTCCTGGATACTCTTCTCGGTTCCATCTCTCCTACGGGACGGCATCTGGTCGATCTTTCCAAGCGTTTGGAATAGCAACCTCTTGCCACTGCTAATCTCATCTTCTTTGAAGTTGGATTTGCAGATCTGCAAAGTGCTGACCTCGTCCATGGTATCGATGGCATGTTGTATGAATGCCAACAACTCATTGACTATGAGTTGTTGTGAACTCATAGCGAAAAAACGGGCAGCGGCTAGAGCCGCACAATACGCGAATTAAAATTCTTACTGTTAAAACACGTCCGTATCCGAGCGCATATCCCCCCTTAATTGGGGGAGGCCTATGTCCAGTAGTGGACGTCTTTCGGCTGAAATGATGATCCGAGCGCGCATCGCACTGCACTGATATGCTAATCGGACAATTCGGACATATATATTTACTTGGAAAGTTGAAATGATATTACATATCCAATCTTTTGCTGAAGCTAGTTAGCCCATGTCTAGAACTGAGTATAAATAAGTTTGTAGCAATTCAATGGTGTCAATTTTCTTATTGACAAACTAAACATATTCTAAACTATCGCTCTCTTTAACTAATAGTAGATACAAGAAAGGGATGGCAACAATTTTAGAACTGTCAAATTAGTCGGAATTTAGATTTCCATACAAGTTTAGTCGTGATCTCGGAACGTGCCCACTAAAATACAAAGAAATGTAACACAGGACTAATGTGACAGTTCAAAAATTATTGTCATCTCTTTCTTGTATCTACTATTAGTAAAAAAGAGCGATAGTTTAAGGTGAATGCTACAGGGTAGCCCGGGAAATACAAATATTTTGGTGTTTTTTGCAAATTGTAGCTTTATTTCGCGTTGTAAACATAACATAAAATAACATCACGCCTGTATTTCCCCGAAGGTGTTGGCAGAGGTGTATAGTACACCCACATTTCGCCAGTTATGTTATAGTCCCATGTAATAGGGGGCGAGCCTATTGCCATTAACCGGGCACAAATCCATACTCCAGGCTGCTACTGAGAATTTCCTAATTTTCGCGTTGTATATCAGTCAAAATATGATTGGCGGAAATAATAACAATATATCTACTGAATAATACTCATAAAAAATATTAACCTAGCTCTATAAGCTGTACAAGCTCGATAATATTAATTTACGATCAAATTATCGATTTTCGAGCTTGTACAGCTTATAGAGCTAGGTTAATATTTTTTATTTACAGTTTGCAAAAAACGCTAAGAATTTTGAATTTCGCGGGCTACCCTGTAGCATTCACCTTAAAATAAGTTTAGTTCGTGAAAAAGAGAATCGACACCAATGTTCAAATACTTACTGAATTTGACATCACAACCACAAGTACTGACGGCATATATTGGAATTTCAGTGTGACCATTGTTTCTTAGCTGCACGGCATCCCAACTCGAAGCAATAATGGCATTGTTCACATAATCCACAGGGCATTGCGTCACTTTGTTCTCCTTGTTTACCAGCAGAACGTGCAGCACACCCAGTCCACTGCCAAGAAGGAACTGGAAATATAATAATCCACTTTAAGGTCCATATTACAGAACGTTAAATAAATAAATAAAATAATAGTACATTATGATACAAGTGAGCTAAGTTGACTATTATCCGCCAAACAGCCAAACAGCCTAATATAAAATAAAATAAAACGTTTTTTTTATTTAAAACACATATGTTAATTTGTTGACAAAAATAAATAATTTGATGAAATGAAATGTTTGTTTATGATATTTTCATTAATACAGTTGATTTATTCCCAGAAATATTTAATTTTGTTTCACTGAGGTAATATGTACGTACATATTACCTCAATGTTTTTTCAACACACTTGCTCGTAAAGTGGCTCTTATTGCACCGTTTTTATTTTTAGGTTCATGATGTAGCTTATAACGCACGCGTGCTTTTTTCATTATATTATCGCACTAGTGCTTTTTACTTTACAGTTTATTTTTGAATCGCAGCAAAGAGTTTTTATGCCTGAACTAAATTAAACATTTTTGGGAATAAATCAACTGTATTAATTAAAATATGCTATATAAACATTTCATTTCATCAAATTATTAATTTTTGTCAACAAATAATATTAATTTATGTTATAAATAAAAAAAAACAATTTATAATATTTTTATATTAGGCTGTATGGCGGTTTCCTTCGACCACCTGCGCGCGCCATAGACTGGCGCTCGCGTAGCTGTATGTCACCGCGCGGTCCGCGCGCCATTTTTATCATTTTTCACAAATTCAATATTTGTCTAAAATGTGTAATTTATGTTTTTTTCCTCGCAAGTGTGTTGAAAAACGTCGTATGACGTTCAATTCCCACAGGACACAAATATTTATGTGATGAATGAACATAAGTGTTTGTGTTGGTCTGGGTGTTTCTTAAGTATTATAAGAATGTATTTACAAAAAGTATATAAGTATTATAATACAATATATTGATCTGTATTCATGCCATATTAAAGGAGGTGACTACACCACTGATACAGAACACGAATAAATAAATAAATCAATACAAAAAAAAACTGTAAACAGACAAATTCCCCCCGTGCGTCACGTGCGACACAAAAACGATGCGTACAAAACCACCATAATAATTTGCAGGTATTTCCAGCCTTTGACAATGCCGCCGATGACTTATTTTCAGAGTCGTTCGGAATTTATTCTCAATCCCTCGCTATGTTTCTGAGTGATAATCGTAGAATTTTTCAAGTATTTTTAGATGACTAAGCATATTATTTATCATTTGCTCTAGAAATATGTCACGGTTATAGATCAACATCTTGTATATACATTGTTGTTAAATAAGACACGGCCTTCGGTAATCAAGCTGTTTATTGCACTGAAGCATCAAGCGCCTATGCGCGACTCGCAGGTCGCGTTCCTATATGTATAGCTAGTTACTAACTATCCTAACATCCCTCCACCATATATTCTAAACTAAACAGTTACATAACTAGAAGAATTTCCGATAATCGCTACGAGGAATGTTCCTTAATTTTGGGCGAGCTACCGTATCCGTTCGGAGATCAGGCCTAGGAGCTACCGGATCAGCTACTGACTCAGCTACTGACTCTCTGCTTACTTCTTGGAGTTCCTGGCTTGTCTCGCTCCACTCTTCCTTTTCCTCCGAAGAGTCTTGGCTCTGCTGATATGATAAATGACCGTCGTCAACATTTTGTGGCAAATTTTGTTCTGTCTCTGCCCCGGAGTCCAAGAGGGCCCAATCAATATCATTGCCCTGTTGTGCCTCGAGCGTTTTTAATTTATACAATTGGTTTTTGTGTTTTTTTATTGTAATATTTCTCTCTGGTATAAAAATTTCATACACACTTTTACCAATTTTGTTTTTTACTGTAGCCCGTATCCATTTGTTATTGTTACTCCCTTTTACCAATACTGTATCATTTATTTCAAAGTCTGTTTCTATTGCCTTTAAAATATTTAGCCTGTATCGATTGCTTCTCGCGCACTATTGTTTGTAAATCTTGTGACGATAATGAGGACGACGAAGTCTCGAGCGCGGGCACCGCCGCGGCCGCCGAGATATCTAATAGATCAAACCTGCAACGCAATTTACGTCCGAGCATTAATTCGGCCGGTGAGCTGTCTGTCGTCGTATGTTTCGAGTTCCTATAACGGAATAAAAATTCTGAAAGGTGTGCCTTAATTTTATTTTTAGGGGTCCCTTGTGTCACTAACCCCTTTAGAAACTTTTTCACAATTTTTACGTATATCTCTGCTTGTCCATTACTAGATGGCGAATAGGTTGGCGAAGTGACGTGATTTATACCATTAAGACAACAAAAATCCTTGAAATTTTTACTAGTGAACGAGGTTCCATTATCGGTGACTAGCGTATGCATTATTCCAAATCTAGCCATTGTTTCTTGTAATTTTGTTATTACTGAGGCTGTCGAATAATCACTATTAAGTGAAAAACATTCGACCCATTTAGAAAATGCATCGATAATGATAAGGTACATTTCACCTTGCCATGGGCCAAAAAAATCTAAATGAACTCGATGCCAGGGACGTTCTGGAAAAGGCCAAGGTGTCAACGGAGCCCGTGGGGGCGTAGGCCTTAAACTTAAACATACACTACAGTTACTTATCTTGTTTTCTATATCCTTATCTATATAAGGCCACCAGAATTTAGATCTCGCTTCACACTTAGTTTTCAAGATGCCTAAATGTGGTCTATGTAATTCGTCTAAAATTTTGTACCGCAACGACTTCGGAATAATTAATTTGTGACCTCTAATTAAACAACCACCTTCCCTTGTTAAATCAAAACGACATTTGTAGAAAGGTAATAAGTCATCGTCATTTATTTTTATTTTAGGCCACCCGTATTGTACATATTGTAAAACCTTCTGTAAAATGCTATCATTGCTTGTCTCTAAGCGAACTTCATTTAACGATACAGGTAAATGCCCATCCGCTACAAAATTTATATACGACGCCTTGTCGTCAGACTTGTAAACAAGTGAGTCATCCGTGACGACACTAACTATCGAGACTGGCCGATCGGCGCTGTTATCCGTAATCGGACGAACACTGTCGCACGCTCCTGTGGTGCCTGCTCGACTAAAGTAGTCGGCACAATTACTAGCGCTTGGAATGTACTGTATCTCATAATTATAGCTAGATAAAAATAAGGCGTACCGCTGTAACCGGTTTGCGGACATTTCTGGTATGCCTTTGTTTGGATGAAATATAAACATTAGCGGTTTATGGTCCGTGCGCAATATAAACGGATTAGCAACTCCGTATAAATATTGATGAAATCGCCGAATGCCAAAAACTATAGCCGTTGCCTCCCTTTGGATTTGGCTATAATTTTTTTCAGCACTGCTGAGGGACCTCGAAGCATAAGCTATAGGACGTTCTAAGTCATTCCCTTCTAATTGTGCTAAAACTGCACCTAACCCTGTAGGGGATGCATCAACTGTCAAAACCAACTTGTAAGAAGGATCAAAATGTGCTAGCGTTCGAGCCGATGTTAGTTCCTTCTTAATTTGATTGAAAGCAGCTTTATGAATCTCTGACCAAGACCAGTCAACATCTCTTTTAAGTAAATTATTTAAAGGACTAAGTATTGAGGATGCGTTTGGAATAAACATCCTATAATAATTAACAAAACCTAAAAATGATTTTAATTCCTGCACATTACTAGGGGCCGTGGTGTTAGTCATTGCTGTAACTTTGTCAGGGGATGTGTGAATGCCCTTTTTATCAATGACAAATCCTAAGTAAGTCACCGAATCTTGAAACAACTTACATTTATTTTTATTAAGCACCAACCCTGCTTCCTGTAAACGGTGGAAAACTTGTTGTAACCGCTCCGTATGAACAATTTTAGAATTTCCTGTCACAAGGACGTCATCCAACAGACACAGAACCCCCTCAATGCCATGCAGCAAATTCTCCATAGTTTTTTGAAAAATAGCTGGTGCATTGGCTAGTCCAAACACTAAACGAGTAAACTTAAATAAGCCCTTGTGTGTAGTTATTGTAGTGAGAATTAGTGACTCCTCATCTAACAAAAGTTGTAAATAAGCACTACTTAAATCTAATTGCGAGAATTGTATACCCCCATGTAATATAGAAAAAAGTTCTTCCGTTCTTGGTAAGGGGTATTTATCAATGTGTAAACATTTATTTAATGAGACTGAAAAATCTGCACATAACCGAATCTCACCGTCTTTTTTTAGTACTGGAACTATAGGGGTAGCAAACTCAGAATGTTCCACAGGAATTAATACGCCAGTTTCAACTAATCTATTTAACTCCTTCTCCACCTTACTTTTTAATGAAAAAGGTACTGTTCTAGGCCGAAAAAAACATGGTTTAGTGTCTGGTTTTAAAGTGAGTTTTATTTTGTATTTGTTAAAACTCCCTAATGTATCAGAAAACAGTGCAGGATATTTGTTTAGATAGTAATCAAATTCTCTCAACTCGACACAATGATTCACCTTGGATAACTGTAAATTATATAAAGTTAAAAAATTTCTACCTAACAAAGCCGGCCCGGGCCCTTTTATAATGTAAATGTCAATAATTTTTCGTTCACCCCCATACGTAATCGGAACCTTCATTACTCCTACTACAACCAATTGCTCACCGGAGTATGCTTTTAACACTGACTTAGGACTTTCTAAGGACACGTTATTAAAATATTTATTGTAAGTATTCAGTGGAATGGCAGTAGCACAAGACCCACTGTCTACTTCGAATCTTAACATTTGGCCGTTTACATCGACAGACAGCATCATAGGCTCGCCGCGGAAACTACGTATATTGCAAATGAGAATATTCTTACCGTCGTCATCATTTTCGTCATTCGATGATTGTAGGCAATTAATTCGACCACTTTTATTGGAACACATTTTTTTTAAATGACCTTTTATTCCGCATTGTTTACACTTATACGTAGAAAAACGACACTTGTCCGCTGTATGATTATTATAACCGCACACACTACATTTTGTTGACGATTTTGACGGCGCTGCCGCTATCTTGAACACCTCCGAGCTGGAAACCTCCGATGCTGCTGCCGTAGTTGACTGTCGCGCTGCCCGTTTTGCACTATTTATAGCCACAGCAATTTCTAACGCCTTGGACAATGTTGTCGATGCTTTCTCGTCCATGAACAATTTGTCCCGTTCCGGTCCCGGAAGCATCCCAATGATAAACCAATCACGCAACATTTCATCCATAGCCGATCCGAAACTGCAGTCTACTGCCAATCGCCGCACGCGGGCAGCCCATTGAGTCAAATCCTCGCCTGCGTCCTGCGCCGCCGAATGAAATTTGTATCTTTCAGCTAACACTGACTTCTTTGGCACGAAATGCTTATCCAATTCTGCAGTTAATTCGCTGTAAGATATTTCCTCCACTGATTTTGGCGCAATTAACTCGCGTACCAACTTATACGCATCATTGTTGAGTGCACTTAGAAGTACCGCCTTTCGTTGAACATCTTGTCCTTCTGCTTTTATTAACAACGTATTTGCTGTTAACCATTGAGAAAGCCTTTCTTTGAAAATGTTCCAGTCCTGGCCGAGCTCAAAAGCAGGAACAGATCCGATAAAATTATTCATCTTCCCTTATTTTTTCCTGTGCGTAGGTAACTTTAACTCGTCGCCACTGTTAAATAAGACACGGCCTTCGGTAATCAAGCTGTTTATTGCACTGAAGCATCAAGCGCCTATGCGCGACTCGCAGGTCGCGTTCCTATATGTATAGCTAGTTACTAACTATCCTAACAATTGTCTAGTGCCCATTGTACAAGCTCTGCTTAGTTTGGAACTAGATGGTGCTGTGTAAAAATGTCCCAAATATTTATTTATTTATAATTCTGCACACTGTATTCAAGAAAAAAAAAATGCTGTTCCACATAAATGGATACCTAACTCGAAAAAAATGTATACAACATGTTGGTCTGTATTTGTGCCATATTTAAGGAGGTGACTATACCACAGACACTGAACACAAATCAATAAAAAAAAACAATACCTTTTTTTATTATTATTTAATAAGCTATTTGAAAAAAAACAAATTCCCCCCGTGCGTCGCGTGCGACTCAAAAACGATACATGCGAAACGATCAAAATGGGCAGAATTTTCCGCTCTTTGGCAATGCCGCCGGTAACCTATTTCCAAAGTCGTTCGGGATTTATTCTCAAACCCTCGCAATGTTTCTAAGTGAAAATTTTGTTATTAAATAACGGTAGAATTAGTTAAATAGTTTTAGGTAACTAAGCACACTTGTTATTATTTTCTCTTCTTCTTCTATCGTGTCGACATGAGCTACATAATAATAACAGCTCATGCCGTGGGGAAAAGATTAGCCAGTCAGCAGGTTGGTAGCGGGGCTGACTGCCCAGGCTGCGCCGGACGATCAATTAAATATCGTCACTCGTGGAGGCTCTTTTAATGCTTCCCATTATTTTCTCTAGAAATATGGCACACTTACAGATCAACATCTTGTATATTAAAATTTATTTAGGTTTTATTTTTTTAGGGTTCCGTACCCAAAGGGTGCCAAACGGGACCCTATTACTGTCGCTACGCTGTCCATCCGTCTGTCTGTCACAGGGCTGTATCTTTGTAACGGTAATAGATAACCAGTTGAAATTACAGAATATGTGTTACTACGGTGCCTATCACGACAAATACTAAAAATAAAAAATAATCAAATACCCGAAGGGGGTCCCCATACAAGAAACCTCGAAAAACACGAAATTCTTTCAACGTTTTTGTTCCTGTTGTATCTTCAAAACGGTAATACATACCAGCGCCAAACTTGGTCAGATTATAGTGCATACTATTTAGTTTAGCAACAAATACTAAAAATAGGGCAAACATAGACCTATGTGGTGGTACCTGCGTAAGAAAAAGATGCAATAATTCATATTTCGCGAACGGTGCGTTGATGTCTTTTGATGAACTCTCGTAAATTAAAATCAGTTTCTATGGGGTATCAGGTTGATGGGTGGTACGGAACCCTTACTGCGTGAGACCGACTCGCGCTTGGCCAGTTTTTTAAAAGAAATAAACAAGTCAATACATACCCCGATTGGTGATGATAAAACTGTCTGATTGTCTATCCAGCCTGGTGAAGGCTCCACATATGCACTTGTCACTGTAATAAGCACGTAATAAGTAAATAAAAGTCTCATTAGCAAACCCTTGATGAATGTTGATTTTATTTTATTTTTTATCATTTATAATAATCACGTATAACATGTGATAATATGGGTATGTATGTGTATATAATATAAAGTATTTGTAACACTATACACACACCCCCTAAGCACACAAACCCCCCCACACTCTCTTATATAATATTGCTTTATTGCCGGGTGCTGGTGAAATTACAATCACATGAGACTTTCCATCTTCATGTTTCAGTTTGGCAAACCGACTTGCGGTACCATTTAGGCAACAGCCTAGGTGGTATTGCAGTTGTTATGGGCACATCAGGTGGGTCTTTAGCTCGTTTCGCCATCCTATACTATTAAAAATAAAAAAATTGGGTATATAATCATTGGTTGCTTTTACTGGCTTGGCACCCGCTCATCACTTGGGTTGACTTTGAAAATACGATCTTACTCTTCCTGCATCCTGCAGATTCTCACGACCTTCACCACCTGGTGAAGTCTGTCCACCTTGTGGGGGGCCTACCCACGCTACACGTTCCAGTACGCGGTCGCCACTCCAGAACTTTACTGCCCCATCGGCCATCTGTTCTGCGAGCAATGTGTCCCCGCCAACTGCCACTTAAGTTTGGCAATTCTTCGGGCTATGTCGGTTACCTTCGTTCTCCTGAGAATCTCCTCATTTCTGATTCGATCACGCAGAGACACTCCGAGCATAGCCCTCTCCATTTCCCTTTGAGAGACTTTGAGCCTTCTTATCAGGCCAACTAAATAATAGATAGATAGATAGAATAAAATAATAATAGCTCAATTAAATAGATTTAATAACATGAGGCTTTCCATCCTTATGTTTTAGTTTGGGCAAAACCATTTAGGCAACAGCCTAGGTGGTATTGCAGTTGTCATGGGCAAAGGTAACCGCTTAACATCAGATGGGCTTAGATCTTCTTGCCATCTTATACAAAAAAAGCTAGTCCAATGGAAATCGGTGAGGAGATTACCTACGGGCGGCTTCAATATACACACAGGAAGGTCTCCAGCAGTAGTCCTGACCAGTTCCTCAGCTATCGCCTTCGTGAAGGTGTACGTGTTTGGCCAGTCGCTGATCAAACTGCAAAAGAAAGTCAACTTTAGGTTGGCAATGTCCTCTTAAATTGGGAAAAATCCATTAATCCACATTATTTTTCGCTTGGATATTATGAACTTTTAGTCCAGATTTCCTCATGATGTTTTCCTTTATCTAAAGACTGATGGTGATATCTTAGTGATAAAACTGATGTTATCCTCAAAATAAAGATTTTGAAGTGTAGGTACGAAAACTAAACCTTCCATACCTACTAGAGATGAAACAGATAGCTGTTTAGCCGGATACCGGATATCCAGCCAACCTTGAAGCCGGATTGCTGGATATTCGGCCGAACATTATGGTGGTTACATTCGTTATGCGGATTAAATAAAATGCCAAAATTATATGCCGTATTTTTTTATCCGGTATCCGGCCACATACTCAATTATTATCCGGGATCCGGCCGAATACTAAATTTAGGCTGAATATACGAATGATATATAATTTAGGCCGAATACGGATAGTTACCGGATATCGGTTTCATCTCTAATACCTACCACTCTGATCCAAGTGCTATTTGGAACCAATTCCCCAACTGATTGTGGCAATTCAATTGTTTTTGGATAAGCCCAAGCATTTTTCACTTGTTTTCTCATAATTCTATCAAATATACTATAGAAGCACGGTCTTACACAAAATCAAACCCAAAAAATGACCATGCGGTAAAGTATACTTGTAATTATGTTTACGAGAATGACAAGTACCTTCATCCTTTGTATGCATATTTGGAGTAAATAAAGTTTTTATTTATTTTTCTACACATTGTGGCATCGTGAAACGTCTCACCGCTAGCGCGCTCATGAAGCGGCTGAGAGCAAAACTGTCATCATCATTTCAGCCGAAAGACGTCCACTACTGGACATAGGCCTCCCCCAATTAAGGGGGGGATATGCCATAATCGCCACGCTTGGCAGGCGGGTTGGCGATCGCAGTTGGTTGGTTAAATACTCAGAGAACGCTGCTGCCCATCCTCTGGTGTATCCCTTAGTCGCCTTTTACGACACCCATGAGAAGAGATAAGGGTGGTGCTATTCTTTAAGTCCGGCACCACACGGACTGGACTGGACAGCAAAACTGTGCACGCGTCTGATTATTGCACTGTTTTGTAGGTGCCGTTTTACGAGAAGCGGTCGTGCATCTACAACGTGTATCAGAAATGCGTGGTCATATTTGAATAGCTTATTCAGGGGATGCTACTGAACAACTTTTACTATGGGACCAACTCTGAAATCACGAAAAAAATAACAGCTGATCCTTACATTTTGTCGAGCGACATCGATGATTTTGTAGTAAACAGCTGATATTTTTTTCGCGATTTCAGGTTTGGTCCCATAGTAAAAGTTGTTCTATGCTATGCCCTGAATGAGCTCTTAAAATATGACCACGCATTTCTGATACACGTTGTATATACAAGCTGTTGATCAGTATACGTTTCATATTTAAAAAGTTTACTTTACCACTGATACTGAACAGGAATAAATAAAAAAATCAATACTAAAAAACATTTTTTTATTTTAAATAACTATTCGTAAACAAAAAAAATCCTCCCGTGGGTCGAGTCGCGAGCGGAACCACCAAAAAAAAATAAGCAACAATGCCACCGGTGACTTTTTCTCAGACTCATACGGGATTTATTCTCAAAACTCGCTAATGTTTCTAAGAGAAAATTTGGTTATTGAATTACCGTAGAATTGGTTAAGTATTTTAGATGACCAAGCATATTTTTTATTATTAGCTTTAGAGATATGGCACGGTTTCAGATCAAAATCATGTATATTTGATCGGAGCTCATAAAGATACAAATTATTGACTTGGATGACTGTGGTTCTTCTGTCGTTTTAAGTTTCAATGATAAAAAAAAAAAAAAAAAAAAAAAATTTCTTTATTGTGCCAAAAAATATACATGACATTGGTTGAAGCCCTAGACCTCACACTAGGATTCCCTTTCTACTTACCCAGGCGTCAATTTATTGAGTCGTTCTTCGTCGAGGCTCTCCACGAGGTCCAGGAATACGTCAGGGGGGATAGGACAGGGATAGAACTGCTCCTTTACATCCGTATCTATACGGCTGGCTGTAGCGTGAGCGAAGGCTGTTGATACGTAGTTGAAGATTCTGTGGAGTACGATAGATCATTACGTATCAAAGAGACATATAACAAAAAGAACCGGAATGACCGACATATGTATAACTGGATCAGCAAGCTGTATTGATAGTGGGTAGGCTATGCCTGTCAAAGGCCCGATGGCCGTTGAAGCAGACGAGTCCTTAAGTGTACATCAAGAATCGGCAAACGCAGTCCTACACTACATCCCCGAACCAGATAGATTGGGAACGGGCCTCTCTGAGAAGGGCTTAGGCTACCAGCTGTCTTTGTGATTTGTTTGTAGATCGCAAACTCCGTCACAATCGAGAATTTTTTGGAGCTCAGGTATACAGGTTTCCTCACGAACGTTGCCTTCACTGTTAACTTAAGTGAGCCTTTTGATCCGCATAAGGTTTCGGAAAATAAGAAACTGGGATTGCAGATGTCTATGGGCAGTGGCGTTTGCTTACCATCAGGTGATCGACACGTTCGTTTGTCCACTCCTTTATTTAAAAAAATCTCCTGCATGAAGGCAAGCGTACAATGGCTGGGTGTCACTGCTCTTCATTACTCATTCTGCGTTCCACATGGCCTCTTGAGTGCTGAAGTCTTATTATTAATGAGCTATTTATCTCAGGTATTTAATAAAGGACAGCAGCCAAGCCATAAACAATATAAAAAAGCTAAATAACTTTACGCAACAAAGGGCAATAGAGAGAGAGGGCTACGTTCGGAGTGTCCCTGCGTGATCGAATTAGAAATTAGGAGATTCGCAGAAGAACGTACGTCATTAACCTACATTATTCTCACACAATTCTTTCCAATTAATCATGTAACAAATCAGTGTACTATTATTATTTGATAAGAGTATGTCTATGGAGTTTCTTGCCGGCTCTTCTCCATAGGACCAACTTTTTGGAACCGTGCAACTAGATTCATTATTAACGTTTTGAAAGTCCATGTAAATGCTTATTCGAAATAAAAACTTTTTACTTTGACTTTGAACGAGGGTAACCGACAGTCCGAAGAATTGCTAAAATGTAGATGCAGTGGGCAGGGCACATTGCTCGCAGAACGGATGGCCGATGGGGCCGTAAAGTTCTGGAGTGGCGACCGCGTACTGAAAAGTGCAGCGTGTGTAGGCCCCTCACAAGGTAGACCGACAACCTGGTGAAGGTCGTGGGAATCCGCTGGATGCGAAAAGCGCAGGACCGCTCATTGTGGCGAAGCTTGGGGAGGCCTATGTCCAGTAGTGGACGCCTTTCGGCTGAAATGATGATGATGAAATAACTTTAGAAACGCATTTTATCCGCGTAAAATGGACGCAGAAATTCCTTTCTGGAGATCGTGGATATCTGTTTTTGGATTTTCTCGAAGAGGTAACTAATGGAATAAAACCAACAAATCGTACTCTTGGACTCAGGAGGCTATAGAAGCTAGAATCCCTAGACCCTAGCCTTGCACACTGTGACTGCGGTAAACCAGAGCAATCCATGTCGCACTTGCTAACGTGTCCCTTGTGCCCGAACACCTGCACAAGAGATGATCTATTCGCCGCCACTGAAAACGCCATTGAAGTGGCCACTTTTTATTCCAACCATATTTGAACCATTGACACGATAAGAAGAAGAAGAAGAAGCTAGAATTATTGGATCTCCAACTTACTTGAGATTTGTACACTTCTTGCCCAAGTTGATCATTTCCCTAGTTCCTCTCACGTTGATCAGCGCCGCCTGTTTTATGGGTTCTTCGAAGCGAACTGTAGCTGCCATATGGATTATCACGTTCACCTAGAATTTAGTTGCAAATTATGACCATGATTATGGAAAAGTAGAGAGACCAATTGAGCAATTTTAATTTTTTTGTTTTGCACCGTGCCAACGCAGTTGACTAACTAGTAATATTTAATACACATATGCTTTTGTCAAATATAATGCGTAAAATAAATTCTGTCAACTAGTTGAGGCGGCCGGCGGGGTATTGTAGTAGTAGAGCTCCTTGAAAGAGCTCGTCCGGGGAAGTACTACCACGGTACCTACTTCTCCGCCAAATAGTGATGCTTGCATTGTTGTGTTTCGGTCTGAAGGGTACGGGAGCCGGTGAAATTACAATCACATGAGACTTTCCATCTTTATGTCTCAGTTTGGCGAACCGACTTGCGGTACCATCTAGGCAACATCTAGGTGGTATTGGCAGTCGTTATGGGCAAAGATAGCCGCTTAACATCAGGTGGGCCTTTAGCTCGTTTCGTCATCCTATACTATAAAAAAAATCCGATTGGCCCTACCTGGCGGTTTTGGCTAACCACTAACGCGAATGTTTTGACGGCTTACATAAGTGGTTGATACTGATTGTGGCTACCTAATTCAGCTCAATTAGAAAGATGTGTTGACAGACGGTCAACGGTCGTCTGTTATGACGCATCGATCATGAGTATGGTCGCTGACATTACCAAAAATCTCATGAACATAAATATATTTTCTCAAACATGCTTGGAAATTCGAACATTATTTTGACAACCTTTTTCGAGATAAATAGAAATTGCTGTACTGGTCAAATACACGCGAGCAGTGGCCGGCAATCATCATCATCATCATTTCAGCCAAAATACGTCCACTGCTGGACATAGGCCTCCCCCAAGCATCGCCACAACGACCGGTCCTGCGCCTTCCGCATCCAGCGGCCTCCCGCGACCTTCACCAGGTCTTCGGTCCACCTTGTAGCCGGCAATATTAGTATGAAAATCCATGTCAGTCCTGTTTAGTGGCCAAATAAATTACCTACTATGAAAACTCGTATCTGTCGTGTCATTTAAAAATGGAACGAACTTTTTACTCCAAAAAATTGCAACCAAGGAGGTTACTTATCAAAGGTTTTATTTAAATTTCGAACTGGCTTGCAAATAGAGCTGTTAAATGTAAAAAAGAACCAAATTAACATATTGACGCGAGGAAAATTGTTGTTGTTCTTCATTGATTCTAGAATTTACATAGGTATTACTTTGTTTGAATTTCCGCGCATTATTTGAGAAAAGTACTTACTATACAAGCCTTGGCCGCAACCAGGCATTGATGGACTCACGTATGTGTGCCTCGACTTCGCCTTGGCCCACATTTTCACGTTCGTCCAGCAATGCTCCTATTGCCGGCCGAGGCAGTAATGTACACACGGCTACACATCTAGCTGTACGTTTCCAGTATAAGCTGACCTCGCATTGTATAGGTTTTCCTTCAAACGCGAGGTCAGCCTTTACTGGTTTTGTACAGCTTGATGTGTAGCCGTGTGTACTATACAGGGTTATTTGTAAAACACCGGTAACCTCTCAGGACTATGTTACTAACATCATAAACAACAACTTTTGTTCTATGACTTTTTACAAAACATAATACATTTACCAAAAACAAACCTTCAAGATTTTGTTGTCCTATCTAACTCATTTCAACTCTGTATTTTGCTGTACCTGACCGACCGACTGAGGGCCGCCCGTAAATAGGTCAAGCGCCCCCGCCGGCGCCGCCCTAAGCCCGCTCCCCTCGCTATTTAACTATCGCGCTTTCTTTTGCTTCGCATGCACTTCGTGACATTTAGAGCGTTCAATTTAAATATTTTTATTTTTGTATGAAAATCTGATGAACTAAAATATGATGAATTTTTTAAAGTCATAGAACAAAAGTTGTTGATTATGATGTTAGTAACAGAGTCCTGAGAGGTTAACGGTGTTTTACAAATAACCCTGTATATTCTATTCTATTAACTTAAGGCAGCAGCAGAGAGATCATTCACATACGACCACTGCCTGGTGACATTTTTGTCGCTATGACGTTGCCCGTCTGAATAGACACTAAGAATGTTTTTTTTATGAGATATAGATCTGCTCTTGACCGTTATCTAGACAGCTTTGTCAAGATGTGGTCGACGATGGAGCGAGCAAACCTATGTGCCGATTCTCTCCAGCTTTAAAGGCGTTAGGGTTGTAAGTGCCTGGAAATACAGATGCCCTAGTGAATTCCACAACTTGGCTGTACGCATTATGAAAGTTCTCAAAGCGCATGGTCCTGATAGTAGGGATTTCGGCCGATAAATCTTTCACAACATGTTTTTAGGGATACGTACCTCTCCTGTGATGTTAGTCCAGTCCTTCTCATTAAGGCCGAGCCTAATGTTGGACACATCACCTTCAACCGGAACTATTTTGTCAGCGAAATTCGGTTTCTTCTTTCGCAGAGTATCGTATAACTAGAAGAAAGGAAAGTAATTTTATTATACGTAGACGTACAGTAAACCGCATATATATGGTTATATGACCATTATAAGCGTAACTGGTTTAGTTCGTACGTTTCATACGAGACAAGCTCAGCTTATAATGGTTTTTTCGCTATCATATTAATAATATAATCATAATCATTTATTGCGACAAACAGATATAGAGTGTATATTATAAATAAATGTACGATCCACATATTTGGCCATTTTATAGCATGCTATAATCAATATTCTCATATAATAACATTCTCAGTAGCAGCCCGGAGTCTGGATTTGTGCCAGGTTAATGGCAATATGGTTAATGGTTACTGGCGAAATGTGGGTGTACTATACACCTCTGCCTAGCCCTTCGGGGAAATACTGGCGTGATGTTATGTTATGTTATGTTATCAATATGCGCTTTAATATACAAGATGTTGACCTGTAACCGTGCCATATTTCTAGAGCAAATGATAAATAATTTGCTTAGTCATCTAAAAATACTTGAAAAAATCGACGATTATTTATTACCCAAATTTTCACTTACAGTCATAGCGATGGTTTGAGAATAAATCCCGAACGACTCTGAAAATAAGTCATCGGCGGCATTGTCAAAGGACGGAATACCTGCAAATTGTTTTGGTGGTATCGCACGCATCGTATTTGTGTCGTACGCGACACACGGAAGGAATTTGTTTGTTAAAAAATTGGCATTTAAATTTAAAAAAAAAATTGTATTATTATTGTATTATTATTACATAAATAAAGTAATGTATATAATGTGTGGTAAGTAGGTAGCCTACAGGTTTTTTTATTGATCAGTGTTCAGTCTCACCTCCTTAAATATGGCACGGATACGGATCAATATGTTGTATTTTAATGTCGTAGAATAATCGGAAATTCAATCTCCGGATCTTTGTGAAAATCCAAGGATGACTGCCAAGGACCGGCTGCCAAATTGTGTAACTCACTACTCGCGATCACAATCAATAGGATTTCAATGTTCATTGCTGCGTATGTTTTGACAATCCGTGTTATCGGCAACTACGTACCACGAAATGAATATTGCTGTAGTTTCCAAATGACAGCTAATGTCAATATGAATGCATTACACAACTACCCCACTGATACCTGGGATCTAGTAAAAAATTCGTTATCATCCGAGCTGTAAACTACAGTTCGCTGTAGTTGAGATACAAAAAGTGCCAAAAGTGGTCGTTTTTCGCACTTTTTCTATGTACAACTACAGCGAACTATAACTTACAGAGTTAATAGTTTCTAATTAAATGACAGTACCTGTCCTTCAATTTTTAAAAACAAATTTTCGTAAAATTATGTATTCAGCGAGTAATATTTTTTTTACTGATGGGGGCGCCACATGGCTGCTACATGCGCCTTAAAAGACAGTAGATAACTTTTCTATTACCTACCTTATTATTTCTATAGTGGGCGCTCAACACGGCCTTATTAAGTTGAGCCTGTCAACTGTCTGTCTGTCTGAGTTGAGTTGTCGGCCTTTTTGAGTTTTAGGTCTCCCTACTTATATGACAAAATAAATAAAATAACAAACATACATCCTCTCTTAGGTCGTGAAACCAAAACTATGATTAAGAATTGGCTATTAGAACTAGATTATGAACAGACAGAAATGTTATTGCTTTCTGCGCCCATGTATATTCACTCCACATTCATACTCACACTCACCCACACCACACCACACCTACACGAACACCGCTCACACACTCACACAAACAGCAATAAATATTTGTAAACTGTAATTTATTATTCACTATTTGTGTTAAACTAATGGGAGAAGACACTGACTTCTGTAACACAGGTTTGTACCTAGCTCAGAAGTCAGGTGAATATAAATAATAATAATAGGTGACGAAAAGGTGGAACAAGTGAAAGATTTTGTATACCTGGGTTCCATGTTTACGAGAGATGGCAAGCATGTGAAGGACATTGAAAGGAGAGTGAGTGCTGGTAATCAGGTGAATGGGGCACTACACACCTTCATGAACAGCCGCAAAGTGTCGGAAAAGGCACGGCTGGCTGTTCATGGGGGAGTGTTAGTACCTACACTTATGTATGGTAGTGAAAGTTGGGCATGGCAGAAGAAACATGAAAGCAGAATAAATGCAGTAGAAATGAGAGCTTTGAGAAGTATGTGTGGTGTAACTTTGAGAGATAAAGTAAGGAATAACATGATAAGGAAGCGTTGTGGAGTGAAAGAAGATGTAGTGACAAAGATTGAGAAAGGTATGTTAAGATGGTTTGGACATATAGAGAGGATGGACGAGAGGAGATTGACGAAACAAGTATACGAAGCGAGTGTGGATGGAAGAGTTGGAAGGGGACGACCTCGGCGAATGTATCGCGATCAAATCGCGTATGTTCTCAAAAAATGCCAGGTTAAGAGTTCTCTAAACCGACGAGCATGCATGACGAGGTTAATGGACATAGATGAAGCGAAAGAGGTGTGTCAGGATCGTAGCAGGTGGAAATCCATAGTCTCTGCCTACCCCAATGGGAAACAGGCGTGATAATATGTATGTATGTATGTCAGAAGTCAGGGACTTTACAGATATTTGATGTAAAACTTTTTGTGAATAAATAATTATTTACTTACTTTATTTATTTATTGATTCACAATGGCATAGGCTGAGGGAACTACGTCAAAAAGTGACCATTCCTTTCATCTGTTTAAATTAGGAAAGATAGATAGAAAGTAGATACTTACGGGATCTTTGAGGATATATATTAATCTCTGGTGTATAGTCTTCCCCTTCTTTGGTCGAAGGAGCAAGTATAATTTCTTGATTTCACATGATCTGAAATATAAGGTTAAAAAATCAAATTAACCGGCGAAACTTTACAGACGTGATGGTTATTAATAATACCTAATGATAATAAAGCGAGAAAAAAATAACAACAAACATAACATCACGCCTGTATTTCCCCGAAGGGGTAGGCAGAGGTGTATAGCAAACCCACATTTCGCCAGTCATGTTATAGTCCCATGTAGTAGGGGGCGAGCCTATTGCCATTAACCGGGCACAAATCCAGACTCCGGGCTGCTACTGAGAATTTCCTAATGAAAAAACCCAATAACACTTTGCCCGACCTGAGAATCGAACCCAGGACCCCACGCTCAGCAGTCGCGCTTGCAACCACTAGACCAACGACGCAATCGAGAAAAAAAATATGATTTTCGAAACTCAATTTTCTACACGCTGTTCACAAATCCGAAATCGTAAACTTTTGATAGGTCGTAGACGGATGGAAGACATCAATTTACGGAAACTCTTCCGAAAGCCATTTGCTGTCGGAAAGCATTCGATTATGAAAATCAAAGAACTATGAATAGCGTTTTTGAATACGTTCGGTTTTCAAATCGTTTTGTTTCATAATAAAAACAAGTTTAACCGGATAACATCGCGTACAAACATTAAAATTGACCTTTCCTGACGTTTCGAATGCTTTGCCGCGTTTGTTGTTTTGTGCTGATCAACTTTCACTTCGGATACGGAACCTTTTCCAACGTTTAAGAATAGCACTGCTGGTCAATCTGTAACGTTATTCAGGAATGTTAAATGCCAAGATTGCATCTCACCTGAAGAGTTTCTCAATGAGCTGCTTGCCGAGGAAGCCGGAGCCGCCCGTCACGAACACCGTGGCGTCGCAGTAGAACTGTTGCACGGCTGAGTCACCGCGATCTATCACAGCATTCATCGGCTTCTGTTTGGCTAACACAGCCAGCTCCACTTCCCTGGCATGATCCATGGCTGGAATAGAACGAAGATTTAAAGAGTCAATAAATTAAAGAACTTTGTCGAATATCAGCTAACAATATGTTAATTTGGCATATGTAAATAGAGCGACGCCCGAATCGCACTTGGCTGGTTTTTGGCATGTATTGTTACTAGATCGATAACGAACGTAATAATATTCTAAACATGCGACCCTATTCTAAACATGTAAATTATGTAATGAAAAAAATTTTATCACTACGGAAATTTTTTAAACTCATATTGTAGAAGTTTTTAAACTTTCGCGAATTTCACTCATATTGAACTATGTTTACGGGAATTGTCGCGCACAATTAAATCAAAATATAACAAACATTTTGACCAACCTCGACGTTTCGGCCAAGTTGCATTGGCCGTGGTCACGAGCAGACTGAAGTATGTGGGTGTCATCGTCTTGAGCGGCGGGTGTTTTCTCGAACTACCCGCGGTTGGTTTTTTGTAACGTCGCTGTCCGTAACAAGATATGCTGAATCACGACACACAATGCTGACAGTTTCGGCGGACACACGTGTAGACATACCACGACGCGAACACCTCTCGATTACCGGATTCCACGAGCGAGGAAGATGTACATAGGTTGTCTTCCTAGGATTTAATTGTGCGTGACAAGTCCCGTAAACATAGTTCAATATAACTCAAATTGTGGGCAATAAATACCTGGATACATACACATTGAATAACAAAACACAAACGAAAACAACGTAATGAAATATGAATAGGTACTTAAAAGTACGGTTAAAATGTTTAACAAAAACAACATTAATGTTAGGTACCTAATAAGTAATGATTTTACAAAGTATTAGACTTTCATAAAATTTATTTTGTGATATAAAAAAGATCATAATGAATTAATAAATTAAGCGAGGAGAAA
The DNA here is from genome assembly GCA_949699075.1 of Asteroscopus sphinx. Taxonomy (NCBI): domain Eukaryota; kingdom Metazoa; phylum Arthropoda; class Insecta; order Lepidoptera; family Noctuidae; genus Asteroscopus; species Asteroscopus sphinx. Next base: position 5,865,860 of record OX453032.1, read on the forward strand.
ACATAATTACACAAAACAATAAGTCATATTCAAAGACGGGCAGGTTTTCTGCATCTAAAAACTAAATAAATAATAAATTTTCTTTATTGACACAAAAGTTGTTTTAGAATAGAATAGGATAGAATAGAATAAACTTTATTTCAAGCACAAATGTACTCATATAGGGTTATTAATAATTTTCTCAAGCCCAAATGTTAGTAAACATATTCACATACTGAAATATGTAGCTGACAGTAGTGAATTATAAAAGGATGGTCCTCCCTGTCAGCTATCATTTTCTGGACCTTGTTGGTACTGGTCCACACTCGTCGTACAAGGGACGCAGCGCGCTTTCGCATCGTGATGTAAAAACAATCTACACGCGCCGCCGCAAACATGCCCGATGCAGTACATCACCATGGAAGCCAGATCAGTTTCCTAAGTGTGTTATTGTACTGGACGCGGAGGGAGGGAGGAGACGACTGCGTATAGTTTTCCCACAGGCTACACGTGTAAAACGTTGAAAATACTTTGAAGAGAGTGCGTTTAACTTCAGTAGTACAAACCTGCGGGCAATCATATTCGCCTGAACTGAGAGAGCTCTCCGTTCCCTTTCCATGTCGGCATTGTCATTGAGGTCAGAAGTGACTAAATGCCCAAGGTATTTAAATTGCTCCAACCTTTCAAGTGAAACGCCGTATAGTTTGATAGGTGGGACTTACATCTGAACTTGACCCAGTTCCAACCAGGGATGTTATGGAGCTCCGTAACCGTAACCGAAACTATCGGATATCCGAAATAAAAATATATCCGTAACCGTAACCGTATCAGTTTCAAAGGTTTCGGATAGTTTCGTTTATGGGCGGAGTCTAAATAAAACGACATTTTTCGACAGGTTTTTGTTTCACCGCTCGCGCGCCACTTGAATTTTGCAGTTTGATTGTTATTTCTAGTCATAACATAACCTCTTTCATAACCTATAAATAAAACCAAATTATTACATACCATTTGTGTTTATATTTTACTTCAATCTAATATCCGTAACCGAAACTATCTGAAACTAACGGATAATCCGAAATAATTACATATCCGTAACCGTATCCGAAACCGATATAATTTTATTCCTATATCCATATCCGTTTCCAGATCCGAAATATTATATCCATAACTCTAGTTCCAACCTCAAAGACCACGAACCGACTCTTTCTCACATTGTACCCAAGCCCGTGTTCAGCAGCAAGTAACGTTCGTTGAAGTTAAGTTCGTTCGTTCTTTTTTACATCATGTGAGGCCCTGACTCGATGGGTGGTACGGAACCCTTACTGTGTGAGTCCCACTCCACTGTGACTCACACTTGGCCGCTTTGTCTTACTACTTTTCTTACCGATCAAGTTGCGTTTGGAATCACTCGCTAATGACGCGCAGCAGTAGAACTTGACGCGGCGTATCTGACAGTGACAGCGGTCGCGAGAATACGAAAAGCGTTGTTTTGATCAAAACTGCACTGCAACTACATATCCTGAGTAACGTGATTTGACCTACTGGTTTAATAAACTGAAATTATGCAGAGCTGTAAAAAAACAATTTTACCACGTTTTAACCTAAACTGGTTTATGTTCCACACTGTATCTGCCAAATGTATGTTTTTTTTTGTAGAAATAAATAAATAGAAACCCGCTTTCAGTTATTGTGTCATGTTCGGTATAAATTTTGCAATCGGTTTAAAACTAACTTCCCGATGAGCTACTTGAAACTTTAAACTTAACTTTAACTTTATGTATTCTATTCTATTCTAAACATAGCTGAAGACTGGATGACAATACAATATGAATTCGATTTCGTTAAAAAAACGTAGTATAAAAAACTTATAAGATAATATAAGATAGTCATTTATTTGCCAAAAATAACTGTAGTTTTTTTTTTTTTTTTTTTTTCGAATGGACTCTCGCAGGTTGTACCGGAGTACCATCTCTGCTTAACCGGGCTTAGTTGGCGGAGAGTCCCTTGTGGGACTCCATTCGCCGAAAGTTTTTCCCTAATCCTACACTTAAAAATTAAAGTCGCGGTTTGAATACTGCAAGCGGGCGTCCCCCGAGGGGGGGGGCTCGAACCTCGCTGGGGCATTGCAGGGGGACCCCGCCGTTCCTATGTCCCCCTAGCAGCCGTTGCTGCATCGAATTGTTTTCCTCGAAAGTGGCGGACTTTCGGTCTATCGGGTGACGCGCTAAACGCCGTTATGCGGCAAGCCTCGCCGGCGAGGCTAAGACCTACCTAAAACCTAAACAGTGGCTACGCAATAGCCTGCTCCTAGGAACTACTCTAGAGCATAGGGCCGGTCTCGCGTGACGAGATTATCTCCGGTTGCTTACACCGTGGGGGGAGCTCGGACCTCGACTCAGGGTGCAGCAGGGGGGCCCCGCCACCGGTCCCCCCAGCAGCCGCTGCTGCGTCGGAATGTGTTTCTGTTTCTCGAGAGTCGGACTCTCGGATTCTGTGTGAGTGTCGCGTCGGTCCTCGCCGGAGGGGACGATATTTTGGACGACGGCGTCGGAATGTGCTTGTCTTTTTGTCTGACTCCTGGAGGAGTGTTATAGCATCATCGGGTTCGATGAGTGTGTGTCTGGGACGTCGAATTTTGCTAATAGCAGATGGCTGGTAAACGGTGGCCGCCACGACCAAGGGATTGGGATGCTTGGGAGCGGAATCGAAAATAACTGTAGTTTTTACATTTCCTTAAGAGGTACATTACAGGTAGATAGTATTAGGTATACGTAGTAGGTATTACATAAGGAAACAATTAACTTGTGGATTTCACACTAGGACAAGCCTGTCTCGTGGAATCCTCAAACAAACAAACTATTTTGTTTTTTCTCTCTGTTTTCTTCCTTCTGCTTATTCGATTTCTAAAGTCGATTTTGCGTGGACCTATGTATGATCTTTTATTTATTTTTAACAATGTGTTTCTGTTGTGCCAATGTTTTATTTTATTCCATTCTCTTTTCATACTTTCGTATTTATAATTAGTAAGAGAGATTGTTCCGTGTGGTGCCGCACATAAGGAATTGCACCACCCTTATCTCTTCTCTACTGCCTCGTTGGTCTAGTGGTCATAAGCGCGACTGCAGAGCGTGGGGTCCTGGGTTCGATTCCCGTGTCGGGCAAAGTCTTATTGGGTTTTTTCAGTAGGAAATTCTCAGTAGCAGCCCGGAGTCTGGATTTGTGTCCGGTTAATGGCAATAGGCTCGCCCCCTATTACATGGGACTGATTACATAACTGGCGAGATGTGGGTGTACTATACACCTCTGCCTACCCCTTCGGGGAAATACAGGCGTGATGTTATGTTATGTTATCTCTTCTCATGGGTATCGTAAAAGGCGACTAAAGGATTCACCAGAGGATGGGCAGCAGCGTTCTCTGAGTATTTAACCAACCAACTGCGATCGCCAACCCGCCTACCAAGCGTGGTGATTATGGCATATCCCCCCCAACATATGCTTGGGGGAGGCCTATGTCCAGCAGTGGACGTCTTTCGGCTGAAATGATGATAATGAATTAGTAAGAGTAGAATTTAGATTTGACCCCACCTACCTTATTGGGTTAAAATAATAGAATTTTTGGGTAAAAGAAAAAAAAGAAAAAAAAATGGAAAATTTTGGAAAGAAAGAAAAGAAAGAACAATTCTTACTACATGTTACTGTTATTACATGTTTTTAGTTAAATAATCTTTTCCCCACGACATGAGCTATTATCATTATGTAGCTCGTGTCAACACGAAGAAGAAGAAGAAGTTTAATACAGTAAAATTATACATTTAAATAGGTACCAGTTACGTAATATATTGTAGTCCAAACTAAAAAAATACGTAGTTTCTATGTAGTAAGTAATACATACATGAATTAGCATTGGTCAAGGCTGGTAATAATTACGTGTACGTTGTACCCTATCACATGATAATAATATTTTTTGCAAGTCAGAAGCAAAGTTTTTTACCTACTCTAGGCTGGAGGAACACCGTGGTGGTTTTAGCCGGTAAGACTCCGATACTACATTCATTGCATTCTTTTCTGTCTTAGAACTGCAACATATTATTATAATTTTTATTAATAAAATCACATCCGTCACGTTTACCATTGAAGGTTCAGTTGAAAACCAGCGTGAGGCACTTGTTGCCTGGCATTTATGCTGAACTGGACCTTTTTGGCACAGTCGCTAGACACACAGCATCGATGATCTGTTTTTTGTATATTTAATTGTGTTCCTGTTGAATTGTGTCTGTGTATCTATGTGCTTTGTGTCAAATAAATGTTTCTTTCTTTCTTTCTTGTTTCTTTCTATATGTCACAGAACTGCTTAAAAAAACTTAATAGGTGATTAAATAGTAAAATGTAAGTATCATGTGGCCATTAATGTTGTTTTTCGTTGGTACTTAACATAACATAACATAACATCACGCCTGTATTTCCCCGAAGGGGTAGGCAGAGGTGTATTATAGTACACCCACATTTCGCCAGTTATGATATAGTCCCATGTAATAGGGGGCGAGCCTATTGCCATTGACCGGGCACAAATCCAGACTCCGGGCTGCTACTGAGAATTTCCTAATGAATAAACCCAATAACACTTTGCCCGACCCGGGAATCGAACCCAGGACCTCATGCTCAGCGGTCGCGCTTGCAACCACTAGACCAACGAGGCAGTACTACAGTTGTAGTGGCAGTTGTTACCCAATCAATCAATCAACTCAGCCTATCGCAGTCCACTGCTGGACATAGGCCTCTGCCAAGTTGCGCCACAACGCTCGGTCCTCTGCCTTCCGCATCCAGTCCCCCCCAGCCACGTTCTTTAGGTCGTTATTACTTACTTGTAAATATTTTTATTTTTTTAGATACTAAACTGCTTTTTATGTATTTATTTACGTTACACACATAACGTTGTTTACAAATTATCTAATTATATTTTAGGCACTCACATATATTTATCGTAAACTTAATATATATTTCTATTCATAATCACACTCTTAATACACACACACTCACAAACTATTTTTACAAAATGTGTAGTTTGCTCGACATCCTACGTCACAACAGGGATCCAGCAGAATACCAGCGTCAGGTTTAATAACCTGGTAATATGCTGAGCTGAACACCCATTTGTCACAATTTTGAGACACACATGGCGTATGACTGTCAATGACTTTTTCCTCGATTTGTTCTTCACTAAATCTATTTCTTGTATCCTTATATTTTTTCTTTTGTGTGTGTCACAGTTCTGCCAAATAGTTTTCTTTCTTTCTTTCTTCTTTCTATGTATTCCTACCTATTTATTGTCTAGCAGTATGAGTCTGTCATGCTCACTTAAATATCATGCTGATGGTGGCGTTAGTATAGGGTCGTTAAGTCCCCTTCAATAGACGGCAGATTCTCGCGTCATGCTCGTGAACGGGTGCCGTCTGTCAGGACAGGTCAGCTCCTACATACTATGGCAACTCTTTTCAGGTTTATTTCTAAAGGCAATATTCTACTTTTAAACTATTGTTTATTTCTGACATTAACCTACATTATACTCACATTATTTGAATACATTTGATGTAATAAAAATAAATAAATGTGTTTGGGACATTTTACGCTTCACCATCAAGTCCCAAACTAAGCAGAGCTTGTGCTATGGGTACTAGACAATGGGTATAATACTTATATACTTTTTTGTTGTTGTAAATACATACTTATAATACATAAGAAACACCCAGACCAACACAAACACTCATGTTAATCACACAAATATTTGTGTCCTGTGGGAATCGAACCCACGGCCTCGTGATCAGTAGTCCGACACTCGAACCACTAGACCACAAAGGTTGTCAAATAAACTAATAAACAATAATCTATTTTAATTTATTTTATTTTTTGACGGCCTCTGTGGTCTAGTGGTTCGAGTGTCGGACTGCTGATAACGAGGTCGTGGGTTCGATTCCCACAGGACACAAATATTTGTGTGATGAGCATAAGTGTTTGTGTTGGTCTGGGTGTTGCTTATGTATTATAAGTATGTATTTACAAAAAAAAATATAAGTATTATATCCATTGTCTAGTACCCATAACACAAGCTCTGCTTAGTTTGGGACTAGATGGTGCTGTGTAAAAATGTCCTAAAGATATTTATATTTATTTATATTTATTTAAAAAGAGTATGTCCATGGAGTTTCTTGCCGGTTCTTCTCCATAGGACCCACAATTTGGAACCGTCCAACTAGAGCCTGACCTTTCAAAAGAGCCTGTAATTATGTATAATTGAAATAAAAAACTTTTGAATTTGTTTTGATTTGATGATCTATATTTGCAAGTCTGAAAAGACGCGACTGCTGAGCACGGGGTTCTGGGTTCGATTCCCGGGTCGGGCAAAGTGTTATTGGGTTTTTTCTTTAGGAAATTCTAAGTAGCAGCCTGGAGTCTGGATTTGTGCCCGGTTAATGGTAATAGGCTCGCCCCCTATTACATGGGACTTATAACATAACTGGCGAAATGTGGGTGTACTATACACCTCTGCCTACCCCTTCGGGGAAATACAGGCGTGATGTTATGTTATGTTATGTTGAAAAGACTGTGAACAGTTTTAGTCTCTTGTATAAAATTCAATAAAATACTTGAAAATAATGGTGATGGCTTTCCTAAATGAAATATATTTAAAAGGATTGGCGCTGATAGCCGAAACACAGGCTTTGCCTAGTTCGGCTACAGATGCTTAAATATTTTTTGTACTGCGCGGTTGCTACTTCACCACGAGCCCCTCAAACTAGTTTCTCAAAGGTTTTTTTTTTTTTTTGTTATGTTAACTTCTGATAAAGTTATGTCTGAGTAAGTTAAGAATTATGTTAATTTAAAAAAAAAAATACTTGTAACAATTGTTATCAATAAATACAATACAATACAATACAAATTGTGTAAGAAAAAAGTAACGTTGTATATTTAATTCTTCTCTATCCTCCTCCTTTCCCTCTTCTTCTAGGCTTAATTAAGTCAAAAATATGTTAGAAATATTTGTAACGTTACCCTGAACGATAATAATAGTATAAATTTTTTTCTATTTCGCCTAAAATCTCTTGAAATCTTTAAAAATGTGCCAAATTAGAGCGAGATTTATGTGAAACGTAAAAGGCCTCTTAATCTCATGAGTTGAGATGACAGGGCTTCTTATCCTGCATATAATACATTTTTCTATTTTGCCTAAAATCTCTTGAAATCTAAAAATGTGCTAAATTAGAGCGAGATGGCTGTAAAATGTAAAAAGCCTCTTCATCTCATTAGTTGAGATAACGTGGTTTCTTATCATGTATACAGAATTACGATTTTTCCCTTAACAATGCAAATAATTTAAAAAAAAACGCAAATTTAGGTACAAGACTCACCTGGTATTCCGTTGCAAAGTCTTCAAGTCTTCAATTGTATTGTAAACAAGGAACTTACGGCTATAAATATTTAAACACCGTTTTTTACTATTTATAAAAATAAAACCAGTTTAAAACTTGACACCACAGATAATAATAATATAGAAAAATTTAAAGAAAATCACGCACGTTTCAAGGGTGGAGAAAAAGTCCATACAGGATAAAATAAGTACACAGGCAGATTGATTATTAATTTAAAAGTCCCAAAAATAGTACTAATAAGATGGCAAAATAATGTTAATTAATTAAAATATCTAAAAAATATATTTTATTTCGGATCCTATCAAGCCTAAACAGATTTTTCAAAATTTTTACGAATTAAAATTGAATAATCATGACTCCGGTGGAAACCTATCAATACAAAAGACAACAATACACTGAATTGTTATCGAAGATTAAAATAATAAAGTAAGGAAACCTTTAATTAACATAATATTGCTTACATTTTTTCTGACAAAGCCGTCAGCACAATGAGTAAGTTCTTTTCAACGATGTCTTATTATATATTAATTATATTACAAATTTATGTAGGTAAAATATGCATTATGTTAAATTCTACTGCCCCTTAATTATAATACACAATTAATTTTGTATAGAAAACGTTTTATTATGATTTTGACTATTACCTAATGAAATATTTATTAGAGACTAGCTCACGACTACGGCTTCACTCGGGTTGTAATTATGTTTATAAAAATAATCCTTATTTTTACCCACGACGGAACGGAGAAGGTGTATGAGATTAGGGTGAGAGGTTGTTTGTGTGTGCAAACGAATGTTCCCATTTATCTCCAAAACGGTTTGTCCGATTTGGATACGGTTTTCTGCATCGGCAGTCCCCGACGGATTTTCTCAGGTTTGTTATATCTTCCGTTACTTACTTTATTTTAGTCTTTAAAATTTTTATTTCATCCTTTTTCGATTGCGTTTACATACGTCGTGGGTTTTTTCAAAAATTTTAATTTTGCTTTTTTTCTATTATTTTTAACGAATTTACGCACGCAAAGCGAAATCTTAAGATTTAAATTGTGGAAAGAAAAAATCGCTCACGAGCATAATTCGAACCTGCGACTTCTGGCTCGGTACGCCAGTGCTTTAGCCACTAAGCTACCGTGAACACTGCTCGTGGTATCGAAATTCTCATCCACTTGGCACGTCTTTGGGTGACGTCAGCGATATCTTATTATGAAACAGTGTTTCTTAACCGACTCGACTAACTTTGCAGTTAATTCAAAGTCGTATAATCCTTTTTTTTTTGAGGCGGAGAAAAAGCCTTTCGCATATCACACCACCCGGGGAGGCGGTGTGTATGTGGGACTCGCACCCACTAAAAACTCCGCCATGTGCCTACTCTCACCTTGGGTGGATGGGCCACGAGGACTGCAATGCATGGCATTGGCGACCCATCCAGCGCGGCCTACTTGAGTGACCTTTTTTAGCCTCAAAGTGGCCTCGGGTACCTACTGGGCACTCCCAAGCTAAGTGAATGTGGAGCACCTCATAATTTTGCACCTTAAAATAATAATAAAACCGGCCAAGTGCGAGTTGGACTCACGCAGTAAGGGTTCCGTACCCCCCATCGACCTGATACCCCATAGAAACAGATTTAATTTACGAGAGTTCATCAAAAGACATCAAAGTACTGTGCGCAAAATATGAATTTTTGCATCAATTTCTTACGCTGGTACCACCACATATGTAAATTTTTGCCCTATTTCTTGTATTTGTTGCTAAACTACATAGTATGCACTATAGTTAGAACAAGTTTGACGCTGGTATGTAGTACCGTTTTGAAGAAAGAGCATGAAAAAAAACGTTGAAAAAAATATGATTTTTTGAGGTTCCTTGTATGGGGACCCCATTTGATTGTAGACTTTTTTAGTTATTAGTATTTGTCGTGATGGCACCATAGTAACACGTATTCTGTGATTTCAACTGGTTATCTATTACCGTTACAAAGGTGCCGCCCTGTGACAGACAGACAGAGGGACGGACGGACGGACGGACAGCGTAGCGAGAATTATAGAGTCCCGTTGGCACCCTTTGGGTACGGAACCCTAAAAAATACGTAAACATTTATGTTAAATTATGTTTATGTTGTTATTATTGTTGCTTTAGGTACAAAGGTATCTCTAAAATAAAATAATTCCAGCAGACCTGCAACAGGAGAATATAATAAAAAACCGGCCAAGAGCATGTCGGTCCATGCTCAGTATTATAGGGTTCCTTAAGTAGGTCTAATTACAAATGAATCAAATCGAATATTAATCATTGCTATTTTAGTTTTTGCAAACAGCGCCACCTAGTGCTAAGTTTATGAAGCTAAATTTAAGAAGTGTATTTCTTTTTGTGATTTTTTTAAATAGAAAGTAACTAAAGGAGCATTATTTGCTACGATCATTTTTCTCTAAGGTCAATGACCTATGAACTAGGACGTCTTAAGTATTTTTCAGTTTTCTCACTATAACTCAAAAATTTATAATCACATTATACTCGAAATAATTTTAAAAGAGAGTTTTTATAAAGGTCTATCAATGTTGAAGACTATAAGTTTCTACGTTGCATAGTTTGGAAATGGCAGGGGGGGGACACATTGCAAGCCACTTTGGCGAACTGTATTTCGCAGAGGGTATACCTGATAAAAAAGTTGTGTATGAAACATTACCTTCATTTTAGTAGACCTATTCAACGATACCCCACACGAGGGGGTGCAGCAAAAAAAATATTTTCATCGCCATTTCATATGTATGGGTGCCACCCCTAAAATACGTAATCAAGATTTTTTTATTCTTTTAAAATTGAGATCTATATCTATTCCATTTTTTGTCAAAATTTCATTTACTTATGTTTATAACTGTAGAAGTTATTAAGCGGTAAAGGATTAGGACAGACGGACAGACGGACAGACGGACAGACGGACGGACATGACGAAACTATAAGGGTTCCTTGTAGGACTTCGGAACCCTAAAAAACGTAGTTACAGTGTGTAATTATAAAATATAGGTAAATAGTGTGTAAAAATAAATATAAATATTGCACATTGTACTAAAAAGCTAAAACTAAATATGTCCGAACCAATGATATTTTAAAGTATAGATATGTCATACCCTATCCTAACTAACAAAACCAACGAAAAATATGTTCCGTACGTAGCGGCAGCACATACACATAAACTAGTGCAAAGTAAGTAAGTTAGTTACTTTAAGTTAGTTTCGCGTCATAATTAGTACACTTTCTGTACACACATCACTGCATTTTTGTATTTTTTTTAGTCACAGTACGCTTGACGCCTTGACGGAGACGAGTAGCAAAACGTCCCAATTAGAACGTTTTGGAGTCTTCAGATTGCGTGCGCGACAACATATTATCTGTACTTTTTTAAATATCATCGGTCCGAACAGATAAATAGCACATACAAAAACATAAAAAGAATGCACTCATAGCCAAACTAAATCAATACAAATGATTTTATTTCCTGGTATAGTTATCGGCATATAGCCTGAACATGCGAAGTGATAGATTTAAACGATTCTAACCCTTATGTCATTATAGTAAGATGCGTAGTCACAGAGGCGTAGTGCCGCCATTTTTTATCAAATAATTTTCCGGCAAGTACAACTACACAAAATAAATTAACCTATGACGTTCGAATTTCGCACGTGCAGAATTTTGATTACTAACGGTCAACTGTCACAAAATGTATTCCATTAGTACGAATTTCATTAATATTTAAAGAGTCTTTAGTATAAATTTGATTATCGTTTGTCATGGTATAAATACTTTTTTCACGTGATTTTCATGAACTTAAGTCACAGTATATACAGGAGTAAAGCGTTGACCGAGTGGTGGCCAAGGTCAGTTCGGAGAAACCCGGGCCGTCCGAAGGCGCGCTGGGTTGATGATATCGCCAAAGCCGCAGGAAACACCTGGATGAGGGACGCACAAGATCGAAGAGGCTGGCAAAAAAGAAAGGCGGCCTATACCCAGCAGTGGGTGATACCGGGCTAGAATGATGATGATGATGAAGTCACAGTATCATTTTTTTTTTTTATATAAAGAAATTACAATTATTATAATTTTTATTAATTACATCCGTCACGTTTACGAATGAAGGTTCGGTTGAAAACAAGCGTCAGGCACTAGTAACCTGGCATTTATGCTGAACTGGACCTTTTTGGCATAGTCGCTAGACACACAGCATCGATGATCCGTTTTTAGGGTTCCGTAGTCCTACAAGGAACCCTTATAGTTTCGTCATGTCCGTCCGTCTGTCCGTCTGTCTGTCTGTCCGTCTGTCCATCTGTCCGTCTGTCCTAATCCTTTACAGCTTAATAACTTCTACAGTTATAAACATAAGTAAATGAAATTTTGTTAAAAAATAGTATAAATATAGATCTCAATTTTAAAAGAATAAAAAAATCACGATTACGTATTTTAGGGGTGGCACCCATACATGTGAAATGGGGATGAAAAAAAATTTTTCACTGCACCCCCTCGTGTGGGGTATCATTGAATAGGTCTACTAAAATGAAGGTAATGTTTCATACATCACTTTTTTATCAGATGTACCATCTGCGAAATATAGCCTGCCAAAGTGGCTTGCAATGTGTCCCCCCCCCCTGCTATTTCTAAACTATGCAACGTAGAAACTTATGATCTTCCACTTTGATAGACCTTTGTAAAAACTCTCTTTTAAAATTATTTCGAGTATATTGTGATTATAATTTTTTGAGATATATACAGAAAACTGAAAAATACTTAAAAGCGAAAAATAACTAATTATGAGTCGGCGCCAAACAAACAATCAACGAAGATCATTAAATTACTTTAAATAAATAATAAAAACAACGTAACATCAAATACAACGTGAAATTGTCAACGATAAACAATAACTTTCCAAAATGCGTTCTCCGCTCGGCTACTTGCAACTTGCACGCACTTTGCTTGTTAAAAGTTTGTTTGGCGCCGACTCATAATTAGTTATTTTTTGCTTTACAGTTTCTGTTTTCGTCGGTTCAATTTTTTGTTAAAAAGTTTTATTTTAATTTTTTTTACGCCAGCTGCTGGTCGGACAGTAGACTCCCCGAGTCTGCTGCTCGCAGGACCCACCTCCCGAAATTTTTATAGAGGTTTTCTTCCTCGCGATCCAGGCGGTGAAGCCAAGACCCTCGGTCCCAAGAGGCGCGAGAACACTACTCAGCAGGTACTCCTGGGGTTATGAGATTGACGGGGGCAGAGAAGAACAGTCTCCCCGCTGCCTGCCCAGAGTGGCAGGGTGAGTGCACACCGGACCTGCCCTGCTCCTACACTGTGCCCTCTGTTGGCATCAGAGGGGCACGTATAGCAATTCCCCACTGGCCCGGAACAAGCCCCTCCCGCGCCCGCAAATTTTATTTTTAGGTATTAACATAAAATTTAATAATGGAAGTAAATATTATTACAAATTTCTTATTACGTAAAACTCGGATAAAATAATGATTTCATAGTAAAGAACAGTCTTAAATATTTTTTCTAACTAAACCAACACATAACGCATTTAATATTTAGCAGCTAACAGCCCTGGCAACACGCTCGGATGACAGAGGGACGTTGAAGAGGGAAGTAGGTATTTATAAGGCGGCAGTTGGTGTCCGTGCAAAAGAGATTAATTTCTTTACTCGTATTATTACCTATTATATTATTGTACCTACATACCTTTATTTTCTTTTGAACAGTATAGTAGTACACACGCTTTATATTTGGGTATTGGTCGTCCGTCTGATTCGGCTGCCGTGGCAAGATTGATTGATTCCGCAATGTCTCTCTGATGTTAACACACTTTACCTCCCCTCCACTCGCATTCGTAGTGGGGTAAAGCCTAACCCCGGCTCCACACGTTGGCCCGAACGTTGGCGTCAACGCTATTTGCCAACGTGTGGATCGGGAAAATGGAGTTGGCCGAACATTGGGGCGAGCATTGGCAGTTAGCCGTCGCGTGTCGGTTTTATCAAAGGAATTATATTCTCTTGTTTGTCAAAACATTTTCCAAAGACGTCGTCCATTGTTTACCTACTGTGTTATTTTAATTGACAGTTCAGCTTTAAGCACTAAATAATCTTAAAGTGCGCAGTGCAACATCTGTTTAAGACGTCTTTATATTGGCTCTGACGGAACTAAACTAAAATTATCTCCAACGTGTGGACGCTAGGCATAATTACGGGCTAACGCTCGCCTCAACGTTGCGGCCAACGTGTGGAGCCCGCCTAAGCTATGCGCATACAGTCAATGTTACAAAGCGGAAAATAATAAAAAATTGAGTAGATACTTCATAATTATTCTAGTGTAATTTAATGTACATAGGTATTTCTTAAAACAATAATGTTATTCTTATAATTCTTAACACTTAAAACCATGAACTCTAGCCTCTAACTGCAGTTAAGAATATTAATTTCTAATAGAATTTACGTAATCGTATAACAATTACATACTGTTGTTATTTATTTACGTATAAAGAGTTCGCCAAGATAGTTTTGAAAGGATAAAATGAACTTTAAAAAATTAACTTAAAAAAAAAAGTAAAAACCTACTTAAAAAAGAATAAAATAATAAAATTTGTGAGAAACCGTTTAGGAAGTAGTTGCCTTTTATTCGGATTGATTTAAGAAAAAACTGACACCGACTTCCTAAGACTTAGGTGAAATAACTAAAAACTTTTTATGGGGTCATTGTACTCATCAGTATGAACAACTTTTACTGTGGGACCAACCCTGAAATCGCGAAAAAAATATCAGCTGTTACAAATTTTAATTCCCCAAACACTTTTTTGCCAACTGTACTGAATGACTACGTAAAGTAGATTTCGGGTGATTCGACCGATTAAATAAAAATAAAGTTGTCATTTCACCCAACCATATATTTCGGTTCAGTTGAACGAGACCCCTAACGTTTATCAAAAATTCAAGAGGGTGGCTCTTCACCCTTTCGGGTAAGTATTTTTTTTGGTAATTCGCCACCTAAGTCCTTCCTAAACTGTTTCACACAAATTTTATAATTTTATTCTTTTTGAAGTCGGTTTTTACTTTTTTTTGGAGTTTATTTTATTTTTCTATTTTTATTAGCATTAACAATAGAAAGACAAGTGATTGCTGCAATCCCGGATGATCTGCTGTCATACATTGAAGAGTTCCCTTCTTTATCTCCAAAGACCTTCATCAGATCTTCACCAAATGATACTTTCTGAATGCAAATGCTTGACTTGTTGATGAATATATCGAAATCTTTATATGTAAGTATGCCTATAATATTTGAGGAGTTCCCTCAATTCCACATGAACCCCATCATCAAAACTGGATTTTGATAAAAATGGGACCAATCCATCAATCAATCAATCAATGGGGTATATCCTTTCAAAGAAAAAAAGATTTTTCGAAATCGGTTTATAAATGACGGAGTTCTGAGGTAACAAACACAAAAAAAAAACATACAATCTAGTTGATAACCTCCTCCTTTTTTGAAGTCAGTTAAAAATAGTAAAAACTGACTTCAAAAAGGATAATATAATTTGTTTGAAACAGTTTAGGAAGTAGGAGCCTTAGATTCAGTTTGACTTAAGAAAAAATTGTCACCGACTTCCTAAGCTGTTTCACACAAATTATTATATCCTTTTTAAGTCGGTTTTTACTTTTTTCAAGTTTTATTTTATTTTTATACTTTGAGTGGCATTAACAATAGAATGACAAGCGATTGCTGCAATCAAGGATTATTTGCCGTCATCCTTTGAAGATTTCCTTTCTTTATCTCCAAAAATCTTCATCAGATCTTCATCAAATAATACTTTCTGAATGCAAATGCTTTACTTGTTGATGAAAATGCCAAAATCGCTATATGTATGCCCATAATATTTAAAGATTTTCCTCAATTCCGCATGGATTCCATTATCAGAACTGGATTTAACATAAAAATGGGACCGATCTGGAAGTATATCTTTTCAAATAAAAATAGTAGATTGTTATACAAGGGTCGAAAGGAATCAATTCCCATACGAGTTAATATTATCTGTGGCTATAGTCCGAGTAGGAATTGATTAGTTTTTATTTCGAATATAAGGAAAGTAAAAAGTAGTAGTAATTTTCTTGTCTGCTCGCCACTTCATAAAATCATTGTACTTATTTAATTAAGTATCGTTCCTTTAAAATTTCTTGAAAAGATTTTCGATTACTTTATTTTCCTCGTCTACCGAATCTGTGGTAAACATTTCAGAATCGCTTGAACTCATTTTTAATCAAATATTGGTCTATAAAACCGAGATTATATAAATAATTTAATATAGATAATTTCGGTACAGCTTACAGAGTTAGTATCCCGCCAAATTTAGTCTTTTTAGGGTTTCGTAGTCCTACAAGGAACCCTTATAGTTTCGTCATGTCCGTCCGTCTGTCCATCTGTCCGTCTGTCCGTCTGTCCGTCTGGCTGTCTGGCCGTCTGTCCGTCTGTCCGTCTGTCCGTCTGTCCGTCTGTCCGTCTGTCCTAATCCTTTACAGCTTAATAACTTCTACAGTTATAAACATAAGTAAATGAAATTTTGTTAAAAAATAGTCTGCATATAGATCTCAATTTTAAAAGAATAAAAAAATACTTTTTACGTTCTTTAGGGGTGGCGCCCATACATGTGAAATGGGGAAAACAATTTTTTTTCGCTGCACCCCCTCGTGTGGGGTATCTATGAATAGGTCTACTAAAATGAAGGTAATGTTTCATACATCACTTTTTTATCAGGTGTACCATCTGCGAAATATAGCCCGCCAAAGTGGCTTGCAATGTGTCCCCCCCCCCTGCCATTTCTAAACTATGCAACGTAGAAACTTATAATCTTCCACATTGATAGACCTTTGTGAAAACTCTCTTTTAAAATTATTTAGAGTATAATGTGATTATAATTTTTTGAGTTATAGACAGAAAACTGAAAAATACTTAAAACGTCCTAGTTCAAAGTTCATTGACCTTAGAGAAAAATTATCATGGCAAATAATGCTCCTTTTGCTACTTTCTATTTGAAAAAATCACAAAAAGTAACTTTGACATTACAGACTTCTTAAATTTGGCTTCTTGAATTTATCGCTAGATGGCGCTACTAACAACACGCTCTGAGTCGCGAATGCTGCCGATTATTGCAAAAACTAAAATAGTATTCGATTTGATTCGTTTGTACCCCTACTTAAGGAACCCTATAATACTGAGCATGGCCCGACATGCTCTTGGCCGGTTTTTTAATTTTAAATGGTATGGAACACACCGTGTCACCGCCGCCGGCGGGCTGTCCCACAATAGGTATTTTTTTTAATTCACACTGGCTGTTTATTACACTAACTTTTTTTTTTGCTGCTAGGTGCATACTTTCAAAAGTCCTCATGGGGGACGGAAGCCGGGGTGTGTGGAATTCTTACCCACTAAAACCCACTCAGTGGCCGTCTACAGCATAATAAGGGGAGACTCCGGGAACGTAATATGCCTCCGGAGCCCTATTCTACGCCTGTAAGTAAGTAAGAAATCCATAACAAATTGTAGTGGTATATTTATTCTGAGATCAAACTTCGTCCTCGTTAATAATTTGTCACCGGAGATAAAATCAGAATTTTTTATTCAGTACTAAAATCACCTCACTACAAGTTTAATAGATTTTTCACATGAATCTCTTTGCCTATCCGGATAAAATTTGGCATCTGTTACAAACTCGTGGATCAGCCAACCCAGAGACAAGTTACTTATCAGCGGAAGGAACGAATGAAGTCACCATGTCTTGTATTTATAGTCGATACTTTTAATTCATCGTATTTATATCCAGTCAATTAAATTATTTAATAAATCTAGTCACTAGCCAACATGATCATATTATATAATATTAGCTTAATTATCGATTTACTTAACAATGTATCGATTTGAGAATTAATAACTATTTTATCATGTTGGCAACACTGATTCCTAGAAATTATAAAATAACGTGTAACTGTCATTTCGCCCTCGCGGATACGGTGGCCGCGATCACCTCGCTCACCAACCATGTGCAGTCCGTAGTGGGCGAATGCTCACGGCAGGTTCCGATGCTGGATGACCAGCGTTTGAAACTGCCGGACGATGTTAATGAGTTGAGGACCGAGAGGAACGCGGCCATCCGTGCCTATGACGCTTTTCTCAACGAAGCCAACCGTGCCCATATGCGCTCTTTGCAGAATACTGTAAAAAGACGTGTAGCTCAGGTACGGGAGGATCGCTGGGACAAGGAAGTCAGCGAAATCCAACCGTCTCATTTAGCCTTCTGGGCACTTCAACGCAGACTCAAATGCGAGACCACGGCAGCTATGCCCCCCCTAAATCGACCCAATCAAAGGCCGGCCTTTGATGATGACGAAAAAGCCGAATGCTTAGCCGACAGCTTGGAGTCCCAATGCACTCTCAGTACGCTTCCCGTAAGCCAAACCCACCTTGACAAGGTAAATTCAGAAGTAGAGCGTAGGTCAGCCCTCCCCCCCCCCCAGTAGATGACCCTGATGACCCGCTCCCACCGATCACCCCTGACGAAGTTCTCTCTATAGTCAAGGATCTTAAGCCCAAAAAAGCCCCCGGCGCAGACGGCATCATCAATAAGGTGTTGAAACGTTTCCCTGCCACCCTAATCGCTCTAATGACCGTCATCTTCAATGCGGCATTTAAAAACAACATCTTTCCCCAGGCTTGGAAACAAGCTACGGTAATCGGTATTTCCAAACCGGGCAAGCCAAAAGCCGAGCCGAGTAGTTACCGGCCAATTAGTCTCCTCAATGTCTTCGGTAAAATCTACGAGAAGCTTATTTATAAGCGACTCAAAGATTTCGCCGACTCAAATAAACTCCTTCCCGACGAGCAGTTTGGCTTTCGTACAAAGCACTGCTGCGTTAATCAACTGCACCGCATTGTAGAACACATCAGTGCAGGCTTCGTACGCGGTCAAATGACCGGTACTCTCTTTTTCGACGTGGCAAAGGCTTTCGATAAAGTGTGGCACAACGGCTTATTATATAAGCTGAACACTATGAATGTGCCACATCGTCTCGTACTCATCATCCGAGACTACTTATCGAATCGTACCTTTCGCTATCGCATAGAAGGGGCTCTCTCCTCCCCCCATCCCATTCACGCCGGTGTGCCACAAGGCTCCGTGCTCTCCCCCCTACTGTTCACGCTGTATACCAGCGATATTCCAAAATGCGGTGCAGCCCGTATTGCCCTTTTCGCCGACGACACGGCAATCTATTACTCCGGCAAGACCCATGTCGCTATTTCTCGTACCCTCCAATCCGCGGCCAACACCCTAGGTGACTGGTTCCGGAAATGGAGAATCGAAGTCAATCCCGAAAAAAGTGCAGCGGTCCTCTTCGATAAGAAACCCCTGTCACAGTACCGCAAAGAAATGAGCGTACCAGTTTCAATGTTCGGTAAACAGATCCCATGGCAAAGTAAAGCCAAATACCTTGGAGTGATCCTTGACCGTAGACTGACATTCAGACCGCATATCCGCAAGGTGAAAAACCGTGCCGCCTTCGTCCTCGGACGTCTCCACCCCCTACTCAATGCGCACAGTAAGCTGCCCACTCCTCTCAAAGTAAGGATATACACCACCTGTATCCGCCCCATACTCGCTTATGCTAGCGTTGTGTTCGCACACGTTAAGCCGGTGAGAATTCACATGCTCCAAACCGTCCAAAACCGTTTTATGCGAAGGGCCGTAGGCGCCCCCTGGTACTTACGCAATGTCCAACTCCACCTAGACCTCAAACTGCCGACCATCAAGCAGTTTTTCAAGCGTGTCTCTAAACGCTATTTCGATTCCGCTCCCAAGCACCCCAATCCCTTGGTCGTGGCGGCCACCGTCTACCAGCCATCTGCTATTAGCGAAATCCGACGTCCCAGACACACACTCATTGAACCCGATGACGCTATTACACTCCTCCAGGAGTCAGATAAAAGCACAAGCACACTCCGACGCCGTCGTCCAAAATATCGTCCCCGCCGGCGAGGACCGACGCGACACACACACAGAATCCGAGAGTCCGACTCTCGAGAAACAGAAACACATGCCGACGCAGCACCGGCTGCTGGGGGGACCGGTGGCGGGGTCCCCCTGCTGCACCCTGAGTCGAGGTCCGAGCTCCCCCCTGGGGACGCCCTCACGGTGTAAGCAACCGGAGATAATCTCGTCACGCGAGACCGGCCCTATGCTCTAGAGTAGTTCCTAGGAGCAGGCTATTGCGTAGCCACTGTTTAGGTTTTAGGTAGGTCTTAGCCTCGCCGGCGAGGCTTGCCGCTTAACGGCGTTTAGCACGTCACCCGATAGATAGACCGAAAGTCCGCTACTTTCGAGGAAACCAATTCGATGCAGCAACGGCTGCTAGGGGGACATAGGAACGGCGGGGTCCCCCTGCAATGCCCCAGCGAGGTTCGAGCCCCCCCCTTGGGGGGCGCCCGCTTGCGCGGTATTATTAATACCGCGTATTTAGTTTATAAGTATAGGGAAAAAACTTTCGGCGAATGGAGTCCCACATGGGACTCTCCGCCAACTAAGTCCGGTTAGGTAAGTTTGAGTTAGGCACCTACAAATTAAGATTGCAATATCATCCACATGAAATATGAATGTTTTTTTCTTCAATTCAATTCAATTCAATCGTTTATTGCGAATATAGGTAAGGTATTGTTACATGAATATTGTCATAAAAACAATCTTTGTGCAGCTATATTCTGCCATTTAGCATGCAACAGTAAATACAGAGTTCTACGCAAAGCTATTAACTGAAGCGTCTAAAGCAATAAAACATAATATATTACATACACAGACCTACATTACATACGTCAAGAATAATACAATATCTTAAATGTCAAAGTGAATATGAAAGCATGTCAAATGTAAATAATTGAAAGTGCATTATCGTGATGTCAAAACCTATTATACGTGGGACACTCAGAAAGTTTTGCGAAACTAAAAAAAATTGTTCTATACGTACATATATTTTTATCAAATCTTTTCAAAGTACTTTCCACCAGCCTCTATACAAAGATTCATGCGCCTAAACCAGTTTTCAAAACACTTTTACCAGTCCGCCGCAGACACCTCGTTTACAGCCTGCTCGAACGCAGCCAGCGCATCTTCCGGCGACGAAAATTGTATCCCTTTGAGCTGATTTTTTATTTTTGGGAATAAAAAGAAGTCACACGGTGCTAGATCAGGGCTGTAAGGAGGGTGACCCAGGAGTTTGACTGGCGTGCTGTCCAGGAAGTCCCTCGTTTTGAGTGCGGTGTGCGCAGGTGCATTGTCGTGGTGGAGCAGTAGCCCGCGGAGCCCTGTGTTTGGTCGCTTGTTGCTTATAACAGAGAAAACTTCTGGCAAACATTTGGTAGTATACCATTCGGCATTAATGCTTCTTTGATCCCGTCAGGGAATTGATACCAAGTGGCCAGTCAAATTAAAAAAGCTAGCGATCAAAATCTTACCCCCGCTTCTAGATCGCTTCACTTTGGTAGGCGTTGGCTCATTTTGAAACACCCAAACAGTCGACTGGCGCTTGGTTTCTGGGTCGTATTGATAAATCCAGGACTCATCACCTGTAACGATGTCGTAAACACGCCGAGACGAGCCTGCTTCAAATTTGTTAAGCATATCACGGCACCATTCCTCCCGGGCCTGCTTCTGAGCATCGGTGAGGTTGTGCGGCACCCAGCGTGATACTATCCTCCTCACGCGAAGATGGCTGTGTAGAATCTCGTGAACGCTTCCCGATCCAATCTTCAATATGTGTTGAATCTCCTGATATGTAATTCGCCTATTGTCTTGGATTCAATTTTTCACTGCTAGCACGTTTTCTTCGGTAACAGCCGTCAAAGGGCGACCGCTTCTTTCGTCATCCCCCAAAGTTGGTCGACCGCGCTTGAATTCGTTATACCAACGATACACGGTTGCCTTGGAAGGGCCTTCATCCATGAATGCCATTTGAAGTCTATCGTACGATTCATCCGGTTTCAGGCGACACTTGAAATCGTATAAAATCATAGCTCTAAAATGTTCCCGGCGCAGATCCATATTTCAGTGAGACACAATACTTTGAATTAACTCGCAAAAAATGTGGAGGGAAATTTTGAAATTGGAACTTACTTATTTTTACTTATAAATAATCATATTTTCGAAAAACATTATAACTGGCCAGTCTCCCATATATAAAAACTTTTTTTCGCAATACTTTCTGAGGGGCCTGGTACAATGTCAACATAGATTTAATTTTTCATTAAGATACTCAACCACACTATAATATGCCTTGATAAAAAGAAATTGCAAATTAAATTTTTTTTTTTTTTTTTTTTCTTTTTTAAGGTAAAATAACGATGTCTCAGTTTCAGTTTTTATTTTATTTCTTAAATGTCTTTCAGTTGTTTGTATTCATGAAAAAATTGCACGTCCTGCGATGAAAGTTTGAGCGCAAAAACCAATTTTTATAGGCACTGTGAGACAAATACGGAAATTGCGATTTACTCGAAAACTGGTGATTTTCGCAGAACATACATGTGTATTTTTGATAGCCCTTGGTGCCCTTTATCAATGGTTTTCGTTTGAACCACGAAAAACGTGACACTGACCAAAACATAATAATATAATTATAGCCTTCCGGCCGCGTGGTCCGATCGCACAGTTCGATTAATCGAACGACGAGGAATTTTAAATCCTTTTAGCCTCCGACTGGGGCTCGTAGCGAAGCAACGACTGCGCGGATTGTATGATCTGCAAGGTTAAGCTACACTTGCCGCGGTCTGTCTGTGGATGGGTGACCGTTTCGTTACATATCGAGACCCCTCCGTGCCTCGGAGAGCACGTTAAGCTGTCGGTCCCGGTTGTCATACGAATATCTATGGCAGTCGTTACGGGTAGTCAGAAGCCTGAAAGTCTGACTGGAAGCCGACCCCAATATAATTGGGAAAAGGCTCGGAGGATGATGATGATTATAGCCTCCGACTGCGTTATATGATTTGCTTCTTATTTTTTTAATTTAAATACCTACGTCTTGTTTACATCTTTTCAGTTCTTTTTACACGCAGTCGGGTTTTTTGATTTTTTTAATTAGCTTTTTTATTTCTAAATCAAATTAGTTGTAACAGCTCACAGACTCAGGGGCATTACTCCCGACTGGTTCGAGCTCTGAACCAAATAATAATGTCAATTCCTAAAGGAATGCAGTACGAATTGACCAGTGAGGTAGGTAGGCGAGGCAGTGGCCCGGGGCCCGCAAGCTCAAGGGGCCCCTCGGTCCCATGAACGACGCTCGAAAAAATTATATAATATCCTATTTGAATAAAGAATTTTCGACTTGTAACTTTTTTCCCCGGGGCCCTTGGTTATATAGCTACACCACTGGTATTGACACTAACTAGAATTCATTTTTTTATTCACATAAAACATACTGCAACAATTTGCTTCAGAGAGATTGCAGATAAAAGACCACAGGCGCTCTATGATCAGCCGAAATTAATTCATCATCATCATCGTCCGAGCCTTTTCCCAATTATATTGGGGTCGGCTTCCAGTCTAGCCAGATGCGGCTGAACATACTGATGTTCACACACACGATTTTACACGGAGCGACTGCCATCAGACTGCAGTCAGCAACCCAGTAACTGGGTAATACTGACATTCGGAGGTTAGACCAATTGTCAGACTTTATGGCTTCTGATTACCCGTAACGACTGCCATAGATATTCGTATGACAAAAGAGACCGACAGCTTAACGTGCTCTCCGAACGAAACGAACGAAACGAACGAATCTATCCACAGACACCGCGGCAAGTGAAGCTTAACCTTGCAGATCGTACAATCCGCGCAGTAGTTGCTTCGCTACGACTACGAGCCCCTTTAATTATTAAATTTGATTTAATCTAATCTAAAACAGGCAATTATAGCTAGCTAGCCTGGCCTAGCTATAGGTTGAGCGCTTGTCTTCAATGCTGGAAGATCTGAGTTGGAACCACCCGCACCTCTGTCATTCCGAATTCATGTGCAAATCAGAATTAGATTATCACTTTTTGTTGCTTTAACGGAGAAGAAAAACATCGTGAGGAAACCTGCACACCTGAGAGTGCTCCATACAGTTCTCGATGATGTGTGTAGTCCGCTAACCCGCACTAGGCCAGCGTGGTGGACTAAGGCCTGCATCCTTCTCTTTCTAAGAAGAAGCTCGTGCCCAACAGTGGGTCAGTTATGGGCTGGTTAGTTGTTGCAGTACAAGTAACTAGTTAACGATATAACTACAGGTAATATTTAATTTTAGTATTAGTAGAGCTCCTTTGTGAAAGAGCTCGTCCGGGGAAGTACTACCACCGTACCTACTTCTCCGCCAAATAGTGATGCTTGCATTGCTGTTTCGGCCTGAAGGGTACGGGTGCCGGTGAAATTACAATCACATGAGATTTTCCATCTTCATGTCTCAGTTTGGCGAACCGACTTGCGGTACCATATAGGCAACAGCCTAGGTGATATTGAAGTTGTTATGGGCAAAGGTAACCACTTAACATCAGGTGGGCCTTTAGCTCGTTTCGCCATCCTATACTATAAAAAAAAACTAATTGTCGATTTTGTCGTTGACTGTACCTGAATGTATTGTATTTTCTTTATAAAGTACCTACCAACGTATTTAAACATGAAAAACTAAAGTTTGAATATGAACAATGGAACAAATAATGATTGTATTATTATTAATCACAGCTTACTGATAATTATAATTGTCTTTAGGTATGTATCGATTAATGGATGCTAAGCGAATGCAAGTTCAAAAGGTTGATATGTGCACATATTTTTTTATGTTAAATAATATTTTTTAATTACGATGCATATCATATTTATCAGGAAGTCGTTTTATACCACGTTTTTAGGGTTCCGTACCAAAGGGTGCCAAACAGGACCCTATTACTCTCGCTACGCTGTCCGTCCGTCCGTCTCTCTGTCACAGGGCTGTATCTTTGTAACGGTAATAGATAATCAGTTGAAATTTTCACAAAATATGTGTTACTATCACGACAAATACTAAAAACAAAAAAAAGTCTGGGGGTCTCCATACAAGAAACCTCGAAAAACATGCATTTTTTTCAACATTTTTGTTCCTGCTCTATCTTTAAAACGGTAATATATACCAGCGTCAAACTTGGTCTGATTATAGTGCATACTATATAGTTTAGCAACAAATAATAAAAATAGGGTAAACATAGACATATGTGGTGGTACATGCGTAAAAAAACAGATGCAAAAATTCATATTTCGCGCACGGTGCGTTGATGTCTTTGATGAACTCTCGTAAATGAAATCTGTTTCCAGTACTACTCAGTGAGTTGTACTTTTTTACTGATGGAGGAGCCACTTATCTCTTAGTAGCACCTTAACCGGAGAATTATCGTTGACGAAATCAAGCCTAAACTACGATTATGCCAACAAATAATCAAGCCCAAAAAAATATTATTTGTTGTCACGTTATATCTACATTAACTATTTTATTGAAAAAATTGGCACGTTAATGTTTTATGCATGGTTCGCCATCCCTGCCCTGCCATGCCCTGCCCTAGTGCATTCAAAGAAAATAATCAATGCTTAGGTTTAATAACAACGCATAAAATAAAGGTTGAGTTCAACAAATAATTAATTATTAATTAGTACCTATTAGATTATATAAAACATAGGCATAAAAAATTCCAACCAAGGTTGATATGTCTTGCGTTCTGTATAGATTCATATTATATATTATTCGATACTAATGGTTAAACTTTAAAACACAAGTGATGCAGTACTGGATAAATATTTAAAAAAAACGTGCCTTGAAATATCATCAGGAACGGATGTTCTTGCGTGAAGAAAGACCTTGACACTTTTATATGTAAAGACTGCTAAATAGACAAAATCATGGATGCAGGAGAGACAGTGATTCTAGAGGCTATAGAACGCCAGAAAGGGACAAAAGCTGTGATAGATCGCGGAGACTCAGCCGTGCAGCAGTTCTACAACGGCACTTCGGTGTTCGTGACGGGAGGCTCCGGCTTCCTCGGCAAGCAGCTCATTGAGAAACTCTTCAGGTGAGGAAATTTAATCTCTAAACTTTGTAAGGCATGTGTCCATCATGAGTTATCGCTTCCTCTCTTTCCATAGCAAATGATTATACATAACCAGTATATACTGTCCCACTGCTGGGTATGAACCTGTTCTCAGAATGAGAAGTATTCAAGCTTTAGTGGACCACTCTGACCTATCATGGGTTTGTGGACTAGGATCACTACATACACCATTTTCATAAACGCTGAAGGTAAACCTGTCTGCCTGTCAAAAGACCGATGACTGTTGGAGCAGATGAGTCCTTGAGTGGAGACCGCGAATCAGCAGACGCAACGTAATACGCTCTCAGCCAGGTGGACCGACGACCTGATGAAAGTGGCTGGGGGGGACTGGATGTGGAAGGCAGGGGACCGAGTGTTGTCACGAAACTTGGGAGAGGCCTATGTTTAGCAGTGGACTGCGATAGGACCGTTTTCATATTCGCAGTCTCCACTCAAGGTCTCGTCTGCTCGAAAGGCCATCGGTCTTTCGACAGACAAGGCCAGCCCCCTTCCACTTCAGCTTACTGATCCTACAAACAGAATATCAAAATATCCATAGCAGCCGTTAAAAGTAGTCAGAGGCCCGAAAGTCTCACCATTGGTCTATCCTTAGGATGTTGGTATTTTCCAGCAACTAGTTGGCTGGAAAATTCTCAGTAGTAGCCCGGAGTCTGTATTTGTGCCCGGTCAATGGCAATAGGCTTGCTCCCTATTACATGGAACTTACAGAATAACTGGCACTATGTGAGTCTACTATACAGAAAATTAAATGCAGAAACAAACTCTAGGGTCAGTCTCTTTTAATGTCCAGATAATTATCTTATATTACGAATTTGTGTGAGGACAGATCTGCCTCAACTGATGGCACGCATGCATCGGCTGTAGTGTTGCTAAGCTATTTAGGAAGCTCAACGAATACTGCCCCCCTAGTCAAGTTGACAATCTACAATCGTCAACTTGGCTAGGGGGCTGGAATATTGAGAGATAAAGTAAGGAATCACGTGATAAGGGAACGTTGTGGACTGAAAGAAGATGTAGTGACAAAGATTGAGAAAGGTATGTTAAGGTGGTTTGGACATATAGAGAGGATGGACGAGAGGAGATTGACGAAACAAGTATACGAAGCGAGTGTGGATATAAAAGTTGGAAGGGGACGACCGTATCGCGATTAAATCGCGGACGTTCTCAAAAAATGGCAGGTAAAGAGTACTCTAAACCAACGAGTATGCATGACGAGGTTAATGAACGTAGATGAAGCGAAAGAGGTGTGTTAGGATCGTAGCAGGTGGAAATCCATAGTCTCTGTCTACCCCAATGAAACAGGCGTGATATGTATGAATGTATGTAACGAATACTGGACTGATTATGAATGAGCGTCCATCAGTTGTCATGTGGGGCTTTAGAAGTTTTTTTACCAATCGCAAAGAACCTTTTACTATCTCGAAACGACGTTTGTAAAAAAATATATAAAAAAAAATCTATTAAATTATATTTCAGGTCTTGTAAAATTAGCAAAGTCTACATGCTGATACGAGCGAAGAAGGGAAAATCAGTGGAAGAAAGACTCGCTGAAACACTGAAGGATCCTGTAAGTCCTACTGATATTATAAATGCTAAAGTATGGATGTTTGTTTCTTTATCCCTTACTCACGCTGGAAAGGCTGACCACTGAACGGATTTTGATAAAGGCACAAAGACAAACCATTAATTGAATACTTCTGATCGAAAAACCACAGGCGCGAAGCCATGGGTGGAGGCTAGTAGTCGTGTAGCTCATTATTGCCCAACTGCAAGGTAAAAACCTCTTCTTTTATAGAGAAGGGACAAGCATTGATCACGACCCTTGCTCATATGTGCAACTTCAGATTATTAAGTCCAGGGTTTCCTTACGATGTTTTTTTTTGTCGTTAGTCAAGTAGCATAGAAAGTACAAGGACAAGAAGTCAGTTTACAGGTCTAAGAAATAAAAAAAGAAATAAATGTTTATTTGCACGAAACATAGTACATACTGGTGTCGCATAAGGTATAGTTCTGCATACTCCGCCAGCCAGAAATTAAAATTAGAGATAATATGAATTTATTTATAAACTTAATTTAGATCAGACTACTTCCAAAGCTCATAACAAACTCACTGCTCCATTGAATGACTACTGGTTTTATAACATCCGTAAATTGAATCAGAACTATGAATACCTTTTTTAGGGTTCCGTAGTCCTACAAGGAACCCTTATAGTTTCGTCATGTCCGTCCGTCTGTCCGTCTGTCCTAATCCTTTACAGCTTAATAACTTCTACAGTTATAAACATAAGTAAATGAAATTTTGTTACAAAATAGTCTAGATATAGATCTCAATTTTAAAAGAATAAAAATATCTTGATTACATGTTTAAGGGGTGGCGCCCATACATGTGAAAAGGGGATGAAAATATTTTTTTCGCTGCACCCCCTTGTGTGGGGTATTATTGAATAGGTCTACTAAAATGAAGGTAATGTTTCATACATAAGTTTTTTATCAGGTATACCATCTGTGAAATACAGCCCGCCAAAGTGGCTTGCAATGTGTCCCCCCCCCCCCTGCCATTTCTAAACTATGCAATGTAGAAACTTATAATATTCCACATTGATAGACCTTTATAAAAACTCTCTTTTAAAATTATTTCGAGTATAATGTGATAATAAATGTTTGAGTTATAGTGAAAAACTCCAAAATACTTAAGCCGTCCTAGTTCAAAGGTCATTGACTTTAGAGAAAATTTATCTAATCAAATAATGCTCCTTTAGTTATTTCCTATTTAAAATAATCACAAAAAGTTACTTTGTGTTATATTGATATTTTATGACACACTTCTTCTTCAAGTTAGCTTCTTAAATTCAGCGCTAGGTGGCGCTGTTTGCAAAAACTGAAATGGCAATGATTAATATTTGATTTGATTCGTTTGTAATTAATTAGGAACATAGGAACCCTATAATACTGAGCATGGCCCGACATGCTCTTGCCCGGTTTTATTTAATTACGAGTAAAAATCCTCATGGATATCCTTCGTCTGGGGAAGGTAAAAAGGTATGTCGGACTGCCACATGCTGGCCATCCTCAGCCCTAAACAGAGGAGCTCCGAGCATAGCTGTAGACCGCGACGGTACCCCTCTGGTGCTATGCCATTGCACATTGGCACGTCCCGGGAGAAAAAGGTTCCCCTCAGGTTTCACAGCAGCACGCGACCACCACGTTCTGCTGTCCTCCCCAGGCTCGCTTAATGGACACTTCGAGTCCCCCACTCTTAGCACCAACAATCCTCAAAGGTCTACCAGTACATGCTGACAAGGGGATGCGGCTGGTAGCCCTATCGGAGCTGTGCGTCGGGGTGGTTGCCACTCACCTCCACCTCAGAGTGGTACCTTCTCCCGTTCCCTCTCTGCGGCCTCCTTCTGGAGTATGACAGTCTCGCAGAAGGAAATCACGGTCATCCAAGCCATCGAATCTGCCAGCATTGCCAACACTACTGCTGGCAGAGAGAGATCTTACCTGCACGTAAGCTCTCCAAACGTCAGTATCACGAATGACGATAGGAAACGCTAACAATAGATACCCAAAATTTTATGGATGCATTTTTTTTCAGTTATACGACACTCTACGCACAGATCAACCAGATTTCGTTGATAAAATAGTGCTGATAATAGGAGAACTATCTGAAAAGGAACTAGCCTTGGGTGATAGAGACAGAGAGTTAATTATCAAAGAGGTTTGTAATCATCTGATAATTGAATAGACCACGTAGTTAATGGCAGTGACTGTGGGTGTCGTGGACGTACAGTCGACCGCATATCGATGGGTTTGGTGACTAACTATTATAAGTGGAACTAGTTTAATATGGATGTTTCGCACAAGACAAGCTCTGCTTATACTGGTTTTTTCACCATCGATATGCGCTTGACTGTACATATTAATCATCTCTGTTCAGTTGTGTATCGGTTCTATAGTCTCCCTAAAAATTATGGCGGTCTAACACTTCATACATACTCGTAATACGTTCCCTTTACACGGTTTCAGGTGGAGGTGATCTTCCACGTCGCAGCAACAATCTCTTTTCAAGAGCCTATTCGCTCCGCAACCCTCACCAATGTGAGGGGAACCAGGGATCTGATCACACTGGCTAAGAAGTGCAAGAAGATAAGGTATGTTTTTTTTATGTATATGATACGAAAAGGCGAAACGAGCGAATGTTAAGTGGTTACCATAACAACTTCAATACCACCTAGTCCGTTGCCTAGATGGTACCAGAAGTCTCTAAATAAATTGTTATTTTACCAAGATATTGGTACACTGGTACATACCAGATTTATTTTGGGCTGAAATTTTGCAAAGATATTCTACACCAGATGTACTCTTCACTCATTTCGGATATACCCTTTCGGTTACACGTTGTATAATATTTCCACAGTTTATAACTTTAGATTTCGCTCCGTTATAATAAGCTTCAATTTCCACCTTCGCCTTCCAGGTCTTTCATCTACATGTCAACAGCATACTCGCACGCGACATACAGCCGACGAGACAGTGAGGTCTTGGAGCAGTTCTACCCGAGCCCCGTGCCACCACACCTCATGATACAGCTGGCAGAGACCTTGGATGAGCAGCGGCTCAATTATATGAAGGACGGGTGAGTCTTTCTCCGGACGATCTACGCAAGGTAGCTTGTAAAAGCTGGATGAGAGAGGCCAGTGGACGATAGATTGGGGAGTCTGTCATCCGCATTGCACGGCCCTCGAGCTGCGGTGAAGTCCCAAGTGTGTCCAGACATCACGGAAGGAGAGTTTAGGAAGAAAGTGGAAAGTCCTGAAGAGGGCTGTGCTAGATAGGTCGCGAATGCCATGCATTGCAGTCCTCGTGGCCCATCCACCCAAGGCGAGAGTAGGCACATGGCGGAGTTTTTAGTGGGTGCGAGTCCCACATACCTACACCGCCACCCCGGATGGTGTGACATGCGACAGAAATTTTTTTCGCTCAAAAAAGGGTGTCTGAGAATCGATTTCTGTGGTGTGCTGCTGGAGAGGCCTATGTCTAGCAGTGGACTGCGATAGACTGATGATGATAAGTCTCTCTCCTCTTTCTCTTTTTGTGTGGAGATCGTGAATCGGCAAACGTAGTTCCCTCAAGTTAGGTGGACTGTCAATCTTTGCAAGATGGCTGGTAGCAGCTGGAGTAGAGTGGCCGTGGATCATGGTCAGTGGCTATTGAAGAGGCTGAGACTGGAGGTCGAACGTCTCGATGTGCGATGTAGAATAGACAGATGTTACGATAGACGCTACACTACTACCTTCGTTAGCTGATAAAGGTCAGTGGTAGGGTGCCGGAAGGGAAGAAAGTTACTTACTTTTAAAATCGCCCTTTGCGCTCGTTCAATTTTAAGAAAGCGAGTGCTTTGAAAACTCGCTTTCTTAAAATTGAACGAGCGCAAAGAGCGATTTTAAAAGTAAGTAACTTTCTTCCCTTCCGGCACCCTACCACTGACCTTTATCAGCTAACGAAGGTTCTTACAGTTCGTCAGCTATATATCCTTCACATGGTAGCTAAAAAACACTCGATGACAATTTATGAACCAGAAAGAATAAATCTGTTGCGCAGAAAGGATAGAGTTTGTCCAATGCGCCTCTTAAATACTAGTTTTTCTCATCGCTTTTACTGCTTTCAAGGAAGTCATCTATATAACAAAATAAACAGAGTTTTGTCTATCTATTCACTTTCGAAAGAAAAGTGCAAGTCTGTAGTCAAGGAATGATTACAAGAACTGGATTATATAACTACAGAAAATCTACTAAGCTAATAAGAATAAACATAAGAAAAAACATATACTGACATACCTAATATACTTACAAACATGCACAACACACACAAACGCACACCCCCCACACACACACACACATACACACACGCTATTTCTCCCTATATAAGCTTCACTTTACAACCTGAATCGAAATGTATTTCTATTTTTAACCGACTTCAAAAAGGAGGAGGCTATTTGTTAACCTATAGTTACTTACCGTGGGGTGAGGACCTGGTGATCTGTAGTACAGGGCTATACCTATCTCAGACACCAGCTCCTCACATAATCATGTTTGTAAAAATGCAATATTTATGTGTACAATAGTTGTATTATGTGAGGAGAAATAAACGATTTTTATTATTATTCCATTTATTAATTAAAGTACACATTTTTTTACATTTTTAAACATTTTTACAAAAAAAGAAATAAAAGCATTTAAAAATATATAAAAACAGTAGCCCACCGGCATCAGGAACAGGGTCCAAGCTACCGGTGGTCAGGGCCTCAGAGAGAGGAACTTCCTAACAATACGTGCCGTGTCCAGAAGTACCGCTTTCTGTATCAAGCCCTTGACCCAGCTGCCTAATGAGAGCCTCTGCAGGTGTTGGTCGAGACTCTTTGCGATTATCCCATTGGCCGTAACGACAATCGGCACGATGACTGCTGAGTCAACATCCCACATGTCGACAACCTCGTGTGCCAAGTCAAGATATTTTATTTCTTTATCTTTTTCGGCCTTCACGAGATTCCCGTCATGCGGGACGATGACATCAACAATCATCGTGCGGCGTTCCAATCGATCTATCATCACTATATCAGGCTTATTGTGTACAATAGTCCTATCAGTGATGATAGACCGATCCCAGTATAACGTGACATGACCATTTTCGAGAACTGGGTCGGGCACATACCTGTAGTATGGTACTTCAGTATCCACAAGGCTGTATTTCAAGGCAAGTTGCTGGTGGATAATCCTGGCCACCAGGTTATGTCTGTGCAAATACTCGCCGTTAGCAAGACGAGAACAACCAGAAATAATATGTCGGATGGATTCCCCGGGACAGTGGCATGCCCGACATATGTCAACTGTGCCGTCCTTTACAATATATTTCCGGTAGTTGTTCGTCATGATAACTTCGTCCATAATCGCACAGACAAAGCCTTCGGTCTCCCCGAAGAGGTCACCGAAACGCAGCCAGGATACGGACGCTTTAAAATCTACATCGGGGCCATGAAGAGCCCGGTAGAAGCGTCCGTGAAGCTCCTTACCCTGCCATACCTCCTTGCGGTCATTGGTATCCAGTACCACAGGTTTGCGCCAGTTCTCTTTAGCCAAAGAGAGCGGGGTGAGTCCCTTGTCCACTGCAACAACATCTCGGTGCATACCCACGTCCAAGTGAAGGAAATATTCCCTTAGACTGCACACCTCACGGTTGTGGAGGGTCTTTGCATTTAAAAAGCCACGACCCCCACACTTCCGCGGGATGTACAGCCTCATCACCGATGACCGTGGGTGATGCATACGATATGCCGTCAGTAGTGTGCGGACTTTCCGATCAAGGGCGTCAAGACCCGTCTGAGTCCACTTGAGTATACCGAAGGAGTACATCAAGACCGGCATGACCCAACCGTTAAAGGCGCGCACCTTGTTTCCGCCTGATAAAAGACTATTGAAAACCTTTTTCAGGCGGCCAAAGAAGCGCTCCTGCAACGATTGCATCATGTCGGCCTGGTTGATGCCTAACGCCTCCGCCATACCCAAGTATTTGTAGGTGTCGGTTGGGGAGAGGGACCCAAGATGTGTAGAATCCGAGAGTTGAACAGCCTCGGATTCCACAATCTCACCATGCTTTACATGCATGACTGCACATTTGTCCACACCGAATTCCATCCTGATAGAATTACTAAAGTTTTCAGTTACCCTTAGTAGCTCCATCAGTTGCAAGTCGGTGGGGGCAAACAATTTAAGGTCATCCATATAGAGCAGGTGAGATATTACTTGACCTCCTCTTCTCAACCGGTAGCCAAGCCCCGACTCCTCCAGCAAAGTACTAAGAGGATTCAGGGCCAAGCAAAACCACAAGGGACTCAGACTGTCACCCTGGAATATTCCCCGCTCGATCTTTATTGGTTCTCCGTTACCTTGAGGCTGCCGACACGCTGGATAGCGAAGGACTGTTCTCCATTGCCCCATACACGACCTCAGGAAGGCGCGTAGAGTTGTATTAACTTTGTACAACTCCAGCACCCTCATGAGCCATGTATGTGGCACTGAGTCGTAGGCCTTCTTGTAATCTATCCAACATGTCGACAGATCCCTTCGGGATCGACGAACCTGTTGGCTAATGGCCATGTCAATGAGAAGTAGCTCTTTGGTACCACGAGAACCGTTCTTACATCCATTTTGAGTAGCAGACATGATGGAATTACTATCAATGTGATGACTAAGTTTTTCCCTCAAAATGGACGTAAGAAGTTTATAGACCGTTGGCAAACACGTGATCGGTCTATAATTTTTGGGTTCCGTGGTACTACCCGATTTATAGAGCAGGTGGGTTATTCCTGTAGTTAAGAATTGTGGTAACGACCCAGACTCTAAAGATGACTGGAATTGTGAGGCCAAGCAGGCATGTGAGCTGCGCAACCATTTCAACCAGAAGTTGTGCAGTCCTTCCGGGCCCGGGGATTTCCAATTGGGCATTGGTCGGACTGCACTGGCTACGTCTTGGGGAGTGATGACAATCTCCTCCATATCACTTATTGGCTCACATGCCTGCTGGATCTCCTGCATCCAGCCACCCTCGGTATGAGCAACAGGCACCGACCAGATATTGCGCCAGAATGCACTCATGGCATCATTATCCGGTAGATGCACGTCACCCACACCTTGGTCAGGTCGTTCCCAGGTTCTATAAACCCACCTTTGGTCGCTTTGGAACATGCAGTTCTGAGTATAACGATCCACACGTCGTCTGTATCTACGGATACGACTAGCCCATGCACAAACTTTCTGCTTCAGGAAGCCGATGCGCTCTGTGACACGAGATAAGTATTCTCTTTATTATTATTATTATTATTACTAAAATATCCACTGCTAAATATTAATAGGCTTTCAAAATTCAAAAATTCTTAGTCTTATTCTTAATTCTACACCAGAAAAAAAAAATACAGTAAAACTTATAAATAGAAATTACATGTACAAAGGCGAGCTTAAACTTATTATTATTTATGGCCTATGTCTAGCGGTGGACGAAGGCCTGAATTCTTCTTTTTCTAAGAAGAGGCCCGTGCCCAGCAGTGGGACAGTAATGTACTGAATATTAAATGTATGCTTCCAGGTTGATAATGGACTGGCCGAACACGTACTCTTTCACCAAGGCGTTGGCTGAAGAACTACTGCGATCCAGTGCTGAAGACCTGCCCATCTTTATCATCCGACCTTCAGTTGGTAAGACAATTGGCTTCTGTTCGTGTATATGTAAGAAACTTTCATCATCATCATCCTCCGAGCCTTTTCCCAATTATATTGGGGTCGGCTTCCAGTCTAGCTGGCCAGATGCGGCTGAACATCAGTATTTTACACGGAGCGACTGCCATCAGACCCCCGAAACCCAGTTACTGGTTAATACTGACATTTGGAGGTTAGACCAGTTGTCAGGCTTCTGACTACCCGTAACGACTGCCATAGATATTCGTATGACAACCGGGACCGACAGCTTAACGTGCTCTCCGAGGCACGGAGGGGTCTTGATGTGTAACGAAACGGTCCCCCATCCACAGACTGACCGCGGCAAGTGCAGATTAACCTTGCAGATCGTACAATCCGCGCTGTCGTTGCTTCGCTACGAGCCCCTTTCATCATCGAATCAAATTCCGGACATAAGCATAGCATAAATAGCCCATTACTGTCTCACTGGTCCGCTTCGCCGAATGAGAAGGTTAAGGCCTTAGTCCACCACGATCGCCTAGTGCAGGTTGGCAGACTACACATCCAAAACCGAAAAAAAAAAAACCTAAGTTTTTTGTTCCTGCCCGTTGTCTTAACAACGGTAATATATACAAGCGTAAAGTGTGTTCACACAGTTTAAATAAAACTAATGCGTTGTACAAATAAAATATAATAGAAGTAAAAAAAAAAAACTGTGTTTGCTTTATTTTTTATAATTTTTTTGTTAAACTATACAACGTGTTATTAAAATAACTGAAAACCTCTTAAGGGGTCATTATACTCCTCAGTATGAACAACTTTTACTATGGGACCAACCCTGAAATCGCCTAAAAATCAGTTGTCCCCCTACATTTTTGTTCACATGAATCGACAAAATGTAGGGATCAGCTGGTTTCTTTTTCGCGATTTCAGCGTTGGTCCCATAGTAAAAGTTGTTCATACTGAGGAGTATAATGACCCCTTAAGAGGTTTTCAGTTATTTTAATAACACGTTGTATAGTTTAACAAAAAAATTATAAAAAATAAAGCAAACACAGTTTTTTTTTTTTTACTTCTATTATATTTTATTTGTACAACGCATTAGTTTTATTTAAACTGTATTGTATTTGTTTTGTTCTGTATTGTTGTATTTTGTTTACTGTGTTGTTGACGACGTCTGTTGTCTGGTGGTTCGAGTGTCGGACTGCTGATCACGAGGTCGTGGGTTCGATTCCCACAGGACACAAATATTTGTGTGATGAACATAAGTGTTTGTGTTGGTCTGGGTGTTTCTTATGTATTATAAGTATGTATTTACAAAAAAAAAGTATATAAGTATTATATCCAGTGTCTAGTACCCATAGTACAAGCTATGCTTAGTTTGGGACTAAATGTTGCTGTGTAAAATGTCCCAAAGATATTTATTTATATATTGTTCTAGAATAATTGAAATAGATATATAGATAGATAGAATATACTTTATTGTACATATCGGCGTTTCCTCGCCGCAAAGGTAGTCCGAGTCCATTTTTGGTATTAGATGGATGCGAAATAATACATTAAATCGCAATAACTGTTTATTCTTATAAATAGACACACTGCACATACAGACGCAATTACTATGAATAATTACATTCTAAATACAATATTCACTCTGTGACGGATCGCAATCGAATGACCTCCCTGCTTACAATAATCGTATTTTTATATACCCTCAACTAACGTCACTTACAATCATGAGATACTGGTTAGATCTATTTAATGTCTTGATAATTAAATTAAACATTTCATGGCAAGTCAAAAATCTTAATTAGGTAAATGAAATAAATTACGAACTTTGAACAAATCTAAAACGATTAAAATAACATAATCTTATGCTCAATTACACGCTTTTAAATAAAAACAATAATTCACATTTAATTTCAAATTTAAGTGAAAATAATAAATACATATTTTAAAATACATTTTATAATGAAATAAAAAGCATATATCTAAATTAATTTAATTTCACATTCATTCGCGCCCACATACACCATGAAAATAGTAGTAAACAGGAAAAAAATTAATTAATGTTAATAAATGTATGGTGGACGGTGATACCTGCGCAAGAAAGACATGCAAATATTCATATTTCACCAAAGGTGCGCGTTGATTGCGTACGGCGCCGGCGCGTTGATGTCTTTCAATTTCAACCGCTATTACAATAAGTTTTTGAGTACTGCACCTTTGGTGAACACTCGATTTTAAGTTAATGGGTGGTACGGATCTCTTACTAATAAAAAAATGCATTTTCTCTGTACATTTCACAGTGATTTGCGCAAGGCGAGAACCTTATGCCGGTTGGATTGACCTAAGCAGCGTTTTTGGACCGAGTGGAGTAAGTTTATTAGTTTACACTAACACTCCCCTTATTTTATACACATACATCACTAAACATATTATTATTCTGCTAATTTGCTGGGCGATGGCTGGTTTGCGCGAATTAAGCGATTATAATTTCAGCACAACTGGTGAAATGCGAAACTGACGAGTCCTTGAGTGGAGAACACGAATCGGCAAACGCAGCGTAGGGCGCCCCCCCCGCCAGGTGGACCGACGACCTAAAGAACGTGGCTGGGGGGGACTGGATGCGGAAGGCAGAGGACCGAGCGTTGTGGCGCAACTTGGGAGAGGCCTATGTCCAGCAGTGGACTGCGATAGGCTGAGTTGATGATGGCGTAATGTGGGTGTACTATATACCTCTGCCTACCCCTTCGGGGAAATACAGGCGTGATGTTATGTTATGTGTTGTATATTTCAGCACGTATTAATTTAAAGACAAAAATTATCCGTTTTGTGTATACGTCGAGCAGATTGCTATAACGATCATGATAATGATAACATCCTTGTTTTCAGATTACTCTAGGCTCCATGATGGGTGTAATCCACGTTTTGCAGTCAGACCAGGACATAAGGATAGATTTCATTCCTGTGGACTACGTGACAAACACTGCTATCGTGGCAGCAGCGACTGCCAAAAAGGATGTGAAGATCTACACAGTTGCCAGCAGTTGCCGGAATCATATTACTTGGGGTATTATTAAAATTTTCTTAGTTTTTCTCTAAATAAAAAAAAGATTTTAATGCGCAAAAGCCTACTTTCGTTTGAATTCTGTTTTAACTTTTTCAATAGTTAAAATTTACCTATTTTAAAAAGTATTGATGCGTATCAAAACATTAAGCCAAAAAAAAATATGCTAAAGTATTATTATATCATTCAAAGTTATGCCTAACTCGTTATGCCGAAGTAGATTAGGAATTAAAAACTTTTTAACAAAAAAAAAACCGACTTCAAAAACCTTAACTAAAAAGTAAAAAATAATCTCTTTATGTATTACAAAATCTTTTCATAAACCAACATTTTGAAGGCGGCGCAACATTTTTTTGTTAAAAAGTATTTATTTCATACTTTTTAGTTGATAATTGCGAGGAATGATTCATAAATGTTTATAGAACCAATTTGAGAATATATTTTTAGTAACCTATGTTGTCCCACTGCTGGGCAAAGGTCTCACCCATGTTCTTCCAAACGTCCAATCATTGTCGTAAAAAAAAAACCACGCAAATCTGCCAAGAATTCTCAGAAAAACGTACCTATGAGCAGATCATCTAGATAGGCGAAGCTAAAATAAACTGATTTATTGAAGCTAGTTAAAAAACTACTCAACCTAATGCCCCGTTGTTTGATCAGTAGTCAAGTATACTATTAGTTAGAATTCGTTGGTTAAACTGACAAATAGTAAAAAATTACAAAATACTGTTGTTTGATCAATAGTTAAACATGACTATAGTTAAAATCATTGACAATTTGTCAAAATGTTACTATGCATGGACAGAGTAGTCAACTTTGACGATTCGTTTTTAGGGTTCCGTAGTTCCTACAAGGAACCCTTATAGTTTTTGTAAATTTGAAATGAAATCTACCTCTTTCTCCGAGCTTTTTTCCCAATTACGTTGAGGTCGGCTTTCAGTCTAACCAGATGCGGCTGCACATCAGTATTTTACACGGAGCGACTGTCATCAGACCCCCGCAACCCAGGTAATGGGTAATACCGACATCCTAAGATTAGAGCAGTTGTCAAAGTTTCAGGCTTCTGACAATCCGTATCAACCCGTTATCGTGCTCTCAAAGACATGGAGGGGTCTTGATGTGCAACGAAACTATCACCCATCCAAGGACGGTGGCTAGCTTTGAAGATTTTGAATGTTCTTCTGATGACGACGAAATTATTGTGAATATTTATTGAACCGCCGAACACTTATCTCTTCACCAGCAACACCATTGACTATTGTTATATTTAACTGTTGTTAAAAATATCTTCAAACAACGTATTTCTGCTTTAACTATTGGTAAGGCCTTAACTATTGTTAATGAAATATATAAATATATTCCAAAGAGTATCTACATATTGATCATATTACTTTTGCTTTTTAAAAAGAATTTGGTTGTCAAGACGGACTTTCAGTCAATATGTCATCACGACACGACCACAGATTAGTGATATTATGTCACAAACACAGATCAATTACCTAGTCACAAATAACATAATAATTTCATCGTCATCAGAAGAACATTCAAAATCTTCAAAGCATCTTGCTATATTTAAGGTCTTTCTTTTTTGGGGGCTCGTGGCTAAGTATTAACCGCGTAGATTGCAAGGCTACGCTAGCCGACGTCAGTCCTTGGATGGGTGACCGTTTCGTTGCACATCGAGACCCCTCCGTACCTATGAGAGCACGATAAGCTGTCGGTTCCGGTTGCCATAAAAATATATATATGACAGTCGTTACTGGTAGTCTGAAGTCCGAAAGTCAGACAACTGGTAACCTTGGGATATCGGTATTACCCAGTACCTGGGTTAAGGGAGCCTGATAGCAGTCGCTCCGTGTAAAATACTGATGTTCAGCCGCATCCGGTTAGACTGGAAGCCGACCTCAACGTACTTGGGAAAAAGGCTCAGAGAAAGAGGATGATATAAGTTCATTTTTAATTTACAATAACTAGTGGTCAAAGTTAACTACTCTGTCCATGCATAGTAACTTTTTAACAAATTGTCAATGATTTTAACTATAGTCATGTTTATCTATTGATCAAACAACAGTATTTTGTAATTTTTTACTATTTGTCAGTTTAACCAACGTATTTGAACTAATAGTATACATGACTACTGATCAAACAACGGGGCCTTCAATATATTTCTAGTTTAACTATTGTTAAAGCCTTAACTGTTGTTAATGAACTAATGGTTAAATTAACTATTAGTCATATTTTACTACTGCTCAAACAACGGGGCCAAGTCAATAAAATTTATATGGGCCCACCGCGCGGGCTTCCTCTACCAAATAAAAAAACAGCCACGTAAATCGGCCCAGAAATCTCGGAGTAATCGGTGAACATACAGGAAAAAAATAAAAATAAAAGTATGCAAATCAAAGGGATCCCGTTTCTAACTGCAGAAACAAAAGCTGTTAAGTACATCTGGTTAAAGTTAATTTAAAAAAATTAATAACGTCTATATGGGAGGCGTAGTTTGTTCGAAAGTTGACACGCATGAATCGAAAGACAAATTTTGATTACAACCATTCTATGTCATTGTGGCGATGCTTGGGGGAGGCCTATGTCCAACAGTGGACGTCTTTCGGCTGAAATGATGATGATTATAAAATGTTATTTTGGATTTTCAGGAGGTCTCACATACATTCTAAACAACGTAGCAAGAAGGACAATAGTATCAAATCAAGCTATATGGTACTGTTTTGTGGTCCAGTCCCCGAATAGATGGGTCCATCAAATCTTCAGTTTCTTATTACACAGTACACCTGCTAACTTGGTCGATGGTCTTTGCGTGTTGTTGAAGAAACCACCAAGGTATGTTAAGACTAGAGCAGTGGTTCTTAATCTTTTTGCAGTGGGCGACCATTTGCCCAAACAAGTCGTCACGGACCACCAATTGCTTACGTGTGAAATTAAGTTTTAATTTTACTATTAATTATTCAAAATATGAAAAAAGATAGCTAAAAGGTGACGTATCATATTAGAATGAATATCATAGCGTCTTAAAAAGAAAAAAAACTGTGACCAGAACAGAACGGCCACTAGTTTTTAACCGACGAAAAAAAAGGAGGAGGTTCTCAATTCGACGCGTATCTTTTTTTTTTATGTATGACCACGCATAACTTTTTACAGAGTAGTCCGATTTTGATTATTCTTTTTTTAATGGATAGGGTATATCTCGAAGTTGTTCCCATTTAAATTTCAAAATCAAAATCCACCCCTAAGGGTAAGGAAACAGGGGATGAGTGCTCGTAACCCAATGAATTCTTACCTGCTAACCGATTCTGTTGAAACTTGGCACACATAAATGTAGTTCTAGACACTACAACATAATGGAGACCTGGAGTTAGATATTAGCCACAAAAAAATTATAAAATAAAACTTTTTAACAAAAAAATTACCAAAGACTAAAACTAAACACACACACACACAGACTAGACTAAATTCAAAATTCAAAATTATTTATTTGTCAAACATAGGTATGATGTACAAGACATGGTGTTAATTTTTAAATAATACAGTATCACTATGTTTTGCCTTGATAGGCGTACAAATTTGGTAACATAAAGATAAAGATAATACCTACTTATTACTTAGTTGAAAGTGATTTAATCACATTTTATAATGATTTAATATTATTATTTTTGCTGAAGAGTTTTTCCAAATGAGTTGTGTCCTTACGTATGAATATCGATTCTGATATCGTACATCACAGGAACAACAGGGTTTTTGTTACATATTGTATTTGGTGTATGATCAATGCACTACACAGATGATATTTTATTTTTATTTTATTACAGACTAAAAAAAACTTACGCAACAATAACAAAGATGGCAGCCACGGTGGCTTTCTATACAAATAACAATTGGATTTTCAATGACAACAACACCCTAGATCTATACAACAATTTGTCAGAAAGTGACAAAATTATATACCATTGTGATATATCAGATGTGGATTGGACTGAACAAATAGTTCTGTGGTGTGTTGGCTTAAGAAAGTACATAGTCAAAGATGGCTTGACCTACACCGAATGGGGTATGAGGAAACAACTCTACTGCCGAATAGCAACATATGTTATAAGTGGGTTGTTTATTTATGTTGTTTTGTTGTCTTTGTGTTATTTGTTTGTGTTTGTAAAGTTTGTTTTTGGATTTTAATACATTTTTGTTTGGTCTTCTTTTCTAATTCGTGTTTTTTTTTTTATGTAAACCTGAAAATGCTCCATACAGTTCTCAATGGTGTGTGTAGTCCGCCAACCCGCAGTAGGCCAGCGTGGTGGACTGTCCCTTCTAAAACTGAGAAACAGTGAAACAGAAATGGGCTGATTATGTTATGTTTATTTCATTATCATCTTATGCACATATCGAGCCTTAAAAGAAAAAAAAAACCAATTTTGGGGTGCATTCATTAAGTGCGTTTTTGCATAGTATAGGATGCCGAAACGAGCTAAAGGCCCACCTGATGTTAAGCGGTTACCTTTGCCCATAACAACTTCAATACCACCTAGGCTGTTGCCTAAATGGCACCGCAAGTCGGTTCGCCAAACTGAGACATGAAGGTGGAAAGTCTCATGTGATTGTAAAGTAACCGGCACCCGTACCCTTCAGACCGAACTACAGCAATGCAAGCATCACTGTTTAGTGGAGAAGTAGGTAAGGTGGTAGTACTTCATCGGACGAGCTTTTTCACAAAGGAGCTCTACTACTACTAGAGCCTCCACGAGTCACGATATTTAATTGATCGTCCGGCGCACCCTGGGCAGTCAGCCGTGCTACCAACCTGCTGACTGGCTAATCTTTTTCCCACCGCATTATTATCATTATGTAGCTCATGTAGACACTATAGCATGGGTTCCCAACCAGTAGTACGCTCCCCAAGTGGGGCGCGTGCTACTGGTTGGGAACCCATGCTACAGTTTTTGAAGCTCTTTGTATGCACATAAAATTTCTTTCTTTCTATCCTCATCAAGTCTGCCTATCGCAATCCACTGCTGGACATAGGCCTCTCCCAAGTTGCACCACAACACTCGGTCCTCTGCCTTCCGCATCCAGTCCCCCCAGGCCCCCAACCACCTTCTTCAGGTCGTCGGTCCATCTGGCGGGGGACGCCCTACGCTGCGTTTGCCGATTCGCGGTCTCCTCTCAAGGACTCGTCTGCTCCAGTGGCCATCGGTTCTTCGACAGACATGGCCGACCCACTGCCACTTCAGCTTACTGATCCTACAAGCTAATGTTGGTTCTATCCTCATAATATGAGACTATACAGGTTTCTTGTGAAGAATATAAACCCGTTTCTTCCTATTGTATAAGAGTTGGTGGGTAACCGCGGTACAAAATAATGATATGTAAGTATGTACAGTCAGCGTCAAAAATATTTGAACAGGCTTCAAAATTATCTAAACAACTGCGGGCGGATTTTATTTACCAAACTTGTATGACTCTTATCATGCGAATAAAATCTCTAATTATTCGAGTTAGAGAACTATTCGTTTTACCCAATCTTTATCCAAGAATAGCTTATCTATCCGAGAGTAAACCGCTATACCGCCAAAATTCATGGAATAAAAAAGATAACTGACATTATTTTTAGCTGTTTTCTCGTTTGAATATTTTGTCACTGACAGTCCCATTATAATCCGGCAAATTTATGTGGAGATGAAATCTTACGTTGCGCCAGATTGTGCGTAGCGCTTTATAAGCAATTGTATTCTGTTGTTCATTCATCATTTTTGCGGTCACATAAATCGACAAAATTTCAGAACAGCTGTTTTTTTCGCGATTTCAGGATCGGTGCAATAGTTCATAATGATGAGTATAATGACTCCTTAAGAGGTTTAGTATAAACTTAGAATAAGGTTCATAATTTCAGCCGAAAGATGTCC
The DNA here is from genome assembly GCA_949699075.1 of Asteroscopus sphinx. Classification (NCBI taxonomy): domain Eukaryota; kingdom Metazoa; phylum Arthropoda; class Insecta; order Lepidoptera; family Noctuidae; genus Asteroscopus; species Asteroscopus sphinx. The sequence continues at coordinate 5,909,631 of OX453032.1, forward strand.
ACTGCTGGGCATAGGCCTCCCCTAAAAGGGGGGGATATGCCATAATCACCACGCTTCGCTGGCGGGTTGGCGACCGCAGTTGGTTGGTTAAATTCTCAGAGAACGCTGCTGCCCATCCTCTGGTGAATCCTTTAGTCGCCTTTTACAATACCCATGAGAAGAAATAGGATGAATTACCACTACAAGACTTCATTACTTGTACATTATACTTTATAATAATTTTATGAAAAATTCATGTTGAACAAATTGACAACGGACAATACTAGAAATAAATAAATATTGTCTACGGCATAAGGATAAGTCAATAGCTCAAAGTCTATAGCTCAGCACGCACTGCGGTTGCGGTGTTTTAAATTGTCAAAAAAAAAAACATGGAGCAGCCGTTTTTTTTTTCGTGATATCAATGTTGGTCCCAAAATAAAAGTTGTTCATAATTATAAGTACAATGACCCCTTTTCAGGTTAAGGGTAAACAAAGACTAATGCTGTGTGTACAATGAATAGGTAGGTACTTTCTTTTATTTCTGACTGTACATGTGAAACAGGTATAGTTATCGATGTAATATAACCAAAAAAGTTTATATGAGCTTTCGGTCAAGGTTTAAATCATTTTAACTGTGAGTAGCAACCTGTGAACCTGTGAAGCTGAATCAAGATAAATTTAAGAAGTGTTTTTCTTTTATATTAAAATTCGTAGTTTAGTGGTTATTAGTATAGTGGATTAAGTAAACGTAGGTTTCATTCCCGCAGTCAGATAAAGGTTTGTATTTTTTTTTGGTAAAAATAAACCTACTAATATTAAAATTGCAAAAATGAACAACTTTTACTTTAGGACATACCCTGAAATCGCGAAAAAAAAACAGCTCATCTCTACATTTTTGTTCATTTAAATCGACAAAATGTAGGGTTCAGCTGATATTTTTTTTAGCGATTTCAGGTTTGATAAAAGTTGTTCATAATGATAAATATTTGTCTGTTTGTTTGTCCTTTAATATCGCTAAAACGGTGAACGGGTTCGAATGAAAATTGGCAAAAATATAGACCATGTCCTGAAATGACAGATAGGGTGTTTGATCGATATGCTACGGGAGCGAAGCCGCGGGCGTTAGTTAGTATTTAAAAAAAGTTAGGTATTTGTAAAGAGTTATAAGCATAGAATAAATATATAACATAACACATAACATCACGCCTGTATTTCCCCGAAGGGGTAGGCAGAGGTGTATAGTACACCCACATTTCGCCAGTTATGTTATAGTACCATGTAACAGGGGCGAGCCTATTGCCACTAACCGGGCACAAATCCATACTCCGGGCTGCTGCTGAGAATTTCCTTACGAAAAACCCAATAACACTTTGTCCGACCCGGGAATCGAACCCAGGAACCCACGCGAATAAAAAATAAAAATAAAAATAAATATATATATCTATATATTTTGATAAACATATAATTCTAACATATTTCTTATACTTACGGCACAGTAAATTAATAGACAGAACCGATACAAGGCCTATTTCTTGAGATAAATACCTACGCTCCACTGAAACGGCCCTACCGTTATTCACTTAATTTTTCCGACAGAAGAGCCCAGTTGGGCTGGGCAGCATTTGGCAAACTTCGCCGTGTTGTTGTCGCCTATCCCGCAAAGTTTGAAGACGAAGGTCTTCAACCAGTGCGTCCTGCCTGTCATGACTCACACTGCCGAGACGTCGACACTGACAATTGGGCTAGTCCACAAATTCAAAGTCGCTCAGCGAGCTATAGAGCTAGCCATGCGTGGAGTTTCTTTGAAGGATAAAATCCGTAATGAGATTATCCGGAGAAGAACCGGAGTGACCGACATAGCTTGTAGGATCAGTAAGCTGAAGTGGCAGTGGGCTGGCCATCTCTGTCGAACGACCGATGGCCGCTGGAGCAGACGAGTCCTTGAGTGGAGACCGCAAATCGGCATTGGGCCCCCCCCGCCAGGTGGACCGTCGACCTGAAGAACGTGGCTGGGGGTACTGGATGCGGAAGGCAGAGGATTGAGTGTTGTGGCGCAACTTGGGAGAGGCCTATGTTCAGCAGTGGACTGCGATAGGCTGCGTTGACTTAATTTTTGTAAAATCGAAAAAGGTTTTGAATAGTTAGCGCTGTATTATTCGCCGGATGTCGAAATATACAGACGTTGCACTTGGTTGAATACGTTGCAGGAGTCACGTACGGTCAATTTTTTTTCTCTCTTGTCTTATTTAGTAAACAATCGCGGCATGTCTCTTTATTCAAATAACTACTGATAAAATATGATTAACAGTTCTGCACAACAATCACAATTAAGTAAAAAAAAAAAAATGTTGTGTGTGAAATTATTAATATAATGTTTATTTATAATTATTATTATTGACTGCCTCGTTGGTCTAGTGGTCGCAAGCGCGACTGCTGAGCGTGGGGTCCTGGGTTCAATTCCCGTGTCGGGCAAAGTGTTATTGGGTTTTTTCATTAGGAAATTCTCAGTAGCAGCCCGGAGTATGGATTTGTGCCCGGTTAATGGCAATAGGCTCGCCCTCTATTACATGGGACTATAACATAACTGGCGAAATGTGGGTGTACTATATACCTCTGCCTACCCCTTCGGGGAAATACAGGCGTGATGTTATGTTATGTGTTATGTTATTATTGAAGAATAAGAAATAAAAATAAAAACTAATAAAAAATTATATAAGTATTATATCCATTGTCTAGTACCATAGTACAAGCTCTGCTTGGTTTGGGACTAGATGGTGCTGTGTAAAAATGTCCCAAAATAATTTATTTATTTAATTACATTAAAAACACATGCCAAGATTATTTACTAAATAAGACAAGTGCGAAAAAACAGAGATTAGCTTTGTTGTGTGGCAACGTGATGGTGATGCGGTTGCTGGCCCAGCTGGCGTAGCTGATACAGTTGGCGTAGCTGGCACAGCTGGCGTAGTTGGCGCAGCTGGCGTAGCTGGCATGCTGGCCTGGCAGCATGTCGGCGTAGCTGGCACAGTTGGCGTAGCTGACGCAGCTGGCGTAGTTGGCGCAGCTGGCGTAGCTGGTAAAGGCCCGTGAGGTGAGGTGGCGTGCAGTGTTCCGTGTGCGCTACCAAGGAGGGTGCGGCCGACGTTAGGCCGCACGGGGAGAAGGGGCTCGCCTGCTTGTGGCGGGCCGGGACCTCTCGGGGGTGGTTGTGTGAATACTCACGGGTTCCCACGCCCCCGGCTAAGGTAGTTGAAGGAACACCGTGGTGGTTTTAGTCAGTAAGCGTCCGACACTGGCTCCGCCTACCCCGGGAGGAGTGCGTCCATGAGGATTTCCCAAAGGAAAAAAAATGGAAAAACTCTAACACTTATGTTCATCACATAAATATTTGTGTCCTGTGGGAATCAATCCCACGACCTGGTGATCAGCAGTCCGACACTCGAATCACTAGACCACAGACGCCGTCGTGTCGTGATATTTGCTATTATTAAAGTAAGACCATGATTAGTTTAAAAACTGTACTAACCGGTATTTTTTTCAAGTTTCGCCTTTTTGAATGTCCGTGACCTTAAGTTTTCATTATATAATAAGTTATTAAGGTATTAAACCAGCTTGTGCATTACAGAGATGAACTTGACCGAAATTCTTATAAATTGTATAATACAGATTTCCGAAAACAACTGAAATATGGCATTGTATGGCACTTTTTAGGGTTAAATACATACATATACATACATACTTTTGGGACATTTTACACTACACCATCTAGCCCCAAACTAAGCAGAGCTTGTACTATGGGTACTAGACAATGGATACAATACTTATATACTTTTTTTTTGTAAACACATACTTATAATACATAAGAAACACCCAGACCAACACAAACACTTATGTTCATTACACAAATATTTGTGTCCTGTGGGAATCGAACCCACGACCTCGTGATCAGCAGTCCGACACTCGAACCACTAGACCACAGAGGTCGTCAAAATAAAATAAAATAAATAAAATAAAATAAAATAAATATCTTCGGGACATTTTTACACAACACCATCTAGTCCCAAACTAAGCAGAGCTTGTGATATGGGTACTAGACAATGGATATAATACTTAAATTTTTTATTTTTTATTTTTTATACATACTTATAATACATAAGAAACACCCAGACCAACACAAACACTTATGTTCATCACACAAATATTTGTGTCCTGTGGGAATCGAACCCACGACCTCGTGATCAGAAGTCCGACACTCAAACCACTAGACCACAGAGGTCGTCGGTTCCGTACCCAAAGGGTGCTAACGGGACCCTATTACTCTCGCTACGCTATCCGTCCGTCCGTCCGTCCGTCTGTTTGTCTGTCACAGGGCTGTATCTTTGTAACGGTAATAGATAACTAGTTGACATTTTCACAGAATATGTGTTAGTATGGTGTCCATCACGAAAAATACTAAAAATAAAAAAGTCTAAAACCAAAGGGGGACTCCATACAAGAAACCTCAAAAGCATGCTTTTTTTTCAACGTTTTTGTTCGTGCTCTATCTTCAAAACGGTAATATACCAGCGTCAAACTTGGTCTGATTATAGTGCATACTATGTTAAAACATAGCAAACGTAGACATATGTGGCGGTACTTACGTAAGAAAGAGATGCCAAATTTCGCGTACGTTCGTTGATGTCTTTTGATAAACTCTCGTAAGTTAAATCAGTTTCTGGTTTTCGTCGATGGGTGGTACGGAACCCTTACTGCGTGAGTCCGACTCACTCTTGGCCGGTTTTTTCTCTCATGTCTTACTTAATTATTATAAAAAGACATTATATTAACAATTTTACACATTAAATCACAGTTTTTAGACCAACTACATATGCAGAACGAGTAATGATATTTGATTAGTAGTTATTCAAAAAATTTACATTAAACAGACATGCCAAGATTGTTTACTAATTATGCCAAGTAAGAATAAAACTGGCCAAGCGCGAGTCGGACTCACGTAGTAAGGGTTCCGTAATTCCGTACCACCCATCGATCTGAAACCCTATAGAAACTAATTTAATTTACGAGAGTTCATCAAAATAAATCAACGCACAGTGCGCGAAATATAAATTTTTGCATCTCTTTCTTACACAGTGGTGGTACCACATATGTCTCTGTTTGTCCTATTTTTAGTATAATAATATGTTGCTAAACAATATAGTATGCAATATAATCAGACCAAGTTTGAGTCTAGTGTGTATTACCGTTTTGTTGACAGAGAATGAAGAAAAAACGTTCAATAATGCATTTTTTGGAGGTTTAACAAAACTTTGAATATAGAACTAGAACCACGTGCGGACGAATTGGCGCGAATGAAAATTACATACTGTTGAATTAATTTGTGTATTGTTTCCTCGCTAATGAGAGAAAAGTTCTATACAAGTCTCGGTCAAAATAGCAAATAACGGTCTCGTTTAGATAAAAAGGACTCGGCTAGCACCTCATCCTTTTAATATCACTTCGGCAGTACTCGGCTTCACCTCGTGCTTCCAATATTACTCGGCCGTCAGTTACTTATTTGCTTTTTTCAGGTCTCAACAGTAATGTACTATTTTAGGTTTCTTGTATGGGAACGCCCCTACGTTTTAGACTTTTTATTATCTTCGGTAACTATTTGCCGTGCCATGATAGAAACATTTCACACAAAAATTCAACAGGCTACCTCATCATTCTCCGCGCCTTTTTCCAAATAAGTTAGGGTCGACTTTCAGTCTAACCAGATGCGGCTAAACATCAGTATTTTACACGGAGCGACTGCCGTCAGACCCCCGTAACCCAGTTACTGGGTAATACCGACATTTGGAGGTTAGACCAGTTGTCACACGTTCAGGCTTCTGACTACCTGTAACGACGGCCATAATAGATATTCGTATGACATAACAACAACATAACATAACATCACGCCTGTATTTCCCCGAAGGGGTAGGCAGAGGTATATAGTACACCCATATTTCGCCAGTTATGTTATAGTCCCATGTAATAGGGAGCGAGCCTATTGCCATTCGTATGACAACCGGGACTAACAGCTTAACGTGCTCTCCGAGGCACGGGGGGGTCTCGATGTGTAACGAAACGGTCACCCATTTACGTATTGATCGCAGCAAATGCAGCTTAACCTTAAACCTTTAATCATAGTTGTTACTACGCCACGAGGCCCCCCTTCAACCCTCCTTTTTCAACTGGCTACCTATTACAGCTAAAAGATACAGCCCTGCTACCACAGAAATAGATAGATAGAATGGAAAAGTGGGCAGGGCGCGCGTGCCAACACTCTGCACCATAGTGCAGGGCATTTCAAAACATTTATCAGTACGCCTTGACTTGTTTCCGTAAATACTGAAACAAAAACCCGCAAAAATGCCTCATTGCGCTGTTTCTAACTGCAGAAACAAAAGCTGTAAAGTAAATTGTATTAATGTTAATTTTTAATAATTAATGACGTCAACATGGGAGGCGTGGTTTGTCCGAAAGTTGCCACGCATGAATCGCAAGTATAATTTATTGTGATTACAACCATTCTATCTATATATTTCTGTGGCTGTGACAGATGGACGGACGGACGGCATAGTCACAGTAATAGGGTCCCATTGGCACCCTTTGGGTACGGAACCCTAAAACAGAAAAAAAAGAGTGGCCACCCTTCCAAAAACTGATCGTAGCTTGCTGCTTCAACCTTGAACTAGCAGACCTGATCTGCGTAGTTGGTTATTATTCAGCTCTCTAGTTCCGTATTCATATTACAACTAAATTACAAATTATTAAAATTAATTAAACAAACGTACGACCCAGATCTAGAACAAGCTTGCACGTGATTTTAGACACAAAGACTGCTAACTAGCTAAAAAAATATGTAATAATTAAAACCAACATGCTTCTGAAAAAGATCATGTTTATACCTACCTTAATTAATAACCACAAAGTTCAAATTCCAATGCATCTAAAACTGTTCTAAGGTCGTCTCAATCGTTTTTTTGTTATTCTAAATTCGACTCTGTAGACTTAATAATATGTATTTTTATATTCATAGCGGCGGTAAATACTAAATTGCTGAGTTGCATAATTTATCAATACGAAGAAAATACTTTGTTATGGCTTAATAACACAGATAAGTAGTAAATGGAGTATCTACTCGGATTAGAGATTTTCCCCATTAATTAATAATAAAATAAATAAATAAATATTTTTAGGACATTTTTACACAGCACCATCACGTCCCAAACTAAGCAAAGCTTGTACTATGGGTACTAGACGTATATACATTTTTTTTTGTAAATACATACTTATAATACATAAGAAACACCCAGACCAACACAAATACTTATGTTCATCACACAAATATTTGTGTCCTGTGGGAATCGAACCCACGACCTCGTGATCAGCAGTCTGACACTCGAACTACTAGACCACAGTCGTCGTCAATTCAGGACGGCAATTCTGGTCGGCTTCCAGTTTACTCAGATGCGACTGAAAAAAATAAAATACATACAACATATAATTCTTCTTCTTCTTCAACATATAATAATGTCCTCCCGGCCGAATTTCGGTCACGGCGGCCAATCTCAACAGAGACTAGCCATCTTCGCGGGACATATTATAGTGCACAAGTGTGTGCGAAAACACAGGTGCACTCTCTATTCCCTCACTCTCATAATCCGATGGGACGGCAATTTGACACGACCTGAGAGAGATCAGGCGCAGGACCGACGGCTTTACGTGCTCTCCGAGGCACGAAGGGGTCTCGATGTGTAACGAAACGGTCACCCATCCACAGACTGACCGCGGCTAGTGCAGCTTAATCTCGCAGATCGTATAACATACACACAACTTATAACATATAACAGGGGGCAAACGAGCAAGCAGTTCACCTGATGGTTAGCAATCCCCGCCTTCCACGGATATCTGCAACATCAGGGAGTCACCGATGCATTGCCGAGCTTTCGGTCTTCGAACTAACTACCAGTAACGACTGCCATAAATATCCGTATGGCAACCGGGCCTGACAGCGCTCTCCGAGGCACGGAGGGGTCTCGAAGTGCAATGAAGCAGTTACCCATCAAAGAACTGACCGTGGTTAACACAGCTTAACTTGGATTTAGCAACTCCCAACCAGGAAAATTATTATGTAGATACCAAAAAAACTGCACATCATTTTGCACTGCATGTTGTACTGTGGGGTCAACTCTGAAATCGTGCAAAAAATGTCAGCCGTTCCATACGTTTTAAACAAGTTAGGTTACAATTGGCCTGTGCAGTCAGCCCCGCAGCCAAACTTGCTTACTGAATAATCTTATCACCACGCCATAGGCCATTCTTCGGAGAAGAACCAAAGTGACTGACATAGCTTGTTGGATCAGCAAGCTGAAGTGGCAGCGGGCTGGCCATGACTGTCGAAGGACCGATGGCCATTGGATCAGACGAGTCCTTGAGTGGAGACCGCGAATCGGCAAACGCAGCGTAGAGCGCCCCCCCCCCGCCAGTTGGACCAACGACCTGAAGAACGTGGCTGGGGGGGAAAAAAATCCCACACACACCGGCCTCCGTCCACCATGTGGCTTATTAGCCTTTTGATGTTTTCCCGTTCTAAAACTTTTATTAAATAAATAAATAAACAAAAGAAAGGATTGTTCAGGGCATTTTAAATGTGTCACATACCAATACGTGTCGTTTCTACTACTTCTTATTTTTTTGCCTATTTTATTTTATTGATGACATGAACAAAGATCTTAGATAGAATTCCATTTACTTCTTACTCTTTGTACATTTAGGAATTTGCTCTTATGTGCATTGTCATTAGCATTGGTTTTATTTTTACTGTGTGTCGTCTGAGTAGCTTTTAATAGTGATATAAAATAGTGTTTCAGTGATTAGTGATTTGCATTATTGTTTCAGGTAAAGTGCAATTAAGTTACTTGACCACAGGTACTATTCACAAACGTTCGAAAAGTTTCCATTTTCGATGTGAAATTTGACCAGCAAACCAAACAAAACAACCACTTCCTGTGAAACGTCAGGAAAACTAATGTTAATAATAATACGCGGTGTAATACGGTTAAACTTGTTTTATTATGAAACAAAACGATTTGAGAATCGAACGGATTCGGAAACGCTATTCATAGTTCTTTAATTTTACATCAAGTGCTTTCCTACAACAAATGGCTCTCGGAAGAGTTTTCGTAAATTTCGAGTTGCGTTTCCGAATCCATTCGGTTATCAAATAGTTTTAAAACAAGTTTAACCGGATTACATCGTGTATTATTATTAAAAATGGTTTTCCTGACGATTCAAATGCTTTGCAGCGTTCATGGTCGCAGGAAGTATCGTTTTGTTTCATGAAACATGTTGACGGCCAAGTAATATTGGAAGTACGAGGCAAAGCCGAGTACTTCCCAAGTTATTTTAAAAACGAGGCGCATGCCGAGTCTTTTTTAACTAAACGAGGCCGTAAATTGCTATTTCGGTCGATACTTGTACAGTACTTTTCTCTCATTTGCGAAGAAACAATACACAAATTAATTCAACAGTTTCAAATTTTCATTCGTGCCAATTCGTCCGCGTGCGTATCTTGTTCTATTTTCAAAGTTTTGAAAAAAAAATTGCATGCAGCCTTTGTAATGATCACCTAATTCATGTAAGTGTGTACTTAAAAACCTCGCTAGCATAATTCAAAAAGTAAAAACTGTCCAGCAATTTATATTATTGTCGTGCTGGATATTGCTGGCGTGTTACGGTGTTATTTCGTTGCGTACGGAAAAGAGCCGATTGGTGTATTTTTTTTAAAAATAATTAACCAATTTCCGAGCAAGTGGTAGGTTGGATGGTTTATTTGCCATTTTCTGTTTTTTATGCAGTTATAATCGTTATGTGATAAATGCAATATTTAAAGAGTTACGAAATGTAGCTATGTGACATTCATACATCAAAAGTTCCATATAAATACGCTAAGCCTCTTGCCTCTATGCCAAGTTACTTTTTGTTATGATATTACAACTAGGTATGTAACACTGTAATTCCTAAAATGTAACTAATGAAGTTATGTGCACCTTTTTTTTTTCCGTAGGGAAATCCTCTAGGACGCACTCCGTCCGGGGTAGGCGGAGCCAGTGTCGAACTCTTACCGACTAAAACCACCACGGTGTTCCTTCAACTACCTTAGCCGGGGGCGTGGGAACCCGTGAGTATTCACACAACCACCCCCGACAGGTACCGGCCCGCCACAAGCAGGCGAGCCCCGGGTAGAACCCGTGCGGCCTAACGTCGGCCGCACCCTCCTCGGTGGCGCACACGGAACACTGCACGCCACCTCACCTCACCTCATGGGCCTTTACCAGCTGCGCCAACTACACTGGCTGTGCCAGCTACGCCAGCTGCTGGTCGGGCAGCAGACTACCCCGAGTCTGCTGCTCGCAGGCCCTACCTCCCGTAATTTTTTATAGAGGTTTTCTTCCTCGCGGTCCGCGCGGTGAAGCCAAGACCCTCGGTCCCAAGAGGCGCGAGAACACTACTCAGCGGGCACTCCTGGGGTTACGAGATCGACAGTCCCCCCGCTGCCTGCCCAGTGGCAGGGTGAGTGCACACCGGGCCCGCCCCTGCTCCTCCACTGTGCCCTCTGTTGACAACAGAGGGACACGTAAAGCAACTCCCCACTGGCCCAGAACGGGCCCCTCCCGCACCAGAATATTCGCCACAGGCAATAAAATCCCCCGAAGGTTAATTCCTCGAAAATATTTTATTACCCGTGCCCGGGATGCACCGGCCAAACAACTGCCGTTCCCTCCACACGTGTCCAGAAGGACAAGCAGCCGTCAGGCACACGTGGAGGTTTTCTGGCCAGCACCCCGCCGCATGTCGTCTGTGTTGAGTTGTGTCGTGGCAATAAATAATGTTTCTTTCTTTCCTTCTTTCTAAGTGTTATTTATAGAATCAAATCTTTTTTTTTTTTTACTACATAGTACCTTTAAGATACTTTATTTGAATTACAATCTAGCCATGAGGCTAATAAGTAATTTAATTTTAACTTAAATTGCTATGTAAAAATGTTCTAAGAATGCGTCCAATAACTTTTCTTAGTTTCAGTTAAGAGGAAGACACTTTGTTCATGTGTTCTTTACAAGCAGCACTTATCACTACATGTTGTCTGTCACTACACTATTCACTACAATAATTCAAATGGCTTTGTCCGTTTTAGTCTTCGCACTATTTCCGTGTTATCGAGGAGCTGGATTGCCTCGACGTTCACGTGGTGGTGAAGTCTAAATTGAGCTTCTGCATAATTCTTTATTACTGTGTCTATGACGTCCACATTAAGGTTCCGGTGGAGGTCGGCTAAATTCACATAGCTATAAAAAAATACTAAACCGTAAGCAAAAATTGCGCCCGATATGTGCTTCGCTGCACACAGCGGGTTTATAGGGTTCCGTAGTTTCTACAAGGAACCCTTATAGTTTCGTCATGTCCGTCCGTCTGTCCGTCTGTCCGTCTGTCCTAAACCTTTACAGCTTAATAACTTCTCCAGTTATACACATAAGTAAATGAAATTTTGTTAAAAAATGGTCTGGATATAGATCTCAATTCTAGAAGAATAAAAAAATCTTAATTAAATATTTTGGGGGTGGCGCCCATACATGTGAAATGGGGATGAACAATTTTTTTTTGCTGCACCCCCTCGTTTGGGGTATCATTGAATAGGTCTACTAAAATGAAGGTAATGTTTCATACACAACTTTTTTATCAGATATACCATCTGCGAAATACAGCTCGCCAAAGTGGCTTGCAATGTGTCCCCCCCCCTGCCATTTCTAAGCTATGCAACGTAGAAACTTATAATCTTCCACATTGATAGACCTTTATAAAAACTCTCTTTTTAAACTATTTTGAGTATAATGTGATTATAAATTCTTGAGTTATAGTGAGAAAACTGCAAAATACTTAAGACGTCCTAGTTCATAGGTCATTGACCTTAGAGAAAAATGATCTCAGCAAATAATGCTCCTTTAGTTACTACCTATTTAAAAAAAACACAAAAAGTAACTTTGTGTTATATTGATATGACACATTTCTTAAATTTAGCTTCTTAAATTCAGCACTAGGTAGCGCTGTTTGCAAAAACTAAAATAGCAATGATTAGTATTCGATTTGATTCGTTTGTAATTATGAACCCTATAATACTGAGCATGGCCCGACATGGTCTTGGCCGGTTTTTATTCAGACTACGGTTCGTTCACGAAACGCACAGTTCGAGCGTCACATACATAGCTTTGTGGATGGAATCTCTTATTACAATTCTAGCAGCGAATGAGAACGCATTAAAAATTGTTTACGCTATATTTTTGTCGTAAAATTATAAAAATATTTTAACTGTGTAATGTACTTGTGTATTCGTCGTAGTTTGTAACTGAAAAAATGTAAGTAAATGAATACCAAAGTTTAACCGGATTAAATCGCGTATATTATTTAAATTGGTATTCCTAACGTTCCTGATTTAATCCGGTTAAACTTTGTTTTATTACAATGTGTAGTGATCGCGAAAACCTAAGAAGTTATTAAATGAATACCATTAAAGTTTGTGTTACCTTTTATTAAATAAGAAATTAGAACGATTTAAATTGTTGAAAAAAAAATGTCGCTCACGAGCAGGATTCGAACCTGCGACTCATTTACTAACCATCTGACTATAAATCGCAGATGAGAGATGCCAGACCAGACCATCATAACCTCGCATAGTCTATCACTTGGAGTACACATTATTTTTAAATTATGAGGATGTTCCAAGTATAAGGAAAGTTACCTATCAAATCGTACTCAATGCGTTGAAATCAACTACCTCAATACCAATTTAGTTTCCATACCTTCCAGATCAACATACCTACTTAACCAAACAGGAGTTCCACAAGGTAGTGTGATGGGACCTCTTCTGTTCTTATTATATACTAGCTGTGCCCGCGACTCCGTCCGCGTGGATGTCGGAAAATAACATCGTGTCATATTTATGAACACAATGTCTTCTAATATACATTTAATCGCCTACACAGACGACTACACTATTTACCGACAATACCATATTTTGTTTTTACAACCAACCGGCTAAGGTGATGGAATTTCATGGAATTAGCCCTAAACTAATACTGCCTCGTTGGTCTAGTGGTCGCAAGCGCGACTGCAGAGCATGGGGTCCTGGGTTCGATTCCTGGGTCGGGCAAAGTGTTATTGGGTTTTTTCATTAGGAAATTCTCAGTAGCAGCCCGGAGTCTGGATTTGTGCCCGGTTAATGGCAATAGGCTCGCCCGCTATTACATGGGACTTATAGCATAACTGGCGAAATGTGGGTGTACTATACACCTCTGCCTACCCCTTTGGGGAAATACAGGCGTGATGTTATGTTATGTTAGCCCTAAACTCCCTCATTCTGAGAAGACGCTCGTGCCCAGCAGTGGGAAGTAATTGGGCTGATTATGTTAAGTTATTCTATAACACTAACCACATCTCTTCTTATGCTGAGAAGAGGACCGTGTCCAGCAGTGGGACTGTAATGGGCTGGTAATGTTATGTTATTCTATAATACTAACAATATCCAGTTCATTTACTCTTCTCATTTTGAGAAGAGGGCCATACCCAGCAGTGGGACAGTAATGGGTTGACTACGTTATGTTATTCTATATTTTCTAGTTTCTTAACTCTTCTCGTTCCGAGAAGAGGTCCGTGCCCGGCAGTGGGGCAGTAGGTAATGAGCTGATTATGTTATGATAATCTATTACACTAACATTATCCAGTTCCTTAACTCTTCTCATTCCAAGAAGACCAGACCAGCAGCGGGACAGTGATGGGCTATGTTATGTTTTTCTATATTTTCTATAAATACTAATAGAATCCAGTTGTATTTTTAGGAACCTGCATCCAACCAACAATCATGACCTCTACTTTGTATGCAACTTAATACAATAGAGGGGTCAAGCTGTATCGCTGGATCTACTCAACCGATTCAGATAAAACATACCCTATATTTTAAGTTAGACTAATACCAATACAAATGCTAAGTTTCATTACGATCCGTTCAGCCGTTTTTACGTGATGAGGTAACAAACAGACAGACAGACAGACAGACAGACAGACAGATAGACAGACAGACATAAATTTTTTAAACGATTGATTCGTGTTCTATAGCGTATTTCTAGTCCCCCTAGCCGGTTTTCGCGAAAAAAAACTCAATGTACAGACTTTTCGACCTTTACAGTTTTATTATAGTATAGATAGATAGATATAGAAGATTAACGATCTACCTAATATCACAAACCACCAATGTATCTTATTTGCTGATGACATTTGTATAATTATTCCCAATACCGACCAAGTAACTAATATAAACCATGAAATAGAGATTAATAAAACCCTACGGCAGATAATTAAATGGCTTACATATAATGACCTAAATGCTAACTTGACTAAAACTAAATACATTCAATTCTCTAATTACAAAACAATAATAAATAAATTGACTTTAAAATATGACAATACCATAATTGATCCAACTAATGACATAAAATTCTTAGGCATAACTGTAGATAATTACTGCAATTGGAAGTCACACGTAAATAACGTCTGCACAAAAATTAATAAATTCATATACGCACTAAGACATCTACGCACAACAGCTTCAGAAAGTACAGCAATTACAGCTTATCATGGCTACATTGGATCAGTTTTGCGATATGGTTTATTGTTATGGGGCAACTCAACGTTAATTAATGAAGTTTTTCTATCCCAAAAGAAATGTGTGCGAGCAATATGCAATACCGAGCCTCTAGACTCTTGTAAACCGCTTTTTAGAAGAATTGGAATTTTAACTTTAAGCTGTCTCTATATCCTCGAGATTGGATTGTTTGTAAGGAAATACCCACAATTGTTTGAAAAAATTTGTGAAAATAGTCTGTACAGCCAAAGAGATCCTACAACGATAGTTGTGCCAAAGTGTAGAACTACCCTTTACCACAGAAATTGTATGTTTATGTGTATTAAAGTTTATAACAAAATACCCCAGACTCTAAGAGAATTACCCTTAAGATTATTTCGTATAAAGTTAAAAAAATGGCTAACTGAAAAATGTTTCTATACAATTAAGGAGTTTATTGAATGTAAAAATAATTTAATTTAATTTTTATTATAAATAATTCATAGATTTGACCTAACTTGACATAAATAATATTAACTATCCTAAAAATTATTGTATGCCCAAAATGGGCTGATTGATGTATCTAACTAACACTATCAAGATGTATCATAACAACTGTAACCACTCAATCAGAAACAATAAAGTTTACTTACTTACTTACTTACTTACTTACTAAGACCTGAAAAAAAAAATTGCTATTCTAAACAAAATGTTTATCGATTTGAACGTATTTAACGATTTTTTTGTAGTTTGGGAGATAGATTAATTTGCTTGAATGTTTGATCTAACCGAGATTTTTTTTTCATTTATTAAATTCAGACTAATACCTCAGACTACGTTCTTTCTTAATTCTATGACTAATAAATTTTTACATTTGCTTTTGTACCATTAAACCAGAAATGGTTTGTGTTTGTATACACAATCGCTATCAATGCACTGCTTAAATAATTATAAGTAAATAAACTGTAGGTACATCACTCTATTCGTGGAGTTACCCCAAAACATGATACCATTACGCAAATTTGAGGCCACTAGACCGTGGTAGGCAGTTAGCAAAGCGTGTCTATATATTTTTTTGGATAGTTGGAAGAGCGCGTACCTATGCTGATTTGTTTAATTTTATGCATAGCTCATCTAAACCACAGACATATTTTTTACTATGTCTGTGATCTAAACATGCTGAAATTTTAATCGCTTAGTTCCCGAAAAGGAGTCATTGTACTCATCATTATGAACAACTTTTACTACGGGCACAGAATATCTAATAGTACGTACAGAACGGCCACTCACCGCTCCCCACCAATTCAAGATTCCTCGACTGCGCCCCGCTCGCGCCCGCATTTTGACGGCACTTGGACTGCAATCGTGCAATGGATGTCAATCGCCAGTCGCTATACAAGCACGCCATCTCTGAGAACTACTGAGAAGCGCTTGGAACCCAGTCGGTACTACGAGCAGCGAGCATCCCTAACCTTCACGTGTGTGTGCGTTTGTATACAGTCGTAATCTTGTGTATGTAGATGGCGCTAGCTTTCATATTGTATTGAGTGTCCGAGGTGTGCTATGGGACCAACCCTGAAATCGCAAAAAAAAAAATCAAATGGTCCCAACATTTGTGTTCACTTAAATCGATAAAATGTAGGGACCACCTATGCATATACCATGAATTATCATCCTTAGATTTAATTAAATTAAAAATCAAACACTTCGTAGTGATTTCGTGTATCTGACACACCTAAACGAGAGTACCGATAAGCGATGTCGAGCCGGACTACCGCAGGCGTCGCGGGCAGGGGGGGACCTCCGCTCTCCTTCATACCGCAGCCCATCGTTGCTCTGTCAGGCGGCCGAGTTAACTACTATTAGAATTTATTACATTATGAAGATTTCTAATGCTCCCTAACGGCAACAATCACCAAATTAGAGGCTTTGTCTACCTCACCTTAGGAGGGCGACTATAAAGGCCGCTATTATCCAGTAGATCGCCAGCTGGCAGCGGACGGCAAAAAAATGCCTTGGGCTAAAGCGATAGCAGCCGCCTGGCGGCAAGTCTTATCAAGTCTTATCTTATCGTCTTTCGCTACGAGATAAAGCCATCTATCAATCTTATTTATATGTTATGTTGTTCAGGAATAACAGGGCTACCATTAAAGCAAGCAAGGAAATCAAAATTTCAAATATTTAAAAAAAAACACTTAATGTGCTTTTTTATGTCGGGTTTTTTTTTGTATAAGAATAACAATAAATTTTTTGGATAAGCATCAATATGCAAGTAGAATAAATTATTATTCTATTTTTGTACAGTTTTTGACATCTTCATACAATTTTCACGTCTAAATTAGGGTTTAAAGTTGACGAAATTCAAAATTGCCACCATTTGCATAAATATTATTTTATCCTCTTTGTAATTTTTTATTTCCATGCAAATTACATGAAAATTATAAAAATAGGTAGGGAATATTATCGTGATTACGAAACAATACCATTTTTGTATGGTTTTCTTATTAGAATATTGAAAAAACTTATAAGAAATGCAAGTAGGTACAAAATGAGCCTGTCAAGTTCAAGGATGCGATCGCCATTTTGTATTTTTCGAAATCTGACGCTTGAGGGGAATGAAGTATTTCTTTATGCTGCAGGGAACATTGTGAAACCAGAGACATGGATCCAGCGTTAGCAGTGGAGCTGGCGGCTTTGTCCCGTCAGAAGGCGATGCACGAAGCGACGGCGCGCGGTGACTCGACCGTGCAGCAGTTCTACAGCGGCGCCGCGGTGTTCGTGACGGGCGGCTCCGGCTTCCTCGGCAAGCAGCTCATTGAGAAACTCTTCAGGTGAGGAAATACAACCATCCTCATTTTCAGAAAATTCGATTCGATTGTTTTTTAACCGACTTCAAAAAAAGGAGGAGGTTCTTTTTTGTTTGTTTTATATACTTCTTTTATTTGAAAGAATATGCTTTCAGATTGGTCCAAAATCCAATTCTGTTAATGGGATCCACGTGGAAATGAGGGAATCCCTCAAATATTATAGGCATACATTTAGCGATATTAGTATTTTTATCAACGAGTCAATTTATTTATTTTACTTTAATTACAACGGTCTTGAACCAATTACAGTAATAAAAGATAGAGGAATGATACATAAAATACATAATGAATTACACATCTTTCATAAATCTCTCTCGCAATGCTTCAGGCATACTAACAGAATCTTCTTCCAATCATCCGCAAACAGATCATAAGTTGGATTACAATCCAAGAGTTCGAAGAGTGCGAGGTACTGGCGATTTAGCTCGCGCTACAGTGCGACATGAAGGCACAGCAAAAAGCTTGTGCTTCCTGTTGCGGTGGTAATTGTCCGGTGCAAAGAATCGAGCCAGCTCATTATGCAGATCTGGTGCATCAATGGACCCGCGAAGAGTTTTTCAAGCATTTGCATTCAGGAAGTATCATTTGGTGAAGATCTGATGAAGGTCTTTGGAGATAAAGAAGGGAACTCTTCAATGGATGACAGCAAATCATCCGGGATTGTAGCAATCGCTTGCCTTTCTATTGTTAATGCCACTTAAAATTGAAAAATAAAATAAACTTAAAAAAAAGTAAAAACCGACTTCGAAAAGAATAAAATAACAAAATTTGTGTGAAACAGTTTAGGAAGTCAGTGCCAGTTTTTTTAACCGACGAAAAAAAGGAGGAGGTTCTCAATTCGACGCGTATATATATATATATTTTTTTTATGTATGACCACGCATAACTTTTTACAGAGTGGTCCGATTTTGATGATTCTTTTTTTAATGGATAGGATATATCTCGAAGTTGGTCCCATTTAAATTTCAAAATCAAAATCCACCCCTAAGGGTAATAAAATAGGGGTTGAGTGTTTTTTCACCCACTGAATTCTTACCTGTTAACCGATTCTGTTGAAACTTGACACACATAAATATAGTTCTAGACACTACGACATAATGGAGACCTATTATATTATATGATTGATTTAAGAATAACTTTTTAACAAAAAATTGAACCGACGAAAACAGAAACTGAAAAGCGAAAAATAACTAATTATGAGTCGGCGCCAAACAACCAATCAACGAAGATCATTAAATTACTTTAAATAAATAATAAAAACAACGTCCCATCAAATACAACGTGAAATTTTCAACGATAAACAATAACTTTCCAAAAATGCGTTCTCCGCTCGGCCACTTGCAACTTACACGCACTTTGCTTGTTAAAAGTTCGTTTGGCGCCGACTCATAATTAGTTATTTTTCGCTATTCAGTTTCTGTTTTCGTCGGTTCAATTTTTTGTTAAAAAGTTTTTCTTAAATCAATCCGAACCAAAGGCACCTACTTCCTAAACTGTTTCACACAAATGTTATTATTTTATTCTTTTAGAAGTCGGTTATTATTAGATTTTGCTAAAATTTTTGTTTTATAACATTTCAGAGCATGCAATATAGAGAAAATTTACGTCCTGTTAAGACCAAAGAAAGGGATGACGATACAGGAAAGAGTGGAAGAGATGCTGCAAGATCCAGTAAGATTTAAAGACTTAATTTTTAATGTTATAAAATTCACTCAAATTTTTAAGGACTACATGTAACGGGCTATGGTCTATCTGTTTACTATATCACATCCAAATCCACTCAGCCGTTTTAGCGTAATTGAGTAACAAACATCTTCACAAACTTTCATACATAATAATGCTTGACGTTGCCCACGGCTTCACCGGCGTATTATACGAATTACTACAAATTATTATGCCCTTCATTACAGCCAAGAGTCACTCCACAGAATGTCCAGAAAATTCATCTGATTAAATTCAAAGAAAACTGATTTTAGACAAAGAGAACCTACTTACAAAACAAAAAAAACTGAAAGCCTTTATTATAAATGCGAATGTATGCGATAGTTTATAGTTTGTCCTTCAGTTGGATATATTAAATCGGATTTGCTTTAAATTTGGCACAAGGATAGACCAGCATATCTTGTATTAACACAGAGGATATAAATTGAAACAAAAAAAACAAGTCTTTTTGCACAATGATGAAAAAAAACTTTGCTCCGTCATATTTTTTTACCGACGAAAAAAAAGGAGGAGGTTCTCAATTCGACGCGTATCTTTTTTTTTTTTTATGTATGACCACGCATAACTTTTTACAGAGTGGTCCGATTTTGATGATTCTTTTTTTAATGGATAAGGTATATCTCGAAGTTGGTCCCATTTAAATTTCAAAATCAAAATCCACCCCTAAGTGTAGGGAAACAGGGGATGAGTACTTGTTCACCCACTGAATTCTTACCTGTAACCGATTCTGTTGAAACTTGGCACACATAAATGTAGTTCTAGACACTTACACATAATGGAGACATGGAGTTAGATTTGCGCCACAAAATAAATTAAAATAAAACTTTTTAACAAAAAATTGAACCGACGAAAACAGAAACTGAAAAGCGAAAAATAACTAATTATGAGTCGGCGTTATTTTTCGCTTTTCAGTTTCTGTTTTCGTCGGTTCAATTTTTTGTTAAAAATTTTTATTCTAAAGTAGATTTGCCATCTCATTATGGCATATTTTCAAATACATAAAACACAATTGCATAAAATGATTCATCATAAATAATTTAATATTAACTTCTAACTTAAAGCGTCAACTTAATCTGTTATTGTCTTACGGCCAAAATTAATATCCAATCTATCCACGATTTGCCCTACTAGAGATAGGAATTTGACATAAGCTCCATACAAAATATGTCAAATTTCTATCCCTATATCTCTAAATCGTAGATAGATTGGATATTAATTTTGGCCGTTAAACTCTCAATTGAACCAAAACATGAACCAAACGTATTAACGATAACCACTATTATACATGCTGGAATATTAATCGCTTCTTTCCCTAAAAGGGGTACTATACTCGTCATTATCGCGAAAATCGCGAAAAAAAAACCGGTTGGTCCCTACGTTTGTGTTCACTTAAATCGATAAAATGTAGGGGCCACCTGATTTTTTTTTACGCGATTTCAGGTTTGGTCCCATAGTAAAAGTTGTTCATAATGATGAGTACAATTACCCCTTTTCGGGAAAGAAGCTATTAAAATTTCAGCATGTATAGAATAGAATAGAATAGAATAGATTTTTATTGTTTGTCACAGAAATTAGTTTAATTGGAAATACAGATGATAAAACAGTTTAAATACATAAATAATACTTTTTGGGACATTTTTACACAACACCATCTAGTCCCAAACTAAGCAGAGCTTGTACTATGGGTACTAGACAATGGATACAATACTTATATACTTTTTTTTTGTAAATACATACTTATAATACATAAGAAACACCCAGACCAACACAAACACTTATGTTCATCACACAAATATTTGTGTCCTGTGGGAATCGAACCCACGACCTCGTGATCAGCAGTCCGACACTCGAACCACTAGACCACAGAGTGGTAAATAAAAAAAGAGCTTTATGAAATTACGACACAGCAACTTATGATTACAAAAACTACAAATAAAAACTAAATTAAAAGAGCTACACAGCGGCTAAAATAACAAAAACTAAATTTAAAAAAAACATCATTCAGAAATAATTTCATGCAATTTTCATAAAAAAAGTCTTCCTAATGTAACGTTAATGTATATAATATTCATGTAATATTAAAGATAAAGATATATTTATTTGTGATAACATAATAATATGTAAAATTACAATACAGTGATGCATGCAATGGTGTTATATATATATAAAGAATAACATGTTATGCCATGGAAGGCGTACAAATAATAAAATTTAACTATATTATTTCAATATCCAATTATAAAATTATAAAAATGGAATACACATGTTAAAGTTTATCATTTAAAAAGTCAATTATCTTTCTCAGTTTCACCTTAAATAAATTTAAATTTAGTTGTTTAATGTCCTTTGGAATTTTATTATATATTTTTGGACCCATACCATACATAGGTACTATACTTTTATGTAATAGTGTGGTCTTAGCTAGATGTATACAGAGCGTATTATTGTCACGTCGACATCGAACACAATTATCCGATAATCGAGGAAACAAATGCGGATTACTTTTTACAAATAATGCTACTTCGATAATAAAAGTTGACGGCAGTGTAAGAATTTTGTGCTTAACAAACATTGGCTTGTAACTGTTAGTCGTTTGCATTCCGAACATAGCACGTACACAGCGTTTTTGCATTTATATATATACTTTCGTTACTCTTGAAATAAAAAACCTAATCCAGAAAAATAAAACCGTTTCTTACATCGCGTGTCGCGTTTTTTTTCATGTTTTTCTTAAAACGTTTCTTTTACGGAATACTTGAATAAATTTCCTCTATGGTTTCTTTTTTTACAACTCAATACACAGGATTGGCTTATTCACACAGCGTAGGAGCAAAGCCACGTTCAGCTAGTATGAATTAAGAAGAATGTAATATCATCTTTCAGGTATACAACATGGTGAAAAAGAAGAAGCCCGACTTCGCAGACAAGATAGTGCCGGTGGAAGGTGATGTGGCTGAAATAAGGCTCGGCCTTAGTGACAAGGACTGGACCAAACTTACTGAAGAAGTATGATTAGTTTTACTTATTTATTTATAATTTATGTACACGCAATAACATATGAATGAAAGGAGACAGCATTAAAAGTATTTAGTACAAAGGTACTGCTTATTTCAAAGAAATTTCTACCAGCAGACCTGCGAGAGGAGAAATAAATAAGAAATGTAGACAACAGTGTGTAAAAAAATTAAGAAACTTAAAATTACATCTAATAAAGCAATAGATACTTAAATAAATACATATAAATTATATAGGTATAGGTAAATATGATATAAATATTATACAATAACAAATTAGGAGGAAAGGTAATGCTCTTTAACACGTCTTTTGAAGACTGATATAGATTGAGAATTCCGTATGATAGGCGGGAGTGAGTCCCATTATTTTACTGCATGCACAGAGAAGGCATACGAATAGAAATCCGTTTTGTG
Organism: Asteroscopus sphinx; assembly: GCA_949699075.1. NCBI lineage: Eukaryota > Metazoa > Arthropoda > Insecta > Lepidoptera > Noctuidae > Asteroscopus > Asteroscopus sphinx. The sequence goes on from OX453032.1 coordinate 5,932,328, forward strand.
AGGTTGAAATTTAAGAAGAGTTTTAAGGTGTGATCTGCAAGGAGCATCAGAAGGTTTGAAAAATGAAAAGAGAAACGCTCTCGTAAGTGGGAAGGATATTTAGGATTGTAAAGGAGACATAATACCTATGCGAGTAGGGTTGCCATCTGTCCGGGTTTCCCAGGATTTGTGTTTCCTAGTTTAGAGGGCATCCGGGGCGCGTCCGGGCGTCCTTCATTTGTAATGCGGGTTTAAAAATTTAAAGTTTTGGGCTCCCCGCGACGTACGCAATGTGCCCGCATTGTGTTTTTTATTACACTGACTATGTTTAAAAAAACCTGTTGAGATGTCCGGGTTCTGGGCTCTAAAATCCGGGGTTTTCACGCGTCTTGTCCTGGTTGCCAAATTTTAAAGATGGCAACCCTATATGCGAGTGTTCCTGCGAAGGCGAATCGGGAGCCACTTGAGTTCCTTGCGGAAGTGAGAAACATGATCATATTTTCTAAGACCAAAAACAAAACGTATGCACAAATTTTGCAGGTGCTCAAGCTTTTTTAACAGCCTGCTCCTCAGAGTACAAAAATTAAAAAAATTAAAGGGGTGCATTAAAAGAGCCTCCACGAGTGACAATATTTAATTGATTGTCCGGCGCACCCTGGGCAGTAAGCCCCGCTACCAACCTGCTGACTGGCTAATCTTTTCCCTACGGCATGAGCTATATTAATTATGTAGCACATGTCGACACAATAGAAGAAGAAGTGTACAAAATAAAACGTCTTATTGAAATAACTGAAAAGCTCTTAAGGGGTCATTGTACTCATCAGTATGAACAACTTTTACTATAGGAACCTTGAAATCGCGAAAAAAATGGCGGGCTTGGGCCATGCGGTATTTATTTATTTATATAATATGCTTTATTGAACACCATAAAATAAAACACATTAATATGCATTTAAACTATTGTACAAATGGCGGCCTTATCGCGATCAGCGATTTCTTCCAGGCAACCTGAGCATGGACAAGAATTAACTGGACAGAAAATGTGTTTTTCAGAGGTGCAAATTAGATACATAATTTAATATTAAAATAAAATACTATACTACTGTAAAATAAATATTAAAATATATTATATAAATCCTAATACATAAATACCATATGCATACATATACATAATAAGCAACGGTAAAGTAATTAAAAATGACCAAATACAGGAGAAGAAACTAATGTTTCTTCTCCTGTATTTGGTCATTTTTTTTTTATTTTTTTTTTTATCATAGCGACACATAATTCTCCTTCACAAGCCTCCACTTCTGATAGGCACTGGCAATGCATTCCACAGACGAGAAGTCCGTAAAGGATTTGTCAAAAAATATTGTGGAATGCATTGGCATTTTCAGTCTTGAATTATTTGATGATCCAAGGAATGGCGAGTGAGTGTTGCAGAGGAATTTCAAACAATTCTTCAAGTAAAGGGGATTAGAAGGAGAGAAAGCACGTTATAAAGAAGAGAAAGAATATGAGTATTCCGGCGAAGGCGAATAGGTAACCACTAGAGCTTAACGCGGAAATCAGAAACATGGTTATATTTGCGCAAACCAAATATGAACCTAATGCAAAAAAATAGAAGCCGCTCGAGTTTATTAATTTGGTCTTCTGTAAGATCGAGATAGCTGACATCAGCATGATCAAGGATGGGAAGAAGGAGTGATTGTGCAAGCGCAGTCTTCGTATGTTGCGCTATATGTGTGGGGAGAGTATTCGTTTGTGGAATATACCAAAAATTGCACTAATTCCTCTGTTTTATTGTAATTTTTTATTGTTACTATTGTGAATGCTATGCTGCTATTCTTAATTTTTTTATTTAAATCATAATCACAATCGACTTAAGCACACTTTTAGGCAGTTTTGATAAAAAGAGTCTATGAACATATAGTGTATTTTCCAGATGGATATAAAAAGAGTCTATGAACATATAGTGTATTTTCCAGGTGGACATAATATTTCACATGGCAGCGACTACTCGGTTCGACGAGGCTATCCGCGTGGCAACTATGATCAATGTACGCGGGACCAGGGAGGCTGTGTTACTTGGCAAGGCATGCCCGAAGCTCAAGTTAGTATTACCAGAAATACTTATTTATGAAATAAATAAAATAAATAAATTATTAGGGACATTTTCACACAGCACCATCTAGTCCCAAACTAAGCAGAGCTTGTTGTACTATGGGTACTAGACAATGGATATAATACGAATATACTTTTTTTTTTTTAATACATTCTTATAATACATAAGAAACACCCAGACCAACACAAACACTTATGTTCATCACAAAAATATTTGTCATGCGGGAATTGAACCCACGACCTCGTGATCAGCAGTCCGAACCTGGAACCACCACACCACAGACGTCAAAATGTAATATTGGAGAGAATTTGTTGTACGGTCGACCGCACGTCGGTGGAAACAGTTTGACATTAGCAGCATCTTTATTTCGTAAGCAGTAAGGGCGGTTTTCAAATTGAAGTGTTACCACTGTCATGCAGTTAACGGTACTAGACTACTAGCAAATAGCGTTGTATATACATACGTACCTATTAATATAAGGGTAGAACTCACTCATTCACTCAGGGTACATATGTTGTAAAAGCATTAGGTACTTTTAAAATGTGCTGAAACTAATCTTAAGTCACCATCCAGACATCTGTAAGAATAACATATTCTAGCAAATAAATAATTTGAATTTGAAACAAAAAAATCAATTGTCGAATCCTACTCGGTTGGGCAGCGTTCGGGAAGCTACGCAATATCTTCTCATCCAAAATACCGCAGTGTCTCAAGACGAATCATTGACCAGTGTGTATTGCCAGTAATTACTAACGGCACTGAAACGTGGTCGCTCACAATGGGTCTGATAAGAAGGCAGCCAAAGTGCAATGAAGAGGGCTATGCTCGGAGTGACCCTGCGTGATCGAATCAGAAATGAGGAGATTCGCAGGAGAACTAGAGTAACCGACATAGCCAAAATAATTGCCAAACTTAAGAGGCAGTGGGCGGGGCACATTGCTCGCAGAACAGACGGCTGATGGAGCCAAAAAGTTCTGGAGTGACAACCGCGTACCTACTGGAAGGAGCAGCGTGAGTAGGCACAATGTTGACCGATGAACTGGTAAAAGTCGCGGAAATCCGCTTGATGCGGGCAGTGCAGGACCGGTCGTTGTGGCGATGCTTTGGGGAGGCCTATGTCCAGCAGTGGACGTCTACCGGATGAAAGAAAAAAAAAAGTACAAATTACCTAGCTCATCAATATATATATATATATATTTTTGGGACATTTTACATATCACCATCTAGTCCCAAACTAAGCAGAGCTTGTGCTATGGGTACTAGACAATGGATATAATACTTACATACTTTTTTTTTTGTTTTACTCAATAATGTTACTAATGACTGATTTGTATTTTTGAAATAAATGTTTTTGTATTTAGTAATATTGGAAGTACAGTTGACTGCATGACAGTGGTAACACTTGTATTAGAAAACCGCCCTTACTGCTTACGAAATAAAGGTGCTGTCAATGTCAAAATATTACCACTGACGTGCGGTGGACCGTACGAGGCGAAGCCGAGTGACTTCCGATGTGATTTTAAAGTCTTTTTAACTAAACGAGGCCTTTAATTGCTATTTCGGCCGAAACTTGTATAGTAATTTTCTCTCATTTGCGGGGAAACAAAGAAACAACACACAAATTAATAAAAAGATAAAAATATATGACTTAATACGTAATTACGTATTTCGAACCATTCCAGGTCTTTCGTGTACGTCTCGACGACGTATGCCAACGCGACGCAAGAAAACGTTGAGAAGGAAGTTTTAGAAAAGTTCTACCCGACTCCCGTTCCTCCTGAGGTGATGATAAATATGGTGGAAACCATTGACGAGGAGAGACTGGCCGGTATCGAAGCTAAGTGAGTAAATACAATGTATTGAACTTTATTTACGGGACTAGTCGCGCACAATAAATTCAAAACATAACAAATATTTTGACTAACCTCGACGTTCTGCTCATGACCAGTCCCGTAAATATGATTAAAATTCTCGAAAGGACATTGCTAAAGATCCTTAGTAACTCAGCCTTTTTCTGTACAAATTAAAGTTGATGCTCACCATATACAACTCAATGAAACCAATGTATTGCAATACATTTATAAACACGGACAGTACTAAATATAATTTTAGATTTTTTCAAGATTTCTTCTTTTTTTTTTTCTTATTTACTATAAGTATGTATTTACAAAAAAAAAGTATGTATGTATTATATCCATTGTCTAGTACCCTAGCACAAACTCTGCTTAGTTTGGGACTAGATGGTGCTGTGTAAAAATGTCCCAAAATATTTATTTATTTATTTACTATTTTGACACATATTATAATCACAGATATCTGTGGTATTTTGATGTCATTTTTTGGAATTTCTTGTGGGAAAAGGAGTCTATAATATTGAATCATAGACTATAGAGTATCGAAATAAAATATGGATGATACACAGATATCATAGATGATACAATTTTATCCGGTTACGTAATTAATGTATTGATACTCCTTAAAATATAAAAAAACCGGCCAAGAGCATGTCGGGCCATGCTCAGTATTATAGGGTTCCTTAAGTAGGTGTAATTACAAAAGAATCAAATCGAACATTAATCATGGCTATTTTAGTTTTTTCAATAATTGGCAGCATTCGCGACTCAGAGCGTGTTGTTAGTAGCGCCATCTAGCGATAAATTCAAGAAGCCAAATTTAAGAAGTGTCAAAGTCACTTTTTGTGATTTTAACAAATAGAAAGTAGCTAAAGGAGCATTATTTGCTATGATAATTTTTTTCAAAGGTCAATGACCTTTGAACTAGGACGTTTTAAGTATTTTTCAGTTTTCTCTCTATAACTCAAAAAATTATAATCACATTATACTCGAAATAATTTTAAAAGAGAGTTTTCACAAAGGTCTATCAATGTGGAAGATTATAAGTTTCTACGTTGCATAGTTTAGAAATGGCAGGGGGGGACACATTGCAAGCCACTTTGGCGGGCTATATTTCGCAGATGGTACACCTGATAAAAAAGTGGTGTATCAAACATTACCTTCATTTTAGTAGATCTATTCAATGATACCCCACACGAGGGGGTGCAGCGAAAAAAAATTATTCATCCCCATTTTACATGTATGGACGCCACCCCTAAAATACGTAAAAACTATTTTTTTATTCTTTTAAAATTGAGATCTATATGTAGACTATTTTTTAACAAAATTTCATTTACTTATGTTTGTAACTGTAGAAGTTATTAAGCTGTAAAGGATTAGGACAGACGGACAGACGGACAGACGGACAGACGGACAGACGGACGGACATGACGAAACTATAAGGGTTCCTTGTAGGACTTCGGAACCCTAAAAATGGTTCTTGTACTGTCCGCATTAAATACAATATATATTATGAAACGAAAAAATTCGCATGTAATTTTCGTATATTCTTCATCTTTGTAACAGTTTAAGGCTATTTTTATCAATGTCCTTTAAAACCTTCTAAATACAATGTGTTATTGAAATAACTAAAAACCCCTTAAGGGGTCTTTGTACTCATCAATATGAACTAGTTTTACTATGGAACCAAAACAGAAATCGCGAAAAAAATATTGTGTTCAGTTCATAAATTGACAAAATTAAATGTATGATCAGTCGTTTTTTTTTCGCGATTTTAGGGTTGGTCCAATAGTAAAAGTTGTTCATACTGATGAGTACAGTGACCCATTAAGAGGTTTTCAGTTATTTCAATAACACGTTGTACCTATATCCTTTCCAGCAGACCAATTCAGAAACACACGACAACTCTATAGTCGATCGATTCAGTTTAATATCGTACGTATAATTAAATTTAGAATAATCGAATCGAATATCAATTTTACGCGACCATCGCAATTTCGCGCGATTTATGTTCGTACGAGCCCGCGGTCAAATGTACAGGTGTCGAATACAACGTGATTCCTTCCATTTGAGTTCACGTAAATCGTTAAAATCGACCCCCCCCCCCCAAGAGGTTTTCAAAAAAAAATATACATGTTGTATAACTAAAATACTATTATAATTTATTTATGTTGAGTGCCTGAAAGCGGACCTTAGCAAAACGTCACAGTTACTTGTTGTTTTTTTAGCGCCTGTTCTTTTATGTATATAAATGCCGTCTTTCTTTATAATAACGTTTTCCAACTTTAGGATTTCTGTCAAATGCCCAAACCTGCTACAAGTAAGTATTTTGTAGGTAGTAGTTCAGGTCTACAAACATTAGTTCTGAGAGAAAATCGAGCTCGTGGCCCCACCGAAAGTACGTATTTACACACATACTTACATAATTATTATCACGCCTGTTTCCCATTGGTAGGCAGAGACTATGGATTTCCACCTGCTACGATCCATGTTAAGTATTTATTTATTTATAATTTATGTACAAACAATAACATATGAAAGGAGACAGCATTAAAAGTATTTAGTACAAAGGTACTGCTTATTTCAAAGAAATTTCTACCAGCAGACCTGCGAGAGGAGAAATAAGTAAGAAATTTAGACAACAGTGCGTAAAAAAGATAGGAAACTTAAAATTAGTTCTATTATAGCATTAGAAACTTATATAAATACATATAAGTTATATACATATAGGTGAAAAAAGAAAGACCTAAAGAACGTGGCTGGGGGGACTGGATGCGGAAGGCAGAGGACCGAGCGTTGTGGCGCAACTTGGGAGAGGCCTATGTCCAGCAGTGGACTGCGATAGGCTGAGTTGATTGATATACATATAGGTAAATGTAATATAATTATTATACAATGACAAATTAAGAGGAAAAGTAATGCTCTTAGAGACTAGAAGTGGGCGTTTAAACAAAAAGCGCTTAAAAAAGTCTAATAAAAAAAAAAGCGTATAAGCACGCTTTGTGATTAAAGCAGATTTCGTTTAGACTTTTTCGTAAACGATTGAAATGTAACCTTATTTCTATGAACATAAGACTCAATTTCAAAGTTGACTGGTGGTGGTTTGAAACCGGCAGAATTAAATTTTATTCGTTTACGTAAAATTTGTTTAGAGAAAGCACTTTTTTATTATGTTGATTATTTTCGTATCGTTTAAACATTTTAAACGTTTTTGACTTTGATTGATTTGCTTTTGCTTTGGCGCTTAGTTTATTTTTCATCGTCAACGAGTGAATGCGTTTTTGAATGTTCTTCTTGGTAATCACGCGACGATTGTAGTTTATTTGTATAGTTTTTAGTGAACTTTGTAAATAGTTTAAATGTAAATAGAATAGTGTAATGTAGACAGATAAAAGTCAATTTTTTTAGAAGTGAAAAACGAAAAGCGGCAAAAGCGTAAAAAAATTCGTTGGCAGAAAAAAGCACAACGTTTAAACACGCTTACGATTTTAAGTCGTTTTTCCCAACTTTATTAGAGACGCATAGGTGACGAAAAGGTGGAACAAGTGAAAGAGTTTTTGTACCGGGTTCCATGTTTACGAGAGATGGCAAGCATGTGAAGGACATTGAAAGGAGTGAGTGCTAGTAACCAAGAGAATGGGGCACTACACACCTTCATGAACAGCCGCAAAGTGTCGGAAAAGGCACGGCTGGCTATTCATGGGGGAGTGTTAGTGCCTACACTTATGTATGGTAGTGAAAGTTGGGTATGGCAGAAGAAACATGAAAGCAGAATAAATGCAGTAAATAAAGTAAGGAATAACGTGATAAGGGAGCGCTGTGGAGTGAAAGAAGATGTAGTGACAAAGAATGAGAAAGGTATGTTAAGATGTTTTGGACATATAGAGAGGATGGATGAGAGGAGATTGACTAAACAACTATACGAAGCGAGTGTGGATGGAAGAGTTAGAAGGGGACGACCTCGGCAAACGTAGCGAGATCAAATCGCAGACGTTCTCAAAAATGCCAGGTTAAGAGTTATCTAAACCGACAAGCATGCATGACGAGGTTAATGGACGCAGATGAAGCGAAAGAGGTGTGTCAGGATCGTAGCAGGTGGAAATCCATAGTCTCTGCCTACCCCAATGGGAAACAGGCGTGATAATATGTATGTATGTATGTAGTAATGCTCTTTAACACGTCTTTTGAAGACAGATATAGATTGAGAATTCCGTATGTTAGGCGGGAGTGAGTTCCATATTTTTACTGCATGCACAGAGAAGGAATACGAATAGTAATCCTTTCTATGAGGTTGAAATTTAAGAAAGAGTTTTAAGGTGGGATCTGCAAGGAGCATCAGAAGATTTAAAAAGAGAAAAGCGCTCTCGTAAGTAGGAATGATATTTAGGAAGTAATTATTTATTGTGTTATTTCAGCCTTATAATGGGATATCCTAATACGTACACGTTTGCAAAGGCCATCGCTGAAGAGGTAGTGAAGACCATGGCTGGCAATATGCCTATCAGCATCATCAGGCCGGCCGTAGGTAAGAATTAATTTATCTGTTTTGCAAAAATATTTTTCGAATACATGCAGATCAGAATTTGATTATCATTTGCTTTAAGGTACTGCATTGAATTTGCAACCGTCCTTTTCTAACATACGGCAAATTGCGCAAGTGAGAACAGAGCGGAATCGCGCTGTTTTGTTGTTTTTTTTTTTTTTTTGCAATTATCTCGGAGAACAAACATGTAAATAAAAATCTGTTATACCAGAATCTAGATATGGATAAGATGTATCAAGAATCAGCAAAAAACAATAGTAAAAAACTATTGGAATTTCCAAATGCAATGCGAAATAATTCAAAAATAGACCTTTCTTTGGAAAATAAATTTATCGAGCAAATTATGTTGAATCGTGTTTTCCCTATACCAAAATGTAGTGAATATAATGAAAAATCATATACCTAATGTATATTTGATCTACGTCGTATCAACAAATGAAAATATTTTAATTCTAAAATCCCTATTTTTCCCAATGCACCCCTTAACGGTGAAGGAAAACATCGTGAGGAAACCTGCACACCTGAGAGTGCTCCACACAGTTCTTGATGGTGTGTGTAGTCCGCCAACCCACACTACGCCAGCGTAGTCTGAACTTGTCATTCTAAAAAGAGGCCCATGACAACATAGTAACAGCAGATAGGTTGAATAAGATCTGTTTCTATTTTGTTTTCTGTCGGACTGCCTCGTTGGTCTAGTGGTTGTAAGCGCGACTGCTGAGCATGGGGTCCTGGGTTCGATTCCCGGGTCGGGCAAACTGTTATTGGATTTTTTCATTAGGAAATTCTCAGTAGGAGCCCGATGTCTGGATTTGTGCCCGGTCAATGGCAATAGGCTCGCCCCTTATTACATGGGACTATAACATAACTGGCGAAATGTGGATGTACTATCACACCTCTGCCTACCCCTTCGGGGAAATACAGGCGTGATGTTATGTTATGTTAAGATCTATTTTGTGTTTTTTTTTCAGTGATTTCATCTTATAGGGAGCCGATGCCTGGTTGGGCGGACCACAGCTGCGCATACGGCGCTAGTGGAGTAAGTAGTAGTAACAAACAACATATATAATTAAAACTTTACCTGATATATTATTATTTCATATTTTCAGCTCATCCTAGGTCCAGCCACCGGCCTAATCCATGCGACCTACGCCGGTGACAATACACGATACAGTCTTGTGCCAGTGGACTACGTAAACAACGCCATTTTGGTGGCAGGATGGCGTACTGGCACTAAAAGTGGTACGGACACCACAATATACTCCGTATCTAGTGCCAGGAATATGTTTCATTGGCGTAAGTATACAGTCATTTAATTAAAATTATAATATGTCAATAAGAAAGAAAGAAAGGAAAATATTTATTTGACACAACTGACAACTGAGACACATACAAAGGAATCGATATACATGCTGAAATTTGAATCGCTTATTTCCTGAAAAGGGGTAATTGTACTCATCATTATGAACAACTTTTAATATAGGACTAACCCTGAAATCGCGAAAAAAAATCAGTTGGTCCCTACATTTGTGTTCACTTAAATCTATAAAATGTAGGGACCAACTCATTTTTTTTTACTATGCAATCAACCGTGAAATCACAAAAAAATTGTGGTCACATAAATCGACAAAATAAATAAATAAATACTTTTGGGACATTTTTACACAGCACCATCTAGTCCCAAACTAAGCAGAGCTTGTGCTATGGGTACTAGACAATGGATATAATCCTTATATACTTTTTTTTGTTGTAAATACATACTTATAATACATAAGAAACACCCAGACCAACACAAACACTTATGTTCATCACACAAATATTTGTGTACTGTGGGAATCGAACCCACGACCTTGTTATCAGCAGCATCTAGTATTATTACCTATTCTATGTCAGCAGTGATTCAGCAGTCTGAAATGTATGTATAAGCTGATTTTTTCTTCTTTTTCCTACGGCATGAGTATCTTTATATAGCTCATGTCGACACCATAGAAGAAATCCCAGGTTTGTCCCATAATAAAAGTTGTACATAATGATGAGTACAATGACCCCTTAAGAGGTTTTCATTTAATTCAATAACACGTTGAATAATGGCAGGGTGGCGCACTGGCACTAAAAGTGACTTTGACAGCACAATATTCTCTGTTTCTAGTCTAACGACACGATTGGAGGAGTGACTAAACAATTTACTTGCTGCACTTTGAATTGGGGTTCGAATCCCTACACGAAGAAAGCATTTGTACAAACCCCAGTCACAGGACCAATGATGTAGAAAGATTTCATTTTTTTAAACAATTTGTTTCATATCATTTCAGACCCCATGTCAACTAAAATCCGCGAGATAGGACGAGTACTGCCCACCCCGCTGGCAGTGTGGTACATGTTCATAATAAACACGGCTAACAAGCCTTTGTTTTTGATCCTGACCTGGTTACTGCACTACATTCCCGGATATATCCTAGATGGATGCTGTCTGCTGCTTGGGAAGCCACCAATGTAAGTAAAACTATGACGTCTAACCTTGCGTCTTTTTCTTTTTCAGGGTTCCGTACCCAGAGGGTGCTAACGGGACTCTATTACTCTTGCTACGCCGTCCGTCCATCCATCTATATGTCACACGGTTGTATCTTTGTAACGGTAATAGATAACCAGTTGATATTTTCACAGAATATGTGTTACTATGGTGCCTATCACGACAAATATACAAGAAACGTCGAAATTTTTTCAACGTTTTTCTACCTGTTCTATCATCAAAACGGTAATACATACCAGCGTCGAACTTGGTCTGATTATAGTGCATACTATGTAGTTTAGCAACAAATACTAAAAATAGGGCAAACATAGACATGTAGTGGTACATACGTAAGAAAGAGATGCAAAAAATCACATTTTGCGTACGTTCGTTGATGTCTTTTGATGAACTCTCATAAATTAAATCAGTTTCTATGGAGTATCAGGTCGATGGATGGTACGGGACCCTTACTGCGTGAGTCCGACTCACACTTGGCCGGTTTTTTACGTTTGAATACATCACCACCTCACCAGAACCCTTATTTTAACAACTGTATTTAATAGTATTCAGTATCTATAAATTGATTTGAAGTTAAGTGTTTTTAGAATTAATTAAACCTTTTTAGAATTAAAATTGATCGAATTCTGCGTGATCGAATCAGAAATGAGGAGATTCGCAGGAGAACGAAAGTAACCGACATAGCCCGAAGAATTGCCAAACTTAAGTGGCAGTGGGCGGGGCACATTGCTCGCAGAACGGATGGCCGATGGGGCAGTAAAGTTCTGGAGTGGCGACCGCGTACTGGAAGGCGCAGCGTGGGTAGGCCCCTCACAAGGTGGACCAACGACCTGGTGAAGGTCGCGGGTATCCGCTGGATGCGGAAGGCACAGGACCGGTCGTTGTGGCATTGCTTGGGGGAGGCCTATGTCCAGCAGTGGACGTCTTTGGCTGAAATGATGATGATGATGATGAATTAAAATTGTGTATTGTGTATATTTTTTATCAAGAATACCCATATCTTAAAATAACATCTGTGGAGTACCGTCCGTTTATTAAAATAGATTGCAACTCTTTGTCCCCATCGAATTTTATATGGTGAGGATCATCTTTAATTGTATCTTCCCAAGGCACCATGGTACTATAGCAATGTCCTTCAAACGATGTTTTATTTTCCAGGTTTATAAAACTTTACAACCGTGTCTATAAGGCTTCTTTAGCCCTATCCTACTTCACAACACATAGCTGGGTTTTCAATGATGACAACACTGACAAACTATACCAAAGTCTGTCAGCCACAGACAAGAAAATCTTCAATTTTGACACAACAGATATTGATATCATGGAGTTTGTGACTCTGTGGTGCGTTGGGCTTCGGAAGTACCTAATGAAGGACGGTATTAAGAATACAGAATATGCTAGAAGGAAACAGTATTGGCTACATAAACTACACTACGTAGTAGCTGTTTTATATGTATTTGTTCTATATAAAGTTTTTAGTTATGTACTTTCTGGATTTTCCTATGTGTTTGAGTTAGTTAAATAAAAATTTCGTCGACTTTTGGTATCATTTTTTTATTAACATAACATAACATAACCAGCCCATTACTGTCCCACTGTTGGGCACGGGCCTCTTCTCAGTATGAGAAGGCTAAGGCCTTAGTCCACCACGCTGGCCTAGTGCGGGTTGGCGGACTGCACACACCATTGAGAACTCTATGGAGCACTCTCTGGTGTGCAGGTTTCCTTACGATGTTTTCCTTCACCGTTAAAGCAATTGATAATCGAAGATAAATCCGGACATGAATTCGAAAAGTCAGAGGTGCGGGCCGGGATCAAACTCACACCCTCCTATATGAAAGGCAAGCGTTCAACTGCTATTATTTACACATCACTATTTTTAATTTACACATCACTATTTTTAATTACTAAATAATCTAGGGCAGTGCTTTTCAAACTGTTGGTCGCGACCCCCTGGGGGGTCGCTAACACTATACAGGAGGGTTGCAGTCACTTCAAAAGCCTTACCGCCGCCACCGCTGCCGCAAAGGGCGAGGGGGTCGCGGGCATTTCTTTTTACTAAAGGGGGTCGTGCTACGGAAAAGATTGAAAAACATTTATCTAGGGTAATCTGAGTGCCGATTCCGAGTCTGAAACTTACGCATATATGCTATCGAGTACGCGATCGAATGCGTCAACTTTCAACTTTCATTTATGAATCAGTAGATCCTCTTCTATTCCGGCAAAGGCGCTACTGATTTATGAATGAAAGTTGACATGGCCACGGACTGCCCCCATTATCTAGATCTTACATCTTCTTTGTCCATCCAAAGGTTGTCTGGAAGATATCGCTTTTAGCGATAAGACCGCCCATGTACCCATAATTATAAATTAAATTAAATGCGTGGTCATGTTTGTAGAGCTTATTCAGGGGATGCTATCGAACAACTTTTACTATGAGACCACACCTGAAATCGCGAAAAAAGAAACAGCTGATCCTTACATTTTGTCGAGTGACATCGATGATATAGTAGGGAACAGCTGATATTTTTTTCACTACTTCAGGGTTGGTCCCATAGTAAAAGTTGTTCTATGCTATGCCCTGAATGAGCTCTTAAAATATGACCACGCATTTCTGATACACGATGTTTATACACATGCTGAAATTTGAGTCGCTTAAATCCCGAAAAGGGGTCATTACTCATCATTATGAACAACTTTTACTATGGGACCAACTCTGAAATCGCGAAAAAAAATCAGTTGGTCCCTACATTTGTGTTCACTTAAATCGATAAAATGTAGGGACCACCTGATTTTTTTCTCGCGATTTCAGAGTTGGCCCCATAGTAAAAGATGTTCATAATGATGAGTACAATTACAATACAATACAATAAAAATCCTCTTTATTGCATAACAAGATTATATTAATTTCTTAAATAACTACTTATGCGCTAGTGTACAACTGGCGGTCTTATCGCTCCACGGCGATCTCTTCCAGACAACCATTGAATGGACTGGAATGTCATGGAAGAGATAAAGGGTAGTTACCGGTGCACTTAAATGATATCGGAAATTTAATTAATTAAACTAAATTAACTTAACTAGTAAAAAAATATAAAAAAATATGCCAAAATATACATACATGTAATATCCTCTATAAAATCATAAACTTACACACGATTACAATAAATAAATACAGCTATATATATATATATATATACCAAATGAATATAGGACAACAACATACTCATGTCATTACTGGGACAGATAATGCTCCTTAACTAATCGCTTAAACATAGGTAGTGATTGTGCACGTCTAATCCCTACAGGTAACTCATTCCACAAACGAATAGCCTGCACAGTAAAGGACTTATCGACGAAGTTTGTGGAATGAGTTGGCATTTTCAACCTTAAGTTCTCTGATGATCTAAGGGACCTTGTATGCGTATCACTTAGGAACTCGAATTGAATTACCCCTTTTCAGGAAATAAGTGATTCAAATTTCAGCGTGTATAAATCATATATGTTGCTATTTTATTTTGTGTACAATAAAGAGTATTTTTATTGTATCGTATTGTAATAGAAATGTCGTCTACGACTTTTAATACCGGAACAAATGTCACTGGTTTGCCGCTACCAACATATAAATACGCAATTACGCCCACCATGTTTCTAACATTCAATGCAAAATAAATTAAGACTAAAAAGAAATCCGTTGTTTAGTATGCTGCAAAATACAGTTTAAGGGGCCGAAACCCGTAATTCAACAAACTAATGTGAATCCCGCTCAAAAACTACTCACTCTATGGAACTGAAATTAAAATACATGTTACTCAAGGATAGACATGACAATATTATTAAGTCCACAACATGAATGCACTTATTTGGCTCGATCGTAAAAAAATCCAAACATACCTCGTAAATTGTTTATTTTCAAACAGTTTCCTAAATATATCCAACATTTTTTGGTATTTTGGTATGATATTTTAGCTAAATATTGTTTTATTATTTTGAAATAATTTTACTAAGCCATTTTATCGAAAATACACATATTTTTTGAGTAATATTTTTTTTTTTGCTTAAATGCACCTTCATTCAGAATGCGTCAACTTCATGCCGCACTATTCCTTCCCGGCAAGCTTTGTATTTTGCTTCTCGTTCACTCTCATTCCGCGGCGTTCTGGGCCTGAAGTGACTCTGCGTCCAAAACAGCACTGATGATCAAATAAACGGTTCGAGCACTGGTGTTCTACGAGACACCTGTACGCGGTGACACTTTCCCGCGCTTTTGCCACTGCTATTACCTTATATTATTTAGATTTCTATGTTTATGACAGACAGACGGAAAGACAGGCAGAGTAATATGGGTCCCGTTGGACCCCTTTGGGCACGTAACATTAAAAGTAGGTGTAATTACAAACGAATCAAATCGAATATTAATCATGGCTATTTTAGTTTTTGCAATAATCGGCAGCATTCGCGACTCAGCGCGTGTTGTTAGTAGCGCCATCTAGCGATAAATTCAAGAAGCCAAATTTAAGAAGTGTTTCAATACAAAGTTACTTTTTGTGATTTTTTCAAATAGAAAGTAGCTTCTTCTTCTTCTATCGTGTCGACATGAGCTACATAATGATAACAGCTCATGCCGTGGGGAAAAGATTAGCCAGTCAGCAGGTTAAAGGGAAAGTAGCTAAATGAGCATTATTTGCTATGATCATTTTTCTCTAAGGTCAATGAGCTTTGAACTAGGACGTTTTAAGTATTTTTCTCTTTTCTCTCTATAACTCAAAAATTATAATCAAATGTGATTCACCATGTTCGTCAATCCAAAGTCCATGTGCATGGTTCGCCAATTATGTTATAGTCCCGTGTAATAGGGGGCGAGCCTATTGCCATTGACCGGGCACAAATCCAGACTCCGGGCTGCTACTGAGAATTTCCTAATAAAAAAACCCAATAACACTTTGCCCGACCCGGGAATCGAACCCAGGACCCCACGCTCAGCAGTCGCGCTTGCAACCACTAGACCAACGAGGCAGTCAATAATATAGGTAATAATAATAGGTAAATATAATAATAATAGGTAGTGTAGCGTTAATCCGCTACAAAAAAAAAGTTTTTTGATTTTTTTTACCAATATTTTTTTTATTCTTCATAAAAATTACTTTGCGTTTGAATTTTGAAAATCGATTTCGTAAATTTCGATTGTCAATTTTTCCTTTTCAAATGTTTTTACTGCAGATTTGGAAGCCATCGAAGCTGATTTTTTTTTGCTTTCGGTCATGTTAAACTAAAATAAATCCTGCAATGTTATTTATCCTTCAGTAAAAACTGAATAATGTAACCAGATCATAAAGGTGATTACGTTAGCCAGCTCTCTCATTTTATTTTGGTATGTATTTTATTGTTTCTGTTATTTAATCCTATTTTCTATTAGTTCTCATTCCTATTATTTGAAAGAATCCGCTTGTGTATTTTGTCTGAACGTCCTGTTTGTTTGCCCGTAGACGTTGATACGGGTAAGTGGTCAATCCGCACTAATTGGATTCGCACAAAACGTGTGGATCGCCACTTTTAAATATTATGAATTTTGTGGGGGTCGATCCGCACGAAGCCAATTTATTTTCGTGCAGATCGCCACCTTCACATTTAAGTAGTAGGCGATTTGCACACATTGTTTTTTATGGAATAAACTTATGAAAAAAGTACTGTAACGCGTAGAAATAATAATATTTTTTAAATGAAGTGACACGAATTAATCAAAAATATCTTTATTAAAAATGTAAATTTTTGTGCTAATGCTTTGCTTTTCTCCATAAGCATCTTTGAAAATGAAACAAACAACCTTGAATGCGAGCTTCAGGAAATGTTTCCTGAATAGCGACATCGCGCTTTTTTCGAAATCTGTAGTAAATATACGTGGAGAAAATTGAGGAATTTGACTTTTTGTGAGGTTAAAAAAAGATCAGATGTGTTTTCTTTTTTATCTGGGAGTAAAGCGTATATGGCTGGTAAAATTTTAGTATATTTAAAAGTACTGCTGACGTCTATGTGCAACGTGTAAACCTGTAAAAATGGTGGCACGCAACTTTTAAACGTCCCATCACAAAAAACGCTTTGAGCTTCACCGAGAAATCTCATAATTTTATTATTTGCGAAAAGCATAATTTTTGTTTGTTTTACTGTATAATCTGCGAAAACTAAATTTTCATAGCGTTGAGGGATAACAAAATTTTGAACTTTATTAAAGCGTATTGTTTTAACCAATGTATAATTTATTTATTTTTTTAAATTGCCTAAAATCGCCTAATTGGAAAAACATAACATAACATAACCATTGTTATACCACCATCACAAACCACAAACAAACAAACACAAACAAACAGACTACAAAGTCTATAAAACCTATTTTTTTATGATAATGATAATTTATGTAAACAAATTGAGCATATTTTACAAGGTACAATGCTGGGCACCACACTAGGATTCCCTGTGTCGTGGGCACCAGTATCTTCGAAAATGATTTGACTATTTAACATACATGCTATAGTTAGATTAATAAGGCTTACCTATAAAAGATACAGTATATGTGAGAGTTAGGATGTTTGCCTGTGTTGTTTGGTTTTATGTGAGTGAGGACACCCTATGTTATGGGTATGGGGTCTGTTCGTTCGTGATCGTAACTATACCAAAAATTGCAATAGTGCCTCTGTTTCATTGTAATTTTTTGATTGTAATCACACATGACAACGCGAATGATGCCCATATGCAAGCCCGTATGTAACGCGTATTATGCCCGTATGCAACGCGTATGATGCCCGTATGCAACGCGTATAAAGCCCGTATGCAACGCGTATGATGCCCGTATGCGACGCGTATCATTCCCGTTTGCAACGCGTATTATGCCCGTATGCAACGCGTATTATGCCCGTAGGCAACACGTATTATGCACGTATGCAACGCGTATATTGCCCGTATGCAACGCGTATGATGCCCGTATGCAACGCGTATAATGCCCGTATGCACCGCGTATGATGCCCGTATGCAACGCGTATAAAGCCCGTATGCAACGCGTATGATGCCCGTATGCGACGCGTATCATTCCCGTTTGCAACGCGTATTATGCCCGTATGCAACGCGTATGATGCCCGTATGCAACGCGTATGTTGCCCGTATGCAACGCATATAAAGCCCGTATGCAAGGCGTATAAAGCCCGTATTCAACGCGTATTATGCCCGTATGCGACGCGTACAAAGCCCGTATGCAACGCGTATGATGCCCGTATGCGACGCGTATCATTCCCCTTTGCAACGCGTATTATGCCCGTATGCAACGCGTATTATGCCCGCATGCAACGCGTATGATGCCCGTATGCAACGCGTATGATGCCCGTATGCAACGCATATGATGCCCGTATGCAACGCATTTGATGCCCATATGCAACATATATAAAGCCCGTATGCAAGGCGTATAAAGCCCGTATGCAACGTGTATGATGCCCGTATGCAACGCGTATAAAGCCCGTATGCAACGCGAATAAAGCCCGTATGCAACGCGTATAAAGCCCGTATGCAACGCGTATTATGCCCGTATGCAACGCGTATAAAGCCCGTATGCGACGCGTATTATTCCCGTTTGCAACGCGTATGATGCCCGTGTGCAACGCGTATGATGCCCGTATGCGACACGTTGATGCCAGTATGCAACGCGTATTATGCCAGTATGCAACGCGTATTATGCCCATATGCAATGCGAATGATACCCGTATGCAACGCGTATAAACCCCGTATGCAACGCGTATGATGCCCGTATGCAACGCGTATAAAGCCAGTATGCAACGCGTATGATGCCCGTATGCGACGCGTATCATTCCCGTTTGCAACGCGTATGATGCCTGTATGCAACGCGTATTATGCCCGTTTGCAACGCTTATTATGCCCGTATGCAACGCGTATGATGCCCGTATGCAACGCGTATAAAGCCCGTAAGCAACGCGTATAAAGCCCGTATGCAACGCGTGTGTTGCCCGTATGCAATGCGTATAAAGCCCGTATGCAACGCGTAGTATGCCCGTTTGCAACGCGTATTATGCCCGTTTGCAACGCGTATAAAGCCCGTATGCAACGCATAGTATGCCCGTTTGCAACGCGTATTATGTCCGTATGCAACGCCTATGCAACGCGTATGATGCCCGTATGAAACGCATATAAAGCCCGTATGTGACGCGTTTTATTCCCGTTTGCAACGCGTATTATGACCGTATGCAACGCGTATTATGACCGTATGCAACGCGTATGATGCCCGTATGCAACGCATATAAAGCCCGGATGCGACGCGTTTTATTCCCGTATGCAACGCGTATGATGCCCGTATGCTACGCGTATCATTCCCGTTTGCAACGCGTATGATGCCCGTATGCAACGCGTATAAAGCCCGTATGCAACGCGTATGATGCCCGTATGCAACGCATATTAAGCCCGTATGCGACGCGTTTTATTCCCGTTTGCAACGCTTATTATGACCGTATGCGACGCGTATCATTCCCGTTTGCAACGCATATGATGCCCGTATGCAACGCGTATAAAGCCCGTATGCAACGCGTATAAAGCCCGTATACAACGCGTATAAAGCCCGTAAGCAACGCGTATAAAGCCCGTATGCAACGCGTATAAAGCCCGTATGCAACGCGAATAATGCCCGTATGCAACGCGTATGATGCCCGTATGCAACGCGTATTATGCCCGTATGCAACGCGTATGATGCCCGTATGCAACGCATATAAAGCCCGTATGCGACGCGTTTTATTCCCGTTTGCAACGCGTATCATTCCCGTTTTCAACGCGTATGATGCCCGAATGCAACGCGTTTGATGCCCGTATGCAACGCGTTTGATGCCCGTATGCAACGCGTATAAAGCCCGTATGCAACGCGTATATAACCTGTATGCAACGCGTATAAAGCCCGAATGCAACGCGTATTATGCCCGTTTGCAACGCGTATAAAACCCGTATGCAACGCGTATAAAGCCCGTTTGCAACGCGTATTATGCCCGTATGCAACGCGTATGATGCCCGTATGCAACGCATATAAAGCCCGTATGCGACGCGTTTTATTCCCGTTTGCAACGCGTATTATGACCGTATGCGACGCGTATTATGCCCGTATGCAACGCGTATGATGCCCGTATGCAACGCGTATAAAGCCCGTATGCAACGCGTATGATGCCCGTATGCGACGCGTATCATTCCCGTTTGCAACGCGTATTATGCCCGTATGCAACGCGTATTATGCCCGTAGGCAACACGTATTATGCACGTATGCAACGCGTATATTGCCCGTATGCAACGCGTATGATGCCCGTATGCAACGCGTATAATGCCCGTATGCACCGCGTATGATGCCCGTATGCAACGCGTATAAAGCCCGTATGCAACGCGTATGATGCCCGTATGCGACGCGTATCATTCCCGTTTGCAACGCGTATTATGCCCGTATGCAACGCGTATGATGCCCGTATGCAACGCGTATGTTGCCCGTATGCAACGCATATAAAGCCCGTATGCAAGGCGTATAAAGCCCGTATTCAACGCGTATTATGCCCGTATGCGACGCGTACAAAGCCCGTATGCAACGCGTATGATGCCCGTATGCGACGCGTATCATTCCCCTTTGCAACGCGTATTATGCCCGTATGCAACGCGTATTATGCCCGCATGCAACGCGTATGATGCCCGTATGCAACGCGTATGATGCCCGTATGCAACGCATATGATGCCCGTATGCAACGCATTTGATGCCCATATGCAACATATATAAAGCCCGTATGCAAGGCGTATAAAGCCCGTATGCAACGTGTATGATGCCCGTATGCAACGCGTATAAAGCCCGTATGCAACGCGAATAAAGCCCGTATGCAACGCGTATAAAGCCCGTATGCAACGCGTATTATGCCCGTATGCAACGCGTATAAAGCCCGTATGCGACGCGTATTATTCCCGTTTGCAACGCGTATGATGCCCGTGTGCAACGCGTATGATGCCCGTATGCGACACGTTGATGCCAGTATGCAACGCGTATTATGCCAGTATGCAACGCGTATTATGCCCATATGCAATGCGAATGATACCCGTATGCAACGCGTATAAACCCCGTATGCAACGCGTATGATGCCCGTATGCAACGCGTATAAAGCCAGTATGCAACGCGTATGATGCCCGTATGCGACGCGTATCATTCCCGTTTGCAACGCGTATGATGCCTGTATGCAACGCGTATTATGCCCGTTTGCAACGCTTATTATGCCCGTATGCAACGCGTATGATGCCCGTATGCAACGCGTATAAAGCCCGTAAGCAACGCGTATAAAGCCCGTATGCAACGCGTGTGTTGCCCGTATGCAATGCGTATAAAGCCCGTATGCAACGCGTAGTATGCCCGTTTGCAACGCGTATTATGCCCGTTTGCAACGCGTATAAAGCCCGTATGCAACGCATAGTATGCCCGTTTGCAACGCGTATTATGTCCGTATGCAACGCCTATGCAACGCGTATGATGCCCGTATGAAACGCATATAAAGCCCGTATGTGACGCGTTTTATTCCCGTTTGCAACGCGTATTATGACCGTATGCAACGCGTATTATGACCGTATGCAACGCGTATGATGCCCGTATGCAACGCATATAAAGCCCGGATGCGACGCGTTTTATTCCCGTATGCAACGCGTATGATGCCCGTATGCTACGCGTATCATTCCCGTTTGCAACGCGTATGATGCCCGTATGCAACGCGTATAAAGCCCGTATGCAACGCGTATGATGCCCGTATGCAACGCATATTAAGCCCGTATGCGACGCGTTTTATTCCCGTTTGCAACGCTTATTATGACCGTATGCGACGCGTATCATTCCCGTTTGCAACGCATATGATGCCCGTATGCAACGCGTATAAAGCCCGTATGCAACGCGTATAAAGCCCGTATACAACGCGTATAAAGCCCGTAAGCAACGCGTATAAAGCCCGTATGCAACGCGTATAAAGCCCGTATGCAACGCGAATAATGCCCGTATGCAACGCGTATGATGCCCGTATGCAACGCGTATTATGCCCGTATGCAACGCGTATGATGCCCGTATGCAACGCATATAAAGCCCGTATGCGACGCGTTTTATTCCCGTTTGCAACGCGTATCATTCCCGTTTTCAACGCGTATGATGCCCGAATGCAACGCGTTTGATGCCCGTATGCAACGCGTTTGATGCCCGTATGCAACGCGTATAAAGCCCGTATGCAACGCGTATATAACCTGTATGCAACGCGTATAAAGCCCGAATGCAACGCGTATTATGCCCGTTTGCAACGCGTATAAAACCCGTATGCAACGCGTATAAAGCCCGTTTGCAACGCGTATTATGCCCGTATGCAACGCGTATGATGCCCGTATGCAACGCATATAAAGCCCGTATGCGACGCGTTTTATTCCCGTTTGCAACGCGTATTATGACCGTATGCGACGCGTATCATTCCCGTTTGCAACGCGTATGATGCCCGTATGAAACGCATATAAAGCCCGTATGCGACGCGTTTTATTCCCGTTTGCAACGCGTATTATGACCGTATGCAACGCGTATTATGACCGTATGCAACGCGTATGATGCCCGTATGCTACGCGTATCATTCCCGTTTGCAACGCGTATGATGCCCGTATGCAACGCGTATAAAGCCCGTATGCAACGCGTATGATGCCCGTATGCAACGCATATTAAGCCCGTATGCGACGCGTTTTATTCCCGTTTGCAACGCGTATTATGACCGTATGCGACGCGTATCATTCCCGTTTGCAACGCATATGATGCCCGTATGCAACGCGTATAAAGCCCGTATGCAACGCGTATAAAGCCCGTATACAACGCGTATAAAGCCCGTATGCAACGCGTATAAAGCCCGTATGCAACGCGAATAATGCCCGTATGCAACGCGTATGATGCCCGTATGCAACGCGTATTATGCCCGTATGCAACGCGTATGATGCCCGTATGCAACGCGTATGCAACGCGTATGATGCCCGTATGCAACGCATATAAAGCCCGTATGCGACGCGTTTTATTCCCGTTTGCAACGCGTATTATGCCCGTATGCAACGCGTATTATGCCCGTATGCAACGCGTATGATGCCCGTATGCAACGCATATAAAGCCCGTATGCGACGCGTTTTATTCCCGTTTGCAACGCGTATCATTCCCGTTTTCAACGCGTATGATGCCCGAATGCAACGCGTTTGATGCCCGTATGCAACGCGTTTGATGCCCGTATGCAACGCGTATAAAGCCCGTATGCAACGCGTATATAACCTGTATGCAACGCGTATAAAGCCCGAATGCAACGCGTATTATGCCCGTTTGCAACGCGTATAAAACCCGTATGCAACGCGTATAAAGCCCGTTTGCAACGCGTATTATGCCCGTATGCAACGCGTATGCAACGCGTAGGATGCCCGTATGCAACGCATATAAAGCCCGTATGCGACGCGTTTTATTCCCGTTTGCAACGCGTATTATGACCGTATGCGACGCGTATCATTCCCGTTTGCAACGCGTATTATGCCCGTATGCAACGCGTTTGATGCCCGTATGCAACGCGTGTAAAGCCCGTATGCAACGCGAATAATGCCCGTATGCAACGCGTATAAAGCCCGTATGCAACGCGTATAAAGCCAGTATGCAACGCGTATAAAGCCCATATGCAACGCGTATGATGCCCGTATGCAACGCATATAAAGCCCGTATGCGACGCGTTTTATTCCCGTTTGCAACGCGTATTATGACCGTATGCAACGCGTATGATGCCCGTATGCAACGCATATAAAGCCCGTATGCGACGCGTTTTATTCCCGTTTGCAACGCGTATTATGACCTTATGCGACGCGTATCATTCCCGTTTGCAACGCGAATAATGCCCGTATGCAACGCGTATGATGCCCGTATGCAACGCGTATGATGCATGTATGCAACGCGTATTATGCCCGTTTGCAACGCGTATTATGCCCGTATGCAACGCGTATGATGCCCGTATGCAACGCGTATAAAGCCCGTAAGCAACGCGTATAAAGCCCGTATGCAACGCGTAGTATGCACGTTTGCAACGCGTATTTTGTCCGTATGCAACGCGTATGCAACGCATATGATGCCCGTATGCAACGCATATAAAGCCCGTATGCGACGCGTTTTATTCCCGTTTGCAACGCTTATTATGACCGTATGCGACGCGTATCATTCCCGTTTGCAACGCGTATGATGCCCGTATGCAACGTGTTTGATGCCCGTATGCAAGGCGTATAAAGCCCGTATTCAACGCGTATCATGCCCGTATGCGACGCGTACAAAGCCCGTATGCAACGCGTATGATGCCCGTATGCGACGCGTATCATTCCCGTTTTCAACGCGTATTATGCCCGTATGCAACGCGTATTATGCCCGCATGCAACGCGTATGATGCCCGTATGCAACGCGTATGATGCCCGTATGCAACGCATATGATGCCCGTATGCAACGCATTTGATGCCCGTATGCAACATATATAAAGCCCGTATGCAAGGCATATAAAGCCCGTATGCAAGGCGTATAAAGCCCGTATGCAACGTGTATGATGCCCGTATGCAACGCGTATAAAGCCCGTATGCAACGCGTATAAAGCCCGTATGCAACGCGTATAAAGCCCGTATGCAACGCGTATTATGCCCGTATGCAACGCGTATAAAGCCCGTATGCGACGCGTATTATTCCCGTTTGCAACGCGTATGATGCCCGTGTGCAACGCGTATGATGCCCGTATGCGACACGTTGATGCCAGTATGCAACGCGTATTATGCCAGTATGCAACGCGTATTATGCCCATATGCAATGCGAATGATACCCGTATGCAACGCGTATAAACCCCGTATGCAACGCGTATGATGCCCGTATGCAACGCGTATAAAGCCAGTATGCAACGCGTATGATGCCCGTATGCGACGCGTATCATTCCCGTTTGCAACGCGTATGATGCCTGTATGCAACGCGTATTATGCCCGTTTGCAACGCTTATTATGCCCGTATGCAACGCGTATGATGCCCGTATGCAACGCGTATAAAGCCCGTAAGCAACGCGTATAAAGCCCGTATGCAACGCGTGTGTTGCCCGTATGCAATGCGTATAAAGCCCGTATGCAACGCGTAGTATGCCCGTTTGCAACGCGTATTATGCCCGTTTGCAACGCGTATAAAGCCCGTATGCAACGCATAGTATGCCCGTTTGCAACGCGTATTATGTCCGTATGCAACGCCTATGCAACGCGTATGATGCCCGTATGAAACGCATATAAAGCCCGTATGCGACGCGTTTTATTCCCGTTTGCAACGCGTATTATGACCGTATGCAACGCGTATTATGACCGTATGCAACGCGTATGATGCCCGTATGCAACGCATATAAAGCCCGGATGCGACGCGTTTTATTCCCGTATGCAACGCGTATGATGCCCGTATGCTACGCGTATCATTCCCGTTTGCAACGCGTATGATGCCCGTATGCTACGCGTATCATTCCCGTTTGCAACGCGTATGATGCCCGTATGCAACGCGTATAAAGCCCGTATGCAACGCGTATGATGCCCGTATGCAACGCATATTAAGCCCGTATGCGACGCGTTTTATTCCCGTTTGCAACGCGTATTATTACCGTATGCGACGCGTATCATTCCCGTTTGCAACGCATATGATGCCCGTATGCAACGCGTATAAAGCCCGTATGCAACGCGTATAAAGCCCGTATGCAACGCGTATAAAGCCCGTATACAACGCGTATAAAGCCCGTATGCAACGCGAATAATGCCCGTATGCAACGCGTATGATGCCCGTATGCAACGCGTATTATGCCCGTATGCAACGCGTATGATGCCCGTATGCAACGCATATAAAGCCCGTATGCGACGCGTTTTATTCCCGTTTGCAACGCGTATCATTCCCGTTTTCAACGCGTATGATGCCCGAATGCAACGCGTTTGATGCCCGTATGCAACGCGTTTGATGCCCGTATGCAACGCGTATAAAGCCCGTATGCAACGCGTATATAACCTGTATGCAACGCGTATAAAGCCCGAATGCAACGCGTATTATGCCCGTTTGCAACGCGTATAAAACCCGTATGCAACGCGTATAAAGCCCGTTTGCAACGCGTATTATGCCCGTATGCAACGCGTATGCAACGCGTATGATGCCCGTATGCAACGCATATAAAGCCCGTATGCGACGCGTTTTATTCCCGTTTGCAACGCGTATTATGACCGTATGCGACGCGTATCATTCCCGTTTGCAACGCGTATGATGCCCGTATGAAACGCATATAAAGCCCGTATGCGACGCGTTTTATTCCCGTTTGCAACGCGTATTATGACCGTATGCAACGCGTATTATGACCGTATGCAACGCGTATGATGCCCGTATGCAACGCATATAAAGCCCGGATGCGACGCGTTTTATTCCCGTATGCAACGCGTATGATGCCCGTATGCCACGCGTATCATTCCCGTTTGCAACGCGTATGATGCCCGTATGCAACGCGTATAAAGCCCGTATGCAACGCGTATGATGCCCGTATGCAACGCATATTAAGCCCGTATGCGACGCGTTTTATTCCCGTTTGCAACGCGTATTATGACCGTATGCGACGCGTATCATTCCCGTTTGCAACGCATATGATGCCCGTATGCAACGCGTATAAAGCCCGTATGCAACGCGTATAAAGCCCGTATACAACGCGTATAAAGCCCGTAAGCAACGCGTATAAAGCCCGTATGCAACGCGAATAATGCCCGTATGCAACGCGTATGATGCCCGTATGCAACGCGTATTATGCCCGTATGCAACGCGTATGATGCCCGTATGCAACGCGTATGATGCCCGTATGCAACGCATATAAAGCCCGTATGCGACGCGTTTTATTCCCGTTTGCAACGCGTATTATGCCCGTATGCAACGCGTATTATGCCCGTTTGCAACGCGTATGATGCCCGTATGCAACGCATATAAAGCCCGTATGCGACGCGTTTTATTCCCGTTTGCAACGCGTATCATTCCCGTTTTCAACGCGTATGATGCCCGAATGCAACGCGTTTGATGCCCGTATGCAACGCGTTTGATGCCCGTATGCAACGCGTATAAAGCCCGTATGCAACGCGTATATAACCTGTATGCAACGCGTATAAAGCCCGAATGCAACGCGTATTATGCCCGTTTGCAACGCGTATAAAACCCGTATGCAACGCGTATAAAGCCCGTTTGCAACGCGTATTATGCCCGTATGCAACGCGTATGCAACGCGTATGATGCCCGTATGCAACGCATATAAAGCCCGTATGCGACGCGTTTTATTCCCGTTTGCAACGCGTATTATGACCGTATGCGACGCGTATCATTCCCGTTTGCAACGCGTATTATGCCCGTATGCAACGCGTTTGATGCCCGTATGCAACGCGTGTAAAGTCCGTATGCAACGCGAATAATGCCCGTATGCAACGCGTATAAAGCCCGTATGCAACGCGTATAAAGCCAGTATGCAACGCGTATAAAGCCCATATGCAACGCGTATGATGCCCGTATGCAACGCATATAAAGCCCGTATGCGACGCGTATCATTCCCGTTTGCAACGCGTATTATGACCGTATGCAACGCGTATGATGCCCGTATGCAACGCGTATGATGCATGTATGCAACGCGTATTATGCCCGTTTGCAACGCGTATTATGCCCGTATGCAACGCGTATGATGCCCGTATGCAACGCGTATAAAGCCCGTAAGCAACGCGTATAAAGTCCGTATGCAACGCGTAGTATGCACGTTTGCAACGCATATTTTGTCCGTATGCAACGCATATGATGCCCGTATGCAACGCATATAAAGCCCGTATGCGACGCGTTTTATTCCCGTTTGCAACGCTTATTATGACCGTATGCGACGCGTATCATTCCCGTTTGCAACGCGTATGATGCCCGTATGCAACGTGTTTGATGCCCGTATGCAAGGCGTATAAAGCCCGTATTCAACGCGTATCATGCCCGTATGCGACGCGTACAAAGCCCGTATGCAACGCGTATGATGCCCGTATGCGACGCGTATCATTCCCGTTTGCAACGCGTATTATGCCCGTATGCAACGCGTATTATGCCCGCATGCAACGCGTATGATGCCCGTATGCAACGCGTATGATGCCCGTATGCAACGCATATGATGCCCGTATGCAACGCATTTGATGCCCGTATGCAACATATATAAAGTCCGTATGCAAGGCGTATAAAGCCCGTATGCAAGGCGTATAAAGCCCGTATGCAACGTGTATGATGCCCGTATGCAACGCGTATAAAGCCCGTATGCAACGCGTATAAAGCCCGTATGCAACGCGTATAAAGCCCGTATGCAACGCGTATTATGCCCGTATGCAACGCGTATAAAGCACGTATGCGACGCGTATTATTCCCGTTTGCAACGCGTATGATGCCCGTGTGCAACGCGTATGATGCCCGTATGCGACACGTTGATGCCAGTATGCAACGCGTATTATGCCAGTATGCAACGCGTATTATGCCCATATGCAATGCGAATGATACCCGTATGCAACGCGTATAAACCCCGTATGCAACGCGTATGATGCCCGTATGCAACGCGTATAAAGCCAGTATGCAACGCGTATGATGCCCGTATGCGACGCGTATCATTCCCGTTTGCAACGCGTATGATGCCTGTATGCAACGCGTATTATGCCCGTTTGCAACGCTTATTATGCCCGTATGCAACGCGTATGATGCCCGTATGCAACGCGTATAAAGCCCGTAAGCAACGCGTATAAAGCCCGTATGCAACGCGTGTGTTGCCCGTATGCAATGCGTATAAAGCCCGTATGCAACGCGTAGTATGCCCGTTTGCAACGCGTATTATGCCCGTTTGCAACGCGTATAAAGCCCGTATGCAACGCATAGTATGCCCGTTTGCAACGCGTATTATGTCCGTATGCAACGCCTATGCAACGCGTATGATGCCCGTATGAAACGCATATAAAGCCCGTATGCGACGCGTTTTATTCCCGTTTGCAACGCGTATTATGACCGTATGCAACGCGTATGATGCCCGTATGCAACGCATATAAAGCCCGGATGCGACGCGTTTTATTCCCGTATGCAACGCGTATGATGCCCGTATGCTACGCGTAACATTCCCGTTTGCAACGCGTATGATGCCCGTATGCAACGCGTATAAAGCCCGTATGCAACGCGTATGATGCCCGTATGCAACGCATATTAAGCCCGTATGCGACGCGTTTTATTCCCGTTTGCAACGCGTATTATGACCGTATGCGACGCGTATCATTCCCGTTTGCAACGCATATGATGCCCGTATGCAACGCGTATAAAGCCCGTATGCAACGCGTATAAAGCCCGTATGCAACGCGAATAATGCCCGTATGCAACGCGTATGATGCCCGTATGCAACGCGTATTATGCCCGTATGCAACGCGTATGATGCCCGTATGCAACGCATATAAAGCCCGTATGCGACGCGTTTTATTCCCGTTTGCAACGCGTATCATTCCCGTTTTCAACGCGTATGATGCCCGAATGCAACGCGTTTGATGCCCATATGCAACGCGTTTGATGCCCGTATGCAACGCGTATAAAGCCCGTATGCAACGCGTATATAACCTGTATGCAACGCGTATAAAGCCCGAATGCAACGCGTATTATGCCCGTTTGCAACGCGTATAAAACCCGTATGCAACGCGTATAAAGCCCGTTTGCAACGCGTATTATGCCCGTATGCAACGCGTATGCAACGCGTATGATGCCCGTATGCAACGCATATAAAGCCCGTATGCGACGCGTTTTATTCCCGTTTGCAACGCGTATTATGACCGTATGCGACGCGTATCATTCCCGTTTGCAACGCGTATGATGCCCGTATGAAACGCATATAAAGCCCGTATGCGACGCGTTTTATTCCCGTTTGCAACGCGTATTATGACCGTATGCAACGCGTATGATGCCCGTATGCAACGCGTATGATGCCCGAATGCAACGCGTTTGATGCCCATATGCAACGCGTTTGATGCCCGTATGCAACGCGTATAAAGCCCGTATGCAACGCGTATATAACCTGTATGCAACGCGTATAAAGCCCGAATGCAACGCGTATTATGCCCGTTTGCAACGCGTATAAAACCCGTATGCAACGCGTATAAAGCCCGTTTGCAACGCGTATTATGCCCGTATGCAACGCGTATGATGCCCGTATGCAACGCATATAAAGCCCGTATGCGACGCGTTTTATTCCCGTTTGCAACGCGTATTATGACCGTATGCGACGCGTATCATTCCCGTTTGCAACGCGTATGATGCCCGTATGAAACGCATATAAAGCCCGTATGCGACGCGTTTTATTCCCGTTTGCAACGCGTATTATGACCGTATGCAACGCGTATGATGCCCGTATGCAACGCATATAAAGCCCGGATGCGACGCGTTTTATTCCCGTATGCAACGCGTAATGCAACGCGTATGATGCCCGTATGCTACGCGTATCATTCCCGTTTGCAACGCGTATGATGCCCGTATGCAACGCGTATAAAGCCCGTATGCAACGCGTATGATGCCCGTATGCAACGCATATTAAGCCCGTATGCGACGCGTTTTATTCCCGTTTGCAACGCGTATTATGACCGTATGCGACGCGTATCATTCCCGTTTGCAACGCATATGATGCCCGTATGCAACGCGTATAAAGCCCGTATGCAACGCGTATAAAGCCCGTATACAACGCGTATAAAGCCCGTAAGCAACGCGTATAAAGCCCGTATGCAACGCTTATAAAGCCCGTATGCAACGCGAATAATGCCCGTATGCAACGCGTATTATGCCCGTATGCAACGCGTATGATGCCCGTATGCATCGCGTATGCAACGCGTATGATGCCCGTATGCAACGCATATAAAGCCCGTATGCGACGCGTTTTATTCCCGTTTGCAACGCGTATTATGCCCGTATGCAACGCGTATTATGCCCGTATGCAACGCGTATGATGCCCGTATGCAACGCATATAAAGCCCGTATGCGACGCGTTTTATTCCCGTTTGCAACGCGTATCATTCCCGTTTTCAACGCGTATGATGCCCGAATGCAACGCGTATGATGCCCGTATGCAACGCGTATTATGCCCGTATGCAACGCGTATGATGCCCGTATGCAACGCATATAAAGCCCGTATGCGACGCGTTTTATTCCCGTTTGCAACGCGTATCATTCCCGTTTTCAACGCGTATGATGCCCGAATGCAACGCGTTTGATGCCCATATGCAACGCGTTTGATGCCCGTATGCAACGCGTATAAAGCCCGTATGCAACGCGTATATAACCTGTATGCAACGCGTATAAAGCCCGAATGCAACGCGTATTATGCCCGTTTGCAACGCGTATAAAACCCGTATGCAACGCGTATAAAGCCCGTTTGCAACGCGTATTATGCCCGTATGCAACGCGTATGCAACGCGTATGATGCCCGTATGCAACGCATATAAAGCCCGTATGCGACGCGTTTTATTCCCGTTTGCAACGCGTATTATGACCGTATGCGACGCGTATCATTCCCGTTTGCAACGCGTATGATGCCCGTATGAAACGCATATAAAGCCCGTATGCGACGCGTTTTATTCCCGTTTGCAACGCGTATTATGACCGTATGCAACGCGTATGATGCCCGTATGCAACGCGTATGATGCCCGAATGCAACGCGTTTGATGCCCATATGCAACGCGTTTGATGCCCGTATGCAACGCGTATAAAGCCCGTATGCAACGCGTATATAACCTGTATGCAACGCGTATAAAGCCCGAATGCAACGCGTATTATGCCCGTTTGCAACGCGTATAAAACCCGTATGCAACGCGTATAAAGCCCGTTTGCAACGCGTATTATGCCCGTATGCAACGCGTATGATGCCCGTATGCAACGCATATAAAGCCCGTATGCGACGCGTTTTATTCCCGTTTGCAACGCGTATTATGACCGTATGCGACGCGTATCATTCCCGTTTGCAACGCGTATGATGCCCGTATGAAACGCATATAAAGCCCGTATGCGACGCGTTTTATTCCCGTTTGCAACGCGTATTATGACCGTATGCAACGCGTATTATGACCGTATGCAACGCGTATGATGCCCGTATGCAACGCATATAAAGCCCGGATGCGACGCGTTTTATTCCCGTATGCAACGCGTAATGCAACGCGTATGATGCCCGTATGCTACGCGTATCATTCCCGTTTGCAACGCGTATGATGCCCGTATGCAACGCGTATAAAGCCCGTATGCAACGCGTATGATGCCCGTATGCAACGCATATTAAGCCCGTATGCGACGCGTTTTATTCCCGTTTGCAACGCGTATTATGACCGTATGCGACGCGTATCATTCCCGTTTGCAACGCATATGATGCCCGTATGCAACGCGTATAAAGCCCGTATGCAACGCGTATAAAGCCCGTATACAACGCGTATAAAGCCCGTAAGCAACGCGTATAAAGCCCGTATGCAACGCTTATAAAGCCCGTATGCAACGCGAATAATGCCCGTATGCAACGCGTATTATGCCCGTATGCAACGCGTATGATGCCCGTATGCATCGCGTATGCAACGCGTATGATGCCCGTATGCAACGCATATAAAGCCCGTATGCGACGCGTTTTATTCCCGTTTGCAACGCGTATTATGCCCGTATGCAACGCGTATTATGCCCGTATGCAACGCGTATGATGCCCGTATGCAACGCATATAAAGCCCGTATGCGACGCGTTTTATTCCCGTTTGCAACGCGTATCATTCCCGTTTTCAACGCGTATGATGCCCGAATGCAACGCGTTAGATGCCCGTATGCAACGCGTTTGATGCCCGTATGCAACGCGTATAAAGCCCGTATGCAACGCGTATATAACCTGTATGCAACGCGTATAAAGCCCGAATGCAACGCGTATTATGCCCGTTTGCAACGCGTATAAAACCCGTATGCAACGCGTATAAAGCCCGTTTGTAACGCGTATTATGCCCGTATGCAACGCGTATGCAACGCGTATGATGCCCGTATGCAACGCATATAAAGCCCGTATGCGACGCGTTTTATTCCCGTTTGCAACGCGTATTATGACCGTATGCGACGCGTATCATTCCCGTTTGCAACGCGTATTATGCCCGTATGCAACGCGTTTGATGCCCGTATGCAACGCGTGTAAAGCCCGTATGCAACGCGAATAATGCCCGTATGCAACGCGTATAAAGCCCGTATGCAACGCGTATAAAGCCAGTATGCAACGCGTATAAAGCCCATATGCAACGCGTATGATGCCCGTATGCAACGCGTATGATGCCCGTATGCAACGCATATAAAGCCCGTATGCGACGCGTTTTATTCCCGTTTGCAACGCGTATTATGACCGTATGCAACGCGTATGATGCCCGTATGCAACGCATATAAAGCCCGTATGCGACGCGTTTTATTCCCGTTTGCAACGCGAATAATGCCCGTATGCAACGCGTATGATGCCCGTATGCAACGCGTATGATGCATGTATGCAACGCGTTTTATGCCCGTGTGCAACGCGTATTATGCCCGTATGCAACGCGTATGATGCCCGTATGCAACGCGTATAAAGCCCGTAAGCAACGCGTATAAAGCCCGTATGCAACGCGTAGTATGCACGTTTGCAACGCGTATTTTGTCCGTATGCAACGCGTATGCAACGCATATGATGCCCGTATGCAACGCATATAAAGCCCGTATGCGACGCGTTTTATTCCCGTTTGCAACGCTTATTATGACCGTATGCGACGCGTATCATTCCCGTTTGCAACGTGTATGATGCCCGTATGCAACGTGTTTGATGCCCGTATGCAACGTGTATAAAGCCCGTATGCAACGCGTTCAATGCCCGTATGCAACGCGTATTATGCCCGTTTGCAACGCGTATAAAGCCCGTATGCAACGCGAATAATGCCCGTATGCAACGCGTATGATGCCCGTATGCAACGCGTATGATGCCTGTATGCAACGCGTATTATGCCCGTTTGCAACGCGTATTATGCCCGTATGCAACGCGTATGATGCCCGTATGCAACGCATATAAAGCCCGTATGCGACGCGTTTTATTCCCGTTTGCAACGCGTATCATTCCCGTTTTCAACGCGTATGATGCCCGAATGCAACGCGTTTGATGCCCGTATGCAACGCGTTTGATGTTCGTATGCAACGCGTATAAAGCCCGTATGCGACGCGTATCATTCCCGTTTGCAACGCGAATAATGCCCGTATGCAACGCATATAAAGCCCGTATGCGACGCGTATCATTCCCGTTTGCAACGCGTATTATGACCGTATGCAACGCGTATGATGCCCGTATGCAACGCGTATGATGCATGTATGCAACGCGTATTATGCCCGTTTGCAACGCGTATTATGCCCGTATGCAACGCGTATGATGCCCGTATGCAACGCGTATAAAGCCCGTAAGCAACGCGTATAAAGCCCGTATGCAACGCGAATAATGCCCGTATGCAACGCGTATGATGCCCGTATGCAACGCGTATTATGCCCGTATGCAACGCGTATGATGCCCGTATGCAACGCGTATGATGCCCGTATGCAACGCATATAAAGCCCGTATGCGACGCGTTTTATTCCCGTTTGCAACGCGTATTATGCCCGTATGCAACGCGTATTATGCCCGTTTGCAACGCGTATGATGCCCGTATGCAACGCATATAAAGCCCGTATGCGACGCGTTTTATTCCCGTTTGCAACGCGTATCATTCCCGTTTTCAACGCGTATGATGCCCGAATGCAACGCGTTTGATGCCCGTATGCAACGCGTTTGATGCCCGTATGCAACGCGTATAAAGCCCGTATGCAACGCGTATATAACCTGTATGCAACGCGTATAAAGCCCGAATGCAACGCGTATTATGCCCGTTTGCAACGCGTATAAAACCCGTATGCAACGCGTATAAAGCCCGTTTGCAACGCGTATTATGCCCGTATGCAACGCGTATGCAACGCGTATGATGCCCGTATGCAACGCATATAAAGCCCGTATGCGACGCGTTTTATTCCCGTTTGCAACGCGTATTATGACCGTATGCGACGCGTATCATTCCCGTTTGCAACGCGTATTATGCCCGTATGCAACGCGTTTGATGCCCGTATGCAACGCGTGTAAAGTCCGTATGCAACGCGAATAATGCCCGTATGCAACGCGTATAAAGCCCGTATGCAACGCGTATAAAGCCAGTATGCAACGCGTATAAAGCCCATATGCAACGCGTATGATGCCCGTATGCAACGCATATAAAGCCCGTATGCGACGCGTATCATTCCCGTTTGCAACGCGTATTATGACCGTATGCAACGCGTATGATGCCCGTATGCAACGCGTATGATGCATGTATGCAACGCGTATTATGCCCGTTTGCAACGCGTATTATGCCCGTATGCAACGCGTATGATGCCCGTATGCAACGCGTATAAAGCCCGTAAGCAACGCGTATAAAGTCCGTATGCAACGCGTAGTATGCACGTTTGCAACGCATATTTTGTCCGTATGCAACGCATATGATGCCCGTATGCAACGCATATAAAGCCCGTATGCGACGCGTTTTATTCCCGTTTGCAACGCTTATTATGACCGTATGCGACGCGTATCATTCCCGTTTGCAACGCGTATGATGCCCGTATGCAACGTGTTTGATGCCCGTATGCAAGGCGTATAAAGCCCGTATTCAACGCGTATCATGCCCGTATGCGACGCGTACAAAGCCCGTATGCAACGCGTATGATGCCCGTATGCGACGCGTATCATTCCCGTTTGCAACGCGTATTATGCCCGTATGCAACGCGTATTATGCCCGCATGCAACGCGTATGATGCCCGTATGCAACGCGTATGATGCCCGTATGCAACGCATATGATGCCCGTATGCAACGCATTTGATGCCCGTATGCAACATATATAAAGTCCGTATGCAAGGCGTATAAAGCCCGTATGCAAGGCGTATAAAGCCCGTATGCAACGTGTATGATGCCCGTATGCAACGCGTATAAAGCCCGTATGCAACGCGTATAAAGCCCGTATGCAACGCGTATAAAGCCCGTATGCAACGCGTATTATGCCCGTATGCAACGCGTATAAAGCACGTATGCGACGCGTATTATTCCCGTTTGCAACGCGTATGATGCCCGTGTGCAACGCGTATGATGCCCGTATGCGACACGTTGATGCCAGTATGCAACGCGTATTATGCCAGTATGCAACGCGTATTATGCCCATATGCAATGCGAATGATACCCGTATGCAACGCGTATAAACCCCGTATGCAACGCGTATGATGCCCGTATGCAACGCGTATAAAGCCAGTATGCAACGCGTATGATGCCCGTATGCGACGCGTATCATTCCCGTTTGCAACGCGTATGATGCCTGTATGCAACGCGTATTATGCCCGTTTGCAACGCTTATTATGCCCGTATGCAACGCGTATGATGCCCGTATGCAACGCGTATAAAGCCCGTAAGCAACGCGTATAAAGCCCGTATGCAACGCGTGTGTTGCCCGTATGCAATGCGTATAAAGCCCGTATGCAACGCGTAGTATGCCCGTTTGCAACGCGTATTATGCCCGTTTGCAACGCGTATAAAGCCCGTATGCAACGCATAGTATGCCCGTTTGCAACGCGTATTATGTCCGTATGCAACGCCTATGCAACGCGTATGATGCCCGTATGAAACGCATATAAAGCCCGTATGCGACGCGTTTTATTCCCGTTTGCAACGCGTATTATGACCGTATGCAACGCGTATGATGCCCGTATGCAACGCATATAAAGCCCGGATGCGACGCGTTTTATTCCCGTATGCAACGCGTATGATGCCCGTATGCTACGCGTAACATTCCCGTTTGCAACGCGTATGATGCCCGTATGCAACGCGTATAAAGCCCGTATGCAACGCGTATGATGCCCGTATGCAACGCATATTAAGCCCGTATGCGACGCGTTTTATTCCCGTTTGCAACGCGTATTATGACCGTATGCGACGCGTATCATTCCCGTTTGCAACGCATATGATGCCCGTATGCAACGCGTATAAAGCCCGTATGCAACGCGTATAAAGCCCGTATGCAACGCGAATAATGCCCGTATGCAACGCGTATGATGCCCGTATGCAACGCGTATTATGCCCGTATGCAACGCGTATGATGCCCGTATGCAACGCATATAAAGCCCGTATGCGACGCGTTTTATTCCCGTTTGCAACGCGTATCATTCCCGTTTTCAACGCGTATGATGCCCGAATGCAACGCGTTTGATGCCCATATGCAACGCGTTTGATGCCCGTATGCAACGCGTATAAAGCCCGTATGCAACGCGTATATAACCTGTATGCAACGCGTATAAAGCCCGAATGCAACGCGTATTATGCCCGTTTGCAACGCGTATAAAACCCGTATGCAACGCGTATAAAGCCCGTTTGCAACGCGTATTATGCCCGTATGCAACGCGTATGCAACGCGTATGATGCCCGTATGCAACGCATATAAAGCCCGTATGCGACGCGTTTTATTCCCGTTTGCAACGCGTATTATGACCGTATGCGACGCGTATCATTCCCGTTTGCAACGCGTATGATGCCCGTATGAAACGCATATAAAGCCCGTATGCGACGCGTTTTATTCCCGTTTGCAACGCGTATTATGACCGTATGCAACGCGTATGATGCCCGTATGCAACGCGTATGATGCCCGAATGCAACGCGTTTGATGCCCATATGCAACGCGTTTGATGCCCGTATGCAACGCGTATAAAGCCCGTATGCAACGCGTATATAACCTGTATGCAACGCGTATAAAGCCCGAATGCAACGCGTATTATGCCCGTTTGCAACGCGTATAAAACCCGTATGCAACGCGTATAAAGCCCGTTTGCAACGCGTATTATGCCCGTATGCAACGCGTATGATGCCCGTATGCAACGCATATAAAGCCCGTATGCGACGCGTTTTATTCCCGTTTGCAACGCGTATTATGACCGTATGCGACGCGTATCATTCCCGTTTGCAACGCGTATGATGCCCGTATGAAACGCATATAAAGCCCGTATGCGACGCGTTTTATTCCCGTTTGCAACGCGTATTATGACCGTATGCAACGCGTATGATGCCCGTATGCAACGCATATAAAGCCCGGATGCGACGCGTTTTATTCCCGTATGCAACGCGTAATGCAACGCGTATGATGCCCGTATGCTACGCGTATCATTCCCGTTTGCAACGCGTATGATGCCCGTATGCAACGCGTATAAAGCCCGTATGCAACGCGTATGATGCCCGTATGCAACGCATATTAAGCCCGTATGCGACGCGTTTTATTCCCGTTTGCAACGCGTATTATGACCGTATGCGACGCGTATCATTCCCGTTTGCAACGCATATGATGCCCGTATGCAACGCGTATAAAGCCCGTATGCAACGCGTATAAAGCCCGTATACAACGCGTATAAAGCCCGTAAGCAACGCGTATAAAGCCCGTATGCAACGCTTATAAAGCCCGTATGCAACGCGAATAATGCCCGTATGCAACGCGTATTATGCCCGTATGCAACGCGTATGATGCCCGTATGCATCGCGTATGCAACGCGTATGATGCCCGTATGCAACGCATATAAAGCCCGTATGCGACGCGTTTTATTCCCGTTTGCAACGCGTATTATGCCCGTATGCAACGCGTATTATGCCCGTATGCAACGCGTATGATGCCCGTATGCAACGCATATAAAGCCCGTATGCGACGCGTTTTATTCCCGTTTGCAACGCGTATCATTCCCGTTTTCAACGCGTATGATGCCCGAATGCAACGCGTATGATGCCCGTATGCAACGCGTATTATGCCCGTATGCAACGCGTATGATGCCCGTATGCAACGCATATAAAGCCCGTATGCGACGCGTTTTATTCCCGTTTGCAACGCGTATCATTCCCGTTTTCAACGCGTATGATGCCCGAATGCAACGCGTTTGATGCCCATATGCAACGCGTTTGATGCCCGTATGCAACGCGTATAAAGCCCGTATGCAACGCGTATATAACCTGTATGCAACGCGTATAAAGCCCGAATGCAACGCGTATTATGCCCGTTTGCAACGCGTATAAAACCCGTATGCAACGCGTATAAAGCCCGTTTGCAACGCGTATTATGCCCGTATGCAACGCGTATGCAACGCGTATGATGCCCGTATGCAACGCATATAAAGCCCGTATGCGACGCGTTTTATTCCCGTTTGCAACGCGTATTATGACCGTATGCGACGCGTATCATTCCCGTTTGCAACGCGTATGATGCCCGTATGAAACGCATATAAAGCCCGTATGCGACGCGTTTTATTCCCGTTTGCAACGCGTATTATGACCGTATGCAACGCGTATGATGCCCGTATGCAACGCGTATGATGCCCGAATGCAACGCGTTTGATGCCCATATGCAACGCGTTTGATGCCCGTATGCAACGCGTATAAAGCCCGTATGCAACGCGTATATAACCTGTATGCAACGCGTATAAAGCCCGAATGCAACGCGTATTATGCCCGTTTGCAACGCGTATAAAACCCGTATGCAACGCGTATAAAGCCCGTTTGCAACGCGTATTATGCCCGTATGCAACGCGTATGATGCCCGTATGCAACGCATATAAAGCCCGTATGCGACGCGTTTTATTCCCGTTTGCAACGCGTATTATGACCGTATGCGACGCGTATCATTCCCGTTTGCAACGCGTATGATGCCCGTATGAAACGCATATAAAGCCCGTATGCGACGCGTTTTATTCCCGTTTGCAACGCGTATTATGACCGTATGCAACGCGTATTATGACCGTATGCAACGCGTATGATGCCCGTATGCAACGCATATAAAGCCCGGATGCGACGCGTTTTATTCCCGTATGCAACGCGTAATGCAACGCGTATGATGCCCGTATGCTACGCGTATCATTCCCGTTTGCAACGCGTATGATGCCCGTATGCAACGCGTATAAAGCCCGTATGCAACGCGTATGATGCCCGTATGCAACGCATATTAAGCCCGTATGCGACGCGTTTTATTCCCGTTTGCAACGCGTATTATGACCGTATGCGACGCGTATCATTCCCGTTTGCAACGCATATGATGCCCGTATGCAACGCGTATAAAGCCCGTATGCAACGCGT
Source organism: Asteroscopus sphinx (assembly GCA_949699075.1). Taxonomy (NCBI): domain Eukaryota; kingdom Metazoa; phylum Arthropoda; class Insecta; order Lepidoptera; family Noctuidae; genus Asteroscopus; species Asteroscopus sphinx. The sequence continues at coordinate 5,972,647 of OX453032.1, forward strand.
ATAAAGCCCGTATACAACGCGTATAAAGCCCGTAAGCAACGCGTATAAAGCCCGTATGCAACGCTTATAAAGCCCGTATGCAACGCGAATAATGCCCGTATGCAACGCGTATTATGCCCGTATGCAACGCGTATGATGCCCGTATGCATCGCGTATGCAACGCGTATGATGCCCGTATGCAACGCATATAAAGCCCGTATGCGACGCGTTTTATTCCCGTTTGCAACGCGTATTATGCCCGTATGCAACGCGTATTATGCCCGTATGCAACGCGTATGATGCCCGTATGCAACGCATATAAAGCCCGTATGCGACGCGTTTTATTCCCGTTTGCAACGCGTATCATTCCCGTTTTCAACGCGTATGATGCCCGAATGCAACGCGTTAGATGCCCGTATGCAACGCGTTTGATGCCCGTATGCAACGCGTATAAAGCCCGTATGCAACGCGTATATAACCTGTATGCAACGCGTATAAAGCCCGAATGCAACGCGTATTATGCCCGTTTGCAACGCGTATAAAACCCGTATGCAACGCGTATAAAGCCCGTTTGTAACGCGTATTATGCCCGTATGCAACGCGTATGCAACGCGTATGATGCCCGTATGCAACGCATATAAAGCCCGTATGCGACGCGTTTTATTCCCGTTTGCAACGCGTATTATGACCGTATGCGACGCGTATCATTCCCGTTTGCAACGCGTATTATGCCCGTATGCAACGCGTTTGATGCCCGTATGCAACGCGTGTAAAGCCCGTATGCAACGCGAATAATGCCCGTATGCAACGCGTATAAAGCCCGTATGCAACGCGTATAAAGCCAGTATGCAACGCGTATAAAGCCCATATGCAACGCGTATGATGCCCGTATGCAACGCGTATGATGCCCGTATGCAACGCATATAAAGCCCGTATGCGACGCGTTTTATTCCCGTTTGCAACGCGTATTATGACCGTATGCAACGCGTATGATGCCCGTATGCAACGCATATAAAGCCCGTATGCGACGCGTTTTATTCCCGTTTGCAACGCGAATAATGCCCGTATGCAACGCGTATGATGCCCGTATGCAACGCGTATGATGCATGTATGCAACGCGTTTTATGCCCGTGTGCAACGCGTATTATGCCCGTATGCAACGCGTATGATGCCCGTATGCAACGCGTATAAAGCCCGTAAGCAACGCGTATAAAGCCCGTATGCAACGCGTAGTATGCACGTTTGCAACGCGTATTTTGTCCGTATGCAACGCGTATGCAACGCATATGATGCCCGTATGCAACGCATATAAAGCCCGTATGCGACGCGTTTTATTCCCGTTTGCAACGCTTATTATGACCGTATGCGACGCGTATCATTCCCGTTTGCAACGTGTATGATGCCCGTATGCAACGTGTTTGATGCCCGTATGCAACGTGTATAAAGCCCGTATGCAACGCGTTCAATGCCCGTATGCAACGCGTATTATGCCCGTTTGCAACGCGTATAAAGCCCGTATGCAACGCGAATAATGCCCGTATGCAACGCGTATGATGCCCGTATGCAACGCGTATGATGCCTGTATGCAACGCGTATTATGCCCGTTTGCAACGCGTATTATGCCCGTATGCAACGCGTATGATGCCCGTATGCAACGCATATAAAGCCCGTATGCGACGCGTTTTATTCCCGTTTGCAACGCGTATCATTCCCGTTTTCAACGCGTATGATGCCCGAATGCAACGCGTTTGATGCCCGTATGCAACGCGTTTGATGTTCGTATGCAACGCGTATAAAGCCCGTATGCGACGCGTATCATTCCCGTTTGCAACGCGAATAATGCCCGTATGCAACGCGTATGATGCCCGTATGCAACGCGTATGATGCCTGTATGCAACGCGTATTATGCCCGTTTGCAACGCGTATTATGCCCGTATGCAACGCGTATGATGCCCGTATGCAACGCATATAAAACCCGTAAGCAACGCGTATAAAGCCGGTATGCAACGCGTAGTATGCACGTTTGCAACGCGTATTTTGTCCGTATGCAACGCGTATGCAACGCGTATGATGCCCGTATGCAACGCATATAAAGCCCGTATGCGACGCGTTTTATTCCCGTTTGCAACGCTTATTAGACCGTATGCGACTCGTATCATTCCCGTTTGCAACGCGTATGATGCCCGTATGCAACGTGTTTGATGCCCGTATGCAACGCGTATAAAGCCCGTATGCAACGCGTATGATGCCCGTATGCAACGCGTATTATGCCCGTTTGCAACGCGTATTATGCCCGTATGCAACGCGTATAAAGCCCGTATGCAACGCGTATTATGCCCGTTTGCAACGCGTATAAAGCCCGTATGCAACGCGAATAATGCCCGTATGCAACGCGTATGATGCCCGTATGCAACGCATATGATGCCTGTATGCAACGCGTGTTATGCCCGTTTGCAACGCGTATTATGCCCGTATGCAACGCGTATGATGCCCGTATGCAACGCATATAAAGCCCGTATGCGACGCGTTTTATTCCCGTTTGCAACGCGTATCATTCCCGTTTTCAACGCGTATGATGCCCGAATGCAACGCGTTTGATGCCCGTATGCAACGCGTTTGATGCCCGTATGCAACGCGTATAAAGCCCGTATGCAACGCGTATTATGCCCGTTTGCAACGCGTATTATGCCCGTATGCAACGCGTATGATGCCCGTATGCAACGCGTATAATGCCACTACGCATCACTGCACCACCTCGACTCACTGAGGCATACGCAGCATCACCGCACACAGTACCGACCCACCGAGTACTACGCGGCATCCACCTCGACTCACTGAGGCATACGCAGCATCACCGCACACAGTACCGACTCACCGAGTAATACGCGGCATCCGGTTCCGACTCACTGGAACCTTCACTGGCAAACACTCTCTTGAGTGCAACGACATCAAGACGATCATTGACCTCCGGTCACGGAGGGGAGTGGTGTAGCTACATCTAACCGGTGACATGGTAGTGTGTTGGCGCCCATACTGTTCAAAATTTACACCAATGACCAACCTAGCACTTGTCACACTGAGAGGTTCCTTTATGCGGATGACCTTGCATTGGCCACTCAAACAAAAACCTTTGAAGATGCTGAAAAAAACCTTGAGTGTGCTCTGGAAGTTCTTGGTGAATACTACGGTAAAAACTCGCTCAGACCAAACCCATCGAAAACACAATCCTGCGCTTTTCATCTCCGCAACAGTTCAGCTGGCCGCGAGCTTAACATCACTTGGCAAGGAGTAGCCGTACAGCATAGCCGCAGTCCCGTTTACCTCGGAGTCACCCTTGACAGAGCGTTGACATTTAAAAACCTCTGTCTGAAAACAAAACAAAAAGTGTCCCGAAATAACTTGCTCCGACGTTTGACCTAGACTACCTGGGGTGCTTCATCCCACGTTCTTCGCACCACAGGCTTGGCACTTAGCTTCTCTGCCGGTGAGTTTGCATGTCCTGTGTGGCATCGCTCCAACCACGCAAAAGAGGTAGATGTTGCCTTAAACGAGACGTGCCGGACAGTTACGGGCTGCCTGAAACCAACGCCGCTCAATATGCTCTATCCAACAGCCGGCATCGCGCCCCCAAGGGTCCGAAGGGACGTAGCGTGTGCAGTGGAGAAAGAAAAGCAGGAGGCACCCTCTCTTTGGTGCCCAGCTACCAACACAACGCCTAAAGAGCCGCCACAGTTTCCTTAAATCAACAGAGGCTCTACAAGGTTCTCCAGCTGAAGCTCGCCGAAAACTGTGGCTTGAAAAATTACCTCTACCTGCACACTACATCCAACCCAGTGAGAGACTTCCTCTAGGGTATAAACTCCCCTGGCCTATATGGAAGTCCCTAAACAGATTGCGGACCCAGGTAGGCAGATGCAGGCTTAACATGAGCAAGTGGGGCTATATACACCAAACAGCTACAGCCTGCATGTGTGGCATTGATCTTCAATCAATGTCACACTTGCTATGCTGCTCCTTGTGTCCAAGCACTTTGCACATTGAGTGACCTTATCGATGCCACAGACAACGCACAAGACGTGGCAAATTTCTGGGCCAGCAGCGTGTGATTACTGTGCCACTATCAGTAAATTTTTTGTACCGTCGACACGAAGAAGAAGAAGACCGGTGACATGAAAACCATCCTACATCGCGCAAGCAGAGTTTACACGCAAGTTAACATATATACAGGAGCCCAACCTCAACCGTTGGGCAGTAGCCCGCTAGGCGCAGACCTAGCCTGGTCGGAGGATCCTCCCTATGTGTTGGATGAACATGATACCTCGTTCCTCCACAAACTTTAGACGAACTCAATGTTACCTATGTTCTTGCAAATAAATATATCATTAATTCATTCATTCAAAGTAAAGTAACACAAAATAAAATAATTGTATTTTGTGTATATTTGATAGCAAATATGTGATCATTATTTACAAACTTAAGTAGATAATATAACTTATTTCTAAATAAAAAAATTCACAAATATAAATTCTAAAAGAAAAGTATTTTAACGGGGATCGATCTCAGACTATACAGACCCGAAGTCGACCCCTAAACCACTTGACTACGTATACTGTTATGATGTATGCTAAAATAATCGTGCATATTGTAAAATCCACAAGTTACTTGCCGGCTAACGGCCAAAATTAATATCCAATCTATCCACGATTTGCCCTACTAGAGATAGGAATTTGACATAAGCTCCATACACATTATGTCAAATTTCTATCTCTAGTAGGGTAAATCGTGGATAGATTGGATATTAATTTTGGCCGTAAAACTTTTTTCATTTTAACTCCCAAGCGAGCGGCGCCGGCGCGCGGTGCGGTCACAGCACAGGCGCGCGGCGCGATGTTATTATGAAGGGTCCCCGCGCACCCTTTCGCATCATTCTGATCGACAACGCCAATTCGAGCAAGGTTAGCGCTGGTTGTACACGAAGGAGCATAGTTTTTTTTGGCTTCTCTATGATTGTTCGCAGCACTTCGTCTATATGTTTTACTATATCTGTGTTCATATTGTAAGGAATAAAACAAGGATTAAAAAGTTAAGAAAAGTAGGGAAAAAAATTGTTCTACCATAACATAGCAAATAATCTTAAGTGGTTAATTAATATCGTGGGCGTCATAAATTATAAAACCATTATCATTCGTAAACAAATCAATGTAAACAACATTAAAAAATAATTAAGACAAACCTGTTTCAAATCTTAATTGTATTTTAACATACTAGTCTATTTAGAAATTAGAGTTTAGGAGATATTCGGAAAATTACATAAAATATACATACGTGTTATTTGAATAACTCAAAACCTCGGACACCCCAACTGATTTTAATTGTAATAAATTGATATGTAAGTAATTATTTATGATTTTATTATTTTTCTGTCTATAATTCAAAAAAATTTATCACATTATACTCAAAATAATTTTAAAAGAGAGTTTTCACAAAGGTCTATCAATGTGGAAGATTATAAGTTTCTACGTTGCATAGTTTAGAAATGGCAGGGGGGGGGACTCATTGCAAGCCACTTTGGCGGGCTATATTTCGCAGATGGTACACCTGATAAAAAAGTGATGTATGAAACATTACCTTCATTTTAGTAAACCATTCAATGATACCACACACAAGGGGGTGCAGCGAAAAAAAATTTTTTTTCCCCATTTCACATGTATGGGCGCCACCCCTAAAGACCGTAAAAACTATTATTTTATTCTTTTAAAATTGAGATCTATATGCAGACTATTTTTTAACAAAATTTCATTTACTTATGTTTATAACTGTAGAAGTTATTAAGCTGTAAAGGATTAGGACAGACGGACGGACGGACAGACGGACAGACGGACGGACATGACGAAACTATAAGGGTTCCTTGTAGGACTTCGGAACCCTAAAAATGCGGACTACGTCATCGGCATCCTAATGTCAATGTTGAAAATCCAATTACTTATAGAAATTAGTCGGCAACCCGTACGCTGCGGACAGGGGGCCTAGTACGAGTTTGACACTTTATAATACTTTCATAGTTTTCGTCGATTTTCATTCATAAACTACTAGTTCCTCCTCGTATCCGCCAGGGGCGCTACTGATTAATGAATGAAAGTCGTCGAATTCGATGGAAGTATCGGTAAGTGTCAAACTCGTACTAGGCCTACAGGACGCACTACGCTATACGGATTCGTTTAATGCGATCCGTACAATGCGTACGGCCCACACCTACAATACGAAGAAGATATATTCTCTGGAGATGTGGTGCTGGAGGAAAATGCTTGGGATATCGTGGACGATATCCCAAGTACGTACGTAAGTGGTACGTCCAGTCCACTGAGCATCGAAAAAATGTCTCCATACTCCAAGAACTCGGCATCAAGCAGCGTCTATCGACTTTGGTGCCATCCCGCATCCTCAATTTTTTCGGACATGTATCGCGGCATTGTCACGAATCTATAGAGTGACTTGTCGTACAGGGCAGAATAGAGGGCTCAAGAGTGCGTGGAAGGCCTCCCATGCGATGGACTGATTTAATGAAGTCTGCCGTGGGCCGGCCATTACATGAATGCACCAGACTAACCGAAAGCAGGGTAAGGTGGCGAGGCATCGTGCAATGAAAAAAATAAAATCCATTTTTCAGTAATATTCACCGCTTTGGTCAGTAAAAATAGAGCCTAGTGTCCAAAGAAGTAAAACTAACTGAAAAAAACAGTGAAAATAACTGAAAAAACAGTGAAAATAAAGTCAGTAATCATTTATTTTAAGATAAAAATAAGTAGCCTGAACAGTTTTTTTTTTACTCTACAAGAACAGTAAAAAGTCTCGTTTTATTTTTTTCAGTGTCAGGCGACCTACAGCAGCCCCCGGCAATAGTAGGTACATGATGGCCACGACCGCTCTGCCAAGAGCGAAACGACGAATAAGAAGAAGAGTATGGGCCGCAGAAAGTGTTCTAATAATGACAGAACTTACTACTTACTTACTTACTTACTTACTTACTTACTTACTTATGTATGTTTATGTGTATTGTGCTGCCGCTGCGTACGGAATATTTTCTTCGTTCGTTTTGTTAGGGTATGGCATATCTATACTTTTAAATATCATTGAGGTCGACGCTTGCCTTTATTCAATAATCTTGTGACGGATTCACCGCTTCTTTATATCTTGAAATGTATTTTTATCTTTATATTTTGTGTTGCATGACACGAGATTAAAATAAATAAAACTAACAAAAGCCATCGACCGTACCTTTTTTTGTAAGTGAATATAACCCGGAAATAAAATATATATCTGTCTGTAGATTTGTATGCAGACTAATTCGGAATTATAAATATAATTTTTATGGTTCCGTAACCAAAGGATGCCAATGATAGGTACCCTGACTGCTTAACTAGGTGGGTGGCGGAGAATCCCGTTAGGGACTCCATCCGTCAAATTACCGACTAAAACCACCACGGTGTTCCTTCAACTACCTTAGCCGGGGGTGTGGGAACCCGTGAGTATTCACATAACCACCCCCGACAGGTACCGGCCCGCCACAAGCAGGCGGGCCCCATCTACCCGTGCGGCCTAACGTCTGCCGCACCCTCCTAGGCGACGCACACGGAACACTGCACGCCACCTCACCTCAAGGGTCTTTAGCAGCTGCGCCAACTACGCCGGCTGTGCCAGCTACGCCAGCTGCTGGTCGGGCAGCAGACTACCCCGAGTCTGCTGCTCGCAGGCCCTACCTCCCGTAATTCTTTATTGAGGTTTTCTTCCTTGCGGTCTAGGCGGTGAAGCCAAAACCCTCGGTCCCAAGAGGCGCGAGAACACTACCTACTGAACGGGCACTCTTGGGGTTACGAGATCGACGGAGGCGGGAAAGACGGTACCTAATCTAACACAGTGGCGGTTAAGCCTAGTCCTAGGTACTACTCTAGAGCTCATTTTTTTTATATTTATCCCTGTAAATGTGAACATAATGTAGCTATTAATGGCATAGAGTATTGGATCGTTGGGTTCCATACCCGAACTAAACCCTTATACAGGGTGTCAGGGAAACGCTTCCGAAAACGAAGATAGGTGATAGTGCTGGTGATTACTGATACGAAACCATGAAAAAAATGCGATTCTTTTTTTAGATTTTTTCATATTTTTTTAGCATTTTTCATTATGTATGAGTTTTATTTAACAGCCCAAAGCTGGTTATGTATGAAAAATGCAAAAAAAATATATATGAAAAAATATAAAAACAGAATCGCATTTTTTTTCGTGATTTCGTATCAGTAATCACCAACACCTATCTTCGTTTTCGGAAGCGTTCCCCTTACACCCAGTATATAATGGTAACCCTTTTACTGGGTTTCAAGCATAGAACCCATTCAAGGAGTTACATCATCATAAAGGTAACCTCATAAACGGCTTACCCCTTCGAAAGGCTTTAATTTTTATCCGGGGTTGTACGGTCCCTGCATAGAACATAAACCGGATTAACATATAGGCTACTTTTTATCCCGGGAAGATAAACAGTTCCCGAGGGATGCGCGATAAACGATATCCACGCGGGTGACGCCGCAAGCATTTATTAATCCTTATGTTCGGAACCTTCGAAAAACTAGTGTAACTCATACTGAACCGCTTTTTAGGGTTCCGTAGTCCTACAAGAAACCCTATAGTTTCGTCATGTCCGTCCGTCTGTACGTCTGTCGTCTGTCCTTATCCTTTACAGCTTAATAACTTCTACTAAAATGAAGGTAATGTTTCATACATCACTTTTTTATCAGGTGTACCATCTGCGAAATATAGCCCGCCAAAGTGGCTTGCAATGTGTCCCCCCCCCTGCCATTTCTAAACTATGCAACGTAGAAACTTATAACCTTCCAAATTGATAGACCTTTGTTAAAACTCTCTTTTAAAATTATTTCAAGTATATTGTGATTATAATTTTTTGAGTTATAGACAGAAAACTGAAAAATACTTAAAACGTCCTAGTTTAAAGGTCATTGACCTTAGATAAAAATTATCATAGCAAATAATGCTCCTTTAGCTACTTTCTATTTGAAAAAATCACAAAAAGTAACTTTGACATGATAGACTTCTTAAATTTGGCTTCTTGAATTTATCGCTAGATGGCGCTACTAACAACACGCTCTGAGTCGCGAATGCTGCCGATTATTGCAAAAACTAAAATAGCCATGATTAATATTCGATTTGATTCGTTTGTAATTACACCTACTTAAGGAACCCTATAATACTGAGCATGGCCCGACATGCTCTTGGCCGGTTTTTTATTGAATAATTAAAGTAAGTTAAATTCTTACGTCATTACAAACCTGCATACAAGCATTAGTCAGCATAAATTATTTAAATAGTGTTTCTTAATGATAGGTAATGAAATTTTTGCACTCATCATTTTGTACGTCTAATGCGAAGGTCAGATATTTGGTTTGCGCAAATATGACCATGTTTCTGATTTCCGCGTTAAGCTCAAGTGGTTCCCTATTCGCCTTCGCCGGAATGCTCATATTCTTTATCTTCTTTATAACGTGCTTTTCTCTCCTCCCACTCCCCTTTACCTGAAGAAACGTTTGGAATTCCTCTGCAACACTCACACGCTATTCCTTAGGTCATCAAATATTTAAGACTGAAAATGCCAATGCATTCCACAATTTTTTTTGACAAATCCTTTACGGTTCAGGCTGCTCGTTTGTGGAATGCATTGCCAGTGCCTGTTAGAAGAGCGCAATCGCTGCCAGTGTTTAAGAGGCTTGTGAAGGAGCATTATTTGTCGCTATGAACATGTTTCTTCTCCTGTATGTGGTCGATTTTAATTACGTTACCGTTGCTTATTATTTATTTGTATATATGCATATAGTATTTATGTATTAGGATTTATAGAATATATTTTATTGTTATTTTATAGTAGTAGTTTAGTATTTTATTTTATTATTAAATTATGTATCGAATTTGCACATCTGACAACCCCATTTTCTATCCAGTTCATTCTTGTCCATCCTAAGGTTGTCTGGAAGAAATCGCTGATCGCGATAATGCCACCATTTGTACAATAGTTTAAATGCATATTCAATGTAATGTTTTTATGGTGTACAATAAAACATATATAAATAAATAATAAATAAGGTCAATTCTCGTAAATGTTCAAAATATGAGATCCTACATTATTAATCCGATATACTTAAGGAGGTAGGTAAATCTGTAGGTTGCAACCTTCGAACAATACTAACTGGTCGAACAATATACTAAGTCCTGAAATTAGATGGGGTGCTGGCCAGAAAACCTCCACGTGTGTCTGACGGCTGCTTGTCCCTCTGGACACGTCTGGAGGGAACGGTAGTTGTTAGGCCGGTGCATCCTGGGTACGGGCAGTAGAATCCTTTTGAGGGATTAACCTTCGGGGATCTTATTGCCTGTGGCGAATATTCTGGTATGGGAGGGACCCTTGTGGGCCAATGGGGAGTTGCTCCACGTGTCCCTCTGATGCCAACAGAGGGCACAGTGGAGGAGCAAGGGCGGGCCCGGTGTACCCTCACCCTGCCACTGGGCAGGCAGCGGGGGGACTGTACTTCCCTGCCCCCGTCGATCTCGTAACCCCAGGAGTACCTGCTGAGTAGTGTTCTCGCGCCTCTTGGGACCGAGGGTCTTGGCTACACCACCCGGACCGCGAGGTAGAATTCCTCTATAAAAAATTACAGGAGGTAGGGCCTGCGACAGACAGACTGCAGCAGACTCGGGGTAGTCTGCTGCCCGACCAGCAGCCGACGTAGCTGACGTAGCTGGCACGGCTGGCGTAGCTGGCACAGTTGGCGTAGCTGGCACAGCTGGCGTAGCTGACACAGTTGGCGTCCTGAAATTAGAGAAAGCAACTTGGTAGAATGGGATACATAAATGAAAAAACTATAGCTATCTTGCTCGGCATAGTTTTCAGTTGATTCAATCCAATAGTTCTTATTGCTTTGACATAAAGATCTACTTTGATAATTTATGCTTTAATACAGGAAAAAAAATTCACTAGTGCGCAATTTCTTTTTAGTGGTTCGGTATGAGTAATAGAAGACATTTCCATTAATTGTTCAACACTTTTTTTTTTAACCGACTTGATGTCAGCAAAATATGGACACAATCTGTTCGTAACATCATCAATGAAAGCGCGCGAGACGGCTGGCTCACGCGGCCGTCCGGGAGGGGGTTGTACCCCCGATGAAAACCCGCAGCCGCATGAGCCAGCCGTCGCGCGCTTTCATTGATGTTATTACGAACATATTATGTCCATATTTTGCTGATTTTAAGTCGGATAAAAAAAAAGTATTGAACAATTAATGGAAATGTGTTCTATTACTCATACTGAATCACCATAAAAAAATTGCGCACTAGAAAAAAAAAATCCTGTATAGAGATCAACTTTGATAATTTAGCTTTGTAGAGAACAAATTATTGTTGTACCTACGTGTAAAAAGTACAATTTACGGTGCAGGCACACAGCAGGCTGGTCGGAACTGAGGCGGAGCATCGCACATAGGTTTGCTGATCTAGCCGGCCAAAACATATTTTTGTTTATTTCACTCTTAACATCTTACTGGTTAACTTTAGGCTAGTTTTAGTCATCATTACGTCGCCTCAGTGCTTGAATGGCCAATTGACCATTGAACAAATTTTACCGGAGACGTTTTTTTAGTTTATTATTGATTTAAGAGAAATATTTTTTAAACTTTTGAGATTTAAGAATAATGTAATATATGCTATACATTATTCCTAAATCATCAAAGTTTTTAAAATGTTTCTCTTAAATCAATAATAGACTAAAAAAAACCTCTCCGGTAAAATTTATTTAATGGTCGATTGGACATTCAAGCACTGAGGCGACGATTAGGCGGCAACAGAGTTTTAGGGCTCCCTACTTATATGACAAAATAAATAAAATAACAAACATACATCCTCTTTTAGGTCGAGAAACCAAAACTATGATTAAGAATTGGCTATTAGAACTAGATTATGAAAAAACAGAAATGTTATTACTTTCTGCGCCCATGTATATTCACACCACATTACATACTCACACTCATCCACACCTACACGAACACAGCTCACACACTCACACAAGCACATAGTCCACATTACAAAAAAAATTTTTTGTAAACTGTAATTATTATTAGGTACTCACTATTTGTGTCAAAGAGATTCAATAAATATTTAATGTCTTTGATTTGTGTTAAACTAATGGGAGAAGACACTGACTTCTGTAACACAGGTTTGTACCTAGCTCAGAAGTCAGGGACTTTACAGATATTTGATGTAAAACTTTTTGTGAATAAAAAAATATTTATTTATTTATTTTAAAAATAATAATAATGGCTTAAATTATTGGGAAAAAATACAACAAAACTATATACATCAGTTTTGATGTATCATCGACTAATAATAACCATAAATAATAATGGGTTAATCCACTCGTTGACGTATTATTATGAATAATAATGCCTCGTAAATTATTGTAGATCGGATGGGTTTAAAAACCGCAAGGTACGGAACGTTACAGGTAACCAACTGTAACATGTTATTAGTGTTATTAATCTATAACTCGGACGAATAGAAAAGGCGGACGTAATCTCGCTAAACAAAGCACTGAAGCTTGGACGAACAAAAAAGGCGGACGGAATCTCGCTAAACAATAAGTGAAGCATCCATAGTCATCCTCATCCTCCGAGCCTTTTCCCAATTATATTGGGGTCGGCTTCCAGTCTAGCCAGATGCGGCTGAACATCAGTATTTTACACGGAGCGACTGCCATCAGACCCCCGCAACCCAGTTACTGGGCAATACTGACATTCGGAGGTTAGACCAGTTGTCAGACTTTCAGGCTTCTGACTACCCGTAACGACTGCCATAGATATTCGTATGACAACCGGGACCGACAGCTTAACGTGCTCTCCGAGGCACGGAGGGGTCTCGATGTGTAACGAAACGGTCACCCATCCACAGACTGACCGCGGCAAGTGCAGCTTAACCTTGCAGATCGTACAATCCGCGCAGTCGTTGCATCGCTACGAGCCCCTCTGAAGCATCCATAGTATGCCGCTTAAAAGTACGGACCGTCACGCACACATTGACATCGCCGCGATTACGCAATAGATCTGGTAGTCATTGTTGTAGGGTCATAAATAAAATAACAGAATAAATCTGGTGTGTTAAAATGCTGTCAAAATTATAGTGGGTTTAGGAAAAAATTAAGTGCTTCAGTACTCGGACGAATAAAAAGGCAGACGGAATCTCGCTAAACAAAGACTGAACACTTCATTTTTTTCTAAACCATTTAACCACTATAATTTCGAAAGCATTTTAACACACCAGATTTATACTGTTATAACAGCAAAATAAATTTTATTTGTGACACTATAACAATGACTACCGTCACACGGGATTTTTTGGGTAATCGCGGCTTTTTGGCATACTATGGATGTGAATGTGTACGGCCCGTACTTTTAAGCGAGCCGGCTTAGAAGTACGGGTATACTATGGATGCTTCACTTATTGTTTAGCGAGATACCGTCCGCCTTTTTTTATTCGTCCGAGGTACGAACAAAGACATTACAAGAAATGTCTTTGCGCACGAAGTTTAATTACCAGCAATGTCGTTTTCTACAAAAGAAACAATAAGTAAGGCAATTGTAATTCTTTTAAAGAATTACAATTTCCTTATTTATTATTTTATACCAAGTCTATAAGTTCTTGCACTCACCTCTGTGTCTTAGCTAAAGTCAGAACTTTATCGCAAGCGTAGCTATAAATATACAGAAAGAATAATGATTTATTAGCTAATAGTTTTATTTTGTTTATTAATTTTAGGATATTTTTTATTCTCAAGTATATAGTTGTGTAAGTTGTGTAAGTAAGTCTGAAAATATCATTTATTGTTACTATTAAATAACAACCGGCCAAGTACGAGTCGGACTCGCGCAGTAAGGGTTCCGTACCTCTCAACGACCTGATACCCCATAAAAACTGATTAAATTTACGGGAGTTTATCAAAGACATCAACGCACAATGCGCGAAATATTATTTTTTGCATGTCTTTCTTACGCAGGTACCACCACATATGTCTATGTTTGTCTTATTTTTAGTATTTGTTGCTAAACTACATAATATGCACTATAATATGACCAAGTTTGACGCTGGTATATGCTACCGTTTTGAATATAGAGCAGGAACAAAAACGTTGAAAAAAAAATGCATGTTTTTTGAGGTTTCTTGTATGGGGACCCCCTTTGGTTTTTGTTTTTTTTTTTTTTTAGTATTTGTCGTGATACACCTCATAACAACACATATTCTGAGAAAATTTCAACCAGTTATCTATTACCGTTCAAAAGATACAGCTCTGTGACAGACAGACGGACGGAAGGACAGCGTAGCGAGAGTAATAGGGTCCCGTTACCATTCGGGTACGGAACCCTTAAGAGTAAGCATAAAAATTAAAACAAAAAAAAAAAATGAAAAAATTATAAATATTTCACAAAAAGATTTACGAACCAAATTACTTAAATTTTTGTTAAATAAATTTTATTATTCACTCGTATTTTCGTATTTATTTACTCGTATTTAGTTTTAAGTTTTGCTATTTCGCAGCGCGGGAGTTTTTTAAATGAATGAGAATGATCGTTTTTGGCAGACCTGAAAGGGTTAAATTTATTAAATCAGCGGATCGTGAATAAGTCCTTAAGGTCTAAGAATTTCGGCTCAATTAGTTTCCGTGCCTCAGGTAATTAGTCCCTGCATGGCATTCTTTGCTTTTTCCGCTACCAACTGGGGATCTTACAGTGACTCTAAAATCATGTAATTTTGTGATTTAGAAAAAAAATACTATCCCAATCGATTATCCTTGTGATTCTGAACAATCAAATTTCTCAAATTGCGTGAACTAAAAGTAACGTTGTACACCGAGTATCAGAAATGCGTGGTCATACTTGAAGAGCTGATTCAGGGTATAGCATAGAACAACTTTACTATGGGACTAACCCTGAAATCGCGAATATCGCTTTTCCCTACTAATCACCGATATCGCTCGACAAAATGTAAGATCAGCTGATATTTTTTCACGATTTCAGGGTTGGTCCCATAGTAAAAGTTGATCGATAGCATCCCCTGAATAAGCTCTTCAAATATCAGCACGCATTTCTGATACACGTTGTATACAGGGTGTCAGGGTAACGCTTCCGAAAACGGAGATAGGTGATAGTGCTGGTGATTACTGATACGAAACCACGAAAAAAAATGCGATAATTTTTTTATTTTTATTTATTTTTTTATGAGTTTTATTTAACTTCCCAAAGCTGGTTGTGTATGAAAAATGCAAAAAAATATATATGAAAAAATCTAAAAAAAGAATCGCATTTTGTTTTCGTGGTTTCGTATCAGTAATCACCAGTACCTATCTTCGTTTTCGGAAGCGTTCCCCTTACACCCGGTATAGGCAAAGAAAAAACGGTTCAGTACCATTTTCTTTTCTGTTTATTAACCTATTTTCTTTTTTTTTGTTAAGTAGCTATTGACGAGCTTTAGTGTTAAAAAAAAAAAGAATAGCTATATTTTTCGGCATAGTTCAATCATTATAAAAATTCAATCAAATATGGTTGAATTTCACCATTAGGCGAAATCTCGTAATAAATAAACGCGTCAAACTTGGTCAGATTCTATTGCATACTCTATAGTTAAACAACAAAATAAGGAAAAAGGAAAATAAATAAAAAAGGAGGTACCTAGGTATTGTGTGTGGTACAATATTAGTGCGCAAGCCCGACTTGCATTTGGCCGGTTTTCATAGCTAGCGCCTAGCTTAGCTCACTGTCGCATTGGTCTAATGTGCGAATCCGTTTCATTTTACCCTTGAGTATAAAAAAGAACCAGTTTCCCTATAAAATAAGCGGAAACTTAACTAAAAATGTAATAATATTATTTATAATCTATTTATAAATAAAATTCGTTGTAAATTATACCAGTTGCCTCAATTGACGCAGTGGTTTTTACGCTACGGGTCCTAGCATCGATTCTTGCACGGAGCAAGGAGCAAATGTGCTAAATGCAAATGGCGTAGAGACAGAGCCTACCTTACTCTATTTTATTTTGTATTCTATCTTAGATTAAGAAATATAAATGTATCGTATTACATGATTGCAAATGATTGCACTGACACTGACACCACTGGACACCGACAGTTGGGCTAGTCCACAAGTTCAAAGTCGCTAAGCGAGCTATGGAGCGAGCTATGCTTGGAGTTTCTTTGAAGTATAAAATCCGTAACGAGATTATCCGGAGAAGAACCGGAGTGACCGACATAGCTTGTAGGATCAGTAAGCTGAAGTGGCAGTGGGCTGGCCATGTCTGTCGAAGAACCGATGGCCGCTGGAGCAGACGAGTCCTTGAGTGGAGACCGCGAATCAGCAAACGCAGCGTAGGGCCCCGCCAGCTGGACCGACGACCTGAAGAACGTGGCTGGGGGTGACTGGATGCGGAAGGCAGAGGACCGAGTGTTGTGGCGCAACTTGGGAGAGGCTTATGTCCAGCAGTGGACTGCGATAGGCTGAGTTGATGTTGATTGATGAAATGATAACACGGAAATATTGCTACTAACTTTGTAAACAGAATGAAAGAGCCTAGATCTCACGACAATTCAACTACCTTAGCCGGGGGCAAGGGAACCCGTGAGTATTCACACAACCACCCCCGACAGGTGCCGGCCCGCCACAAGCAGGCAAGCCCTTTCTACCCGTGCGGCCTAACGTCGGCCGCACCCTCCTCGATAGCGCACACGGAACACTGCACGCCACCTCACCTCACGGGCCTTTACCAGCTACGCCAACTACGCCAGCTGTGCCAGCTACGCCAGCATGCCACCAGGTCAGCATGCCAGCTACGCCAACTGTGTCAGTTACGCCTGCCAGCTAGAATCCTAGTGTGAGGTCTATGACCTCAAACAAATCATTGTCAACTCTCAACTGTCTCAATAAACAACGTGATATTGGAATAACTCAAAACCTCAGACACCCCAACTAGTTTTTATTATAATTTATGGAAAGCAATTATTAATTTTCATCTATTATTGCAGAAGATATTTGTAATTTTTGGTATCATGGTTACTCTAATCGATTTATAGCGCTAGATTCATTCACGATCGTGCGACGCCCTCGACGCTACTGTTTTGGGAGGTGAATAACCTCTTAAAATTAAGTTAAGTTTTAATAGTTTTAGGAAAAAAAAACCATCACACTTTTTTACTGGGTCTCGCTCGTCTTTGCGCTCAGCGCCGTGTCGTCGTATGAAACTTTTAGACTATGGTATGACAATATTGTTTGTATATGTTAAAAATTAGTGTAATGGATTCCGCTGCCTAATTGTGTGTCACTCGCGATCGCATTCATTCGGATTTCAATGTTCATTGCTCTGTGTTTTGACAATCCGTCATATTGACAACTACGTACCACGCAATGAATATTGCTGTAATTTCAAAATGAAAGCTGATGTCAATGTGAATGCATTACACAATTACCCCACTGCTCTCGATTAAAAAATTGTTATTCCGATTATTAATTGAAAAATGTTACTATAAGTTAGATGAATATTTGAATGATGTTTCTTTATAATTTTATGTGTAATGACAAAATGACTAATGTATTTACTGTAATAATTTGTGTTTGTTTTAAATTTATTGTATGCCAATTACGGCGGGTCATAGCAGCACAACATAATGTACCTATTTAATACCTATAATTATTTTACCTATGTACCACAATATAAATTGAATAAATTGAAATTGATTCTGAACCAACTAGTTTCAGGTTTTGAGTGAATAATAAGTAAAGTAAGTAAGTTAAGTGGTTTTGATAGAATTTTTTTCACTTTCCTATTGAGGCCATGAAACTATTGACTGAGTGTTCGGTGCCCATTAAATAAGTATTTAATTAAGACCATAGAATAAGTTTACTAAATTTTATTACTATTTTCATGTAAGTGCCATAATTTTGTCTTTTAGAAAATAAATTTCCCTATACCGGTCTTTAATCAGTTTCATCGGGGTACCTATATATGGGGGGTGATTCTCGCATCGTAGACATTATCTCGAAATCAACATAATGTGGAAACAAGATGGCGAATGTCGATTGAAAATAAATTTTCGTATTCTCAGAATGTCACGATAGAGATATGTCTACGCCTAGCGCTCTAAATACAAAGAGTTGTTCGTAGTAGTTGACATTAGCGGCGACATTTTTCGTAGAGTTTTAAAATTAGAGATTATCTCGAATTAGACATTTATCTCTATAACGCGAGAATTAGGGCACAGGTATACAGTATGTAACAGAAAACCCTGTTGTTCCTGTGAGCTACGTTATCAGAATCGAAATTCATACGTAAGGAAGTATTCCCATTTGAGCATCTATTTTTAGGGCACCAATGCTTAGAGCACCGATGCTATTCCCTTTTCAGCACCAATCTGTATTTTTGCTTGGTGCTCTATTGGGAACAAAATAAATAATTCGACTTTATTCCCCTTTGAGCACCTACGGTACGGTAGCTTCTAGTGATGTGGTGTATTGTAAAAATTATCGAAAAAAATCACAATATTATTATTTTTAGTAAATCATGTATTGTTATTATCACAAGTTTCCTCTAATAAAATTTTGTATACACAAACCAATTTTAGGCAAAACTAACAAAGTAAATTACCTATTTTAGTATTAAAAGGAAGAGCCTAGATAGATAGGTAGAATATTCTTTATTGTACACCATTAACATGATTAAACTTAGGACTAACATGTAAAATAAGGGTACATTGGCGGTCTTATCGCTAATAGCGATATCTTCAAGACAACCTTTGGATGGACAAGGAAGACGTGAAAAATAGATGGGGGCAGTATGTGGTGCACTTTTATTGCTTCTTTTTTTCCTAGTTGTACAACGTGTATCAGAAATGCGTGGTCATATTTAAAGAGCTTATTCAGGGGATGCTATCGAACAACTTTTACTATGGGACAAATCCTAAAATCGCGAAAAAAAATCGAGACATCGGTGATTTAGTAGGAAACAGCTGATATTTTTTTCGCGATTTCAGGGTTGGTCCTATAGTAAGAATGAGCTCTTAAAATATGACCACGCATTTCTGATACACTTTGTATAGTTTAAATGTAACCCCAATGATGTACACTTACCCCTTTACTAATAAACGTTGTATAGCGGTTGTATAGTTACACAATGCTTTGTCTTCTTCTTTCAAATGTCAAATTACTGATGACAGAAAGTGAGAAATCGTTGTGTAACTATTCAACCCTATACAACGTTTATTAGTAAGGCCGTTAGTTAGTATGCAATAAATCTTTGCATTTTGAATCTACAGCATCAGCTTGGGTACAACGATTTTAATGAATAACCGCTGAAAGTGCGACATTTGTTATACTTCATGTTACTCGGGCGGGATATCCCTGAGACCGGTACAGTCGGCGCAGGTTGCGGCCCTTTCAACTTACGAAAAAATTGAAGGAAAAAAAGTGCACCACATACTCCCCCCTATATATTTTTCACGTCTTCCTTGTCCATCCAAAGGTTGTCTAGAAGATATCGCTATTAGCGTTAAGACCGCCAATGTACCCTTATTTTACATGTTAGTCCTAAGTTTAATTATGTTAATGGTGTACAATAAAGAATATTCTATCTATCTATCTACGCTCTTCCTAATAATATGAAAATAGGTAATTTACTTTGTTAGTTTTGCCTAAAATTGGTTTGTGTATACAAAATTTTATTAGAGGAAACTTGTGATAATAACAATACATGATTTACTAAAAATAATAATATTGTGATTTTTTTCGATAATTTTTACAATACACTACATCACTAGAAGCTACCGTACCGTAGGTGCTCAAAGGGGAATAAAGTCGAATTATTTATTTTGTTCCCAATAGAGCACCAAGCAAAAATACAGATTGGTGCTGAAAAGGGAATAACATCGGTGCTCTAAGCATTGGTGCCCTAAAAATAGGTGCTCAAATGGGAATACTTCTACGTAAGGACACAACTCATTTGAAAAAACTCTTCAGTAAAATAAATATTAATTGTAAATTCAAAGTGATTATATCACTCAAAACTCACTCACTCAGTGATTACATCAAAAAATTATCAAATTAAATATTAAATAATTATTAATTGTAAATTGAAAGTGATATAATCGATAATCGACCGCACCATCGCTTAACATCAGGTGAGGTGGCGGTCAAACACAAGCCCGTTATGAATAAAAAAAATAAAAATATAATCAGTATTAATAATGATTTAATATTTTATTTTATTATTTTTATTGAAGAGTTTTTCCAACTGAGTTGTGTCCTTACGTCTGAATATCGATTCTGATAACGTAGCTCACAGGAACAACAGGGTTTTTGTTACATACTGTATTGGTGGTACGTGGTACGGAACCGCAAGTTCAATTCTCACTTGGCTGGTTATTATCGACATACGAATGACGTTGCGGGCGTCAGATAGATATTAAATAAACCAGCTTCTAAGATATTTTAAAATTACCATCTATTAATCCTGGGTAAATCACAGTCCCCGAGAACAGGTTCTTGTTATTAAAACAGATTAAAAATTAATGGAAAAAACATAAGTATTTTCTATGGCTTACACACAGACATCATAAAAAATATAGACGAAGTGCTGCGAACAATCTAGTGAAGCCCAAAAAAACTATGCTTCTTCGTGTAGAACCAGCGCTCACGCACACACATGCACCTAAGTGTATAATCGAATAGTGATATACGAAGTGGTATAATCGCCTCCATATGGCACGAATACAGATCCACACGTTGTATTTTTACTATGTCTGTGGGCTTACACTTATATTCCTAGCTGTTACATCAAACACATATTATTGCGAACCTTAATCATCAAATCAAATCATTTATTGACCACTAGGTACAAATACAAAGATATTACAATTTATACAAGTACCAGGCCCCTCAGAAAGTATTGCGAAAAAAAGTTTTTATATATGGGAGACTGGCCAGTTATAATGTTTTTCGAAAATATGATTATTTATAAGTAAAAATAAGTAAGTTCCAATTTCAAAATTTCCCTTCACATTTTTTGCGAGTTAATTCAAAGTATTGTGTCTCACTGAAATATGGATCTGCGCCGGGAACATTTTAGAGCTATGATTTTATACGATTTCAAGTGTCGCCTGAAACCGGATGAATCGTACGATAGACTTCAAATGGCATTCATGGATGAAGGCCCTTCCAAGGCAACCGTGTATCGTTGGTATAACGAATTCAAGCGCGGTCGACCAACTTTGGGGGATGACGAAAGAAGCGGTCGCCCTTTGACGGCTGTTACCGAAGAAAACGTGCTAGCAGTGAAAAATTTAATCCAAGACAATAGGCGAATTACATATCAGGAGATTCAACACATATTGAAGATTGGATCGGGAAGCGTTCACGAGATTCTACACAGCCATCTTCGCGTGAGGAGGATAGTATCACGCTGGGTGCCGCACAACCTCACCGATGCTCAGAAGCAGGCCCGGGTGGAATGGTGCCGTGATATGCATAACAAATTTGAAGCAGGCTCGTCTCGGCGTGTTTACGACATCGTTACAGGTGATGAGTCCTGGATTTATCAATACGACCCAGAAACCAAGCGCCAGTCGACTGTTTGGGTGTTTCAAAATGAGCCAACGCCTACCAAAGTGAAGCGATCTAGAAGCGGGGGTAAGATTTTGATCGCTAGCTTTTTTAATTTGACTGGCCACTTGGTATCAATTCCCTTACGGGATCAAAGAAGCATTAATGCCGAATGGTATACTACCAAATGTTTGCCAGAAGTTTTCTCTGTTATAAGCAACAAGCGACCAAACACAGGGCTCCGCGGGCTACTGCTCCACCACGACAATGCACCTGCGCACACCGCACTCAAAACGAGGGACTTCCTGGACAGCACGCCAGTCAAACTCCTGGGTCACCCTCCTTACAGCCCTGATCTAGCACCGTGTGACTTCTTTTTATTCCCAAAAATAAAAAATCAGCTCAAAGGGATACAATTTTCGTCGCCGGAAGATGCGCTGGCTGCGTTCGAGCAGGCTGTAAACGAGGTGTCTGCGGCGGACTGGAAAAAGTGTTTTGAAAACTGGTTTAGGCGCATGAATCTTTGTATAGAGGCTGGTGGAAAGTACTTTGAAAAGATTTGATAAAAATATATGTACGTATTTTTTTAGTTTCGCAAAACTTTCTGAGTGTCCCACGTATATATTGCCTTTACATCAATGCTGTTTTGGATACAGTCACTAAAATTGAATTTTGCAGCATATCTATAAATATTTTATAGGCCTAATTTATATTGCATTACGATTTAAATTGTGGGAAGAAAAAATCGCTTACGAGCAGGATTCGAACCTGCGACTCCTGGCTCTGTACGCCAGTGCTTTAGCGACTAAGCTACCGTGAACACTGGTCGTGGTATCGAAATTCTCATCCACTTAGCACGTCTTTGGGTGACGTCAGCGATATCTTATCCAGAAACAATGTTTCTTAACCGACTCGACTAACTTTGCAGTTAATTCAAAGTCGTATAGATATGCCTATCCTTAATAATTATTTTATTATTTCCGAAATCTTACGATTTAAATTGTGGAAAGAAAGAAGTAGTTAGTCGAGTCGGTTAAGAAACATTATTAGTCATACAGGGGCCTTATTATGAACTCTTATTTCCAGGCAGTTCTTGCTGTAAAGTGAACTGCCTGGCAAATTCGTATTAGTAACTCAATTGCCAGCGAGTCAGCGGTCACGTGACACTACAAGCCGACTTCTGCCCGTATTTTGGCTGACTGGCTGGCGATAACCGTATTATGAACGCTTATTTGACGTTTCATTTCTGTTTTTTTCAGTCAATAAGTGACATTAGAAACCAGTCAGTAAAAGCTGTCTGGAGTACCTTTTATTGAATTGCTTTGAGTTCGTTTGGTAATAATAATCCACAATAATAATTCTAACACTAACATGTGCGATGATTACGAAGTATTTGCGTTTCTGGAAAGCGACGCTTCAGGGCAAAGACACTCACAACGGGAGAAAAGGAGACGAATGCGTGAAAAATGCGAATTTAAAAACTCCCACAATACCTCTAATTGACTGTAGGTAACGCGCCGACGACGACTAGAAAACTCGTTCTCTGAACTAAATAACATGAAATGGAAAATTATTTTCTTTGTATTTTATTACATATTTTAAGCCAAATAATATCACACATAGCACTTACGCCATTCTAATACGTATTGTTTAAAACTTTAATTTAAAGTAATAAGAAAATAAGATGTATTGAAACCTCTTTGTTCCCGCCTACGATTAACTTCCCGCTGACTTTTAAATGGGGTGTCGTTCGGAAGCGTAAGACCGCGAACCATTCATATAAATATTCATTTAGCAAAATGTGGTAAAATCAACACATTATTATTTTTGTTGTAGGCAAAATACGTTGCTTTAATTATTTCATTATACTTCTGTGTTCATGCAACTAATATTCTGATTTTTTATTAATATCAATACATTACAAAATTAAAACCGTAACTTACCGACAAAAAAAATAATCTTGTTCCTAAACGTCACCATCAAAAGTTAAAAGACAGCCATAGACAACTTATCCATCCAGAAGTCAGCCAGGTTTACGCATGTCATAATACGACATTTTACAAGGCAGTTACATGCTAGTACATATATCATTAATCTGTGGTTACATGGATTGCCTGGAACTTGCATGGTTTTTTTTAAACTCATAATACGGCCCCAGGTTGTTCTATTTCAGGGTCCAGGGCTACGCTGCTATTATGTTCTTTTGAAGTCGCAATAAACATTATATTATATTATATTATTTAGATTTCTAGGGATTCCCGGATCGGGCAAATTGTTATTGGGTTTTTTGATTAGGAAATTCTCATAGTGTCATGATTTCCGAATTTAATATGAATATGTTGCGTCTATTTGTTCTGTTCTTGGCATCACTGATGCTTTATTTTGCTAATATTAGTACTATTGGTAGTTCAATATGTTGATAATATATTAGATTTAGATTATTTTGGTATTTTATTGAACTATCTGAGGGTATATTTGCCGCTATCGAGTGACATGCCGAGATGACAAAAATAGTTGTCATTCGGCGGTGAACTCAGTTGAAATCGAGCGTTCATAGAAGTCGGACATATTGATAACCTGACATAGTTTTATCCTCTTATTTTTTTAAAGTAGTTAGTAATCTTGTGTAACAATCTGGTGATTGTTAGGTTAGGTTTAAAGAAATTTATTCTCAATAAAAAACACAAAGTCACTTACTTGAGAACAATATTAACTTAAACTTACTTACTTATTGTTAAAGTGACTTATAAAATAAATAAATATTTTTGGGAAATTTTTACACAGCACCCTCTAGTCCCAAACTAAGCAGAGCTTGTACTATGGGTACTAGACAATGGAAATTATACTTACATACAGACCAACACGAACACTTATGTTCATCACACAAATATTTGTGACCTATGGGAATCGAACCCATGACCTCGTGATCAGCAGTCCGACAGTTTAACCACTAGACCACAGACGTCGTCAAGTAAAATTATAGTGCTCTTGTGTTCAAGAGTCTTAATCGTGACAATAATTTACTATATCCCTTGGTTCCTGATAAGTAGGCATCAGTCCTATTTCAACATAGAGCTTAATACCAGTCTGGATTTGGCAATAGACTCGCCACCATTTACATAGGACTTATAACTTGAAACTTCTTGAAATTGCTCAACTACTACACTTTATATTTGTAAGGGGCTCGTGGCTAAGTGGCAAGCGTGTGGATTGTATGATCTGCAAGGTTAAGCTGCACTAGCCGCGGTCAGTCTGTGGATGGGTGACACATCGAGACCCCTTCGTGCCTCGGAGAGCGCGTAAAGCCGTCGGTCCTGCGCCTGATCTCTCTCCGGTCGTGTCGAATTGCCGTCCCATCGGATTATGAGAGTGAGGGAATAGAGAGTGCACCTGTGTTTGCGCACACACTTGTGCAATATAATATGTCCCGCGCAGATGGCTAGTCTCCATCGAGATTGGCCGCCGTGACCGAAATTACGAAAATGACGTGACCGGCCGGGAGGACATTATTATATTTGTATTTATTAGTATATTATATGATATATATTTCTCATACTTATTTAAGTAAATTCCATGTACTTTATATTATTAGGGCAGCATATTATTAGGGCATATTTCTAGGGCATATTATTAGGGCAGCATTTGGCAAACTTCGCCGAGTCTTCTCGTCGCCTATACCGCAAAGTTTGAAGACAAAGGTCTTCAACCAGTGCGACCTGCCTGTCATGACTTACGGTGCCGAGACGTGGACACTGACAGTTGGGCTAGTCCACAAATTCAAAGTCGCTCAGCGAGCTATGGAGCGAGCTATGCTTGGAGTTTCTTTGAAGGATAAAATCCGTAACGAGATTATCCGGAGAAGAACCGCAGTGACCGACATAGCTTGTAGGATCTGTAAGCTGAAGTAGCAGTGGGCTGGCCATGTCTGTCGAAGGACCGATGGCCGCTGGAGCAGACGAGTCCTCGAGTGGAGACAGCGAATCGGCAAACGCAGCGTAGGGCACCCCCCTGCCAGATGAACCGACGACCTAAAGAACGTGGCTGGGGGGGACTGGATGCGGAAGGCAGAGGACCGAACGTTGTGGCGCAACTTGGGAGAGGCCTATGTCCAGCAGTGGACTGCGATAGGCTGAGTTGATTATATTATTATATTTAAGTAGGTATATTATGTACGAAACGTACTTACTTTTACACCGTACCTACCCACGATCGGTTCCCGTTCTTCTAGTTCATCCAAAGGTTGTCTGGAAGAGATTGCCTTGTGCGATGAGACCGCCCATTGTACTTACTTAATCTTTCTGTAAACTATTGTCTTTGTTTTCGTTTGGTGTAATGTACAATAAAGAATATAATAAATAAATATAACATAACTTGCGAAAGGTGGGTGTAATAATAATAATATTAGCAGTCATTAAACCGATCGTCATTACGGCCAATGGTTTAATAACCAAGAGCCTCGACCAACACCTACAGAGGCTCTCGTTGGGCGGTTTGGTCAAGGGCTTGATACAGAAAGCGGTACATCTTGACACGGCGCGTATCGTCAGGAAGTTCCTCTCTCTGAGGCCCTCACCTGAGTTGGGCCCTCACCTCAGGTAAGTTGGATCCCGTTCCCGATGCTGGTGGGCTACAATTTTTTATATTTTTCATGTTTTTTGTTTTTGTTTTAAAAATATTTAAAAACGTATCATAAACGTATCGTACGTATCGTTAATGAGTTGAATAAATGGAATAATAATAATCATTTATTGACATAAATGAATATACACTTAATGTAGAATTTTCTGACTCCTGCATTAGTAATAACTATGTTACAGGAGTCAGTGTCTTCTCGTTACATATAATGAACACAAATATAATATGTCAATATTCGAATTTTCAACTATACAGATACAGAAAAAAATAAAAAGTGTACTGTACACCTCGGTTGGGCAGCGTTCGCGAAGCTACGCAATATCTTCTCGTCCAAAATACCGCAGTGTCTTAAGACGAAAGTCTTTGTCTACTGGCAACACACTGGTTGCCAGTAATTACTTACGGCACTGAAATGTGGTCGCTCACAATGGGCCTGATAAGAAAGCTCAAAGTCACTCAAAGGGCAATGGAGTGGGCTATGCTCGGAGTGTCACTGCGTGATCGAATCAGTAATGAGGAGAATCGCAGAAGAAAGAAAGTATCCGACATAGCCCGACGAATTGCCAAACTTAAGTGGCAGTGGGCGGGGCACATTGCTCGCAGAACGAATGGCCGATGGCGCAGTAAAGTTCTGGAGTGGCGACCGCGTACTGAAATGTGCAGCGTGGGTAGGTGAGGGGCCAAGGGGGGCCGACGACCTGGTGAAGGTCACGGAAATCCGCTGGATGTGGAAAGCGCAGGACTGGTCGTTGTGGCGATGCTTGGGGGAAGCCTATGTCCAGCAGTGAACGTCTTTCGGCTGAAATAATGATGATGATGATGACTATACACCTCTGTCTACCACTTCGTGAAAAAACAGGTGTGATGTTATGTGTTTATGTTATACAGAGCAGAGCTACTGCCGTCAGCTTGTTATTAATAATTTATTTGAAAATGGGAAACAGACTGATTCAGAAAAGATTCCACGAAAAAAGACAGAAAGGTAATTAGGGTTCCGTACCCCTAGGGTGCTAACGGGACCCTATTACTCTCGCTACCCTGTCCGTCCGTCTGTCTGTCACATGGCTGTACCTTTGTAACGGTAATAGATAACCAGTTGAAATTTTCACAGAATATGTGTTACTATGGTGCCTATCACGACCAATATAAAAATAAAAAACGAATTAATTTATTTTACAAGAAACCTCGAAAATCATGCATTTTTTTTAACGTTTTTGTTCCTGCTCTATGTTCAAAACGGTAATACATACCAGCGTCAAACTTGGTTTGATTATAGTGCATACTATGTAATTTACCAAAAAATACTAAATACAGGGCAAACATATAAATATGTGGAGGTACCAACGTAAACAAGAGATGCAAAAATTCATATTTCGCGTACGTCGTTGATGTCTTTTGATAATCTCTCGTAAATTAAATCAGTTTTATGGGGTAGATTAGGTACCTGATTCACAAACGTTCGAAAAGTTTCCGTTTCCGAAGTGAAATTTTACCGGCAAACGAAACAAAACGACCACTTCCTGCGACCACGAATGATGAAAAGCATTCAAAACATCAAGAAAAGCAATGTTAATAACAATACGCGATGTAATCCGTTCAAACTTGTTTTATTACGAAACAAAACGATTTGAGAATTGAACGCATTCGGAAACGCTATTCAAAGTTCTTTAATTTAACATCTAGTGCTTTCCGACAACAAATGGCTCACGGGAGAGTTTCCATGAATTTCGCGTTGCGTTTCCGAATCCGTTCGGTTCTCAAATCGTTTTGTTTCTTTATAAAATAAGTTAAACCGAATTACATCGTGTATTATTATTAAAATTGGTCGTCCTGACGTTTCGAATGCTTTGCAGCGTTCATAGTCGCAGGAAGTGGTCGTTTTGTTTTAATTGCCGGTCAAATTTCACTTCGGAAACGGAAACTTTTCGAACGTTTGTGAATCAGTGGGCCTAGTACGAGTTTCACACTTACGAATACTTTCATCGTTTTCGTCGACTTTCATTCATAACTCAGTAGCGCCCCTGGCGGATACGAGGAGGAACTACAGATTTATTAATGAAAGTCGACGAATACTTTGAAAGTATCGGTAAGTGTCCAACTCGTACTAGGCCTACAGGCCACAGGTCGATGAGTGGTACGGAACCCTTACTGCGTGAGTCTGACTCACACTTGACCGTTTTTTTTTAGTTTTGCAAAGGGAAAACAAACCTACGAATGAGAATTAACGTTTTTCTAAACTAGATCATAATTTTATTCGTTATTATCCTTTGGTCTTGAAATCCCAAAATTTCTTGACCGCAAGCTGACTCACGAATATTATTGAATACCTAGTTATAGATCATTCGGCTGATTCAACATTTATAACTTCCAAGACATATAAAAAACCCAAAAATCTTAATTCGGAACTAAAAAAACAAGTTGGATCTAATTTTAGAACGGAACATGCAATTTTATCTTAAATTAGGTGTGTACGTATGCGTAACAAAATCTAAAGATATACATTATTGTGGAAAGAAAAATTCTCTCACGATCAGGATTCGAAACTTCAACTCCTAGTTCAGTACACCAGTGCTTCAGCCGGCGTAATAGAGTCCTGTTGGCACCGTTTCGATACGGACCCCCTAACTAAACAGTAAAGTAAACACCCAATGTAGTTCAAACACAAATGTGAGAAGGCGCAGAACATAAGCAAAAATGAATAAGTTAACACTTTTACGGTGACGTATTCTACAAACACTATTTTAGGTAAACATTCTGACCTGGCTCGCCTTAACCTTCAAACAGCGGTACAGTCGAACGAAAGAATAAGTATGCAGGGTCGCCAGATATAATCACTGTTTTTTCTTACTTGTCTTATTTAGTAAACAATCTTGGCATGTCTTTTTAATTCAATTCGTTAATAATAATTATTTTGAAAGACATTATGTTAACAATTTCACACACTAAATGACATTTTTAACCTAGTTACAAGTGCAGAATTAATAATAAAATAATAATATTAATTATTATTTATAATTGTAATTATATTTAATAACTAGTTATTTGAATAAAGACATGTGCCAAGATTGTTTACTAAATAAGACAAGACAGAAAAAACAGAATATAGAAACAAAGTTTTTTAAGGGAGTTTCCGCTTAATTTTTTATTTAATTAATGGTCAAAGTGTAACAGTATAAATTCAAATTCAATACATTTATTGAGAACTAAGCGTGCATATTGGTCTTACATTATGTTACTTAAGACTTAGCGCCATTTTCAAGCATTGCAATATAGAGAGCTAAATTACAGTTTTACAATTTTTGACACTAAATAAGTGCAAATAACAAACAATCACTTGATTCTGTTCATTAGGTGTACTTATTTAAATTTTGATTTTTTTCTGAGTTGTGTCGTTTTTCATGTACAGCAACGGTTTGCATTTGAAATATCTTATAAAATGTTACTTCGATCAATTATAAACTAAGGTCTAGGTAACTCTTCGTTCGACTGTACTTGACAATCTGGTCGCCCTTGAGCTTTGACAAATGAAATGTGACGGTTTTAGCGAAAATCCGTGACTACACCTATATTAATTTATAATAGGGTCTATTCAAACGGACCACACCAGTGATTGATTGTTGGTTTACGGATACGTATACGATTTACGTTGGTTTACGATAATACGGATCGCTACTGGCATCTTAGCTAGATTACAAATTAACATGTGTTAAAGATACCAGTCCCCAATTCCCTATACCCAATGTGAGTACATAATAATAAAATTTTCGCAGTTTTTCGTGTATTACCAACCTATGAATAAATAATAACTGTTCTGTATAATTTACATACACGTATAAATAAATTATTAAATTCAGAAACAACTTAGTTGTCAACAGTACTTAGTCCAAATAAACTAAAAACTGACAAAAAAAATTGATACCTGTAACATTTATTCAAATTAGGTGCAAAAAGAACGGGGGCAATGGAAACCGGGGGCAAATAAATTACACACAATTTTAGTAGAAGTAGAGCTCCTTTGTGAAAAAGCCCATCCGGGGAAGTAGGTACTACCACCTTACCTACTTCTCCGCCAAATAGTGATGCTTGCATTGCTGTGTTTCGGTCTGAAGGGTACGGGTGCCGGTGAAATTACAATAGCATGAGACTTTCCATCTTCATGTCTCAGTTTGGCGAACCGACTTGCGGTACTATTTAGGCAACAGACTAGGTGGTATTGCAGTTGTTATGGGCAAAGGTAACCGCTTAACATCAGGTGGGCCTTTGGTTCGTTTCGCCATCCTATACTATAAAAAAATAAAATAAAACACGCGTTTCCATACAATTTCCAATTTTTAATACAATTTTTGCCGCTGTGGCGTAGTTATGGTCATAACACGTAAAAGGACCCATATTAGAGTGACACAGGTATTACCAAATTAAAGTATCATCCTCTAACACCATAATGGGTAAGCAGAGGTGTTATTAAAATAAATCTTATAAAGTTACTTTGGTCGTCTTAGGCCCCAAGCTCGCTTCACTTGACCCAAATGGACGAATGATGAACAACAAGTTTGTTCTTTGACCATTATAGACCCTAAATGGTGAAGACCTTAATAAAAACAGTAAAATTATGGTTCCGTACACTACATATACTTTTGGCACGCATCACTGAACTGAAAAGAGAGATACGTATCTTTTTGATCGTAAGATACGTATCAGTCATTAATATCAGTAGTTAATTTCGTTCAGTAGGTTAGAGATAGTGGACATAGGCCTCTCCCGAAATGCGCCACAACACTCGGTCCTCTGCCATCCCCAGCTACTTTCATCAGGTCGTCGTTCCACCTGGCTGGGGGCGCCTCTACGCTGCGTTTGTGGATTCGCGGTCTCCACTCAAGGACTCGTCTGCTTCAGCGGCCATCGGTCCTTCGACAGACATGGCCAGCCCACTGCCACTTCAGCTTACTGATCCTACAAGCTATCGCCTTCCAGTACGCGGTCGCCACTCCAGAACTTTACTGCCCCATCGGCCATCCGTTCTGCGAGCAATGTGCTCCGCCCACTGCCACTTAAGTTTGGCAATTCTTCGGGCTATGTCAGTTACTTTCGTTCTCCTGCGAATCTCCTCATTTCTGATTCGATCACGCAGGGACACTCCGAGCTAAAGATAAAGATTATATTATTATTACTATTTGTACAATCAATCAACTCAGCCTATCGCAGTCCACTGCTGGACATAGGCCTCTCCCAAGTTGCGCCACAACGCTCGTTCCTCTGCCTTCGGTCCACCTGGCAGGGGGGCGCCCTACGCTGCGTTTGCCGATTCGCGGTCTCCACTCAAGGACTCGTCTGCTCCAACGGCCATCGGCCCTTCGACAGACATGGCCAGCCCACTGCCACTTCAGCTTACTGATCCTACAAGCTATGCCGGTCACTCCAGTTCCTCTCCGGATAATCTCGTTACGGATTGTATCCTTCAAAGAATCTCCAAGCATCGCTCCATAGCTCGCTGAGCGACACACAAATGCCACACGCAAAAAATCGATATGCCGTGCCGCATTTTTTGAGGCATTTTTAGTTTATGATATGGCAACTCTAGTCACGGGTTCTATTCACACACGTAGTCGACTGCATGTCAATAGTAACACTTGAATTAGAAAACCGCCCTTACTGTTGCTTACGAAATAAAGAGGTTTTCAATGTGAAATGTTATCACTATCACTGACATGCGGTCGTCCAAACTATTGCCTTAGACTCAGTTTAAATAATGTTGTTCTTGTTTAAAGTACCTACGCAAGGTTTTGTAATGTTTAGAGCTATAGTTAATTTAATAGGTTTAAGCTAACCTGGTCCTTATTAGCCACAGACAGAGAGAGGTGGAAGGAGAGTAAGGAGGCCTTTGCCCTGCAGTGGGACTGTACAGGCTCTTAATAAGAATAATAATAAGCTATTTATG
Source organism: Asteroscopus sphinx (assembly GCA_949699075.1). Lineage (NCBI taxonomy): Eukaryota > Metazoa > Arthropoda > Insecta > Lepidoptera > Noctuidae > Asteroscopus > Asteroscopus sphinx. The sequence goes on from OX453032.1 coordinate 6,004,882, forward strand.
TAATGCAATTAAGCAGTGATAGCCTAGTGGTTGAACGCTTGCCTTCCACGCAGGAGGATGAGAGTTCGATCCCGGCCCGCACCTCTGTCTTTTTGAATTTATGTGCGAATTTATATTCGATTATCACTTGTTTTAACGGTGAAGGAAAACATCGTGAGGAAACCTGCACACCTGAGAGTGCTCCATACAGTTCTCAATGGTGTGTGTAGTCCGCCAACCCGCACTTACGAAGGCCTTAGCCTTCTTGTACTGAGAAGAGGCCCGTGCCCAGCAGTGGGACAGTATTGGGCTGGTTATGTTAATTATGCAATGAAAATACGTGTAAAAAAACGCGTGCTTACTAAAAGTGTATTTGTCATCTAATGCGTAAAAACCATAGAAATCTAAATAAAGGCAATAGAAGTGGCAAAGGCACCATGAACTTGTCGCCACGTGCAGTGCGCGAACCGTTTGCTTGATCATCAGTGCTATTTTGGACGCAGATTCACTTTAATTGTATTTTGCAGCATATCTAGCAACGGATTTGTTAGGCTTAATTTATTTTGCATTGAATGCTAGAAATATGGTGGATGTGATTGTGTATTTGTGTGTTGGAAGCGGAAAACCGGCGACATGCGTTCCCGTAGTAAAATGCAGTAGATAACATTTCTATTAGCTTATTATTTAGATTTCTGTTGTAAAAACATGAATTTTTATTTTTTAACATAATAACTAATTATTAATTTATATATTTCTGTTTTTTTTTTTATTATTACCTATTAATAATTTGTAATATTTGGTATGCCTATCGGCGGGACATGGACATTCTGTATTTTTAAATTACTTCTTGATTTAACCCATGTGCACGAAATAAATGTTTTTGAGTTCGAATTTGAACATCTTCACTACCATATTCTTATGAATAAAATATCTTTATCTTATTTTGACTTTGTGTTGCTGGTATATTAGACGCGGCGGTAACCACTTCTCACTAGGTGAGACTTCGCATTGTTTGCCAACGTATTACATAAAAAACTACTTTATGTACTTACAGTACGGACCTCAAAGTTGTCTTCGTCTAAGGGAACGTACCCACACTACGTAACCCATTTAATATAATTTTTACCTCCCTCATTCGGTGAGCACCCGTAATATATGCCCCTTCCCCTCTAGTTTTCACGTAATTATTCATAAATTTTTATATTATTAATTATTGCCAACAGAAAGTAAAAAAATATATTTATCTCATATTTGTCTTTGTTGCGTCAGTATTGCCACCTGTGAGTTTAAAACCGGCCAAGTGCGAGTCGAGCTCGCGCAGTAAGGGTTTCGTACCACCCATCGACCTGATACCCCATAGAAACTAATTTAATTTACGAGAGTTCATCAAAAAACATCAACACACCGTGCGCGAAATATGAATTTTTGCATCTCTATCTTGCGCAGGTACCACCACATATACCTATATATGGTTGCACTATTTTTAGTATTTGTTGCTAAACTACATAGTATGAACTATAATCAGACCAAGTTTGACGCTGGTATGTATTACCATTTTGAAGATAAAGCAGGAACAAAATCATTGAAAAAAATTCATGTTTTAAAAGGTTTCTTGTATGGGGACCCCCTTTGGTTTTTTTTATTTTTTATTTTTAGTATTTGTCGTGGTAGGCACTATAGCAACACATATTCTGTGAAAATTTTAACTGGTTATCTATTACCGTTCCATAGATACAGACCTGTGACAGACAGACGGATGGAAAGATGGACGGACGGATGGCGTAGTGAGAGTAATAGGGTCCCGTTTGGCACCCTCTGGGTACGAAACCCTATTTAAAAATATATTGAATATAGCTCCATATATGCGCCATATTTGAATATAGCTCGAAAAAACGCGAGATTTCCGTAGAGGAAATACTACGTGACGATAACCTAAGCCCGGCCCCTTTGAACGGGTCACGTAGTATGGGTACGTTCCCTAAGTGTTCGTAATCAAGCTCCTAAAACCGGGTCTGTCGGTTTCATTATCAACCGTTGACCGCGATTTATTACATCACTAAATTTTGGCGGCAACACTTTCTCCATCGAATGAGTGTCGCAGACACAATGCGTTATCGTGGGTTGTGGAATCTTTCCAGTTATCATAATCAGTCCGAAAACTTCTATAAACAAGTTTTATCTAAAATTAGTCTGGTAAAAATTAAAAAGTATTCTATCACCCATAGACGAATAAAAAAAGCAGACGGAATCTCGCTAAACAATAAGTTTTTTATTTATTTATTTAATCACAGGTCACAGACATAGTAAACAATATTTTTTACTATTTCTGTGTCACAGGTACAATTTCTTTAGTTTTACTTTAGTAGAAAACTCGCCAAACTATCAAGTTTAACGGCGAGATGCGCTCATACATATGTGTACTATCTTATCCTTATGTAAACATGCAACATGAAAACAAACTTAATTAGCAACACATAAGGTTTAAGTTAAGTGAAGCTTGCATGCACACATTCACACCCATATTAAGACAAAAATCCGCGATTACGCAACAAATCTCATGTGACGGTAGTGATTGTCATAGTATCACAAATAAAATAACAATGTATATCTGGTGTGTTAAAATGTTGTCGAAATTATAGTGGGTTTAGGAAAAAATTAAGCTTCAATCTTTTCTTAGCGAGATTCCGTCCACCTTTTTTTATTCGTCTGAGGTATCACCATGCTAGGAGAGCAATTAATTGACCTGATCTAAAGATTTAAACTAGATACTTATTAAACTTATATGCAAGGGCAAGGTGCAAGGAACTAGTATGAACTTCCTATGACAGGAATTTGTAGCTATTGAGTTCGTACCGATACGAGAACATAGAATGAAGAAAATTCTCTCGAAATGTTAGCCACTTACGGCCAAAATTAATATCCAATCTATCTACGATTTACCCTACTAGAGATAGGAATTTGACATAAGCTGCATACAAAATATGTCAAATTTCTATCTCTAGTAGGGAAAATCGTGGATAGATTGGATATTAATTTTGGCTGTTAATCAGAGATCTATACAGTCGTGTTATTGGAATAACTCAAAACCTCAGACACCCCAACTAGTTTTTAGTATAAATTTTTTACATGAAAAGTATTATTAATTTTCATTTATAATAATTGTAGAATAATTGTTCCGTGTGGTGCCGGACACAAAGAATATAGCACCACCCCATCTCTTCTCGTGGGTGTCGTAAAAGGCGACTAAGGGATTCACCAGAGGATGGGCAGCAGCGTTCTCTGAGTATTTAACCAACCAACTGCGATCGCCAACCCGCCTGCCAAGCGTGGCGATTATGGCATTTCCCCCACCATTTTGGGGAAGGCCTATGTCCAGCAGTGGATATCTTTCGGCTGAAATGATGATGATGATGAATTGTAGAAGATATTTGTAATTTTTGGTATCATGGTTACTCTAATCGATTCATAGCGCTATATTCATTCACGAACGTGCGACGCTCTCGACACTACTGTGTCGGAGGTGAATAACCTCTTATTTTATTTTATTTTAATTTTATTTTATAATAACCTCTTATTTTATTTTATCTTAATTTTATTTTATTAGGAACTCCAACTAAGAATACACCTTACATGCTAATCATTGGTACATTGATAAGATCTTGTGTTTCTTTAATTAAAGGAGAACACAGCGTTCAAAAATAATAATCTTCACAAACAAAAAATATACAATAATAGAACTCAAAAAAACTTCTTTTTAAATAAAACAATTACTTAAATTAAAAATAAGTTAAGTTTTAATAGTTTCAGGAAAGAAACGTTACCAAAATGTTTTTATCACACTTTTCTTCTGGGTCTCGCTCGCCTTTGCACTCAGCGCCGCGTCGTCTTATGAAACTTTTAGACTCGGCAAGGTATGAAAATATTTTTTGGTAAAAATTAACCTATGTTTAAAAGTAGTGTAATGGATTCTTCTCTTGATTCTGAACAAACCAGTTTCAGGTTTTGAGTTAATTCAATATCACGTTGTATAGAATTTCTGTACTCAGGCAATATTACTGGATCGTATTCGCTCTTTGCGTTAGAAAAATAAGAACCATTAAGAATTTTTTCATGCAGGAAAAACTACAAAGGTTTTTAAACGGTTTTATTTAGTATTTTTACCACCTTATTTAGTTTCTGGGGTAAATTAGGCCTTTTGTGTTATTTATGACGTCCGCGAAAAAACAGGACCAGTTTGATTCTCGACAATGAATCATCATCATCATCATCATTTCAGCCGAAAGACGTCCACTGCTGGACATAGGCCTCCCCCAAGCATCGCCACAACGACCGGTCCTGTGCCTTCCGCATCCAGCGGATTCCCGCGACCTTCAACAGGTCGTCGGTCCACCTTGTGGGGGGCCTACCCACGCTGCGACTTCCAGTACGCGGTCGCCACTCCAGAACTTTACTGCCCCATCGGCCATCCGTTCTGCGAGCAATGTGCCCCGCCCACTGCCACTTAAGTTTGGCAATTCTTCGGGCTATGTCGGTTACTTTCGTTCTCCTGCGAATCTCCTCATTTCTGATTCGATCAATCGACAATGAATAGACCAATGATATTTAAAAGTATAGATATGTTATACTTACCCTAACAAAGCAAACGAAAAATGGTTAAATACTCCAGTGAGTATTTAACCAAGTACAAGTACAAAGTAAATTAGTTAGTTAGTTTAAGTTTCGCGTTATAATTGATACTTACCTACACTTTCTGTAGACCTTTTTTTGTTACCGGCCACGCTCGGTGCCTTACTTGACGCGGACTTGCAGAAAAATGTCCTGATAAGGACGTTTTCGAGTCTTAAGATTGCGAGCGCAGTAACAAATCTGTTCTTTTAAATATCATTGGCTAGAAACAAAGAAATTATAAGAGCTTTGGTTAGAAACCATAGACTTATATATTACTAGCGTAAGAAACAAGTTATGGGTAATTTTATTTAAATGTCTCAAGTTTTATACAAAGTACCCACGTCATTGATGGCGTAGGTAGGTTAGGTTACCTACAATGTTTGTAGGATTATTTTGAGTAAGGTGCAAAAAACACTTGCTTAAGTTTTTTTTTATTCCCAGTATTTCTGGCCATATTTACGTCATAAAGTTAAAATTAGTTTTGTCCTTTTTAGGGTTCCGTAGCCAAATGGCAAAAACGGAACTCTTATGGATTCGTCATTTCCGTCTGTCTGTCTGTCTGTCCGTCCGTATGTCACAGCCAATTTTTTTCCGAAACTATAAGAACTATGCGGTGGAAACTTGGTAATTAGATGTATTCTGTGAACCGCATTAAGATTTTCACACAAAAATAGAAAAAAAAAACAATAAATTTTGGGGGTTCCCCATACATAGAACAGAAAAAAAAAAAAACATCAAACCCATTTGTGGGGGGTATCTATGGATAGGTCTTCAAAAATGATATTGAGGTTGCTAATATAATTTTTTTCTAAGCTGAATAGTTTGCGCGAGAGACACTTCCAAAGTGGTAAAATGTGCCCCCCCCCCCCCCCTGTAACTTCTAAAATAAGAGAATGATTAAACTAAAACAAATGTATGATATACATTACCATGTAAACTTCCACCGAAAATTGGTTTGAACGAGATCTAGTAAGTAGTTTTTTTTAATACGTCATAAATCGTAAACCGCAATTTACCTTTCATTCAATCAACTCAAATATAAAAAAAAAACAAAAAAAAAAAAAAAAAACATATTCATAAACACTAACCTTATTTAACCACAGCTATAATCGTTAAACTGTGGTTATAGCTAGATGAACAACTAAATAACTTCTTATACGTCCACGGAAGGTACGGAACCCTCGGTGCGCGAGTCCAACTCGCACTTGGCCGGTTTTTTATTTTTATCTTATGGACAGAGGTAAAAGGAAAGTATGGAGGCCTTGCCCTTCAGTGGGATAGGCTCTTAACTTAGGGGGTGCTGGGCCAGAAAACCTCCTCGTGTGCCTTATTTTTTTTGCCATGAGGAAACCCTCATGGACGCACTACGCCCGGGGACGATGGGTCAGTGTTGGTCTCTTACCGACTAAAACCACCACAGTGTTCCTACAACTACCTTAACCGGGGGCGTGGAAACCCGTGGGTATTCACACAACCACCCCCGACAGGTACCGGCCCGCCACCAGCAGGTAAGTCCCTCCTCCCCGTGCGGCCTAACGTCAGCCGCATCCTCCCCGGCAGCGCACACGGAACACTGCGCGCCACCTCACGGGCCCCGCCATGACGTATCTAAAACGCCGATGTCACGATCACGCTAGTCGCGCCTACCTCGCTGGCCTCGCCAGCCACGGTGGCCACGCCAGCCTCGCAAGCCACGCCAGCTACACCAAGCAGCAGACTTACTTTATTTTTATTTTTTTAAATTGGAATATTTTTACACAGCACCATCTAGTCCCAAACTAAGCAGACCTTGTGCTATGGGTACTAGACATAGACAATGGATATAATACTTATATATTTTTTTTTGTAAATACATACTTATAATACTTAAGAAACACCCAGACCAACACAAACACTTATGTTCATCACACAAATATTTGTGTCCTGTGGGAATCGAACCCACGACCTCGTGATCAGCAGTCCGACACTCGAACCACTAGACCACAGACGTCGTCAGACTACTCCGATGCCTCCGCCCACAGGGCCTATCCTCCCGTAATTTCTTATACAGGTTTTCTTCCTCATCCCTCATCCTCCACCGTGCCCTCTGCTAACTTCAGAGGGACACGTGGAGTCACGCCCCATTGCCCAGATTGAGCCCCTTCTGCGCCAGAATATTTACCACAGGCAATAAGATACCCCGGTGAAAAGACAAGAGTTATTGCCCGTGCCCAGGGTGCACCGGCCCAACAACAGTAACTGCTGTTCCCACATTCAAATTACAATCAATAATGATTTAATATTTAATTTGATTATTTTTATTGATATAATCATTGAGTGAGTGAGTTTTGAGTGATTGATTAATAGTGATTCAATTTTTTTAATTTTTTTTAGTTTTTCCAAATCAGTTGTGTCCTTACGTATAAATACCGATTCCGATAACGTAGCTCACAGAATAAAGAAAGAAACAACAGGGTTTTTGTTACATACTGTATTGGTGGTACGTGGTACGGAACCGCAAGTTCAATTCTCACTTGGCTTGGCTTGGCTTGGTTTGTACATCTTAATATAAAACAAAGTCGGGTTGGTTACATCATTTATAACTCAAGAACGGCTGAATCGATTTTAATGAAATTTAGAACATAGCCCGGATTAACATATAGGCTATACTTTTTATCCCAGGAAGATGAACAGTTCCCGAGAGATGCGCGATAAAAGACATTCACGTGGGCGAAGTCGCGGGCATATGCTAGTATAAACATAATGATAGACACACACATCAAAGTATGTATTACCACAATATAACATATATTAACACATTTCTCTAATACGAATTTAATAATTTCCTATTGGTTACTGTGTCAAATATTTAATTTTAGATATCGAATTAATTACAAAACGGATCGTATTTTAACGTACGATAAATTGTTCGTCACATTTTTTTAAGACAAAACCGGTTTCGGTTTAGGGAATTTTAGTTCTCAAAAGAACATAAAATACTTACTTAATAATACGTAATGTCGTATCACCATTTAAACAATCGTAATTTAAAAAACCGGCTAAGTGCGAGTCAAACTGACGCAGTAAGGGTTGCGTACCACCCATCGATACTTGTATGGGGACACCCTCTGATTTTAGACTTTTTATTTTTAGTATTTGTCGTGATAGGCACCATAGTAACACATATTCTGTGAAAATTTCAACTGGTTATCTATTACCGTTGCAAAGATGTGCAGCCCTGTGACAGAGAGACGGACGGACAGCATAGCGAGAGTTATAGGGTTCCGTTGGCACCCGTTGGGTACGGGACCCAAAAAATATAACTATAAATAAACAAATAAATATTTTTGGTAGATTTTTACACATCACCATCTAGTCCCAAACTAAGCAGAGCTTGTAGTATGGTATACATATTATAACTTTTTTTTTTTTTTACTTTTTAAGGAAGCACCATCTTGTCCCAAACTAAGCAGAGCTTGTACTATGGGTACTAGACAATGGATATAATACTTATATACTTTATTTTTTTGTAAATACATACTTATAATACACTAGCTGTGCCCGCGACTCCGTCCGCGTGGATGTCGGAAAATAACATCGTGTCATAATTATGAACACAATATCTTCAAATATATACATATAAGCGCCTACAAAGACGATTACACTATTTACCGACCATACTATATTTTGTTTTTACAACCAACCGGCTAAGATGATGGAATTTCATGGAATTAGCCCTAAACTCCCTCATTCTGAGAAGACGCTCGTGCCCAGCAGTGGGAAGTAATTGGGCTGATTATGTTATTCTATAACACTAACCACATCTCTTCTTATGCTGAGAAGAGGCCCGTGTCCAGCAGTGGGACTGTAATGGGCTGGTAATGTTATGTTATTCTAGAATACTAATAATATCCAGTTCATTAATTCTTCTCATTTTGAGAAGAGGGCCATACCCAGTAGTGGGACAGTAATGGGTTGACTACGTTATGTTATTCTATATTTTCTAGTTTCTTAACTCTTCTCGTTCCGAGAAGAGGTCCGTGCCCAGCAGTGGGGCAGTAGGTAATGAGCTGATTATGTTATGATAATCTATTACACTAACAATATCCAGTTCCTTAACTCTTCTCATACCAAGAAGAGGGCCATGCCCAGCAGCGGGACAGTGATGGGCTATGTTATGTTATTCTATATTTTCTATAATACTAATAGAATCCAGTTGTATTTTTAGGAACCTGCAACCTGCATCCAACCAACAATCATGACCTCTACGTTGTATGCAACTTAATACAATAGAGGGGTCAAGCTGTATCGCTGGATCTACTCAACCAATTCAGATAAAACATACCCTATATTTTAAGTTAGACTAATACCAATACAAATGCTAAGTTTCATTACGATCCGTTCAGCCGTTTTCACGTGATGAGGTAACAAACAGACAGACAGACAGACAGACATAATTTTTTTAAACGATTGATTCGTGTTCTATAGCTTATTTCTAGTCCCCCTAGCCGGTTTTCGCGAAAAAAAACTCAATGTACAGACTTTTCGACCTTTACAGTTTTATTACAGTATAGAAGATAGATAGATAAGACATGATAATAAAACAAGTTTAACCGGATTACGTCGCGGTGAGCCCGTGACATATGGACGGATGGACGCGGAGGGAGACAGAAGAGTGACAGCAGAGTGACAGCAGAGTGACAGCAGAGTGACAGCAACAGGGCTCCGTTTTGCCCTTTATAAGAAGGAAATATTACATTACGATACAAGTGAGCTAAGATGATGAATTAGTAAACTGCCGCGTTAATGATTAGCCAATAGCCGCCTAAGGGACTTTACTCATGGCGCGACCGACACGACGCAGAATTGCATCGATTGCCGATATCGGTCAGATATCGCAACAACATGTGTTCGAAGAAAATGTATTGAAAATCGCAAATGTCTTCAGACAAGATCGCATGGATTGACGATATCGCTCACAGATGTGCTCGATATCGAATTGCATGTACGTTCTAATGACCGGCGATCCTATTTCAAATAAATGTACGGGGGCGTGCTGCGCTGGCACTTGTTTCGACTTGCACGCGATTGTCTGTTCGGGATATCGATGAGCAACTTCTGTTGCGCAACTAGTAATCTGTTGGAATTATTTTTGGTATCAATTAGAACATACGTACAATCGACAGCATGACAGTGGTAACACTTCAATTCAAAAATCGCCCTTACTGCTTACGAAATAAAGATGCTGCTAATGTCAAAGTGTTACCACCGACGTGCGGTTGACCGTACAACTCGAGTCGACAATCGATGCAATATCGCTCGCATTAAAAAAGTACTCTGTGCCTCGCATCGCGTCGCGTCATGAGTAAATCTGATTGCAGTATACCGCCTCAGCTAGTGACAGAATTTATTATAAGCATTATATTCAACACTAGCTGTGCCCGCGACTCCGTCCGCGTGGATGTCGGAAAATAACATCGTGTCATAATTATTAACACAATATCTTCAAATATATACATATAAGCGCCTACACAGACGATAACACTATTTACCGACCATACTATATTTTGTTTTTACAACCAACCGGCTAAGGTGATGGAATTTCATGGAATTAGCCCTAAACTCCCTCATTCTGAAAAGACGTTCGTGCCCAGCAGTGGGAAGTAATTGGGCTGATTATGTTATTCTATAACATTAACCACATCTCTTCTTATGCTGAGAAGAGGCCCGTGTCCAGCAGTGGGACTGTAATGGGCTGGTAATGTTATGTTATTCTTTTTTTTTTTTTTTTTTTAATGTTTAAGGTCTTAATAGTTAATTATTGGTACCTTAATATAATTACGATCTAGTCTACAAGACTAATAAGTAATTTTATGCTAACTTAAACTGCTAGATAATAATATTATTTCTAAGAATGTGTCCACTGGCACTATCTTAGCGTCTCTTAAGGCGAAGTCACTTTTTTCATGTGTCTTTAATTAATATTGTCTACATCACTATTTTAATTTTAACACTACACTAACTCAAAAGGCTTTGTCCTTTTCAGTCTCCTCACTAAGCCTGTGTTGTCGAGGAGCTGGATAGCCTCAACGTTCACATGATGATGAAGTCTATATTCATGAGCTTCGGCATACTTTTGGATGATATCTTTAACGAAATCCATTTTGAGGTCCCGGTGAAGATCTTCATTTCTGATATACCAGGGAGCGTTCACGATGTCCCTGAGCACTTTGTTTTGGAAACGCTGTATTATTTTTATGTTAGTTTCTTTGGTACAACCCCATAGTTGTATGCCATAAGTCCATACTGGCATTAGAACTTGCTTATACAACAATAGCTTGTTATGTATTGACAGCTGAGAATGTCTACCAAGGAGCCAATACATATTTTTGTGGCGGTAGCCCAATTCTTCTCTCTTCTTCTTGACGTGAGCCTTCCAGCGTAACTTAGCGTCAAGCGTCATACCTAAGTATTTAGCTGTGTTAGCGTGTGGTATTGGTTGGTTATTTATGAACACTGGATGGTACTTAAACTTTTTATTTGTAAAGTCGACATGGACCGACTTGGATTCATTGAGCTTAATGCGCCACTTCTTTGTCCAGTTATACACAAGATTAACTGCATCTTGGGCTTTTTCTCCTGCTTCTTCGTGACTGTTGCCTGTAGCCATTATAGCTGTGTCGTCAGCGAAAGTTGCAATTGTGTTATTTTGTAGTTTTGGGATATCACACGTGTACAGTAGGTATAGGACCGGACCTAAGACACTTCCTTGTGGTACCCCAGCTCTTATCTCTTTAAGTTCAGAATAGGCATCCTCTTGTCTGACTCTAAAGACTCTGTTAGATATATACGACTCAAGTATATCTGAAAATTGTTTGGGCAAGTTAGCTCTGAGTTTGCATAAGAGGCCTTTGTGCCAAACTTTATCAAAGGCTTGTGCCACATCTAAGAAAATTGTAGAGCAAACTTTCTTTTCTTCTAACGTTCTCTCAATGACATTTATTTTTATGTTATTCTATATTTTCTCTAATACTAATAGAATCGAGTTGTATTTTTAGGAACCTGCAACCTGCATCCAACCAACAATCATGACCTCTACTTTGTATGCAACTTAATACAATAGAGGGGTCAAGCTATATCGCTGGATCTACTCAACCAATTCAGATAAAACATACCCTATATTTTAAGTTAGACTAATACCAATACAAATGCTAAGTTTCATTACGATCCGTTCAGCCGTTTTCACGTGATGAGGTAACAAACAGACAGACAGACAGACAGACAGACATTTTTTTTTTAAACGATTGATTCGTGTTCTATAGCTTATTTCTAGTCCCCCTAGCCGATTTTCGCGAAAAAATACTCAATGTACAGACTTTTCGACCTTTACAGTTTTATTATAGTATATAGATAGATTAGGCGTCTATTGGGCTGTATGGTCGAAGGATTGAGTCGATATGGAGGCCTTTAATGAACTGAATACGTACATTTATCACTGACGTTGAATATTGTATTATTTATTATTTTTTTGGTTCATTAACCCTCTCCGACAGAGTCAAGTTAAGTTTGAAGACAAAGATCTTCAACCAGTGCGTTACACCTGTCATGACTTACGGTGCCGAGACGTGGACACTGACAGTTGGGCTAGTCCACAAATTCAAAGTCGCTCAGCGAGCTATCGAGCGAGCTATGCTTGGAGTTTCTGAAGGTTTTTAAAGGATACAATCCGTAACGACATTATCCGAAGAAGAACCGGAGTGACCTAGCTTGTAGGATTAATAAGCTGAAGTGGCAGTGGGCTGGCCATGTCTGCCGAAGGACCGATGGCCGCTGGAGCAGACGAGTCCTTGTGTGGAGACCGCGAATCGGCAAACGCAGTGTAGGGTGCCCCCCAGCCAGCTGGACAGACGACCTGATGAAAGTAGCTGGGGGGGACTGGATGCAGAATGCAGAGGACCGAGTGCCGTGAGCAGGAGAATTAGTTTACTTCAGTGAATTTATCTCACTCATTAACCTACATTGTTCTCACACAACATAACATCACGCCTGTATTTCCCCGAAGGGGTAGGCAGAGGTGTATAGTACACCCACATTTCGCCAGTTATGCTCTCACACAATTCTTCCCAAATCTTGTAACAATTCGTTGTACCATTTATTACATAAAAAGAGTATATCCATGGAGTTTCTTGCTGGTTCTTCTCCATAGGACCAACTTTTTGGAACCATGCAACTAGATTTTTTAATTTTTTTTTTTAGAAATATCTGTAAAGACGCTTGCCATCTTAGTCTACCTGCGACCACGAAATGCTGCAAAGCTTTCGAAACGTCAGGAAAACCAATTTAAATAATATACGCGATTTAATCCGGTTAAACTTTGTTTTATTATAATGTGTAGTGATCGCGAAAACCTAAGAAATTATTAAATTCTTAACGTTTTGAAAGTGCATGTAAATTTAATTTTAATTTATTTATTTATGAGATAACAGAGATCCAGTCGTGTTAGTAAATAAATGGTTAGTACGTATTCATTTTCAAAATTATACATTAAATTACATTCAATAAAATGACATTCAATAAAATGACATTCAATAAAATGACATTCAATAAAATGACATTCAATAAAATGACATTAAATAAAATGACATTCAATAAAATGACATTCAATAAAATGTCATTCAATAAAATGACATTCAATAAAATGACATTCAATAAAATGACATTCAATTATTAATAATTACATGTTATCCAATAATATTATTTATGTATGGGCAGTCCACCCTATTCGCTATCATTTTCAGGATACCGTTAGTGCTGCCGCGAACTCTGCCTACCATCGAAGCTATGCGCTTACGCATAATTGCATTAAAGCCGTCGACGCGCGCCTCCGCGAACATACCTGTTAGAACTGTTGACCAGTCCATCATACCGCAACCGCTGGATTTTAAAATATCCGTTTGTTCTGCCGTTGTACCGGTCTCACGCGCTAAGTGTAAAACCGAATATACACAAAATACACAGATTTTTATATATACCTACACTTACCCCGATTCTGCACACTTCGCACATCAATTCAGAGACACTCCACAGTAGTTAAATTGACCGCAAATAAATAATTACGGGAGCACAAAAGTTTTGGACCGTTCCGTAGCCTCCCGCTATTTGTACTGCTCGCGTGTGTTCACTTCTCACACCACGAGATAGTTTTTTATATGGTCCTTGTGCCGCAGAATCCCCCAACCCCGATGAATACGTGGGACACTCAGAAAGTTTTGCGAAACTAAAAAAAATTGTTCTATACGTACATATATTTTTATCAAATCTTTTCAAAGTACTTTCCACCAGCCTCTATACAAAGATTCATGCGCCTAAACCAGTTTTCAAAACACTTTTTCCAGTCCGCCGCAGACACCTCGTTTACAGCCTGCTCGAACGCAGCCAGCGCATCTTCCGGCGACGAAAATTGTATCCCTTTGAGCTGATTTTTTATTTTTGGGAATAAAAAGAAGTCACACGGTACTAGATCAGGGCTGTAAGGAGGGTGACCCAGGAGTTTGACTGGCGTGCTGTCCAGGAAGTCCCTCGTTTTGAGTGCGGTGTGCGCAGGTGCATTGTCGTGGTGGAGCAGTAGCCCGCGGAGCCCTGTGTTTGGTCGCTTGTTGCTTATAACAGAGAAAACTTCTGGCAAACATTTGGTAGTATACCATTCGGCATTAATGCTTCTTTGATCCCGTAAGGGAATTGATACCAAGTGGCCAGTCAAATTAAAAAAGCTAGCGATCAAAATCTTACCCCCGCTTCTAGATCGCTTCACTTTGGTAGGCGTTGGCTCATTTTGAAACACCCAAACAGTCGACTGGCGCTTGGTTTCTGGGTCGTATTGATAAATCCAGGACTCATCACCTGTAACGATGTCGTAAACACGCCGAGACGAGCCTGCTTCAAATTTGTAAGGCATATCAAGGCACCATTCCACCCGGGCCTGCTTCTGAGCATCGGTGAGGTTGTGCGGCACCCAGCGTGATACTATCCTCCTCACGCGAAGATGGCTGTGTAGAATCTCGTGAACGCTTCCCGATCCAATCTTCAATATGTGTTGAATCTCCTGATATGTAATTCGCCTATTGTCTTGGATTAAATTTTTCACTGCTAGCACGTTTTCTTCGGTAACAGCCGTCAAAGGGCGACCGCTTCTTTCGTCATCCCCCAAAGTTGGTCGACCGCGCTTGAATTCGTTATACCAACGATACACGGTTGCCTTGGAAGGGCCTTCATCCATGAATGCCATTTGAAGTCTATCGTACGATTCATCCGGTTTCAGGCGACACTTGAAATCGTATAAAATCATAGCTCTAAAATGTTCCCGGCGCAGATCCATATTTCAGTGAGACACAATACTTTGAATTAACTCGCAAAAAATGTGGAGGGAAATTTTGAAATTGGAACTTACTTATTTTTACTTATAAATAATCATATTTTCGAAAAACATTATAACTGGCCAGTCTCCCATATATAAAAACTTTTTTTCGCAATACTTTCTGAGGGGCCTGGTACAAGAGGAATAAAATATATTAATAAACTACAAAATATAGAGTTTATCAGTGGAAATGTTATGTGTGTACGCCGCAAGGTTAATTGCTAACCATTCAATAACTTTATACTGCGATTCCCGCCTATACCACATATAATTAACAATACCAGACGCACTGCAGAACCGCGGCAGCCCCACCAGCATCCTGAATGCATTGTTATATTGAACACGGAGGGCTCCATACGATGCGCGATGTGCAACACACTTTAAATAAAGTTATTTTAGCACCAGTGGAGCAGCGCGCAAACCTACGGCAAAAAAAATATGCTAAATGCTTATTCGAAATAAAAAAAATTGTATTTGTATTTGAGTCTGCCAACCCGCAGTATTATAAAAGTTGTTGATTTGTAGCCGTGCCATATTTCTAGAGCGAATGATAAATAATATGCTTAGTCATCTAAAAATACTTGAAAAATTCTACTATTATTTAATACCCAAATTTTAACTTAGAAACATAGCGAGGGTTTGAGAGTAAATCCCTAACGATGAAAAAAAAAGAGGCAAATAAGTCATCGGTCGGCATTGTCAAAGGGTGGAAATACCTGCAAATTGTTTTGGTGGTTTCGCACGCATCGTTTTTGTGTCGCACGTGACATACGGAGGTAATTTGTTTGTTTGCAAATAGGTATTTAATAAAAAAAAAAAATTTTTTGGTATTGATTTTTTTATTGATTCGTGTTCAGTATCAGTGGTATAGTCACCTCCTTAAATATGGCACGAATACAGATCAATACGTTGTATATACCAGCGTGATAGTTTAATATTTTATAAAAAATATCAAAATACTGACAACAATTTGTCTATCAAACGCGGTGATTATAATTTATGATAAATGTGAGCTTTTAAATGATCAGCTTTAACAAAAACCCAATAAAATATTCCATCAGTCAGTATGATTCCGGTCGATTCTGGTTTTTGATGGATTCACCTAAAATAATCAAGTTTTTATGTGTATTTTAACTTGCCTAGAGATTGGGAAAAACATTTAATTCCATTAATAAAAAGCTAAAAGGTAGAAGCCTAATAAAATAAGTAATAAATCATTTTTGAGTTAAGCTCGCCAATGTACACACGGCTACACATCAAGCTGTACATTTCCAGTATAAGCTGACCTCGCATGGTTTTCCTTACAACGCGAGGTCAGCCTTTACTGGTTTTATACAGCTTGATGTGTAGCCGTGTGTACATAAGCTTTCCTACTGTAATAATAATGTGTATATGTGTGTACAATAAACTATAATAATAATAATCTCGTTAGGCAGCTGGATCAAGGGTTTGATACAGAAAGCGGTACTTCTGGACACGGCACGTATCGTTAGGAAGTTCCTCTCTCTGAGGTCCTGACCGCCGGTAGCTTGGACCCTTTTCCTGATGCCGGCTGGTGGGTTACTGTTTTCATATATTTTTAAATGTATTTATTTCTTTTATTATTCTTATAAACAAAAAACAAAAAAGAAAAATCTTATCTTATTCTTAAAAATTTATTGAAATGTGTATATAAAACGAATAAACGAAATAAAAATAAAAACATGTCAAAATCAAAACTGAGGTATTCACTTCTTGATGACAAGGAGACGTCACCAGGCAGTTTAAAAAATAAATAATTGAAAGCCAATCTCTTTTGTCATCGAGAAATTAATCCACGTTTATTTTTTGTATCGTATTATTGTAAGAGAAGGTCCAATGGAGTGACACAGTCGTGTTTGACTAAGCTCCTTAAAAAAAATGAAAAAAAAAACCACCGAATATAATTTTATAATCATACAACTCCGACGAATTAAAAAGGCGGACTTCCTAGTCTGAAGGCTCGCTTAAAAGTACCGGCACGCACACATTCACTCACATCCATAGTACGCCAAAAAGCCGCGATTACGAAAAAAATTAGTGTGATGGTAGTCATTGTTGTAGTGCCACAATAGTAGTTTATGAAACTGTTGCATAATAGGGGTTATTAAAACACGAGTGTGAGTTTAAAAACCGAGCCGTAGGCGAGGTTTTTAATAGTATCACACGAGTGTTTTAATACCTAATTATGTCAGTTTCATACACTATTTTATCTACACTCATACAATTTTAAATAAAATACCAAAGTCAGAATCTTCGTAACATTGTCGTTGTTTTTCTTGATTTCTCTGGTAAAAGATTGTTCGTCATTTACGTTGCTGCATCCAGAAATTCAGGCGGGGTCATATTCTCCTCAGTTCAGTATTACTGCTGTAGTCAGATATTTTTGCCCAGAATAAAACTTTCGACATACAAAACCATAATAATAACGTTAACAATAACAATAAATTTACAAGTAACGATGTCCAAATCCAGTAGGCCGTGGCGCGCGGCCGCGCACGCGCGCTGATGCGCGCCTACACAGATAATAAAATATACTCTGGCGAAAACATTATAATCGGAACTAATTTTCTATCCTTGTCAGGATTCCGTCAATCTCTGTTTTATCATACAAAAAATATGCCTGTAAACGCTTAAATATAATTAAAAGCAATATGACAATTAAAAGTTCTGCCAAAAACGTGATTATAAACGATAAAAAATTTCAATGTATGACAAGTGGCGCCACCCTGAATTTTGTGTAGTCATTGGTGCCAAACTGTACGACTGCTAAAAAAAAGGTTTGAAAACTCCTTGGTTAGGAGAAGTGGCATTAAAAACTCCTTAGTTGGGCTGAAGTGTGCGGTTATGGAAAAAAAATTAAATTACCGCATTGTTTTGTTCAGCAAACTGTATCGTAATGAAACTTTTTAAATTCATTACAAGTGCATGTGCGTAAAGTATGTCATTATGACATTACTTTCGAGTTCATAATTCGAATTTTACGATACGAGTGTAGATAAATAAAATAACAGTATAAATCTGGTGTGCTAAAATGCTTTCGAAATTATAGTGGGTTTAGGAAAAAATTAAATGCAGAAATGCATGCAGTCTTTGTTTAGCGAGATTCCGTCCGCCTTTTTTTATTCGTCCGAGTCATAACTTATTTGTTGCTAATTAAGTCTGTTTTCATGTTGCATGTTTACATCACAGACATAGTAAAAAATATAGACTAAGTGCTACGAACAACCATAGTGAAGCCAACAAAAACCGTGCTCCTTCATGTACAACCAGTGCTCACGTACACACCATGCACCTGAAGGATTTTTTTTGCTATGCTTACTGGAAGATGCCGCGACATGTGAACTGAGAGGGGTGAGCACGGTTTAAGGTGCATGTCTGCGTGAGCACTGGTTGTACACACGGCTACACATCAAGCTGTACATTACCAGTATAAGCTGACCTCGCATTGTATAGGTTTTC
This sequence comes from Asteroscopus sphinx, assembly GCA_949699075.1. Classification (NCBI taxonomy): domain Eukaryota; kingdom Metazoa; phylum Arthropoda; class Insecta; order Lepidoptera; family Noctuidae; genus Asteroscopus; species Asteroscopus sphinx. Next base: position 6,023,402 of record OX453032.1, read on the forward strand.
TTTACAACGCGAGGTCAGCCTTTACTGGTTTTATACAGCTTGATGTGTAGCCGTGTGTACATGAAGGAGCACGGTTTTTGTTGGCTTCACTATGGTTGTTCGCAGCACTTAGTCTATATTTTTTACTATGTCTGTGGTTTACATAAGGTTAACTTAGTATAAGTATGAGCGTATCTCGCCGTTATCATCGTGCCTTGGAATTTATAAAAAAGTATGAGAAATGTGAAAATGTTTGTATGTTTGTGACCCAATGATGCATAAATAGCTGAATGGATTTGGATGAAATTTGGCACAAATATAACTTGAAAGCCAGAAAAGAACATGTTGTCAACTAACCGAGCAAGTAAAGCTGTGGGTATTCATCATCATCATTTCAGCCGAAAGCCGTCCACTGCTGGACATAGGCCGTATGGGGGGGATATGCCATAATCGCCACGCTTGGCAGGCGGATTAGTTGTAGGTATTAGCTATAGTTATTTCCAACTTCAGATGTTATAGCAACAATGATCAGTTATGGTGTTCCACTTAAGATATCGTAGCCCACTGCTGGAAAAAGGCCTTATTAGGGTTCCGTTTAAAAAAGGTACTTCATCAAGGCACATATGGGTCCAGAAACTATTATCCTACTATTATCTTATCTTCTTAAATACAAGAAGAAGTGAAGAAGAATTGTTATTGGGTTTTTTCATTAGGAAATTCTCAGTAGCAGTCCGGAGTCTGGATTTGTGCCCGGTCAATGGCAATAGACTCGCCCCCTATTACATGGGACTTACAACATAACTGGCGAAATGTGGGTGTACTATTACACCTCTGCCTACCCCTTCGGGGAAATACAGGCGTGATGTTATGTTATGTTATGCTTAAATACAAGATGTTGATCTGTAATCGTGCCATATTTCTAGATCTGATGATAAATAATGTGCTTAGTCACCTAAAAATACTTTAAACATTCTATGATTTTTTTAATAGTTCATGTTTCATAGTTATTTATTGATAATAGTAATTATTATAAGTCACATTTTAAGTAAATAAAATTACATTTACATTTATACTCAAATTTTCACTTAGAAAAATAGCAAGGGTTCTAGAATAAATCCTGAAAGACTCGAAAATAAGTCATCGGCGGCATTGTCAAAGGACGGAAATACCTGCAAATTGTTTTGGTGGCGTCGCACGCATCGTTTTTGTGTCGCACGCGACACACGGGGGGAATTTGTTTGTTTGCAAATAGGTATTTAAACAAAAAAAATGGTATTGATTCGTTTTCAGTATCAGTGGTATAGTCACTTCCTTAAATATGGCACGAATACAGATCACCATGTTGTATACAGGGTGGATATGATAATTCGACATTAAATAAAACCACGTACAGAGTATCACGTCCTCTGATCGTATACAAAAAATTAATCAATTTCGGTTAATAGCTTAGCCACAGGAAATGATTTTAATTTCATTAATTTTGAATGTAGGACTATTTTTCTGGGCAAAGATCGTTAGGTCAAAGACCTTTGCGAGTCCATATAATTTTAAACACTCTTGATGATTATAAATGGTGTTACTCATTATTTCGAGGTGTTAATATTTATTTTGTTATAAAATTGCGTTTTTTTAAATTTTCGATAAACAACTTATTTAAAATGTGTTTAAAATGCTTATACAGACTAGTAATAACCGTGTTTTGATTTATTGTCGTATTGTCATATCCACGGTGTATGTAATTCTTTTGTGCGTGTGTTTGTCGCCTAACTCCTCCTAAATGGCTGGAGCGATTTGGATGATATTTGTGTGTTTATTTCTATGAGTTCCTGGATGGTTTGAAAATACAATTGGACCCGGTAGGTGGCGCTGCTACTGCTGTGGTCCGCTAGTTATTTATAAAATAGCTATAATAATTTCTTAGATTTTCGCGATCACTACACATTATAATAAAACAAGTTTAACCGGAAAGAAAGTGTCAGTATGTTTTAAAAAAAGCTGTTTTTATTTTTAATTGAGAAAACGTATTACTCCCTAGAAAGCTTCTTGAATGATAAAATATGACATGTTGTATTGGTAAATTGATGTTTATTTTAGTAGTATATTGCTTTTATAATCAAAGGTATATTGTAAAAATGACGTAGGCAGAGGTGTACGTACAGTCGTACATACGGCTACACATCAAGCTGTACATTTCCAGTAGGCATAATAAGCTGACCTCGCATTGTGTAGGCTTTCCTTATAATGCGAGATCAGCTTATTCTGGAAATGTACAGCTTGATGTGTAGCCGTGTGTACACCCACATTTCGCCAATTTTTTTATGGCCCCATATAATAGGGTAAACAAAATATTGTTATTTAATTACCCAAAACTTCGTTTTCATAATAAATAGGGATTCAACGGAAATGGCCGATTCACCGCGCGGACTTTCCGAATGCGTGACGTCACAAGCGCAAGCGTGCACTGCGTCCGCGCACGCGAATCTCACGTACGATCGATTGTGAAATGCGCACTCAGCACGCAGTCCGGGTCGCGAGCTTGTGTGACCAATACGTGTGTATGCTTAGCATTCAAATATTTTTACGTTTATAAAAAAAAATTGTTGTAAATAAGTGGTGATTTTTTAAGTGAATAACCGAAAACTTTTTTTGTGATACCGGTTTTTTTTGGAGTGACTGTGATAGGTGAGTGCATTTATTTTTGTTATTTTTTTATTTTTATTATTAGGAACTCCAACAAAGAATCTACCTTACATGCTTTTATTTGTTACATTCGTTTTAAATCTTGTGTTTCTTTAATTAAAGGAGAACACAGCGTTCAAAAATAATAAATCAATATAAACAAACAAAAAAAAAACTTAAAAGAAACTTCATTTTAAACAAAACAATTAAATAACTCTGTAATGAAATACGAAAACAAAATTGAATTTAGAACAGAAAAAGAAAATATGTGTAACACAAAAAACATTGTACAAACAGTAGTACCTAATTAAATAATCGAACTAAAATTGTAAATTAAAAATAACATTGTTATAATCGAGAGTACTTCAACACTTAACATTTAATCGGTTGGAAATGAGACGTCTAAATTTTCCCAACGAGTTTCCGAAGATACCGAAAAAAAAGGACCCTTTTTATATAATAAATTAAATAGAGCCTTAAACATATACCACCTCACAAAAATTCAATGTGTGAAAAAAGTGTGTGAATACCTTCAAAAACTGAACTACAGTTTTCAGACTGTCCATATTTTTTTTTCGATATCTTCGATGTATATAATATTATTTAATATATATCGGATATCATCCACATTTGGTCGAAGTCCCTACTATTAGGACCAAGCGCTTTGAGAACTCTTTCATAATGCGCACAGCCAAGTTGTGGAATTCACTGCCAGCATCTGTATTTCCGGGCACTTACAATCCCAACGCCTTTAAAGCTGGAGTGAATCGGCATCTAATAGGTTTTCTCGCTCCATCGTCGACCACATCTTGAAAAAGCTGTCTAGATTGCAATGTCAAGAGCAGATCTATATGTTATAAAAAAAAACGTATCTTTGCGAAAATCCTAGGACGATTGCAAGGAACCAGATAATTGGAATCTAAGAAAAAAATCAAAATCATCCCATCTTTTTTCAGGATCATTGCGAAAAATCGGCTTACCTTAGGTAAGTCTGATTGGCTGATATGAACGTTATATGCACGGATGCGTTGATTGGTTGTCGGCTACATTCCTTCGTCTTTTGTTATTATCTGGTATTGCTTCAGTGTTTTGTTGACTACCTACCTTTTTTGTAGTAATATTTTAAAATTAAAATACTTTATACATGCTGAAATTTTAATCGCTTATATCCCAAAAAGGGGTCATTGTACTCATCATTATGAACAACTCTTACAATGGGACCAACCCTGGAATCGCGTAAAAAAAATCTGTTGGTCCCTACATTTGTGTTCACTTAAATCGATAAAATGTAGGGACCACCTGATTTTTTTTTCGCGATTTCAGGGTTGGTCCTGTAGGGACACTGCTGACGCATGGGTTTAGTTCAAGGCGCTCAATTGTATTAGCGCGGTGCAGCAGTCGTCTCCCCGCAGCCATACAGTTAGGTCGTAATTATGCGTAGTAATTATGTAGTCTATAATTATGTATCTGGTACCAGTAAAATATATATATCTCAATAAGTGCCTCATAGCAAAGACTTTGAAACCCCACCCCCTAAAGTAGTGACCTAATTAAAGTAGTAAAGTAAAAGTAGTGACATAGTTAAAGTTGTTCATAATGATGAGTACAATGACCCCTTTTCGGGAATTAAGCAATTAAAATTACAGCATGTATAAATTAATATCTCTATTGCCTTGTCACTTCCTTACGTTTTCATGTTTATACCAGAGCCATGTTCTGACCAAGCAGAATAAAGATATCTATATCTATCTATACTTAATATTATAAAGAGGAAAGATTTGTATGTTTGTAATGAATAAACTCAAAAACGACAGAGTCGATTTGAAAAAAAAATCACCATTAGAAAGCTACATTCACCCTGAGTAACATAGGCTATATTTTCATGTCCACCCGTGCGAAGCCGGGACGGGCCCCTAGTTAAGTATAAATCGACTCTTAGATTAGCCAATCAGCGTTCAAGTTTCCAATCGTCCCAAAGAAATTGGGATTTTACAATGTTCCTGACAAAAACACACAAAACACACAAATATTTGTGTGATGAACATAAGTGTTTGTGTTGGTCTGGGTGTTTCTTATGTATTATAAGTATGTATTTACAAAAAAAAAAGTATATAAGTATTACATCCATTGTCTAGTATCCATAGTACAAGCTCTGCTTAGTTTGGGACTAGATGGTGCTGTGTAAAAATGTACCTAAAATATTTATTATTTATATTTATTTATTTATTATTATTAATTTTAAATCGTACTAGGATTTTTGCAAAGATTCTATTTTTCTGATTACCCTACGACATTTGTATTCAAACTCAACTCTGTAGTATTTGGTCGTTTTCTAAGAAACGTACAATGTGGACAATTGAGATTAAACATTGTAGCACACTTAAAACATTGTAGCACACGTAAAACATTGTAGCACACGTAAAACATTTGTGTTGCTTTTGTTGTGTTATTAAATTTAAAAGTGTCGATAAAATTATCATATTATATTATGTAGCTCATGTCGACACGATAGAAGAAGAAGACTATGTCGTGTGTAGACAGGACAATAAATAAGATAATTTTATCATAACATAACATAACATCACGCCTGTATTTCCCCGAAGGGGTAGGCAGAGGTGTAATAGTACACCCCCACATTTCGCCAGTTGTGTTATAGTCCCATGTAATAGGGGGAGAGCCTATTGCCATTGACCGGGCACAAATCCAGACTCCGGGCTGCTACTAAGAATTTCCTAATGAAAAAACCCAATAACACTTTGCCCGACCCGGGAATCGAACCCAGGACCCCACGCTCAGTAGTCGCGTTTGCAACAACTAGACCAACGAGGCAGTCCAGTTATCCAGTAACGTTAGCATATGCGTCCTACGCATTTATTGGCCTGGGTGTGCGAAATACTGGAGTACAATACAATACAAACACTCTTTCTTTATTGTACACAAAAACAAGCATGTATGTTACATTAGAAGTTTTTAAACTTTCGCTCATTTCACTCATATTGAACTAAGTTTACGGGACTTGTCGCGCACAATTAAATCAAAATATAACGAACATTTTGACTAACCTCGACGTTTCGGTCAAGTTGCATTGGCCGTGGTCACTAGCAGACTGAAGTACCAGGCCCCTCAGAAAGTATTGCGAAAAAAAGTTTTTATATATGGGAGACTGGCCAGTTATAATGTTTTTCGAAAATATGATTATTTATAAGTAAAAATAAGTAAGTTCCAATTTCAAAATTTCCCTCCACATTTTTTGCGAGTTAATTCAAAGTATTGTGTCTCACTGAAATATGGATCTGCGCCGGGAACATTTTAGAGCTATGATTTTATACGATTTCAAGTGTCGCCTGAAACCGGATGAATCGTACGATAGACTTCAAATGGCATTCATGGATGAAGGCCCTTCCAAGGCAACCGTGTATCGTTGGTATAACGAATTCAAGCGCGGTCGACCAACTTTGGGGGATGACGAAAGAAGCGGTCGCCCTTTGACGGCTGTTACCGAAGAAAACGTGCTAGCAGTGAAAAATTTAATCCAAGACAATAGGCGAATTACATATCAGGAGATTCAACACATATTGAAGATTGGATCGGGAAGCGTTCACGAGATTCTACACAGCCATCTTCGCGTGAGGAGGATAGTATCACGCTGGGTGCCGCACAACCTCACCGATGCTCAGAAGCAGGCCCGGGTGGAATGGTGCCGTGATATGCTTAACAAATTTGAAGCAGGCTCGTCTCGGCGTGTTTACGACATCGTTACAGGTGATGAGTCCTGGATTTATCAATACGACCCAGAAACCAAGCGCCAGTCGACTGTTTGGGTGTTTCAAAATGAGCCAACGCCTACCAAAGTGAAGCGATCTAGAAGCGGGGGTAAGATTTTGATCGCTAGCTTTTTTAATTTGACTGGCCACTTGGTATCAATTCCCTTACGGGATCAAAGAAGCATTAATGCCGAATGGTATACTACCAAATTTTTGCCAGAAGTTTTCTCTGTTATAAGCAACAAGCGACCAAACACAGGGCTCCGCGGGCTACTGCTCCACCACGACAATGCACCTGCGCACACCGCACTCAAAACGAGGGACTTCCTGGACAGCACGCCAGTCAAACTCCTGGGTCACCCTCCTTACAGCCCTGATCTAGCACCGTGTGACTTCCTTTTATTCCCAAAAATAAAAAATCAGCTCAAAGGGATACAATTTTCGTCGCCGGAAGATGCGCTGGCTGCGTTCGAGCAGGCTGTAAACGAGGTGTCTACGGCGGACTGGAAAAAGTGTTTTGAAAACTGGTTTAGGCGCATGAATCTTTGTATAGAGGCTGGTGGAAAGTACTTTGAAAAGATTTGATAAAAATATATGTACGTATAGAACAATTTTTTTTAGTTTCGCAAAACTTTCTGAGTGTCCCACGTATGTGGGTGTCATCGTCTTGAGCGGCGGGTGTTTTCTCGAACTACCCGCGGTTGGTTTTTCGTAACGTCGCTGTCCGTAACAAGATATGCTGAATCACGACACACAATGCTGACAGTTTCGGCGGACATACATGTAGACATACCACACGACGCGAACACTTCTCTATTACTGGATTCCACGAGGTAGTTCGAGAAAACACCCGCCGCTCAAGACGATGACACCCACATACTTAGACATACAGTCTGCTCGTGACCACGGCCAATGCAACTTGACCGAAACGTCGAGGTTAGTCAAAATGTTTGTTATATTTTGATTTAATTGTGCGCGACAAGTCCCGTAAACTTAGTTCAACATACATTATTTACATAAAAAATATGAACAATACCAATCACAACACAAGTAAGTAATATCAGCATTTATTTTCAAGATCACGACTGCATAATTATTAATAATGGCGTTGATCACAATAACAATACACATTTCCTTGTATTGAGACTCAGGGGAATTAAACATGGTTGGTAATAGGACGGTCAACCGCTCATGACAATGATAACAAAACAATGCAGTAATCTTTATTGCGATAACAAAATAACAAAATTAAATAAATAAATATTTTTGGGACATTTTTACACTGCACCATCTAGTCCCAAACTAAGCAGAGCTTGTGCTATGGGTACTAGACAATGGATATAATATGTACTTATAAACATTTTTTTATATAATATATAACACTTATAATACATAAGAAACACCCAGAAAAGTTTACAACCATATTCCACAATGCTTAAGAGAACTACCACTACGCCTATTTAAAACAAAACTTAAAACATGGTTGATTGAAAAATGTTTTTATACAATGAATGAATTTATGGATTCCAAAATGTAACATATGAATTATAAATATACTAATTTAATTTTCATGAATATATGAAAATAATAATGGTTAAAATAATGCTTTTCTTAATTACATAAGCTTTTGTAATGTATAGAGCTGGAGTTTTTTTTATTTTTTTGCATATTATGATTACGCTAATAAAGCACTAAAAATATGTGCACAAAAATTCGCATGCCTACTAAAGGTGGATTTGTCGGACACCTAATGTGTAAAAACATGTATATTTAACATCTTCTGTACCATATCCTTGCGAATAAATATCTTTATCTTTATCTTTATCAGACTAACACAAACACTTATGTTCATCACATAAATATTTGTGTCCTGTGGGAATCGAACCCTCGTGATCGGTAGTCCGACACTCGAACCACTAGACCACAGATGTCGTCAAATTGAAGTCTAACAATTTCGTAAATAATTTTAGCAAAATGAAGTCACGTATGCACGTGTACTTGTTGTTTTATATTGGGGGGTGCTCAATAATAGAAAACCGCTCCCTAGCCAACCCATGCTACGCCGCCTCGCCGGTCTCGAACGTCAAAATGCAAAATCGGAAGAGCTCCCCGGTAACACAAAATCACAAGGTCACAAAAATCGGTATATACATAACCAGCCCATTACTGTCCCACTGCTGGGCACGGGCCTCTTCTCAGTATGAGAAGGAAAAATCGGTATATTTGTACCTAATTAAATCATTCTCATTAATTTAATATTTTAACATTGTGAATTCAGTATTGTATTGTATAAGTTTCTACATATTAGATTAATGACATCTCCATTAATAAAATTATATTTGTATGCCGTAAAGTTGTAACATGATAGACTTTATAATAATTTTGTACAACTTGCATAGGTACTCTGTGTGTATACTCATGTTATGACAAATAAACATTATCTTATCTTATCTTATCTAAAATAGGTATAATAAGTAAAAAATAAGGATAATAGTATAATGACAATAAAAAAAATAAAAAAATCATTTTTAAAACTTCGTTATCCTTGTAAATTATTAGCAACTTACAGAATTAACAACACAATTAAACAAATTGTTTCAATTGTTTGCTGGAGATTATTTAAATAACTATTAGTGAATCCTTTTATAAAAAAAAAACCGGCCAAGAGCATGTCGGGCCATGCTCAGTATTATAGGGTTCCTTAAGAAGGTGTAATTACAAACGAATCAAATCGAATATTAATCATGGCTATTTTAGTTTTTGCAATAATCGGCAGCTTTCGCGACTCAGAGCGTGTTGTTAGTAGCGCCATCTAGCGATAAATTCAAGAAGCCAAATTGAAGAAGCGTGTCATTTCAAAGTTACTTTTTGTATTTTTTTCAAATAGAAAGTAGTTAAAGGAGCATTATTTGCTATGATAACTTTTCTCTAAGGTCAATGACCTTTGAACTAGGACGTTTTAAGTATTTTTCAGTTTTCTCTCTATAACTCAAAAAATTATAATCACATTATACTCAAAATAATTTTAAAAGAGAGTTTTCACAAAGGTCTATCAGTGTGGCAGATTATAAGTTTCTACATTGCATAGTTTAGAAATGGCAGGGGGGGGACACATTGCAAGCCACTTTGGTGGGCTATATTTCGCAGATGGTACACCTGATAAAAAAGTGGTGTATCAAACATTACCTTCATTTTAGTAGACGAATTAAATGATATTCCACACGAGGGGGTGCAGCGAAATATTTTTTTTTTCCCCATTTCACATGTATGTACGCCACCCCTAAAATACGGAAAAACGATTTTTTTAGTCTTTTAAAATTGAGATCTATATGTAGACAATTTTTTAACAAAATTTCATTTACTTATGTTTATAACTGTAGAAGTTATTAAGCTGTAAAGGATTAGGACAGATGGACAGACGGACGGACATGACGAAACTATAAGGGTTCCTTGTAGGACTTCGGAACCCTAAAAAATACTTTTAAAAATGAAACATTTTTATAAATGCCAACTATCATAGCCTACTCCTACCTCCTAACTTCAATCGGTGATCTTTAGAATCATTAACGGCCTAATCTATCCACGATTTGCCCTACCAGAGATAGGAATTTGACATAAGCTCCATACAAAATATGTCAAATTTCTATCTCCAGTAGGGTAAATCGTAGATAGATTGGATATTAATTTTGGCCGTTAGACATACCTATTTCATGCTGCAGTTTCAATTAATTTGATTGCAGTTTTGTTCGTAATTATCAACTTATCAACTAACAACAACTCAACTCAAGTGCTCAGCATTGGCAAATAAATCGGCGGAAAACAGTAATTTCTTTCATGAATTTCCTTGCTCTGATATAATTCAAAAATTGTTCGGTTTCAGTACATCGGTAGGACTGTCCTCATATCGGTAGAAATACCCAAAAATCGGTAGGTTCGAGACTACTGCCTTAGGGTTAGAATTTCCAAAAATCCTTTCTAAGTAGATATTTACGCTATGAAAGAAAACTATTGTCCAAATTTCATGTTTCTAACTTAAGTAATTTCGGCTCTGCCTTGATAAATCAGTCAGTCAGGACTCAGGACATCTGTCTTTATAATAATTATCATCTACGTCAAGTTATTTTCATGCTGACTGTATAGAATCTACCGTTCGATGACAGTATTAGGGATTTCCTAATGGGATTACCATATTCTATTCCAATTATATTTCTAACAGGTTTTTTTTTTCCAATTATGGAATTCCAAGCCTAAACGCTAAGATGAGTCATGGCTATCACCTATAGCGGTGCTTTTCAACGTGTGGGTCATGACCCCCTGGGGGGTCGCGAACCCAGTACGAGGGGGTCACAGTCACTTAAAAATAAACATCCAGACACCAACGCGGTGTATTAAGAGAAAATGCACGTATTTAGGTAATTACAATTACAACATGAGACTTACCATCTTTTTTTAATTCTTTATTTTTTATTATAAGGTATTTTTTGCACATAAAAATTACGATGCCAATCCCATCGTACCATATTCAAAGTTAAACAACTTAAAAACACCTTTTAGAGGAATTAAAACCTAATAATGACTTATAATTTTATAACACAGGCTCCACACGTTGGCCCGAACGTTAGCGCCAACACTATTCGCCAACATGTGGATCGGGAAAATGGAGTGGGCCAGAACGTTGGGGCGAGCATTGGCAGTTAGCCGTCGCGTGTCGGTTTTATCAAAGGAATTATGAGCCAACGTTGGCGATGGGCCCACACGCTGGCGGTTTGCTCATCTTGCTCAGTCAGCATGAGTGCTGCGGCAAGACTGAGCTGTGTTATTGTGTGACCTGTTTAATTAGTAGCTACGAATCTAGTAAGGTGCATCGAATGAGCTTTCCTACGGTCACCGCGTCTTGAAAATGTCATCCGCTTGGATAGACGCAATTATTATAAAAAAAAAATTTATTAACAAATAATAATGACATTCTCTTGTTTGTCAAAACATTTTTCAAAGATGACGTCCATTGTTTAACTATTGTGTTATTTTAATTGACAGTTCAGCTCTTAAGCACTCAATGATCTTAAAGTGCGCAGTGCAACATCTATTTCAGTCTTTACATTGGCTCTGACGGAACTAAACTAACATTATCTCCAACGTGTGGACGCTAGGCATAATTGCGGGCCAACTCTCGCCCCAACGTTGGGGCCAACGTGTGGAGCCCACCTTACACTAAGAAAAAAAAAACATGGTCTACTTTTGTAAGCAATTTGCTATTGTGAAGTAATATAAATAATTTGAGGGTATTTGGAAATTTTAGCATGGGGCGAGCGAGCGCGATGCGTCGTGGTCATACCCACATCTTGTTGTAATGAATGTCGAAGGACCAAGCGGTGTACAGAAAAACCTAAACTGGTTTATGTTCTACACCGCCAAATGTACGTATTTTTTTGTGGAAAATAAATAAATGAATAATAAATAAAATAAAAGTGAACAGGTAACATTCTAGAGCTGCATCAGAATTTGGTGTTAAGCTAGAATGCTATGGAAAGCACCAGTCCCGATGATATTTAAAAATATCAAAGGTATTGCACATTATAATAAAACAAGTCTAACCGGATTACATCGCGTATACAAGTGTTATTGAAATAACTGAAAACCTCTTAAGGGGTCATTGTACTCATCACTATGAACAACTTTTACTATGGGATCAAACGTGAAATAGTAATAAAAAAATCAGCTGTTCCCTACATTTGTGCTCAAATAAATCGACAAAATTTAGGGAACAGCTGATTTTTGTTTGGCGATTTCAGCGTTGGTCCTATAGTAAAAGTTCTTCATACTGATTATTACCATGACAACAACAAACCAACACAAACACAAAAATTATAAATAAAGTTTAAAATTTATGCTATAAGCACAGACATACTAAAAATATAGACGACGTGTGTATCCGGGATTTTGGACGTGCTCGTCTGACGCGGCGTTAGCCATTTTTAAGATCGTGGCAGCCCTAGTAATGCAGGATATAAACAATCATACACACAGCCAACACAGCTAATAATTGAACAGGTATTTATGTTAAATAGCCCTCAATTCGTCATACATAATCAATTTATCTAAGTGATCTTTCAAATCCAGTTTGTCGCGAAGACAACTAGTGACCTTTTCTTTCTTACGTCCGGAAACTACAGATGTCATTACAGTTATGTAGGTATACAGTATGTAACAAAAACCCTGTTGTTCCTGTGAGCTACGTTATCAATATCGATATTCATACGTAAGGACACAATTCGTTTAGAAAAGCTCTTGAATACAATTAATCAAATGAAATATTAAATCATTATTAATTGTAAATTGAAAGTGATTATATCACTCAAAGCTCACTCACTTAGTTATCATATCAATAAAAATAATCAAATTAAATATTATATCATAAAATAATAATTTCAATTTGATTGAAGACAAGTTTTTACATCGCGTATATTATTTATTAACGTGTAGTGGTCGCGAAGACCTGAAATTATTATTTGATTGAAGAGTTTCTCCAAATGAGTTGTGTCCTTACGTATGAATATCGATTCTGATAACGTAGCTCACAGAAACAACAGGGTTTTTGTTACATACTGTATTTTAATTCAATTCCAATAATTATTAATTAATGTAAATAGAATTTTAATTAAACTGATTTTGTAAATATTTTTTTTAATATTATAATTTTTTTCATTAAAATTATTTGGATTATCGAATTGAATTAAATTATTTAAATTAAATCACTATAATTTAGGTACTAAAGGTAATTATTTTTTCGTTCAATAAAATTGTATGTGATTGTATGCATGCGGTGATACATGTTGAGCTAAAGGACATTGCCCATTCTCTTAGGAGCTTTAGGCCCCTCAAAAAAAATTGCTATGTCACGGCGGTTTTCGTCTTATTTTGTAGACCAAGAATTATCTTTTATTATTCTGCAAACGATTTTAATTTTTTCACCCTGGTTTAAGAGAAATCTATTTTTTTCCAACTCCTTAACTGATTGATAAGTACGCTCCGTGCATCGTTGGGCGATATAACTGAACGCACCCATAAGGACATCCAGAGACACCATGTATGGTGTTGCAAGAGATAATTATTTTGTTAATCAATTTTTGGAATCGATATTTGTAGTATTTTTTAAATAATAAGATTGCAAGCTTTTAAGTTTTTGGGCGTATTAATTAATATCGATTTTATAAGTAATATTTCAGTTAATTTAAAATTATTATAACAATATTTACAATAAATGCATAGGTATTATCATCTTATTTTTCTGTACAAAAAGATTTCAAAAATATGTTTTGCAATTTCTTTTGATTTGACGTCATATGAGTGATTTTTTGTAATTTTTAACGGATTTACGCATGCGAACCGAAATCTAAAGATATAAATTGTGGAAAGAAAAAATAAGAAATCAATCAATCAAGATAAAATTCTAGTATAATAGCATCTGAAACACAGTAAAAGTGAATTCATAGAAGTATCGCTATTTAGAATCGATTCCGATTCTTTGTGGAAATAGTCTGATATCTGGCAACATTTTCGTTCGGTTTGAATGGAGGATATACTTACGATTCAGTTTATAACATATTTATTATGTTTTTTAATGCTAGGGTGAAAGAAATGTTGATAAAGAACACATAAACATGAAAAAATAAGACATAATTTTTGAGTAACATACAGTTTTGACATGGCCAAAAATGGGCCCATCTGTGGGCATTGTCCTTTGCAATTCCGCTTCTAGATCTAGCGAGAATCACCGCTCTCAGTACACATGTCGCGGCATTGTCCAGTAGTGATGTAGAAAAATAATCGATTATAAAAATAATCAATTATTGTTATTTTTTAATCGATTTTTTTGGGTTGATTATTATTTCTAGTAAAATTGATTATTCAGAAATCGATTTTTTATTTTAAGCGTCGTGTGTTTTCGTTTTTTTTCTACTGTCAAGGTCTTCATGGTCAATTCAAAAGTCATTGTTTTAGTGACGCTGAGTTTAACTAGTTCATTCATTTTGTTCCAATCTTCAGTATAGTTCACAATCTCGTTCCGCGTTCATTAGTTCGTTCATTTTGTTTTGTTTCGAAAATAAATTTGTGTTCAGACGCTTCTTTTTGTGCCCAGAATGTCTAGCACCAAACCAAATAGTTTGCCGAAGCTTTTGTTTCTTAATTCCTTACGAAGCAATATGTGGTTAAAAAATTAAGAAAAGTAACGATGATAACGATACTAAGGGCCGGTATTTCAATAGTCTGATAACTTTTAACTGAGGAATAAATGTGACGTCTTGACAGATTTTCTATACTACAACTGTCAAACTTATTCCTCAGTTAAAAGTTAATTGGGTATTGAAAGACCGACCCTAAAAGTAACGATTTTTCATTGTCTTAAACGAAAAAAATCGTTTTTTTTTTAAATCGATTATTATTTTGAAGTAAATCGATGTTTTATAAATGGATTATAATGAAACTAATAATCGATTATTAATCAATCAATTTTTTTACAGCTAAGTCACATCCTTATTGTCCAGTAAGCATCGCGAAAACAAATATCCTTCAGGTGCATGTGTGCGGGAGCGCTGGCTTATACATGGAGGAGCACAGTTTTGTTGGCTTCACTATAATTGTTCGCAGCACTTCGTCTATATTTTTTACTATGTCTGTGCCACAAACCGTCCATACTTTCTGCCGGAACTACAAAATCTTAAATATTTCGTTGCTAGGCATATATTAACAAATAAAATCCAATAATGTAAAATATTTATTCATCAAACAAGTTTACTCAAACTATTTGTTTTTAACTGGTTAATTTATACTAAATAAATATTTAAAATTGGTCGTCTTTGTAAAGTATTTTGCTTTAAAACGTCGCAAGTACCTTTATAGGTCCTTAAGATTCATGGTTGAACTCATTGAAAATTATGGTAGTAAAACTCATTAACGAGGTTAGGTTAAGTAAGCTTCGAGGAGGCAAGGCCAGATTCAATGACCTACGGTCGTCGAATAAAATCCCGATAGACGCCTATTGCTGAATATAATTAGACGCTTGTCATCTTACGGCCAAAATTAATATCCAATGTATCCACGATTTGCCCTACTAGAGATAGAAATTTGACATAAGCCCTATACAAAATATGTCAAATTTCTATCTCTAATAGGGTAAATCGTGGATAGATTGGATATTAATTTTGGCCGTTAGTCTACCTGCGACCACGAAATGCTGCAAAGCTTTCGAAACGTCAGGAAAACAAATTTAAATAATATACGCGATTTAATCCGGTTAAACTTTGTTTTATTATAATATAATAAGACTTTATTACTGATAAACTTATCACCTCGGACGAATGAAAAATGGCGGACGGCATCTCGCTAAGAAAAGATTGAAGCACTTCGTTTTTTCCTAAACCAAAATAATTAATAATTTCGACACAATTTTAATACACCAGACATATATTGTTATTTTATTTGTGACACTACGACAGTGACTACCGTCACACGAGAATTGTTGTGTAATCGCGGCTTTTTGTCTTACTATGGGCACAGATAATATAATACTATAGTACTGTGTGTGTGAATGTGTGCGTGCCAGCCCGTAGTAAAAAGCGAGCCGTCTTACTATGAGTGCTTCACTTTTTGTTTAGCGAGATTCCGTCCGCCTTTTCATATTTGTCCAAGCTTATCACAATAATTTTATTACAAAATGAAATACAGTAAAAAATTATCTTAATCTTCATTCATATCAGCCGAAAGACGTCCACTACTGGACATAGGCCTCCCCCAAGCATCGCCACAACGACAGGTCCTGTGCCTTCCGCATCCAGCGGATTCCCGCGACCTTCACCAGGTCGTCGGTCCACCTTGTGGGGGGCCTACCCACGCTGCGCCTTCCAGTACGCGGTCGCCACTCCAGAACTTTACTGCCCCATCGGCCATCCGTTCTGCGAGCAATGTGCCCCGCCCACTGCCACTTAAGTTTGGCAATTCTTCGGGCTATGTCGGTTACTTTCGTTCTCCTGCGAATCTCCTCATTTCTGATTCGATCACGCAGGGACACTCCGAGCATAGCCCTCTCCATTGCCCTTTGAGTGACTTTGAGCCTTCTTATGAGGCCCATTGTGAGCGACCACGTTTCAGTACCGTAAGTAGGTAATTACTGAAAAAAAATTATCATTGCACTTCTATTCGATTCTTCCATTTCTCACGGTCTTGTGCTGATCTTAGCCATACCCTTAAGGTAATGGCTGTCTTCACTACGTCATCATCACAACGTATTTTTTCTATTAAATAAATATTTTTGTGACATCTTACACAGCACCATCTAGTCCCAAACTAAGCAGAGCTTGTACTATGGGTACTAGACAATGGATATTTTTATTTATTTATTATATTCTTTATTGTACATTACACCAAACGAAAACAAAGACAATAGTTTACAGAAAGATTAAGTAAGTACAATGGGCGGTCTTATCGCACAAGGCAATCTCTTCCAGATAACCTTTGTGTAGGGTATTGTAGGTACCGAACAACTCTATTGATATGCTGATATGATAATTATAAATGATACGAGTCCTTTGATGACCAATAGTTTATTGCACTAAATTAACACAAAAGTTCAGACAGAAATACTAAAGAATAAATGATATTGATATGATATTGATAGGTATATGAGTACACACGGCGCGTTCGATGATCGGTAGTGAACTAACTCAAAAGTAAATGAAAATGAATTATGAATGTTGGCGGATAATGCTGACGCGGGTTGTACATTAATTTGGCAATGTTCGGTTGCACCGTACACTTTGGATGGACTAGAAGAATGGGAACCGATCGTGGGTAGATACGGTGTAAAAGTAGGTACGTTTCGTTCGGATATAATACTTATATACTTTTTTTTGTAAACACATACTTATAATACATATGAAACACCCAGACAAACACAACACTTATGTTCATCACACAAATATTTGTGTCCTGTGGGAATCGAACCCACGACCTCGTGATCAGCAGTCCGACACTCGAACCACTAGACCACAGACGTCGTCGAAAAAATGCCTGTAGGTCTACTCGCGTTTTACGAACGACAAACGAAGTACGAACTTTCGTTCCGACTGAGACTTACATAATAAAGATAGGCACATAAAAAAGGCACAATTAAGATAGACTACGGTTCATAGTCGTATACAATTTACCGGAGATGAGAAAAACAAACGTCAAAACACGATCATCGCATGCGATAAGGGAACGATGGTTGACCGGAGTAGCAAATTGTGCGATGAATCGTACGATTTATCGAATATCGTCGAACGGGAGTAGACCCCCTGAATATAAGGCATACAATTAATTCTGTCAACTAGCTTAGTCAGAAAAGTCATGAGGAATCCGATTGGCAAAGGCGGCTATTGGCTATTCACTAACGTGAAATTCTCAACTCAGCCTATGCAGTTCACTGCTGGACATAGGCCTCTTCCAAGTTGCGCCACAACACTCGGTCCTCTGCCTTCCGCATCCAGTCCCCCCCCGTCACTTTCTTCAGGTCATCGGTCAACCTGACTACAGCGTTTGCCGATTCGCGGTCTCCACTCAAGGACTCGTCTGCAGCGGCCATCGGTCCTTCGACAGACATGGCCAGCCCACTGCCACTTCATCTGTTTCTGTTTCTTATGTATTATAAGTATGTATTTACAAAAAAAAAGTGTGTAATTATTATTATATCCATTGTCTAGTACCCATAGCACAAGCTCTGCTTAGCTTGGGACTAGATGGTGCTGTGTAAAAATGACCCAAAAATATTTCATCATCATCACTTCAGCCGAAAAACGTCCATTACTGGACATGGGCCTGCCCCAAAAGCGGGGATATGCCATAATCGCCACGCTTGGCAGGCGGGTTGGCGATCGCAGTTTTATTTATTTATTTATTTGACACTAAATAAGTTCATAATTTGTTGAAAGCAGTTGGTTGGATGAATACTCAGAGGACGCTGCTGCCCTTCCTCTGGTGAATCCCTTAGTCGCCTTTTACGACAACCATGAGAAGATATAGGGTGGTGAAATTCTTTGCGTCCGGCACCACACGGACGACAACGGATGGGACGGACCAAAAATCATGACTTACGGTGCCGAGACGTGGACACTGACAGTTGGGCTAGTCCACAAATTTAAAGTCGCTCAGCGAGCTATGGAGCGAGCTATGCTTGGAGTTTCTTTGAAGGATAAAATCCGTAACGAGATTATCCGGAGAAGAACCGGAGTGACCGACATAGCTTGTAGGATCAGTAAGCTGAAGTGGCAGTGGGCTGGCCATGTCTGTCGAAGGACCGATGGCCGTTGGAGCAGACGAGTCCTTGAGTGGAGACCGCGTATCGGCAAACGCAGCGTAGGGCGCCCCCCTGCCAGGTGGACCGACGACCTAAAGAACGTGGCTGGGGGGGACTGGATGCGGAAGGCAGAGGACCGAGCGTTGTGGCGCAATTTGGGAGAGGCCTATGTCCAGCAGTGGACTGCGATAGGCTGAGTTGATTGATTGACCCCCTAGCGAGCATCCCTAACCAACACGTGTGTGTGCGTTCGTATACATACGTAATAATCTCAGAAGCAGCTTTCCCTCAAGTATGTTCCCGTTACCTTAAGAGTTTGACCTTGAGCTTTGTTTATAGTTATTGAGAAGCAGACTTTGATGGGAAACTGCACTCTCTTGAATTCAAAGGAGTAATTCGATGGTGTTAGGGGAATCTCTAAGAATAAAATTGCGAAAAACAATACACACTAAATTAAACTTCTAAGACAAACTAAAAGAAAACTATAAGTATTATTATACACGACAAATCAAACACAGATATTTTTAGAGACCTTCCAATTTTAAAGAGTATTTGCTTACACCGGCTCCACACGTTGGCCCGAAAGTTGGCGCCAACCTGTGCATCGGGAAAATGTAGTTGGCCCGAACGTTGGGGCGAGCATTGGCAGCTACCCCGGCTCCACACGTTGGCCTGAACGTTGGCGCCAACACTATTCGCCAACGTGTGGATCGGGAAAATGGAGTTGGCCCAAACTTTGGGGCGAGTATTGGCAGTTAGCCGTCGCGTGTCAGTTTTATCAAAGGAATTAAGCGCCAACGTTGGCGATGCGCCCACACGTTGGCGGTTTGCTCAGTCATGCCGCCGCACTCATGCAGTAAGGTGCATCGAATGAGCTTGTTCCTACGGTCACCGCGTCTTGAAAATGTCACTAACGCAATAGTTATAGAATCTTTATAAAAAATCTTTATGTTTATTAACAAATAACAACGATATTATTTTGTTAGTCAAAACATTTTTCAAAAACGACGTCCATTGTTTAACTATTGTGTTATTTTAATTGACAGTTCAGCTCTTCTGCACTCAATAATATTAAAGTGTCCATAGGCATGATTACGGGCCAACACTCGTCCCAACGTTGGGGCCAACGTGTGGAGCTCGCCTTATGTTTTTAAGTGAGTTCAACCTTTTTTGAATACAATCGGATTGAGTTTTCAAACATGTGTCAAAATAAAATATAATTTAAATCAAAAGCACTAAGAAGTATTGATATCAACTTCGAAGCAAATCACCGCCAAAATAACTAATCAACCCTTTTTAACCCCGTTAGGGGATGAATTTCAACAAAATACGAAACACATCTTCCATCAATTCTGTTAAAAAAGGTTTATGCAAAATTTGAAGTAGATTGGACCAAGGAATCACGTTGTCCCATACAAACTTTGCCCTCCCTTTTCACCCCCTTAGGGGTAGAATTTCGGAAAATCCTTTCTTATCGGATGCCTACGTCATACAAAGAACACACCCTCCAAGTTTCAGGTCTCTACGATCAGCGGTTTAGGCTCTGCGTCGATCCGTCAGTCATTCAGGACAAAGCCTTTTATATGTATAGATAAATGTCTGTGTATTGTTTTATAGTTTTTTTTATATAGTAGACAAACTGGAGTTTGAAATTAATAAATCATGGATGTAATTTATTCGTTAAAATATTCTTAG
Source organism: Asteroscopus sphinx (assembly GCA_949699075.1). Classification (NCBI taxonomy): domain Eukaryota; kingdom Metazoa; phylum Arthropoda; class Insecta; order Lepidoptera; family Noctuidae; genus Asteroscopus; species Asteroscopus sphinx. The sequence continues at coordinate 6,043,850 of OX453032.1, forward strand.
ATATGCACGGTCGGTTTAGGTGTCGGGGGTCTTATGCATGCGGAAATGCAACGACATAACTAGGTGATCATAGAAATCTGTTTCTAACTATCTTACGTAGACATTCATTAATTTTAGTAGGTATTTTTAGCAAGACAGAAAAAATATTGTGTAAATCAGATTTTGTTAGTGTGTAAAATTTGTAAACAAAAAATTTTTTTAGAAAATTTGGAATAATTTTAGTATTGATCCTTAGTCCCTAATAAATCCCATGAATAATTTTCGGCATTTCATTTAGAACCCCGAAATAAAATATAATATTATAATAAAACAAGTTTAACCGGATTATATCGCGTATATTATTAAGATTGGTTTCCTGACGTTTCGAAAACTTTACAGCGTTCGTGGTCGCAGGAAGACTAACGGCCAAAATTAATATCCAATCTATCCACGATTTGCCCTACTAGAGATAGGAATTTGACATAAGCTCCATACAAAATATGTCAAATTTCTATCTCTAGTAGGGTAAATCGTGGATAGATTGGATATTAATTTTGGCCGTAAAATGACAAGCGTCTTTACAGATATTTCTAAAAAATATATTTTAATCTACCGTACACTACCAACCTGCTGACTGGTTAATCTTTTTCCCACAGCTTGAGCTAATAAACTTTATGTAGCTCATGTCGACACAAGTCATAGTCATGTCGACATGGTCTAGTGGTCGCAAGCGCGACTGCTGAGCGTGGGGTCCTGGGTTCGATTCCCGGGTCGGGCAAAGTTTTATTGGGTTTTTTCATTAGGAAATTCTCAGTAGCCCGGAGGCTGGATTTGTGCCCGGTCAATAAATAAATAAATATCTTTGGGACATTTTTACACAGCACCATCTAGTCCCAAACTAAGCAGAGCTTGTGGTATGGGTACTAGACAATGGATATAATACGTATATACTTTTTTTTTTTGTAAATACATACTTATAATACATAAGCAACACACCCAGACCAACACAAACACTTATGTTCATCACACAAATATTTGTGTCCTGTGGGAATCGAACCCACGACCTCGGCAAATGGCAATAGGCTCGCCCCCTATTACATGGGACTATAACATAACTGGCGAAATGTGGGTGTACTATACACCTCTGCCTACCCCTTCGGGGAAATACAGGCGTGATGTTATGTTATGTCGACACAATAGAAGATCTTATTTTAAATACTAAAAGTTATTAATTAGAGACCAAGTCAGGTAACAATGATCATAATAAATCTATTCTAACTTCTCTACAAATCTGTTTACACGTTTTTATTAAGTCACACTTTCGTTGTAAAAACGTAGTATATTCAAGAAATAATCTTTTTTTTTGTACAAATCTATGTTTTGTATGGGTCTCGCCATGATTCTTAGCGCACTATATAAAAAACCTGTATTTGTAAGTGTAATGGATAGGTACGCACGGCTACACATCAAGCTGTATATTTCCAGTATAAGCTGATCTCGCAATGTACTGAAAGCCTATACAATGCCAGGTCAGCTTATACTGGAAATGTACAGTTTGATGTGTAGCCGTGTGTACTACATCAGCTGTTAACTGTGGTTTTTGATATGACATAATTATTGTAGTTGTTAAAAGCACGTGCGGTTTACTAATAGTTCAATGCGGTATTATTATGACAATGACGATAATTAAGTCTTGTGATAACTAGGTGTTAAAAAGCAACGTAAATATATAAGCCGTAATATCGTTAGCTGAGGTCCTCTTAAGGGGTGAATATACGGTACCTATTAGCAGTGCCGATCATCTAGAACTTCTTGGCATGGAGTTGACAACTAATCTCAAATTCGGCACCACAATCAAGGCAAAGACTCAAACTGCGGCCAAAAAGTTGGGCATTCTAAACAAGGTGAAGCAATACTTCACTCTTAGACAGCTTTTCACTTTATGACGTAACATCCCCAATTATCGACAATTTAAGGGAAGATCACAAGTATTTTTTTAACCGACGAAAAAAAGGAGGAGGTTCTCAATTCGACGCGTATATTTGTTATTTTTTTTATTTTTTATTTTTTTTATGTATGACCACGCGTAACTTTTTACAGAGTGGTCCGATTTTGATGATTCTTTTTTTAATGGATAGGGTATATCTCGAAGTTGGTCCCATTTAAATTTCAAAATCAAAATCTACCCCTAAGGGTAGTAAAACAGGGGATGAGTGTTTGTTCACCCACTGAATTCTTACCTGTTAACCGATTCTGTTGAAACTTGACACACATAAATATAGGTTCTAGACACTACGAGATGATGGGGACCTGGAGTTTGATTAAAACCACAAAAAAATGTAAAATAAAACTTTTTTACAAAAAATTTAACCGACGAAAACAGAAACTGAAAAGCGAAAAATAACTAATTATGAGTCGGCGCCAAACAATCAATCAACGAAGACCATTAAATTACTTTAAATAAATAATAAAAACAACGTCACATCAAATACAACGTGAAATTTTCAACGATAAACAATAAATTTCCAAAAATGCGTTCTCCGCTCGGCCACTTGCAACTTGCACGCACTTTACTTGTAAAAAGTTCGTTTGGCGCCGACTCATAATTAGTTATTTTTCGCTTTTCAGTTTCTGTTTTCGTCGGTTCAATTTTTTGTTAAAAAGTTTTATTTTAAATACATATTTGGTTACGTGATGATTTTTTACGTACTTGTGGTGCACTATGTAACAGTTATGTTTATCAGATAATATGTAAGCGTATACCAAATTATAATTTTGCTCTTATTTTCTGACGTTTTTTTAGTCGAACAATGGGGCACTGTCGGTAACTGGGGCTTTTATTATATAAAGCTCAAGACCGATCGTGTATGGAGTATTGCAGTCACTTATGGGATGGCTCCGACAAATACCAGCTTGCCGCTCTTGACTCGATTGAACGTAAAGCTGAGAGGCTAATTGGTGATGAACTGCTAGTAAAAGCTACAAAGCTTAGCCCATAGACGTAAAGTTGCTTGTTTGTCGGTGTTCTACAGGCTGTACTTTGGAGAGTGTGCGCAAGAGCTCCATGAGCTTAGCGAGCATCCCTAACCTACACGTGTGTGCACGCGACGTAATCTTGTGTATGTAGTTGGTGCTAGCATTTATATTGTATTGAGTGTCCGAGGTGTGGTAAGAGTCCGACACTGGCTCCAGCTTTCCCGGGTGGAGTGCATCCATGAAGAATTCCCCACGTATAAAAATTGAGGTTTTTTAATTAACTCCGCACCTCTCTTCCTACCTACAAAGAGATAATTAAGCGTGATAGTATTATAATAATTATTAAATTCTGCCAATAACAATAACAAAATAATCTGTTGTTTTTATAGTCAATATAATTTGTTTGAATAATTGCATTGCTTTTTCTGGTTTTAAATAACGTTAGCGTGTCTAATCTAATAACAATTTAATTAAAACGTTATAAGCGTTAAATTAAATAAAACTTTCAAAACAAGGAATTAACAAAAAAACTGTTATGTTTTATTATCACGTGCACGTGTCAATAAATGCTACTAATATTATTGTAGAACAAAAAAAACCGGCCAAGTGCGAGTCGGACTCACGCAGTAAGGGTTCCTTACCACACGTCGACCTGATACCCCATAGAAACTGATTTAATTTACGAGAGTTTTTCAAAAGACATCAACGAGAAATGTGAATTTTTGCATCTCTTTCTTACGAAGGTACCACCACATATGTCTATGTTTGCCCTAATTTTATTATTTGTTGCTAAACTACACAGTATGCGCTATAATCAAACCAAGTTTGACGCTGGTATGTATTACCGTTTTGAAGATAGACCAGGAACAAAAAAGTTGGAAAAAATGCATGTTTTTCGAGGTTTCTTGTATGGTTGGTTTAAGACTTTTTGAATTTTTAGTATTTGTCGTGATAGGCACCATAGTAAAACATATTCTGTTCAACTGGTTATCTATTACCGTTACAAATTTGTGTAAATGTAGGGACCTACTGATTTTTTTTCGCGATTTCAGGGTTGGTCCCATAGTAAAAGTTGTTCATACTGATGAGTAGATTCACCACTTCAAATATTTCGGATTAATAATGTAGGACCTTATATGTATAGTAGGATACTGATAGTTTACAAAGTAAAGATAATTATTATTAAGTTATATGTATACACGTGTCAGGCCAGGTTGTTATACCATAATCGATGACTATTATGGCCTACTTCCTATAATCTACCATTACCGACGGTCACTCGGTTTTTCCTTAAAAAACGTCAAATATTGACATTAAGTTAGAAGATTTTCAAAGAAAAACGAGCCGTCGTCGGTAAAAGCAAATTATAGGAACCCAGCGTTAATGTACATACAACGTGTATCAGAAATGCGTGGTCATATTTAAAGAGCTTATTCAGGGGATGCTATCGAACAACTTTTACTATGGGACCAAACCTGAAATCGCGAAAAAAAAATCAGCTGATCCTTACATTTTGTCGAGCAACATCGATGATTTAGTAGGGCACAGCTGATATTTTTTTTGCGATTTCTGGGTTGGTCCCATAGTAAAAGTTGTTCTATGCTATGCCCTGAATGAGCTCTTAAAATATGAGCACGCATTTCTGATACACGTTGTATATTTTCCGTATGCTCACTACGAATTGATCGCATAATTTCTGATACACGTTGTATATTTTCCGTATGCTCACTACGAATTGATCGCATAATTTCTGATACACGTTGTATATTTTCCGTATGCTCACTACGAATTGATCGCATAATTTCTGATACACGTTGTATATTTTCCGTATGCTCACTACGAATTGATCGCATAATTTCTGATACACGTTGTATATTTTCCGTATGCTCACTACGAATTGATCGCATAATTTCACTTCCCGATGTGGTAATTATAGTAGTAGGTATAGTAGGGATTGATACAAGATTTTTCAGTATAAAACTTATAATATGTAGGAAAACAAGTTGAAACTTTTTTTAACACAATCTTAATATATTATCTAAGGGAACATTAGCGAATTATATAAATATCTTTGAAAATGTTGTTATAAAAAATATAAATAACCAAAACCTCTAAAATCACAGTAATTGCCCGGCCTGACACAGTTATTGCCTTAAAGCCTACGAATAAAGATAGCTTCTTAAATCGTTGCTTAAAGCCCATACCTACAGCTATTGACCACCAGTAAGTTCTTCATTAATTAACGCTTTTCTAATGAAACCTCATTAAGGTGAATGCTACAGGGTAGCCCGCGAAATTCAAAATTTCTTCCGTTTTTTGCAGATTGTAGCTCTATTTCGCGTTGTATATCGGTCGAAATATGATTCGCGGTAGTAATAACAACATATCTACTGAATAATACTCATAAAAAATATTAAGCTAGCTCTATAAGCTGTACAAGCTCGATTATATTAATTTACGATCAAATTATCGATTATCGAGCTCCTAGAGCTTATAAAGCTAGGTATATATTTTTATAAGTATAATTCAGTAGATATATTGTTATTTCTACCGCCAATTGTATTTTGATTGATATACAACTCAAAACAGAGCTACAATTGGCAAAAAACGCAAGAAATTTTGAATTTCGCGGGCTACCCGTAGCATTCACCTTAAAAGCCGAGATCTCTTTTTGCCTTTTGAATATTTACACATTTATTCACAGTCGGAAATTGTTTAGTCACTCCTTCAGAAGTTTTTATGCTTAACTAGCCTATGCCCGCGACTTCGCCCGCGTGAATGTCGTTTATCGCGAATTCCTCGGGCACTGTTCATTTTCCCGGGATAAAAAGTAGCTTATACGTTAATCTGGGTTATGTTCTATCTGTATGCCAATTTTTATTAAAATCGGTCCAGCCGTTCTTGAGCTATAAATAATGTACCTAACCCGACTTTGTTTTATATATTAACATTTAGGATGCCTCTTGAAAAAGCCTTCCACCATCCAATACCAGGCCTATTAGTCTGAATTGAGTTAGATCTTGGGTTGTCCACGAGAAATTCTTCAAGAATCAAGAAAGTGTTAAGAAAGGCGGTTGTCCAGACTTGTTTTGTGACCTGGGTTATTTTTATGGTATCTGAGGGAAGATTATTTTTTATAATTGACAATCCGGCAAGTGCTCCTCATTATTATTTTAATTCGGGGATGGCTAGTTATGGTTTACTAGAGAGTATATTAATTTTGAAGCCTTTTTTCAGGTAGGTAGCAATAGAACTTACGAAACAATTAAAAAACATTTTTAACCTAAAAAAGCCTTTGGAAAAAAGTTATAGCCCGGTTAATAGCTACACCTATTGTCTATGGCAGCGGTACTCTAAGTGTGTTCCGCGGAACCCTAGGGTTCCGCGATACCCCTGTAGGGGTTCCGCAAGAATTTAGAAAAAAAAAACAAAACACCTCTCTCTGGTCACTGGTCGAACGTTTTGAATCCGCCCGCCGCGCGTATACTTGTGAGCGCGCAGTCCCTTTGATAAAAGCCGCCTCTGAATTAGACGCTATAGTTGTGAACAAGCGACTTTCGGCTCTATCTTCAAAAGCATAAAGTCGAGATTGTTTACAACGCATTTTTTTGTATTTATATTTTTATTTCCGCTTTTTGTTTATCAAAGGCGCCGACTCGAGTATTTTTGAGAATGTTCGAGTTCGAGTCTAGGACTAAGTATAAAAGCGCTATTATATAAAAAAAGTCGCGCCTCGTCAGTCAGTTGACGATTAGCGTTCGGAGCGATAAGTTCGTACCTACCTACTTACAAGCTGGCTAGCCTGCTGCCTTCTTGTAAGTTCTACTGCCCGCTGTATTCTGATTGTATCAGTTTTGTACATTTCTTCTTTGGACTAAACTTTGTCTCATAAACGCAGTAACGATTGTGCATTATTTTGACCCTACCATCCTGACGTGTAACATTATTAATAAAGAAGAATGGAACGTTGGCTTAAAGGTGTTAAACGTGTTGCAACGACATCTTCTAATGACGCTGAATGTTCAAAAGCAGTACGCGCGGAGAATACAGCAATTACCGATCCAGACGATGATGCCACGACGTCAAGCTCCACGGTTTCAAAGACGAAAAAAAGGAAGTATGATGAATCATATATCAGTTTCAGATTTGTTGATTCCAACGGCTCACCTCTCTGCATGTTATGTAGTAAACTGCTTCCTAATAGTTCCATGGCACCTGCCAAATTACGCAGACATTTAGAAACTGTACACCCCGAGTCTAAAGACAAGAATAAAGAATTTTTTGTTCGTAAAATAGAACAGTTATTGGAAAGTCAAAAAAATATGATGCATGTAACACAAACTATCAATGAAAAGGCCACGGAGGCATCATATTTAGTTAGCTATCGCATTGCACAAGCAGGTGAAGCGCACACTATCGCTGAGAATTTAATAAAGCCATGTGTGTTAGACATAACAAAATGTATGTTCGATGAAAAATCTGCAAAGCATCTTTCTACTGTACCGCTATCAAACGATACTGTTTCACGGCGAATCCATGATCTGGCAAGCTACGTCAAACAAGAACTAGTTGCACGTCTACAAAAAACACGATTCGCCTTGCAAATGGATGAGTCAACTGATGTCACTGGTCTGGCTATCTTGCTGGTTATCGTGAGATATCCATATGAACGTTCTTTTGAAGAAGACATGCTTATGTGTTCACCGCTGCCCACAAACACTACCGGGGAAGATATTTTTAATAAAATAAACATATTTTTTAAAGAAAATAATCTTAGTTGGAACGATTGCATTGACATTTGTACAGATGGGGCCAAGGCGATGACAGGTAAAACAGCAGGAGCAGTATCACGAATAAAAAGTAAAGCACCTAATTGTAGTTCCAGCCATTGTATTCTGCATAGACAAGCACTTGCGATGAAGCAAATGCCGTCAAATCTAAAATTAGTTATGGATGAAGCGGTAAAAATAATTAATTTTATCAAATCACGACCACTACAATCCCGATTGTTCTCATTATTGTGTGAAGATTATGGCAGCAAACATAAAACACTGCTGCTCCATACAGAAGTGCGATGGCTGTCTCGGGGTAAAACTTTAACAAGGCTATTTGAACTTAGAGCCGAGTTACAAATGTTTCTTTCAGCAGATACAGTTTCTTTTAATTTGAAAGACCGTTTGTATGATAAAACTTGGTTGTTCCGATTGTCTTTTATGGCGGATATCTTTCAAAAACTGAACGAATTGAATTTATCATTGCAAGGTAAACAGATAACAGTGTTCCAGGCCTATAACAAAATAACTGCCTTCAAAAGAAAATTAGATTTTTGGATTATTTGCGTTGGTAAGAGAGAAATAGAAAGCTTTACGTCACTCAGTGAGTTTGTTAGCGATAACGACTCGGAAATGTTTCAAGATGATGTGTTTGAAGAATTGGTCCAATATCTCACTTCGATGCGCGCATCTTTTGTAAAGTATTTTCCCGAAGAACATAATACAAAAATGAAGCTGAATTCATGGATTCATAATCCTTTTTTACCCAACTTGCAAAAGCCCGAAAGTATGTCAAACGAGATATATGAATCTCTTTTAGAAATTTCATCAGACACAAGTATGGAGTCACTGTTCAAAACGACGCCTCTCAACGATTTTTGGTGCAGAATCCGTGATGAATATCCAATGCTTGGCAGAATGGCTCTGAATATTCTTCTCCCGTTCCCAACAACATATTTGTGCGAAACAGGATTCTCAACCTATGCAGCCACGAAAACAAAATATCGCAATAGACTGGACGCCTAACCTGATATGAGACTTCAAATGTCTTCTATCAAACCTGATATCAACCAATTGATGAAAAATAAAAAACAGTTTCATACCTCCCATTAGTTAAGATTTTTTCATTTTTAATATCTTCTATTATTGTACTTGGCATGTGGTTAAAGTAAGTAATAATTAGTAACTGTTACATTGTACTTTTATTATGCTTATATAATAAAGAATACACTTTTAAAAACTATTGTTTTATTGTAGGGTTCCGTCAAGTATTTTGCTTGTCAAAAGGGTTCCGTGACCAAAAAAGTTTGAGAACCGCTGATCTATTCTATGCCTATATATGCTTTCACCCCCTAAAAAGCAGTTCGCTTAACACAACCGTTCCGTAAGGAGCCAAGGTACTCTGTGCACGCGTCTGAGCCGCGCGGCATGGTTGCATCGGGTTGAGAGCGCGCTCACCCATAGTCCGCGTAAATTTAAATATGTATATTTTAAAACTATGATATAGTATGATGATCTCCTAAGATATTAATTGAAATTAAATAATGTCGAAGGCAATTTTGTTCAAAATTAAATACTTGTGTTGAATAACAAATTTATTTGGATTAGGATTAATATCATGTTTATAAAAACAACTTCGGAAATAATGCATTATTTTAGAACAAACTTGATTACTTTAAAAAGGGTTATATTAAGTCAACCTTAAAAGATAGATATATGCTGTCGCGGACTTTTTTTTAGAACATTTAAAGAAGAACAATTCCGCCATACACTATTTTTGCTTAACTTTAACCGTTTACGCAGCGCACGCAACGGAATCTCTCAAAAGGATATTTTTTTTCCGTTTTTGCAACATTTCACATTTATGCTCCGCTCCTGTTGGTCGTAGCGTGATGTTATATAGCCTAAAGCCTTCCTCGATAAATGGACTATTCAACACAAAAATATTTTTAATTCCAACCAGTAGTTCCTGAGATTAGCGAATTCAACCAAACAAACAAACAAACTCTTCAGCTTTATAATATAAAATAAGTATAGATTTAATTGCCTGTTAAATAGCTGACATGTTGACATGCAGTTGACATGAATGTTGCATGCCGTAAGGTAGAATGTACTGGAACATATGTGTTTTCAACTTATGTATCTACTATAGTATTATATTATCTGTGGTATCTACCTATATTGAACGCAAATAAAGATGGTTTGATTTGATTTGAAAAAGAGGCGAGTTTATCTGGGGGCACGGCAGTGAGCGTTTCTGTGAGAGTTTCTTTGTCGTTTAACGCGCTTTCCTCGGAAATTGCTTATCTCCCAGAGATAAAAAGTAGCCTATACATATATACGTTTATGAGACCCCTTTTTTTTTCGTGGGGAAAATCCTCATGGACGCACTCCGCCCGGGGAAGGCGGAGCCAGTGTCGGACTCTTACCGACTAAAAACCACCATGGTGTTCCTCTACCGACCCTTGGCCGGGGGCGTGAGAAATACTCACGTATTCGCCCAACCATCCCCGGCAGATCCCGGCTCGCCACTAACAGACGAGCCCCTTCACCCCGTGCGGCACCCACATCGGCCGCACCCTCCTCTTAACAGGCGCGCGCGGAACACAACGCGCCACCGTCACGGGCCTAGACTGGTTGGGCGGCGGGCCACCCCGAGTCCGCCGCCCGCAGGCCCACACCTAGGGTGGCTGGAGGTCCTACGACGCCCAGGTCGTCTTCTGCGGATGGGAAGAGAGGTTATCGCCTCTCGAACCCTCTCCGCCGCCTCCTTAGCGAGCATTACATCCTCGCAGAAGGAGACGACCTCCCCAAGCGCTCTCGCTCCCGACCATAGACAGAACCACGGCCGGAAGCGAGAGATTGCTGCCGCCTACTGCAGTTATGAGATCATGGCACTGCGTGGCCCAAGCTGGGCCCTCCACCAGTTTTTGCTGCGCCGTATCCTCTGGGCAGCTCCCGCAGTGATGACACTTGGGCGTCGGCTTCCGGCCTATGCGACACAGATACTTCCGGAAGCAACCATGCCCTGAGAATATCTGTGTCAGGCGGTAGGTATAGGCAACATGGCCCCTCTCCAGCCACTCCTCTATGACGGGCCTTACCGCCGCTATTGCGGCGTGCCCTACGTTTATGAGACCCTGGTACGTCTTATGCCGAATGGTTGTCATCAAATAATTTCTTTTTCGTTTATCACGCATCCCTCGGGAACTGAGAGACATGCACTTGGCTGGGTTTATTGTCGATACCTTATAATTAATAGCAATCTGAAGAACGAAATACACCACGTCACAAGACGCTACTTTAATGTATGTAGTTGCTATTCGTGGAATAAAATTTAATAAATTTATTGTTCCACGAAGAGCTGCCAAGAATATTGAAAATTGCCCATCGCGGAATACTCCAGTTGCCGTTCGGTCAGGTGTTATTCGAGCAGTTGCTGTTCCTGGAATACCTACTTTCCGGAGCACAAAATTGTTAGACACGGTCTTATAAATTCGAGGGAAAAGGCTTATGCATAAATGCTCTTTGCTTTTAAATTGTAAATAACAGTAGATGTTCCTGTTTGACGTTTATTTGTGAGATTTAGAACATTCCCAACCAGCAAAGTAGTCCATTAAGAAATGCATTTATCACTAAAAGTGATGATAAAGCGTTATTAAAGTATCAGTTATGAACATGTGTTCTATAGTAGCGACTTATAGAATATTTTAGCTGTATAATATTAAACAGCATTTCTATTTAACTTCTCCCCTTTCTATATTTATTTCAATATTAGATTAATTAAGATTTTCAGACCATTCTCTGTGCGGCAAAAAGAAATCGCAGCATTCAAAAGCTTGACGTTTCTGACTGTACTTTTAATCTACTAACAATCGGGGGCGAGTTTTACAATCTAAATTTCAAAGGGGCGAGTGGTTACACTTAGCCAATTAGGGGCGAGATTTGAGGGGCGAGTGGTGCCTACACCGCACACGTGACACACGAAGGGAATTTGTTTGTTTACAAATAGGTATTTACATAAAAATAAAAATAGTTGTTTTTTGATTCGCGTTCAGTATCTACACTAGTTGTTGCCCGCAGCGTTGCTTGCGTGGTATGTTGATCAAAAGTATTGGATATATGTGTTTCTACGAGTTTCAGGATATCGCTGTGCCAATTTTATCCAGATCTGTTAAGCCGTTTTAGCGCGATTGAAGGATAAAAAACAAAAAAACAGCTAGGTTCTTTACTGGGATGAGGAAATATTGTACCATTTATTATTTGAAAAGAGTATTGAAAAAAATAAGAAGAAAACTTTACCGATTTTTCGTTAATCTATAATGTTTTGTACAGTAAAAATAGAGCCAATCAACTTAAAAAAAAGTAACAATAAAGTTGTAACAGTGCTATGTTTTAATGTGTTAATGTGTATCTCATACGATGAAAACGATGAGGACTGACCAAAATTAGTGTATGACTAATGGCGCCTTGTATACTCTTTTATGCCGAACTAATCTGATTTTAATTATTATTGTTATTAATTTTTTGCGTGCCACTTATGGCAAAATATGTGGAAACTATCTGTGACTCTCTATCCATCTGTCTGGACCCGTATTTTTTGCGAAATAAATTATTCTTATTCCTATAAACTTTTCACTCGTCATACTATAAAGTCAAGCGCACGCGATGGTGAAAAAAACGAGTCTATGCCAACGAAATATCATCGTTGGTCTATGCAGAGCTGGTCTTATATGGAACTTTCATAGGTACCTACTCGTTGGTCTATGCAGAGCTGGTCTTATATGGAACTTTCATAGGTACCTACTAAGCGAGATCCGCTTATTGGTTACTTACCAGTGATTATGCGTTTGACCATACCAATGCCTACATAATTTTGAATGATAAGTGTTAAACAAATATTTGATCTTTTGGTTTCTTAAACTAGTTGACGTAACTTATGGTAATATCTAGTTTAATGCAAATATTTACTTCAAAAGATTCAATGCCAATGTCAGAAGACAAATTTTAAAATATCTCCGTATTATTTCATTACGGATTTTATACTTCAAATAGTAAATTTAAAAAAAAAAACGTCTGACCGCTAGGCTGTCGCTGCTTTTTAGGGTTCCGTAGTCCTACAAGGAACCCTTATAGTTTCGTCATGTCCGTCCGTCTGTCCGTCTGTCCTAATCCTTTACAGCTTAATAACTTCTACAGTTATAAACATAAGTAAATTAAATTTTGTTAAAAAATGGTTTAGACATAGATCTCAATTTTAAAAGAATAAAAAAATCTTGATAACGTATTTTAGGGGTGGCGCCCATGCATGTGAAATGGGGATGAACATTTTTTTTTCGCTGCATCCCCTCGTGTGGGGTTTCATTGAATTGGTCTACTAAAATGAAGGTAGTAAATAAATAAATAAATAAATATCTTTGGGACATTTTTACACAGCACGATCTAGTCTCAAACTAAGCAGAGCTTGTGCTATGGGTACTAGACAATGGATATAATACTTATATACTTTTTTTTCGTAAATACATACTTATAATACATAAGAAACACCCAGACCAACACAAACACTTATGCTCATCACAAATATTTGTGTTCCGTGGGAATCGAACCCACGACCTCGTGATCAATTTTAATACACCAGACATATATTGTTATTTTATTTGTGACACTACGACAGTGACTACCGTCACACGAGAATTGTTGTGTAATCGCGGCTTTTTGTCTTACTATGGGCACAGATAATATAATACTATAGTACTGTGTGTGTGAATGTGTGCGTGCCAGCCCGTAGTAAAAAGCGAGCCGTCTTACTATGAGTGCTTCACTTTTTGTTTAGCGAGATTCCGTCCGCCTTTTCATATTTGTCCAAGCTTATCACAATAATTTTATTACAGTAAAAAATTATCTTCATCTTCATTCATATCAGCCGAAAGACGTCCACTACTGGACATAGGCCTCCCCCAAGCATCGCCACAACGACAGGTCCTGTGCCTTCCGCATCCAGCGGATTCCCGCGACCTTCACCAGGTCGTCGGTCCACCTTGTGGGGGGCCTACCCACGCTGCGCCTTCCAGTACGCGGTCGCCACTCCAGAACTTTACTGCCCCATCGGCCATCCGTTCTGCGAGCAATGTGCCCCGCCCACTGCCACTTAAGTTTGGCAATTCTTCGGGCTATGTCGGTTACTTTCGTTCTCCTGCGAATCTCCTCATTTCTGATTCGATCACGCAGGGACACTCCGAGCATAGCCCTCTCCATTGCCCTTTGAGTGACTTTGAGCCTTCTTATGAGGCCCATTGTGAGCGACCACGTTTCAGTACCGTAAGTAGGTAATTACTGAAAAAAAATTATCATTGCACTTCTATTCGATTCTTCCATTTCTCACGGTCTTGTGCTGATCTTAGCCATACCCTTAAGGTAATGGCTGTCTTCACTACGTCATCATCACAACGTATTTTTTTTATTAAATAAATATTTTTGAGACATCTTACACAGCACCATCTAGTCCCAAACTAAGCAGAGCTTGTACTATGGGTACTAGACAATGGATATATTTATTTATTTATTATATTCTTTATTGTACATTACACCAAACGAAAACAAAGACAATAGTTTACAGAAAGATTAAGTAAGTACAATGGGCGGTCTTATCGCACAAGGCAATCTCTTCCAGATAACCTTTGTGTAGGGTATTGTAGGTACCGAACAACTTTATTGATATGCTGATATGATAATTATAAATGATACGAGTCCTTTGATGACCAATAGTTTATTGCACTAAATTAACACCAAAGTTCAGACAGAAATACTAAAGAATAAATGATATTGATAGGTATATGAGAACACACGGCGCGTTCGATGATCGGTAGTGAACTAACTTAAAAGTAACACTAACACAAACACTTATGTTCATCACACAAATATTTGAAGACAAAAAAACATTTTTTTTTTTTTTTTTTTCTAGGTAATGTTTGATACATCACTTTTTTATCAATCGAAATATAGCCCACCAAAGTGGCTTACAATTTTATTTATTTATTTATTTATTTCAAGTATAATGCACAACATTACAGTTTAATTAAAACTAATGCGTTGTACATATAACTAACATATAAACAATTATGTATAAAAATAGAAAATAAAGTAACATAAAAACCTTAGAAATAAAAATAATAACACTAATTTATTAGGCATCCATCATCTCACAAAAACTTAAACATTCACAACACACATCACATCTATCCATCTCGACGCAAACAAATCGCACTCAGACGCCTAAGTCAGGAAAGCATTTAGCATTGTAAGCGCACGAACGAGTGGAGAGTTAGCATGCGACAGCGTTGCCAGATGTGCGATAATTATCGTAAATTTACGATAATTATCGCAAATTTACGATAATTATCGTAAATTTGCGATAATTTCGTAAGCAGTAAGGGCGGTTTTCAGACTCGGGTGTTGCCACTGTCATGCGGTCAACTATACTTTTCTTATATTTTGTATCGACTGTCCCTTCTTAATTTTTTACCTATGTGTCTTTTGTTTTTACTTTCTATGTAACCCCACCTATAAGTTGCTTGCTTGTGTTTATCACTGTGTTTTAAATGTTGCGCGTCGTTAACTGTGACAATAAACTATTTTTCTTTCTTTCTTTCTTTCTTTCTTTCATAATTTCAAGTCCTTTGCGATAAAAATGATAGCAAGGTATCGCACGATAGTTTTACTAATTCATACGATAATTTAAGTAGCATTGCGATAATTTTGAGGCAGAGTGACAACAACCAAAATAAAAATAAGCTAAGGCATAAACTCTCGTCTCTTTCACTCACTATTGTGACGCATACGGACAGACTGAACAAGATGAACAAAAAAGACGAAAAAAACTATGTTCTGCTTTCAACTGCATACCTGCGTCACAGATAATATAATACTATAGTACCTGCGTCCTGTTCTTGGCTGTTCTACTCATTTATTTTATTCGGTCTTTGTTCGTCGGTCGGTGGTCTCAGTTCATTCCTAGTTCAGTCAGACAGACCTAGAGTCAGTCAGATTGAGTGCTATTGGATTAGTTACCTGTTTTGCATGCCTGCTTTGCATTGTTTCGTTTTAATCACAGACTAAGAAGTATATCAATCGTTGCACGCTGCTAACTGAAACAATAATAAATTTTTAGGTTTTCGCGATAACTACATATAAAAAAAACCGGCCAAGAGCATGTCGGGCCATGCTCAGTATTATAGGGTTCCTTAAGTAGGTGTAATTACAAACGAATCAAATCGAATATTAATCATGGCTATTTTAGTTTTTGCAATAATCGGCAGCATTCGCGACTCAGAGCGTGTTGTTAGTAGCGCCATCTAGCGATAAATTCAAGAAGTCAAATTTAAGAAGTGTTTCATGCAAAGTTTCTTTTTGTGATTTTTCCAAATAGAAAGTAGCTAAAAGAGCATTATTTGCTAAGACCATTTTTCTCTAAGGTCAATGACCTTTGAACTATGACGTTTTAAGTATTTTTCAGTTTTCTCTCTATAACTCAAAAAATTATAATCACATTATACTCGAAATAATTTTAAAAGAGAGTTTTCACAAAGGTCTATCAATGTGGAAAATTATAAGTTTCTACGTTGGATAGTTTAGAAATGGCAGGGGGGGGGGGACACATTGCAAGCCACTTTGGCGGGCTATATTTCGCAGATGGTACACCTGATAAAAAGTGGTGTATGAAACATTACCTTCATTTTAGTAGACCTATTCAATGATAACCCACACGAGGGGGTGCAGCGAAAAAAAAATTTGCATCCCCATTTCACATGTATGGACGCCACCCCTAAAATACGTAAAATCTATTTTTTATTCTTTTAAAATTGAGATCTATATGTAGACTATTTTTTAACAAAATTTCATTTACTTATGTTTATAATTGTAGAAGTTATTGAGCTGTAAAGGATTAGGACAGACGGACAGACGGACGGACATGACGAAACTATAAGGGTTCCTTGTAGGACTTCGGAACCCTAAAAATAAAAAAATACGCGATTTAAAAAATAATAAGACGCGATTTAATCCGGTTAAACTTTGTTTTATTATAATAAACGTTTATTTTTCTAAAATGTTTCTTTGTTTGTCCCGTACGTATTCTTATAACATTCATCTGATTGCAATGACAATCTTGGTGAGTTGTTGTGCGAGAGCCCGCGAAGGTTTTTGTAAAACAAAAATAGCTTTGCAACGGCACAGCTGGTGTTAAAAAGAACACACTAATCGTTAGAAGCTTTGGACATAAACCTTAAAATATCAATATGATTACAATTTTGTATAAGAAAGCGTATGCGATAATTATACGATATTTTTTTCCTAGATCTGCGATAGTTTCAAACATGCCATCTGGCAACACTGGCATGCGACACAGTGCGTGTTTCTGGCACAGCCAATAATGGGTGGATACGTGGTCTGAGTTGGTATGTAGGCACGATTGGTATAAAAAGACGCACTACTTGAGACACTAGTTCTGGACAATCAACTTTACCCCGTAGTATCTTACAAGCAAAAGTTAGCAAGCAGTAATTTCGCCTTACTTCGAGAGAATTGACTTTTAACATACCCAGTAAAAATTTTGTTGGGTAGAGGAAAGAGTAGTATCCAAATTGTTTTTTATATAAAAATCTAAGAAATGCTTTTTGTACTTTCTCTAATAGTAAAGTGTAAGTACTTTCATGTGGATTCCAAATGGCCGACGCAGACTCGAGCTTACTTCTTACTAAGGCCATATAAATTAATTTAATTGCAGCAAGGTTGTCAAATTCACGCATGTTACGAATGACAAAGCCTAGTCTTCGATAAGAGTCAGCCGCAAGTGTCCTCATGTGGTCGTGGAAATTCAGTCTGGGGTCGAAAAGTACGCCTAAATCTCTAACAGAGCTAACACGAGTAATAAATTCTGATCCCAAAAAGTATGTTGCGATCCGGGGATTTAGAGAACGACTAAAGGACATAACATGGCATTTAGAAGTGTTGAAAAGGAGTTTGTTTTTGATACTCCACTGAAACACTGAATTTATGTCCTCCTGTAGTGTTACTGAGTCAGCATTATTTTCCACGCCATATATTAATTTGAGATCGTCGGCATATAGCAGACACCTAGCATTTTTGAGAACTGATTCAAGATCATTTACCATTATACCGAAAAGCAATGGCCCTAAAATCGAACCCTGGCTGACCCCGGACCGAGTGTGATACGGTTGAGACATAAAGCAACCGTGTCGGACATATTGCTGGCGATCACGCAGGTAACTTGCGAACATTTTACATAATTTAGGTGAAAAACCGATACTACTAAGTTTGTCAAGTAAAACGTCGTTATCTACTCGATCAAAGGCTTTTTTGAAGTCGAAGTAGATGACATCCACTTGTATATTTTTCTCCAGGTGTTCAAAAATAAGATCCACCAGAGTTAAGAGGTTTGTACTTACAGAGCGATTTAATCTAAAGCCATGTTGTGAATCACCAAGATATGGTTGTACCTGCATAGAAATATGTTTGTGTAATATGGATTCAAATAATTTAGGAAGCGAAGAAAGAATTGCTATTGGCCTATAATTTTCAACCTGAGATTTATCACCTGTTTTAGGTATCGGTTGCACTCGTGACACCTTCCAACACTGGGGATACTGCCCAGTAGACAGGGCCATATTAAATATATGCAGGATTGGTAATTTTAAAATGCTTTTACATCCTTTTATTATATAAGCGGGAATATTGTCCGGACCAACAGAGGATTTTGGTTTTAATTTGTCTATACCAATTTCTACATCTTGCATTTTTATTTTACATATATTTATTAAATTTGAAGAGCTATTTTGATAACTCTCCGTTTGATTAGTATAATCAAGCCGAGGAGTATCTGGTAAAAAGACACTAGCAAAAAAGTTGGAGAAAGCCTGTGCAGCTTCACTCCCTACGTGCTCTTTGCCGTTGTAATTGACACGAGACTCAAACCCACCTCTAGATGACTGTGCATGTGCTGCCAGAACGCTTTAGGATCCCGGTTTAATTTAGCTTGAATGTATTTTATGTGATTATCATAGGCAAGAAATGTTCTCCGTTTGATGTCTGACCTAAGAGCAGAAAAGAGATTGTATATGTCCTGATCCTGACTATGAGAAGACTTCCATTTTCGGTGTAATTCAGCTTTCCGTTTAATGTCACTTATTAAATCTGCTGTAAACCATACCGGATAACGCCTACATGGCTTATTAGATCTATTTTTTTTAGGTACACATTGATCAAAGATATTGTAAAGGATGTTATAAAATGATTCAACAGCCGTATTAGGGTCGGAAGCCTGAAAAATCTCTTGCCAAGATGATTCGGATATTAGCTTGTACATGAGCTCGTAATTCCCTTTGGAGAAATTCCAATCTCTATGTGAGTCCAGGTTACTTGGGCTAATTTTTTCAGTGCTAGCTTAACTCCTTTTATTGAGTGTAAAAACTATATCTAGTGGTGGATGTGGGGCGTCTCGGCATGGAACAAGGCCACCCCTACCCATGTCCGTCACGTCTACACTGCTAATGCAATCAGACACTAACACCACATCCAATTTACCTCCATACGCATTCATCACTTCATTCTACAATGTGTCCCCCCCCCCTGCCATTTCCAAACTATGCAACGTAGAAACTTGTAATATTCCACGTTGATAGACTTTTATAAAACCGGCCAAGAGCATGTCGGGCCATGCTCAGTATTATAGGGTTCCTTAAGTAGGTGTACAAACGAATCAAATCGAATATTAATCATGGCTATTTTAGTTTTTGCAATAATCGGCAGCATTCGCGACTCAGAGCGTGTTGTTAGTAGCGCCATCTAGCGATAAATTCAAGAAGCCAAATTTAAGAAGTCTGATTGATGTCAAAGTTACTTTTTGTGATTTTTTCAAATAGAAAGTAGCTAAAAGAGCATTATTTGCCATTATAATTTTTCTCTAAGGTCAATGACCTTTGAACTAGGACGTTTTAAGTATTTTTCAGTTTTCTCTCTATAACTCAAAAAATTATAATCACATTATACTCGAAATAATTTTAAAAGAGAGTTTTCACAAAGGTCTATCAATGTGGAAGATTATAAGTTTCTACGTTGCATAGTTTAGAAATGGCAGGGGGGGGGACACATTGCAAGCCACTTTGGCGGGCTATATTTCGCAGATGGTACACCTGATAAAAAAGTGGTGTATCAAACATTACCTTCATTTTAGTAGACCTATTCAATGATACCCCACACGATGGGGTGCAGCGAAAAAAATTATTTTTTCCCCATATCACATGTATGGGCGCCACCCCTAAAGAACGTAAAAACTATTTTTTTATTCTTTTAAAATTGAGATCTATATGCAGACTATTTTTTAACAAAATTTCATTTACTTATGTTTATAACTGTAGAAGTTATTAAGCTGTAAAGGATTAGGACAGACGGACAGACGGACAGACGGACAGACGGACGGACATGACGAAACTATAAGGGTTCCTTGTAGGACTTCGTAACCCTAAAAACTCTCTTTTAAAATTATTTTGAGTATAATGTGATTATAAATTTTTGAGTTATAGTGAGAAAACTGAAAAATACTTAAGACGTCCTAGTTCATAGGTCATTGACCTTAGATAAAAATTATCCTAGCAAATAATGCTCCTTTAGTTACTTTCTATTTAAAAAAATCACAAAAAGAAACTTTTTTTTTTTTTTTTCATAACACAAAGTAACAGCGCCACCTAGGTGTGCTAGGAACCCTATAATACTGAGCATGGCCCGACATGCTCTTGGCCGGTTTTTTTATTTTATTTCAGACTTTGCTGTCAAAAACTTGTCTGGCCATCATCTACTTTGGAAAAACCCGCGGTTTATAATTATGATAGTGAAGTAAATTATAAACATATTTGTTTGTGCATAACAAAAACTATGATTGCTTTACAACGCGTACACATGGACGAATAAAAAAGGGCGGACGGAATATCGCTAAACAACAAGTGAAACACCCATAGTAAGTCGGCTCGCTTAAAACAGACGCAGACGACGTCTGTGGTCTAGTGTTTCGAGTGTCGGACTGCTGATCACGAGGTCGTGGGTTCGATTTCCACAGGACACAAATTTCAGACCCATAGTAAGTAAGACAAAAAGCCGGGATTACGCAACAAATCTCGTCTGACAGTATTCATTGCCGTAGTGTCACAAATAAAATAACAACATATAGGTATCTGGTATGTTAAAATGCTGTCGATGTTATAGTGGGTTTAGGAAAAAATTAAGTGCTTTAATATTTTCTTAGCTAGATTCCGACTGCCTTTTTTTATTCGTCCGAGCGCGTACATAAATCTTTTTGGCAATAGCATCCATAATTATCTTGATTTTTTTGTAGCCAGATTATTGAATTATAATTTTAGAACGATAACAAAACATACAAAAAGTTGTCGGTGGTTTAAAAGTTAGTCTTGCAATTCTATTTTTGGAAATGTAGAAAGAAGTATGAATGTTTATGTTAAAACAAAGTTTAACCGGATTAAATTGCGTATATTATTTAAATTGGTTTTCCTGACGTTTCGAAAGCTTTGCAGCATTTCGTGGTTGCAGGTAGACTAAGATGACAAACGTCTTTACAGATATTTCTAAAAAAATATTTTAATCTACCGTACAATATTATTAATTAAAATCGTTTCGATGCACGCAGTAATCACTCATAATATCATTATCTTTTACAGTGTTGCGGCACCCTCTCTTTGGTGCCCAGCTACCAACACAACGCCTAAAGAGCCGCCACAGTTTCCTTAAATCAACAGAGGCTCTACAAGGTTCTCCAGCTGAAGCTCGTCGAAAACTGTGGCTGGAAAAATTACCTCCACCTGCACACTACATCCAACCCAGTGAGAGACTTCCTGTAGGGTATAAACACCCCTGGTCTATATGGAAATCCCTAAACAGATTGCGGACCCAGGTAGGCAGATGCAGGCTTAACATGAGCAAGTGGGGCTATATAGACCAAACAGCTACAGCCTGCATGTGTGGCATTGATCCTCAATCAATGTCACACTTGCTATGCTGCTCTTTGTATCCAAGCACTTGCACATTGAGTGACCTTATCGATGCCACAGACAACGCACAAGACGTGGCAAATTTCTGGGCCAGCAGCGTGTGATTACTGTGCCACTATCAGTAAATTTTTGTACCGTCGACACGAAGAAGAAGAAGCACAGTGTTGCGTGCTGTTTGGGACTTGATTATTTTTAGGACTGGGTTCCAAACAGGTGGTAGCTGCCAACCATCTTCTATATTAAAATTAGGATGTTTTTTAATTTCAATAGCCTCACGGAGCATTCTAGGTACATATCGGTTTTCCTTCGTCAAAACTTGTGGTTTATCAAATCGAAGAAAATGGTTGGGTTTGTCTAGGGCATGTTCACACACTACAGACTTTGTGGAGCGTCTGTTCTATTATAATGTGTTTGTTTTGTTATAATGTGTAGTGATCGCGAAAACCTAAGAAATTATTGTATGAATGTTTGTTCGTTTATTTCTTTGTTTGTCCTTGAATCACGCTGAAATGGCTGACTGGATTTGGATGAAATTCAGGAAACAGAAAAAAAATGTCCTTGATTGATACATAGGTTACTTTTTATCTACATAGGTATTAAGGTGAGCACTGACGATGGCAACCATTCGGACGCTGTTTTAATGACTACATCCAAAAAAGCTCGACTTGTTCTAAAAATAACATGCGTTTTCAACAACAGTATATAAGTATTATATCCTTTGTCTAGTACCCATAGCACAAGCTCTGCTTAGTTTGGGACTAGATGGCGCTGTGTAAATTTTTCCAAAAATATTTATTTATTTAATTTATTCACGGACAGATTTTGGAATGCAGCCACGCCATTTGGTCTGTTGGATTCATCGTCGTCGCCACGGGCATCAGCTCGAAAAATACTAAAACTTTAAGAGGAAATGTGTGCCCCCAATCCGTGGCGTACAACTGCATGTTTATAAACTAAAATAAATAAATAGCACAAAATATATTACACATATAGGTATCACAGATATCCTATCCTACTGATAAGTAGTAGGATACTACTAAAATTATAAACGTGAAAGTTTCTGAGGATGTATGGATGTGTTCCGTGTGGTGCCGGACGTAAAGAATTGCACCACCCTCTCTCTTCTAATGGGTGTCGTAAAAGGATTCACCAGAGGATGGGCAGCAGCGTTCTCTGAGTTTTAAAAACAACCAACTGCGATCGCCAACCCGCCTGCCAAGCGTGGCGATTATGGCATATCCCTCCCATTTAGTGGAGGCCTTTGTCCAGCAGGACATCTTTCGGCTGAAATGATGATAATGATGATGCTGGATGTGTGGATGTATGTTACTCTTTCATGCAAAAACTAATATATGGATTTTAATGAAATTTGGCATACAGATAGAACATAACCTGGATTAACATATAGGCTACTTTTTATCCCGGGAATGTGAACAGTTTCCGAGGGATGCGAGATAAACGACATCTAGGCGGGTGAAGCCGCGGGCATAGGGTATCTTACATTTTATAATAGAGATTGGATACATAGGCAATGTTTTAGTAAATTACAATCTATTTGGAAAGGTAGTATTCTTTAACAATTTTTCTAAATGAAAATAATGACTGAGCGCGCCGTATACACATGATACCATTAAACCATTTATTTTGCCACACATACACAAAATATACATATTCATATTCATATTATCATGCAAAGGTAACAGGACAAATTAATGAGAACACAACATGCATACAACATAATATGTGTGGCAAGGGATCCAGCTCAGTATTTGCTGTGCATGTAGGTATGCACAGCACTGATTTTCAGCTGGTCCCTCCCATCTGATACAGGCAACTCATTCCACAGACGTACAGCCTGAACAGTAAGAGATTTATCATAAAATTTTGTAGAATGCATTGGCATCAGAAGCCTCAAGTTTTCCAATGATATTAAGTGTCGTGTATGTGTGTCATGAAGGAACTTGAAACGATCATTGAGACAAAGGGTGGTCTAAGCATACTACGCATTTACCTTATTTCTTTTTAAAACTGAGTCAAAGACTCACTGAACTTGAACAAATTAGGCTATGCAATTACCCACTATTTATTCACGTGACCATTTTGGTAAATAATGCTAGAAAACTATTATTTTGGAGGTCATACGCTCCATAAACTGCTTTGTAAAGGTGAAATGTCAATATAATAACACTACGTAAGAAATAATAAAACGGCACCGGCCAAGAGCATGTTTTATCATGCCCAGTATAGGATTTCCGTATAGCCATTTCTGAGCTATACAACGTAGAAACTTGTTTAAATATTCCACGTTGATAAAACTTAGTAAAAACTCTTTATAAAAATATAATTATTTCGAACATAATGTGAAATTTGAAGTTTGAAGACGAAAGTCTTCAACCGCGTCCTGCCTGTCATGACTTATGGTGCCGAGACGTGGACACTGACAGTTGTGCTAGTCCACAAGTTCAAAGTCGCTCAGCAAGCTATGGAGCTATGCTTGGAGTTTCTTTGAAGGATAAAATCCGTAACGAGAAACCGGGGTGACCGACATAGCTTGTAGGATCAGCCTAGAGGATCAGTAAGCTGAAGAGGCAGTGGGCTAGCCATGTCTGTCGAAGGACCGATGGCCGCTGGAGCAGACGAGTTCTTGATTGGAGACCCCCCTCCACCCCGCCAGGTGGACCGACGACCTGAAGAAGGTAGCTGGGGGGTACTGGAAGCGGAAAGTAGAGGAGCGAGTGTTGAGGCACAACTTGGGAGAGGCCTATGTCCAGCAGTGGACTGCGATAGGCTGAGTTGATGAATGTGAAAATAACTTTTCGAATAGTTAATAAAGACAAAACAGCTAAATACTTAAGAAGTTCTAGTTCAAAGGGCTTATTGACCTTAGAAAAAAAAATATCTTGGTAAAAAATGCTCCTTTAATAGCCTTTTATTTGATTACACTATACCACCATTATTACCATTATGATTAGGTATTCTATTCATTTGCAATTACAGCTACGAGACCCTACACTAAGAATGGCCCGACATGCTCTTACGGCCTAAATTAATATCCAATCTATCCACGATTTGCCCTACTAGAGATAGGAATTTGACATAAGTTCCATACAAAATATGTCAAATTTCTATCTCTAGTAGGGTAAATCGTGGATAGATTGGATATTAATTTTGGCCTTTAGCCGGTTTTTCTTTCCACAGTTTATATCTTTAGATTTCACACCACTTGCGTTAAATACCTTTGTAAAAAGGAAAATGATTATTGTGAGGTGGTAACATTGAACTTTTTGACCTTAGACTCCTTTGATGAGTGTTATGAATAACACACAGGTGCGATTTTTCACACATAGACCGTGTCAATTTGTTAGTAACTTTTACGACGTGCCATGCGCCAGCAGATTTTTTAATAACGAATATAAAGACACTATTATGTATAAAAACTAGGTAACTAACATGATGCATACTGAATATTAAAATATATTGGCTTATTCACGGGATTTTTTCTGGAATACCCGACTAATTTTAGACCAGATCGAAATTCGTATTC
This sequence comes from Asteroscopus sphinx, assembly GCA_949699075.1. Classification (NCBI taxonomy): domain Eukaryota; kingdom Metazoa; phylum Arthropoda; class Insecta; order Lepidoptera; family Noctuidae; genus Asteroscopus; species Asteroscopus sphinx. The sequence goes on from OX453032.1 coordinate 6,069,193, forward strand.
ATGATGAGTTTGTCACCCGTCAGAATCTTACCGGGCATTCCCGAGAAAATCCCATGAGCAGGGAATGCAATTCCGCAAGAAAATTTTAATTTCGGTAGTCGCGCTGGATCCAGGTATTTGCGGGATCCCGCTCGTTTTTTGAAGCCAAAACCTCAAGACTCGACTAGCTCTACAATTTCCTAGGTTAAGGTATGCCAGCGGTTTACAAACGTGTCAAAGTCAGTTCTGGATTGATATCAGTCAGTTTTGGCGAACCGACTTGCGTACCGCAAGTTTACATTTAGGCAACAGCCTAGGTGGTATACAGTTGTTATGGGCAAAGGTAACAGCTTAACATCAGGTGGGCCTTTAGCTCGTTTCGCTTTAACTTTCTAACTTTCTAGGATGTTTTTGATTTCTTTGCGTATAATAGTTTTAGAAGAAGTTTTAGAAGCTATAAATAGGAGCTGGTCCAACAACCGCCACAGTTCAGACTACTTTAGTTTTGAAGGAATCATGAAGAACTTCTTTTATCCTAAGAGGTATCAAATTCTGTCCCAGAATTCGCAATCCTGCTGGATCCCGCTCATTTTATGTGCGGGATTAGACCCGCAAAAATCATGTGGGTTCCCGGTACTTCGGGATCCTGGTATCCCGGTATTGCATTGCTTACCCGTGAGTAAATTCCAATAAAAATATAAAAATAAAGGTAGTTTTGTTTGACTTTTCATTGTTACTTACTTACTCCGTTGCCTCAGCACATCAATGATGATGATGATGATGATGATGATGATGATGATGATGATGGTGATGATGATGATGATGATGATGATGATGATGATGATGATCACAGAAATAAATAGAATGTAAAAGTGGGCAGGGCGCGCGTGCCAATCAAAGACATTTCTATACTTACGTCAGTATAATACCTTTATGGTGCCAACAAAAGCTGTAAAGTAAGTAAATAGTAGTAAAGTCAATATAAAGATACTAAATAAACGTTTTATCTATCTATCTATCTAATATGTAAGGCATAGTTTGTTCGAAAGTTGCCAAGCATGAATCGCAAGTAAAATTGTGATAACAAGCATTCTACCTCTATCTATTTGTGTGATGATGATGGTTCGGCCACCTCGACGTTCTTTATGGTCCACCAGCTCCCATCAGGTCTCTGCATAGGTCCCAAAGGCTTTCATAGTTACTATACAAATTTCCTTTACTATTCATTATAGGTATAGAATAATTAAGTGGTTTCCGCTATGCCAGCGTACACCAATTATTGATCTATGATTATAGGTTCATTATAGAAATATAGGAACTTGCTTAATTTTCTTGCTATATTGCCGTAAAATTAGAGAGGTAGGTAAGTTAATTAAATATGTCACGGTAAGAGAACGGTTTGGTACAGTCGACTGCATGACAGTGGTAACACTTCAATTCGAAAACCGCCCTTACTGCTTACGAAATAGAGATGCTGCTAACATACCTGGGGGCCTAGTACGAGTTTGACACTTTATACTACTTTCATAGTTTTCGTCGATTTTCATTCATAAACTACTAGTTCCTCCTCGTATCCGCCAGGGGCGCTACTGATTAATGAATGAAAGTCGTCGAATTCGATGGAAGTATCGGTAAGTGTCAAACTCGTACTAGGCCTACTGATACCATAAAATGTCTAAATGTGGTACAGTTTAAAAAACACATAAATGTAGTATTACTTGAATTTTTTTATTATTCTAATATAATTTAATAATATTATAACTAGTGACCAACTAGGGGCTCGTAGCGATGCAACGACTGCGCGGATTGTACGATCTGCAAGGTTAAGCTGCACTTGCCGCGGTCAGTCCGTGGATGGGTGACCGTTTCGTTACACATTGAGACCCCTCCGTGCCTCGGAGAGCACGTTAAGCTGTCGGTCCCGGTTTGTCATACGAATATCTATGGCAGTCGTTACGGGTAGTCGGAAGCCTGAAAGTCTGACAACTGGTCTAACCTCCGAATGTCAGTATTACCCAGTAACTGGGTTGCGGGGGTCTGATGGCAGTCGCTCCGTGTAAAATACTGATGTTCAGCCGCATCTGGCTAGACTGGAAGCCGACCCCAATATAATTGGGAAAAGGCTCGGAGGATGATGATAGTGACCAAGAATACTATTTGACATTTTTATTTTATAACATCATCATTACATTTTATAATTTTATGACATTTCGAGTTGTATGATAATAATTAAATAATTTTTACTAGCATATTGATTCAAATTTCTCATTTAGATTTTAAATACACATTTGAACGCCTGCTGACATAACATAGCGGAATCTATATTGTATTTAAGAACTTTATATTATTTTTTGTACCTACCTACTACACAAATGAATAAATGACTTATGCCTGATGGCTAATATCAAAGTGTTACCACCGACGTGCGGTCGACCGTACCATTCACTTCAAATACCTATGTATATCGAAATTTTAGTGTAATTATCTGTTTCGGTAACTATTTATAAGCAACCACAGTAAATAGGTTAACAGTAAATCAAAGCAAATCAATCCTACTAATATTATTAATGCGTAAGTACGGATGTTTGGTTGTTTGTCCTTCAATCACGCTGAAACGACTATACGGATTTGGATGAAATTTAGCACAGAGATATACCACGTTCGGGATTAACCAAACATACTTTTTATTGACAAAAGTATTCTATTACTTTTATCAATAAAAAGTTTGAGAAAATAAAATGGCAATAAAAAGTTTAAGTTTGAGTTTATCGACATTTCATGAATGCCTACTTGAAATTGAAATTTTGCTCGAAATGATAATATAGAGCAAGCCCTTTTCCATTTATCAGACATGGTTCCAAACATCACCTAAAAGTTAAAGTCTCGACTTGGCATTCGAACTTGGAACCATGGACGAATAAAAAAAGGTGGACGGAATCTCGCTACGCAAGATGGCATAGTAAGACGGCTCGCTTAAAAGTAAGGGCTTGCACGCACACATTCAAACCTATAGTAAGACAAACAGCCGCGATTACGCAACAAATCTAGTGTGACGGTAGTCGTTGTTGTAGTGTCAAAAATAAAATAACAATAGCCGTCTGGTGTGTTAAAATGCTGTTGAAATTATAGTGGGTTTAGGAAAAAAATAGTTCTTCAATCTTTTATTAGCGAGATTTCGTCCGCCTTTTTTATTTGTCCGTGGTCGGATACAACCACTGACGCGTCAATTAAAAAGTTATGTTTTAATTAGAAACTGATACAATCTGTGCTACTGATACATTATATCTTTCCTAGGATAATTAACTGAACGTTACACAAAACAATTTTAACTGTAGGTAATTAAAAAATACTAAGGGTTTACGTAAACAGTGCAGTGGTTAGATAATTAGGTTGTAATTAGACGTAGTTTTTAGCAAAGAGAATCCAATCCATACAAAATCGTTAGGGACTTGAACCGTTTTTGTAAACTTATAATTAATTTGCTTCGTTGTTTTTCCGTCTGTATGTTTATCTACTCGGTACTAACCTGGAGCTAGACTCTTGCTATCAAGCAGGTAAAAAAATTGCAAACACGTAATTCTGACGACAAATGTCATGTAGTATTTTCGGTTTTGTGGATTGGATCTTTTTACCCGACTACATAAGAAAGATGGTTATGTTTTTCGCATGTATGTATGTAAGTATACAAGTTGTTGATCGGCAACCGTGCCATATTTCTAGAGCAAATGATAAATAATGTGCTTATTCATCTTAAAATACTTAAAAAATCTACGATTATTTAATACCCCAAATTTTCACTTAGAAACAAAGCGAGGGTTTGGAGAATAAATCCCGAACGACTCTGAAAATAAGTCATCGGTGTCGTAAAAGGCGACTTAGGGATTCACCAGAGGATGGGCAGCAGCGTTCTTTGACTATTTAACCAACTAACTGCAATCGCAAACCTGCCTGCCAAGCGAGGCGATCATGGCATATCCGCCATACATGATGCTTGAGGGAGGCCTATGTCCAACAGTGGACGTCTTTCGGCTGAAATTATGAAGTACTCATTGCTTTCTTTGCTCCAATTTCCAGGAAACTTGTAAATTTTTTAAATTTTTGCTTTGGGTTTCTAAACCAGAAAGAAAACAGTCGACAGGATTTTATATGGAGAAAAGACCACTCGAATTTTCTCTCGTTTGCGCCATGCCCAAAGCAATATGGTGTACAAAATAAAACTTTTTAACAAAAAATTGAACCGACGAAAACAGAAACTAAAAAGCGAAAAATAACAAATTATGAGTCGGCGCCAAACAAACTTTTAACAAGCAAAGTGCGTGCAAGTTGCAAATGGCCGAGCGGAGAACGCATTTTTGGAAAGTTATTGTTTATCATTGACAATTTCACGTTGTATTTGATGTTACGTTGTTTTTATTATTTATTTAAAGTAATTTAAATGATCTTCGTTGATTTTTTGTTTGGCGCCGACTCATAATTTGTTATTTTTCGCTTTTTAGTTTCTGTTTTCGTCGGTTCAATCTTTTGTTAAAAAGTTTTATTTTAAATTTTTTTGTGGCTAAAATCTAACTCCAGGTCTCTATTTTGTTGAAGTGTTTAGAACTACATTAATGTGTGCCAAGTTTTAATAGAATCGGTTAACAGGTAAAAATTCAGTGGGTGAACAAGCACTCATGTTTTCCTCCTGCCCTTAGGGGTAGATTTTGATTTTGAAATTTAAATGGGACCAACTTCGAGATATACCCTATCCATTAAAAAAAGAATTATCATAATCGGACCACACTGTAAAAAGTTATGCGCGGTCATACATAACAAAAAATAAAAAAATAAAAAAAGATACGCGTCGAATTGAGAACCTCCTCCTTTTTTTTCGTCGGTTAATAAGTACCTATCTTCATTTTATAACTGTAGAAGTCCCGTTAGATTCGCTAAAGTATTTATAAGCTATGCAGTAATACGGATAGTGTTTGCATAATCACAGAACGACTATTTTTCCCTCTATGTACTTATCTATTCTGATCAGGATTTGTGTGGTAATCTGTTCTGTAATTTTGTATACAATGTACGCTTCTTTGGACTAGCATTTAATATAACTTAAAGTACTGGATATTATTAGAACGAAGGGGCTCGTGGCCAAGTAGCAAGCGTGTGGATTGTACGATCTGCAAGGTTAAGCTGCACTGGCCGCGGTCAGTCTGGATGGGTGACCGTTACGTTACACATCGAGACCCCTTCGTGCCTCGGAGAGCTCGTAAAGCCGTCGGTCCTGCGCCTGATCTCTCTCCGGTCGTGTCGGATGCCGTCCCATCGGAGTATGAGAGTGAGGGAATAGAGAGTGCACCTGTGTTTGCGCAAACACTTGTGCACTATAATATGTCCCGCGCAGATGGCTAGTCTCCTTTGAGATTGGCCGCCGTGACCGAAATTCGGCCGGGAGGACATTATTATTATTATTATTAGAACGAACTTTTTTTTTACATTTTATATCGTATCGCATGCGATAAAAACTGTATTCAAACGTTTTATAGCTATTTGTTTTATACGTCTTAAGAGGTCATTGTACTTATCTATATCTTATTTGAATATGGGACCAACCATGACATTGCGAAAAAATAATCTGCTGTTCCCTACGATTTTAGTGGTTTTAGTGACCCCTTTTCGGGAAAAAAGCGATTCAAATTTCAGCATGTAAGTATAATACGAGTTTTTCTTTTTATTATCATCGTCATTATCGGCCTATATTAGTCCACTGCTGGACATAGGCCTCTCCAATGGCACGCCACTGACATCGATCCTCGGCCACTCGCATCTAGCTGCTACCAGCCACCTTGCCAATATCATCGCTCCACCGAGCCTGAGGGCGTCCTACCCTACGTCTACCGATTCGCAGCCTGCACTTAAGAACCCGTCTACCCCAACGGCTATCGGTTTTTCGGCTAATGTGGCCGGCCCGCTGCCACTTCAGCTTGTGCTAATCCTGTAGGCTATGTCAACAACTTTGGTTTTCAGTCGGATCACCTCGTTTCAGATTCGATCCTTCAGAGAAACTCCGAGCATAGCTCTTACCATAGCATGCTGAGCTACTTTAAGTTTGTGGGCCAACCGTGTTTTAATTTTCGATATTGTATCTCAAAAGTTGATAATTTTTCCGGGAAAATTATTTCATTGCGAACATTTTACCTACAAAAATGTATACCTACCTAATGCCTTTAATGCTGGTATAAAGATTAATAATGAAGCAAAAATGTTTTATAACACGCATGCTTATAGTTTCGTCATGTCCGTCCGTCTGTCCGTCTGTCCTAATCCTTTACAGCTTAATAACTTCTACAGTTATAAACATAAGTAAATGAAATGTTGTTAAAAAATGAAGGTAATGTTTTATACATCATTTTTTTATCAGGTGTACCATCTGCAAAATATAGCCCGCCAAAGTGGCTTACAATGTGTTCCCCCCCCCCCCCGCCATTTCTAAACTGTGCCATGCCCATGTAGAAACTTGATATCTTCCACGATGATAAACAGCGCTATCTAGCGGCTACTAACAACACTCTCTGAGTCGCCAATGCTGCCGTCTATTGCAAAAACTAAAATAGCCATGATAAATATTCGATTTGATTTGTTTGTAATTACACCTACATATGGAACCCTATAATACTGAGCATGGCCCGACATGCTTTTGGCCGGTTTTTTACTTTACATTACCATTACCACCCTTGTACTTCGGAAAATCTCTTCAATAAAAATAATCAAATTAATAATGATTTAATATTTAAATTGATTATTTTTATTTAGGTATATAATCATTGAGTGGGTGAGTTTTAAGTGATATTTATTATAATGATATAATCACTTTCAATTCACAATTAATAAAGATTTAATACATAATTTGATTATTTTTATTGAAGAGTTTTTCCAAATGAGTTGTGTCCATAATATGAAAATCGATTCTGATAGCGTAGCTCACAGGAATAACAGGGTATTTGCTACATTCTGTAAAACTATAACCAAATTAGTTGGCTAAACTTCACCGACGTGATAGGTATCGATATCTAACTGTGAGTTTGTACTGACGAAACATTCACATAAAAACATGTTAAAAAGTCAGTTTTCTGTCAATGTATCGAATCGCGTTCGCATTATCACACAACTTGTTGAAACGAAACTTGTTTGACATTTCATAGTCTATTGACATGTTTCACAATTAATTTCGATACACTTCAAAGTATCTGCTTTCGGCCATACATGTTTACCGACCTCATTGGATAACACAAAAAACGAGATTTATACAAGTTATGACACATGATTAAGCATCAGTGCGAACGTCAGCCGTGACAAATCTATAGACAAACATGTCAATATATAAGTTTTTAGTCAGTGCAAACACAGCCAACAACAAATCTTGAAATCTGTCAAAGAATTTACCCAGTTTTTTGCAGTGCGAACGTAACAACCAACAAAACAAGTTGTGACATTAGTTTCATATGACAAGTTTCGAGACATTACATGTTAAATGTTTTTTGGTGCAAACCCACAGTAAAAAATGTATGCTTTTCTAAACTCATTCTAAATCATTACACGTTAGCTCGTCATCCACCAGCAGTGGACTGCGATAGGCTGATTTGATGATGACGATCATGGGATCAACTGTCACGGAATGCATTTGTATTGTAGTGTAGTGTGTGCCACAGACTACTTAGAAGATACTACGTATCAGACGGACGACTGCCTTGAAATTTTTTCATCGATTAAGTAATCTGTAGCAGGGGGAAAATAGAATTTGACATTTGCAAGTAGGTAGGTTTTCAGTATCTATATATCTATAGGTAGATAGGTATAAATGATACTAGTGTATAGATAGGTAGGTACTAAATGTTTTATTATATTTACGTGGGCTTATAGGTAAAATTCACTAAGTGACATTTTTAGCAAAATATACATCACTTTCGGCTGATAGGGAATTGGATGGAAAAAAAAACTGATTTTTGCCAAAAATGTCACCTAATGAATTTCACCTTTATACCCATACTGTTAGGTACGTACAGTACTGGACTGTGTCTGGGATATTAAAATTTAAACAACAGAACATTTTTTAGTTGATTTATTTTTCAGTTTTTTTATATATTTTTCATACGCCATTTTTTGAATTTGCGGCAGTACCCCCACTCGTTTTTCGAGCCGCACAATATCGGTTCCCCCTAAAATTTTATTAATTGTGTTACACCAGTTATGGATGGCAAATTTCACAACAATTAATGCAAATTGATTGTTTCGGTGTTTCGGGCAGTTTATTTCGTACGTCATTTTTGATTTAATTTCTTTTAAAATAGTTTTGGAGATATAATTTATGTGAGGGCTATTTTCCAGAAAATTATTTGTCGTTTCCATAACTGTGCCGAAACACCGAACTGCTTTCTCAGATGGGTAGCTTAGTCGCTTTTTACATTGGTTGTACTCCCTGTGACTCACCCATTCATGAATTTGAAGAGGTGATTCAGATGTCAATAAATTTTTACATTCGTCACAGGGAGTTCTTTCTAACACTTTTCTCACTACCCATCCGGCAGTGTACGCCCGAGAATGGACTTCCAGGCGTTGTTGTCTTGCCCGATTGACAACTTCATTCACATTGTCAGGATGATCAGGCAAATTTGACTTTGACCGAGTTGGTGAAGTTGGTGAGGTTGTTTCAGTCTCACATTCGGCTTCAAAAGTGGAACTTGTTTTCAGTTTTAAAATTTGAGACATGCTCAAAAGTTGGTCTGCCCGATCATCCTCACAGTTAAATGTATCATTGTGAAATTTGATCATCCGTGTTATCAGAAGTGATCTGAATGTGCAAATGAAGCTGTAGCAGTCTGGGTCATTGTGTCTGAAGTTATACGCCCTCACTTGCCCAAAAAAGTTTTCAACTGGATCAGAGTTGAAATAGCGAGGACGCATAACTTTTAGACCCTGCTCTTGAAAGAACTGCCACAGCCTCATTAAACTTTTCAAGGTAGTAACACAGCTTTTTAATGTGGGCACTGATATTGTGTTGCCTTTTTCATCCAGAAATTGAATTTTTTCTAAAATGTTAATGGCGTCCTTCCAGAATGAATGGTGCTTAGTTGTGGAAGTAACTGCCCTCCGCAGGTCCTTTCCTTTTGTATGCTTATGGTGGAGGGCAGCACCATTGATGCTGTCAAATAGGTTGTCGAAAAACTTCACTGTTTTTGCTGTGTTTGGCATGGTGTCACTCACTGGTCTTCCATCGGCATAGTGAGCTGGAAATAGAAAATGATTATATTTAAGGTTTGTAGTATATCATAGAATCATAGTCAAAATAAAGAAAAGAAGAATAGGAGCCCACCTAACCAATTACAAAATTAATATGACTTTTTACCATCTGAAAAAAAAAACAGGGTCTGTCATGTAATAATAGATTTATGAAAAAAATAAAGTGAAAACAAAAAATCTGCTGTTTTGACATGTTGTCGAGCAACATTGATGACTGTTGTAGGAAACAGTAGCCCTAGCACAAACCATAGAAAAAGTTGTTCTTTATGATAAGTACATTCACCCCTTCAAAGGTCCCCAGGCCCCAGCTTATGTTACATCTTATCAGTTTTTCAAATATATCTTTAACAAGATATGGCTCAGATAGTTTTTTAATAGTATAGAAAAAAAAACTTACAAAACTGTGAAGTATACGAAAGGGCAGCAGATACGGTGGAACTGAACACACGCGCGGCAGTTTTGACCTGCAAATTTTTCATTTCAATTAATGCTTACAAATCTGAAAAGCAATGCAGTAAACAATAAACTGGGTGTTTATTAGTAATACCGTGCACTACATCATTTTACTGTGCAGTATAAATTGGCCGTTTTTATTAGCATGGCATATACTTAATTATTGACCAAGCAACTAGGTTTCCAAATCAACAGTAGCATCACAGGAACATACTACCATTCCAAAATGAGACAGTTAGGTCAAGTGAGAAGTTCATTTATAAATAGTATTAAAGTTGTTTTGGAATGCAAAGAAAATACAAACCTTCATTTTATTTCTATTGCTCATTTTCTCAGGAATGACATGATGATCATTAAGTTTGTGAAGAAGTCTTGAGTCAGCATGGTTACAGTCTGTCAAATACACGTCTACAATATCCTGCCATTTGGAAATTTTTCCATCCAATTTAATACATTTGTTAAGGAAGTTATTTCTGAAACCCTTAATTATGTGTGAGGGGTCGTAGATAATGTTTAATTTTAGTCCGCATAACTCCACAGTGTCATCTGAAAGACAATAATTATAAATTAGATTGGAATTTAAAATTCAACAAAAAATGTTTAATGTTATGATATCCTGATGTATGGTCTATGTATGTGCTATTGGCACAGATAAAGAATGGGACTGAAAATAGTAGCATTTGTATTCCCCTCTCGCTCACACATATAGTATTGTGAGAGTGAGAGGCACATAGAACAGTAAAAGTGCCGCCATTTCCAATCCCATTCTTTATTTGCATGAGTAGTATGTGTATTCTTTACCAACCTGTTGGCAGATCTGCAATGAGTTGTGCTCGCCTTGTCTCTTGTTGAAGCTCCCCAAGAGCTCTGCGAAATGTCGATCCCTGATCGCAGATTGTAGCAATGGGCCTAAGCCCAATCTCTATGGATGCAGTGACAACTTTTTTTATTATGCGTTTCAGCTCAGCTGGATTAGTTGCACCTTTACAAAAGTAAAAGGCAAATGGTTGCTGCCATTTATATACAGCTCCTCTTAACATAAAGACAAGAGCTTGGTCTGCAAACTCTTTATGTTTTTGATCGAAGTGCACAAATCCATTAATATTATCTTTGTTTTGATTGAAACTTAGCCGTTCATCAAGGTGCATCTCATCAAAAATTATGGAGCAAAATTTTTTGTTAGTGTTCCATGTGGCAACCTGAAAACAAAATAAATGTTACTTTTTCATTGTGCACTAGACACATGTGGGATATATCACACTATACACATAAGTTTGAAAATGACATACCTCTTTCTTCATTACTTCAATAAGCACAGAATTTATCCCAACTTCAATATTCAGCTGTGATATTAGCTTATTCAATGTGGATTTTGAAGGTAAGATGAATATTTTCCGTAGAAATCTGTAACACTTTGGGCTCTGTTTCATAATAGATAGTGCAATTAGTTTTTCAGAGTCTGTAAATCTGTGGGCCTGTTTCTTTTTCATACAAAGGTTTATTTGCATCTGCATTATTTGCTTAGCATATGGGTTCATCTTACAAGTAAGCTCTTCAAAAGAGTTCTCCTTAGAAAATTTCAGTGCCCTTTTTGCCCTCTTCAGATAATCAATTTGGTGCTTAGATTTATTGTATATCTTATACAGCTTTGCACAATTGGGTGTTAATTGGTTTATTTTACTTATTAGTCTTTTTCTTGATGCCTTTGGTGTTTTTAGGAGAATCAAACCTGGGCCTGCAAAAAAACTTCATCTCATTATCAATATTCATTTGAGATTATAATTTGGAGTCAGTGTTTCATAAACAGCTACCAGTTGCTGACTGCCTTGTTGGTCTAGTGGTCGCAAGCCCAACTGACGAGCGTGGGGTCCTGGGTTCGATTCCCGGGTTGGGCAGTGTTATTGGGTTTTTTCATTAGGAAATTCTCAGTAGCAGCCCGGAGTCTGGATTTGTGCCCGGTCAATGGCAATAGGCTCGCCCCCTATTACTTGGGACTATAACATAACTGGCGAAATGTGGGTGTACTATTACACCTCTGCCTACCCCTTCGGGGAAATACAGGCGTGATATTATGTGTTATGTGTGTGTGTTTCATAAACCAAGGAGTCTTCAAGTTTCAATTGATTAGGTTAAAGTAGCATTCAATAGCTAGGTAAGCATGCACTATTGTCAACCATTTCATTGCTTAATACTTTGTGAGATAGTGGTCCAACACAAGCCTATTTATACTAATATTATTAAGAAGAAAGATTTGTTTGTTTGTTTGTAATCGATAAACTCTAAAACTACTGATTTTAATAATTCTTTCACTATTAGAAAGCTACTTTATCCAGTATAACAATTATACAATATAACATAACATAACATCACGCCTGTATTTCCCCGAGGGGGTAGGCAGAGGTGTATAGTACATCCACATTTCGCCAGTTATGTTATAGTCCCATGTAATAGGAGGCGAGCCTATTGCCGTTAACCGGGCACAAATCCATACTCCGGGCTGCTACTGAGAATTTCCTAATGAAAAAACCCAATAACACTAACAAACACACACTAACACACTTTTATACAATATAAAATGTCGAAAACTTAGTACAATAATAATAAAAACTTATTTCAAGAAACCAACCTTTTGCTTGAGAACTGGTTGATGGATGAGCAATTAAAATTGATTCTGTTGGTGAATAATGACCAGAGTCCTTGCATATGGAAGCTACAGCTGTAACAATATATACATACCATACATTAAGACCACATTTACTATGTACTCAAGTGCAAAAAAATTACACATGGCAAAAATTGAAATTTACAAGTAACCAACCTTTTGCTTGAGAGCTGGTAGATGGATGAGCAATATAAGGTGATTCTTCTGCCGAGTGATGACCAGAGTCCTTGTATATGGAGGCTGAATCTGTAAAAACATAAATACCATACATTAAGACCACATTTACTACATACTCCTGTGCAAAAAATGACACATGGCAAATTGACATTTACAAGTAACCAACCTTTTGCTTGAGAGCTGGTAGATGGATGAGCACTATAAGGTGATTCTTCTGCAGAGTGATGACCAGAGTCCTTGTATATGGAGGCTGAAGCTGTAAAAACATATAAATACCATACATTAAGACCACATTTACTACATACTTCTGTGCAAAAAATGACACATGGCAAAATTGACATTTACAAGTAACCAACCTTTTGCTTGAGAGCTGGTCAATGGATGAGTAATGTAAGGTGATTCTTCTACAAAGTGATGACCAGAGTCCTTGCATGTGGAGGCTGAAGCTGTAACAACATATACATACATCATTGCCATAATTATTATACTAGTATAAGTCATAAGTATTAGTGTTTTTTTTATATTTAATCTGTATTTCTTGGTGGCTTACCACTGAATCTCGCAACCTTTGGAATTGGTTCTTCATCTTTGAAATAGGAATGGTCTGAATGTCTTTTCTTGGTTATTTCTTCACATTTGTTGGCTGAAATGGGATTAAAGACAGTTGACTTATACATTTTATATTGAATTAGCATGAACAATATTTAAAAAAAAACAGTTAATATCGTTTTAGGCTACTTACAAATATCATCAATGTGTAGTGCGGGAACCCCATTGGTAATTTCCTCAGGTGTAAACAATGATGGGTAGGCACCATACCTCAGTCGGGAATTCGGCCTGGTAAACCTTTTCTCAAAATGTATGTGACAAACCGAGAGTTTAGCAAGTTTTACTTTCGGTACATTTTTGAGATTTTCAGAGTTTATACAGTCCAACCACTTATTAAGTCTAATATCATCACTCACGGGGAAATAATGTAAAAATGCGTCCTCTCGCTTATTACTACAACCAACAACACAGCACTTTGGTGTCCGCATAATTGTTGCTCTCCGTTTATAGTTTTGCACCAAAAATAAACGACTTTAATTAAATCCTCGGAAAATCAATTACAAAAACTCGACGAAAACAACAGAATTTACGGAATTTATTTACTCACAGGAGAAAAAATAACTAACTGACGCTACTACTGACAGCTAACTACAACCAGTCAAAGATGGCGGCGACCCAGGCCACCGCGGGGGAGGAATGCGGTGCGCGGAGGACGCGGTTCTATTTTCCCCCTTCGCTCTACAGCAAAAATATTTTCTATGGAAGTGAACCGGCGGTGGTGTGTGCACTAGTGTAGTGTAGGCTTACATAGTTTTTTTTTTAAATACCAGAAACTCTAAGACTACAATTTTTTTTTTCTTTTCTTTTCAGCCATGACAGTGGAAATGCTAACAGACAGCCAGCTTTTTGAGGCGAAGCAAGGAGGAGATATAACTTTTATGGACATGATTGAAGAGAAGGTGCCCTTAGGAGAGTCTCAGATACAGAAGCTGTTCTCTGGAGCCTCCGTTCTCCTCACGGGAGGAACAGGCTTTCTCGGGAAACTGGTCGTGGAAAAATTATTACGGTAAGTCTTTTTGTAATAGCTGTATAACGAATCGCAGAGATTTTCAAAAAGGCAGGTGTCTAGGTTTGGGATTTTGATGATATTAAATAAATCGTGGTGACTTTTGTGTATTTGTTTGAGGTAGTTATGTACATTGTCTCTCGCGCAAATTTTTTTGGTCTAACAGTCGAGCCAGTTAACAGTAGAGAGGGTTATTTTTAATTCAATAATAACCCTTTAAGGGATGATTGATGATGATTCAAGATTCAGAGTTGGTCTATAACAGAAAACTAGACGCGCAAATAAACGCCCGACCTCAGGGGCATTAAAGCACTGTCCACACATTTCCGGGCCATGGTTCTGTGCCTACAAAATTGGGCCGGTCACGTGACGTCAGTGTCATAACTGCAACAAAACTTCATAGAAAGAACCACGGCCCTAAATCTCGTAAATGTGTTTCCGGAAATGTGTGTACAGCGCTTTAACCTGAAGAAGTGGCACAACAAATCCCCCCGTGGTTGTATGGTGTTTTGTCGCGGGCCTGACTCTGACATAACGTGACCGGCCCAATTTTGTATGCACAGGATCACGGCCCTGAATTTGGAACGGCCCTGATCCGGAAATGTGCGCTTTAAGCTTGGAAGAAGAAGCGGCGCAAAAAATTACACCGTGGTTCTTTGTATGATGTTTCATTGCGGGCTTGTCACTAACTACACGTGACCAGTCAAATTTTGACTGCACAGGACCTCGGCCCGGAATCTCTGACGGCCCTGACCCGGAAATGTGTGGACAGCGCTTTAATCGAGGAAGAAGGACCGCAACAAATTCCTCAGTAACACATTTGTCTCACAATCGCTCAGCCACAGCGTATAAGGGGCGAAACTTAAAATTATTTATACACCTACTTATTACATTTCCGTAATCTAGTTCAAGACGTACTTTCTTCAAAGTAACCATAGTTTCATAATAGTTGAATCATCATAATTAAAGAAAGTATACTATAAACACTTACCTACTTGGTCTAGTCTAGTGAAAACCGGTATCGAACGAAATTGTGACTAGCAAAATCACAGAACAGTACTTATACAACATGTTATAAAAATTTACCGAGAACCTCTAAAGGGGTCGTTGTACTCATCAGTATGAACAACTTTTACTATGGGACTAACACTGAAATTACGAAAAAAAACAGCTGATCCCTACATTTCATACTGATGAGTACAATGACCCCTTAAAAGGTTTTCAGTTATTTCAATAACGCGCTGTATAGTAAAATACCGAAAAATATAAATGTAAGTACCTATTTAAAATGTTTAGTTTTTTTTTTTTTTTTTTTTTTTCGAATGGGCTCTCGCAGGTGGGACCGAAGTCCCATTTCTGCTTAACCGGACTTAGTTGGCGGAGAGTCCCATGTGGGACTCCATTCGCCGAAGGTTTTTTCCCTACATACTTACAAACTAGATGCGCGCGGCATCAATACCGCGCGTAAGCGGGCGCCCCCCGAGGGGGGGGCTCGAACCTCGCTGGGGCATTGCAGGGGGACCCCGCAGTTCCTATGTCCCCCTAGCAGCCGTTGCTGCATCGAATTGGTTTCCTCGAAAGTAGCGGACTTTCGGTCCCTATCGGGTGACGTGCTAAACGCCGTGAAGCGGCAAGCCTCGCCGGCGAGGCTAAGACCTACCTAGAAAACCTAACCAGTGGCTACGCAATAGCCTGCTCCTAGGAACTACTCTAGAGCATAGGGCCGGTCTCGCGTGACGAGATTATCTCCGGTTGCTTACACCGTGAGGGCGTCCCCAGGGGGGAGCTCGGACCTCGACTCAGGGTGCAGCAGGGGGACCCCGCCACTGATCCCCCCAGCAGCCGGTGCTGCGTCGGCATGTGTTTCTGTTTCTCGAGAGTCGGACTCTCGGATTCTGTGTGTGTGTCGCGTCGGTCCTCGCCGGCGGGGACGATATTTTGGACGACGGCGTCGGAGTGTGCTTGTACTTTTATCTGACTCCTGGAGGAGTGTAATAGCGTCATCGGGCTCAATGAGTGTGTGTCTGGGACGTCGGGTTTTGCTAATAGCAGATGGCTGGTAGACGGTGGCCGCCACGACCAAGGGGTTGGGGTGCTTGGGAGCGGAATCGAAATAGCGTTTTGAGACACGCTTGAAAAACTGCTTGATGGTCGGCAGTTTGAGGTCTAGGTGGAGGTCGACATTGCGTACGTACCAGGGGGCGCCTACGGCCCTTCGCATGAAACGGTTTTGGAGGGTTTGGAGTATGTGAATTCTCACCGGCTTAACGTGTGCGAACACAACGCTAGCATAGGCGAGTATGGGGCGGATACAGGTGGTGTATATCCTTACTTTGAGAGGAGTGGGCAACTTACTGTGCGCATTGAGTAGGGGGTGGAGACGTCCGAGGACGAAGGCGGCACGGTTTTTCACCTTGCGGATATGCGGTCTGAAAGTCAGTCTACGGTCAAGGATCACGCCAAGGTATTTGGCTTCTCGTTGCCATGGGATCTGTTTTCCGAACATTGAGACTGGTACGCTTAATTCTTTACGATACTGTGACAGGGGTCTCTTATCGAAGAGGACCGCTGCACTTTTTTCGGGATTGACTTCGATTCTCCATTTCCGGAACCAGTCACCTAGGGTGTTGGCCGCGGATTGGAGGGTACGAGAAATAGCGACATGGCTCCTGCCGGAGTAATAGATTGCCGTGTCGTCGGCGAAAAGGGCAATACGGGCTGCACCGCATTTTGGAATATCGCTGGTGTACAGCGTGAACAGTAGGGGGGAGAGCACGGAGCCTTGTGGCACACCGGCGTGAATGGGATGGGGGGAGGAGAGAGCCCCTTCTATGCGATAGCAAAAGGTACGATTCGATAAGTAGTCTCGGATGATGAGCACGAGACGATGTGGCACATTCATAGTGTACAGCTTATATAATAAGCCGTTGTGCCACACTTTATCGAAAGCCTTTGCTACGTCGAAAAAGAGAGTACCGGTCATTTGACCGCGTACGAAGCCTGCACTGATGTGTTCTACAATGCGGTGCAGTTGATTAACGCAGCAGTGCTTTGTACGAAAGCCAAACTGCTCGTCGGGAAGGAGTTTATTTGAGTCGGCGAAATCTTTGAGTCGCTTATAAATAAGCTTCTCGTAGATTTTACCGAAGACATTGAGGAGACTAATCGGCCGGTAACTACTCGGCTCGGCTTTTGGTTTGCCCGGTTTTGAAATACCGATTACCGTAGCCTGTTTCCAAGCCTGGGGAAAGATGTTGTTTTTAAATGCCGCATTGAAGATGACGGTCATTAGAGCGATTAGGGTGGCAGGGAAACGTTTCAACACCTTATTGGTGATGCCGTCTGCGCCGGGGGCTTTTTTGGGCTTAAGATCCTTGACTATAGAGAGAACTTCGTCAGGGGTGATCGGTGGGAGCGGGTCATCAAGGTCATCTATTGGGGGGGGGGAGGGCTGACCTACGCTCTACTTCTGAATTAACCTTGTCAAGGTGGGTTTGGCTTACGGGAAGCGTACTGAGAGTGCACTGAGACTCCAAGCTGTCGGCTAAGCATTCGGCTTTTTCGTCATCATCAAAGGCCGGCCTTTGATTGGGTCGATTTAGGGGGGGCATAGCTGCCGTGGTCTCGCATTTGAGTTTGCGTTGAAGTGCCCAGAAGGCTAAATGAGACGGTTGGATTTCGCTGACTTCCTTGTCCCAGCGATCCTCCCGTACCTGAGCTACACGTCTTTTTACAGTATTCTGCAAAGAGCGCATATGGGCACGGTTGGCTTCGTTGGGAAAAGCGTCATAGGCACGGATGGCCGCGTTCCTCTCGGTCCTCAACTCATTTACATCGTCCGGCAGTTTCAGACGCTGGTCATCCAGCATCGGAACCTGCCGTGAGCATTCGCCCACTACGGACTGTACATGGTTGGTGAGCGAGGTGATCGCGGCCACCGTATCCGCGACTGTCTCGATGGAGTCAGGGATTGAATCTAGTTGGGGGGATGAGGTAGATTTGAGGCGGTCCTCTAGTCTCCTCCAATCGGTTATTGTTTTAGTTAAGGGTGGAGTACCGGGATCCGAGGGACCACCTCGGGGACCCAGTTGAATGATCACAGGTCGGTGATCTGAGTCTAATTCTTGAATTACCTCGATAGAGCGAATACCGAGGTTTACGCGCTTTAAGAGGGCTATATCTAGGATGTCGGGCCGTTGCCCTACTGTGTCGGGAAAGTGAGTGGGACGCATCGGGGCGATGACGTCAAAGGAAAGTCTGTCGCTAAGTGCTTCTAATTGAACACCAGCGGTGTTATTGGAGACACAGCTCCATGAGCAATGTTTGGCGTTTAGATCGCCTGCTATAATTACAGAATTACTAAGATCGAGTAAGGATTTTAGGTCGTCCTCGAGCAGACTCGCGGGTTTGTTTGAGGACCTATAGGCCGAAACTATGGTGATGGGCTGGTGCCCTGTCATGCCTAGGCGACAGATTGAAGCCTCCAGGCATGCTAGCTCTGGGGGGTCAATGGGGATGCAATATAAAGAATTGCGATAATAGATTAGCGTTCCGCCTAGTGCGGTGTACGTTCTGTCGTTTCTAATCAGCCTATAATTGGCTATGTTGGGATTACGACAGTGGGGCTTGAGAAAGGACTCTTGAACGAGTAATATGTCAAGTTGGTGCTCACGCAAGAAGACAGCTACGTCATCGCGTTGACCACTAATGCCTCTGGCATTAAAGAAGCCTAAATTTAGGGAACGGGGTTTGAATCTTTTGGGTGGGGCCGTATTATACATTATAATTGGAATTAAGTATTCTATAGATGTCTTGGTACTTGGTAAGTACCTGAAGGCGCTGCTCGTGGATGCCTTGGGTAAAGGCCCAAAGTCTAGAGTAGGCGTCAATGCGGGATTCCCCTGATTGGGGTTCGAGGTATTCTCTCGGCAGAAGGCCGGGGGAGTTTACCGGAGGGGGGGTTCTCATGGGGGGGGGGCTTTAGCTGCTGGTGCAGTTTTGGGCCTGAGAGAAGGTGCGGGGATGGGTAAGTTCATCAGCGCGGGGGGCTCTGAGGCCGGGGGCGCGAGACGAGAGGTCGGAAGAGGTGGGTATTGGGGCTTTTGATTACCCTTAAACCAGGGGTTGGGCCCGAGTGGGCCGTGGAAATTAGGGGAGGGCCCGAGTGGGCCTCTAGGGTTTGGTGGTTGGTAATGGAAGGGGGCTGCGTAGGAGGGGGCTTCCCTCTCAACGCGGTCGGAGGCGCGTTTTGCCGTTTTGGCGTTGCGCATTTTGGGGGCTTTGGGGCATCCGCGATAGTTTGCTGGATGCCCGGCTTTACGGCAAAGGACACAGCTAGGGGGCTCCGTGCACTGGTCCCTCTCCTTGGGACGCTCGCACTCGGTAGTCCCGTGATCGCCTAGGCACTTAACGCACCTGGGCTTTGCGTAGCAGTTACGCTGGGAGTGACCATACAGCTGGCAACGGTGGCATTGACCAGGCTGGTTCGACTTGTGGGGGCGCTCGACCGTGATGCCTGATAAATTGCATACGGTCTTTATATTATAGATATTTTTGGCGTTTTCGCCAGGGTGGCAAATGACAAGGACCATGTTATAGGGTTCCCCGTGCTTACCACGGAACATACGGTGGGTTATTGCAACCGGGATCCCTTGACGATCGAGGTCGGCGTGCACTTCCGTGCAGCTGACTTCGGACGGAATCCCTCGGATCACCACTCTAAGGAGTCGGTCCTCTGGGAGTGCGTAGGTGTGAAAAGACACACCACGCTCGCGTAGCAACCTGGTAAGGTTGCGGTAATCAGTGGGGGTGGGGACAACTACTTTAATGCCCTGCTGTGTGGGGCGGGCACTAGTGAAATTTATCTTATTTTGATTGCACCAGTCGGATATCCTGGTCCAATATTCCTTATCCTGGATGAATAAGGGAGGCGGGATGGGCACCTTCTTCTGGGAAGGTGAGGTATGTTCCTGAGGGGAGGGGGGCCTGTTATCCTGCGAGGAGGAGTGAGAGGCGGGACGGGGGGTAGGGGCCGGGGCAGAGTTTGCCTCGGAGAGTTTTAGAGATTTTGAGGCGAGAGCCTCGGCCTTGTTAGTTTTCCGGCTGCGTTTTTTACCTTTGCCCACTACCGTGGTAAAGGCACCGGCCTCGTCTGAGTTGACCTCACTGTCCGAAGACATCTCTTGGTCTGATGGGATTGGGGAGCGATCAGGATATTGAGTGGGGGCTGGGGTGGGGAGAGGTGAGGGGGTACGGTCCTTATGGTCCAGGCTGGCTGAACGCCTAGGCGGACCACGCGGAGACCTCGGCCTCTCCTCATCACTGTCGGAACGGGCGGGGCGCCTATTCCTCCTTAGGGGCGGGGGGGTATCGGGCGACTCTGGAGAGTCGGGGACGTCAGGTTGATTGGCGGCAAAAGCGCTGCCAAACAAGTCGCCATAGTTGGCGATAAAGGTGGGGTCCTTGAAGAGGACGTTTTTTAGGATGCTGAGAAACTCGGCATCAGACACCATCATATAGATGGTGACTAAGCCAAGCCTAGCAACAACGAGAGGGGGAGAAAATTAGTGGCGTACTAACATGGGGGTTTGCTCCTCGGGTGGGTGTTCCCGGGAGTGTGTTCAAACCCTCCCCGTCGGGTATAGACGGGGAGGTTGTGTGCCTACTGGTGAGCCCTAAGCTTGCACTCCTGATTGCCAGTCTTAATGTGCAACCAGGTCCCTAAGTCTCTAGTGTGCAATGGGTGTAAACCCCTAGAGAATGCTAGATAGGACGAAACGGGGGTAAGCTAGGGAAGACTAGGAGATCCCCCAAGGCCTTCTGGCCCTAGCTTCTTCCAATTTTGCTTTGCCCTTAAGGAGCGCAGCTGGCGTGTCGGGTCAACGCCCCTCGGTTTGTTATCACCGTTAGGTATCCACCGAGAACCACAGTAAATAAGTGGGTTTTTTCCTGAAGGGACACTACGTTTTTGACGAAACTCTGTCTAAAGAGACAAAAGCGCGCCCGCTGTCTTGAAAAAGACAGCGAATGTGCTTATCGGGCTGCAGTCGGCGGGGCGACTGCGGAGGGCGCTACGGTGAGCCGTAGCGAAAAATATTCGAGCACTTAATTCGTCACGAGAGGACGGAGCAGGAGCAGCACGACCTCTCGGGGCGAGTGTCAGAGCGTGAATGAAAAAAATGTTTAGGTACCTACCTAATTACTTATAGCACTATTATATTATCTGTGGCCACAGACCAGCAAGCCTCTAGGTGCCGATTAGCTGGACACCCCCAGTCACAACGCATATGCAGTAGCACTGCATATCATACGCCCAGCCGCCAATCAGGACGTTAGACCGTCAGCGAGCGGTACCAATCATACGAAACCATACCACCGAACTTTTTAGCCAACCAATCATAACGCACCGTCCGCCCCCCGGTCCCCGGCAATATTTTACGACTGCGTTCTCATTCAAAACTTTGTTTAAGCGGTATCTTGAAGCTTACTGGTCTGTATCTGTGGCAAAGGTTGTGGCCGTGGGCCTTTAGTTCGTTTCGCCATTCTATACCATAACAAGACCCATTGGGGATCTACTAGCGTTTCACAACTAACAAACGAAGTATAAACTTTTGTTCTGACTGATACCTATAAATATAGGTGCATAAAAAAGGCACAATAAAGATAGGCAACTGTTATAGATGGGCAATCCACCGGGGATTAAACCCGGTGCTTGGGTTATAACCCGATAAACACCCTGATTGGCTTGATAAGAAGACTCAAACTCGCTCAAAGGGCAATAGAGGCTATGCTCGGAGTGTCCCTGCGTGATCGAATCAGAAATGAAGAGATTCGCACGAGGATTCTACCACGTAATTCCGACAGACAACATCTCAAGTTTGATCAACGTGCAACTAGATTCCTAACGTTTTGAAAGTGCAAGTATTTTTATATTTTTTTATAGTATACGATGGCGAAACGAGCTATAGGCCCACCTTTGCCCATGAAAACTTCAATACCACCTAGGCTATTGCCTAAATGGTACCGCAAGTCGGTTCGCCAAACTGAGACATGAAGATGGAAAGTCTCATGTGATTGTAATTTCACCGGCACCCGTAATCTTCAGACCGAAACACAGCAATGCAAGCATCACTGTTTGGCGGAGAAGTAGGTACGGTGGTAGTACTTCCCCGGACGAGCTCTCTCACAACGGAGCTCTACTACTACTAGATACTACTCTACTACTACTAGCTCTACTACTCTACTACTAATAGATGTAAATGATTATTCGAAAAAAATACTTTCGAATTTGAATTTGAATTTGATGGACGACCCGGTGAAGGTTGTGGGAATCCGCTGGACGCGGAAAGCGCAGTACCGGTTGTTGTAGCGATGCTTGGTGTAGGGCTATGTCCATCAGTGGACGTCTTCTGGCTGAAATGATGATGATGATGATGAAACACCCAGAAAACTGGGTGTATACTGGATTTTTCTGGATGTTTATTGGGGTTTAACCCAAGCACGGGGTTTGAGCTCGGTGGATTGCCCATCTATAACAACGGTACACAGTTGTGTGAAATTGATCGGAGATCAGAGAAATAAACGTCACAACACGATCATCGTGTGCGTATATTGTCAAACGCGAATAAACCCCATAGGGGTCTACTCGCGATTGATATTCGATTAATCGTACCATTCATCGCACAATTTGAAAGAAATAAAGAAATAAAAACCGGCCAAGTGCGAGTCGGACTCGCGCAGTAAGGGTTCCGTACCTCTCAACGACCTGATACCCCATAAAAACTGATTTAATTTACGAGAGTTTATCAAAAGACATCAACGGACAGTGCGCTAAATATGAAGTTTTGCATGTATTTCTTACGCAGGTACCACCACATATGTCTATGTTTGCTTATTTTTAGTAGTTGTTGCTAAACTACATAATATGCACTATAATCTGACCAAGTTTCACGCTGGTATATATTACCGTTTTGAAGATAGAGCAGGAACAAAAACGTTGAAAAAATGCATGTTTTTTGAGGTTTCTTGTATGGACCCCGTTTGGTTTTAGACTTTTTTTTGTTTTTATTATTTTCGTGATACACCTAATAGCAACACATAATCTGTGAAAATTTCAACTGGTTATCTATTACCGTTACAAAGATACAGCCCTGTGACAGACAGACGGACGGACGGACGGACGGACAGCGTAGCGAGAGTAATATGGTCCCGTTTGCCACCCTTCGGGTACGGAACCCTAAAAATGGTTTATTGACTACAGTCAGAGGCACACAATAACAATAATATACAATTTTATTATATATCACTTTAATACTAACTTACTCCTAAAAGTACCCCGCGACTGCGCCAAATAGTGAGTCTAAATAGTTCAGCAAAAATGCTGTACAACTAGTGTCTGGCGCTAGTTTTCAACTGACCTTATTTTGAGGATCACGGACGAAAATCAGTTTTACAGTGAGTAAACTAAACATAGATAAAAATAATAAAAAAGTGTGTCGCAATAATAATATACTAAAAACAAATATAGTTGCATATACAACGTGTATCAGAAATGCGTGGTCATATTTTAAGAGCTCATTCAGGGCATAGCATAGAACAACTTTTACTATGGGACCAACCCTGAAATAGCGAAAAAAATATCAGCTGTTCCCTACTAAATCATCGATGTCGCTCGACAAAATGTAAGGATCAGCTGATTTTTATTTTCACGATTTCAGGTTTGGTCCCATAGTAAAAGTTGTTCGATAGCATCCCCTGAATAAGCTCTTTAAATATGACCACGCATTTCTAATACACGTTATATATTATAATACGTGTTAAGATAGTAATAATAAATAAGTGTAAAATAAGTGGAACGGACGAAAAATAAATGAATAATAATAAATAAATTTGCTACTCCGGTCCATTGAGGTAATATGTACTTCGTACTGGAGCAGACATCAGGAACAAAAAATTTAGCACAACTTCCTGGCCGCGGAAAACGCGCGGCGCAAGCAAGGCTAAGCGAGTGAGAGTGCAGGAGCTCTAAAACGTGCTACAAACATTTTGTTCGAGGTGTCTTCTCTAAGCAACCATCGATCTCTTATCACATGCGATGATTGTGTTTTGACATTTGTTTCTCTGTGCTCCGGTCAATTTCATTTGACTATGAATCATAGTCTATCTTTATTATGACTTTTCTTTATCTGCATTCTTTATTGTGTGGTATAAGGCGAAATGAAAGTTCGTAGTTCGTTTATCAATCGTCAAACG
Organism: Asteroscopus sphinx; assembly: GCA_949699075.1. NCBI lineage: Eukaryota > Metazoa > Arthropoda > Insecta > Lepidoptera > Noctuidae > Asteroscopus > Asteroscopus sphinx. Next base: position 6,093,606 of record OX453032.1, read on the forward strand.
CGAGTATACCCACTGCATGTATTTATCTTTTCATTAGACCACACCAATGATATTTAAAAGGACAGACATGTTACTTGCGCTCTCAATCTGAAGACTTGAAAACGTCCTACTTTGGATATTTTTCCGTTAATCCGCGTCAAGTAAGACGCAGAGCGTGACCGGTGACAAACAAAAAACTAAAATGCCATCGTGTGTTACAGAAAGTGTTCCAATTATGACGCGAAAGCAGTAACCAACTTACTTACTTTGTAGGTACTAGTTTATGTTTATTATGCTGCCGCTGCGTACGGAACATCACATCTATACTTTTAAAATATCATTGGACTACACGAAACAGAATATTTTAGGCCTCTATTCATACAACAATTTATATGCTAAGTGACTAAAAATTTGCTTCTCACGTGTTGAACAAACATGTTTCCTCAAAATTGTGTGAGACTATGTCCATTTTCAAGATTGTCCAGAGGGGCGATTCTCGCGTCGTAGACATTATCTATAACTCGACATAATGTCGAAACAAGATGGCGAATGTCGATTGAAAATAAATTTTCGTATCCTCGGAATGTCGCGTTAGAAAAATGTCTACGCCTAGCGCACTAAATACAAAGAGTGGTTCATAGCAGTTGACATTACCGGCGACTTTTTTCGTATAGATTTAAAATTAGAGATTATCTCGAATTAGACATTTATCTCAATAACGCGAGAATTAGGGCACAGTAACATTGTCTACTAGCCTATCATCTTATGTTAATATATATAATCCTTTTGTACGTGTGTTTGTCAGCTAACTCCTCCTAAACGACTGGACCGATTTGGATGAAATTTTGTGTGTATATTTCAATAATGGGTTCCTAGATAGTTTTAAAATCCAATCTGACTCGGTGGCGCTGCTATCGGTATGTCACTGATCTTCGCCTAAACGGCAGGGACGATTTAAATGATGTGTGGCGGCGTTTTTCCGTGCAGGATGACGCCTGCCGGGTCCGCTAGTATGATATAAATTGTGGATAGAAAAAATCGCTCAACTTTTACTATGGGACCAACCCTGAAATCGCAAAAAAAATATCAGATGTTCCCTACATTTTTTTTATTTATGTATAAACAAATTGCCACCAGACCTTCGGAAATAGCAAGGACACTGTGGTATTCTAGGAAATCGTAAGAGGAAACTTGGTTTTATTGTTATTTTATGTAAGTAGCAGTTTAAATGTAGTGTAGCTAACTAATGCTAGCGGAAACAAAATTTGCAAGGTTATTTATAAGTAAAAAATGCAAAATAATACCTATTAACACTTTTGATATTTTCATCGAAATAAGCATAGAAGCGTATTACAGAACGTTCCTCAAGCGTTGATCACTGTTTAAAACTAGTTTTGAGTTGAGATTTCATTTTAGAACATACCTCAAGCATAAATTCATTGATCACAGTTCAGCTGAGTTTAGCTTTATTTTAAACTGGGTGTCAGGGAAACACTCCCAAAACTGAAAGGCTATTGTTATACTACCTAAGCACAATCGAATACCAATAACCATTATTATTACACTCATTGTTTTAGTGATTTGGTATTTTGCAAACCCGCAATGTAAAGCGTACAAAACTCGGGATCAATGCCGCGCGTACCTAACCTACCTACGCTCGCTACGACACGGACTGTGTATGCGAGCGGATGTCGTTCACCCCTAGCGCCAGCTGATATTTTATTTGAATTACAAATCAGTTTTATTTAACTGCCCAAAGCTGGTTATGTATGAAAAGTGCAAAAAAATATGAAAAAATGTAAAAAAAAGAATCGGTTTTTTTATGCTTTCGTATCAGTAATCACCAGCACTATCACCTATCTTCGTTTTCGGAAGCGTTTCCCTGACACCCTGTATTATCACCTGTTTCGGTGTATTTGAGCAGAGCTTTGATCTGTAATCACTCAAGTGTGGTCGAGACCACGCTAAAAATGTGCCTCTTGAACTATCTCTTTTGTCATTGCTTGCCACAGACATTGTAAAACATATAGATTAAGTGCTGCGAACAACCATAGTGAAGCCAACAAAAACCGTGCTCCTTCATGTACAACCAGTGCTCACGCACACACATGCACCTCAGTTCATATGTCGCGGCATATTCCAGTAAGCATCGCGAAAACAAATATCATTCAGGTGCATGGTGCGTACGTGAGCACTGGTTGTACATGAAGGAGCACGGTTTTTGTTGGCTTCACTATGGTTGTTCGCAGCACTTAGTCTATATTTTTTACTATGTCTGTGTTGCAGACAAACAATGAAGCAAGTTAAATAAAAACTTATAATAAAAACTTATTGCAGCAATTAGGATAGCAAAGTTCATGAACTTATATGTATTCTGGCAAAAAGATATATTATCAGGTAAATTATGTGGCTTTATTGGCAAAAACTGTACATTAGCTTATTACATAAATTAAATATATAAATATAAAACAGGAAAATATTAAGATCATGGACGAATAAAAAAAGGCGGACGGAATATTGCTAAACAAAAAGTGAAGCACTCATAGTATGACGGCTCGCTAAAATGTACGGGCTGGCACGCACATTTTCAATCAAACAATCAAATTATTTATTTGCTAGAATATGGTATTATTACAGATGTAGGTGACTTATGATTAGTTTCAGCATATTCTGCCCATAGTAAGACAAAAAGCCGCGATTACACGAAAACGATTATCTCGTGTGACGGTATTGTCGTAGTGTCACAAATAAAATAACTATATATATCTGGTGTGTTAAAATTCTGTCGCATTTATAGTAGGTTTAAGAAAAAACTAAATACTTCAATCTTTACACTTTCTTATGAAGATACAGAAGGTCTGGTCATAAATTAATAATTCTCACACAACGATACATCAACACACAAATATACCTCTCACACCTCCATACATTACACATACACACTCAAATACTTAGATGATGTTAAATAGTAACTATTTGTATTTTATAATTTTATCTAAATATTTATTTCACTGGTTTTATTTTTTTTGATCATGTTTTTCAAGCACAGTTATTACATTATATTCCTGTAGAATCTGGAGGTGGGCGATGGCAGCTGCGACACAGTGCATACTACCGCAGCTGCTATCGTACTCTTGTACCTTGTTATACTTGTAATAATGTTGCCCAATCAACTTTATCTTATCTTATCTTAGAGGACTGGCCAGAATTAGTGTATGACTAGGGGCGTCTTGTATACTCTTTTATGCTGAACTAATCTGTTTTTAGGGTTCCGTAGTCCTACAAGTAACCCTTATAGTTTCGTCATGTCCGTCCGTCTGTCCATCTGTCCGTCTGTCCGTCTGTCCTAATCCTTCACAGCTTAATAACTTCTACAGTTATAAACATAAGTAAATGAAATTTTGTTGAAAAATATTTTAGATATAGATCTCAATTTTAAAAGAATAAAAAAATCTTGATTACGTATTTTAGGGGTGGCGCCCATACATGTGAAATGTGGATGAAATTTTATTTTTCGGTGCACCCCCTCGTGTGGGGTATCGTTGAATAGGTCTACTAAAATGAAGGTAATGTTTCATACTTGACTTTTTTTTCAGATGTACCATCTGCGAAATATAGCCCAGCAAAGAGGCTTACAATGTGTCCCACCCCTGCCATTTCCAAACTATGCAACGTAGAAACTTGTAATCTTCCACGTTAATAGACTTTAATAAAAACTCTCTTTTAAAATTATTTCGAGTATAATGTGATCATAAATTTTCGAGTTATAGTGAAAAAACTGAAAAATACTTAAGACGTCCTAGTTCATAGGTCATTGACCTTAGATAAAAATGATCTTAGCAAATAATGCTCCTTTAGTTACTTTCTATTTAAAAAAATCACAAAAAGAAACTTTGTGTTATATTGATAACTCAAAGTAACAGCGCCACCTAGCGCTAAATTTAAGAAGTGTGTCATATATTGATATGCAAAAACTAAAATAGCAATGATTAATATTCGATTTGATTCGTTTGTAATTAGACCAGTAGGTCCTAGGGTTATAGGGTTTCTTAAGTATAAGGAACCCTATAATACTGAGCATGGCCCGACATGCTCTTGGCCGGTTTTATTTTTTTCTGATTTTTTTTAAAGCCTTCTCATAAAGAGAAGAGGCCCATGCCCAGCAGTGGAACAGTAATGGGCTGGTTATGTTATGTTAATCTGATTTTAATTATTATTGTTATAATTTTTTTGCGTGCCACTTATGGCAAAATATGTCGAAACTAACTGTGACTCTTTATCCATCTGTCTGGACCCGTATTTTTTGCGAAATAAATTATTCTATTCTATTCTATTCTTATCTTTTCTCAGTGATATTCCTTCCGCCATTTTTTATTCGTCCAAGATTAAGATAGTGATCATTAAGACTCATTCTAAAACATGATTTGTTTGCAGCACACAAATACAAATACAAATCCTCTTCATACACACAGACTTAAAAATATAGACGAAGTGCTGCGCACAATCACAGTGAAGCCAACAAAACCGAGCTGCTCCGTACAAAAACCAGCGCTCACGCCATGGAACTAAGAAATAAGAGGAAATAGCTTGAAGCCAATTTTCTACTAAAACCGCTGTCGCCAAACTCACACATTCACATTATTTCACATAGTATACATACTATAAAACTTGCATTATGATTGGCCAAAAACAACAATCACGATAAGACATAACATACAAAAGTGTTGCATTAAATTCAACCTTAACAGAATTGTACATAAATTCACATTCTAAAATTGATCATGTCAATTTACGACCTTTTTCTTCTCGGATTAAAATAGACTTCAATCCGATCAAGTACGGCTACTGCCCGCTAGATGGCGTTTAATAATATTATTTTAATCTAAGAACTCTATGAGCGTTGTTATAAGAATAGAATTTGAATGACATATAGTGTTTGATGCATGCGGGTAATAGTGATGTAATCATAGTCATACCATACTAAACATGTGAATTTATCGATAAAGTTTACTCACTAGCTTAAAAAAACATCGGGTGCGTTGCGTTTTGCATTGCGTTGGTTTAGTGTGAAACTTATTATTTATAAATGTCAGTGAATCCCTTTTATCGTATTTTTTAAGGAAATCTTGTCGGCCATTTGTATTTCTAAATAAATTTTATATCCGTTATACACACACACCTGTATTTCCCCGAAGGGGTAGGCAGAGGTGTATCATCATCATTTCAGCCGAAAGAGTTCTCTGCTGGACAACGGCCTCCCCCAAATGGGGGGGATGGATATGCCATAATTGCCACGCTTGGCAGGCGGGTTGGCAATCGCAGTTGATTGTTTAAATACTCAGAGAACACTGCTGCCCATCCTCTGGTGAATCCCTTAGTCGCCTTTTACGACACTCATGAGAAGAAAGAGGGTGGTGCAATTATTTACGTCCGGCACCACACGGACGGACGGAGAGGTGTACAGTACACCCATATTTCGCCAGTTATGTTATAGTCCCATGTAATAGGGGGCGAGACTATTGCCATCCGTTAAAACCATCCCAAAAACCCTAAAAAGATGCCCACGACGCATGACCAAAGAGGATTCAAATAATATCAATTAATTATTTATCTCTGTCGTTGTAAGCCAGACGGCAGTTGTTATAATTATTTATGGATGTAATAATCTGGAAATAAATGATTTCATTTCATTTTCCTAACTTTGTTGATAGGTACACTGATTGTTGCCGAAAATCTGAAAAAAATATCCCGGCTTGATGGACAATATCATCACATAGTTCGACCAATTTACACAACATTTTTAGGTACAAAATAATTACCTAAACCTATATCTATTGGTAAAAACAGAATTAAAATCTAAATACAGTAGACACACAGCCAGACAGACGCTGCAGGTACTTTATGTTATATGTAGAGAAGATTAACAACTTACATCACAAGTTTACAAGCAAGAATCGACCATTTTTCTTAGGCCCATATTACAGAACATTCCTCAAGCAGAGATATATAGATGATTGAATTGAAGTTTATAATTACCGTATTGGAATAAGACCGACGCTCAAGTAACGATTCTATCCTTAAGTAGTGATCAGTTGATTGAAGATCAAACTTTACTTTAGGAACGTTCTGTAATACGGACCTTAGTTTACCGAAAAGCAATAATGAAAAAAATTCGATAGAATTTTATCGATATTACATGCGCTAATTGAGTAGCGGAGTCAGTCTGATTATGTAAGCAAAAGTTCTAGAAAAATTGTTACCAGTGAAAGAAAATCTACCGTATAACAATACGGTAAGGATTATTTTAGGTTGTCATTTTTGTGCTCTGTTTGCAGAAAGAAATAAAATTAATTTATTTCATTTATTGTATTTAAATATGAAAATCTTACTTATTGATGGTACTAAATACCTCCATGTGACAGATTTTTACTAGGGCTATGATTTTTACATTCTAATATGGAACAATAAGGCATTTTAATCATTTTAAACCTTTTTTAAAGGTATCGACGGACGTGTGCACATTGATTGTCTGTTATCGCGACTAAAATCACTTGAGCGGCAAGTGCGTACATTTGGACTCACTAGTGGCGACAGGGGTTACGCCTACTTACTATTTCCTCTTGTTTTTTTTATTCCGTGGCTCACGCATATACCATGCACCTGAAGGATATTTGTTTTCGCGATGCTTACTGGACGATGCCACGACATGTGTACTGAGAGCGGTGAGCACGGTTCGAGGTGCTTGTGTGGGCGTGAGCGCTGGTTTGTATACGGAGTTGTTGTTTTGTTGACTTCACTATGATTGTTCACAGCTATAAATTCACGGGCTAAATTAATCATCATCATTCATCATCATTTCAGCCGAAAGACGTCCACTGCTGGACATAGGCCTCCCCCAAGCATCGCCACAACGATCGGTCCTGCGCCTTCCGCATCCGGCGGATTCCCGCGACCTTCAACAGGTTGTCGGTCCACCTTGTGGGGGCCTACCCACGCTGCGCCTTCCAGTACGCGGTCGTCACTCCAGAACTTTACTGCCCCATCGGCCATCCATTCTGCGAGCAATGTGCCCCGCCCACTGCCACTCAAATTAATAAATCAATCTAATCCAATATGAGGATTTTCAAATTAGCCGGCGGCAGTCGTACTGCTGCCGAGACGTGGACACTGACAGTTGGGCTAGTCCACAAATTCAATGTTGCTCAGCTATTGAGCGAGCTATGCTTGGAGTTTCCTTGAAGGATAAAATCCGTAACGAGAAATCGGAGAAGAACTAGAGTGACCGACGATAGAGCAGGAACAACAACGTTGAAAAAAATACATGTTTTTCGATGTTTCTGGTAAAGAGTTTGGGACTTTATTTAATTTTAGTATTTGTCGTGATAGCAACACATATTCTGAGAAAATTTCAACCGGCTACCTATTACCGTTCAAAAGATACAGCCCTGTGACAGACAGTCGGACGGACAGCGTAGTCAGAGTAATAGGGTCCTGTTTGGCACCCTTTGGGTACGGAACCCTAAAAAGGGATTTCGTAGTCCCAGTAAATAATGGTAATAAAGCAATATTTGCTTGTCAAACGGATTGGCGGTTGCATCCTGTTATTAACGAAACAATAAACTTTAAAGTTCTTGTAATAAAATTAGAATTACGTTGCATTCATATAATGCATATTATAAAACTGAGATTAGGTTTAATTGGACAAGAAAACCTTTAAAATTACCACATTTGAATCTTGTAGGTACTTATGAATGTGACGTCTAAGGGCAATACAAACGGAAAAGTTATAGGTAGCTACTTTGATTCCTAAGATGGTCAAGGATTATCATATGCGATCGTATTTCGATGCCTATTCAGAAAGGCCACGCCACAACCACACCACAGCAACAATAATGTTTCCAGGCACAGAGGATGATTCTCGCGTTGTAGACATTTTAACGACGTCTGTGGTTCGAGTGTCGGACTGCTAGTCACGAGGTCGAGGGTTCGATTTCCACAGAACACAAATATTTGTGTGATGAATGTGTTTGTCTGGATGTTTCTTATATATTATAAGTATGTATTTACAAAAAAAAAAAAAATAAGTATTATATATCCATTGTCTAGTACCCATAGTACAAGCTCTGCTTAGTTTGGGACTAGGTGCTGTGTAAAAAATGACCGAAAAATATTTATTTATTTATTATCTCGAACTCGAACTTTAACTCGACATAATGTCGAAACAAGATGGAAAATGCAGACTGAAAAAAAAAAATCGTATTCTCAGAATGTCACGTTAGAGATACGTCGTCGCCTAGCGCTCTAAATACAAAGATTGGTTCATAGCAGCCGGCGACATTTTTCGTAGAGATTTAAAATTATTGATTATTTATTTATTTTAATACTGCCTCGTTGGTCTAGTGGTGATTTTAAAGGTTTGAGCGTGAGGTCCTGGGTTCGATTCTCGGGTCGGGCAAAGTGTTATTGGGTTTTTCTTAGGAAATTCTCAGTAGCAGCCCGGAGTCTGGATTTGTGCCCGGTTAATGGCAATAGGCTTGCCCCCTATTACATGGGACTTACAACATAACTGGCGAAATGTGGGTGTACTATACACCTCTGCCTACCCCTTCGGGGAAACACAGGCGTGATGTTATGTTATGTTATGTGTTAATGGCAATAGGCTCGCCCCCTATTACATGGGACTTACAACATAACTGGCGAAATGTGGGTGTACTATACACCTCTGCCTACCCCTTCGGGGAAATACAGGTGTGATGTTATGTTATGTAATGTTGTGTTATTTATTTTATTTTTATAGTATAGGATGGCGAAACTGATGTTAATCGGCTACCTTTGCCCATAACAACTGCAATACCACCTAGGCTGTTGCCTAAATTATACCGCAAGTTGGTTCGCCAAACTGATTAACTCGAATTAGACATTTATCTCTATAACGCAAGATTCGGGGCCCTGCTCTAGACCCGCCAGCACAGAATATCTAATAGTACTATCGTACAGAACGGCCACTCACCGCCCCCCGCCAATTTAAGATTCCTCACCCACACCCTGCACCTACCCATGGTTTGCCGGCAATTGGACTGCAATATTTCAATGGATGTTAGTCGCCAGTCGCTATACAAGCACACCATCTCTGAAAACTACTGAGAAGCGCTTGGAACTCAGACGGCATTACGAGCGGCGAGCATCCCTAACCTACACGTGTGTGCGCGTTCGTATACAGACGTAATCTTGTTTATGTAGGTGGTGCTAGCATTTATATTGTATTGAGTGGCCGAGGTGTGCCGCCGGTGACTCCGCAAGTAAATAGGTACTCCATACATACAAAATACATACAAACGTTTAGAATGACGTATCATGGGGTCTACGTTCGCTTAAGATCGTCACAACTCCATATGGGGGCACCATAAGTGTCTTTGAAGAGTACTTACGTGCTTCGAACGACTCTTAACCATCTTCCTTACAAAAACACTTGACAATGCTTTAGATTTAAGTAAAAACCAAAAACTAACTAAAAACACTGTCATCATTTGATGAAACAACATAAAAAAACAGCCAAGTGCGAGTTGGACTCACGCAGTAAGGGTTCCGTACCACCAATTGACCTGATACCCCTTAAGAACTGATTTAATTTACGAGAGTTCATCAAAAGACATCAACGCACCGTGAGCAAAATATGAATTTTTGCATCTATTTCTTACGAAGGTACCACCACATATGTCTATATTTGCTCTATTTTTAGTATTTGTTTCTAAACTACATAATATGCAATATAAGCAGAGCAAGTTTCACGCTGGAAATCGTATATCGTTTTGAAGATAGAGCAGGAAGGGTGTCCCCCTTTGGGTTTTACACTTTTATTTTTATTTTTAGTAGTTGTCGTGATAGGAATCATAATAGCAACACATTTAGATCTGTTAAATTCCAGAGATGTGGTTTATTTTTATTTTAGTTATTACAAGTATTTGAAATACAAACAAGATAAAAAATACCTACGTATTTTGATCTTGTATCCGATTTTATTTTTAAATCTTTATTCTGTGTCCTGTATTAATTTTTTTTTAGTATCTTAGTATTTTGCAAATACTAAGTAAGTACCTATACCTACTATTTACCTATTAATTTTTTACGTTACGGCATCGTGAAGACAAAACTGAACGCACTCTTAAAATTTCAATTTATTGCTCATGAAGCACCTTCCTTTATCACTAATGCGCAAACTTATCGACATGTGCATCCTGCCTATTCTGATTTATGGTGCTCAGACTTGGTCCTTGACTGAAGCTCAGAAGTCCAAACCTAAGATTTGCCAAAGGGCTATGGAGCGTAGTATATTAAAAATAAGACTCCGTGATCGGATTCGTAACACCACGATACGCTTCAAGAACGGTATTGCCGATGTAGGCAACAAGTCTGCCAGATTAAAGTCGGAATGGGCGGGACATATCAGCAGAATGCATCCAGAAAGGTGGGCAAGGATCGCTACACATTGGGTGCCTCAGGAAGGAATTCGTCGTAGGCCGAGGAAACGCTGGCGGGACGATCTGGACATGTTTCTCAAGAATTAGACTGAAGAAGCTACTGATAGGGAAGTTTGGAAGAATATGGGGGAGACCTTTGCAGAAAAAAAAAACCCCTAACCTTTCAAAAGACTGTATAGTCACAGAATATCTATTAATAGTACCATTAAGCAGGGTTGCGGTAGCTCTATGAATAGAACAGTTTAAACTTCAATCACCTGAGGATACTTAAGGATATAATCGTTATTGAGTATCGGTCTTATTCTAATACGGTAATTATAACTTTAATTTAACAACATAAGACACGTATTTGAACTGAAATAGAATAGAAATCTCTACTCAAGCGTAGTCTGGACCACACTAGAGTGAAATACCGAACCAGGTGACAGTATAAAATAAAGGTAAACTCAGCTGAACTGTGATCAATAAATCTCTGCTTGAGGAATGTTCTAAAATCAATGCTCAACTCAAAACTAGTTTTAAACAGTGATCAATGCTTGAGGATCGTTCTGTAATACGGGCCTAAGTATAGTCACAGATTATCTAATAGTACTAACGTAGTATGTGTAGTGGCTGTATAGTACACTTCAATAGACTTTTCTTACAATGTAAACAAACACTCAAACCATAAATAACCAAAAACGGTTAAATTAACATTCTATTCACTCTTTCTTTATCTTTAACTGTATTTAAATATAGAATAGGTACTCCGTCAAAATTTAATTATTCAATAAAATCCAGTTTCATTTTGCGGTTAAGGTTAATAAGTACTATTAGACATTCTGTGGTTGAGGTTAGACGTCAAATTCGTCATTCATCTTTCATCATTCTTGAATACTCTATATTGTCTTTAAAATTTAATGATGTTCGTTTTATTACACTTTTAGTAAGAATAGTTTATTTAACCAAAAACAAAAAAATACAAAAAATTATATAACACCTTGTTTGCTAAGTTCCGCTCCTGTGGAGCGACTCTTATCTTTCGTGGGGATGATAATGATAATTAATGAGACCCCATCGAAGAAAAACCGGCCCAGTGCGTGACGAACTCACGCAGTAAGGGTTCCGTACTACCCATCGACCTGATACCCCATAGAAACTAATTTAATTTACGAGAGTTCATCAAAAGACATCAACAAAACGTGCGCGAATTATGAATTTTTGCATATCTTTCTTACGCAGGTACCACCACATATGTCTATGTTTGCCCTATTTTTCGTATTTGTTGCTAAACTATATAGTATGCACTATAATAAAACCAAGTTTGACGTGGGTGTGTATCACCGCTTTGAAGATAGAGCATGAAGAAAAACGTTTATAAAAAGCATTTTTTTCGAGATTTCTTGTATGGGGACCCTACTGATTTTTTTTTTTTTTTTTTACTTTTTAGTATTTGTCGTGATAGGCACCATAGTAATACATATTTTGTGAAAATTGCAACTGGTTATCTATTACCGTTACAAAGATACAGCCCTGTGACAGACAGAGAGTAATAGGTTCCCGTTAGCACCCTTTGGGTACGGAATTCTAAAAAAGTATTTGGAAAATACGTTTTTGTGTCTAGTACCTATATCAAATACGATTTCCAAAAGTATTTTTATCTGATATATCAAATAAATTAACGATTAAATTGTGGAAAAAAAAATATCGCTCACGAGCTGGATTCGTACCTGCGACTCCTGGCTCAGTACACCAGTGCTTTAGCCACTAAGCTACCGTGAAAACTGCTCGTGGTAACGAAATTCTCATCCACTTGGTACATCTTTGGGTGACGTCAGCGATATCTTATTATTTCTTATCTTATCAAATAAATTACTTGAAAGTATCTTGTAACTTGTATTCCAGAAACTTTTTTATTATGAGCTATCTTAGTACATCTCTGTCAAATTCTGTGATTTGCCTCTCTACCTACCCTTTCTCAAGACTGTCCACTCAACACGGCTGCGAGCGTTGCATAACCAAGGCTGTGTACAACCGTGCTGAGGACGTACGCAACCAAACTACTAATTATAAGTCCACTTCTTATATAAATCAATTGACAGCTGACGCGACGTAGAACTGTGTACACACCTCTTTTTAAACAATACTTAATGAGATGAATTTTAAATAGATGCATAGCAATCAATAGAGTTGATAGTACGTATCACGGAATTTAGAAAACTAATGGAAGTGTCTTTACGATTTACTTGTTTTGTTTGGCGTTATACATGCTGAAATTTTAATCGCTTAATTCCCGAAAAGGGGTAATTTTACTCATCATTATGAACAACTTTTACTATGGGACCAACCCTGAAATCGCGAAAAAAAAGTCCCTACATTTCTTATGTACATACCTATTATAAGTATGTATTTACGAAAAAACAAAATATAAGTATTATATCCATTGTCTAGTACCCATATCACAAGCTCTTCTTAGTTTGGGACTAGATGGTGCTGTGTAAAAATGTCCCGAAGATATTTACGTGGGACACTCAGAAAGTTTTGCGAAACTAAAAAAAATTGTTCTATACGTACATATATTTTTATCAAATCTTTTCAAAGTACTTTCCACCAGCCTCTATACAAAGATTCATGCGCCTAAACCAGTTTTCAAAACACTTTTTCCAGTCCGCCGCAGACACCTCGTTTACAGCCTGCTCGAACCCAGCCAGCGCATCTTCCGGCGACGAAAATTGTATCCCTTTGAGCAGATTTTTTATTTTTGGGAATAAAAAGAAGTCACACGGTGCTAGATCAGGGCTGTAAGGAGGGTGACCCAGGAGTTTGACTGGCGTGCTGTCCAGGAAGTCCCTCGTTTTGAGTGCGGTGTGCGCAGGTGCATTGTCGTGGTGGAGCAGTAGCCCGCGGAGCCCTGTGTTTGGTCGCTTGTTGCTTATAACAGAGAAAACTTCTGGCAAACATTTGGTAGTATACCATTCGGCATTAATGCTTCTTTGATCCCGTAAGGGAATTGATACCAAGTGGCCAGTCAAATTAAAAAAGCTAGCGATCAAAATCTTACCCCCGCTTCTAGATCGCTTCACTTTGGTAGGCATTGGCTCATTTTGAAACACCCAAACAGTCGACTGGCGCTTGGTTTCTGGGTCGTATTGATAAATCCAGGACTCATCACCTGTAACGATGTCGTAAACACGCCGAGACGAGCCTGCTTCAAATTTGTTAAGCATATCACGGCACCATTCCACCCGGGCCTGCTTCTGAGCATCGGTGAGGTTGTGCGGCACCCAGCGTGATACTATCCTCCTCACGCGAAGATGGCTGTGTAGAATCTCGTGAACGCTTCCCGATCCAATCTTCAATATGTGTTGAATCTCCTGATATGTAATTCGCCTATTGTCTTGGATTAAATTTTTCACTGCTAGCACGTTTTCTTCGGTAACAGCCGTCAAAGGGCGACCGCTTCTTTCGTCATCCCCCAAAGTTGGTCGACCGCGCTTGAATTCGTTATACCAACGATACACGGTTGCCTTGGAAGGGCCTTCATCCATGAATGCCATTTGAAGTCTATCGTACGATTCATCCGGTTTCAGGCGACACTTGAAATCGTATAAAATCATAGCTCTAAAATGTTCCCGGCGCAGATCCATATTTCAGTGAGACACAATACTTTGAATTAACTCGCAAAAAATGTGGAGGGAAATTTTGAAATTGGAACTTACTTATTTTTACTTATAAATAATCATATTTTCGAAAAACATTATAACTGGCCAGTCTCCCATATATAAAAACTTTTTTTCGCAATACTTTCTGAGGGGCCTGGTATATTATGTCCCGAAGATATTTATTTTATCAATTTAAGTGAACACAAATGTAGGGTCCAACGTGGGTCCAACAGATTTTGTTTACGCGATTTCAGGATTGGTCTCATAGTAAAAGTTGTTCATAATGATGAGTACAATGTAACCTTTTCGGGAAGTAAGCGATTAAAATTTCAGCATGTATAATATAACTTATTATGAAACGGGAACGCGCAAATACATTTTTATTTTATCGACTTCAAAAAAAAGGTCTGCTGGAAGAAATTTCTTAAAGAAATAAGCAGTGCCTTAGTACTATACATTTCTATGTATTTTATTATTATTTCACTATGTGCATACATTTAAAAAATAAATAATGATTAAAAGGAGGAGGTTCTCAATTCGATTGTATTTTTTTGTGTTTGTTACCCCAGAACTCCGCCTATAAGTCATGATTTGGAAAATTCTTTTTTTATTTGAAAGGATGTACTTCCAGATTGGTCCCATTTTTAACAAAATTCAGTTATGAAAGTGGGATTCATGTGGAATTGAGGGAACTCCTCAAGACTTTAAAAATAATAAAATAATTTGCGTGAAACAGTTTAGGAAGTCGGTGCCAATTTTTTCTTGAATCAAATCGAATCAAATGCACCTACTTCCTAATATAAACTGTTTCGCCCAGGGCCTCAATCTCTAATTTTAAATCTTTACGAAAAATGTCGTCGTTAAACTCTTTGTATTTAGAGCGCTAGGCGTAGACATATCTCTAACGTGACATTCTGAGAATACGAAAATTTATTTTCAATCGACATTCGCCATCTTGTTTCGACATTATGTCGAGTTCAAGATAATGTCCACGACGCGAGTATCAACCCAGGGTTTGACAAAATCGTGAGATTTTCCTCTCTAAATATGGTGCAGAATTTAAACAACATACAATTTGTCCTGACAACAATATTCACACGCTCAGGACTAAACCCACAGTCTTTATTTAAGTCAGGCTAACCGCAACTCATACTTAATGCATCACTTAGGGTTTTATAAGCCGTGCACTGAATAACAATTGCATCCAGACAATAAAAAGGTGGAGACTTACCGTAGAAAGAAAGAAAGAAACATTTAGCATTCGATAGTACCTAAGTAAAAGAGCAGAAGAAATAAGAATAATAACAAAAGTGGAAGATATAATAGAGAATGTTAGGCAACTGAAGTGGCGATGGACTGGACACATGACAAGAGACAGCAAGGTGAAATGGACAAAAATTATAACAGAATGGCAACCACGAGATGCAAAAAGGAAAAGAGGAAGACAATTAAAGAGATGGACAGATGACATAAAGAAAGTCGGAGGTGTAATCTGGTCAAGAATAACAAAAAACAGGACAGTATGGAAGCTGCTGGAAGAGGCCTACGTGTCACAGGACACGCTGACCACTGAAACGGAAACCCGATGTTTTAGAATTTAAGTTTAATATGTTAAAACTATTTTAGTATCAGCAATAAAGGCTTAAATAAATAAAGTACATAAGTAACTACCTAATCCTACTATAATCATAAATATGAAAGTTTGTCAAGACGTTTGTTTGTTACTCAATCACGCGGTAACCATTGAACGGATTTGAATGAAATTGAAAAAATCTGCTGATCCCAACATTTTGTCGATTTCTGTGAACACAAATGTAGGGAGGGATCAGCAGATTCATCATCATCATCATCATCATCATCATATATGCGATTTCAGGGTTGACCCCTGTGTTTGACCCCGTATTAAAAGTTGTTGTTGTTGTAGTTGTTGTTGAATGAGCTCTTAAAATATGACCACGCATTTCTGATACACGTTGTGTCGCAGGATTTTGATGAATCCAGTATTTTGATCAAAATTCTAGGATATTGATCAAAATCTAAATATTATAAAAGGAGACTCGTTTTCGTTATAGACCAGCAGATCAGCTAAGTGTGGTGTCCTGGGTTTGATTCCGGGTCGGGCGAAATGTTACTGTTACTGGGTTTTTCATTAGGAATTCTCAGTAGCAGCCCGGAGTCTGGATTTGTGGTTGGTTAATTACAATAAGCATGTGGTTGTCTTCAAGTCACAAGTGGATAGGTTTTTGCTGGGCAAGCGTGCAGCGTTGACCGCATGATAGTGTGGTCAGTCACTATTAATTGTAAATTGAAAGTGATTATATCACTCAAAAGTCAAAACTCACTCATTCAGTGATTATATCAATAAAAATAATCAAATTAAATATTAAATCATTATTAATTGTAAATTGAAAGTGATATAATCACATTGAATTATATTTACGGGACTTTCGCGCACAATAAAATCAAAACAAAAATAACAAACATTTTGACTAACCGACAAGCGACCATTTTGACTAACCGACAAGCGACAAGTCCCGTAAATATAGTTCAATATGAGTGAAATTCGCGAAAGTTCTAACTAACTAACTTCTATTACAAACTGATATAATCAATTTTAGTAATGATTTAATATTTAATTTGATTATTTTTATTGAAGAGTTTTTCCAAATGGGTTGTGTCCTTATACGTATGAATATCGATTCTGATAACGTAGCTCACAGGAACATCAGGGTTTTTGTTACATACTATATATTTCTGTCTACACCTTTGAGAATAACAGGCGTGATTATGTTATGTGTGTTGTGATATCAGCTTACTGTTCGTGATATTATTTATTTGCTGACCACGTAGCAGTGTGTCAGACAGAACGGTGCCTATGATAGTAGCATACTATTGTGTTTGCGTTAGAAAGAGAAGCCAGAATCGAAGAAAACATTTGTGTTCACATTAATCGACAAAATATAGAGAACAGCTGATATTTTTTTCGCGTTGTCGGGACTGGTCCTATAGTGAAAGTTCTTCATAACGATGAGAACAAAGACCCCTTTTCTTTTCCAAAACTAACGAAAATTCACCATAATTCATAATAAAAAAATAGCTTCATTATTCAAAAAAAAGAAAACATCAATCGGCTCTTTTCCGTACAGACCTACGCAACGAAATAACAGGCCAGTAACATCCAACACGACAATAATAGAAATTGCTGGACAGTTTTTTATATTTCAAATTATGCTACCGAGGCATAGACTTGTATATTACAAATCATTGTACCGAGGTTTTTAAGTACACACATAAATTAGGTGTCTTTAGGTACAAAATATTTATCATTATAAAGGCTGAATGCGCATTCTTTTTTTTCAAAACTTTGAAAATAGAACAAGAACCGCGCGCGGACGAATTGGCGCGAATGAAAATTAGATAGTGTTGAATTATTTTGTGTATTGTTTCCTCGCAAATGAGAGAAAAGTACTATATAAGTCTCGGCCGAAATAGCAATATTCCGATATTACTCGGCCGTCAATTGCTACATTTCAAGCCTCGACAGTAATATACTATTTATTTTTGTTGCAGATCGTGTCCAGACTTAAAGAAGATATTCCTGCTAGCGAGACCAAAGAAAAACAAGGAAATAATAAAACGGCTACAAGAACAATTTGATGATGTGGTAAGTTTAAAAAAGCTTTTATTATTTTTTATCATTTAGATTTATTTCATTCGTAGAAAACAAAAAGTGTCAAAAGTCGTGGTTTGCTTGATTCTTTTATTCTTGACTCAGTTTGAATCTCCGCGCATTATTTGAGAAAAGTATGTACTATACAAGCCTAGGCCGCAACCAGGCATTGATGGACTAATTTTTACGTTCGTTCATCAATGCCCCTGTTGCCGGTAATAAATAAATATCTTTGGGACATTTTTACACAGCACCATCTAGTCCCAAACTAAGCAGAGCTTGTGGTATGAGTACTAGACAATGGATATAATACTTATATACTTTTTTTTTTTGTAAATAAATACTTATAATACATAAGCAACACACCCAGACCAACACAAACACATATGTTCATCACACAAATATTTGTGTCCTGTGGGAATCGAACCCACGACCTCGTGATCAGCAGTCCGAACCTCGAACCACTAGACCACAGACGTCGTCAAATGATAAATATTAGATGGCTTTAAATAAAATCAACTAAATAACTCAATTTTTTTGATGTATGGCATTATGGCATTATTTGAAATTGTTAAAAGATACCATAATAAAACTGTGCCAACATTACCAGAAATGACTAAGAGAATATTTCACTGCCCGGTACCCTGGGTCAAAACATCCTTCGCACAAAGACATTATGTTTTCTTAGCTCCTCGAATCTATACTATATTGAATAAAAAATACAAAATGAGGAAATTTAGTCGTATACAGTTGAAAAGGATGCTAATTGATTGGCTGAGTAGTATAGACTATGATGCTACAGAAAATATTGTTAAAGTGACCCAGTGACACTCGCGATCCACACCCTTCCAAACCACTTACCTCGCATAAATTACATCTTACAAACACACCCCACGCACCCAACACACCACACACGAACACTACACACGCACACTCACACCCCACATACCTAAACACGCACAAACACCTTCACTTACCATAAACAGACAACACTTTTTCTTAAATTTGTCTTTGTTTTTAGCTTTATTTTATCACTGCATGATTTACCTTTTTTTTTTATTTTATTGTAATCATATTAATGGCATACCTAATCCTGTAACTTATTTTTAAGGGGAACAAACTGGCTCCTGTAATACAGTAATTATACTAGCACAGGAGTCAGGGAATTCATAAAATGTACAAAGTAATATGTCAATGTGTCAATGTCAATAAATAAATGGCATTGATGCCTTTGCCTCTTAAAGAATTTCTGAAAACATTTCATACACGAGGGCAGGCCAGCTTCAAATAGCAGTACTGCTACCGTGTGAACGCTCGAACAGTAACCATAAGAAAAGATTATTACCTATTCTATGCAGTAACTGTACTGTCGCAGTACAGTTACTGTTCTGGCGTTGTAGCAGTACCTTCCCGCTCACTGCTCTGCCTAGCTACCCTGCCCTCGTGTGCAATAGTCATTCATCATCATCATTCAGCCAAAAGACGTCCACAGCTGGACATAGGCCTCCCCCAAGCACATTGGGGAGATATGCCATAATCGCCACGCTTGGCAGGCGGGTTGACGATCGCAGTTGGTTAGTTAAATACTCAGAGAACGCTGCTGCCCATCCTCTTGTGAATCCCTTAGTCGCCTTTTACGAAAACCCATGAGAAGATATAGGGTGGTGCAATTCTTTATGTCCGGCACCACACGTAACTAAAATATAGGCATTAGACTCTGATCAGGACATGACATTTACCGCCGCCATGTCTCTGCCTCTGATATATTGAATTTGACACTTGAGTGACGTTGACAATGATAGTAATGACATCTAATAGAACAGTGTTGCAAGAATCAATAACTACTGTGGGTTGCAATTTTATTTTATTAATTATATAAACATAAGGGTGCTTTCAAAAATAAATAAAAAAATATACAAAGGCTCCCTATTTCTTTTTACTTTTCACAATTTTTCGCGTTAAAAATAATAAAATAATGATGTACGTTCATAAAAATATAATATCTTCTCGGTTCACAGCAGTTTCGAACAAAAGCTCAGCCTCCATTCAAAAATATAACATGTCCTTTATTTTTTAGCTATACGACAGGCTACGAAAAGAGTGTCCAGACTTCATCCAGAAGATCAGCATAGTTGAGGGTGATATGGGCCTGCTCGACCTAGGAATGAGCCCAGAAGACAGGATCAAAGTTATGAATGAGGTACGTAAAATATGTAACTAGATATTATGATTATTATAAGCCTGAAAGTCGCACTGCAGGGCAAAGGCCTCCTTACTCTCCTTTCACTTCTTCCTGTCTATTGCTAGAAGAGTCCAGTCCTTTTGGAAGGAGTCCAGCTCATCCCGCCATCTCCGTCTGTAACTTGATATGACAATTATTATTATTTACTAGCCTGTGCCCGCGACTTCGCCCACGTGAATGTCTTTTATCACGCGTCCCTCGGAGACTGTTCATCTTCCCGGGATAAAAAGTAGCCTATATTTTAATCCGGGTTATGTTCTATCTGTTTGCCAAATTTCGTAAAAATCCATACAGTAGTTTTTGCGTGAAAGAGTAACAAACGTCCATACATCCTCGCAAACTTTCACGTTTATAATATTAGCAGGATAGTAGGAAGTAGGATTTTTAAACAGTTTATTGTGAAAGAAAACTGAGATCCAAGACGTTAAAATGCCGCTTCGTAACGTTTAACCAACAAGGCGGCTGGGAAAAATGGTTATTGTTAGTCTTAGACGCAATAAATGAAAATTCTACATAGGACATTGATAAAAATAGCCTTAAACTGTTACAAAGATGAACAATATACGAAAATTACATGCGAATTTTTTCCTTTCATAATATAGATTGTATTTAATGCGGACAGTACAAGAACGATTTTTTATATTTTAAGGAGTATCAATACGTTAATGACGTAATCGGATAAAATTGAATCATCCATGATATCTGTGTATCATCCATATTTTTTATTTCGATACTCTATAGTCTATGATTCAATATTATAGACTCCTTTTCACACAAGAAATTCCAAAAAATTGGCATCGACTGACAACTTGACGACAATGTAGGTTGTTTGACATAACAAAAAAAACCGGCCAAGAGCATGTCGGGCCATGCTCAGTATTATAGGGTTCCTTAAGTAGGTGTAATTACAAACGAATCAAATCGAATATTAATCATGGCTATTTTAGTTTTTGCAATAATCGGCAGCATTCGCGACTTAGAGCGTGTTGTTAGTAGCGCCATCTAGCGATAAATTCAAGAAGCCAAATTTAAGACGTTTGTCATTTCAAAGTTCTTTTGTGATTTTTTCAAATAGAAAGTAGCTAAAGGAGCATTATTTGCTATGATCATTTTTCTCTAAGGTCAATGACCTTTGAACTAGGACGTTTTAAGTATTTTTCAGTTTTCTCTCTATAACTCAAAAAATTATAATCACATTATACTCGAAATAATTTTAAAAGAGAGTTTTTACAAAGGTCTATCAATGTAGAAGATTATAAGTTTCTACATTGCATAGTTTAGAAATGGCAGGGGGGGGACACATTGCAAGCCACTTTGGCGGGCTATATTTCGCAGATGGTACACCTGATAAAAAAGTGGTGTATCAAACATTACCTTCATTTTAGTAGACCTATTCAATGATATCCCACACGAGGGGGTGCAGCGAAAAAATTTTTTTTTTCTCCATTTCACATGTATGGACGCCACCCCTAAAATACGCAAAAACGAATCTTTTATTCTTTTAAAATTGAGATCTATATGTAGACTATTTTTTAACAAAATTTCATTTACTTATGTTTATAACTGTAGAAGTTATTAAGCTGTAAAGGATTAGGACAGACGGACAGACGGACAGACCGACAGACGGACAGACGGACAGACGGACGGACATGACGAAACTATAAGGGTTCCTTGTAGGACTTCGGAACCCTAAAAAAGCAAAACATGACATCAAAATAGCACAGATATCTGTGATTATATGTGTCAAAATAGTAAATATTGTAAAAATCGAAAATTATATTTAGTACTGTCCGTGTTTATGAATGTATTGCAATAAAAAGTATATACGTATTATATCCATTGTCTAATACCCATACCACAAGCTCTGCTTAGTTTGGGACTAGATGGTGCTGTGTAAAAATGTCCCAAAGATATTATTTTTATTTTTTTTTTTTATTTAATACATTGGCTTCATTGAGTCGTATATGGTGAGCATCAACTTTAATTTGTAACGCCTTAAGGCGGAGTCACTAAGGATCTTTAGCAATGTCCTTTTGTAACTATGACATGAATAAAACTATCCTATTCCACAAACAAAATTTTAAATAATTACCTCTATTGTCGAGATCTACGACGCCAAAAAGTAGTTTAAAACGCAGATTTCTTGCGTTTTTTGTAATATAAAACTTGGTAAAACACAAACAAGTGTGAGCAAACGTTACATAGAAAAACGTATGTCCTTGCTACTCTGTATATAACATAATTTTATTATTGAAGTTGCGTCTAAGTGCGTCAAAGCATTACTTGAATACTGGTTTAGTAAGTTTACAATGTAAGTAAGCAATGACTCGTTTAACTTGACTGTAAGTGCACTTCCATGGTTATTATTAAGGGGCATATAGTAGCCAAGAGGCGCCCCCATCAGTAAAAACCGGCCAAGAGCATGTCGAGCCATGCTCAGTATTATAGGGGTCCATAAGTAGGTGTTCTAATTACAAAAGAATCAAATCGAATATTAATCATTGCTATTTTAGTTTTTGCAAACAGCGCCACCTAGCGCTAAATTTAAGAAGCTAAATTAAAGAAGTGTGTCATATCAATATAACACAAAGTTACTTTTTGTGATTTTTTTAAATAGAAAGTAACTAAAGGAGCATTATTTGCTGAGATCATTTTTCTCTAAGGTCAATGACCTATGAACTAGGACGTCTTAAGTATTTTTCAGATTTCTCACTATAACTCAAAAATTTATAATCACATTATACTCAAAACAATTTTAAAAGAGAGTTTTTATAAAGGTCTATCAATGTGGAAGACTATCAGTTTCTACGTTGCATTGTTTAGAAATGGCAGGGGGGGGACACATTGCAAGCCACTTTGGCGAACTAACTTTTTTTATCAGGTATACCATCTGCGAAATACATTCGCAGATGGTATACCTGATAAAAAAGTTATGTATGAAACATTACCTTCATTTTAGTAGACCTATTGAATGATACCCCATAAAAGGGGGTGCAGCGAAAAAAATAATTTCATCCGCATTTCACATGTATGGGCGCCACCCGTAAAATACGTAAACAAGATTTTTTTATTCTTTTAAAATTGAGATCTACATCTAAACCATTTTTTAACAAAATTTCACATACTTATGTTTTTATCTGTAGAAGTTATTAAGCTGTAAAGGATTAGGACAGACGGACAGACGGACGGACATGACGAAACTATAAGGGTTCCTTGTAGGACTACGGAACCCTAAAAAAGATTACTCGCTGAATTTTAACAATTGAAGTACAAGTACCTACTGTAGTTTAATCAGAAACTATTAACTCTGTAAATTATAGTTCGCTGTAGTTGTAGATACAAAAACCAGCCAAGTGTGAGTCGGACTCACGCAGAAAGGGTTCCGTACCACCCATCGACCTGATACCCCATAGAAAATAATTTAATTTACGAGAGTTTATCAAAAGACATCAACGACGTACGCGAAATGTGAATTTTTGCATCTCTTTCTTACGTAGGTACCACCACATATGTCTATATTTTAATGTTTAGTATTTTTCGTGATAGACACTATAGTAACACATACTCTGTAAAAATTTCAACTCGTTATCTATCAAAGATACAGCCCTGTGACAGATAGACGGACGGACAGCGTAGCGAGAGTACCTATAACCCTAAAAACGACCACTTTTGGCACTTTTTCTTTGTTATATTTTTATTTATTTTATTTTCGATAAATTATGTACCCAGCGTGTAATAATTTTTTTACTGATGGGGGCCCACATAGCTCTTAGTATATATAAGCGCCTTAAAACAGCTTATGAAAAGGTCTACGAACGAAGATGGTTTAAATATACATACATTATCACACCTGTTTCCCATTGGGGTAGGCTGAGACTGGATTTCCAGCTGCTACGATCCTGACACACCTCTTCATGTACGTTCATTTACCTCGTTTTTTAACAGACTTCAAAAAAAGGAGGAGGTTCTCAATTCGACTGTTTTTTTTAAAGTAGGTAAAATAAATGTCAACATTTTCTATGTCCCTATATTTTCGTTTTTGCTGACAAACGATTTCTAGAAGTCCTCAAAAACTCTCAAATTGCCTATTTAGACCGCTGTCTACAGAGGCTTAGTGTATAAAGGCAACTATTAATGCAAAAAACTGGCCAAGTGCGAGTCTGACTCGCACACTAAGGGTTCCGTTCCACCCATCGACCTGATACCCTATAGAAACTGACTTAATTTACGAGAGTTTATCAAAAGACATCAACGTTCCGTGCGCAAAATATGAATTTTTGTATCTATTTCTTACGCAGGTACCACCACATATGTCTATGTTTGCACTACTTTTATTATTTGTTGCTAAACTACATAGTATGCACAACAGAAATAGATAGAATGGCCATGTGGGCAGGGCGCGCGTGGCAGCACCATTCACCATAGTGCAGGATATTTCAAAGCCTTTCTCAGCACGCGTTACGACTTGTTTCTACAAATACTGTAACTAAAACCCGCAAAAATGCCTTATTGTGTCTCTGCCCGCATTTCTTCTAATTTGCTTATCAGTACTTATCACGCAACGTGAATGAGCTATAATTTGCAAAAATAAACCAGCCAAGTGCGAGTCAGACTCGCGCATTAAGGGTCCCGTACCTCTCAACGACCTGATACCCCATAAAAACTGATTTAATTTACGAGAGTTTATCAAAAGACATCAACGTACAGTGCGCGAAATATGAATTTTTACATGTCTTTCTTACGCAGGTACTACCACCACATATGTCTATGTTTGTCTTATTTTTAGTATTTGTTGCTAAACTATATAATATGCACTATAATCTGACCAAGTTTGACACTGGTATATATTACCGTTTTGAAGATAGAGCAAAAACAAAAACGTTGAAAAAAATGCATGTTTTTTGAGGTTTCTAGTATGGGGACCCCCTTTGGTTTTAGACTTTTTTTTGTTTTTTGTATTTGTCGTGATACACTTCATAGTAACACATATTCTGAGAAAATTTCAACCGGTTACCTATTACCGTTCAAAAGATACAGCCCTGTGACAGACAGACGGACGGACGGATGGACAGCGTAGCGAGAGTAATAGGGTCCCGTTTGGAACCCTCCGGGTACGGAACCCTAAAAAGTAAGAAAATTGGACACTGAACCAAACTTTCTGTCTTTTCTTTATGAATATTTCCTGATTCTTATTTTTATTTATTTCCAGGTGGAAGTGATCTTCCACGGGGCAGCCACGGTTCGCTTCGACGAGCCTTTGAAGACTGCTGTCGAGATAAATGTTAGGGGTACACGGGAGATGTTCAAACTGGCGCGAGGGTGCTCCAAGCTGAAGGCTTTCGTTCACATCTCTACAGCTTATAGGTAGGTTGACGACATCTAGTGGTTCGAGTGTCAGACTGCTGATCACGAGGACGTGGGTTCGATTCCCACAGGACACAAATACTATTTATTTATTTATTTTATTTGCCAACATGTACATCAACAATTGAACAATAATTACACATTACAATGATATTACATTGGAGTACATGAACCCTGTTAGGGCACTGCAAACATTGAATAGGTGTTGAGTCACATTTTGTAAAAATATTTAGGTACAATTTAAAGAAAAATAAAACATACAATAATTACTATTCAAAATTACATTAAATTGATTGTTACAGCTGAGATATATATTTGTGTGATGAACATGAGTGTTTGTGTTGGTCTGGGTGTTTCTTATGTATTATAAGTATTTATTTACAAAAAAAAATAAAAAATAGTATTATATTCATTGTCTAGTACCCATAGTACAAGCTCTGCTTAGTTTGGGACTAGATGGTGTTGTGTTAAGTATCAAAAAAATCTAATTGTTGGAGTCATTAGGGTGCATTAAAAGAGCCTCCATGAGTGATGATATTTAATTGATCGTTCGGCGCACCCTGGACAGTCAACCCCGCTACCAACCTCATCAACTCAGCCTATCGCAGTCCACTGCTGGACATAGGCCTCTCCCAAGTTGCGCCACAACACTCGGTCCTATGCCTTCCGCATCCAGTCCCACCCAGCCACGTTCTTGAGGTCGTCAGTCCACCTGGCGGGGGGGACGCCCTCACTGCGTTTGCCGATACCAACCTGCTGACTGGCTAATCTTTTTCCCACGACATGAGTTAGCTCATGTCGACACGATAGAAGAAGAATTAGAAATAATTAGACCGCCTTTGTACCCTGTTGCATAAAGAATTAAATAAATAAATAAATTAGAAATAGTTTTCATGATTTGTATCACATGAAATAAGTTTCCAACGTAAAGCCTCAGGTGTGCGTTACCTCGCAATTTTTTCCGTCGTTGATAAATCAAGGGATAACCAAATTCTTATAAGCGTATGTACCCGAAAACTCGGAGGTGCAGTTCTCCGAACTCAGAACCTCTTGCATAGAAGGCTAACTTACAACCGTTTGTTAGATTATCACTGCATTTTTGCATCATCATCATCATTTCAGCCGAAAGACGTCCGTTGCTGGACATAGGCCTCCCGCAATAGGTGGGAATATGCCATAAACGCCACGCTTGGCAGGCGGGTTGGCGATCGCAGTTGGTTGGTTAAATACTCAGAGAACGCTGCTGCCCATACTCTGGTTAATCCCTTAGTCGCCTTTTACGACACCCATGAGAAGATATAGGGTGGTGCAATTCTTTACGTCCGGCACCACACGGAACTGCATTTTTACACTATAGAATAGAATAGATTTTTATTGTTTGTCACAGGTAATTGAAAATACAGATGTTAAAACATTAAACAGTTTCACTGAGATGTACAATATTCAAAGTGGTAAAGAAAAAAAATCTTTGAGCTTTACGACACAGCGACTTAAGATTACAAAAACTATAAATAAAAACTAAATTATAAGAGCTACACAGCGACTAAAGTTACAAAAACTAAATTGACGACCTCTGTGGTCTAGTGGTTCGAGTGTCGGACTGCTGATCACGAGGTCGTGGGTCCGATTCCCACAGGACACAAATATTTGTGCGATGAACATGAGTGTTTGTGTTGGTCTGGGTGTTTCTTATGTATTATAAGTATGTATTTACAAAAAAAAAGTATATACGTATTATATCCATTGTCTAGTACCCATACCACAAGCTCTGCTTAGTTTGGAACTAGATGGTGCTGTGTAAAAATGTCCCAAAGATATTAAAAAAATATTAATAAAAATTTAAATTAAAAAAAAAAACAATATTTAGAAATAATTTCATACAATTTTCATAAAACAAAGTCATCCTAATGTAACGTTAATGTATATAATATGCATGTAATATTAAAGATAAAGACATATTTATTTGATATAACATATAAAAAAAAACATAACAACAATAACACATAAAACAACATACAAAACAACAACATAACAACATATACAATATTTATTATTTATTTATTTATTTTATATGTAAAATTACAGTATCCGTCAATCTAACGCGAGCGGAGCCGCGGGTAATAGCTAGTATATATTATAAAGAACAACATTGTCGCCTCAGTGCTTGAATGTCCAAACGACCATTGACCGAAAACTTTGAAGATTTAAGAATAATATAATATGTACTATACGTGGGACACTCAGAAAGTTTTGCGAAACTAAAAAAAATTGTTCTATACGTACATATATTTTTATCAAATCTTTTCAAAGTACTTTCCACCAGCCTCTATACAAAGATTCATGCGCCTAAACCAGTTTTCAAAACACTTTTTCCAGTCCGCCGCAGACACCTCGTTTACAGCCTGCTCGAACGCAGCCAGCGCATCTTCCGGCGACGAAAATTGTATCCCTTTGAGCTGATTTTTTATTTTTGGGAATAAAAAGAAGTCACACGGTGCCAGATCAGGGCTGTAAGGAGGGTGACCCAGGAGTTTGACTGGCGTGCTGTCCAGGAAGTCCCTCGTTTTGAGTGCGGTGTGCGCAGGTGCATTGTCGTGGTGGAGCAGTAGCCCGCGGAGCCCTGTGTTTGGTCGCTTGTTGCTTATAACAGAGAAAACTTCTGGCAAACATTTGGTAGTATACCATTCGGCATTAATGCTTCTTTGATCCCGTAAGGGAATTGATACCAAGTGGCCAGTCAAATTAAAAAAGCTAGCGATCAAAATCTTACCCCCGCTTCTAGATCGCTTCACTTTGGTAGGCGTTGGCTCATTTTGAAACACCCAAACAGTCGACTGGCGCTTGGTTTCTGGGTCGTATTGATAAATCCAGGACTCATCACCTGTAACGATGTCGTAAACACGCCGAGACGAGCCTGCTTCAAATTTGTTAAGCATATCACGGCACCATTCCACCCGGGCCTGCTTCTGAGCATCGGTGAGGTTGTGCGGCACCCAGCGTGATACTATCCTCCTCACGCGAAGATGGCTGTGTAGAATCTAGTGAACGCTTCCCGATCCAATCTTCAATATGTGTTGAATCTCCTGATATGTAATTCGCCTATTGTCTTGGATTAAATTTTTCACTGCTAGCACGTTTTCTTCGGTAACAGCCGTCAAAGGGCGACCGCTTCTTTCGTCATCCCCCAAAGTTGGTCGACCGCGCTTGAATTCGTTATACCAACGATACACGGTTGCCTTGGAAGGGCCTTCATCCATGAATGCCATTTGAAGTCTATCGTACGATTCATCCGGTTTCAGGCGACACTTGAAATCGTATAAAATCATAGCTCTAAAATGTTCCCGGCGCAGATCCATATTTCAGTGAGACACAATACTTTGAATTAACTCGCAAAAAATGTGGAGGGAAATTTTGAAATTGGAACTTACTTATTTTTACTTATAAATAATCATATTTTCGAAAAACATTATAACTGGCCAGTCTCCCATATATAAAAACTTTTTTTCGCAATACTTTCTGAGGGGCCTGGTACATTATTCTTAAATCATCAAAGTTTTTAAAATGTTTCTCTTAAATCAATAACAAACTAAACAAAATGTCTCCGGTAAAATTTGGTCAATGGTCGGTTGGACATTCAAGCACTGAGGCGACGACATGTTATGCCATGGAAGGCGTACAAATATTAAAATTTCATTATATTACTTCAATAACCAATTATAAAAAACCACTACATTACATTACATTTTCTTTGCACCGCTAGATACTATGTGCCTATATTTTTTCCAGCAATTGCCCTCAAAACGTCATAGGAGAGAAATTCTACGAGAGTCCGTTGCCAGGAGAAAAGCTGATCGACTTGGTGGAGACCATGGATGAAAAGGTTATCAATAGCATAACTCCTGGGTAAGAAGACAGAGCAATTGTGTTTTTCTCTTCCGTTCCCTTCTTTCAGTCGGTAATAACATTCGATAAAAAAAAACAATCGAATTGAAAACCTCCCCCTTTTTTTGAAGTCTGTTAGAATGTCCGGCCCAACAACCAAAACAAACCCGGCCAAGAGCATGTCGGGCCATGCTCAGTATTATAGGGTTCCTAATTACAAACGAATCAATCGAATATTAATCATTGCTATTTTAGTTTTTGCAAACAGCGCCACCTAGCGCTGACTTTAATAAGCTAACTTTAAGAAGTGGGTCATATCAATATAACACAAAGTACCATTTTGTGATTTTTTAAATAGGAAGTAACTAAAGGAGCATTATTTGGTAAAATCATTTTTCTCTAAGGTCAACGACCTTTTTAACTAGGACGTCTTAAGTATTTTGCAGTTTTCTCACTATAACTCAAAAATTTATGATCACATCATACTCGAAATAATTTAATAATTTTAAAAGAGTTTTTATAAAGGTCTATCAATGTGGAAGATTATAAGTTTCTACGTTGTATAGTTTAGAAATGGCAGGGGGGGGGGACACATTGCAAGCCATTTTGGCGGGCTGTATTTCGCAGATGGTATACCTGATAAAAAAGTTATGTATGAAACATTACCTTCATTTTAGTAGACCTATTCAATGATACCACACACGAGGGGGAGCAGCGAAAAAAATAATTTCATCCCCGTTTCATATGTATGGGGGCCACCCCTAAAATACGTAATCAAGATTTTTTTTACTCTTTAAAAATTTAGATCTAAATCTAGACCATTTTTTAACAAAATTTCATTTACTTATGTTTATAACTGTAGAAGTTACTAAGCTGTAAAGGATTAGGACAGACGGACAGACGGACGGACATGACGAAACTATAAGGGTTCCTTGTAGGACTTCGGAACCCTAAAAAGGACTTAATAAAGAAGCTTAATTTGCATTTTATGTCCCTGTGTTAGGTCGTTAGGCTGATTTAGTAGTTCTAGAGCTCCTTTGCTCCTTTGTGGAAGACCTGGTCCGGGGAAGTACTACCACCGTACCTACTTCTCCGCCAAATAGTGATGCTTGCATTGCTGTGTTTTGTTCTGAAGGGTACGGGTGCCGGTGAAATTACAATCACATGAGACTTTCCATCTTCATGTCTCAGTTTGGCGAACCAACTTGCGGTACCATTAAAGCAACAGTCTAGGTGGTATTACAGTTGTTATGGGCAAAGATAACCGCTTAACATCAGGGGGTCTACTCGCGTTTGTCGAACGTCAAACGAAGTACGAACTTTCGTTCCGACTAATACCTACACAATAAAGATAGGCACACAAAAAAGGCAAAATAAAATTAGACTACGGTTCATAGTCTTATGAAATTGATCAGAGAACAGAAACAAACGTCAACACACGATTATCGCATGCGATATGGGAACGATGGTTGACCGTAGTAGCAAATTGTGCGATGAACGGTACGATTAATGGAATATCGTCGAACGCGAGTAGGCCCCCAGGTGGGCCTTTAGCTCGTTTCGCTATCCTATAGCTACTATAAAAAAGGTAAATTTTTACAAATTGAAGTCTGGGCCGCAACTATTTGCACTTATTTTTAGTACATTGGGTCGTCAAAAAAGTATGTAAGTATTATATCCATTGTCTAGTACCCATAGTACAAGCTCTGCTTAGTTTGGGACTAGATGATGCTGTGTAAAAAATGTCCGAACTATTTATTATTATTAATTATAGTGACCTAAATTTAGGTTGGGTATACCTACATATTTTGCAATACTTTCGATTATTTTTAACCGACGAAAAAAAGGAGGAGGTTCTCAATACGACGAGTATTTTTTATTTTTTTATTTATGACCAAGCATAACTTTTTACAGAGTTGTCCGATTTTGATGTTTTTTTTTAATGGATAGTGTATATCTCAAAGTTGGTCCCATTTAAATTTGAAAATCAAATCCACCCCTAAGGGTAGGAAAACAGGGGATGAGTGTTTGTTCACCCACTGAATTCTTACCTATTAACCGATTCTGTTGAAACTTGGCACACATAAATGTAGTTCTAGACACTACGAGATCTGGAGGTAAATTTTAGTACTTTTTAACAAAAAAAATAACCGATGAAAACAGAAACTGAAAAGCGAAAAATAAAATGAAGCTTTTTAGTTTTAATAACTCTTCTCCTAACTAAACTAATGTAAGTAACTAATTATGAGTGGGGCCAAACAAACAATCAACGAAGATCATTAAATTACTACTATTAAAAATAAAATAACATCAAATGCAACATGAAATTTTCAACGATAAACAATGTTTCCAAAAATGCGTTCTCCACTCGACCACTTGTAACTCGCACGCACTTTGCTTGTTTTTGTTTGGCGCTGACTCATAATTAGTTATTTACATTAGTTTAGTCAGGAGAAGAGTTATTAAGACTAAAAAGCTTCATTTTATTTTTCGCTTTGCAGTTTCTGTTTTCGTCGGTTTAATTTTTCGTTAAAAAGTTTTATGTTTGTTTAATTTCTGAGTTGTACAGTAGTATTTACCACATCAAAATCATTCGTAAGCAGGCTTGCGGCCAAGGCAGACTCAACATTTTCTAGGACATGCTCAGCCTACACTGGCCTACGGCCGTGGGTGTATGGTCTAAGCGTCATATAATCCATTCATCCTTTATATTAGTTATTAAAATAATACTATTTATTTTCACCCGCAGTCTTCTCGGCGACTTCCCGAACACCTACGCGTACACTAAGGCAGTTGCTGAGAATATCGTGCAAGAGTATTCCAAAGGTCTACCTGTTGCGCTGTTCAGACCTTCCATCGGTAAGTTTGAGTATCAGTTACTTTAACGGTGAAGGAAAACATCGTGAGGAAACCTGCACACCTGAGAGTGCTCCATACAGTTCTCGATGGTGTGTGTAGTCCGCCAACCCGCACTAGACCATCACGGTAGACTAAGGCCTGAGAGAGAGTAATGGGCTGGTTTTGTTATGCAGTCTTGTTTTATACAAATTTTATTTTCTTTACAGTTATTGGTACTTCTAAGGAGCCAGTCTCTGGGTGGATTGACAATGTTTATGGACCCACTGGGGTAAGTGTTATTTGTAGACTTGATTAACGTCTTGTAGTTCATAAATCAGTACCGGCTCCACCGGATACAAGGAAAAACTTACCGAGAAATGGAAATCAACGAATTCGATGGAAGCTCTTTAATTTTTTAGGGTTCCGTAGTCCTACAAGGAACCCTTATAGTTTCGTCATGTCCGTCCGTCTGTCCGTCTGTCCGTCTGTCCTAATCCTTTACAGCTTAATAACTTCTACAGTTATAAACATAAGTAAATGAAATTTTGCTAAAAAATAGTCTAGATATAGATCTCAATTTTAAATGAATAAAAAAATCGTGATTACGTATTTTAGGGGTGGCGCCCATACATGTGAAATGGGGATGAAAAAATATTTTTTCGCTGCACCCCCTCGTGTGGGATATCATTGAATAGGTCTAAAATAAAGGTAATGTTTCATACATAACTTTTTTATCAGGTGTACCATCCGCGAAATATAGCCCGCCAAAGTGGCTTGCAATGTGTCCCGCCCTGCCATTTCTAAACTATGCAACGTAGAAACTTATAATCTTCCACATTGATAGACCTTTGTAAAAACTCTCTTTTAAAATTATTTTGAGCATAATTTGATAATAAATTTTTGAGTTATAGAGAGAAAACTGAAAAATACTTAAAACGTCCTAGTTCAAAGGTCATTGACCTTAGAGAAAAATGATCTTAGCAAATAATGCTCAAAGGAGCAAAAAAAAAAGAGCTACTTTTTATTTAAAAAAATTACAAAAAGTAACTTTGTGTAATATTGAAATGACAAACTTCTTAAATTTGGCGCTGTACAGCGCCATCTAGCGGCTAGTAGCAACGCTCTCTGAGTCGGCAATGCTGCCGTCTATTGCATTTGGCACTTTATAGCGCCATCTAGCGGCGGCTACTAACAATACTATCTGAGTCACCAATGCTGCCGTCTATTGCAAAAAATAAAATAGCCATGATTAATATTCGATTTGATTTGTTTGTAACACCTACTTAAGGAAACCTATAATACTGAGCATGGCCCGACATGTTCTTGGCCGGTTTTTTATTTAATTATTTAATCATTTAACGTCTGGACCTATGGCACCCAGCTTTGGGGTACAGCCAGCAAACGTACAGTACGCGCAATTTAACTTGGCTGGAGTGAAGTCGTCACAAAACCGTCGCAATAACCATTTTATAGATGTCAGTTGGACGAGGGACGCGGGGAAACATGCGTAGAAACCAACTTCACTCCGGCCAAGTAATTTTGCGCGTATTGTAACATCCTGTCCCTTCAGCGAGTACAGAACGGCATACTGCGAACTCCGAAACTGAATCACCAGTCCACGCGAAAGAACCCATACCTCAACCTGCTACTCATTACTGAGGAGATTGAGCAGTGTAAGAGGATATATACTGAGCGCCTTGAAGACCAACCAACCCCTTGGCCCTCAGCCTACTGGATCTATCCTTCACCATCAAACGGTTGAAAAGGAAACTATATTCTAAGTGAGAGGTTGTGGCACTGGCCTCTTCTCCTGAAACGACCATTGAATCGTTCAGCAAATCCGCTATAGTCTTAAGACTTATTGCAGATGATGTATAATAAAAAAAAAACAATTTTAATTAAGATTTCATTTCTCTCTTCAGGTCGTAGTAGGTGCAGCAGTAGGCCTCCTCCATGTCTTGAACTGCAATCCTAAGGCCATAGCAGACCTGGTGCCAGGAGACATGGTCGTGAACGCCTGCATAGCCGCGGCCTGGAAGACGGCGAAGGAATACCCCAGCAACCATGAAGACGCACCGCCCGTAGACTTGCCTCCACCAGTCTATAATTACGTGTCTTCGGAACAGAAGCCACTGACTTGGGGTAGGTTTTTCAGTTAATATAAGAACAAGATTTAACAGTGACATCCTAGTGGTTATGTGTCTTGGCATTACTAACTAAGGACTGCACCTACCTGCGAGCTACCATCTTGATCGCAGGTTTAATTCGGTTTTATGCAGTTGAAAACTGCATCAAAACTGTCGACCAATTGCTTAGTATCTATCTACTACTTCAGTCGTCCAAACTGCGAACCGTTTGCATGTGGACTTCATAATCTTCAATTGTAATGTCAACTATATTTTAGTAGTAGTAGAGCTCCTTTGTGAAAGAGCTCGTCCGGGGAAGTATTACCACCGTACCTACTTCTCCGCCAAATAGTGATGCTTGCATTGCTGTGTTTCGGTCTGAAGGTTACGGGTGCCGGTGAAATTACAATCACATGAGACTTTCCATCTTCATGTTTCAGTTTGGCGAACCGACTTGCGGTACCATTTAGGCAACAGCCTAGGTGGTATTGCAGTTGTGATGGGCAAAGGTAACCTCTTAACATCAGGTGGGCCTTAAGCTCGTTTCGCCATACTATATTATAAAGAAAAAATACAAAAACAACATTCTTACTAACAAAACCAAACCCCAACACCCTAGCTGTATATGATCAGACAGGCAAAATTAAAAATTTGGACTACAATAAAAATGCGTGTGTATTCCATCGAGAGTTTAGCGAACAGAACAAAAATATAAACTACTAGCGGCCCGTCCCGGCTTCGCACGGGTGGACATAAAAATATAGCCTATTTTACTCAGGGTGAATGTAGCTTTCTTATGGTGATTTTTTTTTTATCGGCACTGTAGTTTTTAAGTTTATTCATTACAAACATACACACAAAAATACAAATCTTTCCTCTTTTTAATCATCGGTATGCTTAAAACTAAGCCGCACTTGTTTCCAGTAGCAAAATATTGCGTTGCGGTAATGTGGCTAACATAATTTTGACAGGCGTTGTAAGTGGTTCATGTTCCTTTCCTAAACACTAGCAGATCAAATGCAGACCGTCTTCGAGGCCCTGACGCTTGCCTTTAAGTGCTCCTACTCCAGTGTTCACAAACGTTTGTCAACCTTTGGAAACATCAGGTGTGGGAGCAGTTTACCTGCACCATCGGATTTTTCTGAGTGGGAGCACTATTTTAAGCAGGAAAAAATTAGTTCGACCCCGACCCGCATCTTTGATTTCATGTGAAAGACTACAAAATAATTATAATAACGTAGCATGGGTCACAAGCACAGGCACAGGCATGGGTGACAGGTGTCAAATAGGTAAATAGGTAATAACACGGAATACAGGAAACAACCCCTTGTTTGTGGCATACGGCTTCTACACGCGTGGCACAATTAAGCGCAGATTCGCAAAATTAACTTAATCGCGCTTTTTTTTTTTTTTTTTTTTTTTTTTTTTTTTTTTTTTTTTTTTTTAGCTTAGTTTCCTAATTCTAATTTTAACAGCTTGCATTAATAAATAATTTGTTATTATAATTAATTCATAGATTTAACATAACTAATAATATTACCTATCCTAAAAATTATTGTATGCCCAAAATGGGCTGATTGATGTACCTATCTAACACTATCATGTATGTATAACAACTGTAACCAGTCAATCAGAAACAATAAAATTTACTTACTTACTTAAAATTTAATTTAAAAATCATTATATAACTGCAAGGAAATCGCTAAGAGGCTGGTCGACACTTCGCGTGACCATACTTCGCGTGGTCACAACGGTCTGGTCTGGTCTTGGCCAAAGAATAAGCGTTGCCATCAGCGACAGGGGCTGTGTCGTCGCTGGTTGCCATTCAACGTGGCAACGCTGCCAGTCTTCTGGGCATTTTTCCAGATGACAGCGGTGTGGAGGAATACTTTGACGCCTTAGCGCGCCTTTTTATACTGGGTGTAAGGGGAACGCTTCTAAAAACGAAGATAGGTGCTGGTGATTACTGATATGAATCCACGAAAAAAAATGCGATTCTTTTTTTAGATTTTTTCATATATTTTTTATGCATTTTTCATACATAACCAGCTTTTGAAAAGAATCGCATTTTTTTTCGTGGTTTCGTATCAGTAATCACCAGCACTATCACCTATCTTCGTTTTCGGAAGCGTTTCCCTGACACCCTGTGTAATTTTATTTTATATTTGTGTTTTAAATATTATATATTTGTATAGATAGATTGTTCATAAACTATGTAGAATTAATACTGTAATAATGCTACTTCCATTATTGTAACCAATAAAAAGAAAAAAATATAAAATATATAACTTCTAGGTCCCATTTGAATTTTAAATAAACCCAATCACATAATTGTTTTTTATGTATTTTCAATTGTCAATGTGTGTTTTTGACACTTTTCCCGTACTAAGTAGACGTAAGGGCTTTATTGCCCCGAGTGTATTTTCTATAACATACGCTGATCTTTTCAGAGAAATTCATGAAATACAACGAAATCTACGGCTTCCAAGTGCCCACGGTCCAGGCTATCTACTACTACCTGTTCCACCTGACTTCCTCGAAGTTCATCTACACTCTGTACTGCTTCTTGCTGCACTGGATACCAGCGTACATCATTGATGGAATCGCCGTCATCATTGGGAAGAAACCGATGTGAGTATTAATTTTTTATGGTATCTATAACATTGCAAAGCATGCTAAAGGCTCAACCAATGTCCATGATTGACGACGTCTGTGGTCTGGTGGTTCGAGTGTCGGACTGCTGATCACGAGGTCGTGAGTTCGATTCCCACAGGACACAAATATTTGTGTGTTGAACATAAGTATTTGTGTTGGTCTGAGTGTTTCTTATGTATACAGGATGTCAGGGAAACGCTTCCGAAAACGAAGATAGGTGATAGTGCTGGTGATTACTGATACGAAACCACGAAAAAAAATGCTATTCTTTTTTTAGATTTTTTCATATTTTTTTTGCATTTTTCATTTTGTATGAGTTTTATTTAACTGCCCAAAGCTGGTTATGTATGAAAAATGCAAAAAAATATATATGAAAAAATCTAAAAAAAGAATCGCATTGTTTTTTTGTGTTTTCGTATCAGTAATCACCAGTAGGTCTACTAGGTTTTACGAACGACAAACGAAGTACGAACTTTCGTTCCGACTGATACTTACACAATAAAGATAGGCACATAAAAAAGGCACAATTAAGATAGACTACGGTTCATAGTCGTATACAATTTACCGGAGATGAGAAAAACAAACGTCAAAACACGATCATCGCATGCGATAAGGGGACGATGGTTGACCGGAGTAGCAAATTGTGCGATGAATCGTACGATTTA
Source organism: Asteroscopus sphinx (assembly GCA_949699075.1). Lineage (NCBI taxonomy): Eukaryota > Metazoa > Arthropoda > Insecta > Lepidoptera > Noctuidae > Asteroscopus > Asteroscopus sphinx. The sequence continues at coordinate 6,131,146 of OX453032.1, forward strand.
TCGAATATCGTCGAACGGGAGTAGACCCCCAGGAACTATCTTCGTTTTCGGAAGCGTTCTGCTTACACCCAGTATTATAAGTATTTATTTACAAAAAAAAAGTATACAAGTATTATATCCACTGTCTAGTACCCATTGTACAAGCTCTGCCTAGTTTGGGACTAGATGGTGCTGTGTAAAAATGTCCCAAATTTTTTTATATTATAATAATGTGTTATTGGGTTTTTTTCATTAGGAAATTCTCAGTAGTAGTCCAGAGTATGGATTTGTAGACTCGCCCCCTATTACCTGGGACTATAACATAACTGGTGAAATGTGGGTGTACTATACACCTCTGCCTACCCCTTCGGGGAAATACAGGCGTGATGTTATGTTATGTTAATACTGTGTTGTTTTTTTTCTCTCGCCTGTAATAAGACCGAAATATTTTTTATCTTTCTCTCTTTATTTTTTAACTTTTACAACAATATTGTTGTTTCTGTGCCTAATTTAAAAAAAACTGGCCAAGTGCGAATCGGACTCACGCAGTAAGGGTTCCGTATCTCTCAACGACCTGATACCCCATAAAAACTGATTTAATTTACGAGAGTTTATCAAAAGACATCAACGCACAGTGCGCGAAAAATGAATTTATGCATGTCTTTCTTACGCAGGTTCCACCACATATGTCTATGTTTGTCTTATTTTTTGTATTTGTTGCTAAACTACATAATATGCACTATAATCTGACCAAGTTTGACGCTGGTATGTATTACCGTTTTGAAGATAGAGCAGCAACAAAAACGTTGAAAAAAATGCATGTTTTTTGAGGTTTCTTGTATGGGGACCCCCTTTGGTTTTAGACTTTTTTTATATTTTTAGTATTTGTCGTGATACACCTCATAGCAACACATATTCTGAGAAAATTTCAACCGGGTACCTATTACAGTTCAAAAGATACAGCCCTGTGACAGACAGACGGACGGACGGACGGACGGACAGCGTAGCGAGAGTAATAGGGTCTCGTTTGGAACCTTTCGGGTACGGAACCCTAAAAAATACGATTTTGTATTTTTTAACAGTAGTCTGCTACCGAATTGAACCTTTTTCCATTTTTACAGGTTAAGAAAAGCTTACACGAAAATCACGAAATTCTCCGAAGTGATGGCTTACTTCGCAACCCGGTCCTGGAAATTCGACAACAGTAATACTCAGAAACTGTACAGCGAGCTATGTGATGCTGACAAAAATTTATTTGATTTTGACATGAGTGCCGTGGATTGGAATGAGTATTTCTACAATTACATTCGGGGCGTCAGGGTCTACCTTCTCAAGGACCCTGTGGAGACTGTCCCGGATGGTCTCAAAAAATTAAATAGGTTAAGGATACTCCACTACACTTTCTGTTGTATTTTAGGATTATTAGGCTTAAGGCTTCTATACGCACTTTTAAGTGGAGTTCTAGGATTTTATTTATAATTTTTTGATAGTTTTTTTACGGGAAGAAAATTGTAAGGGTGGCCACATACGTAAATGTAAGCATGACAAGCCTGCATGAACAATTGATTGATTGATTTTGTACAAGCTTGCATAACTTTCCTATAGGCTACACACTGTACAAGCAAGCTGGAGCAGCATCAGTCTTTGCTTGAGCGATGAACGACGATGAGCTGCATAAATTATTTCAAATCAAATCAAATCACTTTATTTGCAAATATACATAATAGATTTCATAAAAATTCTTTCCATATCTTGCCACAAATTTTCAAGTCTTCTTTATATGAAAATTAGGTTATGTAATATCAATTACAATAGAAAATATTAATAACAATGAACAATAAAAAAAAACGAAAAAAATAGGTAAAAAAAACGTTAGAAAATGGATTTATCGTCTAGAAATTATAATTGAGTTATTTCGGAAAACTTAATATATCACTAGTATTTCTGACATCTTTTGGTAACTTATTATATACGTGGGGAGCTCCACAGAATATGGTATTACTCATAATTTATCTTAATAATATACTGCTTGTCTCTTTGACCTTTATATTCTTTAGATTTATTACACCAAAGACATGGTTTGTTTTTATAGATTCTAATAAAATATTCAAGTATTTCGCGATTACTAGCTATTGCACAAATAAAATAGATACTACGCAGATCTATTCACACCAACACGCGTGCAACTTGCATGCGCAAGCTTGTAACCTGCATACAATCACACATGTTCAATCATGCTTGCACAAGCGTGGCATATTCAAGCCGCATAATGAAAATTCTATCAATCTTCATGCCGCATAATGAAAATTCTATCAATCTTCATGCCGCTTGCACAAAATCATAATACAGACGCTCAAGCATGCTTGTACAAATTGATTGTTCATTTATGCTTGTCAAGGTTGCAGTTACGTGTGTAACCACCTTTACACGTTTTATCCGAGAGCCAAATTCTCAAGCACAATTTTAAGTCTTAAGGATTTGACTCTGGCTAGAAAACATATTATAGAATTTATAATTGAATATAATCGACGATGAATTTAAAAGTATTCTCAATTTACTGTATATATTGGAATTTAAGTTAAGATAAATACAATTTTAGTACCTACATATTATTATTAAGTACCTAGTTACATATTTTTTGTTACGTAAAGCCCACAGACCTCCTCAAGACGCCGTATAAACAAACTTTTACATGAGAATTTTTATATCTGGATTTGTGCCCGGTTAATGGCAATAGGCTCGCCCCCTATTACATGGGACTACACTACAACATAACTGGCGAAATGTGGGTGTACTATACACCTCTCACTACCCCTTCGGGGAAATACAGGCGTGATGTTATGTTATGTGTTATGTTGTTGCATGAGAATACAATCGTAAAATGTTTGCGGGACAAGGGGCGAATGGTGCGTTATGATTGGTCGGCTCAAAAATTTTGTGGTATGATTGGTGCCACTCGTTGACGGTGAGTCGTACCGATTGAAAATTTATTTATGCTGCGTCTTTAGTAACGGTCTGTGCGTACAGCAAAAAAAAATGTAAACGGTTTTTAAAATAAGTTGACATCACATTGTAATTTTTTTATACAAGATGACTGGTTGAACGAGGAACTTATTGAAGGAGGATGTTCAGTACTCGATTCTCGTTCCAAATATACAATATTATACAAAGTGGATATGACAATACGACATTAAATAATACCACGTACAGAGTATCACGTCCTCTGACCGTATACAAAAATCAATCAAATCCAGTTAATAGCTTAGCCACAGGAAATTATTTTAATTTCATTAATTTTGAATGCGCCATTTTTCTAGGCAAAGATCGTTAAGTCAAAGTCCTGTGCGAGTCCATATGATTTTACACTCTCTTTCTAAATTATTACAGATAATTGGTGTTACTTATTATTTCGATGTTTGATATTTTTTCGATATTTTTTGTTCTAAAATTTCGTTTTTCTATTATTCGATATACAACTTATTAGTGTGTTTAAAATGCTTCTTTAAACTAGTAATAACCGTGTTTTCATTTATTGTCGTATTGTCATATCAATACAAAAAAAAAACGTATTTTTTCAATGGATTTCATCAATTACTGTGAGCAATATTCCGTGCTTACGAATCAAATTTTCATGCAGTGAGGTGATTCACCTAGCACGGCAGTGTCCATCGGTCGCTATTTTCACCCTCTCTGCCTATTGTAATAGCCAGCAGACAACTACACAGTCAGAGCTTGCGCAAGGATTTTTACTTCTACACGCGTTATTTATCGTAGAACATTTTATTTAAAATACCTAGGTACTCAATATTATACTGGGTGTCAGGGAAACGCTCCCGAAACTGAAAGGCTATTATTATGCTACCTAAACACAATCGAATACCAATAACCATTAGCCTTATACTCATTGTTTTAGTGATTTGATATTTTGCAAACCCGCAATGTAAAGCGTACAAAACTCGGGATCAATGCCGCGCGTACCTAACCTACCTACGCTCGCTACGACACGGACTGCGTATGCGAGCGGATGTCGTTCACCCCTAGCCCCAGCTGATATTTTATTTGAATTACATTGCGAACTTTAAAAAATTAAGTATATTAATGGGGTTTTTTTGAAAATCAGTTTTATTTAACTGCCCAAAGCTGGTTATGTACGAAAAATGTAAAAAAAATATGAAAAAATCTAAAAAAAGAATCTCATTTATTTTTGTAGTTTCGTATCAGTAATCACCAGTACTATCACCTATCTTCGTTTTCGGAAGCGTTTCCCTGACACCCAGTATAGGATACTTAATACCTACATATTATATTCATGAATAACTTTCTTGCTCACCCAGTCATGCTATATAAACCTAGATATTTTCATTGATTGATTTATTTTGAATCGATATTTATAATATATCATTACGTATCGATGATTAAGTCTCTTGGTATCTAATCTCTGTTTTTTCTTACTTGTCTTATTAAGTAAACAATCTTGGCATGTATTTTTAACGCAATTCGTCAGTAATATTCATTAGAAGATATAATTTTAATAATTTCACACACGAAATACATTTTTTACCTAATTACATGTGCACAACTAGTAATTATTATATTATAATAAAACAAAGTTTAACCGGATTATATCGCATATATAATTATTTAAATTGGTTTTCCTGACGTTTCGAAAGCTTTGCAGCATTTCGTGGTCGCAGGTAGACTAAGATGACAAGCGTCTTTACAGATATTTCTAAAAATATATATTTTAATGTACCGTACAATATTATTAATTAAAATCGTTTCGATGCACGCAGTAATCACTCACAATATCATTATCTTGTACAGTGTTGCGTGCTGTTTGGGACTTGATTATTTTTAGGACTGGGTTCCAAACAGGTGGAAAATGTTACGGAACGTCAGGAAAACCAATTTAAATACTATACGCGATATAATCCGGTTAAACTTTGTTTTATTATAATGTGTAGTGATCGCGAAAACCTAAGAAATTATAAGTAATTATATTTTATTAGTAGTTATTTGAATAAAGAGACGTGCCCTGATTGTTACTAAATAAGACAAGACAGAAAAAACAGAATATAAATCCAATTTCGAAAATTTAAAACAGACTGTATTTTGTTTTTAATTCCTAGATTTTTAGGAAATTCCATAATTGTGATAAATGACGATAATTGCTCAGTACTTAGAATTTAAGATATCTATAGTTAATTTTAAATCGGTTTTGTGAATATAATAAAAATGATAAATGCCATTTTGTAGTAAGAATTATATAAAAGATTTTAAATTAAATAAACTTCTTTCATTTAAATAAAACCTATACAATATGTAACAAAAACCCTGTTGTTCCTGTTACGTTACCAGAATCGATATTCATACGTAAAGACAACTCATTTGGAAAACTCTTCAATAAAAATAATAAAATTAAATATTAAATCATTATTAATTAAAAATTTGAAAGTGATTATATCACTCAAAACTTACTCACTCAGTGATTATATCAATAAAAATCATCAAATTTAATATATTAATTGCAAATTCAAAGTGATATCATAACTTTTAATAATGATTTACCTAATATTATATTTAAAATTTTATTTAAAATAATCAAATTGTATTTTTTTGAAGAGTTTTTCCAAATGACTTTTGTCCTTACGTATGAATATCGATTCGATCACGTACCTCACAGGAACAACAGGGTTTTTGTTACATGTTGTATAGTAATTCATTGTTCTCATACAATCCCCTAACACAAGACTACTACTACACTTACTTGTACTATAGTTTGGAAATGGCAGGGGACACACACATTATAAGCCACTTTGGTGGGCTATATTTCGCAGATGGTACACCTGATAAAAAAGTGATGTATGAAACATTACCTTTATTTTAGTAGACCTATTCAATGATACCCCACAAAATTTGCAGCGAAAAAAAAATGTTCATCCCCATTTCACATATATGGGCGCCACCCCTAAAATACGTTATCAAGATTTTTTTATTCTTTTAAAATTGAGATCTATATCTAAACCGTTTTTTAACAAAATTTCATTTACTTATGTTTATAACTGTAGAAGTTATTAAGCTGTAAAGGATTAGGAAAGACGGACAGACGGACGGACATGACGAAACTATAAGGGTTCCTTGTAGGACTACGGAACCCTAAAAAAGGATTTTCGATAAATTATGTATTCAGCGAGTAATAATATTTTTACTGATGGAGGCGCCACTTGCTGCTACATATTTCCCTTAACATCAGGTGAGTCTTTAGCTCGCCATACCCCTTCCTATATACCAGAAATTATTTTGGTGCTACAGCATCAGTACCTACTGGCACTGAGGCATAATACTTCAATAATACTTCAGTGGCTGTAGGTCAGTGCTTTAGCCACTAAGCTACCGCAACACTGATCGTGGTATCGAAATTAACCTCCACTTTTGGTAGGTACGTCTTTGGGTGACGTCAGCGATATCTTATTAAGAAACAGTGTTTCATTTACTTTAACTAAAAGGCAAATATTCTATTAGATTCTTACACATATTTAGGGCTCGTTTATGGACACGCGGCCCGTCGGACGTTTCGCGTAAAATTCAAACGTATGGCCATGTATGAGAGCGTTCACGGAGAAGCGATTAGTTATATTCGGTGGAGTCTGCGACTATCATTTCAGCCAAAAGATGTCCACTGATGGACATAGGCCTCCCCCAGAAAGGGGGGATATGCCATGATCGCCACGCTTGGCAGGCGGGTTGGCGATCGCAGTTGGTTGGTTAAATACTCAGAGAACGCTGCTGCCCAAGAAGTTCAATATATTTTCGATCTCATAAGTTTGAAGACCCTTCCCTATCCTTCCATGAAATTAATATGCACTTTTTACAACGTACAATGGGAATGATTCTGGATTCTGGAATTCTGTCCAAAGCTAAATTATCTAAATTAATCTTAATTTCAAAGCAATAAGTACTATTTGAAGCAAACTGAAAACCATGCCAAGCGAGATGTCTATAGTTTTTCCATTTAATTATCCCATCCTGCATTACATAATAATATTAATTCCGTGGCCCTCTCAAAAATAAATTGATGCATTGTCTGTGCCCATCATTATTGACAATGACATAATCAATCAATATAATGACAGCAACAAAGTCTTCAGATGAATTTTTACATAAGTTTTTTATTATTTAACCTAGCTATGAGTGTGTTTAGTAAAAATATAATCACAAAATCTGGTCTGGGCATGCCCATTCCTTGCTCGGTTGGGCTGAAGTTTTTCGCAGAAATCAACAACACCAGCGGAGAAGATTGCGTTGTGGAAGTACATCCTGATGAGTGTTGTTTAGATTCAAATGATTCAAAGTGTAATGTTTTAGAAGTTATTGGAAGCGCCGCTGAAGTTATTCCCGAAGGTATGGTTGGTTTATAAACAGAGGGCCTACTCGCGTTTGACGAACGACAAACGAAGTACGAAGTTTCGTTCCGACTGATACCTACACAACAAAGATAGGCACATATAAAACTTTTTAACAAAAAAATTAACCGACGAAAGCAGAAACTGAAAAGCGAAAAATAACTAATTATGAGTCGGCGCCAAACGAACTTTTAACAAGCAAAGTGCGTGTAAGTTGAAAGTGGCCGAGCGGAGAACGCATTTTTGGAAAGTTATTGTTTATCGTTGAAAATTTCACGTTGTATTTGATGTGACGTTGTTTTTATTATTTATTTAAAGTAATTTAATGATCTTCGTTGATTGGTTGTTTGGCGCCGACTCATAATTAGTTATTTTTCGCTTTTCAGCTTTTGCTTTCGTCGTTTCAATTTTTTGTTAAAAAGTTTTATTTTTAATTTTTTTGTGGTTAAAATCTAACTCCAGGTCTCCATTATGTCGTAGTGTCTAGAACTATATTTATGTGTGTCAAGTTTCAACAGAATCGGTCAACAAGTAAGAATTCAGTGGGTGAATAAACACTCATCCCCTGTTTTACTACCCTTAGGGGTGGATTTTGATTTTGAAATTTAAATGGGACCAACTTCGAGATATACCCTATCTATAAAAAAAAGAATCATCAAAATCGGACCACTCTGTAAAACGTTATGCGTGGTCATACATTAAAAAAAAAAAAAAAAAAAATATATATACGCGTCGAATTGAGAACCTCCTCCTTTTTTTCGTCGGTTAAAAATAGGCACAATAAAGGTAGACTATTGTTCATTGTCGTATGAAATTGATCAGAGAACAGAGAAACAAACGTCAAAACACGATCATCGCATACGATATGGGAACAATGGTTGACCGGAGTAGCAAATTGTGCGATGAACGATACGATTAATCGAATATCGTCAAACGCGAGTAGACTCCCTGGTCCCATTAAAATACAGGGACGATCTTTGAGGCCCGTTACGCCCGTATTACAGAAAGTTCCTCAAGCGTTGATCACTGTTTAAAACTTTTGAGTTGGGATTTAATTTTAGAACATGCCTCAAGCAGAGATTTATTGATCACAGTTCAGCTGAGTTTAGCTTTATTTTATACTGGCACACTGTTTCGGTATTTGAGCAGAGATTTGATCTTTAATCACTCCAGTGTGGTCCAGACTACGCTTTTGTAGAGATTTATATTCTATTTCAGGTCAAATTCGTGTGTTATGTTGTTGAATTATTACCGTATTGGAATTAGATCGATACTCAAGTAAAGATTCTATCCTTAAGTAGTGATCAGGTGATTGAAGTTTAAACTGTACTTGAGGAACCTTCTGTAATACGGGCCTAAAACAACGTTCCCGTAGTCTAACCAAAGATATACAAGGTTACTTTTTGTTTACGAAATTTGAGAAACTAGTTTGTTTAGAAACACGACGAGAATTGATAGATTTTCAATAACATGCTTATAGAGCCACTGTAAGTTCCCTAGTTGGTAGCGGAAAAAGTGAAGAATGTCATTCAGGGTCTACCTGGTTTACGGAAACTAATCGAGCCGAACTTCCTGGGCCTTAAGGACCTATTTCACGATCCGCTGATGTACTGAATTTAACCATAATAACCACGTGGATATTTAAAAAAAACAATATAACAGGGGTATAAAAACTATCCCAATCACAGAAATCTAAATAAAGGTAATAGAAGTGGCAAAGGCCGTGAACTCGTCGCCGCGTACAGGTGTCGTTTAGGGCCCAGTGCGCGAACCGTTTGCTTGATCATCAGTGCTGTTTGGACGCAGAGTCACTAAATTGTATTTTGCAGCATATCTAGCACCGGATTTATTTTAGGTTTTATCTATTTTGCATTAAATTCTGGAAACAAGGTGGGCGTGATTACCTATTATTACCTTATTATTTATATTTCTATGGACCCCATATATACATTCATAGATGACAGTTTCTCAGTAATAAAACAAGAAAACTTCTGGGAGAAATGTGCCACAGTAGTTTGCAATTGTAAGATATGTCTAAAACAAATTGTAGCGGCCGCGCTTGCTTCGCATTTTAGGTTATTTTAAGCTGATATCGGACAGATTTTAGGACATTTTCCGAAAAAAACTTGCAGGTGAAAACGGTGCCTTAGGAATGGCAGCAGCCTTCTCCCTGCATTTTTTTCTCTTCTACAAAGGTATCCGTATTCACAATTTTTTTTACAAAATTGTTAGTATAAATCCTTTGTGGGAGACATTTAAACAAACAAAGTTTTGTGTGTGGATTGTTATTACCAACACGCACACACCCCTACACGTACCAACTCACCCCCATGGGTTATTGCGTGTTAGTAATAACAGCATAGTTACTGTAATCATCAATGCAACTATCGCAAAACATGTACCGGTGTGTGACGGTGGTACAATCGACGGAATGACAGTGGTAACACTTGAATTAGAAAACCACCCTTATTGCTTAAGAAATAAAGGCGCTGTCAATGTCAAGCTGATACCACTGATCTGTGGTCGACCGTACTAGGCAGAAAGTAGTATCTCTAAAATTATGCTCTTCGTACTGACTATATTCTATCTTCAGTTACATCTGAACTAAGTGGTCTTCCTAAAAAACTAGTCAAAGAATAGATTATAAATAACTCATTTCTGCATTTTATATTATTTCTAGGTACAAGCAAGACCCTAGAATTGATAGCTCCGTTACTAGACCCTTATGATCGGCGAGGATTCTGCACTATCTACGTAGACTTTAAATCTAAATCCAGACCGAAAAACTTCATAAGAGATACAATTAAAATAAAATTTGACACCACTTTACACAAATCAAATCTTCCTGATGAAGCAAAACTATGCAAACACATAGATGAAGATCCAATGAATGAATGTAAGCCAGTCAATTGTGACACTTATTACAATGGCAAGAAATCTTATTTTAATGTGTTAAAAAAACGATGCGTAGAAGTCCCAACTTGTTTGGAAAGAAATTCAAAGTCAGAAATTCCTAGATCTGCGTACAATCCAATCTCAAACAAATGCGTTAGTAAGCCAGCTATAAGCAAAGATGACATTGATTTTATTAAAGCATTAACAGGAGGCAAAGATAGGAAAGCGAAAGACATACTGATCATCAAAATGATGGAAAATAAAAACTTCACTCCAGCAAATGAATTTGACGATTACGAATTTAATACTATATCTAGAATAAAAGGGGTCACATTTACGACGGTACCACCAATAACTACTAAGACGACCAAGAAACCAAAACCAACACAAGAGGAATTAAGGATAAATTGCTTCTTAACGTATCTGTCATCTAACAAATACACGTTGATGGTCCTATCTGGTGTTATTTTATTGCAATGTTTTTTAATATGCACGATGGTCTATTGCTTGACAAAGAATTGCAGTTGTTGCAGAAAAAAGAAAGTTATAAAAAAGTTTTTCAATTACAGACAAGACGCTTCTGTCACTACCCCTCTAATTTGTACTAGTAATATCGATACTGAGACTACCGACTACCAATACCTGAGTGAGTCTTCAAACTACATAGACAAGAAAATCAAATGCTACAAAGCGTGCCAAAAAGAAAGAAAAAACAATATAAAACTAAGTATGTCGGATGATATATTATCTAAATGTTTAACAAGAAGAGACTGGCACAGACTACCTCGATCTGAAACAATACCTGAAGCAAGAAATGATGAAGAAGGAAAAGCAAATGACAAAAAAGACATAAATCTTGAGCACAAAAAAACAACAGATAACAAAGTTAATTTCCAAGAAGAAGTTCGAGACAAAAAGACTAAAACTATTAAGAGTATCGTTAAGAAAATCGATAGCAAACACAACGCGGAAAACTTGAGTGATTCGTCTGAGAAGGTTATAAGATGCCACAGTTATAGTTACGAAAACAATTCAAATATAACTGGCTTTAAAAAAAGTACACATAGCAAAAACTTTGGTTTGTATAAACAAGAAAAAAAGACTGATTCTATTGAGCAAGGCGCTCAAGCTTATTTCTCAAATGACTCCATAGATGATTTTTTATCCGAAAGGGGAGTTATATTCATCGGCGACAATGCTTCAAAATACTCATTTACCAGTATCTCTAGTGCGGCCAAGAGTTCTGTTTCATCTCAATCAAGTAAAACGTCAAAGAATAATGTGGTGAAGAATGTAATTTCTTTGCTATCGAGGAAAGTCAAGGGACCATCGTCAGATCCAGGTTTGAAGAAGTCAAAACCTGAGTTAGATTTAGAATTACTGCACATTTCCCGAGCGTCTGTGTGTTCATCGAGTAATGACACAGATCTCTGCAAAGACTTGAAAAGAATCAAAGACTCCACTAGTTCTCTTTAGGATATTTTTGTAGAATAAAATTGTTCTATAAAATGCTTTTTAATTTTATTCTGTGCCTTTAACTAAGGAGAAATGATTGTAGTGCCATATTATTATTATTACAAGCCTGAAGTATCCCACTACAAAGCAAAAGGCTCCCTACTCTCCTTCCACTTCTCCCTGTCTCCTTGCTAAAAGAGTCCAGTCTTTTTGGAAGAAGTCTAAGTGGCATGAGCTGGACTCGCCAGCTCATGCCACTTAAATTTAATACCAGCCTCTGTGATGAGAACCTGGTGATTTGAGAGTCTGGTGAGTCGAGAAAATGGCAAGTTTGAGAAACTGGTGAACTGCTCATAAGCCTTTTTAACCCTGTGTTATATAACGTGTATATCTATTTGAGACATCGTAGCTCCCAATAGGATGAACCGATTTTGTTTTAGCTTTTTTAGTTTGAAAGGTGACTTGATCGATACTGTTCTTAGCTATGATTCAAGAAAATCTGTTCAACCGTTTGAAGATCATCAGCTCTTTACTAGTTGATGAAGGAATGTGAGCAAATTCCATAGGTCTGATCGATTCAAAATTTGGTATTCTGTCACTTCAATGATATTGCAAGAACATGTTAACCTTGACCTGGTATTGCAGCATCACTTGGAATCTGCAGGATACTGAACTCCTCACCAACTTACAGCAGAGGTATCGTGTTCGCGCTCATTGCAATGGTTTTAATGATGGGTTATAGATAGATGATGATTAGGGTCTGATGATGGAGCAGGAAAGAGTATTGAGGATAAATTGGTGAGGGATTCTAAGCTACTTCCAATCGTTCAATCTGTATGAAATTTTGGTATACGATGTAGTACCGTTTGTGGCAAATTAGAGTATGAATGTGTAAAGTGAACGAAATAATGAATTAGTGAATTGTTTATGACTGCGGTTTTTAAATTTTAGTTTTAGACTGTTGAGTTTAGGTTTTCTCACGATTTTAATTTCACCGTAAGTCAGTAGATACCTAATTATTTTATTATTTTTAACGCATTTATGCATGCAAAGCGAAATTAAGGATTTAAATTGTGGAAAGAAAAAAACAAAAAAAAAACAAAATGTTAAGGAACATTGTTTCTTAATAAAATGTCGCTGACGTCACCCAAATACGTACTAAGTGGAAGTTAAATTCGATACCACGAGCAGTGTTCACGGTAGCTTAGTGGCTAAAGCACTGGCGTACTGAGCCAGGAGTCGCCAGTTCAAATCCTGCCTGTGAGCAATTTTTCTTTCCACAATTTAAATCAGTAGATACCTAGTACGTCAGAGATTATCAATAGGTCTGTTTAGTCCGTAATATGACATCAAAAGTCATATTAATCCAGGCTGTGAATGTGAACACGTCAGTTATACAAAGTCTTTGATGTGAACCCGCAACATGACGTTTTAGAAGGGACGCTAACTTCTGAGCCACAAACGTATATAATATTCATTTTAAAGAACTTACTTGAAAATAAGAATAAATATTTGTTCAACATAAAAAAATTATTCCCTCAAATTAAATGAGTTTTTGGGAAGAATGTTGCTACGCCTTTACGACTCCTATAATTGACGAATACAATAAAATTACAATTGGGAATATGTGCCCCATACTCTTGAAAATAATTCCGGTTCCAATCCAATACTAATGTCAGTAATTTGACTTAAAAAATGTTTAGTTTTTCACTGTTTTAAAACGAAAGCAACTTAATATTGTATTGTCATCCAGTCCAGCTATGTTTAAAGTTTCAAGTCTCTAGCTGATCGAGAAGTTAAATAAAATAAATTGCAAAATTTGTACCGAATAGACAGACAAGACTAAAAGCGAGTTAATGAAAACAAGGGAATAAAAAGTGACAAGAATAAATAGGTATTCTTGATAAAAAAATTACACAATATAGATAGATAGATAGAATATTCTTTATTGTACACCATTAACATATACAATTTTAATTCTGATTAATTCATTGATTCATCGCCAACCCGCCTGCCAAGCGTGGCGATTATGGAATATCCCCCCAAACTGCTTGGGGAGCCTATGTCCAGGAGTGGACGTGTTTCAGCTGAAATGATGAATTGATGAATTAATTCTAAAAACACTTTTTAAACCAATTGAGGCTAATTTTGCATAAAATTTAAAAGTACTGATTGACATAGTCCAATGCAGAACGATCGCAACTATTTTCGAGAGTAGTACAAAGGAATCTGTGCTTAGCATCGAAATAGTAGAAAAGGAGAAAATTTAGCTTTTTCAAATATGCGGTATTTACAAATGGTTATTCCCGTTGGTCAAGCTCTGTTACGCTGAATTGCACTAGCACTGACCATATTTTAATATAATAATAAAATTATGAATATCTCTCTATTAAAATGCTTTCATACAATGCAGCATTCCGATCTGACTTTGAATCCGGCCCGCACTTCTTGACTTTTTAAATTCATGACCGGATCAGACAGAATTTAATCATAATAACTTGGTTTAACAGTGAAGGAAAACATCGTGAGGAAACCTGCACACCTGAGATTGCTCCATACAGTTCTCAATAGTGTGTGGAGTCTGACAATATGCAGTGGGCCAGAAAGGGGCTGGTTGTTATAATCATTAAAATGTTTTCCGTGGTATTATTATCAGAACGATCCTTGCAACTGCTCAGCCTATCGCAGTTCACTGCTGTACATAAGCCTCTCCCAAGTTGCGCCATAATACTTGGTCCTCTGCCCTTCGCATCCAGTCCCCCCTAGCCACCTTTTCAAGTCGTCGGTCAACCTGGCGAAGGGGCGACTTACACTGCGCTTGCCGATTCGCGGTCTCCACTCAAGGACTCGTCTGCTCCAGCGGCCATCGGTCCTTCAACAGACATGGCCAGCCCACTGCTCCTTCAGCTTACTGATCCTACAAGCTATGTCAGTCACTCCGGTTCTTCTCCGGATAATCTCGTCACGGATTTTATCCTTCAAAGAAACTGTAAGCATAGCTCGCTCCATAGCTTGCTGTGCGACTTTGAATTTGTGGACTAGCCCAAATCTCAGTGTTCACGTCTCGGCACCGTAAGTCATGACAGGCAGAACACACTGATTGAAGAGCTTCGTCTTTAAACTTGGCGGTATCATAGGCAATGAGAAGTCTTCTTCTATCGTGTCGACATGAGCTACATAATGATAATTGCTCATGCCGTGGGGAAAAGATTAGCCAGTCAGCAGGTTGGTAGCGGGGCTGACTGCCCAGGGTGCACCGGACGATCAATTAAATAGCGTCACTCGTGGAGGCTCTTTTAATGCACCCCAAATGAGAAGTAAAATAATTAAAATAGATATCATAAATGTAATCATTTATTTGTTACAAAAATCTTTGTTTTTCACAATACCTGGAAATAAAATCAAAAATTTGAGAAATAAGTTCAATTATTTCCAGTTATTACGAATAATTGTGAATTTTGCTGCACGGTTCCAGTAAGTTGGTCCTATGGAGAAGAACCGGCAAGAAACTCCATGGATACTCTTTTAAACACAATATTAAAATTAATACATTTATAAAATACATAGGTAACCCTAAATTCGTGATGTTATTGTTGTTTAAGTAACTTTAATAACAACTGATTTGCGGTGTGGCTGTCGCTCCGTGTATCATACCGCGCAAAGAGCTTTAGAGTAAAAATATTATCAAGTCTTTGATACCACGTATATTCAGCCGCATCTGGTTAGACTGGAAGCTGGCCCCAACATAATTGAAAAAAAACTAAGAGAAAGATGTAACTAAAATCATAAAAATATTGCTTAGTATAACGTGACCATATTTCGGAACGCACCCCATCGCTCCCACCAAACTTCGCGTCCCTCGCCGTAATGTCTTCCGCGTCGGTTCCACCAATCAGAGGGCCGAAGATCATTCTAGAACGCGTGTAACGGCGGAAACCGGCCCCCCGCCGCTCTCGCCGACACGCGTCTCAGTCAGACTCCTGCGCGCTACCGCGAATCACGCATCGGTCAATCTGTCAATGTATATATTATCGTACCGTAGTTTTAGTTCACCAGTGTCCAGTGTGATTATAATAATAACCTGCCATTGTGATACTCGAATACAAGACTTTGTATTGTGAACTCTCTACGTTTTATTGACCCACCTACGAACACAGACCTTCGCCAAGAACCCCACTCACAAATTGTTATACTGGCTGCCCAACGAGTGGGCGAAGTGCTAACTGTGTTCCGTGTGTATTGGTGTGATTCTTGTGTAAAATGCCACGTTCTACAACGCGTAGTCAACAACGTCATCAGACGGATCCCTTCGACGTCGGTTCAGAGCAAGATGAAGAGATTGCAACGCCAGAGCCAGCGGAGCCCCGCGCGCCCGCGGCCGAAGCGCCGACGCCCATCACAGCGAGCGACCTCGCCTCAATAATGGCGTCTCTACAGCAAGCCCAAGCCGAGAACTTCGAGCGGCTACTCACAAGAGTCATCGAAGCGCGGCCGCCATCTTGTTCGCCTGCGCTGGCTCCAGCCGCGCCAGCCACACCCACGCCGTCGACCGCTCAACCTGCATCTGGAAACTTCGCCACCTGCAAGGCTCGTTTCAGCGGAGCGACAACGGAATCCCTCGACGGTTTCGTCGATGCTATTGAAGCATTCAAGGACTGCGCGAACGTCAACGAAGCCAACGCCTTACGTGGGCTATCAATGCTACTTACGCATGACGCGGCCACATGGTGGCAGGGAGTCAAGGCCACCGTCAGTACCTGGGACAGCGCTGTCCAATATTTACGCAGTGCCTTCGGAGACAGCCGTCCTCCTCATCGTATTTACGTAGAGCTGTTTTCCAAACCACAGCAACCTCAAGAAAGTACGGAGTTGTTCGTGGCCAAAGCACGGGCCCAGCTAGCGCGTCTACCAAACGGTGACCTCATTGAAAAAGTCCAGTTAGACATGATATACGGACTACTCAATCATAAAATGCGAAAAAGGTTACGAAGAGAGGAATTCTCCGACTTCAATAGTCTCCTCCTAAAAGCTCGGAGTATCGAGGAATCCACAAAGGAATCTCAGACGCGCGCCGACACTTCAAAGCGTGCCGACACTTCAAAGGGTGCTGCCGACGCGCGCGCCACTGCTCCCCGCGCACGGTTCAAATCGCCTCCACCGGCAACGTCGCGGTCAGAAACGCAGCGAGAACCGAGTTCTCGTCAACCTACATCAACGGAGCCTGCCTCGCGTCAAGACACGCCGAGCGTCGCCTCCAACATCACTCCAGTCGCCGAGAAACGACGATATTGCGTTTATTGTAAATATTACGGACATACACGTGATCAGTGTCGAAAATTAATACAAACCGTGAATGACTCTCGTAATAGTAACGTAAATAATAACAATAGTAATAAGATATCGTGTTACGGTTGCGGCGAGAGCGGAGTGATGCGTTCTAATTGCTCTAAGTGCAATTCAAATTTTAGCGCGATCGATTTTATGCCTAATACATCGCGATCGCGAAGGTCGATGACCCCGGGTGCATCATCGTACGGTAAGCCGTCCACCCAGGTGAGTAATAGTAACATCAATGTTTCTTCTCCTATGGTCTGTACTGGGGCTGTACCTGACTCGTGTTCTCCTACTTGTAGTGTTTATTCTGAGAGCTCTAATTGTGTATATGTGGATACAACGCTGACCACTACAGAACCGGGTTCTATTTCGCTTAATAATGCATGTACACCCCCCGTAAATAATTTTGTCTCTAACCATAACGTTAATGTACATAAACGTCATAATAAACAAAAAGGTTCAAGTTTTGCTTGTCGTGTAGATGATACGTATTTGTTTACATCTTTATCTCCACCTGTTATGCAGGGGGAGCCCCATAAGCGCACTTATGTACCTAGTGAATTTGAATCAGTGCTTCCTAGGGAATCGGTTGATAACCAGTGCGTCATTAATAGTAATTTATCACATAATGAATGTGATCGTGATTTGTTATATTCTAGATCGAATCGTAAACATCATAATGGTAATAATTCTAATAATAATATTCGCTCTTATCAGTGTCCGTCACGTAGTAGGGTGACCATGAATTTTTCGGGACACAACCCGGAAACTAGTCTACCTAGTAGGGTGACTATGAATTCTCCAGGACAAACTCCGGAAAGTAGTATACCGAGTAGGGTGATCTCAAAATCCGAGAATGAGAGGTTTATAACTTGTTCATCATTAAGTTCTCTGCCTAACGGCATACCGCGACGACCTATTTTAGGTATTGAGATTTTAGGAATTCATGGAACGGGTTTAATCGACACCGCGGCCAAGGGAACTGTCGCCGGATCCTCACTCTACGCGTTACTGAAACAGCATAATCAAGTCTTCACGTCTAGCTCTATGCGTGTCAAGCTCGCCGATGGTTCAGCACCAATGCGCCAAATGCTGTCAACTACACTGGAAGTCAATATAAAAGGTAAGAGCGTCAATATAGAATTTTTCGTGTTTCCGGATGCTACTCATAATGATACTTTGTTGGGTATAGATTTTTTAACAGCAGCTGGGTTGGATATTAATTTTGCTACTTCCACATGGCACTTCCATGATTCTAAAGAAGTGTACCCATTGGGGTATGAGTACCCCATTAACCTCGCAACTTGTTCTTCCGCGGAAATTTTAAGAGAAGACGAGGGTACGATGCTGAGCCCTCTCGAACGTAATAGTCCAGCTTCTCTCTTCCAACGCAACGAGGATGTCTTCGGACCAGGGGGAGTGCTAACACAGTATTCTGTACCGCCTACTGATATTAGAGATCATCCACCCATATCAGTCCCGAGTTTTCCGTATTTTCTCTCACCTGTATAAAATCAGTTAAAATTGTTTTTACAGTCACTCATTCATTCTTTATTAAAGTGACTCTTAACCCTCAAAACGCCTGATAGGTGTCTCATTTAAATATAATATCGCAGACTTTCGTAAATTCTCTTAAAGTCTGTTCTGTGGCTAACGCCTTACGCCGTCTTCAGTGCGACAATGCCAACATAGAAAGTTGTGATGTCTGTAGTGTCATCGTCGACTTACCATGTAAGTCCAGCTGACCTTCGTAAGGAGCAGCTTGACGATCCCGAGGTTGCTAAGAAAATCCACAGCCTTGAAGACACCGGACCAGTCGACACTCAATGGTAAGGTAAGACAGATTGATGTTTCATAATGAACCAAGGTGTTCCCTGCCATTACCTTCCAGATTCGGACAGCGAACGGCCACAGCTCCACATACCGCTTACAATGCGTGAAAAGTTCCTTTCTCGATCACCCCATATCTCCGTCGATTTTTAGACAATTGCGATATCATTAGAGATAGGGCTGAACGTCATCAGGACGATAGGAAGTGATGTGCTGATAAAACCCGACAGACTGTAAACTACCAAGTAGGTGACTTTTTCTGTGCACTAATTCAAAGGTAAAACCCGCAAACTCATGCGTGATGGACACTATTGTGTAAGCGAAATAGTTAGTTCTCCTACCTATGAAGTCACTGATTTAAATTCAAAAGAATTTTGGTAAGTTTCTTACTTCTGTTTAAAGTCGTATAGGTCTAGTCAGGTCTCAGCTCCAGTACGGCCTCGGAACCCTCGTGAACGGCCCCGTAATTTTGTGTTTGCCGAGCCACCACCGGGACGATTTTGTGACTCGGAGGGGGAGGATATAACGTGACCATATTTCGGAACGCACCCCATCGCTCCCACCAAACTTCGCGTCCCTCGCCGTAATGTCTTCCGCGTCGGTTCCACCAATCAGAGGGCCGAAGATCATTCTAGAACGCGTGTAACGGCGGAAACCGGCCCCCCGCCGCTCTCGCCGACACGCGTCTCAGTCAGACTCCTGCGCGCTACCGCGAATCACGCATCGGTCAATCTGTCAATGTATATATTATCGTACCGTAGTTTTAGTTCACCAGTGTCCAGTGTGATTATAATAATAACCTGCCATTGTGATACTCGAATACAAGACTTTGTATTGTGAACTCTCTACGTTTTATTGACCCACCTACGAACACAGACCTTCGCCAAGAACCCCACTCACAAATTGTTATATTAGTCATTATAAATGTCATACCTATTTCTCCTCGCTTTTTCTCAAAAGTTATTGACGGCTTCCAGTCTAACCACGTCAGTATACAAAGTCTTTGGTTGGTCTAACCAGATGCGCTTGAACTTCAGTTTTACACGGAGCGACTGCCGTCAGACACCCGCAGCCCAGTTGTTATTAAAGTTACATAAACAACAATAATACTGTTGCTTATAAACGGAAAAACATTACATTACACGAAACACGAAGATTTTTTTCATTATTTATGAACGGATATTTAAACCATTTATTTTGCCACACATACACAAAATGTACATATTACATGCAAAGGTAACAGGACAAATGAATGAGAACACAACATGTATACAACATAATATGTGTGGCAAGGGATCCAGCTCAGTATTTGCTGTGCATGTAGGTATGCACAGCACTGATTTTCAGCTGGAAAAAGCTGATTATAAGTAATCATCAGTTTAATTTTAATTTAACAAAAAAAAAAAAAAAAAATATTTTTGACATTAATTAACATGTATCGACAATCTAGGAACAAGAAGTTCTTGTTCCTCATTGTTCTTAGATTGCACAGACCTACCTAGATTGACATTATAAAAAACATGAAAATTATGAATAGCAATGACTTGCACGCGCAGTGTCATGCTATTAAAATATTATCAGGCGCGAACAATAGTAATAGGATAGACTATTTTCTTGCTCGCGCTGTCATCGTATATTTGAATAGTTACTTTATTTGAAATAATTTTCACCCGAACAGCAAAGTTAGTGGCACTCTAATGTAATGTTTTTCCGTGAAAAATGTGGAGAGTGTTTTCAGCACAGCTTCTCTCTTTTCTCTGTGACCGCTTCCGTGGTGAAGCAGCTTATGCAGTCACACGGCGGACATATTGTAGACGTCGAGTCTGTCGTCGACGTCCGTCGGCCAGTTCCCGTCTAAAATAAAATTTCAAGTTAAAACCAAAAAGATCAAACCCTTATTGATTTTAAGTAGTATCAGGGGTATAAGTTTTATGGTGTCGATAAAGGATTTATATACCTTTTTTTACTGAGATGCGCAGATAATTTTCATTATGATTTCGTGGTTGACGTTCATGATAAAAAAAAAACGAAATGTGTGCTGGGACACATAGTACAAGTGAAACTTCAACGGACAAGTGGAAAAACGAATGGCAACGGACAAGTGGCAAAACGAATCGCAACAAAATTTTAACTTGAAGTTTTACGGGCAGGTTTTCAAATTGGATAAGTACGTACCTACATTAACAATCCGCCCGTAAAACTTCAAGTTAAGTTAGGTACCTAAGTACTGCAAATTATGATTTGGTTTGATTAGGTAGGTACATTTTAATTATTGCATTTTTTATTTAAAATATCTTATTTTATCAAACAAAACACTTGTTATTAATTTATGTTATTAATTATTATTAATTCAAATACAATACTGACAAATTCACGTAGTGTTCAAAGTCTCAAACTACGTTTGAGCATTTAACAGACAAAAATTCTAACATAAAAACATAGATGTCGCTAGTACATATGCTACCGAGGCTAATGATCTGACTAACAAGGTATAAAAACTCATGCGCTGCTGTTGTCTAAAAAATGTAATAGATGGCGTAAATTTAGAATTCTAATTAGTCGACAATTATTTATCAAAAATTAAGTTTTCCTGTTTATTTAGTTTAGTTTTTTGTATGTTTAATTTGCCTGTTTATTAGTTAAATTTAACAAATCCTTTGTATAATTAAGTTGGAAAACGTAATTTGGTAAATAACACCAACATTTAAACTTATCTATTGCTTTTTCTAGTTATACTTATATTTTTAACGCATTTACGCAATTGAAGTGATATCTAAAGATATAAATTGTAAAAAGATAAGTTCTGATGTCACCAAAAGACGTAAGTGTAAGTTAAATTCGATACCCAAATTATCGGTCACGATAGCATATCGTTGACAGTTATGAAATCTGACTTATGAATCGGCAGCTCCAACTGAATAGCCTGAATAAAAAAGTCATAATTCTAGGAATTGGCTCTCGACTATTTTCTCCTCCGAAACTGGACCAATTTAAAAGATATTTCATAAATTGAATAACATAACATAACATCACGCCTGTATTTCCCCGAAGGGGTAGGCAGAGGTGTAAGAGTACACCCACATTTCACCAGTTATGTTATAGTCCCATGTAATAGGGGAAGGGGGAGGGCTATTGCTTAAACTGAATAAGAATAAGAATAATTTTATTGTATAAAGGTTACAAAAACATGGGTTGAGGTCCTAGACCTACACTAGGATTCCCTGTGTCGTGTGATCTAGGCTCTTTCATTCCGTTTACAAAACTATCAATCATTTGCCATCATGTAGGTACTTAATAAAAATACGGTACATTTCGATTTCTTAATCTAAGATGGAATATAAAATAAACAAAGTAAATTAAGGTAAATAAATAAATAAATAAAACGTTTATTGCATAAAACATAGGCACAAGAAATTGAACTCTTGACTTCCAAACTAAGTAGAACTTGTATTATGGAAGTCAAGGCGCTCTCTATCAGAAGTAATTATTACAATAACGCGAGGAAAAGATGCATGCAGAAGGAAAAATAATAATAATTAATTTTAGGTTTTACAAAAACAAATAGAAACAGAAATTTTATGATACGTAACTAAAGCTGTGGTGGGTGTGGTGTGATGACGTGTGTGATAAGGTGTGTAGTGTGTGACGGTTTATATAGGGTGTGAGTGTGTATGTGATGTGGAGTGTGGGCGTTTTGGGTGGTGTCTGTAACAATGGAATGTGTTCGATGTGAGATTATGACGGAGGTTTTAGTAGTGCCTCAATTTCTTCATAATTTAAGCTCATCAACCATTCAGTCATAGTAGACTTCACTTTATATTTAGGCAGGTGATAGATTTGAAGTTTTTTATTAGATTGGTTGTACAAGTAGTTAGATATGACATTAAAATGCCTCTGGGCTAATGAGGTTTTGTGTATGTGAGAATGGAGAATGCTTTTTACACGACGTTGGCTGTTGGTGACTTCGAAGGTTTTGGATGAGTGTTTACGCAATACTGTAAGTAAGATGAAAAGTTTCCTGACGGTTAGAAGCTCACAGTCCTCATAAAGCGTAGTCGTGGGATATCGTATTGGCTTTAAGGTGATAACTTTTAATACAGCTCTTTGAGCTCTCTCTAGCCTAATCATTAGAGTTTTACAGCAGCCACCCCATGTACCCCAAGGTATGAATATATAAATGATATGTGTGGGGGTGTGTGTTTGTGTGAGTGTTGTAAGGTGTATGTTTGCGTATTGAGGGTTTGTGTGTGTAGAGTGGGTGTGTGTTAGTGAATAGATATTTTTGACACTGAGCATAAGTGTACTGACAGTAGTGACAGTGCGTTCATGTGCGTATGCTTGTGTATCTTTCACTCCATTATTGAATAAGAAGAATAATTATGTACTGTGTCGCTAAGTTTTTTTATTTTTTTATTTTATTAATAGTTGTCAAATTTATACACAAGGCCTCTGTAGACAGCGGTCTAAATAGTCAATTTTGAGTTTTTTAGGGCTTCTAGGAATAATTTATCAACAAAAAAACAGAAAACGATTTGATATTAAAATTTAATTTACTGTAAAAAATCATTGCTCTAGGGTTATAAACCTGAAAGAAAACAGTCGAGAGCGTTTGTATGGAGAAAAGACCACCCGTATTTCCCCTTAAAGAGTATTTGTGCCAAATGGGAATAGAATAGAACTTTTATTCGCAGGTACAGTTGTTTTACAAGGTCTTAAAATATTGATATACAAGTGTCGATAGAATCATGTTCCACCTTATAAAAAGGCAGGCAAATATTTTATTACAATGCATGCAAATCCTTATTACTAATAATATTGACATATCATGTCACATTTTCATTACCAAAAGAAAGAGCCAAAGAAGATTTTTCATAGATTCTTTAAACCCCCTTTATACCCCAGTTGGGCTAAATTTTCTAAAAATTTAAAAACACTTCATTCATTTTTAGGGTTCCGTAGTCCTACAAGGAACCCTTATAGTTTCGTCATGTCCGTCCGTCTGTCCGTCTGTCCGTCTGTCCGTCTGTCCTAATCCTTTACAGCTTAATAACTTCTACAGTTATAAACATAAGTAAATGAAATTTTGTTAAAAAATAGTATAGATATAGATCTCAATTTTAAAAGAATAAAAAAATCATGATTACGTATTTTAGGGGTGGCGCCCATACATGTGAAATGGGGATGAAAAAATTTTTTTCGCTGCACCCCCTCGTGTGGGGTATCATTGAATAGGTCTACTAAAATGAAGGTAATGTTTCATAAATCACTTTTTTATCAGATGTACCATCTGCGAAATATAGTCTGCCAAAGTGGCTTGCAATGTGTCCCCCCCCCTGCCATTTCTAAACTATGCAACGTAGAAACTTATAATCTTCCACATTGATAGACCTTTGTAAAAACTCTCTTTAAAATTATTTCGAGCATATTGTGATTATAAATTTTTGAGTTATAGAGAGAAAACTGAAAAATACTTAAAACGTCCTAGTTCAAAGGTCATTGACCTAAGAGAAAAATGATCATAGCAAATAATGCTCCTTTAGCTACTTTCTATTTGAAAAAATCACAAAAAGTAACTTTGTGTTATGTTGACGGCACACTTCTTAAATTTGGCGCCATCTAGCGGCGTCAAACAACACTCTCTGGGTCGCCAATGCTGCCCTCAAGTGCTGTCTATTACATTTGGCACTGTATAGCGCCATCTAGCGGCTACTGACATCACTCTCTGAGTCGCCAATGCTGCCGTCTATTGCAAAAACTAAAATAGCCGTGATTAATATTCGATTTGATTTGTTTGTAACACCTACTTAAGGAACCCTATAATACTGAGCATGGCCCGACATGCTCTTGGCCGGTTTTTTTTAAAATAAATAAAGAAATATAAATACATATTTTTGGGACATTTTTACACATCACCATCTAGTCCCAAACTAAGCAGAGCTTGTGCTATAGGTACTAGACAATGGATATAATACTTATATATTTTTTTTTTGTATATACATACTTATAATACATAACTGCCTGTCTCGTTGGTCTAGTAGTTGCAAGCGCGACTGCTGAGCGTGGGGTCCTGGGTTCGATTCCCTGGTCGGGCAAAGTGTTATCGGGTTTTTTCATTAGGAAATTCTCAGTAGCAGCCTGGAGTCTGGATTTGTGCCCGGTCAATGGCAATAGGCTCGCCCCCTATTACATGGGACTATAACATAACTGGCGAAATGTGGGTGTAAAATTACACCTCTGCCTACCCCTTCGGGGAAATACAGGCGTGATGTTATGTTATGTTATAATACATAAGAAACAACCAGACCAACACAAACACTCATGTTCATCACGCAAATATTTGTCCTGTGGGAATCGAACCCACGACCAAAATCTTTCCAAACTGAAAGCCAATCTCTTCTGTTATCGAGAAATTAATCCACAGTAAATTATTTTATAATCATACAACTTATTTGTTGCTAATTAAGTTTGTAAACAGTGATTATTTTCTCTGTGTTTGTTTGTTAAACATGTTACATGTTTACGTCAGGATAAGATAGTATACATATTTATGAGCGTATCTCGCCGTTAAACTTGATAGTTTGGTGAGTTTTCTAGTAATGTAAAACTAAAGAATTTGTACATGTGATTAAATAAAATTAAAATTAAAATGAACTTTTTACGCGGGCAAAGCCACAAGAGCACTAAACTTCTAGTTTCATATAGGTAAGTAGGTACATACACTTCCTCGGTTAATTTTAAAGAATATGTCATATGGCGTAGGAAAGGTGAGGAAACCTGGACTCAGTCTGAAATGCTTTAGTTATTGTTTTTAGGTCTGAAAACATCTTGAAACAAGCAAAACTCGTTCCTTCTCACATTTCGCAGATCCGACAAAAAAGGTTATTTATGGGAGGTTGCAAGGCGACTTATTATGTCAAGTAATAATCACAGAAAAAAATGAACTTTAGTCAGAGCACAAACTTCACTAACTTATATCTCCCTTTATACTATTTCAATGAGAACAAAGGAATGGCGGCGCGGCGCGCGTACATCGCCGACGCTGTGTCGTGGCCTAGCGCGCGCCTCGTTCCCCGCGTCCCGCACTACCCCCTCTGTTCGCCTCGCCCGATCACACTTTTCGTAACGCTCTCGCCAGCTTACTCCCTAAGTCAAGCGTGCGTAAAGAAGTTTTAGTTCAAAAAGCGTCAGTATACCTCATACTGACGCTTTCCTCAGTAACTAAATATATCAAAAATATTTAAGATAAATAAAGATATAGGTACCTTTATATGCTTGAAGTGAAGGTTTCCAATCAACTTGAAGATCGATAATGGTCCTCGAGTCAAACACAGGCACTGAAGTTATAAGAAAAAGTAATGATAAATGAATCAAGGTTGCCTGGTAGGAAATGCCTAAGGTATTAAAAGGCGTTAAATCAAACCTTATACAATATAAAAGAAATCATTGAAAAAGTTGCTTTTATCCTGCTTTTTATATTTCCTCTAAAGGAATGCACTGATTAGTTTTTTTTATTTTTTCTAATTAATTTTTGTAGCTAATCTTGAAACGGAACATTCCATTTTAAAATCATTCGATATCTTGATATCAAAAATTAACTAAAATCAAAGGGGGTCCCCATACAAGAAACCTCGAAAAACATGCATTTTTTTCAAGGTTTTTGTTCCTGCTCTATCTTCAAAACGGTAACACATACCAGCGTCAGGCTTGGTCTGATTATAGTGTATACTATGTAGTTTAGCAACAAACACTAAAAACAAGGCAAACATAGATATTATGTGGTGGTACCTGCGTAAGAAAGAGATGCAAAAATTCACATTTTGCGGACCTTCGTTGATGTCTTTTGATTAACTCATAAAAAAACTCGTAAATTGAATCAGTTTCTATGGGATATCAGTAGGTCTGGTACGAGTTTCACAGTTTGCAAACACGATATCGAGTATCGTTACATTTCATTCATAAATTAGTAGCGCCCCTAGCGGACTCGCAGAGGAACTAAAATCGGCAGTACAAGTCATTGCAATTTTCAGTTTTCGAAAACCTAAACTTTATTTCGAGAAATAGTGTGTGTTTTGGCCAGTTTTGGCAGTATGAGTGCCAACTTTGACAAGTTGACGGCAGAATTATAAAACGAATTCGATGATTCGTTTGGTATTGTTACTCGCAAAATAAATTTCGTGAGAGCTTCATATTTTACGTAGCTTGGTTTTTTTTTTATATACGACGATATTTTACCGGGTGGCCCAGCAGACAGTACCTAAGTACATGCTGCAACTATTCAGATATTTTTTAAACTTTATTTAATAAAATAAATCGAAATATTGATTACATTTTTATTATTTATTCATCGTAATTTTTGATGGGAAATAACCTTGGGTGAATAGAAAAATAAACCTAGCCCTTTATGCTATATTTGCTTCATAAGCTAGGTTTATGTTTTCTATGGATATTTAGATATATTGGGATTATTGTCGCGAATCATATTCCGAGCAATATAAAACTAGAATTTATTATAGCTACAATTGCATTTCGCGCGGTGCTGTGTGGTAATCACCACCTTTATCTATTAATTCGTAGACAGAGAATAGGAAAAAATGATTTCTAATTGATAATTGTAATTGCATTCTCCATATTAACGTATTGATTATTGCGGTCATTAAGATCTATTTTCAACAATAGGTAGTATAGAAATAAGTCTAAAAACCCCATTGATGGGAAAATCAATGGGGATTTCTGGAATAATTCTTTGAGCACGGTATGTTGACGTGGCGTATCATTAATTGGTTCACATCCTTACTATAGTCTCATCGTCATCATCATTTCAGCCGAAAGACTTCCATTGCTCAACATTGGCCTCCCCCATGTAGCTTGGGGGGGATATGCCATAATCGCCACGCTTGGCAGGCGGGTTAGCGAGCGCATTTGGTTAGTTAAATACTCAGAGAACGCTGCTGCCCATCCTCTAGTGAATCCCTTAGTCGCCTTTTACGACACCCATGAGAAGATATAGGGTTTACGTCCGACACCACACGGAATATATAGTCTATGTTAATCCAATTAAATAAAAAGGTAAACAAACCCAGTTTCGGTAAAATTATCACACAATCACTCACATAGTGGAATTAGTAAAACATTCATCCGTATTTTGAAGGTTTCACCTTGATTGATTTAACTCATCATTTTTTCCAACAATATTATCATTTTTAGGGTTCCGAAGTCCTACAAGGAACCCTTATAGTTTCGTCATGTCCGTCCGTCTGTCCGTCTGTCCGTCTGTCCGTCTGTCCGTCTGTCCGTCTGTCCGTCTGTCCGTCTGTCCGTCTGTCCGTCTGTCCGTCTGTCCGTCTGTCCGTCTGTCCGTCTGTCCGTCTGTCCGTCTGTCCGTCTGTCCGTCTGTCCGTCTGTCCGTCTGTCCGTCTGTCCGTCTGTCCGTCTGTCCGTCTGTCCTAATCCTTTACAGCTTAATAACTTCTACAGTTATAAACATAAGTAAATGAAATTTTGTTAAAAAATAGTTTACATATAGGTCTCAATTTGAAAAGAATAAAGAAATAGTTTTTCCGTATTTTAGGGGTGGCGTCCATACATGTGAAATGGGGAAAAAAAATTTTTTTTAGATGTTAATTAGGTAATTTTAATTTCATATTAATCTACAAGCAAAACGTAAAACAGAATATTGTACATGACCACAGATTACAACAAAATTTCGATTAGAAAAATGTCAAACTGCTTTTCTCTTTTTTCTTTGCGCGAGTAAAAGAGATAGAAATATACAATGTGAAGTTCGTTTATGGGAGCCAGGCTGTGCCAGGCTTTTCGAAAAATCGCTTAGACTACAATCGAAAAATTGATCTCGTACTACCGATTTCATCAAAACTATTTCGTGTGCACGTGCTCACGAATTAAGTATTGGTGTATGTGATGTGTCAACTCGTACTAGACACACAGGTCGATGGTTGGTACGTTACCCTAACTGTGTGAGTCCTACTCACACTTTGCCGGTTTTTTTAAGTAAAACATTATTATACAGTACGTAACAAAAACCCTGTTGTTCCTGAGCTACTCATACGTAAGGACACAACTCATTTGGAAAAACTCTTCAATAAAAATAATCAAATTAAATATTAAATCATTATTAAATGTAAATTGAAAGTGATTATATCACTCAAAACTCATTCACTCAGTAATTATATCAATAAAAAATTATCGAATTAATCGTGTGTCGAACTAAAAAAACATAGGTATTGATTGACATTATGA
Organism: Asteroscopus sphinx; assembly: GCA_949699075.1. Taxonomy (NCBI): domain Eukaryota; kingdom Metazoa; phylum Arthropoda; class Insecta; order Lepidoptera; family Noctuidae; genus Asteroscopus; species Asteroscopus sphinx. The sequence continues at coordinate 6,160,299 of OX453032.1, forward strand.
GAAGTTTATTCTGAAAAAAAAGGACTTTTGGGTCATTCCTTTTTTTTTTTTTTTTTTATTTTGCCACACATACACAAAAAATACACATTACATGCAAAGGTAACAGGACAAATTAATGAGAACACAACATGCATACAACATAATATGTGTGGCAAGGGATCCAGCTCAGTATTTGTTGTGCATGTAGGTATGCACAGCACTGATTTTCAGCTGGTCCCTCCCATCTGTATATCTTAAAAGTGAAATTTACGCGCACAAGAACAAAAAAATAAAAAATAAATGAAAGAAGACATCTGACATCAAATACCTAATACAAAAAATTGGAATTTTACTTCGAATTTTAATTTAACCAAATTATATGTATTTTACAACATCGTATATTAGTATTTATAGACTAATAAGTCACAATAATTATGTTCATTTGGTACATACAAGTTGTATTTTATATAAATAAACAAAAAAGCATTGAAAAAAAAAAACAACTTTTTTTAAACAGTTTATTGACACAACCGAACATCACACATTGCACAATAATAATCACCTATAACACAGCTACACGATATAGTCACAATTACATGTATGTGTACAACACCCCACACGAGATCGACAGACACAAGTTTCTGCTACGGTAATTTTTGAATAACTAAAAGTTCTCTAGTGATATGCTTTTTCAAAGTCAGTTGGGACATACTTTGCCGTAAGGGAGGAGGTAAATCGTTCCATATCTTGGTAGCAGAGTACTTAAAACTTCCCTTGTAGTTTGCCGTTCTATGAGCTTTTAGGGTTCCGTAGTCCTACAAGGAACCCTTATAGTTTCGTCATGTCCGTCCGTCTGTCCTAATCATTTACAGCTTAATAACTTCTACAGTTATAAACATAAGTAAATGAAATGTTGTTAAAAAATGGTTTAGATATAGATCTCAATTTTAAAAGAATAAAAAAATCTTGATAACGTATTTTAGGGGTGGCGCTGCACCCCCTCTTGTGGGGTATCATTGAGTCTACTAAAATGAAGGTAATGTTTCATACATAACTTTTTTATCAGGTATAACATGTGTGAAATATAGCCCGCCAAAGTGGCTTGCAATGTGTGGGCATCCTGCCATTTCTAAATTATGCAACGTAGAAACTTATAGTCTTCCACATTTATAGACCTTTATAAAAAATCTCTTTTAAAGTTATTTCGAGTATAATGTGATTATATTTTTTTGAGTTATAGTGAGAAAACTGAAAAATACTTAAGACGTCCTAGTTCATAGGTCATTGACCTTAGAGAAAAATGATCTTAGCAAATAATGCTCATTTAGTTACTTTCTATTTTTAAAAATCACAAAAAGAAACTTTGTGTTATATTGATATGACGCAATTCTTAAATTTAGATTCTTAAATTTAGCGCTAGGTGGCGCTGTTTGCAAAAACTAAAATAGCAATGATTAATATTCGATTTGATTCGTTTGTAATTAGACCTACTTATGGAACCCTATAATACTGAGCATGGCCCGACATGCTCTTGGCCGGATTTTATTTTTCTCATACTTACGTTAACCTGTAAAAATAAATAAGTTAATGAAGTCCCCATTTTAAAACATTTTTTTATTTTTTTATTGTTTTGATCATTTTAAATGTACTCACTTTCTAGAAAAACGAATACAAAAATTAAAACATTTTGTTTTATTTAAATCATTTATAACATTCAGTTAAACAATTTACTTACAGTTGGAGGCTGTGGAGTAAGTTATATACAGTAATTATGTCATTAAAAAAATATTTTGATGAATCAATCAATCAACTCAGCCTATCGCAGTCCACTGCTGGACATAGGCCTCTCCCAAATTGCGCCACAACGCTCGGTCCTCTGCCTTCCGCATCCAGTCCCCCCCAGCCACGTTCTTTAGGTCGTCGGTCCACCTGGCAGGGGGGCGCCCTACGCTGCGTTTGCCGATACGCGGTCTCCACTCAAGGACTCGTCTGCTCCAACGGCCATCGGTCCTTCGACAGACATGGCCAGCCCACTGCCACTTCAGCTTACTGATCCTACAAGCTATGTCGGTCACTCCGGTTCTTCTCCGGATAATCTCGTTACGGATTTTATCCTTCAAAGAAACTCCAAGCATAGCTCGCTCCATAGCTCGCTGAGCGACTTTAAATTTGTGGACTAGCCCAACTGTCAGTGATGAATGATTGAAAATAAATTAAAATTAAAATTCAACTAGGATGAAAAGTAAAAATAGCTTACCACTGTCTGTAATCAAATAAGATATTAAAATTTATTTGAAGTAGGTAGTTTTATTAAGTAGATAGTTACAATTTTTAACTTATTTAAAAATGGTAATAAATCAGTAATAAATTATTTTAAAAGTAAGATGTATTTTTACTTACATAACGCTGTAATTTAATAATTGATTAAATCAACAAACCTGAGTACAAGCCTGATTTCATTTATTTTTAACTACTGAATTTATTATATTTGTAGGGTGTTAGCCATTTTTATATGCTTAATAAATTAGTATCATTATTATCAGTTCAAAAAAAAACTAACCGTCATCTGATTGGAAAAAGAAAAAAAAAACAAATATTAATTAGTAAAAATATATTAAAATTTTACTTTATTTTAACTTATTTATGTAGCTCTAATACATTACCCAGTACTGTAAAAAGGCAAAATATTATATTATATTTGTGATCAAATAATTGTAAAAAAATATAATATGAAATATTGTTCCGTGTGGTGTCGGATGTAAAGAATTGCACCACCCTATATCTTCGAATGGGTGTCGTAAAAAGCGTCTAAGGGATTCACCAGAGGATGGGCAGCAGCGTTCTTTGAGTATTTAACCAACCAACTGCGATGGCCAATCCGCCTGCCAAGCGTGGCGATTATAGCATATGGGAGGCCTATGTCCAACAATGGACAACTTTCGGCTGAAATGATGAAAACAATATATATCTCGGACGAATACGTCTGAGATATACACGCTGAAATTTGAGTCACTTAAATCCCGAAAAGGGGTCATTGTACTCATCATTATGAATAACTTTTACTATGGGACCAACCCTGAAATCGCGAAAAAAAAATCAGGTAGTCTCTACATTTTATTGATTTAAGTGAACACAAATGTAGGGACAAACTGATTTTTTTTTCGCGAGTTCAGGGTTGGTCCCGTAGTAAAAGTTGTTCATAATGATGAGTACAATGACCCCTTTTCGGGATTTAAGCGACTGTAATTTCAGCATATTGAACATATATTGAATGATAAAATGTTGTCGGTCATACCTGTGTCTAAAATGAAAAAAAAATACAAATGTTAGGCAATTCCTTGTGTCATAATGTCAGGTGTTTCTACCTACCACAGGCACCAGCGATCCATAACTAGGAACTGGTCTCAGCTATATTAATTGTGTATCTTTGCTTTGTATTTTTTTTTTGGTTTGTGGTGAGAAATAAACATTTTATTTATTTATTTATTATTTTTAATGGTCTGGAAGATGACATGCAGAAGTATAAAACACCTAATCAGTTTCGAAATGTTGACGCAAATTAGCTTACCGCATTTGGCACTAACATGTCCCAACTCAATCATTTTGTACTTAACACGTTTGTGTTCTAGAACATCAATAGTTTATTTAAAAACTATACTTTTGTAGTCATAACACTGTTTTGTACTTTAGTAGCACATTATGATACAAGTGAGCTAAGATGTTCATTATACTCGAGGCTAGATTGTAGCCCGAGTCGTAGGTGAGGGCGTAATGAACCCGAGAGTATAATAAACAACGCTCACGTGTTTCATACGACGTTTTTCAACACACTTGCGAGGAAGAAAAACATATTTTAGACAAATATCAAAGTCAAAATGGCGCGCGGATTTCATAATTAAAAATATAAAAAAATGTTTTAATTATTCATAACATATTTGATGAAATGAAAATGTTGATTTATCATATTTTAATTAACACAGTTTATTTATTCACAAAAATGTTTAATATGTTTAGACTAAAACTATTAAAAACTTTTTGCTGAAATTTAAAAGTAAACTGTAAGTAAAGTAAAAAGCATAATGCGATAATGTAAAGTAAAAAGCACGCATGCTTTATAACCTACATTATGAATCTAATAAAGGTGCAATAAGAGCTACTTTACGATTTTCTTGTAAAGTGGCTCTTGTTGCACCACTTTTGTTGAAAAATCATTTAAATTAAAAAGTATCATACTTACAAACACTCGCTGAAATAAGATTCAAATTGTAAATCGCGAGTAAGGAGATCAGGGAATCATCTTTCTCCATGCAAAACCATATTCCTCACAGTTTTATATTTTACTTTAAAACACTTATTAGTCGTTTTTAGGGTTCCGTACCTCCAAAGAAAAAAGCGGAACCCTTATACGACTTCCTTTGCCGACGTCTGTGGTCGAGGGTTAGACTGCTAATCACGAAGTCGTGGGTTCGATTAGGACACAAATATTTGTGTGATGAACATAAGTGTTTGTGTTGGTCTGGGTGTTTCTTATGTATTATTATAACTATGTATTAACAAAAAAAAGTATATAATTATTAAATCCATTGATTAGTACCCATAGCACAAGCTCTGCTTAATTTGGGACTAGATAGTGCTGTGTAAAAATATCCCAAAGATATTTATTTATTATTTATTTATAGGATCACTTTGTTGTCCGTCTGTCTGACTGTGTATCATTATTGCGCCGTTATTTTTCTAATAAATGGAGTATACATTTGTGTGAGGAATATTATTCTAAAGGAAGGGTTAGAGTTTAAAGTCTGTGTAAATTACTCACAACTTTCTGTAATAGAAAAAACACTTCGATTTACTTTTCATAAAAAAACACTTTCAAAACAAATTCATATTACTTATGTCAAAGAACCTCGTTTATTTGTCAAAAGATGAACAGAAGAAAAAAAAAGAAAAAAAATGTTTTCTATCAAAGTCAATACGAAGCTTCATAACCGAACCAACACAATTACTTACGCCTTGCTGCAAGTTGAATCAAAACATTATTAAAATTTAGTGTCCTTTATTTAAAAAAAAAACAAAATAAACAACAAATTAAGTTTCGTGATAAACTTACATCCAACTGAAAAATTAAATTGAAAATGAGTACGTAATGAAATTAAATATTTATTAATTATGAATTTTAAATCAGGAGGTAGATATGTATTATCATAGTCGCTTAGTTTAAAATACTGGTATTAAGTCGCATCTGGATAGTCCGGAAGCAGACCCGAAGATAGTTTGATAAAGGCCAAGAGATACTTGAAAATAGGTACAGTCGATTTCATGACAGTGGTAACACTTGAATTAGAAAACCACCCGTGGATATGACAACACGACAATAAATGAAAACACGATAATTACTAGTATATAGAAGAATTTTAAACACATAATTAAGTTGTTTATCGAAAATAAAATATATTTTTTGAACAAAATTAATGTTAAAACATCGAAATAATAAGTACCAACATTTGTAATCATCTGTAATCATTGAGAAAGAGAGTTTAAAATCATATGGACTCGCACAGGTCTTTGACCTGATCTTTGATCTTTGCCTAGAAAAATGGTCCTACATTCAAAATTAATGAAATTAAAATAATTTCCTGTGGCTAAGCTATTAACTGGATCTGATTGATTTTTTGTGTACAGTCAGAGGACGTGATACTCTGTACGTGGTTTTATTTAATGTCGTATTGTCATATCCACTTTTTATATTAAGCCTTTATTGCTGATACTAAAATATACTACAGTTTTAAAATACTAAACTTAAATTCAAAAACATCGGATTTCCCGTTTTAGTGGTTAGTGTGTCCTGTGACACGTAGGCCTCTTCCAGCTGCTTCCACACTGTCCTGTTTGTTTTTCTTGACCAGCTGCCGAATTGCGTAACTCACTCGCGATCGCAATCAATAGGATTTCAATGTTCATTGCTCCGTGTGTTTTGACAATTCGTCTTATCGGCAACTATGTACCACGCAATGAATATTGTTGTCATTTGACGACGTCTGTGGTCTGGTGGTTCGAGTGTCGGACTGCTGATCACGAGGTCGTGGTTTCGATTCCCACAGGACACAAATATTTGTGTGATGAACATGAGTGTTTGTGTTGGTCTGGTTGTTTCTTATGTATTATAAGTATGTATTTACAAAAAAAAAGTATATAAGAATTATATCCATTGTCTAGTTCCTATAGTACAAGCTCTGCTTAGTTTGGGACTAGATGGTGCCGTGTAAAAATGTTCCAAAAATATTTATTTATTTTATTATTTATATTTCAAAATAAAAGAAGTGAATGCATTACACAATTACCCCACTGATTACACCTCCTACTTTCTTTATAAATAAATAATCGTTTATTGACATAAATGCTTATTGCTTATGGGGTGCATTAAAAGAGCCTCCACGAGTGACGATATTTAATTGATCGTCTGGCGCACTCTGGGCAGTCAGCCAGCCCCGCTATCAACCTGCTGACTGGCTAATCTTTTCCCCACGACATGAGCTATTATTATTATGTAGCTCATGTCGACACGAAGAAGAAGAAGAATGCTTATTTATACACTTAATTTAGAATTATCTGACCCCTGCACTAGTAATGTCATCTGTCCTACTCTTTACTTGTCTCCCTCTTTTCCTTTTGCCATATCGTGTTTGCCATTCTGTTATAATTTTTGTCCATTTCACCTTGCTGTCTCTTGTCATGTGTCCAGTCCATCGCCTTTTCAGTTGCCTAACTTTCTCTATTACATCTTCCACTTTTGTTATTATTCTTATTCCCTCTGCTCTTTGAAGCCCACAGAAATATATAGATAGAATGGTTGTAATCACAATTTTAGTTGCGACATAGAATATATAGGTACTAACGACAAGAAGTGACACTTAAGCATGTGTGCTCGTAAAATTGCTCTCGGCTATGTGTGCGGGGCGGGGCGAGCGCGGGGGCCGTGCGCGGTGCGCGGCGTGTGGAACGGGCAGTCTCTCGGCTTCCTCAGCCAAGGGTTCCTCTGTGGCCGAGGCCTATTGCATTCACGCGCTCGCTCACTGTCACCGGCAAGCGAGCTCACACGTACACGGAGTGTCACCGCTGTGCTTGCAATTCATGTGCGGCAACTTTCGAACAAACTACGCTTCCCATATTGACGTCATTAATTTTAAAAAATTAACTTTAATCAAATGTACTTTACAGCTTTTGTTTTGCAGTTAGAAACAGCGTAATAAGGCATTTTTTGCGGGTTTTTTTTACAGTATTTACAGAAACAAATCATAAGGCGTACTGAGAAAGGCTTTGAAATACCCTGCATTTTTGAGTGTTGGCACGCGCGCCCCGCTCACTTTTCCATTCTATCTATCTATTTCTGTTGACACCCATCATGCTTTTTTCTAGAAAACCGCCCTTACTGGTTACGAAATAAAGGTGCTGTCAATGTCAAACTGTTACCACTGACGTGCGGTTGACCGAACATCAGCGGTGACACTCCGTGTACGTGTGGTGAGCTCGCTCGCCGGTGACCTTGAGCGAGCGCGTGAATGCAATAGGCCTTGGCTGAGGCAGCCGAGACTGCCCGTTCCACACGCCGCGCGCCGCGCACGGCCCCCGCGCTCGCCCCGACCCGCACACATAGCCGCGAGCAATTTTACGACACATGCTTAAGTGTCGCTTCTTGTCGTTAGTATATATTATATGCCATAAGTAAGCTTTACCTAAATCATATTTTTAACCGACGAAAAAAAGGAGGAGGTTCTCAATTCGACGCGTATATATTTTTTTTTTTTTTTTTTTTTTTTTTATGTATGACCACGCATAACTTTTTACAGAGTGGTCCGATTTTGATGATTATTTTTTTAATGGATAGGGTATATCTCGAAGTTGGTCCCATTTAATTTTCAAAATCAAAATCCATCTCTAAGGGTAGTAAAACAGGGGATGAGTTTTTGTTCACCCACTGAATTCTTACCTGTTAACCGATTCTGTTGAAACTTGACACACATAAATATAGTTCTAGACACTACGACATAATGGAGACCTGGAGTTAGATTTTAACCACAAAAAAATGAAAAATAAAACTTTTTAACAAAAAATTGAACCGACGAAGAGTGAGACTGAAAAGCGAAAAATAACTAATTATGAGTCGGCGCCAAACAACCAATCAACGAAGATCATTAAATTACTTTAAATAAATAATAAAAACAACGTCACATCAAATACAACGTGAAATTTTCAACGATAAACAATAACTTTCCAAAAATGCGTTCTCCGCTCGGCCACTTGCAACTTACACGCACTTTGCTTGTTAAAAGTTCGTTTGGCGCCGACTCATAATTAGTTATTTTTCGCTTTTCAGTTTCACTTTTCGTAGGTTCAATTTTTTGTTAAAAAGTTTTATTATTGTTTAATTCAATCTGTATTCCAAAGATAATAAGTTTATACAAAGTAAAAAGACCTAAGAAAACCCAAAATTGCAGCTTTTTCTCTTTAAAAAATGTATATAGGTAATAAAACTTACATCATACTACAATAGGAATAATAAATTAAGATTAAAATGTGATTCCATATTAGGGTGCAATTCTGTTTAATTTTTGACGATGATAAATTAGATCGCTGTCAATTGCCAATAATAATTTATGATATTGAATGATTATGATATGAATTTATGATAATTACTATTCAGTATAAAAAAGAATGAACTTACTTGTAGCTAATAAAAATAATTACACTATTAATAAACTACAATTGTTTGTGCCCTACTTCTTAAATTAAATAAAACCGGCCAAGAGCATGTCGGGCGATGCTCAGTATTATAGGGTTCCTTAAGTAGGTGTTACAAACAAATCAAATCGAATATTAATCACGGCTATTTTAGTTTTTGCAATAGACGGCAGCATTGGCGACTCAGATAGTGATGTCAGTACCCGCTAGATGGCGCTATACAGTGCCAAATGTAATAGACGGCACTTGACGGCAGCATTGGCGACCCAGAGAGTGTTGTTAGACGCCGCTAGATGGCGCCAAATTTAAGAAGTGTGTCGTCAACATAACACAAAGTTACTTTTTGTGATTTTTTCAAATAGAAAGTAGCTAAAAGAGCATTATTTTCTAACGATCATTTTTCTCTAAGGTCAATGACCTATGAACTAAGACGTCTTAAGTATTTTTCAGTTTTCTCACTATAACTCAAAAATGTATAATCACAATATGCTCAAAATTATTTTAAAAGAGAGTTTTTATAAAGGTCTATCAATGTGGAAGATTATAAGTTTCTACGTTGCATAGTTTAGAAATGGCAGGGGGGGGGACTCATTGCAAGCCACTTTGGCAGGCTATATTTCGCAGATGGTACATCTGATAAAAAATGTATGTATGAAACATTACCTTCATTTTAGTAGACCTATTCAATGATACCCAACACGAGGGGGTGCAGCGAAAAAAAATGTTCATCCCCATTTCACATGTATGGGCGCCACCCCTAAAATACGTAATCATGATTTTTTTATTCTTTTAAAATTGAGATCTATATCTATACTATTTTTTAACAAAATTTCATTTACTTATGTTTATAACTGTAGAAGTTATTAAGCTGTAAAGGATTAAGACAGACGGACAGACCAACGGACATGACAGAACTATAAGGGTTCCTTGTAGGACTACGGAACCCTAAAAAGGACATTAATACATGAAATCACAGAAAGCAAAGGCTGGCAAAGGCGATTAAAATAAAAAATACGCACCGTACTCTGAAATGATATTATCAAAAACATGAGTTTTGAAAACATTTTTAAAAACAATACTAGGTAAGTACATTCTATTAACACTGACTAAAGTTTTCAGACTTACGTGATCCTAAAATAAAATTAAAAACATAATTATTAAGATGTATTATAAGATTTAAAAAAACCGGCCAAGAGCATGTCGGGCCATGCTCAGTATTATAGGGTTCCTTAAGTAGGTGTAATTACAAACGAATCAAATCGAATATTAACCATGGCTATTTTAGTTTTTGCAATAATCGGCAGCATTCGCGACTCAGAGCGTGTTGTTAGTAGCGCCATCTAGCGATAAATTCAAGAAGCCAAATTGAAGAAGCGTGTCATTTCAAAGTTACTTTTTGTGATTTTTTCAAATAGAAAGTAACTAAAGGAGCATTATTTGCTATGATAATTTTTCTCTTAGGTCAATGACCTTTGAACTAGGACGTTTTAAGTATTTTTCAGTTTTCTCTCTATAACTCAAAAAATTATAATCACATTATACTCGAAATAATTTTAAAAGAGAGTTTTCACAAAGGTCTATCAATGTGCAAGATTATAAGTTTCTACATTGCATAGTTTAGAAATGGCAGGGGGAGGGACACATTGCAAGCCACTTTGGCGGGCTATATTTCGCAGATGGTACACCTGATAAAAAAGTGGTGTATCAAACATTACCTTCATTTTAGTAGACCTATTCAATGATATCCCACACGAGGGGGTGCAGCGAAAAAAATAATTTTTTCCCCATTTCACATGTCGCATGGACGCCACCCCTAAAATACGGAAAAATATTTTTTTATTCTTTTAAAATTGAGATCTATATGTAGACTATTTTTTAACATAATTTCATTTACTTATGTTTATAACTGTTGAAGTTATTAAGCTGTAAAGGATTAGGACAGACGAACAGACGGACAGACGGACGGACATGACGAAACTATAAGGGTTCCTTGTAGGACTTCGGAACCCTAAAAACATTACAATCACATGAGACTTTCCATCTTCATGTCTCAGTTTGGCGAACCGACTTGCATTGAAGTTGTCATGGGCAAAGGTAACCGCTTAACATCAGGTGGGCCTGATAGATTGGATATTAATTTTGGCCGTAAATCTTTCCCAATGAGTCAATACTTACAGTTAGCTGTAAATAATAAAACAGTCAGTATTTTTATTTAAAATTTTTAATATTATTTTGTGACGGATAAATTATGATAATAATAATACATTATAATAAATAAAAAATATAATTTTATTATTTTAACGCATTTTACGCATGCGAAGCGAAATCTAAAGATATAAAGGACATTGCTAAAGATCCTTAGTGACTCCGCCCTTTGGCGTTACAAATTAAAGTTGATGCTCACCATATACAACTCAATTAAGCCAATGTATTGCAATACAATCATAAACACGGACAGTACTAAATATAATTTTAGATTTTTTAAATATTTACTATTTTGACACATAAAATCATAGATATCTGTGCTATTTTGAAGTCATGTTTTGCTTTTTTTGTTATGTCAAACAACCTACATTGTCGTCAAGGTGTCAGTCGATGCCAATTTTTTTAAATTTCTTGTGTGAAAAGGAGTCTATAATATTGAATCATAGACTATAGAGTATCGAAATAAAAATATGGCATGATACTTTATAATCTAAGGATGATACACAGATATCATAGTAGATGATACAATTGTATCCGGTTACGTCATTAATGTATATTGATACTCCTTAAATTATAAAAAATGGTTCTTGTACTGTCCGCATTGAATACAATATATATTATGAAACGAAAAAATTCGCATGTAATTTTTGTATATTATTCATCTTTGTATAGTAGCCGGCATGAGTCGTGAGCACAGATGGACAGTAGTGGGGGCAAGTTCGCGCATGTACACTTTCGACTAAAATTATTTGTTCACTACATTTCACCGTAAGCGTTTTATAAGGATTATGGGTAGTTATAGAAAATACAAACTTTCTCGAATTTCACCCATATTATGATTTTGGGACTTTTTTTTACGCATAGATAAATGAACAGAAAACATTTTGACTTTTAATTTATTATTATAATAATTTAATATTATATTTAGTTATGGATGGACAGGTTTTTTAACTCGCATTCGTATTCTCAGCAAGTCCTTTCATTTGATACCTATATTGTACAAAATTTCAGTTCAATAGGTTGTAGATATCTGCTTCAAAATTGAGTTGCAAGATTCCACTCTAACAAATATATTTACATACTTACATACATTGCAAGTTAAATACAATCTTGTAATAAATAAAGGAAGATGAAGAAGAAAAAAAAAACAAATTTTAATTCAAAACATTAAACAATCAAAAATCAAAATATAAATTAATTACAACAAAAGTAAAATAAACTGTTTTAAATTCGAAAATGTGAGTCAATAAAGTTGAACCGAAAGTGTACGGTAGCCGAATGACACCTAATTGTCCAATAGACGACGAGCATCGACTGTTGACCAATCGCGTAAATGCAATGTTCGGCGTTGGCACCCCGCGCTCCTGTCATTCCACCAAACAGATCTATAAATGAACTTCTGCGCAGGTGAAGTTTGTGCTCACGACTCGTGCCGGTATCTGTAACAGTTTAAGGCTATTTTTATCGATGTCCTTTAAAAAGAAAAACTGACGTCACCCAAAGCCGTAGTAAGTGGAAGTTAATTTCGATACCACGAGCAGTGTTCACGGTAGCTTAGTGGCTAAAGCACTGGCGTACTGAGCCAGGAGACGCAGGTTCGAATCCTGCTCGTTAGCGATTTTTTCTTTCCATTGTTTATATCTTTAAATGATAATAAATAATAAAACATAAACAAAATGAGTACTTACAGGATTCTGAAATCGAATACACGATTGAATTAATTTCTATGTTCAACTTATATTAAAATAATTAAATATTAATTATTTATAAACAAAGCTTGCACTTGCACTGTCAACAGAGCTACATAATATTATGCATGCAAATAAAATTTCAGTCTTTATACAACATGTTATTGAAATAATTGAAACCTCTTAAGGGTTTATTGCACTCATCAGTAAAAAAAATCAACTGTTCCCTACATTTTATCGATTTATATGAACATAAATCTAGGGAACACTGAACAGCTTTTTTCGAGGTTTCAAGGTTGGTCTCATAGTGAAAAAAAAAACATAATCAAAAGTTTTTTATTTCAAATAAACCTAATTACAGGCACTTTTGAAACATCAGGCTCTAGTTGCACGGTTCCAAATTGTTGGTCCTATGGAGAAGAACCGACAAGAAACTCCATGGATAAACTCTTTTTAAAAAAGATCTTGTTTATTACAACAAATTTATTCAAATAATGTGAGTATAATGTAGGTTAATGCCAAAAATAAACAAGAGTTTAAAGGTGAGAATATTGCCTTTAAAAATAAACGTAAAAATAGTTGCCATAGTATGTAGGAGCTGACCTGTCCCGACAGACGGTACCCGTTCACGAGCATGACGCGAGCATCAGCCATCGCTTAACTCAACCATATTGAAGGGAACTTAACGACCCGACACTAACACCACCATCAGCAGTAAAAGTTGTTCATACTGATGAGTACAATGACTACTTCAGAGGTTTTGAGTTATTTCCATAACACGTTGTAGAACAGGAACTGACTCAGCCTCTCCCAAGTTGCGCCTCAACACTTGGTCCCCCGCCTTCCATAACTAGTTCACCCCAGCTACCTCCTACAGGTTATCAGTGTAGATAGATAGATAGATAGAATATTCTTTATTGTACACCAATAACATTATTAAACTTAGGACTAACATGTATGTCCCAATGCACCATTGTCCCAATGCACCATTGTCCCAATGCACCATTGAACCACTGTACCACTATCCCGATGCACCATTGTACCATTGTCCCAATGCACCATTGAACCACTGTACCAATGCACCATTGAACCACTGCACCATTGTCCCAATGCACCATTGAACCACTGTACCAATGTACAAATTAAAATGCCGAAAAAGACTCGTCTAACATTCATTTTTTATTTACGACATTCATTTGTTTTTCGCGACATTCATTTGTTTTACACGAGATTCATTTGTTTTTCGCCACGTTCATTTGTTTTTTACGACATTCATTTGTTTTTCGCGACGTTCATTTGTTTTTCGCGACATTCATTGGTTGTAACTATGAAAACCCTGTAATTTTAGTTGAACTTATTGGACAGCAATATTCCATTTATTTCAACATTCAGGTAATTTTTACCCATTACATGGAAAGTTAAACTAAATGGAATAGGTCCAATCAAGCAATGTATTTACCAGGCCACTCAGAAAGTATTGCGAAAAAAAGTTTTTATATATGGGAGACTGGCCAGTTATAATGTTTTTCGAAAATATGATTATTTATAAGTAAAAATAAGTAAGTTCCAATTTCAAAATTTCCCTCCACATTTTTTGCGAGTTAATTCAAAGTATTGTGTCTCACTGAAATATGGATCTGCGCCGGGAACATTTTAGAGCTATGATTTTATACGATTTCAAGTGTCGCCTGAAACCGGATGAATCGTACGATAGACTTCAAATGGCATTCATGGATGAAGGCCCTTCCAAGGCAACCGTGTATCGTTGGTATAACGAATTCAAGCGCGGTCGACCAACTTTGGGGGATGACGAAAGAAGCGGTCGCCCTTTGACGGCTGTTACCGAAGAAAACGTGCTAGCAGTGAAAAATTTAATCCAAGACAATAGGCGAATTACATATCAGGAGATTCAACACATATTGAAGATTGGATCGGGAAGCGTTCACGAGATTCTACACAGCCATCTTCGCGTGAGGAGGATAGTATCACGCTGGGTGCCGCATAACCTCACCGATGCTCAGAAGCAGGCCCGGGTGGAATGGTGCCGTGATATGCTTAACAAATTTGAAGCAGGCTCGTCTCGGCGTGTTTACGACATCGTTACAGGTGATGAGTCCTGGATTTATCAATACGACCCAGAAACCAAGCGCCAGTCGACTGTCTGGGTGTTTCAAAATGAGCCAACGCCTACCAAAGTGAAGCGATCTAGAAGCGGGGGTAAGATTTTGATCGCTAGCTTTTTTAATTTGACTGGCCACTTGGTATCAATTCCCTTACGGGATCAAAGAAGCATTAATGCCGAATGGTATACTACCAAATGTTTGCCAGAAGTTTTCTCTGTTATAAGCAACAAGCGACCAAACACAGGGCTCCGCGGGCTACTGCTCCACCACGACAATGCACCTGCGCACACCGCACTCAAAACGAGGGACTTCCTGGACAGCACGCCAGTCAAACTCCTGGGTCACCCTCCTTACAGCCCTGATCTAGCACCGTGTGACTTCTTTTTATTCCCAAAAATAAAAAATCAGCTCAAAGGGATACAATTTTCGTCGCCGGAAGATGCGCTGGCTGCGTTCGAGCAGGCTGTAAACGAGGTGTCTGCGGCGGACTGGAAAAAGTGTTTTGAAAACTGGTTTAGGCGCATGAATCTTTGTATAGAGGCTGGTGGAAAGTACTTTGAAAAGATTTGATAAAAATATATGTACGTATAGAACAATTTTTTTTAGTTTCGCAAAACTTTCTGAGTGTCCCACGTACAGAGAAAGAAAGTTCTTGGTAGATCCACTTCTTCAAAATTGGTTCCAATGAGAAAAATAATTCCCGATAGATCCATTATGGATCTCATAGATTTACACAATGGATCTAACGAGAAAGCAAGTTCTCTATAGATCCACTTTTAAAAAATTGGATCTAAAGGGAAAAAAAATCCCGATAGATGATCCAAAATAAGGGTACATTGGCGGTCTTATCGCTAATAGCGATATCTTCCAGACAACCTTTGGATGGACAAGGAAGACGTGAAAAATAGATGGGGGCAGTAGGTATGTGGTGCACTTTCAAAAAATTTACTAATATTAGTGTACCTGGCACGCTACGCTACGTTTTACGATTCGAGGTCTCCTTTATTGGTCTCCGTTCAACGACTCATCTGTTCAACGGATATCGGTCTCTTTGACAGGCATAGTGATCCCGCTATGTCAGTCACTCCGGTTCTCCTCAGATAATATCGTTACAGAACTCATCCTTCGAAGAAACTCCAAGCTTAGATCACTCCACAGCTCGCTGAGCGACTTAAAATTTGTGGACGCACTAGACGCCTTTACTGCAAAGATTGCAATAAAGGCGACGAGCAAGTAAGTGCAAGTATTATATTAGCTGTGGTGCAGGGGAACCATTTAATTTAAAAGATTTTCATAATAATAAAATCTTAATATAATAAAATCATGAATTGAATACTTACACCCTAAGCCTGTAAATGTAAAAATGTATTTGTTTAAAAGTTATATTAAAATAATGATAATTTTAAATAAAGCAAACTTTTCTAATCAGTATCTGTGTATTTTTAGGGTTCCGTACACAAAGGGTGCTACCTACCCTATTACTATCGCTACGCTGTCCGTCCGTCCGTCCGTCTGTCTGTCACAGGGCTTTATCTTTGTAAGATAACCAGTTGAAATTTTCACAGAATATGTGTTACTATGGCGTCTATCACGACAAATACTAAAAAAAATTGTCTAAAAGCAAAGGTGCCATACAAGAAACCTCGAAAAACATGCATTTTTTCTACGTTTTTGTTCCTGCTCTATCTTCAAATCGGTAATACATACCAGCGTTAAACTTGGTCTGATTATAGTGCATACTATGTAGATTAACAACAAATACTAAAAACAGGGTAAACGTAGACATATGTGGTGGTACCTACCTAAGAAAGAAAGAGATGTAAAAAATCACACTTGGCGTACGTTCAATTATGTATTTTGATAAACTCTCGTAAATTAAATCAGTTTCTATGGGGTATCAGGTCGATGGGTGGTACGGAACCCTTACTGCGTGAGTCCGACTCACACTTGGCCGGTTTTTTATTATTTTTTGTATCGATACAATTGTTTATTTTTTCGTACAAAATGTCTTTACAACGTTGATTTTTTACAAGTTCACCAAAAACTTGAAAATGCTAAACACGCTTTCATGAACTTACTAACTCAATGCCGTTGGAACCTGGTCCAAAAGTTGGGCTTGAAATAGGTATGGGCCTCAGATTATAGAATAAAAGGCAGATGGAGAACTGGGAACAAACAGTGTGCGGCATGAATTTAGCGATGTGTGCGTGACTCAGCGTAACAGCACTGTAGAAACACGTGCGTCAGTGTGTGTGTAAGGTTGCCAGGATAGTGAAAAAAGTACCACTGTGTTAAGAGCATATGTCGAATTTTACATTGAATAAAGTATAGTTAAAATTTCTTGAAGAAAAAAAAAGAAGAAGAAATCTATATTGCCACAATGGAATATCACAAACATTGAGGCTTATAGTACATCGTATAAAAAATTGAGATATCAAAACCAAATTGGCATATTTTCAATGTAGGTAAATGCAACTTGGCCGAAACGTCGAGGTTAGTCAAAATGTTTGTTATGTCACAGAATATCTAATAGTACTAACGGCTGCACACAGACCGTTTAATAAAATACACTGTACCTACTTAGAGTCTGGCACACAAAAGTAGGTCCTGGAAACAATCGAAACTTATTTCATGACTACAAAAAAGTTTACAAAGTATACATATCACAGATTAATGATATATATTATATTTTATTACCACAGAGATCTGAGTTTATTACAGTAAAACTACTAGTCGACCAAGACAATCAGACAACTGTCAAACGTGACGTCATCCCTTTATTCCTCCTAGCGTCATCCGCTTCAAATATTTGGGATTCTCTAACACAATCTATATTGCCATCAACACGAAGAAACTACCATTTTACTTGTCTATTATCTAAAATAAGCATTAATTAAAAATAAATACCTATATATATATATATTTAATAAAAAAGTTATATGAATCTTTTACAGCGTCTACTTTCATGTGCCAGACTTTTGCAAGCCAGCAATAGATAATAGACCAAATAAAATCTCACCGTTGAACGAAAAGGTAAAATATTATTTGAGCATGGAAAAAAAATAAAAATATATTAATAATGTTCTCAGTCATTATCTTTAGTTATTCAAATAACATAGTTTTTTTTTTTCTTACGTATCGATCCTGAAAACAATAATTAAATTAAATGAGAATAAAAAAAACAATTTTACTCAGAACTTGGTAAAATACTTCCAAAGACTTACTGTTGCCTAAAACATAAAGTTTGCATTAATAATTTTTATTTATTATAATATAATAAAAGTGAATAAAAAATTATTATAACATAGGTTTAAATAATTTTATTAAAAAAAGATAATTGTGACAAAAATAAACTTACCACATGCTAAATAATAAATGTCAGAAATATTAAAAACTATAGTAATTAATTATTGACAAATATTGAAAAAAAAAAAAATTGGATTATTTTTTAAATAATACAATTTTTTTTTTTTTTGTAATAGAGCCCCCTCTATTTGAAAAAACTAACAAGCAAGCGGTTCGCCTGATGGTAAGCAATTACCACCACCTATGGACATCTGCAACTCAAGGGGGATCGCCGATGCGTTGATGACCTTTTGAAAAGACGTCGAATTTGTTCGGGAAAACCGTTAACAGAAGTAAGTTCCACAGTTTTGCTGTACAAGGCAAAAAATGGCGTGTGAAACGTATAGTAGTGGATCGCCAACAATCAAGGTGATGGGGATGGAATTTAGATTTATAGCGGGTGGTACGATGGTGGAAGTCAGCGGCTGGTATAAGGTCGAACAACTCCTCAGAACATGCCCCATTGTACATGCGATAGTAGATTCATAGAAATGCAACATCTCTCCATAAGGCAAACACAACTTTCGTCGTGTATGGATTATCTCTCATCTTTGGGATGGTTCAGCCAAATACCAGCTGGCGGCTCTCGAGTTGATAGAGAGGCGTGCCAAGAGGCTCACTGGCAACGGTGCGCTGGACTTCTCTGCCAAATAATAATGATGCTTGCATTGCTGTGTTTCGGTCTGAAGGGTACAGGTGCCGGTGAAATTACATCAAATGTGAGACTTTCCATCTTCATGTCTCAGTTTGGCGAACCGACTTGCGGTACCATTTAGGCAAAAGCGTAAGTATTGCTGTTGTTATGGGCAAAGGTAACCGCTTAACATCAGGTGGGCTTTTAAATCGTTTCGCTATGTTAGACTATACAAAAATACTACAAAGTCTCGAGCACCGGCGCAGATGCTAGTCTATCAGTTTTTTAACCGACTTCAAAAAAGGAGGAGGTGTGTATTCCGCGGCTTTTTTTTTTTTTTTTTTTCATGTATGTACACCGATTACTCCGAGATTTGTGGGCCGATTTACGTGGTTGTTTTTTTATTTGATAGAAAAAGTCCGCGCGGTGGTTCCTTATAAATTTTATTGACTTAGGTTGAGTAGTTTTTTAACTAGCTTCAATAAATCAGTTTATTTTAGCTTCGCCTATCTAGATGATCTGCTCATTGGTTCGTTTTTCTGAGAATTCTTGGCCGATATGCGTGTTTTTTTTTGACGATAGTGATTGGAGGTTTGGAAGAATATGAGCGAGACTTTGCCCAGCAGTGGGATAGCAAAGGTTAATAAAAAATATATTCTCAAACTGGTTATATAAACATTTATGAATCAACCCTCGCAATTATCAACTAAAAAGTATGAAATAAAAACTTTTTAACAAAAAATAAAACCGACTTCAAAAACCTTAACTAAAAAGTAAAAAATAATCATTGTATGTATTTTAAAATCTTAACATAAACCAACATTTTGAAGGCGGTGCATGATTTTCATGTACGTTCACATAAACTGTTTTTTACTATAGATATGCGCTCGACTGTACATTAAATTTACATGACGCAAAGGGTCAATCACGCGCCGCCTTTAAAATGTTGGTTTATGTTAAGATTTTAAAATACATACAATGATTATTTTTTACTTTTTAATTCCTTAAGTAAGCCAGTAAGTATAATCTGGTGATCTTCAAGGCTCGAGTGAATATGTTTTAGCTGGGCAAGCGTGTACTATCGTCGACCGCACCATCGCTTAACATCAGGTGAGGTGGCGGTCAAACGGCTTTCGTTTGACCGTCACCTCACCCCACCCACCACATTAAGAAATAAAGAAAAAGGCTCTTCGCAAGGCAAGTAGATGAATACATTTTGTGACATATTTTATAAAATTACCTCTGGCTGAAATCAGAAATGCGAAAAAAATTAGGTACATTTATACAGTACATCGATTGCCATTTTTCTATAGTCCGTGTGAGATAGCAAGGAAATAGTGGACGCTAACCCCTCCTCACATAATGCATTCTGTCATGTAAATTATGTATCAACGACAACCGCGCGTAACACTGTCCCAGAAAACTTGTAAAATAATATTTATGTGTAGCGACATCTATCTCGCTACATGGAAACTAACAGAGGCGTAGGCAATGACTGGAGTAATGTAGCGACATCTATCCGGCTACATGAGAACTATCCTGAATCACGCACGCAGAGTCATCATCATCATCATCATCTCAGCCAAAAGACGTCTACTGCTGGACATAGGCCTCCCCCAAGCATCGCCACAACGACCGGTCCTGCGCCTTCCGCATCCAACGGATTCCCACGACCTTCACCAGGTCGTCGGTCCACCTTGTGGGGGGCCTACCCACGCTGCGCCTTCCAGAACGCGGTCGCCACTCCAGAACTTTACTGCCCCATCGGTCATCCATTCTGCGAGCAATGTGCCCCGCCCACTGCCACTTAAGTTTGGCAATTCTTCGGGCTATGTCGGTCACTTTCGTTCTCCTGCGAATCTCCTCATTTCACGCATGCACACACGCAGAGTATGACACGCAAGTTAGCATTTATCGCCCAACATCAACCGTTGGGCTGTAGCCCGCCAGGCGTAGACCCAGTCTGGTCGGAGGATCCTTCCATTGTGTTGGAGGAACATGATACCTCGCTCCTCCACAGTGGTGATCCAGACGTGATCGTCACAGATATGCAATGACAGCAAGGTCATTGCATAGCAACCCGTTTATAATTTATTTTATTTTATTTGCACTTTATTTCAGTCACAGAGAACCATAGTTAAAAATAAGACATTACAATACTAAAATAATAATAAAAACGAACACAATTAAATTAATAGGATTAAAAATGATATAATAAATGTCAGCCATTATATTAATAAAAACAAAAAAAACTTTAATGGGTGACATGTATCCAACGTCTGTACATTTTCGTTCCCATGATCCTATCTGCCAGACTGCTAATAATAGCGTTCCTACACGTATCAACTCTGTACATAAAAGACGCTATCCTTTTCCTTTGAATGACATTAAATGAGTCGATTCGAGCTTCCGCGTACATTTCTGAAGCGCTGCAGCATCGCTTCAAGCCCATCAGCTGCCTGAAGATGTTATTATAGGCCACCCGTATACCATTATGGGTTTTCTTCGTATAGTCAGTCCAAAGTTGACACGTATAGAAGGCCTGACAGAAGGATCTAAACAGTGTAATATTTACGTCTGGAGCTGCCTTCGAGAACTTCCTAGCGATCATGTTGCCAACTACACATAAAGCTCTGCGTTGCCGCTCCACATCAGCATCAGCATAATCATAAATCAGCATAATGAGAGGCTAGATAGATGACATTAAATTAACGACCGATTAGTATCGATAGTGATGTCGTTTTAAATCGCAATTTTAGGATATATGTGGGTCAATGTCCGCTATTGCCATGCTGTCCCGCTCGAACTACACAATAACAGCTATTTAAAAAAACTTATTATTGGTACTTACAGCGATCTGAAAATAAGAAATTATTAATTAAATAAATATTTGAGACATTTTACACAGCACCATCTAGTCCCGGACTAAGCAGAGTTTGTACTATACAAAGAGATATTTAATGTCTTTGGTACTATAGGTACTAGACAATGGATATAATACTCACACACTTTTTTTTGTAAATACATACTTATAATACATAAGAAACACCCAGACTAACACAAACACTTATGTTCATCACACAAATATTTGTGTCCTGTGGGAATCGAACCCACGACTTCGTGATCAACAGTCCGATACTCGAACCACTAGACCACAGACGTCGTAAAAAATCATGTTTGTATTTTTTTCATAATTATACTTAGGTATATGTTTTTCGTTTCCAGAAATACTAAAAACTCAGCGTGTATAAAGAAATGTATCTTTGAATGCATAACTAAAAACTAGTTTTACAAAATAGTTATTCATTCAACTTACTACATCCGGCTAGAATAAAAAATACCCATTAGAAAAAATAATATAAAAAAGTGATTATTTTAACGGAATACAATTATATTTTTTTGTAAATACTAAGTATTCACCATCATAAATACAAAATTCAGTTTTATGGGTTAAAAATCTAAAGGTAGTTAAGTTCCGTTTAATTATATGCACGACAAATTGTGATGTTGCTAGGCATGGCATACATAAATATGTATTTTCATGAAAATATAAAAGATAAAGATGCATTTATTTGTTCAAAACATGTGTGGTTTACAGGATCTGTGAAAGCATTAAAAAACGTATCACCATGTCCTACCATAGTATAGTATAGTATAACGGGCTGGTTTCCGCAACTCCACGATCAAGCGTGTATTTTGCGTACGGGTGGGAACTTACTCGATCCACCCTAACTCCTCGAAAAAGGCCAGCAACGCCTTGGTGTTGCTGGTGATCTCTCTGAGGGTACCTGGGTTACCGAAGTACATGTCCTACCATAACAGTTGTACAAATTAATTTAAACTAAATAATGTCAAATAATAAATTACAAAGAATACGAAACAATAAATTACAAACAAATATAAATAATGTAATAATATTAGGTACTAAGAATGTGAAATAATAAATTACTAAGAATGTCAAATAAATTACAAAGAATGTCAAATAATAAATTACAAAGAATGTCAAATAATACATTACAAACAAAGAAATACAAAAACAAATTAAGCAGAAATCATGTCAATAAATCAATAAAACAAAAACTGACAGTTAAAAACTATTTATTTATATTGTCTATTTTTTATTTCCCTTAGATTTTCAGCCATCCAATTACGGTCTTGTCGGCAATAATCCATTTAAGAAAAGAGGATATTTTAAAAATCTTGGATAACTATTAGTACCTACAACTAATTAAATTCTAACATATTGATGAAAATCTTAATGTATAATATCATACTCACGCCAAGCTAAAAAAATATTTTTTATCAATAATCTGCTATACAATTGGCATTGCTCGCGTGGTACTGTTAAGTTCATATTGGCACAAAACACTATAAGCTGAATATGTGAGTTTCATACAAGCCAGGTTCTCTGCTTACACTGGTTTTGTTTGACATGTACGTCTGTACTGTAGACTGACTACGACTGTAGTACGTCGATAAAAAGTATTCATGTGCTTCTCCGGGTCTTAAGCTCTCTCTGTGCCAAGTTGTATCAAAATTAAGTCATTAATTTAGCCATGGAGAAGTAACAAACAAACAGACAGACAAACTACTTTCGGATAGTAGAGTACTGTCGCAAGTTATCAGGTTTATTTTTCAAAAGACTGGAACCTTTCTAGAATTATTTCAATAGATTCTCACCGTCAACTGAAAAATACAACAAAATATTAATAAAATAAATTTCTAACAGGGCTATCTGATCAGGGAAACTCATCAGGGAGACCAGCTTAACTCAATAAGTTTCCCATTTCATTTGCAACCATATTTAACAACAAAAAATTGGTAAAACGTAACACAATAAAAAACCGGTCATGTGCAAACTTGCGCCATAATAGTTCTTTACTATATTTTATTAATTTTTAGCAGGGTTGTTATGGATATGAAATTTCGGATCTGGATATGGATACGGATATAGGAATAATATTATACCGGTTTCAGATACGGTTACGGATAAGGAATTATTTCGGATTATACGTTAGTTTCGGATAGTTTCGGCTATGGATATTAGATTTTTAAGGAATTGTAAAAGAAAAAACCTTGCAAACAATGCAAGGGATTCGCGCGGCTAGGATGTTGGCTCAGCCGGGCCAAAACTAAAACATGTCATAACCTTAGGCCAACTTTTTTGGTCTAAGATTATAGGTCATAACATGACTCATCAAAAAAAAAAATTTTTATTTCAGACATTACTGCCCATAGTTTGTTAGTAATACAGAAACTTATATCTATGTTAGTAACAACGTAACATTAATTAAAATATTTTCTATGACTGCCCGATGCACTTAGACTCCTCTGACGATGATTTAGACTCCTCTCCTATCAAAATTACTCGAAACTTTTATATCGGATTCGGTTACGGTTACGGATAGATTTTTATTTCGGATATCCGATAGTTTCGGTTACGGTTACGGAGATCCATAACATCCCTGCTTTTTAGCAGTAAAGTGGCGCCTCTAACAGTAAAAAAAATATTACTCGCTGATAACATCATCATCATCATCTAATTCTCTAATTTCTCCCTTCCAATCAGGATTTCGACCGGGACACAGCACTGTTACTGCACTTTTAAAAGTCACTGACGACATCCGGTGGGCGATGGAGAATAAGTCCCTCACTGTCCTTGTTTTACTTGACTTCAGCAGCGCATTTAATTCAGTGGATTTTGATATCCTTCTGGGCATCCTCCAATCTATTAATTTTTCTTCTTCTTCTCTAACCTGGTTTGATTCTTATCTTCGGGGCCGCTCACAGTGCGTCCGCCATGAAGAGACCTTCTCTGAATGGTGTGATCTCGCTGCGGGTGTACCTCAAGGTGGCGTCCTTTCTCCCCTTCTTTTCTCCATTTTCATTAACTCTGTCACTAGAGTGATTTCTTCAAACTTCCATCTCTACGCAGACGATTTGCAGCTTTACCGTCATTTTCCTGCAGCGGATGCTGGTTCAGCCATTGCTGCAATGAACCTTGATCTGGCCTGTGTTAGCGAATGGGCTAGGTCTTATGGCCTACAAATCAATCCCACTAAATCTCAAGCCATGGTCATAGGTAGCAGGTTTGTACGCAATTCGCTTGATATGTCAACCCTTTTGCCTCTGTATCTTGATGGTGTGCAAATTGACTATACCGATTCTGCTAAAAATCTTGGTGTCATGTTAGACTCTAATCTCTCTTGGCGTACACACGTCAATCAGGTAAGTCGTAAAGTACATTTCTCTTTTCATTCGCTAAAATGTCTCCAGAATATCTTGCCCTTAAAGACTAAGATTTCTCTCGCTCAAACTCTGATTCAGCCGATTATCGACTACGCTGACGCCTGTTATTTGGATGCCACTGAGGAGCTGCTAAACAAGCTTGAGCGCCTGCAAAACTTGTGCATTCGTTTTGTTTTTGGTCTTAGAAAATACGATCATGTTTCTCACTTCCGCAAGGAACTCAAGTGGCTCCCGATTCGCCTTCGCAGGAACACTCGCATATTATGTCTCCTTTATAACACCCTTTACAATCCTAAATATCCTTCCTACTTACGAGAGCGTTTTTCTTTTTTCAAACCTTCTGATGCTCCTTGCAGATCTCACCTTAAAACTGTTCTTAAATTTCAACCTCACAAAACGGATTTCTATTCTTATGCCTTCTCTGTGCATGCAGTAAGATTATGGAACTCACTCCCGCCTAACATACGGAATTCTCAATCCATATCTGTCTTCAAAAGACGTGTTAAAGAGCATTACCTTTCCTTTTAATTTGTTATTGCATAATATTTATATCATATTTACCTATACCTATATAATTTATATGTATTTATTTAAGTATCTATTGCTTTATTAGAACTAATTTTAAGTTTCCTATCTTTTTACACACTGTTGTCTACATTTCTTACTTATTTCTCCTCTCGCAGGTCTGCTGGTAGAAATTTCTTTGAAATAAGCAGTACCTTTGTACTAGATAATTTTAATGCTGTCTCCTTTCATATGTCATTGTGTGTACATAAATTATAAATAAATAAATAAATAAATAAATAAACATCATTTAGCAAAAATTCGTTTTCAACTATTGAAGTACAGGTACTGTAGATTAATCAGAAACTATTAACTCTGTAAATTATAGTTCGCTGTAGTTGTAGATAGAAAAAGTGCGAAAAACGGCCACTTTTGGCACTTTTTCTATCTATAGCCGGGCTTTTTGGACTGAAAATACGCGCCGTGAACATCCATTCGTGAAATTCGTCTGTGCGCAGAAAATACGCCGTCTGCATTGAATTTTCGCTTAGTAACGTGCGAATCACAGATGAGGTTAAAAAAAAATACAATAAAACATACCAAAGCTTCTTCAATCTATAAAATGAATGAAATAAAAGGCATTTAGAACTTTTTCATTTAGCCACTTCTATACAACGTATTATTGAAATAACTGAAAACCTCTTAAGGGGTCATTGTACTCATCAGTATACACAAATTTTACAAAGGGACCAAACCTGGAATCGCGAAATAAAATCAGCTGTTTAACAGTTTTTTTTACACGACTGCTCAAAACAAAGGAGTGTAATTTACATTTGTGTTCACATAAAACGACAAAATGTCGAACCAGCTGCTTTTTTTTCGCGATTTCAGGGTTGGTCCCATAGTAAAAGTTGTTCATACTGATGAGTGCATAAGTAGACCCCTTAACAGCTTTTCAGTTATTTCAATAACATGTTATTAGATATAATTATTAATTATTGTTTGAAAGTAGCTGGGGGGACTGGATGCGGAAGGCAGAGGACCAAGTGTTGTGGCGCAATTTGGGAGAGGCCTATATCCAGCAGTGGACTGCGATAGGCTGAGTTGATTGATTGATATATAATTATAGTTGTTTTTAAATACGTAAAAAATACTGTTCAAGCGTCGAGTGGTCGTTGACCCCGTGATCAGCTGGCTGAGTTGAAATTATCGGTTTGGGAAATCATATTTTTTCTTGGTTTAATATCATTAGATATCGATACCTATTACGTCTTTGAAGTTTCACCAGCTTATTAGATTTAATGTTGTATTATTGCGTTGCGTAAAAAGTGCCTGCTTTTAAAAAGGTTTATTAATTAAGCAGATTTTTTGGATAAATTTTCAGCAAAATACCTGTTCCTCCTGCAACATAAATGATAAAACATTAAATATTATATAAGTACCAGCATGCATCGGGAAAGCAGTGATAGCCTAGTGGTTGAACGCTTGCCTTCCATGCAGGAGGGTGTAAGTTCGATCCCGGCCCGCACCTCTGACTTTTCGAATTCATGTGCGGATTTATATTCGATTATCACTTGCTTTAACGGTGAAGCAAACATCGTGAGGAAACCTGCACACCTGAGAGTGCTCCATACAGTTCTCGATGGTGTGTGTAGTCCGCCAACTCGCACTAGGCCAGCGTGGTGGACTAAGGCCTTAGCCTTCTCGTACTGAGAAGAGGCCCGTGCCCAGCAGTGGGACAGTAATGGGCTGATTGTGTTTGTATGTTATGTTATGCATCGGGAAGAGCGTCCAAGTAACGGTAGTCAGAGACAGAGCTCCAGAGAAGAATCTCCTATAGTACGTGTGCAGCGTACGTATGTCATTCATAACTGATAACACGACAAAAGCGAACGTTGACCCTTCCTTTTAATGTATTCTGTCATTTTGTCAAGTCAACGATAACCATGCATACAATTGAAGAGCTTTTTACAAAACCAGCCCTCGTTAAAAAATGTTTTTCAGTAGAACAGAAAAACGGGGTCCCTAATGTTTCGCAAATTATTTTTCACAATTTGCCACTTCACAAACAACGTTTCACAAACGTTCATTTAGCAAACTAGTCTTTTGACAAACCACATATTTTTTATAAAACAACCTTTTACTACTATACACATAAATAGTAAAAAATATAGACTAAGTGCTGCGAACAACCATATTGAAGCCAACAAAAACCGTGCTCACGTACACATATGCACCTTAAACCGTGCTCACCCCTCTCAGTTCACATGTCGCGGCATCTTCCAGTAAGCATCGCGAAAACAAATATCCTTCAGGTGCCTTGTGTGTATCTACGTGAGCACTGGTTGTACATGAAGGAGCACGGTTTTTGTTGGCTTCACTGTGGTTGTTCGCAGCACTTAGTCTATATTTTTTACGATGTCTGTGCTACTATAGTATTATATTATCTGTGCTTTTACAGTGTTTCATTTCACAAACCAGTGTTTTAAAACCAACCAAAAAGCTACCCAGTAACTGGGTTGCGGGGGTCTGATGGCAGTCGCTCCGTGTAAAATACTGATGTTCAGCCGAATCTGGTTAGACTGGAAGTCGACCTCAAAAAAGCTCGGAGAAATAATGAATATGATAATGAACACTTACGGTCGGTCCAGCCGGTGCATCCGTCGCATCAGGTGCTCCCCCAGCTGCATCAGGCGCTCCCCCAGCTGCATCAGGCGCTCCCCCAGCTGCATCAGGTGCTCCCCCAGCTGCATCAGGTGCTCCCCCAGCTGCATCTGGTGCTCCCCCAGCTGCATCAGGTGCTCCCCCAGCTGCATCAGGCGCTCCCCCAGCTGCATCAGTGGGAGGTGTCTAAAAGCAATCATAACATAATTTCAATTAAAGTAGGTAGTTGATTTTCTCTTCTTCATATACAACATGTTGATCTGTATTCGTGCCATATTTAAGGAGGTGTCTAAGTCTTCTTCTTCTATCGTGTCGACATGAGCTACATGATAATAGCTCATGCCGTTGGAAAAAGATTAGCCAGTCAGCAGGTTGGTAGCGGGGCTGACTGCCCAGGGTGCGCCGGACAATCAATTAAATATCGTCACTCATGGAGGCTTTTTTAATGCACTAAGTATACCACTGATACAGAACACGAATCAAGAAAAAAATCAATACCAAATTTATTTAATATTTTAAATACTTATTTGTAAACAAACAAATTCCCCCCGTGTGTCACGTGTGACACAAAAATGATGCGTGCGAAACCACCAAAAAAAACCGGCCAAGAGCATGTCGGGCCATGCTCAGTATTATAGGGTTCCTTAAGTAGGTCTAATTACAAACGAATCAAATCGAATATTAATCATTGCTATTTTAGTTTTTGCAAACAGCGCCACCTAGTCCTAAATTAATGAAGCTAAATTTAAGAAGTGTGTTTCTTTTTGTGATTTTTTAAAATAGAAAGTAACTAAAGGAGCATTATTTGCTATGATCATTTTTCTCTAAGGTCAATGACCTATGAACTAGGACGTCTTAAGTATTTTTCAGTTTTCTCACTATAATTCAAAAATTTATAATCACATTATACTCGAAATAATTTTAAAAGAGAGTTTTTATAAAGGTCTATCAATGTTGAAGACTATAAGTTTCTACGTTGCATAGTTTAGAAATGGCAGGGGGGGGACACATTGCAAGCCACTTTGGCGAACTGTATTTCGCAGAGGGTATACCTGATAAAAAAGTTGTGTATGAAACATTACCTTCATTTTAGTAGACCTATTCAACGATACCCCACACGAGGGGGTGCAGCTAAAAAAATATTTTCATCGCCATTTCACATGTCACCGCCACCCCTAAAATACGTAATCAAGATTTTTTTATTCTTTTAAAATTGAGATCTATATCTATTCCATTTTTTGTCAAAATTTCATTTACTTATGTTTATAACTGTAGAAGTTATTAAGCGGTAAAGGATTAGGACAGACGGACAGACGGACGGACATGACGAAACTATAAGGGTTCCTTGTAGGACTTCGGAACCCTAAAAAACCAGGTATTCGATACCCTTTGACAATGCCGCCGGTGACTTATTTTCAGAGTCGTTTGGGATTTATTCTCAAACCCTCGCTATGTTTCTAAGTGAAAATTTGGGTATTAAATAATCGAAGATGACTAAGCACATTATTTATCATTTGCTCTAGAAATATAGCAAGGTTACAGATCAACATTTTGAATAGTTAATAATACATTTTCATCATATTATTTAGAAGAAAAAAATAACACTTTTTTTATTTTATCTTGACAAGGAATTTTACTCCTTATTTTTAAACGATGCGGTAGCTTGTTATTCGAATTATTCCTTTATAAAACATTGATGCGATGTTAGTATGCGAAATTGATTCCATACATACATCACTAACTAATTGAATTACTCTGGGTTTACCTCAGACCAAGTAAAAAAATAGTTGGTATGAGGGGTTTACCTACAGTTTTTCGGGTACGCATTTCGAGTTCGCGTTTCGAGTTACGTATTACAGAGCCAGCCACGGCTCTGCTTGTTTTGGTTTTGTCACCGCTGATATGCGGTTGATTGTACGTTTTAGGAGTACCTAACTAGTGTATATGAATCCATCAAATCAACCATGTTTCATACACATTATTTGGAAGTCAGCCTGCAGTTTGTCATTGTTATAGAATTATTGATATTATGTTTTAGGGTCGGTCTTTCAATAGCCATTAACTTTTAACTGAGGTATAAGTTTGACATTTTGACAGTTGTAATATAGAAAATCTGTCTAGACGTCACATTTATTCCTCAGTTAAAAGTTATCAGACTATTGAAATACCGGCGCTTAAACTGTTATAACTTACTGGCTGAAAAGGAAAACAAACATTAAGGCTAGGCTCCCAAAATGAGGTGACTTTTTGAAAACATATGCTGAGTCGAACACATGCTTGATGAATGTCAAATTTAGATACATGTTTTTTTGAACCTTTGTCCATCGTTTGACTAGACAGTTACATAATTAGTTGATTTTTGTTCGATACTTTTATTTTTTGAATATCATGCGTTTTTAGAGATTTTTCGAATATTTATCCTTTATTATTTAACTTAGCTAAGTATATAAAATATATGCAAATAGGAAGATAATAAAGTTTATTAAATACTAGCTAGAGGAAATTTGTATAGATTGTTTAGTATTCTTGTAATAAAAAGAAAACAGTTTTGAGATTTACGACATTTACTTCCGTGGTAAAACACGCGAGAATGATTTTCTCGAAAATGAGTTCTATTGCAACTCGCATAAAATTGACGAGAGCGGCCCGCAGTTGCGGTGTGTAAGGGGAGTGCGAGGGTGGGAATTACGTTTTGGGAGCGTCCTCAACAATTTGCGTAGGTATTCAAATCGCCGCGCCCTTGTCGTATCTAGCTTTTTAAGCGTCACTCTAAAAATCAAAACAAATACCTGTTACTCGTCTTTATTTTCAAATTAAATAGTTGTAGTTAAAATTCCATTTGGATTACTTTTTTCATCGCCTTTTGTAGTGTTTTATCATTATAAAAGGCCACTAATGAACACGGCCCTCCACAATTAACTGCCATAGAGGACATAGCTCTTACTTTGTTTTTATTAACAGACTGGATGATGATGCTGCCCATACTCTTGAAAAACCAATTTGTCACCTATTACGACACCCATGGCCATCAATACGGAGAGGAAATTTCGGGAACTACACAAACTTTGACATCCGTATACCTACCCTCTCTCGAAATTTTCACGTCACACACATCACGTGATGAGGTAACAAACAGACAGACAGATATAAATCCTAAAATTGCTTAATGCTGGACCCCTAGCCAGTTTCGCGAAAAAACACTCAATGTACAGATTTTTCGGCCTTTAAATAATATTTTTTACTATGTCTGTGCGTACAGAGTAGGTACCACGTCTTCTGATCGTATACAAAAAATTAATCATAGCCGCAGGAAATTATTTTAATTTCATTAATTTTGAATGTAGAACCATTTTTCTAGGCAAAGATTGTTAGGTCAAAGACCTGTGCGAGTCCATATAATTTTAAACTCTCTTTCTCAATGATAACAGATGATTACAAATGGTGTTACTTATTATTTCGATGTTTTAATATTTATTTTGTTGAAAAAAAAAAGTATTTTGATTTAATTGTGCGCGACAAGTCCCGTAAACTTAGATAACAATGATTTGCAATTTTTTACAACTTACCTCCTGAAAAAGAAATTATAATTCTTATTTATCTAAATATGTTGTGGCATTTGCGTTTTAAAAACTCCATTCTTATCTTATCTAGCTTTTGAACTGTCACTCTAAAAATATTAAAACAATAAAAAATGAAAAACATAAAACGTTTATTAGCAACCAAATATGTTTCATAACAATGGAGCTCTGTCTTCTGTACTAGGTGACATGATCTGAAAGGAGACGAACTAACCGAATCAATTTAAATTTAAAATAAGGGCTAGTACAGATCACCGTTTTTAATATTTTTAGAGTAGGTTGACAGTTTAAAAGTTAGATGAGATAAGAATGGAGGTTTTAAAATGCAAATGGTGGCCACAATATAGTTTAATATATTATTTTCAATTTAAATTGATTCAGTTAAGATACTTTCGTCTCTTTTTCATACTATATACATTCATAGTGCTTAAATAACAGTATGTAAGTATGAAAGTGTAGGTAATACCTTTATTAAAAATAATAAAGGTATTACCTACACTAATAATAATAATATATATTTATTAGTTAAAGTAAGGACTTTAACTCACTCGTTAAGAAATATTCAGAATAGCTTGTAATTCTCTAGTATTCTTTGTAAAACTTGCATGAAATTTTGCAAAAGAATAATATAACATGCCTATCTATATTTAGTTGATAGTGACTCCTTACTGAATAACTCTAGCGCGAACATTTGGGGATACATCTTGTGTACCTATTTGGATCAATCAAATCAACCATGTTTCAGAGATAAGTCAGCCTACAGTTCGGCATTGTCTCAGAATTACTGATATTATGTTTTTTAAACTGTTATAACTTACTGCCTGAAAAAGAAAACAAACATTAAAATTTTAATCAACATTGTTGCAATGCGTTTTCAAAATACCTGTAACTCGTCCTTATTTTTAAATTAAATACTTGTAGGTAGTTAAAATTCCCTTTGGATTACTTTCTCAGTGCCTTTTTTTGTTATCATCATAAGTCAGCTGATAAACGGCCACTAATGAACACGGGGCTCTTAATGGCTAATATGATTAACTGCTATTAAGGACATATCCTTAATAACCACTGCTGGCTGTCGGTTTGGTAATATCACTTTGTTGTTAATAACAGACTGGATGATGATGCTGCCCATTCTTTTTACTAAACCCCTTTTATCGGAGGAGGCCAGAATGCTTTATAGATTAGTTAATTGTGCCCTGAAACGAAGATAATTTAAGATGGTTTTGATGTGATGTCCTATGGGGATGGCATGATCATGTTTGATCAAAACTCGTTTCTATGGTTCCGTACCCGAAGGGTGCCAAACGGGACCCTATTACTCTCGCTACGGTGTCCGTCCGTCCGTCCGTCCATCCGTCCGTCTGTCTGTCACAGGGCTGTATCTTTTGAACGGTAATAGGTAACCGGTCGAAATTTCCTCAGAATATGTGTTGCTATGAGGTGTATCACGACAAATACTATAAACAAAAAAAATGTATAAAAAACCAAAGGGGGTCCCCATACAAGAAACCTCAAAAAACATGCATTTTTTCAACGTTTTTGTTCCTGCTCTGTCTTCAAAACGGTAATATATACCAGCGTCAAACTTTGTCAGATTATAGTGCATATTATGTAGTTTAGCAACAAATACTAAAAATATGATAAACATAGACATATGTGGTGGTACCCGCGTAAGTAAGACATGCAAAAAATCATATTTCGCGCACTGTGCGTTGATGTCTTTTGATAAACTCTCGTAAATTAAATCAGTTTTTATGGGGTATCAGGTCGTTGACAAAAAAAAACAACCATGTTTCATATATATACGTTATTTGGAAGTCAGCCTCAACAGTTTGTCATTGGTGCCGATTCTCTTGTCACAAAAATCTCTAAACTAGACTAAAAATCACCTAAATTTAGGTTAGTCCTGTCAAACGACGTTTTCTATTCTGAAATTCATTTTAAAACTAATTTTTGGTTTGACAGGACCAAAATTAGTTTAGTTATTCAACTTAGTAGAAATTGACATTTTGCTATTCTGTAATTGACGTTTTTCACCTAATATTAGAAATGTCAACCTAAATCTGACTATTTTTAGAAGGCATCAAAATACATGTCGACTATAATTAGTTATCAACAACTAAAATTACAAAGCTTATTTTATTCATTTTTATAGTTTTTAGGTAGTTTAAAATAAATAATGGATGCCTACTATGTGGTTGCAGCTGTTGTAGATTCAGCAGAAAGGTACATTGTTCATAGAAATATACAATGAAATTTATAATTTCGATATGAAGAGGTACCTATATAATCAAAGGATAAGAAGTGATTTTTGTGTTGAACATAACATCTATTTGTAATTTTGAAAATTTTATCCATAAACTTATTTTACTGTAAGTTTATGATTTTATCACAGTTATATATATATATCGCGACTCGCGACTTATAATTTGTTCCTAGCTTAATTCGTAACAGTCTAGTCTGTTTCACTTAAATTCCAGTGTTGCCGGCAATCAAACAAAAAAAAGTTCTGAAACCGAATCAGAAATTACCCGTTTTGTGTAATAGTATTTTTTACAATAAGTATTGAAATAAATTATAACGATTTAAATTATGGAAAGAAAAAATCGCTCACGAGCAGGATTTTTTCATTCCACAATTTAAATCTTTAGATTTCGCTTCGCATGCGTAAAATGCGTTAAAAATAATAAAATAATAAATTATAACGTTACGTTTTTGTTTATCTTTTTTTTCCTTTAATATTACATACATAGAATAATAACTTATGTCTTAGGCTTATATTCAGACACGAATCTACGCTTGAACTCATGCTTCCAACTGTCAAAATGCAGTACTATTTCGTTTGTCGTCTTATATTAATAAGCCTAAAAATCGACGTATTCTACAATCCAATTGGACGTCGCAATTTAAAGTGATATTCAATTATATCATTTTATGCTATTAATATGTGTCCCTAAAAAGCCTGAATTCACAAATTTTCCCTCTTTTGGGGGGAAAGTCTCCAAGTTGGTAATCCTGCGTGGTACTTTTTAGCTTCTATTCTAATCAAAGACATTTAATTTTTTTTTTAGTATAAGTAACTCTATGATTCTAATTTATTCAACTTTTTTGAGAAATTTCGTGTCCTGGGTGCTAGAACTTTTTAACCACGTCTTTAAAAAGGGAAATTCCAGCTTTTTAAATTAAAGAAATAGTTTATTATTGTGATTGCCCATGGAATTCAAAGGTCCTTGCGTTTTTTGCAAATAGCTCTGTTTCTCGTTGTTTAAGATATACAATATGATACGCTGCAATAATAACAATATAATTCCTTTGATAGGTACTCTTGGGCCCGTATTACAGAAGGTTCCTCAAGTACAGTTTAAACTCCAATCACCTGATCTACTTTAAGGATAGAATCGTTACATGAGTATCGGTCTTATTCCAGAACGGTATCTAATTATAAACTTTAATTCAACAACATAACACACGAATTTGACCTGAATTAAAATAGAAATCTCTACTCAAGCGTAGTCTGGACCAAACTAGAGTGATTGATTACAGATCAAATCTCTGCTCAAATACCGAAACAGGTGACGGTATAAAATAAAGCTAAACTCAGCTGAACCGTGATCAATAAATCTCTGCTTGAAGAACGTTCTAAAATCAAAGCTCAACTCAAAACTAGTTTTAAACAGTGATCAACGCTTGAGTATCGTTCTGTAATACGGGCCGTAGACAATAATAACCTAGCTCTTTAATCTGATCACATTATTCCAATTTAAATATTTTATTAAAATATAAAACAAAAATGTACTTTATTTCGTGACATGATTTTTTCTTCTTAATTTTAATGATAAACTAATAATTCCAAATATAATTATTATTTAATTTCCTTCTGTTTTTGTGAACTTTCGGTCATTCCATTCACTCTTTAATAATTTTTATAAGATGTACTGGTAACACCGCCAATTCAACTTAGATGCGTCAGAGGTTGGCGGGAAAATTTGGAAAGATCGTGTTGTGGATTTTGTATTATTTTCCTAAATTTGTGTTTCTTCGAGTGTTAATGTGTAATAACGGTGGAATATTAAATGTTAAGTGCTCGTTAATGTGTACAAGTGTGGGTAAATGGTACAAAGTTGAAAAACGTGACTTTCGTATTTTCTCATCATCCGCTCAAAAACCTGGTAAAGTTTCCATCACTTTACTAGGGTGAGTAAACTAAAGACTTGGCTGGAGGGTCTAAGCAACCAGGCCATAAAACTACTCACATAACAAATTAAATGACTTGGCTTAAAGGTCTAAGCAACCAGGCCATAAAACTTAAAATAAATAAAAAAAAAATTAGATGCGTCAAACTTAATTATTAGAGCTGTCAACAAGTTTTCTAAAATAAGAAAAAGATAAACACAGAATAAGTTTTATGATTTTCTAAACTAAAATTTGTCAATTTTAGTTATAGTTAGGTTTAGGTGGGTGTACAAGAGAATCGGCACCATTGTCTTAGAATTATTAATATTGCTTTTTAAACTGTTGTAACTTACTGGCTGAAAATGAAAACAAACATTAATTAAATCAACATTGTTGTAACAATTTGCGTTTTCAAATCGCCGCGCCGTCTTTATATTGTGGCCACCGTTTGCGTTTTCAAACCTCCATTCTTATCTCATCTAGCTTTTGAACTGTCACTATAAAAATATTAAAACAATGATCTGTACTAGCCCTTATTTTCAATTTAAATTGATTCAGTTAAGATACGTTCGTCTCTTTTTTACACTATAATACATACATATTGCTCGAATATCAGTATACACATAAAAATAAAAGTATAAAAAGACTTTAGCTCAATATGTAAGAAATATTCAGAATGGCTGCGTAATTCTAAATATTCATTGTATAACTTCTATGAAATTTTGCAAAAGAATAATACAACATACCTACCTACATCTAGTTGATAATAACTTCTCACTGAATTACTCTAGCTCAGCGGTTCTCAAACTTTTTTGGTCACGGAACCCTTTTGACAAGCAAAATACTTGACGGAACCCTACAATAAAACAATAGTTTTTAAAAGTGTATTCTTTATTATATAAGCATAATAAAAGTACAATGTAACAGTTACTAATTATTACTTACTTTAACCACATGGCAAGTACAATAATAGAAGATATTAAAAATGAAAAAAATCTTAACTAATGGGAGGTATGAAACTGTTTTTTATTTTTCATCAATTGGTTGATATCAGGTTTGATAGAAGACATTTGAAGTCTCATATCAGGTTCGGCGTCCAGTCTATTGCGATATTTTGTTTTCGTGGCTGCATAGGTTGAGAATCCTGTTTCGCACAAATATGTTGTTGGGAACGGGAGAAGAATATTCAGAGCCATTCTGCCAAGCATTGGATATTCATCACGGATTCTGCACCAAAAATCGTTGAGAGGCGTCGTTTTGAACAGTGACTCCATACTTGTGTCTGATGACATTTCTAAAAGAGATTCATACCAGGCCCCTCAGAAAGTATTGCGAAAAAAAGTTTTTATATATGGGAGACTGGCCAGTTATAATGTTTTTCGAAAATATGATTATTTATAAGTAAAAATAAGTAAGTTCCAATTTCAAAATTTCCCTCCACATTTTTTGCGAGTTAATTCAAAGTATTGTGTCTCACTGAAATATGGATCTGCGCCGGGAACATTTTAGAGCTATGATTTTATACGATTTCAAGTGTCGCCTGAAACCGGATGAATCGTACGATAGACTTCAAATGGCATTCATGGATGAAGGCCCTTCCAAGGCAACCGTGTATCGTTGGTATAACGAATTCAAGCGCGGTCGACCAACTTTGGGGGATGACGAAAGAAGCGGTCGCCCTTTGACGGCTGTTACCGAAGAAAACGTGCTAGCAGTGAAAAATTTAATCCAAGACAATAGGCGAATTACATATCAGGAGATTCAACACATATTGAAGATTGGATCGGGAAGCGTTCACGAGATTCTACACAGCCATCTTCGCGTGAGGAGGATAGTATCACGCTGGGTGCCGCACAACCTCATCGATGCTCAGAAGCAGGCCCGGGTGGAATGGTGCCGTGATATGCTTAACAAATTTGAAGCAGGCTCGTCTCGGCGTGTTTACGACATCGTTACAGGTGATGAGTCCTGGATTTATCAATACGACCCAGAAACCAAGCGCCAGTCGACTGTTTGGGTGTTTCAAAATGAGCCAACGCCTACCAAAGTGAAGCGATCTAGAAGCGGGGGTAAGATTTTGATCGCTAGCTTTTTTAATTTGACTGGCCACTTGGTATCAATTCCCTTACGGGATCAAAGAAGCATTAATGCCGAATGGTATACTACCAAATGTTTGCCAGAAGTTTTCTCTGTTATAAGCAACAAGCGACCAAACACAGGGCTCCGCGGGCTACTGCTCCACCACAACAATGCACCTGCGCACACCGCACTCAAAACGAGGGACTTCCTGGACAGCACGCCAGTCAAACTCCTGGGTCATCCTCCTTACAGCCCTGATCTAGCACCGTGTGACTTCTTTTTATTCCCAAAAATAAAAAATCAGCTCAAAGGGATACAATTTTCGTCGCCGGAAGATGCGCTGGCTGCGTTCGAGCAGGCTGTAAACGAGGTGTCTGCGGCGGACTGGAAAAAGTGTTTTGAAAACTGGTTTAGGCGCATGAATCTTTGTATAGAGGCTGGTGGAAAGTACTTTGAAAAGATTTGATAAAAATATATGTACGTATAGAACAATTTTTTTTAGTTTCGCAAAACTTTCTGAGTGTCCCACGTATATCTCGTTTGACATACTTTCGGGCTTTTGCAAGTTGGGTAAAAAAGGATTATGAATCCATGAATTCAGCTTCATTTTTGTATTATGTTCTTCGGGAAAATACTTTACAAAAGATGCGCGCATCGAAGTGAGATATTGGACCAATTCTTCAAACACATCATCTTGAAACATTTCCGAGTCGTTATCGCTAACAAACTCACTGAGTGACGTAAAGCTTTCTATTTCTCTCTTACCAACGCAAATAATCCAAAAATCTAATTTTCTTTTGAAGGCAGTTATTTTGTTATAGGCCTGGAACACTGTTGTCTGTTTACCTTGCAATGATAAATTCAATTCGTTCAGTTTTTGAAAGATATCCGCCATAAAAGACAATCGGAACAACCAAGTTTTATCATACAAACGGTCTTTCAAATTAAAAGAAACTGTATCTGCTGAAAGAAACATTTGTAACTCGGCTCTAAGTTCAAATAGCCTTGTTAAAGTTTTACCCCGAGACAGCCATCGCACTTCTGTATGGAGCAGCAGTGTTTTATGTTTGCTGCCATAATCTTCACACAATAATGAGAACAATCGGGATTGTAGTGGTCGTGATTTGATAAAATTAATTATTTTTACCGCTTCATCCATAACTAATTTTAGATTTGACGGCATTTGCTTCATCGCAAGTGCTTGTCTATGCAGAATACAATGGCTGGAACTACAATTAGGCGCTTTACTTTTTATTCGTGATACTGCTCCTGCTGTTTTACCTGTCATCGCCTTGGCCCCATCTGTACAAATGTCAATGCAATCGTTCCAACTAAGATTATTTTCTTTAAAAAATATGTTTATTTTATTAAAAATTTCTTCCCCGGTAGTGTTTGTGGGCAGCGGTGAACACATAAGCATACATGTCTTCTTCAAAAGAACGTTCATATGGATATCTCACGATAACCAGCAAGATAGCCAGACCAGTGACATCAGTTGACTTATCCATTTGCAAGGCGAATCGTGTTTTTTGTAGACGTGCAACTAGTTCTTGTTTGACGTAGCTTGCCAGATCATGGATTCGCCGTGAAACAGTATCGTTTGATAGCGGTACAGTAGAAAGATGCTTTGCAGATTTTTCATCGAGCATACATTGTGTTATGTCTAACACACATGGCTTTATTAAATTCTCAGCGATAGTGTGCGCTTCACCTGCTTGTGCAATGCGATAGCTAACTAAATATGATGCCTCCGTGGCCTTTTCATTGATAGTTTGTGTTACATGCATCATATTTTTTTGACTTTCCAATAACTGTTCTTTTTTACGAACAAAAAATTATTTATTCTTGTCTTTAGACTCGGGGTGTACAGTTTCTAAATGTCTGCGTAATTTGGTAGGTGCCATGGAACTATTAGGAAGCAGTTTACTACATAACATGCAGAGAGGTGAGCCGTTGGAATCAACAAATCCGAAACTGATATATGATTCATCATACTTCCTTTTTTTCGTCTTTGAAACCGTGGAGCTTGACGTCGTGGCATCATCGTCTGGATCGGTAATTGCTGTATTCTCCGCGCGTACTGCTTTTGAACATTCAGCGTCATTAGAAGATGTCGTTGCAACACGTTTAACACCTTTAAGCCAACATTCCATTCTTCTTTATTAATAATGTTACACGTCAGGATGGTAGGGTCAAAATAATGCACAATCGTTACTGCGTTTATGAGACAAAGTTTAGTCCAAAGAAGAAATGTACAAAACTGATACAATCAGAATACAGCGGGCAGTAGAACTTACAAGAAGGCAGCAGGCTAGCCAGCTTGTAAGTAGGTAGGTACGAACTTATCGCTCCGAACGCTAATCGTCAACTGACTGACGAGGCGCGACTTTTTTTATATTTTTATACTTAGTCCTAGACTCGAACTCGAACATTCTCAAAAATACTCGAGTCGGCGCCTTTGATAAACAAAAAGCGGAAATAAAAATATAAATACAAAAAAATGCGTTGTAAACAATCTCGACTTT
This sequence comes from Asteroscopus sphinx, assembly GCA_949699075.1. Classification (NCBI taxonomy): domain Eukaryota; kingdom Metazoa; phylum Arthropoda; class Insecta; order Lepidoptera; family Noctuidae; genus Asteroscopus; species Asteroscopus sphinx. Next base: position 6,200,781 of record OX453032.1, read on the forward strand.
ATGCTTTTGAAGATAGAGCCGAAAGTCGCTTGTTCACAACTATAGCGTCTAATTCAGAGGCGGCTTTTATCAAAGGGACTGCGCGCTCACAAGTATACGCGCGGCGGGCGGATTCAAAACGTTCGACCAGTGACCAGAGAGAGGTGTTTTGTTTTTTTTTTCTAAATTCTTGCGGAACCCCTACAGGGGTATCGCGGAACCCTAGGGTTCCGCGGAACACACTTAGAGTACCGCTGCTCTAGCTCATACGTTCTAAGGATACCTCTTGTGTATTTGGATCAATCAATTCAACCATGTTTTATATACCTACATTATTTAGAAGTCAGCCATTATTATTGAAATTTCAAACTGTTGTAACTTACTGGCTGAAAAGGAAAACAAACATTAAATCAACATTGTGACCACAATTTGTGTTTTCAAATCGCCGCGCTCTTATCGTATCTAGTTTTTGAATCGTCACTATAAAAATCAAAACAAATATCTGTAACTCTTCTTTATTTTCAAATTATATAGTTGTAGTTAAAATATCCTTTGGATTACTTTTTCCAGTGCCTTTTGTTGTATTTTATCATTATTAATCAGCTGTTGCTGCCAGAGAATGCTCCATACAGTTCTCAATGGTGTGTGTAGTCCGCCAATCCGCACTAGGCCAGCGTGGTGGACTAAAGCCTTAGCGTTCTCGTACTGAGAAGAGGCCCGTGCCTAGCAGTGGGACAGTAATGGGCTGTTTATGTATGTATGTATGTAATCAGCTGTTAAACAGCCACTTATAGACACGGGTCTCCTAATAGCCAATACTATTAACTGCCATAGATGACATAGCTTTGATAACCACTGTTGGCTGTCGGATTGGTAACCTATTTTGTTTTTATTAACAGACTGGATGATGATGCTGCCCCATGGAGAACACTTTTCTTCGTGTGGTGCCCATTCTCTTGACAAACCCGTTTGTCACCTTTTACGACACTCATGGCCATGGATACGGAGAGGAAATTTGAGGAACCACACAAACGTTTACATCCGTACCTATACCTAACATCTTGTCTGCCGAAATGTCTTGTAAAGACGACTTCTATTGTTTAATTAGTTTGACAGTTGAGCTCTCATCTATTTTTTTTAAGATTTTTATTTATTAGGTCAGGACATGTTTTTAAATACTTATAACTTACTGCCTCAAAAATTTATAATTATGAAATCGTATTATAAATATGTATTGGAGTAGGTACGTTACAAACATTTCTGTCTCATGTAGAATCTCTGGGTGTCGTAACCGTAACTCGTACCCACAGCCGCGGTTGGTATATTTGGACGCAGAGTCACTAAAATTGTATTTTAAAGCATATCTAACAACGAATTTATTTTAGGCTTAATATTTTGCATTGTTTATGTGTTGGTACTGTTGGTAGCGGCAAATCGGCGACATGCGTTTCGGTAACATAAATAGACATAGATGACATTGCCATTACCTTATTATATAGGGATGACCTATTATTTTCCAGGAACTACACAAAATCTGACGGATGTAAATTCAACATTTTCAAAGTTGTTGTTTATTAATTTTTTTTGCAATTTTTAACAACTTACCTCCTGAAAAAGTAAACATAATTTTAATTTATTATAATATATTGTTGCAATTTGCATTTTAAAACCTCCATTCTTATCTCATCTATCTTTTCGACTGTCAGACCACGAGGAAATTTAAAAACTGACGCATGTAAATTTTAGATTTTAAAAGTTATCATTTATTATAATATTTTGCAATTTTTAACAACTTACGTCCTGAAAAAGAAAATATAATTTTAATTCATCTCAATATAAATGGCCAGCTTTTGTGTTTTAACCCCCATTCTTATCTCATCTAGCTTTTGAACTGTCACTCTAAAAATATTAAAACAATTATCTGTACTAGCCCTTATTTTCAATTTAAATTGATTCAGTTAATATACTTTCGTCTCTTTTTTCCACTATTAAATTTAAAATTAAATTAATTTATTAATTGTGACTACAGAGGCCCACATGTTAGTAAAAAACTTAACAAACTACGGGTTAGTATTAAAATAAATTGAACAACACACAAACATTTAATTTTATGAACACAAGGTTGCCCTTGTCGTACCAACACAAAATGCTTCAGTACCTATAGGAGCATCATGTTGCTCAGATAAAGCTTTCAGAACGCCATTGGAACTGCCATGCATTCAGGTTAGTAAGGACACGGTTTTTTTCCTTATTATAGCATAAAAATCATTTGTTCGCGCTTCCGCGGACATGCCGGACGTACTACAGCACTACAGTAACTATAATACATACATATTGCTCGAATATCAGTATACACACTGAATTTCAATTTCAATTGCTTCAGTTTCAAAACTGCCGCGTTAGTGATTAGCCAATAGCCGCTTTGGTAGGGCCAATCGGATTGCAGTACCCCACCGCAGCTAATGGTCGAACTTATTGTACGCATTATATTCAACATTAGACGCCTATTGGGCCGTATGGTTGATGACGTAGAAGCACGGATATGTTGGCTTCACTATGATTGTTCGCAGGACTTGGTCTATATTTTTTACTATGTCTATGGTCCTGATAAACGGGGCCGTTTATCATTATACCATTGGCCACATTTGCCATTCTTTCAATCAATCAATCAATCAACTCAGCCTATCGCAGTCCACTGCTGGACATAGGCCTCTCCCAAGTTGCGCCACAACGCTATTCATTACCATAAAATTATATTCATTGCCATTCTTTACCATAAAAAAAATAAAATACTTCGCTACGTATACCTACAATATCGAATGCAACTTACTTGCGGTTTCGCTGCCACAAACGTGCATAGCAACAAAATTATGTATAACAATTTCATGATTATCTGAAAACAAACAAATTGATGGTATTATTAAACATGTAGCCTAGCATTGTGCCGTGCCACTCCACCCGTATTTGGCACGCACTACAAACAGGATAAGAGAATCTCATTTTAGATTCGCAGGAGAACGAAGGTAAACGACATTGTCCGAAGAATTGCCAAACTTAAGTGGCAGTGGGCGGGGCACATAGCTCGCAGAACGGATGGCCGATGGGGCCGTAAAGTTCTGGAGTGGCGACCGCGTGCTGAAAGGCACAGCGGTAGTAGCCAGCCCCTAAGATGGGCCGACGACCTGGTGAAAGTCGCGGGAATCCGCTGGATGCGGAAAGCGCAGGACCTGTCGTTGTAGCGACGCTTGGAGGAGGCATATGTCCACGTGGACATGGACGTCTTTCGGCTGAAATGCTGATGATGACAAACAGGACCAAGATTCATTGCATTTTAAAGTACCCATTCAGGTTTGGAGACCTAGATATATGTCCGGGTAAATTTTGAATTAGATTTGATTTCGAACTTTAGGTAGAGAGCTTGTATAATCCTAAGTAAGTTGGTATAGGTACCTAGATAAAACTAAGGCCCATATCGTATTACAGAACGTTCCTCAAGCATTGATCACTGTTTAAAACTAGTTTTGAGTTGGGATTTAATTTTAGAACATTCCTCAAGCATAGATTCATTCATCACAGTTCAGCTGAGTTTAGCTTTATTTTATACTGTCACCTGTTTCGGTATTTGAGCAGAGATTTGATCTGTAATCAGTGTTATCACTCTAGTGTGGTCCAGACTTCGCTTGAGTAGAGATTTCTATTATATTTCAGGTCAAATTCGTGTGTTATGTTGTTGAATTAAAGTTTATAATTACCGTACTGGAATAAGACCGATACTCAAGTAACGATTCTATCCATAAGTTGTGATCAGGTGATTGTCATTGAAGTTTAAACTGTACTTGAGTAACGTTCTGTAATACGGGCCTGAGTAACTCAACGACCAAAGTACGCTCCGTGCTTCGTCGGGCGACATAAGTGAACGCAGCCAATTAGTATAGTAATAACTTTATTACTTACTATAATTTTATTTAAAGTCAGCGGGTTGATAGTTTACAACTCTTCAACAGAATGGTCAGCAAATGTTACGACTTTTTATTTCGCCATACAATTATTCATGATGTTTTTGTTTTATAGCGATTTTATTAGTAATAAAAGGAATTGCTATATAAAACGTTCATACTCACAACAACTCAATAACCTTTGTTCTCCGGAGTTGTTCCCCGCCGCTCTCTACGAGGGGGCACATCTCTGTTGGCAGCGCCGTAGCTAGGGGCTGGCCGCAAGGATGGCTGCCACTCTGCCAGGGGGACAAATCTCTGGTCAGCGCCGTAGCTAGGGGCTAGCCGCAAGGGTGGCTGCCACTCTGCCAGGGAGGCAAATCTCTGTAAGCAGCGTCGTAGCTAGGGGCTGGCCGCAAGTGGGGCTGCCACTCTGCCGGGGGGGGGGGGGGCAAATATCTTTAAGCAGCGCCGTAGCTAGGGGCTGGCCGCAAGGGTGGCTGCCACTCTGCCAGGGGGACAAATCTCTGTAGTCAGCGCCGTAGCTAGGGGCTGGCCGCAAGGGTGGCTGCCACTCTGCCAGGGGGACAAATCTCTGTAGTCAGCGCCGTAGCTAGGGGCTGGCCGCAAGGGTGGCTGCCACTCTGCCGGAGGGGAAAATATCTGTAAGCAGCGTCGTAGCTAGGGGCTGCCCGCAAGGGCGGCTGCCCTGCTGGAGGCACGGAAGGGTCTCGGTGGAACGAAATGGTCACCCATTCACGGACTGACCGCGGCAAGTGTAGCTTAACCCTGCAGATTATACAATCCGCGCTGTTGCTTAGCCACGCACGAGCCTTTTATGCTTATCTCTTCCTACAAAATAAGTTTAGGGGGCGCAAAATTCAAATTTTGCAATAGGTACGGCTCATAATGAAACAGCATCTATAAAAACATATTTATTAGCATTTTATATAATACATGATTATGTACAAATTATTTTATTATGTTGGTTTTTCTGTCATTTGGCTTCCTCTGTCTTTTCTTGGTAAGTAATAGCACCTTTTTCTATAAGGTCTGGAATTTCGACTGCTAGCCAGGGTCCAAGCTAGGGAAAAAAAGAAAAAAAGAGGTTAAAAAAGCAGGCTGGATTATTTTAATACAATTTCGTGTCATGGTGACCCAAAAGTTTGGGCTCCACTTCTTGCAAACCTACTTCGTTGCGGTTTCGAATCCAGGTTTAAAATGTGTCAAAGGTGTTGATTTTTCAAAAAGTAAAGTTATTTTAAACTATCGCTCTCCTTTACCACAGATAATATAATACTATACCCTTTACTAATAATAGATACAAGAAAGGGATGGCAACAATCTTAGCGCTGTCAAATTAATCAGAATTAAAATTTTCTAAGCAATTTTGTTCTGTGTGGTGCCAGACGTAAAGAATTGCACCACCCTATCTCTTCTCATGGGTGTCGTAAAAGGCGACTAAGGGATTCACCAGAGGATGGGCAGCAGCGTTCTCTGAGTATTTAACCAACCAACTGCGATCGCCAACCCGCCTGCCAAGCGTGGCGATTATAGCATATCCCCCGTTTTTGGGGGAGGCCTATGTCCAGCAGTGGACGTCTTTTGGCTGAAATGATGATGATGAAATAATTTTTGTCGTGATCTTGGAACGTGCCGATTAAAAATACGAAAATTTGTAATACAATACGTAAACTAATTGGCAGAACTAAAATTGTTGTTATCTCCTCGGACGAATAAAAAAGACGGACGGAATCTCGAAACGAAAAGGTTATTTTTTTCCTAAATCCACTATAATTTCGACAGCATTTTAACACACCAGATATTGACTACCGTCACACGAGATAAGTTACGTAATCGCGGCTTTTGGTCTTACTATAGGTGTGAATGTGTGCGTGCCAACCCGTACTTTTAAGCGAGCCGTCTTACTATGGATGTTTCACTTATTGTTTAGCGAGATTCCGTCCGCTTTATTTATTCGTCCATGGCTATATCTCTATGTTTTCACTATTAGAAAAAGATATGTATAATAAAAATAAACTATTAAAATCGCTCTGGCAGAACTTTGTACTTTATATCAATCCCACCAATATCTAATATTAAAAAAGTGAAAGTTTGGAAGATGTTGGGATGTTTGTTACCTAATCATGCTGTAAGGCTGAATAACTCGGATTAACATATAGGCTACTTTTTATCCCGGGAAGATAAACAGTTCCCGAGGGATGCGCGATAAACTACATCCACGCGGGCGAAGCCGCGGGCATGAGCTAGTAAAATTATATCAAGTATAAAGAGTTAAATGTTTAAGTTTTTGTGAGATGATGGATGACTAATAAATTACAAAAAATGGTGGGTTCCCAACGAGTCACACCCAATCGTGTCACAGTGTGACTGGTTGGGATTTTTTTTTCCCAACGTGTCACACTGTTACACTGGGCGTGACTTGTTGGGAACCCAACTGGATAAAAAGTTGCAACGAGTCACAGTGTAACTCAATGGGAATAAAAATCCCATCGAGGCATACTTATTTGTAAAATGAAAATAAATAATTTTCTTCTGATCTAAAAATATTTTATAAATACTTGAGTAAAATAGAATTGAAAATGAACATGAAAATGAACCCTCACGAGTCACAGTGTGAGACGTTGGAAAATAAAATCCCAACCAGTCACACTGTGACACGATTGGGTGTGACTCGTTGGGAACCCACCCAAAAAATTAATTCCAAAACCGCCACGCAAATACGTCCAACAGGCGTGGCTTGGTGGATTTCAATCTGATCGGAATTCCACGGCCAGGACGCCGTTTTAATAGCATACATCTACATTCACGGATAGATTTTGGAGTGCGGCCACGCCATTCGAACGGTTGGAAGCATCGCCAGTGGCCACCTTAAGCAGACCTTCAGTGATCCTCAAAAACACTTACACCTTAAACTAACAACACATACACGTAAAACTTAATTATTACTTTATAAATAAGAGAAAAAGTTATTTTTCTTACACCAAGGGCCATTGCATGGGCTATACCAAATCTAGGCACGTTTCTCGCCCATAGAGGCTTGAAATGGTCAGTTAGACAAATCTTTCCTCCTCGGTACATTTTAGCTGTCTTCCCATCAAGGCCCGGTAAGGCTAATTCGGGCGCAGTAGTTGGATAAGTTACTGGAATCTGAAATTATAATAACAATACATCAATTAAAAGATAGCAGTGATAATTCAGCAATTAAATGTTTGCCTTCCATGCAGGAGGGTCTGAGCTTGAACACGGCCTGTACTTGTGTGCAGGGACCATTCTGGTTATGCATTGAATGGGTTTTCAATTGTGTTTTTTCTAAGCAGTTAATCAAAAACCCATACAATATGGGTAACCCTTTTGAAAGGTCTAGAGCCGTTCATAAGGGTTACACTTTTAACAATCTTTCTTTTTTTTCGTGTAGTAAGTATAAAACGATAACAGTGTAACATTCCCGACTCGTAGCAATTCTTCTTCTTCGTGTCGACAGTACAAAAAATTTACTAGTAGTGGCACAGCAATCACACGCTGCTGGCCCAGAAATTTGCCACGTCTTGTGCATTGTCTGTGGCATTGATAAGGTCACTCAATGTTTGGTCTATATAGCCCCACTTGCTCATGTTAAGCCTGCATCTGCCTACCTGGGTCCGCAATCGGTTTAGGGTCTGCCATGTAGGCCAGGGGAGTTTATACCCTACAGGAAGCCTCTCACTTGGTTGGATGTAGTTTGCAGGTGGAGGAATTTTTTTCAGCCACAATTTTTGACTGGCCTCAGCTGGAGAACCTTTTAGAGCCTCTGTTGATTTAAGGAAACTGTGGTGGCTCTTTAGGCGTTGTGCAATGTAATACTCGTAGCAATGTAATATAATCGCTCGATGATGGGCAGTGGTTGCAAAATGGCATATGGTGGTGCGTGGTGCTCCACCACCTGCTTCGCACAAGTTTATCAAATTACCATATGGGAACCCGAACAAAACCCTTATATAATGGTAACCCTTTTACTGGGTTTCAAGCATAGAAACCATGCAAAGAGTTACATCATAATAAAAGTAACCTCATAAACGGCTTACCCCTTCGAAAGGCTCAACTCTTAACAGGGGTTTTGCGGTCCCTGCTTGTGTGTCTTCTAAATCTTGTGTAGATCAGAATTTGATTATCACTTGCTTTAACAGTGATGAAAAACATTGAGAATTCCTACTTGTCAAAATGAGAGCTTATTTAATTATAGTACAAAATTGTTGAGTTACTTACGTCAAATTCCAAGTCGAACTCGTACTTGAGTAGGTTGTGGACATACCAGCATTTACCAAACCACTTGGTCCCCGTTTTATCAGATTCCAAACGGAACCAGTCATTGTCGGCAGCTTTGTTATTCTGCACATACTGGAATTATAAAACACTAATTGAGAAGCTGCTGCACAAAGAAATCTAAAAAATTAAACTTCTAGGCTAACTCAGAACTTTGTCCGTCTGTCTATTTTATGACACCGGTAATTATAGAATGTCTTGTTCTTCAGCAAAGGCCTCCCCAAGTTTTCCATAAAGAATGATCTTGTGCTTTCCTCGTCCAAGAAAATATTTGTCTAGACTTTTGTAGCGACAACAAATTTCAATCATTGAAATGTCTGATCCGATTTATAGTTGGAAGAAACTAGATATTACACAACAATAATAAAATTATAGCCTAGTAAGCCTACAATTGCCTTCGTTCGCTTGGTCTGTACCCAGCATTAGCCTATGATCACAATAGAAAATGGTTTTAGAACTTTTTTATCTAACAAAATTATTTTTTATTTGGTAGGAGACTGGAACAATGAAATGTAATATTAATCTGTGATGTAAATAGAACCAGGATTCACTAAACGCAACTTTTTTTACCTTAATCAGTGCCTGATATTCTTCTTTCAGCCTTGTAGTCCATAGCTCCTTATCTCTAGGTCCAGCCTTAGTTTGAAGCAAAGGTATGCTGCTCAAAGTCTTCCTAGTACTTTCATCTACCATTTTCGTAGTAAGTAAGTATTTATTCTTTCATTATTATTCTATTTAGAAAGTTACGAAAATGTACTGAACACAAAACAAAACACAAAAGACGTGGACGTACAGTGTTGCCAGGTCCGATTTTCAAAATCCGGGAGGCTTATTATGAAAAAAGCGGGAGATGCATTGAGGAAAACTATAAAAAATCGGGAGATGATGTTTTTCAACAAAGTATTTGAAGTAATCCTGGTATTATATTTTGTCACCATTCCAGCTGAAATATTAAAATCAAAGCAGTTTTTTTATTTATTTTACTGCCCTGTGTAGTCAACTCAGCGTTTCGCAGTCCACTGCTGGACATAGGCCTCTCCCAAGTTGCGCCACAACGCTCGGTCCTGTGCCTTCCGCATCCAGTCCCCCCCAGCCACGTTCTTTAGGTCGTCGGTCCACCTGGCAGGGGGGCGCCCCACGCTGCATTTGCTGATTCGTGGTCTCCACTCAAGGACTCGTCTGCTCCAACGGCCTTCGGTCCTTCGACAGACATGGCCAGCCCACTACCACTTCAGCTTACTGATCCTGCAAGCTATGTCGGTCACTCCGGTTCTTCTCCGGATAATCTCGTTACGGATTTTATCCTTCAAAGAAACTCCAAGCATAGCTCGCTCCATAGTTCGCTGAGCGACTTTGAATTTGTGGACTAGCCCAACTTTACTGTCAGTGTCCACGTCTCGGCACCGTAAGTCATGACTGGCAGGACGCACTGGTTGAAGACCTTTGTCTTCAAACTTTGCGGTATAGGCGACGCCCTGTGTAGCAAAAAAATAATAATTTTGAACTTTATTACTTTGTTTATATTAGGCTATATACAGGGATTTTACAAAATCGGGAGATTTTTGTCGAAAATCGGGAGATTATTAGGAAAATCTGTGAATCTCCCGGAAAATCGGGACCTGGCAACAGTGGGACGTGTGAAATGATTTTTTCATGTCAAATTAATTATTTCAATAAAATAAAACGTCAAAAGTCAGTGTTGCCATGGTTCTTGAGTTAAAAGGTACGTTTCCTTTCAAGAAAAGTTTTATTATTCTGCAGTGTTGTCATAGTGTAACAAATTTTAATAGTGAGTCAACTCGGCCGCCAGACAGAACAACGATGGGGTGCGATATGAAGGAGAGGAGAGCGGAGATCCCCCCTCCTGCCCACGACGCCTGCGTTAGTTTGGCAGACTCCAGCTCGACATCGCTTGCGCGCCGGTACTCCCGTTTAGGTTCGATTTTCATAGAGGTGTAGGTATAATAATATGATAATTATATCACCGCTTTGTGTAAAATTTTGATAAATTTCACTATAACAATTTAAATTTGAACAACTTAAATCAGGATTTAATTTTTTTTAAACATATATAGGACCAAGCGTTGTGGCGCAACTTGGGCGAGGCCTATGTCCAACAGTGGACTGCGATAGGCTGAGTTGATTGATTGATATAATTTCTAGGTCCCATATGAATTTTAAATAGACCCAATCACGTAATTATTTTTAGTGTATTTTAATGTACTATTTCAATCGTCAATGTTTGATTTTGGTGAATCTTTTTCCCTAACTAATTAAATAAAAATAAACAATATGATTGTAAAAAAATTACCTAAAATGCCAAATAAACAAAAGTAACATGTTACGCGATATGACCTTAAGTTACGAAATTTTTAAAAATTTAACTATCTGGCAACACTTCTCAAAACTCAAATGTCAAACGACTGAAGGACATGTATCCATGGTCATGAATAAATTATAAAAAAAAACGTCAAATGTCAATATGACGTCAACGTGTCATAACTCATAATCATGAAGTTAACGAAGTTAACTTCATGCTCATAATACCTGGGCTGGGCTGCGTTCAGTTCAATAAAATTTATCTAAAGGTTCAGTTAATCACTCAATCGAGACGCACGGCCACAGAGCGTACTTTGGTCGTTCAGTAACTCAGAGCGATGATGGTCCAAACACATAACTGATTTGTGGTCCAAAAGAATGCCAAAAGAACGCTCCTTACGTCGTCCGAAGACATCGAGCGACATAACTGAACGCACCCCTAATTTAGTCAGTTATGTCACTGCACTGCTGCTGGAGATAAATGATCTAAAAAATCGACTAATAAAAAAGTTGATTATATTCACAGACATTAAGATGATATAGATATACAAAGATATGTAATAAACTGCATCTGTAGGCATCTGTTCTGACTTGTTCTTTCCTTTTCACCGCCAATGACACCTATAGAAGACAAACGATTTCGTGCCCTCAGCACCACGACTTTATAACTTTGTACTAATGTCCATACAATATTTGTCTTCTATAGAAGACATTGCACTAAGGGTACGAAAACCTTTACGATGCCGTGGCGTTGAAAAGGTCCTTAGAGAGCTATAATCGTAAGTCGAACGCTAACTGCTAGTTTGACAAAAAACATTTATATAAACAATAAAGGAGACTAGACGATATAATCCCGATGCGATGCTGCCACACTACACTTCTTAACTGATTCATAATTTCAGCCGAAAGACGTCCACTGCTGGATATACTTATGCCTCCCCAAAAGGGGGAAATATACCATGATCACCACGCTTGGCAGGCGAGTTGGTGATTGCAGTTTGTTGAATAATTATTCAGAGAACGCTGCTGCTCATCTTTTGGTGAAACCCTTAGTCGCCTTTTACGACACCCATGAGAAGAGATGGGGTGGTGCTATTCTTTGTGTCCAGCACCACACGGAACTGACTAACCTATTTCTGATGATGAAAATATAATATAATAACATAACATAACAACATAACATAACATCACGCCTGTATTTCCCCGAAGGGGTAGGCAGAGGTATATAGTACACCCACATTTCGCCAGTTATGTTGTAAGTCCCATGTAATAGGGGGCGAGCCTATTGCCATCAACCGGGCACAAATCCAGACTCCGGGCTGCTACTGAGAATTTCCTAATGAAAAAACCCAATAACACTTTGCCCGACCCGGGAATCGAACCCAGGACCTCACGCTCAGCAGTCGCGCTTGCAACCACTAGACCAACGAGGCAGTCATAATATAATAATAATCATCATTTCAGCCAAAAGACGTCCACTGCTGGATATAGGTCTCCCCCAAGCATTGCCACAACTACCGGTCCTGCGCTTTCCGCATCCAGGTGAATAGTAATAATAATATAGCTTTATTGATACAAAAACCTTAGAGAATTCTTGAGACTAGAATTTGATTTATCATTTATGATTTATCTAGTTAAAGGTCATACGAATTTACTTCTTTTTCTAATGGTATTTTAAATTTGTTTACAACATAGGTATTTTGCAAATTGTTTTTGTTAAATTTATGAATGAATGCATGTAATTTATTTCAATTTAAAAAAAAATAAGTAAAAATAAAAAGTATCCCTCCATACTGCTGTTATCTGGAAAAGTGCCCAGAAAACTGGTAGCGTTGCCACGTTGTATGGCAACGCTTATTCTTTGGCCAAAGAACAAACCAGCCCTCTGGTCACGGAAGTGTCGACTATTTTGCGTCCATTCGCCTAAAACATAAAAGTGTGTGTAAACCTACACCATACGCAACACTACAATTGTCAATATCTGATTCTAATGATGTGTCGATTCGATTATTTATTGAATTTTCCTAAAAGAAAAAATGGATGGTTAACGATTATTAACTGATTATTGCACTTTTATTTTAAAACACAAAACATGGAAAAAACAATGTTAATTTTGTAAAATATGCAACTCAAATCATAGTATATATTAATATAGGAAGTTATATCTAGTAAAAGTTAAACCTAGAACATTAAAAAATAGACAAGAGTGAGTCAGGCTAACACAGTTGCGGTTCCGTAACGTAATTACTGTATTGTGCGTAATAATTAACCTATGCTAGCTCATAAAGTATTTGGATCTGCACTTCTATTACATACTTACTTACTCTTCTGGCTCAGCGACCCAAAGTGAGTCATGGCCTCCGAAACGAGAACTCTCCACTTTCCTCGATCTTGCGCGATATCTCGCCAGTTGGTAGCTTGAAGCTCACGTAGATCAGTCTCCACAGCATCTCCCCAGCGATATCTGGGGCGACCAACTGGTCTACGTCCGGTTGGTAGACCCAGATACGCTTTCGTGGCTCCTCGATCTTCCCCCATGCGTTCGACGTGGCCGAGCCATCGCAAACGTTGCGCCTTGATTACGCCAATGATATTAGGCTCGTCCACTAGCTCTTCGATTTCGGCATTCTTCCGGACTCTCAGCGTACCATGCTGTGTTTTTGTCGGCCCCAGGATTTTATGGAGTACCTTCCTTTCTGTAACCATTGTCCTCCTCCTTAAGCGTTAGTGTCCAAGCCTCACAACCGTATATTAAAATTGGTCTTATAACTTCTATTATGCTTCAGATAATCATTAATCAAATTCTGATCCACACACCTAATTGTTAAAAATCTTCGTCATCTTAAATATAAAGTAGGTAAATTTCTAATTTTCGATTAAATATCAAAATCTTACTTAGGTATATTGCTAAGTTTTGTCAAAAACTAGAAATCTATTATTTTCAATTATCTTTACCATTGATTACATGATTGATCATGAAAGTTATAATCGATCAGAGTCTATTATATTGAAAATAAAGTAATCGATTATGCCCATCACTAATTCTGAAAACTAAACTAAACAAAAATAAATTTGTTTTGACGTTTTGACAAGGGTGGAAATCTAGGTAAATTATATAAAAATAAGCAACAATTGAATTTAATTCTCCAGTATTTACTCTTCTAGCGTAATATTATTCTGTGTTTACTAAAATAAATAATTATTAACCATACAGTGTACACGTAAGTACTTGTATGTTAATAATTTTACCTATTAAAAGAAAATGTTTTTTGCCCTAATCTATTATTTTCCTTCGAATAAAATTGGATGTTTATTATACGTGAGGAGGCGCCACTCTGACCAGGATTTCATCTTAATGGCCACCCCTAAGGCGACACTCTGACCCAAACTTGTAATCTGCGATTTTCTGTTATCAATTTAACAATGGATTTAAATCCTAAAGCAGATGAATAGGGATACAGGGGTAAATAGGGACCAAAGTGGTCAAGGATTTTAGCATAGAAATAAGATACCTAGCTTGTTGCCCACAAAGACTAGAATGTTTACCAAATTATAGGTAGCAGAACATTTTTAAAGTCTGTGGGCAACAAACTATTTTATTTCAATGTTAAAATCCTTGCCGGCTTGTCCCTATTCACCATCGATCCATTCCATCAGGAAGTTCGTTTAAAATCGATTGCAAATTTTGTAGCAAACAGACAGACAGGAAGAAAAGTGGGTAAAAAAAAAGTGATAATAAATTGGATTGACATAGACTTTATCGACATAGAATTCTAAATACTGTATCAATAATTTCAATGGTTATCAGGGATCATTCTGGTTACCCATTGAAAGGGTTTTCGATAGGGTTTTTCTAAGCAGTTAATCAAACCCATACAATATGTGTAACCCTTTTTAAAGGCTTAAAGCCATTCATAAGGGTTACACTTTCAACAATCTTTCTTTCTTTTTCATGTAGTAAGTATAAAACGATAACAGCATAACATTCCGACTCAGAGCAATGTAATAAAATCGCTCGATGATAGGCATAGGTTGCAAAATGGCATACGGTGGTGCGTGGTGCTCCACTACCTGCTTCGCACAAGTTTATTGAATAACCATATGGTAACCTGAAAAAACCCTTACATGTATAATGGTAACCCTTTTACTGGGTTTCAAGCATAGAACCCATTCAAGGAGTTACATCATGATAAAGGTAACCTCATAAATGGCTTACCCTTCGAAAGGCTTATTTAACTCTTAACTGGGGTTGTATGGTTCCTGGTTATTATTGTATGATGCTTCCTTTCTTTCTAGTCTCGCCATGGGATCTGAGCAGTCTTCGATAGCCCCAAAGAAGCAGGCACAGAGAGCACCCCCAGTCCGCAGAGGCCATACAATAGCTGTTACTAACATGCCAGGTAAGTGGAAACAAATTATTTTCCTACTCCTCCTAATTTATTTTCTGATTAATTTCGGTGCGGGTTTCAAGACAGATCAATCATTTGGGAAAGTGTGGCGGGCTTGTATTTTTTGAATGATTTTGACTTAAATAATTGAGGGAGAAAAGTGGAAACAAAGTTTAGTTTTAGATTTATGTTGTACACTTGTTTCTGTCCTCTACATTCAACATCTCTCTATCACTCTAAGGTTTGCTGTTAGAAAACTCAGTTCTGAGTTAAGCTCGCCGATGTACATAAACTTTCCTACTGTAATCTAAATGTATATTTGTGTGTACAATAAAGAATAAGAATAAGAACAAAGTTTTTTTATACTTTATGCATTCGATTAATTCTTACTTCTCCTACTTTGATTATCATCATCATTTTCATCGACTGCTAGACATAGGCCGGTCCCAAGCATCGCCACAACTATCACTCTCTTTTATAAATAGTAGATACAAGGAAGGGATGGCAACAATTTTAGAACTGTCAAATTAGTTCACGTGGTTCATTTCTTTGTATTTTAGTTGGCATGTTCCGAGATCACAACTAAACTTGTATGGAAATTTTAATTCAGACTAATTTGACAGCACTAAAACTGTTGCCATCCCTTTCTTGTATCCACTATTAGTAAAAGAGAGTGATAGTTTAAAATAAGTTTAGTTCGTGAACAAGAGAATTGACACCATTATACAAGTTGTTAATCTGTAACCGTGCCATATTTCTAGAGCAAATGATAAATAATGTGCTAGTCTTCTAAAAATACTTGAAAAATTCTACGATTATTTAATACCCAAATTTTCACTTAAAAACATAGCGAGGGTTTGAGAATAAATGCCGAAAGACTCTGAAATCTGAAAATAAGTTATCGGCGGCATTGTCAAAGGGTGGAAATACCTGTGAATAGTTTTGGTGGTATCGCACGGATCGTTTTTGTGTCGCACGCGATACACGGAGGGAATTTGTTTGTTTACAAATAAGTATTTAAATAAAAATTTTATTTTTTGGTATTGATTTTTTTATTGATTCGTATTCAGTATCAGTGATATAGACACCTCCTTAAATATGGAACAAATACAGATCAACATGTTGTAGATATTTATAAAATACGGTCTAACAGAATATTGGATAGACTTATCCATTATTCATCATTACTATGTGTTTTCAGAGCCATCTAGAGCCCATGAACCTTCTGCAAGTGGCAACAACTCTCCAGGAACCAGTATATGTTCAGACTCTGAGCTCCCATACATATCTTATACGGTTGATCGTCCTATTGGAGGTATAAATATCACTTTTTTTTACTTTTGTTCAACTTTGTCTGACAGACAGACTGACTGAGACTTACTGACTGAGACTTACTGACTGACCTGACTGAGACTGATAAAGATAATTTAATTGTCAAACATGCGTTTACATACAAATTAAAGCATGCAAGATATAAAATAAATTGAAGCACCTACATGTTTTGCTTATCAAGGCGTACAAATTTAAGTATTTTAACAAAATAATTTAAATTAAATAATGAATGTCTATAAATTTCAAAATAATCAATAATTTAATAATTCAAAATAAAGACAAATAATAATAAAATAGAAATTTATGTCAGAATAATCAGCTGTCATCATAAAAACTGCTGATTGAGTAAAACTGACTGACTGCGACTGACTTACCGGCTGACTGACAGACAGACTGACTGACAGACAGACAGACTGACTGACAGACAGACTGACTGACAGACAGACTGACTGACAGACCGACTGATCTATAGACTTGACGACGTCTGTGGTCTAGTGGTTCGAGTGTCGGACTGCTGATCACGAGGTCGTGGGTTCGATTCCCATAGGACACAAATATTTTTGTGATGAACATAAGTGTTTGTATTGGTCTGGGTGTTTCTTATGAATTATATGTATGTATTTAAAAAAAAGTGCATAAATATTATATCCATTGTCTAGTATTGACTAGATGGTGCTGTGTAAAAATGTCTCAAAGATATTTATTTATTTATTACTATGATAGGCGGCAGTAAAAATCTTGCAATTCCATTTTGAGCCAGTTTCCTTTTTCTTAACAGGATGAAATTTTTCATATAGAGTACGCATAATATAACTGTGCCGCTGTGAAAACAGGCTTTGCGAAGGGCCGCGCAGGTACAGTAGCATAATATGTGTGAGCAGGACATACAATTTCGCCAAGTGTATACATCTTTTTGCAGCTGACTGTACATATAGTTCCGATGTCAATACAATAAAGAACTATAAGATTTTAGAAAAAATTATAATAATTAAATATTGGTTATTATTTAAGAATTTATTTTAATACACACAGATTCACCAAAGGCCACAGCGAAGAATCATCGTGGCACTGACAATAAAAAATCGTTATTACAAAGACGCCAGCTAAGTTTGCAAGCAAGGAAGAGTAAGCGGACCCGGGATATAATAGTAGTGAAGCAAGCGACTGACGAACAATTAGATGAAGATATACAGAGGTTACAGGTACAGTTTCCGGTAAAAAAAGCTTACAATATTACATACGGTTCCACATCAAGCTCTACTGGGTGTCAGGGAAACGCTCCCGAAAACTGAAAGGCTTATACTACCTAAACACGATGGAATACCAATAACCATTAGCCTTATACTTATTGTTTTAGTGATTTGGTATTTTGCAAACCCGCAATGTAAAGCGTACAAAACTCGGGATCAATGCCGCGCGTACCTAACCTACCTACGCTCGCTACGACACGGACTGCGTATGCGAGCGGATGTCGTTCACCCCTTGCGCTAGCTGATATTTTATTTGAATTACATTGCGAACTTTAAAAATAAAAAAGTAAATAAATAGGGTTTTTTTGCAAATCAGTTTTATTTAACTGCCAAAAGTTGGTTATGTATGAAAAATGCAAAAAAAATTGGAAAAAATCTAAAAAAAGAATCGCATATTTTTTTGTGGTTTCGTATCAGTAATCACCAGCACTATCACCTATCTTCGTTTTCGGAAGCGTTTCCCTGACACCCAGTATAAAACCACTATAAGCTGATCTCGCACTGTAGAGACTCCGTATAGTCAGTCAGTTTATAGATTGATACATTGTATATCAAGCATTCAAGCATATAATTTCCGGCTACATAGCCGTGCGTATAAGGCGGGCTCCACACGTTGGCCCGAACGTTGGGTCGAGCGTTGGCCCGTAATTAGGCCTAGCTTCCACCCGTTGGAGATAATGTTAGTTTAATTCCGTCAGAGCCAATGTAAAGACGTCTGAAATAGATGCTGCACTGCGCACTTTAAGATTATTGAGTGCTTAAGACCTGAACTGTCAATTAAAATAACACAATAGTTAAACAATGGACGTAGACTTTGAATTTTTTTTGACAAACAAGAGAATACCATTATTAAGTATTTCTTAACATAACATTTTCACGATTTTTTTTTTTCATTTTCATTTCGCCAGTTATGTTATAGTCCCATGTAATAGAGGGCGAGCCTATTGCCATTGACCGGGCACAAATCCAGACTCCGGGCTGCTACTGAGAATTTCCTAATGAAAAAACCCAATAACACTTTGCCCGACCCGGGAATCGAACCCGTAAAACCCCTCATTCGATGCACCTTACTGCATGAGTGCTGCGGCAAGACTAAAAAAACCGCCAACGTGTGGGCGCATCGCCATCGCAAAATTACTTTGATAAAACTGACACGCGACTTCTAACTGCCAATGCTCGCCCCAACGTTCGGGCCAACTCCATTTTCCCGATCCACACATTGGCGAATAGCGAAAAGTCGGAATAAAAATTTCCATAGAATTTTAGTCGTGATTTCGGAACGTGCAGACTGAAATACAAAGAAATTTAACACGTAAACTAATTTGACAGACCAAAAATTGTTGCCATCCCTTTCTTGTATCTACTATTAGTAAAAGAGAGCGATAGTTTAAAATGAGTTTAGTTTGACGTTTGTGTACAATAAAATTAATACCAATATAATGTTTCACAGGATATACCAACTTTTCTGCCAATAATGAGGGGTACGCTTGGCTTGCCTGGTGCGAGGGACCCCGAAGTGTTAGAAGGTAAGAGTTCTTTAAAAAAAAAAAGATATATTGATCTGCTCTTGACCGCAATCTAGACAGCTTTGTCAGGATGTGGTCGACGATGGAGCGAGCAAACCTATTAGGTGCCGATTCACTCCAGCTTTAAAGGCGTTAGGGTTATAAGTGCCTGAAAATACAGCCGGCAGTGAATTCCACAACTTGGCTGTGGGCATTATGAAAGACTATTATTAAAAGACCATTATGAAAGATTATTCTGACTTCTGACAGTAGTTCTGACTAACTTTGATCATCAGAGTTATAGAATCATCATCATCATTTCAGCCAAAAGACGTCCACTACTGGACATAGGCCTCCCCCAATTAAGTTATAGAATAGTGTGTCATTATTATCAAACTAGTGTAGTAGTAGAGCTCCTTTGTGAAAGAGCTCGTCCGGGGAAATACTACCACCGTATCTACTTCTCCGCCAAATAGTGATGCTTGCATTGCTGTGTTTCGGTCTGAAGGGTACGGGTGCCGGTGAAATTACAATCACATGAGACTTTCCATCTTCATGTCTCAGTTTGGCGAACCGACTTGTGGTACAATTTAGGCAACAGCCTAGGTGGTATTGAAGTTGTTATGGGCGAAGGTAACTGCTTAACATCAGGTGGGCCTTTAGCTCGTGTCGCCATCCTAAACTATAAAAAAAAAAAAAAACTGTTATCCTACTGATATTATACAAAGTGGATATGACAATACCACGTACAGAGTATCACATCCTCTGATCGTATACACAAAATCAATCAGATCCAGTTAATAGCTTAGCCACAGGAAATTATTTTAATTTCATTAATTTTGAATGTAGGACCATTTTTCTGGGCAAAGATCGTTAGGTCAAAGACCTGTGCGAGTCCATATAATTTTAAACTACCAACTACTACTACCAATTTGTCTTTGTTTTCGTTTGGTGTAATGTACAATAAAGAATATAATAAATAAATAAACTTGTACGATGCAACCGTATATTTTTTCAGGTCAGCGTTCTTACGCGACTCATGAATTTATTTTAATATTTAGACCAGTTCGCGACGAGCGATCAATTAACCCGCGCGTTCTCACTTTTTACGTGACTGACAAGTGTCGCGTATTAGCAAAATCATTTCCACTCACATACCTACAGTTCATTCAGTTCATTAACTTTCATAACTATTCGAACAATATAACATTTCTTTTCCTGAGCTATCGTATTTTATTTCTACCAGCATCATCATCAAAGGAAGTGCAGTCTAACAAGAGACTGTACAAAACTCTCTCAATCATCATTGTCTTTTACAGTGTTGCGTGCCGTTTGGGACTTGATTATTTTTAGAACTGGGTTCCAAACAGGTGGTAGCTGCCAACCATCTTCTCTATTAATATTAGGGTGTTTTTTAATTTCGATAGCCTCACGGAGCATTCTAGGTACATATCGGTTTTCCTTCGCCAGGACTTGTGGTTTATCAAATCGAAGAAAATGGTTGGGTTTGTCTAGGGCATGTGCACACACTGCAGACTTTGTGGAGGGTCTGTTCTTGACATCAGCTACCATCATCATCATTTCAGCCGAAAGACGTCCACTGCTGGACATAGGCCTCCTCCAAGCATCGCCACAACGACCGGTCCTGCGCCTTCCGCATCCGGTCAGGTCGTCGGTCCACCTTGTGGGGGGCCTACCCACGCTGTGCCTTTCAGTACGCAGTCGCCACTCCAGAAAGTTTACTGCCCCATCGGCCATCCGTTCTGCGAGCAATGTGCCACGCCCACTGCCACTTCAGTTTGCCAATTCTTCGACATCAGCTATATGTTCTTTAGTTCTAGTCAGGGATGTTATGGAGCTCCGTAACCGTAACCGAAACCGAAACTCTCGGATATCAGAAATAAAAATATATCCGTAACCGTATCCGTTTCACAAGTTTCGGATAGTTTCGGATAAGGGCGGAGTCTAAATAAAACGACATGTTTCGACAGGTTTTTGTTTCACCGCTCGCGTGCCACGTGAATCTTGTAGTTTGTTTGTTATTTCTAGTCATAACATAACCTCTTTCATAACTAGTTAGTTTTTTATTTAAGAGTTGATACTTAATTTAAGAAAGTCTTGTGTTAAGTATTAAATTGATTTCTATAGACAAAATGCGACCAAAGTCGAGTTTAATTTTTTTTATTTTTTTATCAAGTTAATGTAGATTCTTCAAAATGTAATCAGTGTGATAAAAACTTTTCCCGGAAAGGAGGTGGCACTACTTCACTGAAACTTCATCTCACATCAAAACACAGTGATAAGTCCAAAGAACATTTATTGCTGGAACAAAATAAGCAACAAAAGCCACAAACATCCAAACAGCTGACACCTTTACAAGTTATTACATACTATATGTGTTTATATTTTACTTCAATCTAATATCCGTAACCGAAACTAACGGATAACCCGAAATAATTACATATCCGTAACCGTATCCGAAACCGATATAATTTTATTCCTATATCCGTATCCAGATCCGAAATATCATATCCATAACATCTCTGGTTCTAGTGGTTTATACTACGCTTTGTTTGCCCTATGTATTCATTTATATCTCTCTACCCTGTATACCAATTGCTTTGTTAGACTGTACTTTCCGGACGAGCTCTTTCACAAAGGAGCTGTACTACTACTAGATGGTTTGTTCCACCTGGCCAGGGCTGGACTACCGGGCCTGGGTGCGGCTGACGGCGCGGCTGCAGGCTCACTTGGCGGCCTGCGCACACCCTCTGGCCGCCACCGAGATCAGCATGGCCTGCAAGCTTAAAGAGGTAGCTCATAGTCCTTTCATTTCAAAACTGGCCAAGTGTTAGGGACTTTACTCATGACGCGACGCGATGCGAGCGATATCGCATCGATTGTCGACTCGACTGGTACGTAGTGTTCTAATTGATATAATAACAAACATACATCCTCTTTTATGTCGTGAAACCAAAACTAAGATTAAGAATTGGCTATTAGAACTAGATTATGAACATACAGAAATGTTATTGCTTTCTGCACCCATGTATACACTCCACATTCATATTCACACTCACCCACATCACACCTACACCAACACCGCTCACACACGCACACAAACACAACACATAGTCAAACTGTAAATATTATTCTCTATTTGTGTTAAACTAATGGGAGAAGACACTGAATTCTGTAACACAGGTTTGTACGCACGGCTACACATCAAGCTGTACATTTGCAGTATAAGCTGATCTCGCATTGAACGGAAAGCCTACACAATGCGAAGTCAACTTTTACTGGAAATGTACAGCTTGATGTGTAGCCGTGTGTACCTAGCTCAGAAGTCAGGGACTTTACAGATATTTGATGTAAAACTTTTTGTGAATAAAAAAATATTTATTTATTCATTGATACCAAAAATATTTCCAACAGATTACTAGTTGCGCAACAGAAGTCGCTCATCGATATCCCGAACAGACAATCGCGTGTAAGTCGAAACAAGTGCCAGCGCTCGCACGCCCCCGTACATTTATTTGAAATATGATCGCAGGTCATTAGAACGTACATGCAATTCGATATCGAGCAGATCTGTGAGCGATATCGTCAATCCATGCGATCTTGTCTGAAGACATGTGCGATTTTCAATACATTTTCTTCGAACACATGTTGCGATATCTGACCGATATCGGCAATCGATGCAATTCTGCGTCGCGTCGCGCCATGAGTAAAGTCCCTTAGTCCAACTCGCGCACCGCGAAAACCCAAAATCATGTTTAAACACTAATATCATAAAATTATCATTTAAATAAAACCAACACCATGGCCATTAACATTGTTTTTACGTGTTTTATTTCATTATAGTATATTAAAAAAAAACAGCCTTCACTTTTGCTAGAACTTAGTTCCATACATGGTATAATAACACCAGGTAGTCTCTTCCCGTGACAGCTAGGTCACGTGATTGCCTCCGTACTACGTCATCGACCGTGGAGCCAATAGCGGGCTGTTAGCGTGACACTTGTCAGTTTGATGTGCTGCCACTTTTTGAAAATAAATTATCCGAGCAAAATGCATTTTTTCATTTACTTTCTTCTATAAAGAATCACTTTTTAACTAGTAATTTAATATAGTTTCCTTTATTAACTAATTAGATGAATAACACGAAATAACAAATAGTTAGGCTAGTTAGGAATTTATTTTATATTCATTATGAACAAAAATCTCCTTAAGTATATTGAAGATATCAATCAATGGCAGCACTGATCGTGACGTAGCTTGGAGGCATCGCGCTGTCATTGCGGGAAGAGAATACCTGGTGAAACATCTTATTATACCATGGTTCCATAGAAAACACTTTCGGACAATGATTTGTATTTTGGAATTCTTTTTCACTGTTTTTTGTATCTTGAATTTTTTGTTTGTCCTCAGGCCGATAATGAAATATCACGGCTTTATTCTCAAATGGTGGATAAGCAAAGAGCCAATGCTCGTCACGCTGAGCGACTGGCCAGGGTACATGAGGTATCACACCAGCTGTCCAGATGTAACTCCTTACTGCAGCAGGTATACATAACCAGCCCATTACTGTCCCACTGCTGGGCACAAGCCTCTTCTCAGTATGAGAAGGCTAAGGCCTTAGTCCCCCACGCTGGCCTAGTGCGGGTTGGCGGACTACACACACCATTGAGAACTGTATGGAGCACTCTCTGGTGTGCAGGTTTCCTCACGATGTTTTCCTTCACCGTTAAAGCAAGTGATAATCGAATATGCAGCAGGTATGCAATACAATAATCCTACTAATATTATAAACTAGAGGAAGCTTGCGGCTTCGCCTGCCTGGCAAAAAAAAACTATTTGAGAATCGAACACATTTGGAAACGCTATTCATAGTTCTTTAATTTTAGATCGAGTGCTTTCCGACAAGAAATGGCTCACGGGAGAGTTTCCATGAATTTCGCGTTGCGTTTCCGAATCCGACGATTTGAGAACCGAACGGTTCTCAAATCGTTTTGTTTCTTAATAAAACAAGTTGAACCGAATTACATCGTGTATTATTATTAAAATTGGTTTTCCTGACGTTTCGAATGCGTTGCAGCGTTCATGGTCGCAGGAAGTGGTCGTTTTGTTTTATTTTCCGGTCAAATTTCACGTCGGAAACGGAAACTTTTCGAACGTTTGTGAATCAGGCCACAGGAGAAGGACAAATGCTACTTTTTATCCCGGGAAGATAGACAGCTCCCGAGGGATGCGCGATAGCGTCTTTCTGTGATAAATCGAATTATACGCGTGCGATGCAGCGCGCAGAAGCTAGAAGAATATAAAAATATTCTATTTCATTTCAGACGATGCAAGATATAGAAGAATTGAATGGATTACTCCCTGAAGACAAACGACTAGAACCTTTTGTATGGAGCAACGAGTGATAGGACCGGGGTATCATTTAGACAACTCAGCTCAAAGGGGGTGGCAGGGGGGCCAGCTGCCCCCCCCTAACCCTAGAACTCGAACCTAGAAGATTTTTATTAATTTTACATACAATTCATGTTCTTTATCTATCATCTTGCGGTCTTGCCCCCCCGTAGCCCATTGGCTGGCAAGGGTTTGACGTAGTAAGTGCACTTCGCAAAATGTGCATTTGACGAAATATGTGAATTTAACAATAGGTGTACTTCTCATAACAGGCACTTTTCAAAATAAGCACTTCGTAAAATAAGTACTCC
Source organism: Asteroscopus sphinx (assembly GCA_949699075.1). Taxonomy (NCBI): domain Eukaryota; kingdom Metazoa; phylum Arthropoda; class Insecta; order Lepidoptera; family Noctuidae; genus Asteroscopus; species Asteroscopus sphinx. Next base: position 6,225,535 of record OX453032.1, read on the forward strand.
TCAAAATTAGCACTTCTCAAAATGAGCATATTGCAATATGTGCACGTTTTGTAATTTGTGATTAGGAATAAGCAAAACTTTGCTTTTTGATAAGTAGGTATTGTACTTATAGGCAATAACATGAACTCCTTATAAAAACAATAATCAAGTAAAGGAAACGTTTGATTCTCAATAGAATATTAAAACAATTTTTAATATACTTACGCTATATTAACATCACCATCAGCTTAGCCTATCGCAGTCCACTGCTGGACATAGGCCTCTCCCAAGTTGCGCCACAACACTCATACCTACCAACAGATTGAATAATTCTCAGTACAGAAACATAAATTGGTACGTAATTTTTGTACTCTATTTTCTTGAAAAAATATAATAAAAAATCACATGCGTAATTACAAATTACAAACTATGAACATTTTGCGAAGTGATCATTTTGCGAAGTGATCATTTTGAGAAGTGCCCATTATGAGAAGTGCCCATTATGAGAAGTGCCCATTATGAGAAGTGCACCTATTGCGAAATACACGTTTTGCGTCAAGTTTACATTTTGCGAAGTGCACATTCTGCGTCAAACCAGCTGGGGACGCTCTTGCTCGGCTTTCAGCAATAGAATACGCTTAGACAGGCAACCACGTTTGCTTGTACAGTCCATGGTATAATAAGATGTTTCACCAGGTACTCTCTTCCCGTGACAGCTAAGTCACGTGATTGCCTCCGTACTACGCCATCGGCTGTGGAGCCAATAGCGGGCTGTTATCGTGACACTTGTCAGTTTGATGTGCTGCCACTTTGTGTAAATAAATGACCCGAGCAAAATGCATTTTTTCATTTACTTGCTTCTATAAAGAATCATTTTTGAACTAGTAATTTTATACAGTTTCCTTTAATAACTAATTAGATGAATAACACGAGATAACAAATAGGGTGGTTACGAATTTATTTTATATTCATTATGAACAAAAATCTCCTTGAATACATTGAAGATATCATTCAATGGTAACACTGATCGTGACGTAGCTTGGAGACATCGCGCTGTCATTGCGGGAAGAGAATACCTGGTGAAACATCTTATTATACCATGGTACAGTCAAAAGCATGACGATGGAAACAAAACTGGTATAAGCAGAGCCTGTCTTGTGTGAAACTTAAAACTGAAGGCCAATTACTCGTAACAAAAAACTTTCTAAATATAGTTACAAACGAATCTCAATGCTTTAAATAGCAATCTCTAGACAGTAGATTTTTCTGATTGTCGTTTATTGGTGACATTAATGACCTAAGTGTCACAAATGAACGGAAAACAGAAACATCTACTGTCAGAAGATTAACTGTGGGTTTGCACCAAAAAACATTTAACATGTAATGTCTCGAAACTTGTCATATGAAACTAATGTCACAACTTGTTTTGTTGATTGTTACGTTCGCACTACAGAAAACTGGGTAAATTCTTTAACAGATTTCAAGATTTGCTGTTGGCTGTGTTTGCACTGACTAAAAACTTATACATTGACATGTTTGTCTGTAGATTTGTCACGGCTGACGTTCGCACTGGTGCTTAATCATGTGTCAAAACTTGTATAAATCTCGTTTTTTGTGTTTTCCAATGAGGTCGGTAAACATGTATGGCCGAAAGCAGATACTTTGAAGTGTATCGAAATTGATTGTGAAACATGTCAATAGACTATGAAATGTTAAACAAGTTTCGTTTCAATAAGTTGTGTGATAATGCGAACGCGATTCGATACATGGACAGAAAACTGACTTTTCAACATGTTTAAATTATGTGAATGTTTCGTCAGTGCAAACTCACAGTAAGATTTAAAGCATTGATATTAGTTTGGAACTATATATGCTGAAATTTTAATGGCTTTCCCGAAAATGGGTCATTGTACTCATCATTATGAACAACTTTTACTATGGGACCAACCCTGAAATCACGAAAAAAAATCAGTTGGTCCCCACATTTGTGTTCGCTTAAATCGATATAATGTAGGGACCACCTGATTTTTTCGGAAAGAAGCCCTAGCTCTAGCCCTAGAATGTGTTTTGAACCTCAGAATACAGAAACAACCAGAAGCCGTTAATGCGTCTAATACTGAAGCGGCAGCATTCAGATATCGTCTTATTTAATTATTGAATAAATCGTTCAATTTAATTTTTCATAGAGAATGAAAGAAAGAAAGAAAAAAATATTTATTTGCTTCAAAAGTGACGCACAAAATTACCAAAAAATTCAAGAACACAGAACAAATACAGGTACAGAGCCAAGAAGTGTGGTAAGATATGCGTCACAACCGCGCAAAACGGCCGCCGCTCAGCATATTGCTGTGCCTCACAATGCAATAACGTAGATCAGTGAGGCGTGATGTTGGTAAATGACGATAAAAAATAAATAAGTAAGATTAAATACAATATATAATAATATTTAATAAAAAAAATCCTGACTTTTAATTACTAAAGGTATTTAAAAGGTATTTGTTAATTCGTTGAAATTCTAAAAATCGATATTTTAAAAAGCATAATTAGCAAAAAAGTTTTTTTTTTATCTAAACCATTGTTCATTTAAAGAACTTATTTTTCTTGATATTATCAGGTAAATAGTTATAAAATATTAATTCCTGTTTAGGAATGGACAATTTTGATTTAATTTATCCATCTTACTTCCAGTGTTCTCAATGTTTACCCCAAAAACGGATTAGCAATGTTTGAGCACTTTGAGCCAGCAACATTTCGCGGGTGGGAAGTGAGGCAGGCGGGCTTGTTTAGTTTTTGGACACAGCACGCGGCTTGCATTACAGCTTGACGTGGATTCTGTTTCTTTCTAAATTCTATGTTTGAACGTTTTTTATTTTTGACAATTTGCCTTTTCAGCTAGTTTTTAAAAATTAGATATAGATCTGCTCTTGACCGCAATCTAGATAGTTTTTGTCAAGATGTGGTCGACGATGGGGCGAGCGAACCTATTAGGTGCCGATTCACTCCAGCTTTAAAGGCGTTAGGGTTGCAAGTGCCCGGAAATATAGATACCGGCAGTGAATTCCACAACTTGGCTGTGCGCATTATGAAAGAGTTCTTAAAGCGCGTGGTCCTGATAGTAGGAATTTCTACCAAATGTGGATGATATCCTGCAGTGCGTCGTGTAGTCCGATGAAAGAAAGGAGATGGCGGAATAAGCTCATGGAGCTCTTGCGCACACTCTCCAAAGAACAGCCTGTAGAACACCGACAAACAAGCAACTGTGCGTCTATGGGCTAAGCTTTGCAGCTTAGATTTTACTAGCAGTTCATCACCAATTAGCCTCTCAGCTCGTTCAAGGGATTTTGTCGAAATAATGTACCGCCGTGAAGTATCGTGATGGTAGATTTGTGATTTGACAACATATTAGTAGGCCGGCTCCACACGTTGAGCCCAGCGTTGGGACGAGCGTTGGCCCGTAATTATACCTAGCGTCCACACGTTGGAGATATTGTTTGTTTAGTCCCGTCCGAGCCAATGTTAAGACGTCTGAAATAGATGTTGCGCTGGAGACTTTAATATTATTGAGTGCTTAAGAGCTGAACTGTCAATTAAAATAACACAATAGTTAAACAATGGACGTCGTCTTTGAAAAATGTTTTGACAAACATGAGAATATCATTATTATTTGTTAATAAACATAAAGATTCTATAACTATTGCGTCCATCTACGCGGATAACATTTTCAAGACGCGGTGACCGTAGGAACAAGATCATTCGATACACCTTACTGTATGAGTGCTGCGACAAGACAGACACGTTTGCGCATAATTCTTTTGATAAAACTGACACGACGGCCAATTGCCAACGCTCGCCCAAGCTTTTGGGCCAACGCCATTTTACCGATCCACACGTTGGCAAATAGCGTTGGCGCCAACGTTCGGGCCAACGTGTGGAGCCGGGGTTAGAGTTAGGATATCAAAATGATAATAATTAAGAGAGCTCTTAATTTTATTTCTCTTTATACGCTAAAAGCTTGGTTTCAGATCTCATTGTTACGACTGTATAATTAAGTTATAGTAACTAAATGTAATATATGTGTAATAAATTATTGTCGTTTTATTTTCGGCTTACACTAATGTCAGATACCTCAGAAATAGATAGAATGGTTGTAATCACAATTTTGTTTTACTTGCGATTCATGCGTGACGACTTTCGAACGAACTACGCCTCCCATATTCAATCAACAATCAACTCAGCCTATCGCAGTCCACTGCTGGACATAGGCCTCTCCCAAGTTGCGCCACAACGCTCGGTCCTCTGCCTTCCGCATCCAGTCCCCCCCAGCCACGTTCTTTAGGTCGTCGGTCCACCTGGCAGGGGGGCGCCCTACGCTGCGTTTGCCGATACGCGGTCTCCACTCAAGGACTCGTCTGCTCCAACGGCCATCGGTCCTTCGACAGACATGGCCATATTGACGTCATTAATTTTTTTAAATTGACTTTTATTAAATGTAACTTTACAGCTTTTGTTTCTGCAGTTAGAAACAGCACAATAAGGCATTTTTGCGGGTTTTTGTTAGTGTTTAGAGAAACAAGTCATAAGGCGTGCTGAGAAAGGCTTTGAAATATCCTGCACTATGGTGCATGGTGCTGCCACGCGCGCCCTGCCCACTTTTCCATTCTATCTATTCCTGTGCCTCGGACACTCAATACAATACACATTATTTTTAATCACCAGTAAAAGATGAAGTGAAAAGATGGCTCATCATTATGAACAACTTTTTACGGACCAACCACGAAATTCCGAAAAAAAAATCAGCTGATCCCTACATTTGTGTTCACATCAATCGACAAAATGTAGGGAAAAAATGATTTTTTTATCGCGATTTCAACATACATACATATTATCACGCCTGTTTCCCATTGGGGTAGGCAGAGACTATGGATTTCCACCTGCTACGATCCTGACACACCTCTTTCGCTTCATCTACGTCCATTAACCTCGTCATGCATGCTCGTCGGTTTAGAGAACTCTTAACCTGGCATTTTTTGAGAACATCCGCGATTTGATCGCGATACGTTCGCCGAGGTCGTCCCCTTCCAACTCTTCCATCCACACTCGCTTCGTATACTTGTTTCGTCAATCTCCTCTCGTCCATCCTCTCTATATGTCCAAACCATCTTAACATACCTTTCTCAATCTTTGTCACTACATCTTCTTTCACTCCACAACGCTCCCTTATCATGTTATTCCTTACTTTATCTCTCAAAGTTACACCACACATACTTCTCAAAGCTCTCATTTCTACTGCATTTATTCTGCTTTCATGTTTCTTCTGCCATACCCAACTTTCACTACCATACATAAGTGTAGGCACTAACACTCCCCCATGAACAGCCAGCCGTGCCTTTTCCGACACTTTGCGGCTGTTCATGAAGGTGTGTAGTGCCCCATTCACCTGATTACCAGCACTCACTCTCCTTTCAATGTCCTTCACATGCATGCATGCACGCGATTTCAAGGTTTTTTTTATACAACGTGTCCCAGAAATCAACGTCAAGCCGAAAACGGGCAGTAGGCCAAGTCGTGACAGTCATTAGAAAAATATAAAAAAAAATGTTGGTCCTGTACTTTTCAAATTTTATGGATTCAAAAAAAAAACTCGAAAAGTGACACCCTGTGATGATTTTTCAAGTCCTGTGGCTACAAATATTAACTTTCCGTCAGTTTTTTTTCTGTGACGTAACCATGAATAACCCTTCTGTAAATTACAGTTAAAAGTTAAAACATAACTACCTCATTTTTAAATAAAATGTTAGATTTTTGCCCAACATTGAATTCAAAATTATTACATCACCCAACTTTAACCGCGTGTAGTGTAAAAAAAAAGTACTACACTATTTTGGCAAGTAACTTTAAAAGATGGCGCGTTTAGTCTGGATTCCAAAATGGTATGCCACTTACTAATTGCTACTTTTTAATTGAGGAAAAAAAAATATTTGTTAGTTTTAGGTGCGTTTGAAATAAAATTCAGTTGTTGGATTTCTTTAGTTATAATTTTTATTAAGTCAGATTTACCGAGTTTATATTAAATTTTCGAACTGTTTGCCTTCAGCTGCACATTAATAAATACTAGATGATCGGGATAACGCTCAGCATTTGGGTATCTCTTACGAGATAGATAGTGACGCTACTTTTATCTAAGAGCGAGACGGATTGACACATAATTTCGTCTGTGTGAGTGAAACAGATAGAGACGCCACTCTGGCGAAACAGGGATGCGTTAGGTAAATTGTGCAATACTGCAGCACGTTACGCTCTTTCGTTTTCTAAGCATCCTTTTGTATTTGTAGTGACTTCATACTTACAACTGTGGCTTTGTTTATTGGACTTCATTCGCATTGTGATTTTGATTTATCTGCACTGTTTCTGACGACCCCGGACTTGTTTTAATCGTAATCCCGTATTTTGTGTAGTTTGTTATCATGCCATCTCGATACACCGCACAGGAATACGCCAACATGCATCTTATTTATGGAGAATGCTTATGCAACGCCAATGCTGCAGCAAGAATGTATCGTAAGAGATATCCAAATGTGCAGCTGAAGGCAAACAGTTCGAACATTTAATATAAACTCGGTAAATCTGATTTAATAAAAATTATAACTAAAGAAATCCAACAACTGAATTTTATTTCAAACTTACCTAAAAGTAACATTTTTTTTTTTCCTCAATTAAGAAGTAGCAATTAGTAAGTGGCATACCATTTTGGAATCCAGACTAAACGCGCCATCTTTTAAAGTTACTTGCCAAAATAGTGTAGTACTTTTTTTTTACACTACACGCGGTTAAAGTTGGGTGATGTAATAATTTTGAATTCAATGTTGGGCAAAAATCTAACATTTTATTTAAAAATGAGGTAGTTATGTTTTAACTTTTAACTGTAATTTACAGAAGGGTTATTCATGGATACGTCACAGAAAAAAAACTGACGGAAAGTTAATATTTGTAGCCACAGGACTTGAAAAATCATCACAGGGTGTCACTTTTTGAGATTTTTTTTTGAATCCATAAAATTTGAAAAGTACATGACCAAGATTTTTTTTTATATTTTTCTAATGACTGTCACGACTTGGCCTATTGCCCGTTTTCGGCTTGACGTTGATTTCTGGGACACGTTGTATAGTAGGCATACCTAGGATGGCGAATCGAGTTAAAGGCCCACCTGATGTTAAGCGGTTACCTTTGCCCATAACAACCGCAATACCACCTAGGCTGTTGCCTAAATGGTACCGCAAGTCGGTTCGCCAAACTGAGACGTGAAGATGGAAAGTCTCATGTGATTGTAATGTCACCGGCACCCGTACCCTTCATGCCGGAACACAGCAATGCAAGCATCACTGTTTGGCGGCAGAAGTAGGTATACGGTGGTACTACTTCCCCGGACGAGCTCCCTCACAAGGAGCTCTACTACTACTAGCTATGAAATCCTAATGAGAAGAGAGAAAAAGCCGGCTGAGTGCGAGTCGGACTCACGCAGTAAGGGTTCCACCCATCGACCTGATACCCCATAGAAACTGATTTAATTTACGAGAGTTCATCGAAAAGCATCGACGTACCTTGCGCGAAATATGATTTTTTGTATCTTTCTTACGCAGGTACGGTCGACCGCACGTCGGTGGTAACACTTTGACATAAGTACCATCTTTATTTCGTAAGCCGCTTACGGCTTACGCCCTTAGGCGGTTTTTGAATTGAAGTGTTACCACTGTCATGCAGTCGACTGTACAGTAGACTGGATGACAGTGGTAACACTGCAATTCGAAAACCGCCTTTACTGCTTACGAAATAAAGATGCTGCTAATGTCCACTGTAATTTCAAAGTGCTAGTGTCATAGTATGCACTACAACCAAACCAAGTTTGACGCTGGTATGTATTACCGTTTTTAAGATATAGTTGCTGCTAATGTCAAAGTGCTAGTGTCATAGTATGCACTACAACCAAACCAAGTTTGACGCTGGTATGTATTACCGTTTTTAAGATATAGTTGCTGCTAATGTCAAAGTGCTAGTGTCATAGTATGCACTACAACCAAACCAAGTTTGACGCTGGTATGTATTACCGTTTTTAAGATATAGTTGCTGCTAATGTCAAAGTGCTAGTGTCATAGTATGCACTACAACCAAACCAAGTTTGACGCTGGTATGTATTACCGTTTTTAAGATATAGTTGCTGCTAATGTCAAAGTGCTAGTGTCATAGTATGCACTACAACGAAACCAAGTTTGACGCTGGTATGTATTACCGTTTCTAAGATATAGTTGCTGCTAATGTCAAAGTGCTAGTGTCATAGTATGCACTACAACGAAACCAAGTTTGACGCTGGTATGTATTACCGTTTTTAAGATATAGTTGCTGCTAATGTCAAAGTGCTAGTGTCATAGTATGCACTACAACGAAACCAAGTTTGACGCTGGTATGTATTACCGTTTCTAAGATATAGTTGCTGCTAATGTCAAAGTGCTAGTGTCATAGTATGCACTACAACGAAACCAAGTTTGACGCTGGTATGTATTACCGTTTTTAAGATATAGTTGCTGCTAATGTCAAAGTGCTAGTGTCATAGTATGCACTACAACCAAACCAAGTTTGACGCTGGTATGTATTACCGTTTTTAAGATATAGTTGCTGCTAATGTCAAAGTGCTAGTGTCATAGTATGCACTACAACCAAACCAAGTTTGACGCTGGTATGTATTACCGTTTTTAAGATATAGTTGCTGCTAATGTCAAAGTGCTAGTGTCATAGTATGCACTATAACGAAACCAAGTTTGACGCTGGTATGTATTACCGTTTCTAAGATATAGTTGCTGCTAATGTCAAAGTGCTAGTGTCATAGTATGCACTACAACCAAACCAAGTTTGACGCTGGTATGTATTACCGTTTCTAAGATATAGTTGCTGCTAATGTCAAAGTGCTAGTGTCATAGTATGCACTACAACCAAACCAAGTTTGACGCTGGTATGTATTACCGTTTCTAAGATATAGTTGCTGCTAATGTCAAAGTGCTAGTGTCATAGTATGCACTACAACCAAACCAAGTTTGACGCTGGTATGTATTACCGTTTCTAAGATATAGTTGCTGCTAATGTCAAAGTGCTAGTGTCATAGTATGCACTACAACCAAACCAAGTTTGACGCTGGTATGTATTACCGTTTCTAAGATATAGTTGCTGCTAATGTCAAAGTGCTAGTGTCATAGTATGCACTACAACCAAACCAAGTTTGACGCTGGTATGTATTACCGTTTTTAAGATATAGTTGCTGCTAATGTCAAAGTGCTAGTGTCATAGTATGCACTACAACCAAACCAAGTTTGACGCTGGTATGTATTACCGTTTTGAAGATAGAGTAGGTACAGATGTTTTATGAAAATGATCAAATCATAATAAAATGACAATTTATATCTTTGATTACATTTTATTTTATTTTTGCAACTTTCTTGTACCTAGGTACTTACTTTTCCTATGATCCAATGTTTGATTGTAATATCTTTTTGGGACATTTTTACACAGCACCATCTAGTCCCAAACTAAGCAGAGCTTGTGCTATGGGTACTAGACAATGGATATAATACTTATGTTATACTTTTTTTTTTGTAAATACATACCTACTTATAATACATAAGCAACACCCAGACCAACACAAACACCTATGTTCATCACATAAATAGATATTTGTGTCCTGTGGGAATCGAACCCACGACCTCATGCTCAACAGTCCGACACTCGAACCACTAGACCACAGAGGTTGTCATAAGAAATGTGTTTTTTTTTAAATTTATCTCATGAAAGCGGTTGAGCCATACTTGTGTTTGTGTGCGTAAGCTCAGGAGCGTTCAGTCAAAGATAATATAATGAAAAAAATAAAAAAATTATAATAATAAATAATGGCTCAGTTTGGTAGTTACGAACACAAGAGCGCGTGTGTCTATCTGCATTACAACTACAATTATGGCTCACCCGCTTTCGTGAGATAAAACAACTGTACAAAAACGTTGAAAAAAAAAAAATGCATGTTTTCGAGGTTTCTTGTATGGGGACCTCCTTTGATTTTAGATTTTATTTTCAGTATTTGTTATGATAGGGGTCATAGTAATACTTATTCTAAGAAAATTTCAATCATTAATCTATTACCGTTCAAAAGATACAGCCCTGTGACAGACAGACGGACGGACAGCGTAGCGAGAGCAGTAGGGTCCCGTTTGGCACCCGTTGGGTACGGAACCCAAAAAATGAAATGTGGTGGATTAATGAGAAAAGGCCCGTGCCCAAAAGTAGGACAGCAATGAGCTGATGATGTAGGCACATTTGTTGCATAAGGTTTAAATACATAAACCCAGATTAACCCAGGTGTCTGTGAAGAGGTGAAGGCCACGACCTTCATCACGTAACCGGTAAAGGCGGTAAATACTTACATTGTAAATGGGAAAGATCTTTTTCATTTCTCATACTCGGAAAGTAGTGTTTGTTTGATCTGTGTAGCGGGTGGAAGACGCTGCTTCCCACTCTAGGGCGCGAAAGACTCATAGTAATTGCTTCCCTCCCTAGGGCTGGAATGAATTTTAAACATAGAACAAAATTAGGTTAGGTAGTCTGCTACGATTTTTTTTACTTAGGTAAGAAAAATATCCATAAAAAAATTAAATGCTGAGCTCTTGTGAGTATATAAACAGCCAGTGTGAATAAATAAAAAAAAAAAAAAAAAAAAAAAATCATTCACGCTCTGACACTCGCCCCGAGAGGTCGTGCTGCTCCTGCTCCGTCCTCTCGTGACGAATTAAGTGCTCGAATATTTTTTCGCTACGGCTCACCGTAGCGCCCTCCGCAGTCGCCCCGCCGACTGCAACCCGATAAGCACATTCGCTGTCTTTTTCAAGACAGCGGGCGCGCTTTTGTCTCTGTCTGAGGAAGTCAGTCAAAAACGTTGTGTCCCTTCAGGAAAAACCCACTTATTTACTGTGGTTCTCGGTGGATACCTAACGGTGATAACAAACCGAGGGGCGTTGACCCGACACGCCAGCTGCGCTCCTTAAGGGCAAAGCAAAATTGGAAGAAGCTAGGGCCAGAAGGCCTTGGGGGATCTCCTAGTCTTCCCTAGCTTACCCCCGTTTCGTCCTATCTAGCATTCTCTAGGGGTTTACACCCATTGCACACTAGAGACTTAGGGACCTGTTTGCACATTAAGACTGGCAAACAGGAGTGCAAGCTTAGGGCTCACCAGTAGGCACACAACCTCCCCGTCTATACCCGACGGGGAGGGTTTGAACACACTCCCGGGAACACCCACCCGAGGAGCAAACCCCCATGTTAGTACGCCACTAATTTTCTCCCCCTCTCATTGTTGCTAGGCTTGGCTTAGTCATCATCTATATGATGGTGTCTGATGCCGAGTTCCTCAGCATCTTAAAAAACGTCCTCTTCAAGGACCCTACCTTTATCGCCAACTATGGCGACTTGTTTGGCAGCGCTTTTGCCGCCAAACAACCTGACGTCCCCGACTCTCCAGAGTCGCCCGATACCCCCCCACCCCTAAGGAGGAATAGGCGCCCCGCCCGTTCCGACAGTGATGAGGAGAGGCCGAGGTCTCCGCGTGGTCCGCCTAGGCGTTCAGCCAGCCTGGACCATAAGGACCGTACCCCCTCACCTCTCCCCACCCCAGCCCCCACTCAATACCCTGATCGCTCCCCAATCCCATCAGACCAAGAGATGTCTTCGGACAGTGAGGTCAACTCAGACGAGGCCGGTGCCTTTACCACGGTAGTGGGCAAAGGTAAAAAACGCAGCCGGAAAACAAACAAGGCCGAGGCTCTCGCCTCAAAATCTTTAAAACTTTCCGAGGCAAACTCTGCCCCGGCCCCTACCCCCCGTCCCGCCTCTCACTCCTCCTCGCAGGATAACAGGCCCCCCTCCCCTCAGGAACATACCTCACCTTCCCAGAAGAAGGTGCCCATCCCGCCTCCCTTATTCATCCAGGATAAGGCATATTGGACCAGGATATCCGACTGGTGCAATCAAAATAAGATTAATTTCACTAGTGCCCGCCCCACACAGCAGGGCATTAAAGTAGTTGTCCCCACCCCCACTGATTACCGCAACATTACCAGGTTGCTACGCGAGCGTGGTGTGTCTTTTCACACCTACGCACTCCCAGAGGACCGACTCCTTAGAGTTGTGATCCGAGGGATTCCGTCCGAAGTCAGCTGCACGGAAGTGCACGCCGACCTCGATCGTCAAGGGATCCCGGTTGCAATAACCCACCGTATGTTCCGTGGTAAGCACGGTGAACCCTACAACATGGTCCTTGTCATTTGTCACCCTGGCGAAAACGCCAAAAACATCTATAATATAAAGACCGTATGCAATTTATCAGGCATCACGGTCGAGCGCCCCCACAAGTCAAACCAGCCTGGTCAATGCCACCGTTGCCAGCTGTATGGTCACTCCCAGCGTAACTGCTAGGCAAAGCCCAGGTGCGTTAAGTGCCTAGGCGATCACGGGACTACCGAGTGCGAGCGTCCCAAGGAGAGGGACCAGTGCACGGAGCCCCCTAGCTGTGTCCTTTGCCGCAAAGCCGGGCATCCAGCAAACTATCGCGGATGCCCCAAAGCCCCCAAAATGCGCAACGCCAAAACGGCAAAACGCGCCTCCGACCGCGTTGCGAGGGAAGCCCCCTCCTACGCAGCCCCCTTCCATTACCAACCACCAAACTCTAGAGGCCCACTCGGGCCCTCCCCTAATTTCCACGGCCCACTCGGGCCCAACCCCTGGTTTAAGGGTAATCAAAAGCCCCAATACCCACCTCTTCCGACCTCTCGTCTCGCGCCCCCGGCCTCAGAGCCCCCCGCGCTGATGAACTTACCCATCCCCGCACCTTCTCTCAGGCCCAAAACTGCACCAGCAGCTAAAGCCCCCCCCCCATGAGAACCCCCCCTCCGGTAAACTACCCCGGCCTTCTGCCGAGAGAATACCTCGAACCCCAGTCAGGGGAAACCCGTATTGACGCCTACTCTAGACTTTGGGCCTTTACCCAAGGCATCCACGAGCAGCGCCTTCAGGTACTTACCAAGTACCAAGACATCTATAGAATACTTAATTCCAATTATAATGTATAATACGGCCCCACCCAAAAGATTCAAACCCCGTTCCCTAAATTTAGGCTTCTTTAATGCCCGAGGCATTAGTGGTCAACGCGATGACGTAGCTGTCTTCTTGCGTGAGCACCAACTTGACATATTACTCGTTCAAGAGTCCTTTCTCAAGCCCCACTGTCGTAATCCCAACATAGCCAATTATAGGCTGATTAGAAACGACAGAACGTACACCGCACTAGGCGGAACGCTAATCTATTACCGCAATTCTTTATATTGCATCCCCATTGATCCCCCAGAGCTAGCATGCCTGGAGGCTTCAATCTGTCGCCTAGGCATGACAGGGCACCAGCCCATCACCATAGTCTCGGCTTATAGGTCCGCAAACAAACCCGCGAGTCTGCTCGAAGACGACCTCAAATCCCTACTCGATCTTAGTAATTCTGTAATTATTGCAGGCGACTTAAACGCCAAACACCGCTCATGGAGCTGTGTCTCCAATAACGCCGCTGGCACTCAATTAGGAGCACTTAGCGACAAACTTTCCTTCGACGTCATCGCCCCGATGCGTCCCACTCACTATCCTGACACAGTAGGGCATCGGCCCGACATCCTAGATATAGCCCTCTTAAAGCGCGTAAACCTCGGTATTCGCTCTATTGAGGTAATCCAAGAACTAGACTCCGATCATCGCCCTGTGATCATTCAACTGGGTCCCCGGGGTGGTCCCTCGGATCCCGGTATTCCGCCCGTAACTAAAACAATAACCGATTGGAAGAGATTAGAGGACCGCCTTAAATCTACCTCATCCCCCCAATTAGATTCAATCCCTGACTCCATTGAGACAGTCGCGGACACGGTGGCCGCGATCACCTCGCTCACCAACCATGTGCAGTCCGTAGTGGGCGAATGCTCACGGCAGGTTCCGATGCTGGATGACCAGCGTCTGAAACTGCCGGACGATGTAAATGAGTTGAGGACCGAGAGGAACGCGGCCATCCGTGCCTATGACGCTTTTCCCAATGAAGCCAATCGTGCCCATATGCGCTCCTTACAGAATACTGTAAAGAAACGTGTAGCTCAGGTACGGGAGGATCATTGGGACAAGGAAGTCAGCGCAATCCAACCGTCTCATGTAGCCTTCTGGGCCCTTCAACGCAGACTTAAATGCGAGACCACGGCAACTATGCCCCCCCTAAATCGACCCAATCAAAGGCCGGCCTTTGACGACGACGAAAAAGCCGAATGCTTAGCCGACAGTTTGGAGTCTCAATGCACTCTCAGTACGCTTCCCGTAAGCCAAACCCACCTTGATAAGGTTAATTCAGAAGTAGAGCGTAGGTCAGCCCTCCCCCCCCCCCAATAGATGACCCTGATGACCCGCTCCCACTGATCACCCCTGACGAAGTTCTCTCTATAGTCAAGGATCTTAAGCCCAAAAAAGCCCCCGGCGCAGACGGCATCACCAATAAGGTGTTGAAACGTTTCCCTGCCACCCTAATCGCTCTAATGACCGTCATCTTCAATGCGGCATTCAAAAACAACATCTTTCCCCAGGCTTGGAAACAGGCTACGGTAATCGGTATTTCCAAACCGGGCAAACCAAAAGCCGAGCCGAGTAGTTACCGGCCGATTAGTCTCCTCAATGTCTTCGGTAAAATCTACGAGAAGCTTATTTATAAGCGACTCAAAGATTTCGCCGACTCAAATAAACTCCTTCCCGACGAGCAGTTTGGCTTTCGTACAAAGCACTGCTGCGTTAATCAACTGCACCGCATTGTAGAACACATCAGTGCAGGCTTCGTACGCGGTCAAATGACCGGTACTCTCTTTTTCGACGTAGCAAAGGCTTTCGATAAAGTGTGGCACAACGGCTTATTATATAAGCTGTACACTATGAATGTGCCACATCGTCTCGTGCTCATCATCCGAGACTACCTATCGAATCGTACCTTTTGCTATCGCATAGAAGGGGCTCTCTCCTCCCCCCATCCCATTCACGCCGGTGTGCCTCAAGGCTCCGTGCTCTCCCCCCTACTGTTCACGCTGTACACCAGCGATATTCCAAAATGCGGTGCAGCCCGTGTGGCCCTTTTCGCCGACGACACGGCAATCTATTACTCCGGCAGGACCCATGTCGCCATTTCTCGTACCCTCCAATCCGCGGCCAACACCCTAGGTGAATGGTTCCGGAAATGGAGAATCGAAGTAAATCCCGAAAAAAGTGCAGCGGTCCTCTTCGATAAGAGACCCCTGTCACAATATCGTAAAGAATTAAGCGTACCAGTCTCAATGTTCGGAAAACAGATCCCATGGCAACGAGAAGCCAAATACCTTGGCGTGATCCTTGACCGTAGACTGACTTTCAGACCGCATATCCGCAAGGTGAAAAACCGTGCCGCCTTCGTCCTCGGACGTCTCCACCCCCTACTCAATGCGCACAGTAAGTTGCCCACTCCTCTCAAAGTAAGGATATACACCACCTGTATCCGCCCCATACTCGCCTATGCTAGCGTTGTGTTCGCACACGTTAAGCCGGTGAGAATTCACATACTCCAAACCCTCCAAAACCGTTTCATGCGAAGGGCCGTAGGCGCCCCCTGGTACGTACGCAACGTCGACCTCCACCTAGACCTCAAACTGCCGACCATCAAGCAGTTTTTCAAGCGTGTCTCAAAACGCTATTTCGATTCCGCTCCCAAGCACCCCAACCCCTTGGTCGTGGCGGCCACCGTCTACCAGCCATCTGCTATTAGCAAAACCCGACGTCCCAGACACACACTCATTGAGCCCGATGACGCTATTACACTCCTCCAGGAGTCAGATAAAAGTACAAGCACACTCCGACGCCGTCGTCCAAAATATCGTCCCCGCCGGCGAGGACCGACGCGACACACACACAGAATCCGAGAGTCCGACTCTCGAGAAACAGAAACACATGCCGACGCAGCACCGGCTGCTGGGGGGATCAGTGGCGGGGTCCCCCTGCTGCACCCTGAGTCGAGGTCCGAGCTCCCCCCTGGGGACGCCCTCACGGTGTAAGCAACCGGAGATAATCTCGTCACGCGAGACCGGCCCTATGCTCTAGAGTAGTTCCTAGGAGCAGGCTATTGCGTAGCCACTGGTTAGGTTTTCTAGGTAGGTCTTAGCCTCGCCGGCGAGGCTTGCCGCTTCACGGCGTTTAGCACGTCACCCGATAGGGACCGAAAGTCCGCTACTTTCGAGGTAACCAATTCGATGCAGCAACGGCTGCTAGGGGGACATAGGAACTGCGGGGTCCCCCTGCAATGCCCTAGCGAGGTTCGAGCCCCCCCCTTGGGGGGCGCCCGCTTGCGCGCGGTATTGATGCCGCGCGCATCTAGTTTGTAAGTATGTAGGGAAAAAACCTTCGGCGAATGGAGTCCCACATGGGACTCTCCGCCAACTAAGTCCGGTTAAGCAGAAATGGGACTTCGGTCCCACCTGCGAGAGCCCATTCGAAAAAAAAAAAAAAAAAAAAAAAAAAAACTGACGGACGGCCCGCCGCCGGACGGTGACGCAGTATGTTCCATATTTAAAATTTAAAAAAAATATATAATTATGCGGGATACTAACTGTGCAAGCTGTACCGAAAAATCACGGTTTTATTGACTAATGATTGATTGAAAATGAGTTCAAGCGATTCTGAAATGTTGACCCCAGATTGGGATAAAGACGAGGCAAATACAGTAATCGAAAATGTTTTGCCAGAAATTTCAAAGGAACGATACTTAACCAAATAGGTACATACAATGATTTTATGAAGTGGCGAACAGACAAAAAATAGGTACGTATTTTTGAAAAAACTAAAATTTTTACTTTCCTTATACTTATTCGAAATGAAAAGTAGAGTGTTTAACTCGCGTGAAAGTCATAAATTCCTAATCAGACTATAGACTAAATAACTCGTATGGGAATTGATTCCTTTCGACCCTTGTATAACAATCTACTATTTCAACTGTCTGTATCATTCTATGGCAACTTGAAATTATTTCTGACATAATTTAGACACTTCAGTTAGTATAAAAACGTTCTATTTCGTTTGCTATATCATCATCATCATTTCAGACAAAAGAAGTCCACTGCTGGATATAGGGCTCCTCCAAAAAGGGGGGATATGACATAATCACCACGCTTGGCAGGCGGATTGGCGATCGCAGTTGGTTGGTTAAATACTCAGAGAACGCTGCTGCCCATCCTCTGGTGAATCCCTTAGTCACCTTTTACGACACCCATGAGAAGAGAGAGGGTGGTGCAATCCGTGCAATTCTTTACGTCCGGCACCACACGGAACTAGATAAATAGTTTGCTAGAAAGGTAAGTATAATGACCTATTCGTGTTTATAATAGAGTGTGATCATGCTAACTCTGCCGTACAGTGGAATTGTGGATACAACGTAAGCAATAAGTATCAAAATCGCTGTAATGATCGTATATTCTTGGTCTATGGACTAAGTACCATGGCTACTACATGCGCCATAAGAGCGTGCGAAGCCGCGGGCAAAAAATTAAAACTACAGCCGCGCTGAATTCGCGTTTGTTTTTTCATACAGTTTTCTTCAATAGAAAGAGGGATATCTAAGAAGGTTATATACATGCTGAAATTTGAATCGCTTATTTCCCGAAAAGGGGTCATTGTACTCATCAGTATGAACAACTTTTACTATGGGACCAACCCAGAAATCGCGAAAAAAAAATCAGTTGGTCCCTACATTTGTGTGCACTTAAATCGATAAAATGTAGGGACCACCTGATTTTTTTTCGCGATTTTTTTGGTCCCATAGTAAAAGTTGTTCATAATGATGAGTACAATGACCCCTATTCGAGAAATAAGCAATTCAAATTTCAGCGTGTATAGGCTAACGGCCAAAATTGATATCCTATCTAGCCATAATTTGGCCTACCTACTAGAGATAGAATTTTGACATAAACTAACTCCATACATTTTATGTTAAATTTCTATCTCTTGTAGGGTAAATCGTGGATAGATAGGATATTAATTTTGGACGTAACAAATAATAAAAAAGAAGTGTTTATTTTCCGAAATAACAATTTTGCAAACAATATTACTTCTGCAAAACTGTAAGGCAGTTTGTTGGCAGATGTAGCGCCCTTATTTCTTATATTTTAATATTCAACACTTTTTCACCTATAAACTTGGTAACAGAAAAACATAAAACTGCATTTTACCATGCACGAAGGGTGACATTTGTGTACCTACTGAACATAAGAAATTGATATATTATGCATTTGCAACCCGCCTGCCAAGCGTGGCGATTATGGCATATCCCCCCCTTTTTGGGGGATGACTATGTCCAGTAGTGGACGTCTTTCGGCTGAAATGATGATGATTATGCATTTTCTATAGTACTATCCGTGATAAGTCAGCCGGCCGCTAATTTCAATTCAATTTTTTTTTTCAAGTTTTGGGTCCATCGATCGATAATTTTGCCAATGTCAAGGTAGGAAAAGACACAGTGATAAGATCTTAGTTTCAAATGTTGCTTATCATAAAATGACCGATGTTTGCAAAGATGGGTGTGTTAATAAACATACTTAAACATAAAATAAGATAAACACAGCAACTTACAAAATATCACACAATGTAGGTAGGTACATATAACTACATTTAAAACCACACGATTTTTCTTAATTTTTTTACCCAGTAAAGCCAGTAACAATCCTAATTCCTCGTATTGCTTTAAATTACATAGAACTTCTTTAAAGTCACTAGTGTTGCGCCACGCCGAACGAAACTGGTCGCTGCGCATGCGCAATCGCTGCATTTGGCAATAGACTTATCGCAACACTACTCAGGTAGTTAGTTAGAAGTCCTTAAACCGAGAGAACGCGTTGTGCTAAAATTATTTAGTTTAAAAATTCAAGTTTTTTTCGTCTACTGCAAGTGTGTGATTTTGAGTGAGTACCTTTTTGACTATTCTTAGATTTAAGAAAAAAAAACTTTTATTTTGTTATTTCTATTAGCATTGTTGCGTTTTTATTAATTACGTATTGATAATTAATTATCTTGTTGTTTAATTACAAAATAGCGGTATTATTTTATTCTAGAATAACTATACAAAGGTTATCTAGAATCTTGAGCAATACTGGTGTTTTTTTTAACTTCTGTGTTTTCAAAGCTCTTCTAAAAACTTAATAATATAAAAAAATGCACTTTATACCATTAAATAGTTGGATGCTGATAAGCAATAGTATGTCAACCTACACGGAAGCCATTTCGAGTAAATCGTGTTTCAAAATTACGGCGCCAATTTAATTAGTTTGTTCAAGAATTTGCTGCAAATATTGATGATATGCAGTCATTATATCATAATATAAGTTTAGATCAAATTTCTCCCATTAAACTTGTAAAATCTGTTATATTCATTACAAAAACCGTTAAATTTGATATTACAAAATGCGCCAGCAAACATTTTATCTGAATAAACATTTCAAGTCTTATAACACATTATTGATAAACTGAAAACAATTAATTTAAATTCAATTTGATTAATGTCAAGTACCTTAACCCTATATTGATAAACGTATTATTAAGATAAAAATTGTAATGTTAAGGTGTTATCAATAAAAGCCATGATTTCTTACAATATTAAAATATTTATTTACCTCTTAAAAACGGAACAAATTAGGGACCATCGAGCGTTATTGGCTATTCAATCTTCAAGATTTACTTTGAATACTTACCTACCTACATCATAATCAACATTATCTAAATTAAAACAGTATTTTAAAATCAAAATCAAACTACCCACAACAAAATAATCTCGTTTCGTTCGACTGGTTAGGGTATCAACGTTAACGGCGAGAACATCTCACATCTCCGTTTTTCCGATGACATCGTTGTATGGCTGAGTCGTTGGAACACCTGGGCGAAATGCTGCACAGCTTAAACGGAGCATCTCGGCGTGTCGGTCTTGGCATGAATCTGGACAAGACTAAAGTCATGTTCAATATGCATGTCATGCCGAGGCCAATATTCGTTGAAGGGTCGGCACTCGAAGTCGTAACGGAATACGTCTACCTAGGGCAGATAATTCGGCTTGGTAGACAAACTTCAAGAAAGAAGCCTACAGAAGTTTTTAGTTAGGCTGGATAGTATTTGGCAAACTTCGCCGAGTCTTCTCGTCGCATATACCGCAAAGTTTGAAGACAAAGGTCTTAAACCAGTACGTCCAGCCTGTCATGACTTACGGTGCCGAGACGTGGACACTGACAGTTGGGCTGGTTCACAAATTCAAAGTCGCTCGGTGAGCAATGGAGCGAGCTATGCTTGGAGTTTCTTTGAAGGATAAAATCCGTAACGAGATTATCCGGAGGAGAACCGGATTGACCGACATATCTTGTAGGATCAGTAAGCTGAAGTGGCAGTGGGCTGGCCATGTCTGTCGAAGGGCTGATGGCCGCTGGAGCAGACTAGCCCTTGAGTGGGGACCGCGAATCGGCAAACGCAGCGTAGGGCGACCCCCACCAGGTGGACCAACGACCTGAAGAACGTGGCTGAACGTGACTTGTGGCGCAACTTGGGAGAGGCCTATGTCCAGCAATGGACTGCGATAGGCTGAGTTGATGATGAATCAGACAACTCATTGGGCTCGGACTGAATAGTTGCTGTAAGATGAATAAGCTCAATAATCGACGAATGAGCTAGTGTTGTATTATCAGCCATAAACAGCAATCAACAGCAGCTAGAAACTCCAATAAATCCAGAGTATTCTCAAAGTCCAGATCTTGATCAGAAATATAAATATTCGGAAGGTTCATACATTCGGCCAGCAGAAACATTTCTGCTGGCCGAACTTCTGGTAACCCCTCATTGAGACTGCTATTTGACGGAACCATACGCCTCTTTTCTTCAACATCGTGGCTAATAACCTCACACTGAAACTCCTCGTCAGAAGTAGGACGCGACGCATGGCTTTCCTCGTGAGGTATTAGGTACCTGATCCGCAAACATGGCTTCTTGATCTTGGCGGTGGCATTCTGAAAATAATTATAAAAATAAGACACAACTTGCAAAATGAGGGTATGTGCCAAAATGTAATAATTTCGAGAACCTGAAGATTTGAGACAATGTCTGTCTACCCTGTTTGCGGATACTTACAGTCGTGAACCTGTTTGTTTTATTAATTCCCTCATTCCACGTTTTTCAAAAACTTTTCAAGTCATTTAACATACTATTGAAATAAACGAACGAACAAGTGAACGAGATTTTTTTGTAGCAATAACGTGTCAAGCTTTATAAAACTTTTACAAGCGCTAGTCAATAGTAGAATGTTTGTTAAGCAATAACCTGTTAATCAAAAATATTACATTTTGCTGAAATTAGGTAGTTAAGATAAGTAATATTACCATGGTTAGTATGTAAAACGTATTTAAATGTAATTTTAAACAGTATTCTGTCATAAAAAAGCGTTGTTTTAATAATTTTACCGGTAAAATGACCTCTAAACTTGTATAGCTAAAATCCTTATATTTATGTAATATTTTGACTTACCTTTGATGATCTTATGTTCCCCAAGTCTTCTAGTGCGTTTTCCATGTAGTATTCGTGGCTAGTAGTCTTGTGAGGCCCACTTTATACGTATAATTTTAATTAAATATGGGCCAATGTTGTTTACACATCCGAAAAAGGATAATACTAATTACGCAATAACCGATCATGTCCCATAACTTCTTTTGACTTTAAACAGAAGGCGCTTAGGGTCATCAAACAATGTTTCAAGTGCCTAAACATCTTATTGCAAAATGTCTTACCCTTCGAACTGATTTCGTGTCAACCTTTTTATACTCATTTTTGGTATAAAAACCATTCAATCAGGTTAAAACCCTATTGAAAAACGTTCTTTGTCAGCCAAAGAAGCGTACTGCATCATTAACTCAATTTTCGATTTTTTGTGGGTTGACACATTATTGCTTATCAGCATCCAGTTATTCCCACGACATGAGCTATTATTATTATGTAGCTCATGTCGACACGAAGAAGAAGAAGAAGAATAGTTATTCTAAGAGTTTGAAACCCCAAAACCCCTCCGCCTACTGCCTTGTTAAGAAGGAAGACCTATAATTTTTCTGTATAACATTATCATGAATACCATCTTCTATAATCTAAACAGATATTTTATTTAAGTACCTACATATACTTAGTCCGTTTGTGACATTGAAGTACATACAGTTATTAGAACAGAGTCAAATTGTCAAACAATGACCTGCGATTGCAAAATTTTGCTCTTCATTACACTTTATTAATTAAATTCCACCGCCACGCTATGTTTGTGTTTGTTTGGGATAATCTCAAAAACTACTGTACGGATTTTCATACAGTTTTCACCAATAGAAAGAGGGATTATCTAAGAAGGTTATAGGCTATAATTGCTACCCATGCAAAGTCAGGGCTGGTCGCTAGTTTTACATACAAGATGTTGCTCTGTAACCGTGCCATATTTCTAGAGCAATTAATAACGAATGTGCTTAGTCATCTAAAAATATTTATAACTAATTCTACAGTAATTTAATAATGAAATTTCCACTTAAAAAAGCGAGGGTTTGAGAATAAATTCCGAACGACTTTGAAAATAAGTCACCGACCGGCGGCGTTGTCAAAGGCGGAAAATTCTGCCAATTTTTTTGGTGGTATCGCACGCATCGATTTTGAAGCGACATACAGGGGAAATTGTTTGTTTACAAACAGGTAATTAAATAAAAAGAAAAAGTTGGTATTGGTTTTTTTATTGATTCGTGTTCAGTATCAGTGGTATAGTCACGTCCTTAAATATGGCACGGACACATATAAACATGTTGTATTAACTAGCTTTTATTCGCGGTTTCTACCCCGTGGTTCTTCATTCCATATAAACCGTTAATTTTTCCTGGATAAAAAGTAGCCTATCCTTGTAAGGCCCAACCTAAATTTAGGTCGATATAAATGACGACCCAATGTACTAAAAATAGGTGCATGCAAGTAGTTGCGGCCCAGACTTCAATTTGTAATTATATTTTTTTTACGTTTGGTAGGTACCTCATATCTCCGTCATTTATAAACCGATTTGGAAAATTCTTATTTTAATTGAAAGGATATACTTTCAGATTGGTCCCATCAAAATTCAGTTCTGATAATGAAATCCACGTGGATTTGAGGGAACTCTTAAAATATTGTAGGCATACATAATTATAGCGATTTTAACATTTTCATCAACAAGTCAAGCATTTGCATTCAGAAAGTATCATTTCGTGAAGATCTGATGAAGATCTTCGGAGATAAAGAAGGGAACTCTTCAATGGATGATAGCAAATCATCCGGGATTGCAGCAATTGCTTGTCTTTCTATTGTTATTGCCACTCAAAATAGAAAAATAAAATATACCTACTTAAAAAAAGTAAAAACCGACTTCAAAGAGAAAATAATAATTTCTGCGAAACAGTTTAGGAAGTCGGTGCCAATTTTTTCGTAAATCAAACCGAATCAAAGGCACCTACTTCCTAACCGTTTCGCAAAAATTGATTTTTTCTTTATGAAATCGGTTTTTACTTTTTTATGTTTATTTTATTTCAAGTATAAAACACTTTTGTGTTAGTTAAGTTTCAACTTAACTTACTCAAACTGATCCAACCTCCTCCGAACCTTTTTCCACCGTTTGGCTGGCTTCTTGTTTAACCGTGGTTTTATTCCCTAATCAATGGGTTTAACCGGTGCAACTGAACATCAGTACTTTTCCTATGATCGATGACGTCTTCAAATGACGGTCATACATACGTCATAATGTAAAAACATGTTTTGCACAAATAGTTTCTATGCATGTTTATAAAAACATAATAAGTAATAACATATTCATGTTTTTCTGTATTAAGGCATCTTTGATAAATTTTTTGCAAGTGCAGTGACCAATGCTCGTTCTTATGAAAACGACTTTGCCACAGTAAACATAACATATAGTACGAAAAATACGTACAAACGCTCGAAACGACGCGCTCACACAGACGCAGGCGTCAACAAGGCCCCTAAGCGGATATTTGCACTGACAGCACTGCGACTTCCGCTTAGGTTTGTTTGTGAGTGATTCAATCCGGAGTGTTACGACGTAGTTTCCCTAATATACATATGTTATGTTTAAACAGCTGATATTTATTTCGCGATTTCAGGGTTTGTCCCTTACTAAAAGTTGTTCATACTGATGAAAAAATCATTTTCGATAAATGATGTATTCGGCGAGTAATAATTTTTTTACTGATGGGGGCGCCACTTGGCTACTACATTCCCCTTAAGGGGTTTTCAGTTATTTCAACAACAGGTTATACAACCTGTATAGTTACAATACAACACAAGGTACAACTACATAAACTCTCACTACTAGGACTCAACAATTTAAATAATGAATTTAAATTGTTGAGTCCCATCACTTATAAGATAACTCAGCATGCACTTAAGTAATTAACTTTCAAAGCCGACATAATATTCAATGTAACACTGACTTTAACAACAAGTAAGTACCTATTAAGTAGATACTCGTAATAGTATTATATTATCTGTGCTCGTAATATGCGCTTAATCTGTTATCATTACCGTCATCATCATTTCCATCGCTACGCATGAAAAAATTGTCCTTTTACGGCCAAAATTAATATCCAATCTATCCACGATTTGCCCTACTAGAGATAGGAATTTGACATAAGCTCCATACAAAATATGTCAAATTCCTATCTCTAGTAGGCCAAATCGTGGATAGATTGGATATTAATTTTGGCCGTTAATAGAACGTATGGATGTCAATGCCAGAGCCATCGTATTTTGATATTCTTTATAATTGACATACATGTAAGTCAGTAGGCAATGTTGCCTAAGATTACGTACGACAATAAGGTGAAGGATACTGGGTAGTCCGCGAAATTCAAAGTTTATTGCGTTTTTTGCAAATTGTAGCTCTGTTTAACGATTTATATTAATCAAAAATGCTTCGCGGTAGTAATAAAAATATACCTACTAAATAATACACATAGACAATATTAAGGTGCTGCATTGAATTTGCATCCGTCCCTTTCTAACATACGGCAAATTGCGCGTGTGAGAACAGAGCGGATTCACGCTGTTTTGATGTATTTTTACATTTTTGCAAATATCTCATCGAATAAACATGTAAATAAAAATCTGTTATACCAGAATCTAGATATGTAGAAGATGTATCTTATTCGCAAAAAATAATAGTAAAAACTATTGGAATTTCTAAATGCAATGCGAAATAGTGCAAAAACAGACCTTACTTTGGAAAATAAATCTATGGAGCAAATTTTATTGAATCGTGTTTTCCCTACACCAAAATCTAGTAAGTATAATGAAAAATCATATATATAAAAATTAGATCTACCCCCTATCCACAAATGAAAATATTTTGATTCTAAAATCCCTATTTTTAAAATTTACTCATTTCTATGACCTAGTAGATTATATCTACTCTAGGGCAAAATTTGCAAATTCTTATAGAAATATTTTACTACATTGAGTAATAATAAAATCTAGGCGGCTACGCTTGCCTTTCGAAAGATTTAATTAATATAAAAATGTGCAAGTACCTAACTAATAATAAATCAATGATATTTAAAAGTAGAGATATGCTACTGAGCTCGCAATCTGAAGACTCGAAAACGTCCTAATTAGGACGTTTTTCTATTAATTCGCGTCAAGTAAAGGCATCGAGCGTGACCGGTGCCATAATAAAACTAAAATGCCGTTATGTGTGTACGGAAAGTATTCCAATTATGACACGAAAGTAACTGAAGTTATCAACTTACTTACTTTGCACTAGTTTATGTGAATTGTGCTGCCGCTGCGTACGGAACACATTTTTCGTTGGTTTTGTTAGGGTATGACATATCTATATTTTTTAAATATCATTGTAATAAATACAAAGTTTGGCCTAGTATAGTATTTTATTATCTGTGGTTTGGCTTAATGTACAACATGTAACAAAAACCCTGTTGTTCCTGTGAGCTACGTTATCAGAATCGATATTCATACGTAAGGACACAACTCATTTGGAAAAACTCTTCAATAAAAATAATAAAATTAAATATTAAATCATTATTAATTGTGAATTAAAAGTGATTATATCACTCAAAACTCACTCACTCAGTGATTATATCAATAAAAATTAAATTAAAAAACAATTTAATTTAATGTTTATCATTATTAATTGTAAATTGAAAGTATAATCACTTTTAATAATGATTTAATATTTAATTTTATTGTTTTTATTGAAGAGTTTTTCCAAATGAGTTGTGTCCTTACACTCCTTACGCATGAATATTGATTCCGATAACATAGCTCACAAGAACAGGGGTACTGGCCAGAAAACCTCCACGTGTCTGACGGCTGCTTGTCCCTCTGGACACGTCTGGAGGGAACGGCAGTTGTTAGGCCGGTGCATCCTGGGTGCAGGCAATGGAATCCTTTCGAGGGATTAACCCTCGGGGGATCTTATTGCCTGTGGCGCCCCATGTGGGCCAATGGGGAGTTGCTCCACGTGTCCCTCTGATGCCAGCAGAGAGCACAGTGGAGGAGCAGGGGTGGGCCCAGTGTGCACTCACCCTGCCACTGGGCAGGCAGTGGGGGGATTTTCCTTCCCTGCCCCCGTCGATCTCGTAACTCCAGGAGTGCCCGCTGAGTAGTGTTCTCGCGCCTCTTGGGACCGAAGGTCTTGGCTTTACCGCCCGGACCGCGAGGAAGAAAACTTCTATAAAAAATTACGGGAGGATGGGGCCTGCAAGCAGCAGACTCGGGGCAGTCTGCTGCCCGACCAGCAGCTAGCGTAGCTGGCACAGCTGGCGTAGTTGGCGTAGCTGGCATAGCTGGTAAAGGCCCTTGAGGTGAGGTGGCGTGCAGTGTTCCGTATGCGCCACCTAGGAGGGTGCGGCCAACGTTGGGCTGCACGGGGAGAAGGGGCTCGCCTGCTTGTGGCGGGCCAGGACCTGTCGGGGTGGTTGTGTGAATACTAACGGGTTCCCACGCCCCCGGCTAAGGTAGTTGAAGGAACAACGGTGGTTTTAGTCGGTAAGAGTCCGACACTGGCTCCGCCTACCCCGGGCGGAGTGCGTCCATGAGGATTTCTCCACGGCAAAAAAAAAACAAGAACAACAGGGTTTTTTTGTTTAATATTGTAAATGTTGGCAACAGCCTAGGTGGTATTGAAGTTGTCATGGGCAAAGGTAGCCACTTAACATCAGGTGGGCCTTTAGCTCGTTTCGCCATCCTATACTATAAAAAAAAAAAAAAAAAAAATACCTTACATTTACGTGACAAATAGGTGCGTAGAAGCCCATTTGTGAGAGACTGGAGTCCATACTAGCACAGATAATAATATAATACTACTATTGCAACGCAACTACTGTTGCAATGATCCTGATAATAGCTCGTATGATAACGAAAATCTTTCTGAGAATCTAATTATCCGGTCTTTTGCATCTTAGGATTTTCGCAAAGATTCCATTTGTCCGATTATTCTACGAATATACGTATTTCAAGATACCAGGCCCCTCAGAAAGTATTGCGAAAAAAAGTTTTTATATATGGGAGACTGGCCAGTTATAATGTTTTTCGAAAATATGATTATTTATAAGTAAAAATAAGTAAGTTCCAATTTCAAAATTTCCCTCCACATTTTTTGCGAGTTAATTCAAAGTATTGTGTCTCACTGAAATATGGATCTGCGCCGGGAACATTTTAGAGCTATGATTTTATACGATTTCAAGTGTCGCCTGAAACCGGATGAATCGTACGATAGACTTCAAATGGCATTCATGGATGAAGGCCCTTCCAAGGCAACCGTGTATCGTTGGTATAACGAATTCAAGCGCGGTCGACCAACTTTGGGGGATGACGAAAGAAGCGGTCGCCCTTTGACGGCTGTTACCGAAGAAAACGTGCTAGCAGTGAAAAATTTAATCCAAGACAATAGGCGAATTACATATCAGGAGATTCAACACATATTGAAGATTGGATCGGGAAGCGTTCACGAGATTCTACACAGCCATCTTCGCGTGAGGAGGATAGTATCACGCTGGGTGCCGCACAACCTCACCGATGCTCAGAAGCAGGCCCGGGTGGAATGGTGCCGTGATATGCTTAACAAATTTGAAGCAGGCTCGTCTCGGCGTGTTTACGACATCGTTACAGGTGATGAGTCCTGGATTTATCAATACGACCCAGAAACCAAGCGCCAGTCGACTGTTTGGGTGTTTCAAAATGAGCCAACGCCTACCAAAGTGAAGCGATCTAGAAGCGGGGGTAAGATTTTGATCGCTAGCTTTTTTAATTTGACTGGCCACTTGGTATCAATTCCCTTACGGGATCAAAGAAGCATTAATGCCGAATGGTATACTACCAAATGTTTGCCAGAAGTTTTCTCTGTTATAAGCAACAAGCGACCAAACACAGGGCTCCGCGTGCTACTGCTCCACCACGACAATGCACCTGCGCACACCGCACTCAAAACGAGGGACTTCCTGGACAGCACGCCAGTCAAACTCCTGGGTCACCCTCCTTACAGCCCTGATCTAGCACCGTGTGACTTCTTTTTATTCCCAAAAATAAAAAATCAGCTCAAAGGGATACAATTTTCGTCGCCGGAAGATGCGCTGGCTGCGTTCGAGCAGGCTGTAAACGAGGTGTCTGCGGCGGACTGGAAAAAGTGTTTTGAAAACTGGTTTAGGCGCATGAATCTTTGTATAGAGGCTGGTGGAAAGTACTTTGAAAAGATTTGATAAAAATATATGTACGTATAGAACAATTTTTTTTAGTTTCGCAAAACTTTCTGAGTGTCCCACGTATGTATGTAAGTACCTAGGTTGTTTTCAACTTTTTTGCAAGTCACTAAGCTAGATGGCTCGGGCACTGCGCCCTTCTGACTTGAAAAAAAAAACAAACTGCCGAAACAAACTCAGGGTCAGGGTTGTGTTATTTGAATATTTTTAAAGCTCATTAAATTTATTGGCATTTCTATAGGTAAGGTCACAGACATAGTAAAAAATATTGACGAAGTGCTGCGAACAATCATAGTGAAGCCAACATAACCGTGCTCCTTCGTGCACAAACCAGCGCTCACGCACACAGATGCACCTGAAGGATATTTGTTTTCACGATGATAACCCCTAGTTTCCGGAAGGCTAATCAATTTGATCTGATGTCAAATCTAATATCAGCTCCTGTGATTACTTACTTACTTACTTACTCCTCTGGCTCAGCGACCCAAAGTGAGTCATGGCCTCCGAAACGAGAACTCTCCACTTTCCTCGATCTTGCGCAATATCTCGCCAGTTGGTAGCTTGAAGCTCACGTAGATCAGTCTCCACAGCATCTCCCCAGCGATATCTGGGGCGACCTACTGGTCTACGTCCGGTTGGTTGGCCCAGATACGCTTTTTTGACTCCTCGATCTTCCCCTATGCGTTCGACGTGGCCGAGCCATCGCAAACGTTGCGCCTTGTGTTGTGTTGTGCGTTGTGTCTTTATCTTTATCTTTGATTACGCCAATGATATTAGGCTCGTCCACTAGCTCTTCGATTTCGGCATTCTTCCGGACTCTCAGTGTACCATGCTGTGTTTTTGTCGGCCCCAGGATTTTACGGAGGAAAGGAAGGTACTCCGTAAATCCTGGGGCTCCTGTGGTTGGCCAGCAAAAATGTTGACAACCAATCACATCGCTTGACCTGAGATTTGACTGCTGATTAGTTAATTTTTGGAAACTGGGGGTTACTGGACGATGCCGCGACATATGTACTGGGAGGGGTGAGCACGGTTTGAGGTACATGTGTGTGCGTGAGCGCTGGTTTGTACACGAAGGGGCACGGTTATGTTGGCTTCAGTATGGTTGTTCGCAGCATTTCGTCAATATTTTTTACTATGTCTGTGGGTAACTATAACATAACATAAAATTACGCCTGTATTTCCCCGAAGGGGTAGGCAGAGGTGTAATAGTACACCCACATTTCGCCAGTTATGTTATAGTCCCATGTAACAGAGGTCGCCCCCTAGGGGCCTATTGCCGTTGACCGGGCATTGTTAATACATTATCACTGAATGTGTCCAGTGAAATAACAATATCACTTAAATAAAGTAGTCCGTGATATTGTAAGTAACGGAGACTGAATTGACAAAAAAACGCGTGAAATTATAATGTCACCAGTGAAATAATAATTATAATATCACAGCTTTGACAATATCTCTAGGCTGCGACACTGCAACGTACATTAAATACAGCATACACGGCCCCAGTCTGGTGTGTCGAGTGCTTTAGGCACAGACCAGTAAGCTTCAAGACTCCGCATAAACAAAGTTTTGTATTCAAACGCAGTCGTAAAACGTTGGTGGGGTCAGGGGGGCGGACGGCGCGTTATGATTGGCCGGCTCAAAAGTTCGGTGGTATGATTCCTTATGATTGGTGCCGCTCGCTGACTGAGTGACGTTCCGATTGGCGGAGTGACGTATGATATGCAGTGGTAGAGCATATGCGTTGTGACCGGGGGTGTCCAGCTAAGCGGCGTCTAGAGGCTTACTGGTCTATGGCTTTAGGTCAATATTTTGCGTGCATATAAAAACCAAGGTTGGGCAAAGTGCAAACCAATTATAATGTACTCTGTGGTGCAAACTGAGGTTCCTGTTGAAACACTTTGTGAATTATGCACGGACCAATAAAAAAGGCTGACGGAATCTAGCTAAGAAAAAATTGAAGAACATTTTTTTTCTTAAAACCACTATAATTTCGACAGCATTTTAACTAGAGATGCGCCGAATATTCGTTTGGTATTCGGTATTCGGCATCTTTTCCACTATTTGTATTCGGCTGAATTATTTGGTTTTGTTGCCGAATATATTCGGTTCAAGCATTTCTATTTTCTTGGCTACATGACATGGTGTAGAACTAAAAGACAAAACTTTTTATCTAAGATTTATGTTATATTAGAAGTCAAAGAAAACATATTTATTTCCTCACCTTTAGTTAGTTAGTTAGTATAGTCAACATTTATTTTAAACCTTATATCAACATTTATTTTTAAACCTCAAAACAATATTTATTTTTAAACTTTAAATAAAAAAAAAATTAAACCTCAATCAAATCCACATTTCTTTTTAAATCTTATATCAACACTTTTTTTCAAACCTCAAATCAACAGGTTCTAGGCGGCAAAACAATGTAACGGTAAACCGAATAATTCGGCCGAATATCCGGTTCGGTAGAGGTTAAACCGAATAATATTCGGTATTCGGTTATTCAGTGAAACCACTATTCGGCGCATCTCTAATTTTAATACACGACTTTTTAAACTTTCGCGAATTTCACTCGTATTGAACTATATTTACGGGACTTGTCACGCATAATAAAATCAAAACCAAACGAACATTTTGACTAACCTCGACGTTTCGACCAAGTTGCATTGGCCGTGGTCACTAACAGTGACATTTATATCGACCTAAATTTTGGTAAGGCCTTACGAGGCTATGACAACCGGGACTGACAGTCTGAGGCACGGATAAGTATCGATGTGTAACGAAATGGTCACCAATCTTTTTTTTTTTACGCGGGGAAATCCTCATGGACGCACTGGCTCCGCGTCGGACTCTTACCGACTAAAACCACCACGGTGTTCTTCTTCCAACCATTGGCCGGGGGCGTGGGAAACATGTATTCGTCCAACCATCCCCGGCAGGTCCCGGTTCGCCACTAGTAGGCGAGCCCCTTCTCCCCGTGCAGCATCATCGGCCGCACCCTTCTCTTGACTGGCGCGCGCGGAACACGACGCGCAACCGTCACGGGTATTGACTGATCGGGCGGCGGGCTACCCCGAGTCGCCCGCAGGCCCACTCCTAGGGTGGCTGGACGCTGACCGCGACAAGCCCAGCTTAATCTCACAGATGTTAAATCTGCATTATCATCATAAATCATAAAATTATTAATAATGAAAAAAAACTTTATTTAATTAACAGAATTATCTCCTAACCTTGAGATTATCCGGAAGATTTAATACAGATACTGAAAAAATATATATAATAACAACTCATTGAAAATTTTTTATTATAAGTACAACATGCAATAATGTATTAATAATTTAAGACCTTGAAAATACTTTAAGATTATGACGTAACTAATAGATTTTTATTGTATAACTTTATAATGACGTGACTTACGTATTAGCATAGTATAAGTAAAGTCTGTTTTTTAGGGTTCCGAAGTCCTACAAGGAACCCTTATAGTTTCGTCATGTCCGTCCGTCTGTCCGTCTGTCCGTCTGTCCTAATCCTTTACAGCTTAATAACTTCTACAATTATAAACATAAGTAAATGAAATTTTGTTAAAAAATTGTCTACATATAGATATCAATTTTAAAAGAATAAAAAAATCGTTTTTACGTATTTTAGGGGTGGCGTCCATACATGTGAAATGGGGATGCAAAAATTTTTTTCAGTGCACCCCCTCGTGTGGGGTATCATTGAATAGGTCTACTAAAATGGAGGTAATGTTTCATACATCACTTTTTTATCAGGTGTACCATCTGCTAAATATAGCCCGCCAAAGTGGCTTGCAATGTGTCCCCCCCCCTGCCATTTCTAAACTATCCAACGTAGAAACTTATAATCTTCCACATTGATAGACCTTTGTGAAAACTCTCTTTTAAAATTATTTCGAGTATAATGTGATTATAATTTTTTGAGTTATAGAGAGAAAACTGAAAAATACTTAAAACGTCCTAGTTCAAAGGTCATTGACCTTAGAGAAAAATAGTCATAGCAAATAATGCTCTTTTAGCTACTTTGTATTTGAAAAAATCACAAAAAGAAACTTTGCATGAAAAACTTCTTAAATTTGGCTTCTTGAATTTATCGCTAGATGGCGCTACTAACAACACGCTCTGAGTCGCGAATGCTGCCGATTATTGCAAAAACTAAAATAGCCATGATTAATATTCGATTTGATTCGTTTGTAATTACACCTACTTAAGGAACCCTATAATACTGAGCATGGCCCGACATGCTCTTGGCCGGTTTTCTCTCTTGAAATAAATGAAATACATCTACATTATAAGTATACAATATGTATGTTAGTCATTGCGATATATAAATTGCATCGATGCGTTATATTTCGCTGGATAGTTACTTAATCTGGTCTAGATCTAGCCGAGTACAAAACTTCAATTCCCAACCCGCACCCATTGAGGTATATTCTTCGAGAGGGTATAATGTACTACGGTCTGTTTTTTCTGTCTTGTCTTATTTAGTAAACAATCTAAGCATGTCTCTTTATTCAAATAACTACTGATAAAATATTATTACTAGTTCTGCACATGTAATTAGGTTAAAAAATGTTTTGTAGTGTGTGAAATTGTTAACATACCTACCTAATAACATAACATAACATCACGCCTGTATTTCAACGAAGGGGTAGGCAGAGGTGTATAGTACACCCACATTTCGCCAGTTATGTTATAGTCCCATGTAATAGGGGGCGAACCTATTGCCATTGACCGGGCACAAATCCAGACTCCGGGCTGCTACTGAGAATTTCCTAATGAAAAAACCCGATAACACTTTGCCCGACCCGGGAATCGAACCCAGGATCCCACGCTCAGCAGTCGCGCTTGCAACCACTAGACCAACGAGGCAGTATACCTACTTAATGTCTTTTAATAATACAATTATTATTGACAAATTGCATTAAAAAGACATGCCAAGATTGTTTACTAAACCCCAGTTTCTGGAAGGCTGATCAATTTGATCTGTTGTGAAATCTAATGTCAGCTCCTGTGATTGACCGGCAAAAATTTTAACAACCAATCACATCGTTTGACCTGAGATTTGACAGCTGATTAGTTAATTTTTGCGTTGATCTGCCTTTCGGAAACTGGGTGTAAATAAGACAAGAAAGAAAAAGCAGAGTGTATTGTTTCCCTGCATGAAAAACGTTAAATTTTAATTTATGCGTATCAATTTTGGACAATATTTTGGAAAGCCAGTAATATGCTTACTACGTAAGAGTTAGAGTGTAGGCGCTCTTACGCGTGTTACAAACAATCCATTTGAGGTGTATGTAATTTCTGTTTTTTTTACTTGTCTTATTTTGTAAAAAAATTTGGCATGTATTTTTAATGCAATTCGTCAATAATAATTAAAAGGCATTATGTTAACAATTTAATACACAATTATTTATTTTTTTACCTAATTACATGTGCAGAACTAGTAATTATATTTATCAGTAGTTATTTTAATAAAGAGACATGTCATGATTGTTTACTAAATAAGACAAGACAGAAAAAACAGACCGTAGTACATTATACCCTCTCGAAGAATATACCTCAATGGGTGCGGGTTGGGAAACCCTCTTAAATTGAAGTTTTGTACTCTGCTAGATCTAGACCAGATTAAGTAACTATCCAGCGAAATATAACGCATCGATGCAATTTATATATCGCAATGACTAACATACATATTGTATACTTATAATGTAGATGTATTTCATGTATTTCACAAACGTAAGTAAATAATTTACTCGATGATGTTTCGATTGCACACATGTTGCTCAGTTGAACAGTGTCCGCTTAGGCCAAAAAATGAATGTAATTTATTTAATAACAAATCCACACGATACTTGTCAGTTTAGACGACAATTACAAATGAGTCAATTTCAAAATGAATGTACATTTCTTTTGTGTTCATTTTGTGTTATCGAAACACAATTATAACAAAAAAACCGGTCAAGTGTGAGTCAGACTCACACAGTAAGGGTTCCATCCACACATCGACCTAATAACCCATAGAAACTGATTTAATTTACGAGAGTTCATCAAAAGACATCAACGATCGTGCACGAGATATAAATTTTTGCATCTCTTTCTTACGTAGGTACTATCACATATGTCATTGTCTATGTTTGCCTTATTTTTAGTATTTGTTGGTAAACTACATAGTATGCACTATAATGAGACCAAGTTTGACGCTGGTATGTATTACCGTTTTGAAGATGAAGCAGGAATTTTTCCATGAGCAGCAACAAAAACGTTGAAAAAAATTGCATTATTTTCGAGGTTTCTTAAATGGGGATCCCATTTGGTTTTAGACTTTTTTTATTTTTAGTATGTCGTGATAGGCACCATAGTAACACATACATACATACATACATATTATCACGCCTGTTTCCCATTGGGGTAGGCAGAGACTATGGATTTCCACCTGCTACGATCCTGACACACCTCTTTCGCTTCATCTACGTCCATTAACCTCGTCATGCATGCTCGTCGGTTTAGTAACACATATTTTGTGAAAATTTCAACTGGTTATCTATTACCGTTACAAAGATACAGCCCTGTGACAAACAGACGGACGGACGGACAGCGTAGCGAGAGAAATAGGTTCTAGTTAGCAACCTTTTGGTACGGAACCCTAAAAAAGTGTAAGGGCAGAGTCACATGAGCCTGAGCGAACTGAGCGATCGTCGCGTGTTGTCAAAAATCGGAAATAAAATTATAGGTCGTCGGGTCTCCGGACAATATCACCGAAATCGGGTCTGTCCCGGCAGAATTGGGACGGGTGGCAATCCTGCCTTCGACAGACATGACAAGCCACGCGGTTATCGCTAAATCCTCGAGCTATGGCAATGTACACAGTTTTACAATGTCAGGACAGGTCAAGGCTGTCCACAAGAAACACGCAACACAACGTCGCTCACAATCAACTTGATTGTATTGGCATGTCTACGTGTTGCAATTTTATTGATCTTTGGCTGATTATTTACATAATTAATTCTGCAATTTTACATTACAAATGATGGCGGGGTGAGGGTGAGGTTGCTCGTAGCTTAATAATAACCGTACTGATTGTAAGATTTGCAAGGTTAAGCTACACTTGTCGCGGTCAACTCGTGGATTGGTGACCGTCTTTTTTTGCCTTTGGGAAATCCTCATGGACGCACTCCGCTCGGGGACGGCGGAGCCAGTGTCGGACTCTTACCGACTAACACCAGAAATGTGTTCCCCCAACTATATATTGATGTAGAGTGTTTCGTGTGGTGCCGGAAGTAAAGTAGATGACCATAATTATTCTGTAAAATGGGACTATTTCGAGTCTGTTCTATGTGTCTAAGATTTGTCGTTTCGGTAAAGTTAATGAAATCGTACTTAACATCCGCGATGAGCCAATCGATAACCTTGATAATGTCATTGAATGTTTTAGCAAAATATAGTCACGTATGCATGTTTAGTTCATGTTGTTTTTTGGGGGGTGCTCAATAGAAGACCGCCCCGGGTGCCAACCCATGCTACGCCGCCACTGGGTGTAACTTTGAGGGTTAGAATAGGAATAGCATAGGATTAGAATAGGGATAGAATAGGAGTAGGAATAGCGTGATAGACAAGGTAGCGTTATGGAGTAAAAGCACATGTCATCATCATCATTTCAGCCGAAAGACGTCCACTGCTGGACATAGGCCTCCCCTAAAAGGGATGGGAAGGGAAGGGGGATATGCCATAATCGCCACGCGTGGCAGTCGGGTTGGCGATCGCAGTTGGTTGGTTAAATACTCGGAGAACGCTGCTGCCCATCCTCTGGTGAATCCCTTAGTCGCCTTTTACGAAACCCATGAGAAGATAGAGGGTGGTGCAATTCTTTACGTCCGGCACCACACGGAACTTTTAATGTTGATTGTCCCAAAATCTTATGTATTTAATACCTCGGACGAATAAAAAAGGCGGACGGAATCTCGCTAAACAAAGACTGAAGCACAGAATTTTTTCGTAAACCCGCTATTTCGAAAGCATTTTAACACACCAGATTTATACCGTTATTTTATTAATGATACTACAACAATGACTACCGTCACACTAGATTTTTTTCGTAATCGCGGCTTTTTGGCATACTATGGATGTGAATGTATGCGTCCCGGCCCGTACTTTAATGGTTGTCTGGAAGAAATTGCTTTAAGCGATAAGACCGCCAATTGTTAGTACTGTGCTCATGTTTGTTATAACTTTGTTTTTATTTTTATGGTGTGCAAACAATAAAGTATACTCTATCTATCTATCTATCTACTTTTAAGCGAGCCGGCTATATACTATGAATGCTACATTTATTGTTTAGCGAGATTCGGTCCGCCTTTTTTATTCGTCCGAGTTTAATACACATTTTATGTAATGTTGTCGCATAATTCGTTGTTAGCTAATTGGTACAGCATACATTATGACGTTGAAAAGGAAACTCTTGCAAATATGTTTAGCTTGTAGGTTTGTTACGAAAATTTTGTACACATAAGATGACTTGCGTTTGTTGATTTTCAAGTGACTTACAACCGGGGCAAACAAATTGAAATAACATGGCAAATTGACAACAAGTCTGCAATATTGAACAGTCCATGGCTAGCTAAAGTGGCTTCCATGCCATAGTGTGAGTGTCTGTTTGTCATAGTGCTGATTCTAATGTGTATACAAGTTGTTGATCTGTGACCGTGCCATATTTCTAGTGCAAACGATAAATAATGTGCTTGGTCATCTAAAAATACTTGAAAATTTTTATGATTATTTAATACCCAAATTTGCACTTAGAAACATAGCGAGGGTTTGAGAATAAATCGCGAACGACTCTGAAAATAAGTCATCGGCGGCATTGTCAAAGGGTGGAAATACCTGCAATTTTTTTTGGTGGTTTTGCACGCGTCGTTTTTATTCGCACGCGACACACGGTAGAATTTGTTTGTTTACAAATAGCTATTTAAATAAACATATTTTTTTGGTATTGATTTTTTGATTGATTCGTGTTCAGTATCAGTGGTATAGTCACCTTCTTAAATATGGCACGAATACATATCAACATGTTAATAAATTAAACTGATTTACGTAAATAAAAATTTTATTTAACCTTTACAAAAGGAGGACAGACTAGATTACACCCGAAACTGCACTTACTTGTTTTAAACCGACTGCCTATTTTTTATACATTCTGATTATTTTTCACGGTCAAAGGTTCGTTTACCCTTTATGCAAGAATTTGTGGTAGGTACCTAATAATTACAAGTGAACTAAGTTGTTCATTATACTCGAAGCTGGATTGCAGTAAGTTGCCGGATTTCTATAATTGCACGCCGTGCCTGTGGTTGAGTGACGTATAGCTAGGCGCGCGCAGGTGGTGGAAGGAAGCCGCCAAACAGCCTAATATTAAAAATATAATTAAATCGTTTTTTTTATTTATAACGCAAATTAATGTTAATTGGTTGACAAAAATAATTAATTTGATGAAATTAAATGTTTATTTACATATTTTAATTAATACAGTTGTTACATATTTCAGTTATTACATTGATTCACATTTTTTTAAATTTTGTTTAGGCATAAAAACTCTTTGCTGATATTTAAAAATAATCTGTAAAGTAAAAAGCTCTGTAAAAAGCACGCGTGTGTTATAAGCTGTATTATGAACCTTAAAGCGATGCAATAAGAGCCACTTTACGAGCAAGTTATCCTTATTTTTTATAACATTAGACAAAGTTAAACATGGTTAACATCAAGTAACATGGTCAGCATTATGTATGTCTTTTTATCCAATAGGCTCGCCCCCTATTACATGGGACTTACAACATAACTGGCGAAATGTGGGTGTACTATACACCTCTGCCTATCCCTTCGGGGAAATACAGGCGTGATGTTATGTTATGTTATGTTTTTATCCACTTCTCCATGCACATTCTTAGGGTTCCGTACCCGAAGGATGCCAAACGGGACCCTATTACTCTCGCTACGCTGTCCGTCCGTCCATCCGTCCGTCTGTCTGTCACAGGGCTGTATCTTTTGAACGGTGATAGGTAACCGGTTGAAATTTTCTCAGAATATGTGTTGCTATGAGGTGTATCAACACACAACAAAAAAAAAGTCTAAAACTAAAGGGGGTCCCCAAACAAGAAACCTCAAGAAACATGCATTTTTTCAACGTTTTTGTTCCTGCTCTATCTTCAGAACGGTAAGATATACCAGCGTCAAACTTGGTCAGATTATAGTGCATATTATGTAGTTTAGCAACAAATATTAAAAATAAGACAAACATAGACATATGGTTTTTTCATTAGGAAATTCTCAGTAGCAGCCCGGAGTCTGGATTTGTGCCCGGTGAATTTTTTTTTATTTTTTTTTATTTTATTTAATCACATGTACAATTTCTTTAGTTTTACTTAACTAGAAAACTCGCCAAACTATCAAGTTTAATAGGCTCGCCCCCTATTACATGGGACTATAACATAACTGGCGAAATGTGGGTGTACTATATTACACCTCTGCCTACCCTTTCGGGGAAATACAGGCATGATGTTATGTTATGTTAGACATATGTGGTGGTACCTGGCGTAAGAAAGACATGCAAAAATTCATATTCGCGCACTGAGCGTTGATGTCTTTTGATAAACTCTCGTAAATTAAATCAGTTTTATAGGATATCAGGTCGTTGAGAGGTACGGAACCCTTACTGCGCGAGTCCGACTCGCACTTGGCTGGTTTTTGTCATCATATTAAAATTGGTCTACCAGGTTCATAGATCTCCAATCTCCAATCTCGGCTAGAAGAAGTTCTTATAAGTATCATTTTTTAAATGAATTAAAAAAAACCGTCACATTCTGGTAAAAGTTATCTTCACAGAAGTATAACATGTAACTATTGGTCTGAGGTTTGCATATTTTTGTTATACCTAATGGCTTTCGGGTCCATGGTTTCCATTTGAGGGCCGTCCCTACAGGTTGTTGGTCCTCCAAGTATTGCACACAGATTAATTCGAGGACCATTCCTATAGACTGTCGGTCCTCCAAGTATTGCACAAAGATTACTTCGAGGACCTTCCCTATATGTTGTCGGTCCTCAAAATATTGCACATAGATTACTTCGAAGATCTTTCCTCTATAGGAATTTAATTCAATCTATATTGCAGTTCCTCCAAGTTGACATGCCTCGTTAGTCTAGTGGTCGCAAGCACAACCGCTAAGCTTGGGGTCCAGGGTCCAGGTCCTAGGGATTCCTGGGTCGGGCAAAAAGTGTTGTTTAGATTTTCCTGTCAAGAAAATTTGTCAGTAGCAGCGGAGTCAGAAAGTTAGCGGTGCTACACCCCCGTGCCTCGGAGAGCACGTAAATCGATGACTCCTGCGCCTGATCCCTCTCCGGTCGTGTCGGTCGGATTGCCGTCCCATCGGATTATGAGAGTGAGGGAATAAAGTGCACCTGTATAGTGCACTATAGTATGTCCCGCGCAGATGGCTAGTCTCCGTTGAAATGGGTGGCCGGCCAGGAGGACATTATTTATTAGTTCCTTCAAGAATTACGCACAGATTACTAAACTTATACGAGTAATAAAACTAGATATGTTAGATTACGATAATAATAAGTTATAAAACTAGGTACGTTAAATTACGATGATAATTAGGAATGAAACTAGGTACAGTCAGTTGCAAAAAGATGGATACACTTTGCGTAATTAAAACGAAAATAATTTAAGAAAAATAAGTGATTGAAATCTTGAAATATTGTACACTTATCATGTGCTAATACATACGACCTCGTTTGTGAAAAGTAAGGATTTAATCAACAACTTTGTTTAAATTCGCGCATTAAGTTCGTGGAGTGTACTGCCCTCCTAGCCAAGTTGACAATCTACACAATCGTCAATCGTCAACAATGACAATGGGAATGACATATCTCAACGAAAAAATCATTCGTTCAGATATGTCATTCCCATACATTTTGATTATTTTCTATTAGCGTTGACGATTGTGTAGATTGTCAACTTGGCTAGGGGGGCTGTACGCATCTTTTTGCAGCTGACTGTACGCACGCTTATTAAGAAATATGCTCATATAATAAGGAATAGGCTTCAAGGACATTTCTCAAGCCGACTTTCATTTTGTTTTGTCATTTTATCACTCAGTAATAAAGTTATAATGTTTTTATTATTATTGCTTCCTTTTATTACACAAGTAAAACAGCAATATTAATTCATATGGAACTATTAACACGCCTTCCCGGTAGGCCTTCGAGGTGGCGGGATGAACTAGACTCCTTTCAAAAAGACTGGTCTTCAACATCCACAGATAGCGAGAAGTGGAAGAAGAGTAGGGAGGTCTGTGTCCTCCAGTGGAACAGAACCGACTCTTAATAAGAATAATACTATTGAGTTAGGTACAGGGCCGTCTTAGGCCTTGCCTTGCTTTGCCTTGCTCTTGGGCATACAAAGTTTGGGGTCCTTTTCGAATCCCAAAATAACGCGACTGAAAATATCAGAACATACTTTTGTTCAATGACTTTATTGGTTATTATGGTTAAACAATAAATTAAACATAAGTGATGTGACTACTATTTTGAGAATTGGGTTTACGTTGATGTTAATGCCATTACTTCAGAAAGCTTCACCGAAAACATTAAGTTAATCTTTAGAGATTTCTGGTGTGCAAAATCTTCTTAAGTCCTTAATTCCAATTTTTTAAGGATATCGCTTTCTCTGCTCATTATTGACAAATTAGTAAGTCAATTGGATGAAAAATCATAAGGTTTTAGCATTTTGGGGCTCCCATCAGGCCGGGGGCCCTGGGCTCGTACAGCATGTAACTAAAACCCTGTTGTTCCTGTGAGCTTATCAGAATACGTACGTAAGGACACTATTCATTTGGAAAAACTCTCTAATGAAAATAATCAATTTAAGTATTAAAGGGCCCTGGGGAGGTCCGAGCAACACATGATAAATGTATGTATGTATAAGCGCCAGCTATGCCAGATTTAGATATTTGACCTATGATGTGACTTTTAACTAATTTTTGTAAAAAAAAGGCATGATTCGTTTGAAAAAAGCGGGACGGGGTCTTTGATGGTATAGAGTGCTGAGTAGGCGTACCTAATGTAAACGACCCTGGGGAGGTCAGAGCAACACGTGATAAATGTATGTAACAGCGCCAGCTTTGCCAGTTTTAGATATTTGACCTATGATGTGACTTTTAACAACATTTTTGTAAATGTAAACAAAGGCGTAAGCGGGTCGAATTAAAAACAAATTGAGTAAAACGTAACTAATATTTTAATGTTAAATTAACATCAGGTGAGGTGGCGGTCAAACATCAAGCCCATAAAAAAAGTATCAAAACAAGTAGTATACCTACACATATTTCACTCACAAAATAACAAATATGATCAAATCTACTGGATGATTGTGAATTTTGACTTTGATGTCCCGCGTGGAAGTTCCAATTCTAGCCTTTAAAAAGCGGGACGTCCCACAAAAAGCGGGACGACTAGCAACGCTGGTATGTAATGTACGTTCAAACCGGAACATAGCTTGGTTGTAGAAATAGCAGTAACTAAGTATAAAAAAATTGTATAGTCCTCATTACAATGGCAGTGTTATAAAGTCGTAGCGTTGCCCAATAGCGGGCAACAGTCGGGCAGTCGTAATTAGACGGATATTGCAGCCATAATTCAAATTATGTGACGTATTTAATAAAGTATTGTACGTGTGTGATATTTCACAAAAAAACTAGTGAGTGCGCATCTGACCACGCACAGGGTAAGGTTCCGTAGTCAGTACAGGGTGAAATTTTAATGGCTTTTTTCCCGAAAAGGGGTCATTGTACTCATCATTATGAACAACTTTATTTACTTTATTTTATAGATTTAAGTGAACACAAATATAGGGACCAACTGATTTTTTTTTCGCGATTTTAGGGTTGGTCCCATAGTAAAAGTATTTCATAATGATGACTACAATGACCCCTTTTCGGGAAAGAAGCGATTAAAATTTCAGCATGTATATAGAATTCTTACAAGACATCTGAGCCTAAACTCAGTGGTACTGGTGTAGGTTTGGCAAAATAACCGTTTGTTATACATAGTATAACGTGTTATTGAAATAACTGAAAACCT
Source organism: Asteroscopus sphinx (assembly GCA_949699075.1). NCBI lineage: Eukaryota > Metazoa > Arthropoda > Insecta > Lepidoptera > Noctuidae > Asteroscopus > Asteroscopus sphinx. The sequence continues at coordinate 6,268,583 of OX453032.1, forward strand.
CTTAAGGAGTCATTGTATTCGTCAGTATGAACAACTTTTACTATGGAACCAACCCTGTAATCGCGAAAAAAAACAGCTAATCCCCACATTTGAGTTCACATAATCGTTGAAATGTAGGAATCAGCTGGTATTTTTTTCGCAATTTCGCGTTAAAGATAAAGATGTATTTATTTGCAAAAACATGCGTAGATAATAATACTTACATTATTATTTCGCGATTTAAGTTTAAAGATAAAAATGTATTTATTTGCAAAAACATGTGTAGATAATAATACATTATTATTTTGGAAAAAGAGGGTAAGGATAATCGATAAACTCTGAAACTACTGAATCGATTTTGATAATTCTGACACTATTAGAAACCTACTTTATTCAGAAGTAACATAAGCTATAATATTTATTTCAGAACGCGGGCGAGGCCGCGGCCACAGCTAGTCTAAAATAAAATTGTTATTAACATTTTACAATTTTATCTTGTCCTCAGAATCATGGCAACTGAAACCATATCGAGTGCGGATGTGGACTCCCTCCCTGACCGCATTGCGGAGACCTTCTCAGGATTGAAGGTCTTCATCACAGGAGGAACCGGCTTCATGGGGAAGGTGCTGGTGGAGAAACTACTAAGGTAAGACCTCTTTTTCTTTCATGTTGACAAGACTTAAACTATGGTGCTATTCTCTTGTTCACGAACTAAACAGGATGGCGAAACGAGCTAAAGGCCCACCTGATGTTAAGCGGTTACCCTTGCCCATAACAACTGCAATACCACCTAGGCTGTTGCCTAAATGGTACCGCAAGTTGATTCTCCAAACTGATACATGAAGATGGAAAGTCTCATGTGATTGTAATTGAACTATCGCTTTCATTGACTAATCTTAATATATAAAACAAAGTTGTGTTAGTTAGTGTAGTGGTAAATATTGAGAAAGGTATGTTAAGATGGTTTGGACATATGGAGAGGATGGACGAGAGGAGATTGACGAAACAAGTATACGAAGCGAGTGTGGATGGAAGAGTTGGAAGGGGACGACCTCGGCGAACGTATCGCGATCAAATCGCGGACGTTCTCAAAAAATGCCAGGTTAAGAGTTCTCTAAACCGACGAGCATGCATGACGAGGTTAATGGACGTAGATGAAGCGAAAGAGGTGTGTCAGGATCGTAGCAATCCCAATGGGAAACAGGCGTGATAATATGTATGTATGTGTTAGTTACATCATTTATAACTCAAGAACAGCTGGACCGATTTTAATGAAATTTCGCATACAGATAGAACATAACCGGGATTAACATATAGGCTTTTTATCCCGGGAAGATGAACAGTTCAAGCGGGATGCGCGATAAATGACATTCACACGGGCGAAGTCGCGGGCATAGGCTAGTAATAAAATAATAAATAAAAATAAATAATTATTTTTGGGACATTTTACACAGCACCATCTAGTCCCAAACTAAGCAGAGCTTGTACTATGGTACTAGACAATGGATATAATACTTACATACTTTTTTTTTTTTGTAAATACATACTTATAATACAATAAGAACACCCAGACAAACACAAACACTTATTGTTCAACACACAAATATTTGTGTCCTGTGGGAATCGAACCCACGACCTCGTGATCAGCAGTCCGACACTCGAACCACTAGACCACAGACGTCGTCAAAATAATAATAGATACAAGAAAGGGATGGCAACAGTTTTAGAACTGTCAAATTAGTTTACGTGTTACATTTCTTTGTATTTTAGTGGGCACGTTCCGAGATCACAACAGAACTTATGGAAATCTAAATTTTGACTAATTTGACAGTTCTAAAATTGTTGCCAGCCCTTTCTTGTATCTACTATTAGTAAAAGAGAGCGATAGTTTAAAATAGGTTTAGTTCGTGAACAAGAGAATCGACAACAATCTCAACGAAGACTAGCTAACTGCGCGGGATATATTATAGTGCACATGTGTGTGCGCAAACACAAGTTCCCTCAATCTCATAATCCGATGGGGGCAATCCGACACGACCGGAGATAGATCTGGGCCCCAATTCACAAGTCATAAGGCGATGCCACTCGAATCACTCGAGTAAAAGTGAAATCGAGTCACATCACTACTAGAGATAGGAATTTGACATAATTTCCATACAAAATGGCACTATGGCACTCGTGGGTCGCAGCTGAAAATCAGCGTTGGGTAGTCAGTACCTGTACTGCTACCTATCATTATGCTGAGCTGTGGCCCTTTGGCATTTACATATGTTTTATTTTTTATGTTCTTTTATTTTTGTATATTCAATTCAATTCAATTTATTCAGAAACAATTTTTAACATTGTGTTTGAAACGTAATCACTTAAGTTACAATTCAATAAATCAAAATTATTACGTAAATACATTAATTTAAAAAATACACAATAATATAACCACCAAATATACATCATCATAATTCATAATTAATAACCTTATTATGATTATTTGATTGTTTGTGCCAATAAACACATTTTCTTTCTTTCTTTCTAAAATATGATAATAATATACAATTTAGAAAAAAAAAGAGTCTTCTCGTCGCCTATACCGCAAAGTTTGAAGACAAAAGTCTTCAACCAGTGCGTCCTGCCTGTCATGACTTACGGTGCCGAGACGTGGACACTGACAGTTCGGCTAGTCCACAAGTATAAAGTCGCTCAGCGAGCTATGCTTGGAGTTTCTTTGAAGGATAAAATCCGAAACGAGATTATCCGGAGAAGAACCGGAGTGACCGACATAGCTTGTAGAATCAGTAAGCTGAAGTGGCAGTGGGCTGGCCATGTCTGTCGAAGGACCGATGGCCGCTGGAGCAGACGAGTCCTTGAGTGGAGACCGCGAATCGGCAAACGCAGCGTAGGGCGCCCCCCTGCCAGGTGGACCGACGACCTAAAGAGCGTGGCTGGGGGGGACTGGATGCGGAAGGCAGAGGATCGAGCGTTGTGGCGCAACTTGGGAGAGGCCTATGTCCAGCAGTGGACTGCGATAGGCTGAGTTGATTGTTGATTAGAAAAAAAAAAAAAAGTAAATCGTGGATAGATTGGATATTAATTTCGGCCGTTAGCCAACCCGTCCTATGAGGATCGGCAAGAAACACCATTCACAATTCTTCTTTTTGTGTTTTCCAGGAAATGTCCGGACATCGATCAGATCCTTCTCTTCGTTAGGTCGAAGAAAGGGAAGAACCCGAAACAGAGACTGGAAGAGATATTTGGTGGAGCCGTGAGTATATCTATCTATACTGAATATTACGCAACATGTTATTGAAATAACTAAAAACCTATTAAAGGGATCATTGTACTCATCAGTATGAACAAGTTTTACTATGGGAGCAACCACAGAAATACATAGAGATAGAATGGTTGTAATCACAATTTTACTTGCGATTCATGCGTGGCAACTTTCGAAAAAACTACGCCTTTCATATTGTCGTCATAATTTTTTTTAAATTAACTTTAAGGTGAATGCTACAGGGTAGCCCGCAAAATTCAAAATTTTTGGCGTTTTTGGCAAATTTAACCTAGCTCTATAAGCTGTACAAGCTCGATACTATTAATTTACAATCAAATTATCGATTTTCGGGCTTGTACAGCTTATAGAGCTAGGTTAATATTTTTTATGAGTATTATTCAGTAGATATATTGTTATTATTTCCGCCAATCATATTTTGACCGATATACAAAGCGAAACAAAGCTACAATTTCCAAAAAACACCAAAAAAATTGAATTTCGCGGGCTACCCTGTAGCATTCACCTTAATCAAATGTACTTTACAGCTTTTGTTTCTGCAGTTAGAGATAGCACAATTCAATTCAATTCAATTTAATATATTTATTTGCTAGATTATGGTACATATATGGAACAGGTGTTACAAAAATTTTGTGTAACATATCCTGTCACGTATGACGTGCAAACAGACTTGGGGTGCATAATAGAAATATTAAAAATAACTAAAAATAACAAAATGTCAACATTAGGTACCTACATAATTAATTCATCATCATCATTTCAGCCGAAAGACGTCCACTGCTGGACATAGGCCTCCCCCAAACATCGCCACAACGACCGGTCCTGTGCCTTCCGCATCCAGCGGATTCCCGCGACCTTCACCAGGTCGTCGGTCCACCTTGTGGGGGGCCTACCCACGCTGCGCCTTCCAGTACGCGGTCGCCACTCCAGAACTTTACTGCCCCATCGGCCATCCGTTCTGCGAGCAATGTGCCCCGCCCACTGCCACTTAAGTTTGGCAATTCTTCGGGCTATGTCGGTTACTTTCGTTCTCCTGCGAATCTCCTCATTTCTGATTCGATCACGCAGGGACACTCCGAGCATAGCCCTCTCCATTGCCCTTTGAGTGACTTTGAGCCTTCTTATCAGGCCCATTGTGAGCGACCACGTTTCAGTACCGTAAGTAATTACTGGCAACACACACTGGTCAAAGACTTTCGTCTTGAGACACTGCGGTATTTTGGACGAGAAGATATTGCGTAGCTTCCCGAACGCTGCCCAACCGAGTCGGATTCGACGATTGACCTCTTTCTCGAAGTTGGACTTACCTAGCTGGACAGTTTGTCCTAGGTATACATAATCGTCAACAACTTCGAGTGTAGATTCTCCGATGTTTACGGGAATGGGTGCTATATGGGAATTCAACATAACCTTTGTCTTGTCCATATTCATTTTAAGACCCACTGTATCAGAAGCTCTACTGAGGTCATCGAGCATTGTACCGAGGTCCTCCATGGTCTCAGCCATGACTACTATGTCGTCAGCAAACCGAAGGTGAGTGATGTACTCGCCGTTTATGTTAATGCCTAGCCCCTTCCAGTCCAGAACCTTGAAGACATCCTCCAATGCAGCAGTGAACAGTTTCGGAGAGATCACATCTCCCTGTCTCACACCTCGCTGCAGAAGGATAGGTTTCGAGGCTTGGTCCTGTAATCGGACTGACATAGTGGCGTTTACATACAAAGACTTTAACACTTCGATGTACCGATAGTCAATCTGGCACCGTTGAAGAGACTGTAGTACCGCCCAAGTCTCGATCGAATCGAAGGCTTTCTCGTAGTCCACAAACGCTAAACAAAGAGGCAAGTTATACTCTTCGGTCTTCTGTATAACCTGCCGCAGCGTATGTATGTGGTCTACGGTGCTAAAGCCTTTTCGGAAACCGGCTTGTTCGGGAGGCTGGAAGTCGTCAAACCTGCGCGAAAGACGGTTCGTAATGACTCTCGAAAACAGCTTGTAGACATGGCTCAGAAGTGAGATGGGCCTATAATTCTTCAGTAGAGCATTATCGCCCTTTTTGAAGAAGAGTACCACCACACCTCTGCTCCATGCCTGTGGCGTTCTTCCCTCGAGAATGACGGAATCAAACAGCTTCTGAAGGGCCTTAAGGATCGGTTTTCCACCCGCCTTCAGGAGTTCGGCCGTAATTCCGTCATCACCCGGTGCCTTGTTGTTTTTGAGCTGCTTCAGAGCCATCCTAATCTCGTACAGGCTGACGTCCGGGATATCTTCGGTATAGTGTCGGGTCAATCTAGCTCTTGGGTCGTGAGCCCGATTTACAGCGGGTGTCCGGTTGGACGTGTATAACTGTCCATAGAACTTCTCGACCTCCTTCAATAGCTCTGGCTTGGAGGATACGACTCTGCCATCGTCGGTCCTCAGTTTTGCAAGCTGGCTCTGCCCAATAGACAGGTCTCTTGCGAAGACTTTGGAGCCCTTGTTCTTCTCTATCGCGTCTTTAATACGTTCCGTATTAAATTGGCGTAGGTCACTTTTCAAGGACTTTGAGATCTGTCTATTGAGCTGCCGGTACTTAGTCGCATCATCTGAGGACTGCAGAATCATCTCGCGTCTTTCCGCCATAAGCTCAAGGGTGTGGTCAGAGAGCTTTTTGTTTCTATTTGTACGAAGGGTCCTAAAGATCCTAGACCCGACCGTATGGACAGTTTCCACAAACCCATCGCTGTAATCGTCCACTGAGCTCCCTAGGCATTCGAAACGATTCTGAAGTTCGAGCTGTATATATGTACATAATTAATTAGTCTTACATAATTACATGGTATTATATTGGTATTGTATCTATATTGTAAATATCTACTAACTAACTGACTTATACTTATCTTCTTCTTGACTTATATTTATCTTTGACTTATCTTCTAAGTCAGCGGTTCTCAAACTTTTTTGGTCACGGAACCCTTTTGACAAGCAAAATACTTGACGGAACCCTACAATAAAACAATAGTTTTTAAAAGTGTATTCTTTATTATATAAGCATAATAAAAGTACAATGTAACAGTTACTAATTATTACTTACTTTAACCACATGCCAAGTACAATAATAGAAGATATTAAAAATGAAAAAATCTTAACTTCTCTGTTTTTTATTTTTCATCAATTGGTTGATATCAGGTTTGATAGAAGACATTTGAAGTCTCATATCAGGTTCGGCGTCCAGTCTATTGCGATATTTTGTTTTCGTGGCTGCATAGGTTGAGAATCCTGTTTCGCACAAATATGTTGTTGGGAACGGGAGAAGAATATTCAGAGCCATTCTGCCAAGCATTGGATATTCATCACGGATTCTGCACCAAAAATCGTTGAGAGGCGTCGTTTTGAACAGTGACTCCATACTTGTGTCTGATGACATTTCTAAAAGAGATTCATATATCTCGTTTGACATACTTTCGGGCTTTTGCAAGTTGGGTAAAAAAGGATTATGAATCCATGAATTCAGCTTCATTTTTGTATTATGTTCTTCGGGAAAATACTTTACAAAAGATGCGCGCATCGAAGTGAGATATTGGACCAATTCTTCAAACACATCATCTTGAAACATTTCCGAGTCGTTATCGCTAACAAACTCACTGAGTGACGTAAAGATTTCTATTTCTCTCTTACCAACGCAAATAATCCAAAAATCTAATTTTCTTTTGAAGGCAGTTATTTTGTTATAGGCCTGGAACACTGTTGTCTGTTTACCTTGCAATGATAAATTCAATTCGTTCAGTTTTTGAAAGATATCCGCCATAAAAGACAATCGGAACAACCAAGTTTTATCATACAAACGGTCTTTCAAATTAAAAGAAACTGTATCTGCTGAAAGAAACATTTGTAACTCGGCTCTAAGTTCAAATAGCCTTGTTAAAGTTTTACCCCGAGACAGCCATCGCACTTCTGTATGGAGCAGCAGTGTTTTATGTTTGCTGCCATAATCTTCACACAATAATGAGAACAATCGGGATTGTAGTGGTCGTGATTTGATAAAATTAATTATTTTTACCGCTTCATCCATAACTAATTTTAGATTTGACGGCATTTGCTTCATCGCAAGTGCTTGTCTATGCAGAATACAATGGCTGGAACTACAATTAGGCGCTTTACTTTTTATTCGTGATACTGCTCCTGCTGTTTTACCTGTCATCGCCTTGGCCCCATCTGTACAAATGTCAATGCAATCGTTCCAACTAAGATTATTTTCTTTAAAAAATATGTTTATTTTATTAAAAATTTCTTCCCCGGTAGTGTTTGTGGGCAGCGGTGAACACATAAGCATGTCTTATTCAAAAGAACGTTCATATGGATATCTCACGATAACCAGCAAGATAGCCAGACCAGTGACATCAGTTGACTCATCCATTTGCAAGGCGAATCGTGTTTTTTGTAGACGTGCAACTAGTTCTTGTTTGACGTAGCTTGCCAGATCATGGATTCGCCGTGAAACAGTATCGTTTGATAGCGGTACAGTAGAAAGATGCTTTGCAGATTTTTCATCGAGCATACATTTTGTTATGTCTAACACACATGGCTTTATTAAATTCTCAGCGATAGTGTGCGCTTCACCTGCTTGTGCAATGCGATAGCTAACTAAATATGATGCCTCCGTGGCCTTTTCATTGATAGTTTGTGTTACATGCATCATATTTTTTTGACTTTCCAATAACTGTTCTTTTTTACGAACAAAAAATTCTTTATTCTTGTCTTTAGACTCGGGGTGTACAGTTTCTAAATGTCTGCGTAATTTGGCAGGTGCCATGGAACTATTAGGAAGCAGTTTACTACATAACATGTAGAGAGGTGAGCCGTTGGAATCAACAAATCCGAAACTGATATATGATTCATCATACTTCCTTTTTTTCGTCTTTGAAACCGTGGAGCTTGACGTCGTGGCATCATCGTCTGGATCGGTAATTGCTGTATTCTCCGCGCGTACTGCTTTTGAACATTCAGCGTCATTAGAAGATGTCGTTGCAACACGTTTAACACCTTTAAGCCAACGTTCCATTCTTCTTTATTAATAATGTTACACGTCAGGATGGTAGGGTCAAAATAATGCACATTCGTTACTGCGTTTATGAGACAAAGTTTAGTCCAAAGAAGAAATGTACAAAACTGATACAATCAGAATACAGCGGGCAGTAGAACTTACAAGAAGGCAGCAGGCTAGCCAGCTTGTAAGTAGGTAGGTACGAACTTATCGCTCCGAACGCTAATCGTCAACTGACTGACGAGGCGCGACTTTTTTTATATAATAGCGCTTTTATACTTAGTCCTAGACTCGAACTCGAACATTCTCAAAAATACTCGAGTCGGCGCCTTTGATAAACAAAAAGCGGAAATGAAAATATAAATACAAAAAAATGCGTTGTAAACAATCTCGACTTTATGCTTTTGAAGATAGAGCCGAAAGTCGCTTGTTCACAACTATAGCGTCTAATTCAGAGGCGGCTTTTATCAAAGGGACTGCGCGCTCACAAGTATACGCGCGGCGGGCGGATTCAAAACGTTCGACCAGTGACCAGAGAGAGGTGTTTTGTTTTTTTTTTCTAAATTCTTGCGGAACCCCTACAGGGGTATCGCGGAACCCTAGGGTTCCGCGGAACACACTTAGAGTACCGCTGTTCTAAGTATTCATTTACACAATAATAATTTTTATTTAATAACAATTTGAAGTATTTTTTTTTAATAAAAATAGAAATAGAAAAAAAAACAGTACAGTATTTACAGAAACAAGTCATAAGGCGTACTGAGAAAGGCCTTGAAATTCACTGCACTATGGTGCAGTGTTGGCACGCGCGCTCAGCCCACTTTACCATTATATCTATTTCTGTGGGACCAACCATGAAATCGCGAAAAAAAATCTGCTGTTCCCCACATTTTTGATTTCAGGGCTGGTCTCTCAGAACATTGTCCGGATTAACATAAAGGCTACTTTTTATCCCGGGAAGATAAACAGTTCCCGAGGGATGCGCGATTAACGTCATTTACGCGGGCGAAGTCGCGGGCATAGGCTAGTAATATAATATTGGCCGCTGGTGCTGTGACCGAAATTCGGCCGGGAAGACATTGTTCGCTCCCAGCCCCGCCTCTGGCCTATTTTATTAGCAGACGGGAAGACGCTGCCACCCATCCTAATTCTTCGATCCATCGTATTGTACAGTCGAGGCACGAAATGGTTCGTCAATTTTCAAATTCATTCCTTTGAATGTTTTGCGAGCACACGTTACCTTTTCGAACTGCGAACGAGAGTTATCGAGGGTATACTATTCGTACAACTGTCATTATGTTATCTGCCAGTACAAGCTAAAATAGACGTTAATGTGACGAACCTTTTCATTCCTTGATAGTACAAACCGCCATTCTTAAACACACAGTAAAGTTACTTCATTGTAAATTTCTCAATGTCTGCAGTACTGAGATAACTTTATTTAGCTCAGTAGGTCACAAGTATTTGCAAAAATGTTAGAAGTTTTGTAAGAGATTAAGTAATAACTTGAAATGAAATGAAATTATTTATTCTGCTAACATAGGCATAGTAAAAAATATAGGCGAAGTGCTGCAAACAAAGTATTTGCAAAAATGTTAGAATAAATAAATATTTTGGGACATTTTACACAGCACCATCTAATCCCAAACTAAGCCAAGCTTGTAATATGGTTACTAGACAATGGATTAATACTTACCTATAGACTTTTTTTTTGTAAATACGTAATCATAATATATAAGAAACACCCTGACCAACACAAACACTTATGTTCATCACACAAATATTTATGTTCTGTGGGAATCGAACCCACGACCTCGGGATCAGCAGTCCGATACTCGAATACCTTAAAATGAAATGAAATTATTTATTGTGCAAATACAGACATAGTAAAAAATAGAAAAGTGCTGCGAACATTCATAGTAAAGCCAAAAAAAACCGTGCTCCTTCGTGTAGGTACATGAGGTACAACCAGCGTTCACACACACACACATGCACCTCAAACCCACCGCTCTCAGCTAAAGCAAATATCCTTCAGGTGTATGGTGTTTGCGTGAGCGCTGTTTGTAATAGGATGTAAAAAGTACTTTTAGAAGTCATCATCATCATCATCATACTCTGAGCCTTTTCCCAATCTGATGTACAGTCACGATTCTTCCCGGTGATACACTTTGCCGACAAAGTCCCTTGAACGAATCCTGCTACATTACACGTAGCTACACAAGCGATTTTAGCCTTAGTGGTGGTTCACCGAAAAGTTTGCTGATAGTACCTACCTACCATTTTTTACACATTATAGTATAGTATAGCGAAACGAGCTAAAGGCCTGATGTTAAGCAGTTACCTTTGCCCATAACAACTGCAATACCACCTAGGCTGTTGCCTAAATGGTACCGCAAGTTGGTTCGCCACACTGAGACATGAAGATGGAAAGCCTCATGTGATTGCAATTGTACCTGTATTGGTTCTGTGCTTTTCTTAAATTTGCGTCACACTTGACGCAAATTAATATTTTTTCTTTCTTCTTTTAACATTTAGTTTAGAAGTAGTAGAGCTCCTTGTGAGGGAGCTCGTCCGGGGAAGTACTACCACCGTACCTACTTCTGCCGCCAAACAGTGATGCTTGCATTGCTGTGTTCCGGTGCTCGTGGTACGGGTGCCGGGGACATTACAATCACATGAGACTTTCCATCTTCATGTCTCAGTTTGGCGAACCGACTTGCGGTACCATGTAGGCAACGGCCTAGGTGGTATTGCAGTTGTCATGGGCAAAGGTAACCGCTTCACATCAGGTGGGCTTTTAGCTCGTTTCGCCATCATAATAATGTATAAAAAAAAACCCACCAAACAATTATCGGCTGTTAATGTAATATCACTTTGTGAAAGAGTTTATCCAGGAAAGTACCATTACACATTTTTCAGGCGCCAAGAAAAAAAAACATTACTTTGTTTCGGTGTACAGGGAAAGGATGCCATTAAAGGCACGGGAGACTTTACAACTTTGTCCCAAAGTTTGGCAAACACGACTTGCAAATACCATTTAGGCAACATCCTAGGTGGTATTGCAGTTGTTATAGGCAAAGGTAACCGGTTAACATCAGGTGGGCCTTCGTTTCGCCATCTTATCTTTAAACAAAAAAACCAACGGCATAAGTACATTTGCTCACACATCAACCGCTTTTCGTTTTAAGTAGGTACCTAAGTAAACACTTCGAGCAAAGGTAACCGCTTAACATCAGGTGAGCCATAACCTCGTTTCGCCATCTTTGAACATAAAAAAACCAACAGCATAAGTACATTTGCTCACACATCAACCGCATTTCGTTATAAGTAAGTAAACAATTATCATTAAACTGTCCAATTGCACAAACTCGTTCAGAATCGGTCCATCAGTTTCCAAGATCACGCACACGGACACACATAAATACTTCTTGTGTGATGCCAACGAGGTTATGGTGCCAAGGTCGATAGAATATAATGATGTAATTGCCTTGCTGTGACGACAGTGATAATTTGCGGTTATTATGATGACCTTAGTAATTGATAATACATCTTTGCACTCTGTATTAGGGGTCGCAAACCGGGTTCCCGATAATACTGAAAATACCGGGTTACCGTAAGAAAATCAAAGTACCGCAAAGTTTGAAGATAAAGGTCTTCAACCAGTGCGTTCTGCCTGTCATGACTTACGGTGCTGAGACGTGGACACTGACAGTTGGGCTAGTCCACAAACTCAAAGTCGCTCAGCGAGCTATGCTTGGAGTTTCTTTGAAGGATAAAATCAGTAACGAGATTATCCGGAGATATTATTATTCATTATTGGATTATTTTTTGTTTATTTATTTAATTATTTATGCACAACTGGGTACAAAGGCGGTCTTAACGCCATAGGCGTTCTCTACCAGACAACCTTAGGGTAATGCAGAGACATAGAATAAGGTAGATATTTCTTTGTTTACTTTGTCCATTAATCACGTTGAAACAGCAGAACGGATTCGAATGAAATTTGGCACACAGATAGACCATTATCTTGATTAAAATTAGACTACTTTTTACTTCGGAAAGACAAACAGTTCCTGTAGGATGCGCGATAATTTATTTCTGTAATAAACCGAATTATACGCAGGCGAAACCGCGGGTATATTCTTACTTACTCCTCTGGCTTAGCGACCCAAAGTGAGTCATGGCCTCCGAAACGAGAACTCTCCACTTTCCTCGATCTTGCGCGATATCTCGCCAGTTGGTAGCTTGAAGCTCACGTAGATCAGTCTCCACAGCATCTCCCCAGCGATATCTGGGGCGACCTACTGGTCTACGTCTGGTTGGTTGGCCCAGATACGCTTTCTTGGCTCCTCGATCCTCCCCCATGCGTTCGTCGTGGCCGAGCCATCGCAAACGTTGTGCCTTGATTCATTTCAGCCGAAAGACGTCCACTGCTGGACATAGGCCTCATAGTGCCTTGATTACGCCAATGATATTAGGCTCGTCCACTAGCACTTCGATTTCGGCATTCTTCCGGACTTTCAGCGTACCATGCTGTGTTTTTGTCGGCCCCAGGATTTTACGGAGTACTTGCCTTTCTGTAACCAAAAGCTTGTTCTCTTCCTTAAGCGTTAGTGTCCAAGCCTCACATCCGTACATTAAAATTGGTCTTATAACGGTTTTGTAAATGCGAAGTTTGGTTTTCCTTCTGAGAAGCTTGGACAATAGCACCTTGTGTAGGGCTGCACTGCATCGCAGGGTATTTTGGGTGCGAATCTAGATTTCCGCATCCCGGGTATTCGTGTCTGTTACAGTGCAGCCAAGGTATTTATATAATAGTATATTAGGGTATATTCTACACACTCCGACGCCGTCGTCCAAAATATCGTCCCCGCCGGCGAGGACCGACGCGACACCCACACAGAATCCGAGAGTCCGACTCTCGAGAAACAGAAACACAATACGACGCAGCAGCGGCTGCTGGGGGGACCGGTGGCGGGGTCCCCCTGCTGCACCCTGAGTCGAGGTCCGAGCTCCCCCCTGGGGACGCCCTCACCGTGTAGCAACCGGAGATAATCTCGTCACGCGAGACCGGCCCTATGCTCTAGAGTAGTTCCTAGGAGCAGGCTATTGCGTAGCCACTGTTTAGGTTATTAGGTAGGTCTTAGCCTCGCCGGCGAGGCTTGCCGATTAACGGCGTTTAGCGCGTTACCCGATAGACCGAAAGTCCGCCACTTTCGTGGAAAAATTCGATGCAGCAACGGCTGCTAGGGGGACATAGGAACGGCGGGGTCCCCCTGCAATGCCCCAGCGAGGTTCGAGCCCCCCCCCCTCGGGGGACGCCCGCTTGCGGTATTGAAACCGCGCCTTTAGTTTGTAAGTATTTAGGATTAGGGAAAAACCTTCGGCGAATGGAGTCCCACATGGGACTCTCCGCCAACTAAGCCCGGTTAAGCAGAGATGGTACTTCGGTACCACCAGAGAGAGACCAATCGAAAAAAAAAAAAGAAAAAAAAAAGTACTATATTCTAGTTGTATCATAATTAATATCATACTATGATATACAATAGTATACAGTTACACCAAACATTGTGACAGACGAACAATATTTCAAAACGTCTTGAGTATTGCAGTCTATTGCAGTACTTTGGCCACTGACGCATGAACGGTAGGAATGAAGTGTTTTTCGATGTGTTTACCTAATAATAGGTTATTTAGTACCTACTAACACGCATATTTATACACATTGTATCGGTATAGGCAATATAGTTACGTCTGTATATTGCAGCATACTGAACAAAAATCAAAACGCTATATTGCCTGAACACAAATCCACGAAAAATTCATCATTCATCATCATTTCAGCCGAAAGACGTCCACTGCTGGAAAAAGGCGTCCCCCAAAATGGGAGGATATGCCAAAATCAGTACGCTTGGTGGTTGGCGTTGGGTTGGGTTGGCGATCGCAGTTGGTTGGTTAAATACCCAGAGAACGCTGCTTCCCATCCTATGGTGAATCCCTTACGGCCAAAATTAATATCCTATCTATCCACGTTTTACCCTACTAGAGATAGAAATTTGACATATTTTGTATGGAGCTTATGTCAAATTCTTATCTCTAGTAGGGCAAATCGTGAATAGATTGGATATTAATTTTGGCCGTTAGCACTGAGGTACTATGTACTACGTACGTAGTACATATTACCTCAATGGCCGTTAGTCGCCTTTTACGACACCCATGAGAAGAGATAGGGTGGTGCAATTCTTTATGTCCGGCACCAAACGGAACTAAAAATTTATAGACGATTATTTTTTTACTTTTATTTCATTTAAAAATAAAACATCACTCTGTGTCTAAAAACATCACTGCCTTATGGCCGTCGGCGCACCCTTTGACAATACTGCTTCGACAGGCACGGTCGTGTTCCGTGTGTGGATAATAAATAAAACAAATTAAAACTATTCGGTTATTGCATGGATTGAAGTATACATAGTTAAATAATGGAATCAGGCGTTACTTTGCTGAAATCCATGACGTACAAAATATGAAAGTGTTAATTCCGCCAAAAAACTAGGTCGTTAGGCTTGAATGTAACGCACAAAAATATAATATATGCACATAAATACACTCGAAACACGTGTCGAGAATCGGTTTGGTTTGCATATTGCATAATACATTAATCGCACCATTTGCTTGTGCATATATTTGTGGGTGTGCAGTTTTTTGGCGGAATTAACACTAAATATTATCACTCCATATTTTTTACACATAAAAAACACTTTAAAGGAGGAACACTTTTTTTCTTTTTTCACTGTAAAGGAGTTATCACACTGGGATGCGTTCTGCGTTCTGCGGTCCGGTCAAAACGAACGCAGACCACATCATGTAACATTTACCGGTCGGTGGCGCTCATGGCAGGTCAACCAGTAAACGGTGTGGGGAGAGCAACCAGTCGTAAAAAAGGGGATCTACCAAATTATACAAATATGGATGTCGTCGTACGGCATCTATAAATTCTTGTCTGTTCGAAAGATATAAATAAATTGTAATAATAAATTGTATTTGTATAGCCTACAGATATATCTGTTCTACAAACACCCAGAATTATATCTGTTTTGGGCTTGAGTGATTATGAAAGGTTTTTAAAGAAATCTGTCGTGATGATTAAAAATAATAAATTGCTGCTTTCTCTATTCCAGCTCTTTGAAAAGCTCCGCACAATGAGGGGCGGGATCGAACCCCTCATTGAGAAGGTGACTCTGGTGACCGGGGACGTCTCCGAGCCAGACCTGGGGATGAGTGAGGAGGACAGACAGTTGATCATCAACCAGGCCGACATTATAATACACGCTGCCGCCACCATCAGGTACGTTTGATTATTTACTTGCTTTCGCACGCGAGTAGGGATTGATATCCAGCAAACAGGACTCCCTGGCTGTTCCCACAATTTCGCGGGATCCCGTATCCATTAAAGGTCTGTGGGAAAATGTTAGTATTTTTTATTACTGTTTTACTTGAAAAAAATGCTCGCAGACCATACGATTAAGTCCGATCCCGCAAAAATCTCAGGGAACTGCTATTTCTACGTACGATAAAAATTTGAACTCATTTGACGTAGTGGAATTTGAAGTTTTTTAAAATATTCAGCACCTAATGATTATCATGCATGAAAATACTTAATAATGATGTTCTTCTGTCCCAGGTTCGACGAAGAGCTGAAGAAAGCTGTTCTGATGAACGTGAGGGGCACAAAGCTCATGTTGGAGTTAGCAAAAACTTGCAAGAATTTGAAGGTGAGCTCTTAAAATTTAAAGAATGGAATCAGACGTTACTTTGCGGAAATCCATGACAACCAAAATATGAAGTTACAATATTTTGTGTTAATTCCGCCAAAATTAGGTCGTCAAGCTTGGATGCAATAAGCAGCACCGCGCTCCCATGGCCCGTGCCCGAGCGGTCGACGAGTCACCATCTCCTGAGGATTTCCCTGGAGGGGAGAAACACGTGTCGAGTATAGGTTTGGTTTGCATATTGCATAATAAATCTGCATGTGCATATATTTATGGGCGGGATACTGCATATTGCATCCAAGCTTGACGACCTAGTTTTGGCGAAATTAACACAAAACATTGTAGTTAAGTTCATGTTTTGACTTAAAATTCACTTCACCGACTGAGAAAACTAGAAGAACAAGTCACTTTCGACCATACTTCCGACCCATTATGTGGTTCGGTTCCAGTCTAACCAGATGGCTGATTATTAGTAATTTACACGATTGCCATAAAACCTCATCATAACCCATTTACTAGGCAATACCTTGATGCCGCTCCATAGCGACTATTGATAGGAATATCAATAGTCTATGATCCAGTAATAGTGAGAATATCGATAGAACTATCTATCGTATCAATACAATTGATACTATAGATATCAGAATGAGGTAATAAAATTGGTAATTTGCAATACTATCGATAGTATCTCACGTCTATAGTAAAAACGCAATCGATGGTATCGATAGTATTGTCATTCTAGACGACTTAAATATCGATTATTTTAGACTATGATTGTTGCCTATTATGCAAAAGCTCCCTCTACATTACCTACGTATTGAACGATAGGTACTATCAAACATTTTGTTACTATCGACTGTGTTAAACTATCAATATCAGTATCAATAGTAAGCATTTGTAGAATATACATAATATCGATAGCACAGACACCTTTTACGTCTAATACTATTGATACTATTAGACATAATCAATAGTATTATCACATTTTGCGCTATCTATAGCATCGATACTATCAATATGCTATCGATATCCTAACTGATTTTCAAGGTCAAGTATCGATTGCAGGACTATCGATATTTCGGCAACACTAGGCAATACGTATGTATTACACTATCTGTGCCAATACCTAAGGTTAGACCAGTTGCCAAACTTTCGGATTTTTTACTTTTCCTACCGACTGCCATAATGTTTGCAGGTATGGCATATAGGAAAATCAAAACACGGCAGTGTGTCGAGCCAAAACGAATAAAGATTGTGGTGTTTAACTTCGATATGTATGTATATTGTATACTTTCCAGGTATTCATCCACATCTCGACTTCATATTGCCACCTGCACGAGAAACTCCTGGAGGAGAAGGCGTACCCCCCTCCCGCTGACCCACACCAGATCATACAGGCCATCGAGTGGATGGATGAAGAGACTGTCGCCAATCTCACTCCCAAGTAAGTTGGGCTTTCTACAAATTATATAGTCTGGATTTGTGCCCGGTCAATGGCAATAGGCTCGCCCCCTATTACATGGGACTATAACATAACTGGCGAAATGTGGGTGTACTATACACCTCTGCCTACCAATCAATCAATCAATCAACTCAGCCTATCGCAGTCCACTGCTGGACATAGGCCTCTCCCAAGTTGCGCCACAACGCTCGGTCCTCTGCCTTCCGCATCCAGTCCCCCCCAGCCACGTTCTTTAGGTCGTCGGTCCACCTGGCAGGGGGGCGCCCTACGCTGCGTTTGCCGATTCGCGGTCTCCACTCAAGGACTCGTCTGCTCCAGCGGCCATCGGTCCTTCGACAGACATGGCCAGCCCACTGCCACTTCAGCTTACTGATCCTACAAGCTATGTCGGCTACTCCGGTTCTTCTCCGGATAATCTCGTTTCGGATTTTATCCTTCAAAGAAACTCCAAGCATAGCTCACTCCATAGCTCGCTGAGCGACTTTGAATTTGTGGACTAGCCCAACTGTCAGTGTCCACGTCTCGGCACCGTAAGTCATGACTGGCAGGACGCACTGGTTGAAGACCTTCTTTTGAAGAGGTTCTGCCTACCCCTTCGGGGAAATACAGGCGTGATGTTATGTTATGTTATGTTATGTTATAGATTCCGTTGCAAAAGGAACAAAACACGATCAAGAAGAAAACTGGCAATAAAAAGACGATTATGATTAGCTAATTGACAAAATTGGCACACAACATTACATTAATTTTTTATACCGGATGACTTTTGATGACGACCTCTGTGGTCTAGTGGCTCGAGACTGCTGATAACGAGGTCGTGGTTTCGATTTTCATTCATTTATTCAATAACAATCTTAAATTGTGTCTGAATTTTTTACATAAAGAAAAAGATTCCTAATTCACACAGGACACAAATATTTGTGTGATGAACATAAGTGTTTGTGTTAGTCGGGGTGTTGTTTATGTATTATAAGTATGTATTAAAAAAAAAAAAGTGTATTAGTATTATATCCATAGTCTAGTACCTATAGCACAAGCTCTGCTTGGTTTGGGAATAGATGGTGCTGTGTAAAAATGTCCCAAAGATATTTATTTATTTATTTATGTACACACAACACATTTTATAATAGATAACATACAGAACAAACACTTGAGCACAAAGGTACTGCTTATCTCTAAAAGAAATTTCTTCCAGCAGACCTACGACAGGAAAGAAGGATAAAAGAAAGACGTAGACACAGTGTATGACATTAAATACATACTAAATATAAACATACTTACGATAATAAATTCTAAACTACGTAAACATACCTATACCAATAAAAAAATATATATAATAAATAAAAAATATGATATTATAATCAACACCGAGAGAATAAACAACTTATTTAATTAGACGATCAATGTACTGAGGAAAGGTAATGTTCTTTGACATTTTCCTTGAACACAGCTATAGTTTTAGAATCACGTATTTTAGGAGGAAGCAAGTTCCACAATCGCACTGCATGGACAGAAAAAGAATAGGAATAGAAGTCAGTTTTTTTTTTACCATCTGAAAAAAATCCAGAATGTGACCAGTTACTTTAATAGAATAGATTCAAATATAAATACAAAAGTTTTAATTACGTAGCGAACCCGGCAGACGTCGTTCTGCCCGGAAAAGCAGCGCCACATTAAATATAATTAAAACTGTCCATGCCTATTATGAGAAGATCAGTGACACACCGACTGCAGCGCCACCTACTGGGTCCATTTGTAAATTCAAACCTTGCACCACCCACCCACCCATCCACCCACTGGAGGAGACACAAAAAATATCATTAAAATTGTCCCTGCCGTTTAGAAGATCAGTGACGTAGGTACCGACAGCAGCGCTACGTAACGGGTCTAGTTGTGTTTTCAAACCATCCAAGAACCCATTTAAATATACTTACATACAAAACGTTTAAACTGTCGAGTTAAGTGACAAACACACGTATAGAAGAATTATACATAGATAAGCATACATGCACTTTCAAAACGTTAATTATGAATATAGTTGCACGGTTCCGAAAAGTTGGTCCTGTTCCTGTGATGAAAAACCGGAAAGAAACTCCATGGTACTCTGTATGGAGCACTCTCAGGTGTGCAGGTTTCAACTACGATGTCTTCAAGTAAATTATATTTAAATTCTGATCTGCACATGAATCCAAAAATCAGATGACTTAGTTACTCAATTTTTTCTGTAAATTTAGCAACAAATTATGCAAGAAAGTAAAAAGCATGCATTTGAAAATCTACATTCAACTTGGCTTGCCGGGCCGGAACGTTCAGTGGGTCAAGGCTGTACAATACCTTTGCAATAGTGGGAGTGGGAGGCTCCGACTAACACTTACGAGTACTACTTGCGTTCGGTCAATGACCCACATTTCAAGGTCATTTGGTTAAGTAGCGTGTACACTTGCGGCATTGTATATAACTAGACTTTGCCTACGTACTGAAATAAAATGTAGCCTATGTTAATTCCAGACTAAGTATCTTTCTGATGGTGAAAGAATTATTAAAATCAGTTCAGTAGTTTCAGAGTTTATCGGTTACAAACAAACAAATCTTTCCTCTTAATAATATTAGTATGGATATTATGTCCGTTGATATTGGCCGCCGTGACCGAAATTCGGTCGGGAGGACATTATGTAGTATATAGTAGTATAGTATAACGGGCTGGTTTCCGCAACTCCACGATCAAGCGTGTATTTTGCGTACGGGTGGGAACTTACTCGATCCACCCTAACTCCTCGAAAAAGGCCAGCAACGCCTTGGTGTTGCTGGTGATCTCTCTGAGGGTACCTGGGTTACCGAAGTACTTGGCCCTGTATGTGGCGACCTCAGGGCAGTCTAGAAGCACATGGGCTGCTGTCTCGTCTTCCACCATGCAGGCTCTGCACAGTGGGCTGTCCGTAACACCTATGACAAAAAGATGTTTGTTAAAGGACCCGTGGCCAGTAATAGCAGCTGTGACTGTACGCAGCTGTTGTTTTGACAATCGGAGGGCCTGTTTCGTAAACCGGCCGTCGATTGTGGGAAGTGCCTCCTTGGCCTGCCTGCACTCACCATGGTCTTTCCATAGTTTGTAGTGTTTGTCCTTGGTGCGTTTCCTTACCAAGTTGCGTAGGTATCCAAAGGGGAGTGGCACTATGGGTTCAGGTCCCACGACTACCATACTCGATCCCCTTCTGGCCAGTTCATCCGCTGCGTCATTGCCTCGGGAACTGCTGTGTCCTTTGATCCATTGAATGGTTATGTTATTGAGATTACCTACCTGGTTGAGGTTTTGCTGGCACTCGTGTATCAGCCCCGAGTTTACCGTGTGGCTGCTTAGTGCTTGTAGTACGGACATGCTGTCCGAGAGTATACGAATTGAGTGGTCTTTAACCTTCCTGGCTAAAATCGCCGAAGCTGCCAGGGAAATGCCCATGCACTCGGCCTGGAACACCGTGTTATGGACCCCCAATGGTGTGGCTATGTGTATATTGAGGTCTTCCGAGAAGATCCCGGCACCCGTACCTGTGCCTGTTTTGGATCCATCCGTGAAGATTCGCACCTCTGCAGGGCACAGCCCTTCGCATCGGTGATCCTCATACAGCTGGATTTTGTACTTCTTGTCGAAAATAAATTGCTTGGGAATCCGGTCGTTAATGGATTTCAACAGAGGGAATTCATTGCTGAGTTCCTCTATCAACGCGGTGTGTTGTGTACTACTCTTACTCCATAGATTTAGTGTTTTTAGACGTACTGCCGCCATCGCTGCCTCCTGTTGTATAAAAAGGTGGAGCGGTGGAATTCCCAGCATGGCTTCGAGTGCTGCAGTCGGGGTAGTCCTCATGCAGCCTGTAATCGCCACACAGGCAAGTCTTTGCATGCGCTGTAATTTGTTTGAAGCTGTAATCAGCTTGGTTCTAGGCCACCAAACAACGGCCCCATAGGCAATCATGGGGCGGATTACCGCGCTGTATAGCCATAGTATAATTTTAGGGGATAGGCCCCACTTCTTACCTATCATTTTCCTGCATTGCCAGAAGGTGATGCAGGCCCTGTTTAGTTTGTTTTCTAGGTGATTACTCCAACTTAGCTTACTGTCTAAAATGACACCGAGGTACTTAACTTCGATGGCCAGCTGGAGTTCATTACTGAACAGTTTGGGTAAGCAATAGGGTCCTAATGCTCGCTTTTGGGTGAACATGACTAACTCAGTTTTGGTGGGATTCACTGAAAGATCAAATTCTCTGCACCAGCGTTCTACAATACGAAGCGCTTGTTGGGTGAGGTTGCAGATGGTCCCAGTCACCTTACCCGATACGAGGATGGCGAGGTCATCTGCATATCCTATTGTGTAGTAGTGGTTGTCGTTGAGTTTGGTAATGAGATCATTAATTACCAGATTCCACAGAAGGGGAGACAGCACCCCTCCCTGGGGGCAGCCTCTAGCTATCATGGCCATCTGTTGCTCTCCTTCAAGACGAACCACCCGTTTACTTAACATGTTTGCAATCCAGTCAGTTAGTACCTGCTCCACTCCGTGCTTGGAGAGGGCTGTTCTTATGCTGGAGAAGTTTGTTTTGTCGAATGCTCCTTCGATGTCTATAAAAGTTCCCAGGCAAGTACCTTTGTTGTGTATCGCTCTCTCTATCTGACTAACCACCAGATGGAGAGCAGATTCTGTGGACTTACCTGAGCTGTATGCGTGTTGGTTGCCGTGCAGTGGTATAGTTTTAAGCGCGCCGTCCCTCAGCTCCCTTTCGCAGAGCCTCTCCAAGGTCTTTAGCAAAAAGGAGGTCAGACTGATTGGTCGGTGGGATTTGGCGTTTGTGTAATCGCCCTTACCTGGCTTTGGGATGAATATAACTTTCACTTCCCTCCATCCTTTGGGAACGTATCTATAGGCCAGGCACGCTCTCATTAGGGGCACCAGTCTTCTGGCAACGGACGTTCCACCCCACTGTAGTAGGGCAGGGAACACTCCGTCCGGGCCCGCTGCTTTGAAAGGATGGAAGCTTCGGATGGCCCATTGGAGTTTTTCCAAAGTTACCATCTTGTGCGCGCAGAGCCAGTCGCCATCCGATGGTGTTTGAGGTACATCTTGCCAATCAATTGCATGAGTAAATACGCACCCTGGGAAGTGAGTTTCAATGAGGACGCGTCTTACTTCTTCTGGTGATGTTGTCAGCGTGTTGTCAGGCTTGCGGAGAGTGTCAGGCACAGATGAACTCTGTTGCGCCAGAACCTTCCTTACCCTGTTGGCTTGTTGGCAGGATTCAATGTTACCACAGAATTTACGCCATCCCATGGTACTCCTGAATCTGATGCATTTTTTGTAGCTGAGTTTGGCTGCGTAGTAGACATCCCAGTCTTCGTCCGCACAAGTATTCATGGCTCTGTTCAGAGCTCTTCTAACCTTTACACGTTTGCGCTCCAGCTCCGCGCCCCACCAGGGCTGTTTGCCCGGTGTTTTGGGCGGGATGGTCTCTGGGCAGGCAGTGTGGTAGCTGCTTATCATTGATTCCGTGAGGTGACTTACTTGCTCATCGATATGTGTCGTGTGCACGAAAGTCAGCGAATCGTTTAACGGTGCAAGTCTAGATTCAAGTGTGCACGTGTAAGTAGTTTTGTCCGTATTGCGTGGATTCCGACGAGGTTTTGTTGGTGTTATACAGACCTGGATGTCAAAGCGGATCCACCTATGATCGGAGCATGAGGCCTCCTTGGAGACCTGCCACCCCGTGGTGATTTCCGCTGCACCCTCTGATGCCAGAGTGATGTCTATGATTGTGCGGCTACGCCTGGTTACAAAAGTTGGTTCAGAACCAGTGTTTAGTAAGGATAGGTTAGTAGTAAAAAGATAGTCAACTAAAGCTTTACCTCTATCGTTTTGCGTTTCCATGCCCCATAAAGGGTGATGAGCGTTGGCGTCGGCCCCAATTACAACCTCCATCCCGGTTCTCTCGCAATGGTTTACAAGGCGGATGAGGTCGTAAGGGGGTGGCTCCTCCCCCTCAGGCATGTAGACCGAGGCGAAGGTGATCCCCACCTCCCTGGCGTCACGCTGTATGAGCAACCTTATGGCAGACAGATCTCTGCAACAGAAATCCGTTAACAGCTGTGCTTTGATATTACCTGTGACAAAGATGCACGACCTAGGGTGATCGTGATCTGTAGTGACTAAGATCTTACCTCCGAGATTGGATAGTCCCTGTATATGGCCGGCCCTGATCCACGGCTCTTGAATCAAGGCAATGGCCGTGTGTTGAACCTCCAACCACTTGCGCAACTGAGCCGTCGCGGCTTGGCTGTGGTGGAGGTTTGCCTGGACTACCCTACAGGCCGACAAAAGGGACGCCATCACTGGTCGTAGCCTCCTTGTCTCCCCCAAGGTGTAGCCCGGCTAACAAGTCGCCAGTCTCGAAGTCGTCCCCCTCCAGGTCCGAAGCCGAAGACAAATTGATGTCAGGCTCCTCCCCCGAAGATGGGACGGCGTCCGAGATGACGACAGATGGGCCGGCTGACTCTGCTGCAGCAGGTTCAGCCACGGCCGTTGCCAGGGTGTTTGATGGGGGAGCAATCTCCCCTGCTGGTGCAGCTGGCAGCTGCAGCTCTTTGCGGATGGTTTCCGTGGCCGGGTCCCATCCCTGAGGGACGTCGGTAAATTTGCCTTTCGGACCCTGGTATTTAACGTAAACCGCCCCTAAACCCATTGAGAGACGGCGTCCGGTCTTCATCAGGGTCGGAATTTGGTCCTCAGGGACTCCGACCACCACGAACCACGCCGCGGTCTGTTTCACTGCCTGTAGAAGCACCCACTTCTCGATGCCAAGCGAGGGGTTCTGGTAGGCGAGGGTGCGACCAATATTGGCTGCCTCCTCGAAAACCCCCTGCTCATCTGGGATCAGGATGCCGCAGCGAACACGTTTGATGAGCTCTGACTGGCTCTTGACGACTAGCGAGACGTTAGCCGGGTGAGCCAAGCCAGAGACCGTGTTCTTCAGCCATGTTAGGGTGTGGTCATTCTCACACCATAGTTTTATTACACCCTCCGTATACACCGGCTTCGCGATGAAGTTGGGCCTGGGTCTGTCTTGCATAGGGGACAAGGCCTCGCCGATAATCTGCTTCTGGATAGCAGCGAGTACCTGGTCCGATGTGTCTTTGTCAAGCTGTCCCGTGCGGTCGCAGATCGCAACGCACAGGGGTGTGCTGGCAGCTTGAGCATAGCTTTTGTTAGCGGCCCGCTTGGATTGTTCAAGACGCGGCCGCTTGTGCTCCCCACGAGGCGACATCGTCTCGTTGAGAGCCCGCTTGGCCGCGGCCTGACCCCTCCAATCGTGTCGCTGTGTCTCGGCTACGTGTTGGACCGGTTTCTCTGCATTGCTAGTCGACGGTTCACTGGGCTGTGGTCGGCTTGCGCCGGCTTGGTCCTGTGACCGCTTCCCCGCTGCAAAGCGGATTTGGTCGCCAGCCGGTTTGGTCAAACCAGCGGTAGCAGTTTGTGTAGAGGGATGACCTTTGCCTGCCTGCATGCGGGCTAGGCGACGCTCCCTCCTTGTCCGTCTGTTCTTCCTCTTACCCTTTACCGCAAGATTCGGTAGACCAGAAGGGTCAGCGGAAGGGCGTTGGGTTAATTGAGTACGTTTACCCTTGCCCTTGCGTTCCTGTACCTGCCAGGCGCTGGAAAATACGTCTGCAGGGTGGCTGGCCGTCCCCGATTGGCCAGAGACGGCCGAGCGTGGGGAGCTAGCTTGAGGAGCCACAGGAGGGGGAGGGGGAAGACGTGTGGATATTGGATCGGTGCCGGTTTTACCCAGCACCGGGGTTTGTAAGGAAAGACCGGTACTGTTCCCACTCAGCGCCTTGGTCCTTTGTTTAGGTTGGGATTTATGTTTGGTCTTAGTTGCGGTTATCGCCACAGCCAGACCGACACCCGCGCTGGTGCCCGCAACGCTAGCTGCTGGGCCTCCAGGGGCGACAGAAGTGCTAGGAGCACTCTGTGTAGGAGTTCCATCAGTTTTCACCGATTCCACTCCAGTTGTATGTGTAATACTTGGCCTTATTTTGTCCATAGTATATTTTTTGTAATTTTCATCTCCCTGGCTCCCACCCGCCATGGAGCCCGCACCTGGGAACGTCTAGCTAAATGAAAAGTTCGAACGTTAGGACTACCAGGGAGATATAGGGGCGCAAGGCTGGCTTACAGTGCGACATCGGGCGCTCGATCGGGTTGGCGTACGGGGTCGAAAAGGCCTACCCCATACGAACTGATCAACCCTCACTTACACCGTCAGCATGACCTTTGCCTACCGCTTCGGCCGTCCGAGGACTACCTCTGCGGACCTCACGCACCTCGCCTGTGTCCCTCTGACGGGACACTATGACCATTTCCCTACCCCTGGCTATTGGGTAGGGCTACCGTTTCGCTTGAAATCCAGACCAAAGGAGGCGTGTTGCCTCACGGACGCATTACCACCAGCGCCGATCGGCTCAACCCCCCAGGACTCCTTCATCCCCGCTTACGGCGCTCAACTGCGCAGGTCCTAGCGCAGGTGACTATTTACCCCTACTCGCCATCAGCCGATTTTGTGATGTACGAGCCTGCGACCACCCAGTCACAACAGGGTCGCAGTTAGGAGTAGGAATTGGGATTTTAGGGGGGGGAGGGAGAAGGGATGTTGGAAGGATGTAGGTCAGGGAAGGATGGTGAAATTTGACGTAGGAAAGGAGTGGTCGAGAAGAGGGCGTGATGTTGGGGAGTGGGAGGGTGAGGGGTAAGAAACTATCTTCCCCCAAAGTAGGATTGGGGAGGGGAAAGGTCACTCTTTTAGGGTGTATTTAGCACCCCGGGCTTGTGATGGCCCCTTCTAGGTCTGCTCTTCGCCTAGGTGTATTGAGTGGTTATACCGCCACTGATCGGACGCCATAGCCTCGTTCGTTATCTAGCAGAGGGCACCACGCCAGCCATATTGGCCGACGCCACCATACGGCGCGTGCAGGTGAGGTTGACAGTTGGGTCGGTTAAGATGTTATGTACCGTTCTCCCCTTACCCCCCTCGGTCGGGAGGACATTATGGAACAGCAATATTTTTCACGATTTGTATCTTTTCTCCCACTTGCTCGGAAAATGGTTCGTAATTTTAAAAAAAGAATACATCAATCGGCTCCTTTCCGTACTCAACGAAATAACACGCCAGCAATATCAATATCCAACACGACAATAATATAAATTGCTAGACAGATTTTTTTTTAAATTATGCTAGCAAGGTTTATAAGTACACACTTATATAAATTAGGTGTTTTTAGGTACAAAATATTTATTACTTTAAAGGCTGAATGCGCATTTATTTTTTTCAAAGGTTTGAAAATAGAACAAGAACCGCTCGCGGGGAATTGGCGCGAATGAAAATTATATACTGTTGAATTAATTTGTGTATTGTTTCCTCGCAAATCACAGAAAAGTACTATACAAGTCTCGGCTGAAATAGCAATTAACGGCCTCGTTTAGTTAAAAAGGGAAAGAAAAATATAGTTGCCGGCACGAGTCGTGAGCACAGATTCCACTGCGTAAATGGTCAAATCACTGTTCACAGTACAGCAGATCAGAAACGGGCACTTGCATTGGCTTAAATATATGATAATGCGTAATTGAATATACGTAGAAAACGGAATACTAGAACACGGTGACGACAGGGACTACAACGCAGGTACAATTTGTGCTCACGTCTCGTGCCGGGAACTATAACAACTTTTATTATTAAGGATACTTTAATACCTTTTGTTCTTCGTCGTTCCTTCACTGCTGAGGATCGCGGCCACATTCGATGCGTCTCCAAGCAGGTTTTCCACTGTGTGGACCACTCGGTACATGCTGCCTCCGATAGCCCTCTTGAACACATCTCACCATCTTGCCGGTGCTCTGCCTTGAGCGCGCTTTTACTTCTATCCACCCCAGTATCATGAGCCTTTCCAGGCAATGACTAGGTGATCGCATAATATGTCCGAAAAGACTGAGTACACGCTCCTGGCGTATTGTAGGAAAGAAAGAAAGAAAGAATCATTTATTTGCGTAGAATACAGGTGGTACCAGATGTAAAATTGGTGGTTTAGGAACAGTGCTGTATTCTGCTTGCATTAAGCATGCAAAAATCTAGTATTGATGAACCCAATTAAATTTCAATATATAAATATTTTTGGGACATTTTTACACAGCACCATCTAGTCCCAAACTAAGCAGAGCTTGTACTATGGGTCCTAGACAATGGATATAATACTTATATACTTTTTTTTTTGTAAAAACATACTTATAATACATAAGCAACACACAAACCAACACAAACACTTATGTTCATCAGACAAATATTTGTGTCCTGTGGGAATAGAACCCAAGACCTCGTGATCCAACACTCGAACCACTAGACCACAGAGGTCGTCGAATTGAACTGTAGATACTAGATAGTCGTTTGGTGATGATGAGCTCCTCCAGTATGGACTCATTAGTTCTCATGGCTGTCCATAGTATCCAATGTACCTCTTAGGCAGCAGTTAATACAAAAAAAATATGAAATTATAATATTTAGTGTTATTTCCGCCAAAAACCCGCCGTTTTTTGGCGGAATTAACACTTAATATTGTAACTTCATATTTTGGATGCCATGGATTTCCACAAAGTAACGCCTGGTTCCAATATTTAGCAGTAATACTGTTTTTCCAATTAAAATTAACCCTACCCATCAACTCTCCCAATCTCAAACACATAGATAGATAGATAGAATATTCTTTATTGTACACCAATAACATTATTAAACTTAGGACTAACATGTAAAATAAGGGTACATACACATACTTCGCTTGATAACTGAAATGTCACGGTTATATTATAAAAACCGGCCAAGTGCGAGTCGGACTCACGCAGTAAGGGTTCCGTACCTCACAACGACCTGATACCCCATAACAACTGATTTAATTTACGAGAGTTTATCAAAAGACATCAACGTACAGTGCGCGAAATATGAATTTTTGCACGTCTTTCTTACGCAGGTACCACCACATATGTCTATGTTTGTCTTATTTTTAGTATTTGTTGCTAAACTATACCAGGCCCCTCAGAAAGTATTGCGAAAAAAAGTTTTTATATATGGGAGACTGGCCAGTTATAATGTTTTTCGAAAATATGATTATTTATAAGTAAAAATAAGTAAGTTCCAATTTCAAAATTTCCCTCCACATTTTTTGCGAGTTAATTCAAAGTATTGTGTCTCACTGAAATATGGATCTGCGCCGGGAACATTTTAGAGCTATGATTTTATACGATTTCAAGTGTCGCCTGAAACCGGATGAATCGTACGATAGACTTCAAATGGCATTCATGGATGAAGGCCCTTCCAAGGCAACCGTGTATCGTTGGTATAACGAATTCAAGCGCGGTCGACCAACTTTGGGGGATGACGAAAGAAGCGGTCGCCCTTTGACGGCTGTTACCGAAGAAAACGTGCTAGCAGTGAAAAATTTAATCCAAGACAATAGGCGAATTACATATCAGGAGATTCAACACATATTGAAGATTGGATCGGGAAGCGTTCACGAGATTCTACACAGCCATCTTCGCGTGAGGAGGATAGTATCACGCTGGGTGCCGCACAACCTCACCGATGCTCAGAAGCAGGCCCGGGTGGAATGGTGCCGTGATATGCTTAACAAATTTGAAGCAGGCTCGTCTCGGCGTGTTTACGACATCGTTACAGGTGATGAGTCCTGGATTTATCAATACGACCCAGAAACCAAGCGCCAGTCGACTGTTTGGGTGTTTCAAAATGAGCCAACGCCTACCAAAGTGAAGCGATCTAGAAGCGGGGGTAAGATTTTGATCGCTAGCTTTTTTAATTTGACTGGCCACTTGGTATCAATTCCCTTACGGGATCAAAGAAGCATTAATGCCGAATGGTATACTACCAAATGTTTGCCAGAAGTTTTCTCTGTTATAAGCAACAAGCGACCAAACACAGGGCTCCGCGGGCTACTGCTCCACCATGACAATGCACCTGCGCACACCGCACTCAAAACGAGGGACTTCCTGGACAGCACGCCAGTCAAACTCCTGGGTCACCCTCCTTACAGCCCTGATCTAGCACCGTGTGACTTCTTTTTATTCCCAAAAATAAAAAATCAGCTCAAAGGGATACAATTTTCGTCGCCGGAAGATGCGCTGGCTGCGTTCGAGCAGGCTGTAAACGAGGTGTCTGCGGCGGACTGGAAAAAGTGTTTTGAAAACTGGTTTAGGCGCATGAATCTTTGTATAGAGGCTGGTGGAAAGTACTTTGAAAAGATTTGATAAAAATATATGTACGTATAGAACAATTTTTTTTAGTTTCGCAAAACTTTCTGAGTGTCCCACGTATAATATGCACTATAATCTGACCAAGTTTGACGGTGGTATATATTACCGTTTTGAAGATAGAGCAGGAACAAAATCGTTGAAAAAATGCATGTTTTTTGAGGTTTCTTGTATGGGGACCCCCTTTGGTTTTAGACTTTTTTTTGTTTTTATTATTTGTCGTGATACACCTCATAGCAACACATATTCTGTGAAAATTTCAACTGGTTATCTATTACCGTTACAAAGATACAGCCCTGTGACAGACAGACGGACGGACGGACGGACGGACGGATGGACAGCGTAGCGAGAGTAATAGGGTCCCGTTTGGCACCCTTCGGGTACGGAACTCTAAAAATGAAGCCGCAGAAACTCCTGACTCCTAAGATACAGGTCTGCGTACCTAGTTTAGGGGCTGGAAATCTGTCATTAAATTTGACGACGTGTGGTAGTGGTTCGAGTGTCGGACTGCTGATCACAAGGTCGTGGGTTCGATTCGCACAGGACACAAACATTTGTGTGATGAACATAAGTGTATGTGTTGGACTGGGTGTTTCTTATAATAATAAGTACCTATGTATTTACAAAAAAAGAAGTATATAAGTATTATACCCATTGTCGAGTACCCATATTACAAGCTCTACTTAGTTTGGGACTAGATGGTGCTGTATAGTGTCCCAAAAATATTGATTTATTTAATGATAAATTGTTTCATATTTTCAGGTTACTGGACAAGCTGCCAAATTCGTACGCTTTCACGAAAGCGCTCGGAGAAGCTTTAGTAGTTGAGGCCATGGAACACATCCCCGCTGTGGTACTCAGACCTTCTATTGGTAAGTTCATGTAACATAACATAATCAGCCAAATACCATCCCACTGCTGGGCACGGGCCTCTTCTTAGAAAGATTCGACGACCTCTGTGGTCTATTGAAATTAAAAAACATCCTAATTTTAATAGAGAAGATGGTTGGCAGCTACCACCTGTTTGGAACCCAGTCCTAAAAATAATCAAGTCCCAAACAGCACGCAACACTGTAAAAGATAATGATATTGTGAGTGATTACTGCGTGCATCGAAACGATTTTAATTAATAAATATTGTACGGTAGATTAAAATATTTTTTTAGAAATATTTGTAAAGACGCTTGTCATCTTAGTCTACCTGCGACCACGAAATGCTGCAAAGCTTTCGAAACGTCAGGGAAACCAATTTAAATAATATACGCGATTTAATCCGGTTAAACTTTGATTCTTTCTTTCTTTCTTTCCAGTGATCCCTATCTGGCAGGAGCCTGTTCCCGGGTGGACTGACAATATCAATGGGCCTACTGGACTTCTGATCGGTAATTACAGCTCGTACCTATTGAACATTTTAGGACTATGCCTATCACAGAAATAGATAGATAGAATGGTTGTAATCACAATTTTGCTTGCGATTCATGCGTGGCAACTTTCGAACAAACTACGCCTCCCATATTGACGTCATTAATTTAAAAAAATAACTTTAATCAAATGACGACGACGACGACAACGACGTCTGACGACGTCTGTGGTCTGGTGGTTTGAGTGTCGGACTGCTGATCACGAGGTCGTGGGTTCGATTCCCACAGGACACAAATATTTGTGTGATGAACATAAGTGTTTGTGTTGGTCTGGGTGTTTCTTATGTATTATAACTTTATTTCATGACCAAAAACATACGTAGCCTCCGCCTGCGTGTTGATTTGATACTTTCACATATACCTACATGTACCTACACAAGTCTTGTTTACATCTTTTCAGTATATTTACAAGCAGTCGGGTTTTTTGGTTTTGTTAATTATTTAATTGGATTGACATAGATTATACCTTGTTGATTTAACGGAGCGAACGAATGATTTGCGTAGAAAATATTCAAGTACCCGCAACATGTGAGATCATCGTACCACTCAATGAATCAGGAGAGTGTTGAAGGGGCTAAGGAGGGGGTTGTTGTTGACTACATAAGGTGTTGCACGGAGCAATAGCGAATTTCCCTCCAAAACTGTTTCATGCGAAAGGCCGTAGGCGCTCCATGGTACTTACGCAATGTCCAACTCCACCTAGAACTCAAACTGCCAACCATCAAGCAGTATTTCAAGCGTGTCTCTAAAAGCTACTTCGATTCCGCTCCCAAGCATCCCAATCCCTTGGTCGTGGCGGCCACCGTATACCAGCCATCAGCTATCAGCAAAATACGACGTCCCAGATACACACTCATCGAACCCGATGATGCTATAACCCTCCTCCAGGAGTCAAATAAAAATACAAGCACACTCCGACGCCGTCGTCCTAAATATCGTCCCCGCCGGCGAGGACCGACGCGACACCCACACAGATACCGAGAGTCCGACTCTCGAGAAACTGAACACGATGCAGCAGCGGCTGCCGGGGGGGCCGGTGGCGGGGTCCCCCAGCTGCACCCTGAATCGAGGTCCGAGCTCCCCCCTGGGGATGCCGTCACGGTGTCGCAACCGGAGATAATCTGTCACGCGAGACCGGCCCTATGCTCTAGAGTAGTTCCTAGGAGTAGGCTTAACCGCCACTGTGTTAGGATTAGGTAGGTCTTCGCCTCGCCGGCGAGGATTCGTGAAACGCGTCACCCACCCGATATACCGAAGTCCGCCACTTTCGAGAAAACTATTCCCGATGTAGCAACGGCTGCTAGGGGGACATAGGAACGGCGGGGTCCCCCTGCAATGCCCCAGTAAGCCGAGGTCCGAGCCTCCCCCCTTTGGGGACGCCCTTATGCGGTACTGCAACCGCGATTTTAGTTTTGAGTGTAGGATTAGGGAAAAACTTTCGGCGAATGGAGTCCCACATGGGACTCTCCACCACCAGCCCGGTTAAGCAGAAATGGTACTACGGTACAAAAAAAAAAAGCAATAGCGAACACTTCGATAGAGGCGACCGCGCTGTCCACAACTTTAATTGTGACACGGATCACGCCTGAATCATATTGTCAGATTATTATCATTAGATAACACATAACATCACGCCTGTATTTTCCCGAAGGGGTAGACAGAGGTGTAATAGTACACTCACATTTCGCCAGTTATGTTATAGTCCCATGTAATAGCGGGCGAGCCTATTGCCATTAACCGGGCACAAATCCATACTCCGGGCTGCTACTGAGAATTTCCTAATGAAAAAACCCAATAACACTTTGCCCGACCCGGGAATCGAACCCAGGAATCGAATCTTATTATCGTGTTTTGATATTTTATTATTATTAAATTAAATTACTGTTTTCAAGATCAAATGAATTGTATTTCTTTTTGAAGTTATTTCTAATATTTTCATTTTAAATGAATTGTTTTAATGTTTGTTTGTATCGGAGTTTTATGTAAATAGCATAATTAATGGCTTAGACCCTGTGTAACATGGGCTATCTTCACTCAACCTTCGGTCAGGTGCAGTGGTGGATTTACACATTTGCCACCAGTAGGCTATTCAAATTTTGCCGCCCCTACCGACCTTGCGGTGCGAGATCTCGGCTAAGATTACTCTGAAATCGACGAGGGTAGAGAGGTTTTGCAAAATACCAAGAAAACATTACCGATTGTGAATTTTATAATATACAGCGCAATTTTTTTGGGCTTTTTTTACGAAAATATGACGTGAATTTATTTGTAGCTGCAAAAAGAAATAAACACTCCACGAAATCAAAACACTAATTTAAGAAACGTTTTGTTTTGATTAGATCTTCTCATTTCACAAACCAAACATCGACTGTCCTTTCTTAATTTTCTACCTATGTGTTATTTGTTTTTACTTTCTATGTAACCCCACCTATAAGTTGCCTGCTTGTGTTTATCACTTTAACACTTTTAAATGTTGCGCGTCGTTAACTGTGACAATAAACTATTTTTTCTTTCTTTCTTTAAAAATGAATATATTCAATTAACTGCTAACAATCCGGCTGACGATGACGATGAGATTCTTATGAAAGATTCACAATTTCTTTTTAATAAATATGAATCTTTTTCATTTCAGAAGACAAAAAATATGTTGGCTCCAAACTTTGCTCCAAAGGACATTGATAAAAATAGATGAACAATATACGAAAATTACATGCGAATTTTTCGTTTCATAATATATATTGTATTTAATGCGGACAGTACAAGAACCATTTTTCATATTTTAAGGAGTACCAATACATTAATGACGTAATCGGATAAAATTGTATCATCCATGATATCTGTGTATCATCCATATTTTTATTTCGATACTCTATAGTCAATATTATAGACTCCTTTTCACACAAGAAATTCCAAAAAATTGGCATCGACTGACAACTTGACGACAATGTAGGTTGTTTGACATAACGAAAAAAGCAAAACATGACATCAAAATAGCACAGATATCTTTGATTATATGTGTCAAAATAGTAAATATTTAAAAAATCTAAAATTATATTTAGTACTGTCCGTGTTTATGAATGTATTGCAATACATTGGCTTCATTGAGTCGTATATGGTGAGCATCAACTTTAATTTGGAACGCCTTAAGGCGGAGTCACTAAGGATCTTTAGCAATGTCCTTTGCCGCCCCTAAAATCTGCCGCCCTAGGCTCTAGCCTACTCAGCCTGCTGGTAAATCCGCCACTGGTCAGGTGACTCTTGATCCGACAGATATGTAACGCGTCTCTGTCTTCTTTCGTCGCAGGCGCCGGCAAGGGGGTCATCAGATCAATGTACTGCAAGAGTAACAGCTACGCTGACTTCCTCCCCGTCGACGTGTTCATCAATGGAATCATGATCGTAGCGTGGAACTATATCAAGAATGGGTACGTTCTTACAATATCTATACCCATCACGCCTGTATTTGTAGCCAGAGGTGTACCTAATAGTACACCCACATTTTGACGACGTCTGTGGTCTAGTGGTTCGAGTGCCGGACTGAAAGAAAGAAAAGAAAGAAAAAGATTTTATTCTTGCGCTCCATTTGACGCACTCACTACAAAACTTATACATAATACTTAATAATAAATACATAATACTTTACAATTTCATGACAAATTAGTATAGTTACAGTTAAATTGACAACTGACAACACTGGACATAAACAATACATGATCTGTGGTTATAACGGTAACCACGAGGTCGTGGGTTCGATTCCCACAGAACACAAATATTTGTGTGATGAACATAAGTGTTTGTGTTGGTCTGGGTGTTTCTTATGTATTATAAGTATGTATTTACAACAACAAAAAAAAGTATATAAGTATTATATCCATTGTCTGGTACCCATAGTACAAGCTCTGCTTAGTTTGGGACTGGATGGTGCTGTGTAAAAATGTCTCAAGAATATTTATTTATTTCGCTAGTTTTGTTATAGTCCCATGTAACAGGGGGCGAGCCTATTGCCATTGACCGGGCACAAATCCAGATTCCGGGCTGCTACTGAGCATAACACTTATTACGTCTGTACATTTTTCATAACGCATAACATAAATTTGTAATTACGTCTGTAAAGTTTTCATAACACCCCACACGTAAACTCACCCCTCTTTTCCCTCCGTTCACACACATACTCACACCCACACAACACACCCCTTCATGTAAATACATACAATACACTCTTCTCTACACACACAATACTTACACATGAAATGTTAATGGCTTATTTCCCGAAAAGGGGTCATTGTACTCATCATTATGAACAACTTTTAATATGGGACCAACCCTGAAATCGCGAAAAAAATCAGGTAGTCCGTACATTTTATCGATTTAAGTGAACACAAATATAGGGACCAACTGATTATTTTTCGCGATTTCAGGGTTGTTCCCATAGAAAAAGTTGTTCATAATGATGAGTACAATGACCCCTTTTCAGGAAAGAAGCGATTACAATTTCAGCATGTATATTACACACACTTAGTATAAGATAGCAAACTTAGATTGCACCTCACTGTCCATAGCAGTCTCCATTATTTTTGTTATTCTTTTGTGTTTGTCAGTTCTACTATTGTATTTGTTACTACTGTTGAAGATCGATCCCATGATTGATCGATCGAACCATGCTCATCGCTCTCAGTAAAAATGTCGCGGCATCGTCTAGTAAGAATGGCCAAAAAAAATAATCTTTCAAGAGCATATGTGTGCGTTAGCGCTGGTTTGTTCACGGAGGAGCACAGTTTTGTTGGCTTCATTATGATTGTTCGAAGCACTTAGTCTATATTTTTTACTATGTCTGTGTTTCGTTTCCAGGGACACCAAGTCCAACATTATAAACTTCACGTCTTCAGCAGAAATCAAAGTGACGTGGTCAGAGATGATTGACGCCGGCAGAGAGATTATCATGAACAGGGTGCCCCTGAACGGAGTAGCATGGTAAGTCTTACAAGTTAGCCTATATTACTAACTAGCTAGCTTGTGTTGCCAGTAATTATAGTATAGTATAGCACCCGTTCCCGTAAACATCGGAGATCTACACTCAAAGTTGTTGACGATTATGCATACCTAGGACAAACTGTCCAGCTAGGTAAGTCCAACTTCGAGAAAGAGGTCAATCGTCGAATCCGACTCGGTTGGGCAGCGTTCGGGAAGCTACGCAATATCTTCTCGTCCAAAATACCAAGACAAAAGTCTTTGACCAGTGTGTGTTGCCAGTAATTACTTACGGCACTTTAACGTGGTTGCTCACAATAGGCCTGATAAGAAGGCTCAAAGCAATCAAAGAACAATGGAGAGGGCTATGCTCGGAGTGTCCCTGCGTGATCGAATCAGAAATGAGGAGATTCGCAGGAGAACGAAAGTAACCGACATAGCCTAAAGAATTGCCAAACTTAAGTGGCAGTGGGCGGGGCACATTGCTCGCAGAACGGATGGCCGATGGGGCAGTAAAGTTCTGGAGTGGCGACCGCGTACTGGAAGGCGCAGCGTGGGTAGCCCCCCCACAAGGTGAACCGACGACCTGGTGAAGGTCGCGGGAATCCACTGGATGCGGAAGGCACAGGACCGGTCGTTGTGGCGATGCTTGGGGGAGGCCTATGTCCAGTAGTGGCCGTCTTTCGGCTGAAATGATGATGACTAACTAGTTTACCTATGCCAACTGCTTTGCCCGCGTGGATGTCGTTTATCGTTCATCCCTCGGGAACTGTTGATCTTCCCAGAATCAAAAGTATTCTTTATGCTAATCCGGGCTATGTTCTACTCTATGGTTCTATCCAAAGACTTTGTATAACTGACGGTTCTATCTGTATGCCAAATGTCATTAAAATCCATACAGTAGTTTTTGCGTGAAAGAGTACCCAACCAGCAAAGTAATCCGTTAAGAAATGCATTTATCACTAAAAAGTGAAAATAAAGCGTTATTAAAGTATCCGTTATGACCGTGTGTTCTATAATAGCGACTTATACAATATTTTTGCTGTATAATATTAAACAGCATTTTGGTAACAATAATAAGTGTTGTAAACGTTTACATCGACGCCATATATTACGCCTTTATCACAGTACTATAACTGATGCCGCTACATCAAGTACAGAGCCATCTTGTATTATTAAAGATTTTCACGATACTGTTTTGAAGCAATTTTGTGTTATTGTAGCTTCCGAATGAGTATTATAGTACAAGTGTTTAAATAGTATTGAAAACACAACTATAAAACAATAACGTACTGTTGCTGATTTTTACATCACTGTTAAGTATCGAATTTGAGCAATAAAATCTTCCAAATAGCTGCTAAAGTGTCAATGTCATAGCTGTCTCGAGTATACTCTTTTAACACTAAAAGGTCATCAAAACACTATTTCGTAACTTGTATATCTCAGTGACGTTACAGAGCTTTTGTCGTTTTTATTGGACCTTTATGATTCATAAAAGTAGTATATTACTAGTTTTAGTCAACCTAAACATCCTATAAAAGAAATTTAACATAGTTTTTACAACGCAAGTCCCGCGTTTTGTTTATAAAATGGCTGCTGTGTATATGCTAATGCTGTGTATATGCTAATGCTGTGTATATGCTAATGTTTGTGAATCTTCAGACGATGATAATGATAATGCAGAGTGATAGGATTATTTATTTTGCGGAATATGCCTCGACAATCAAGTGGTTTAATCTAAGATGTACCAAGGAACCCTATTTTTATCATGGCTGCCGATGGCTGTCACTGTTGTGCTCTAATTAAGCCTATAGTAAGCACGTAGGTACCTTTTTATCCGTTAATAGCAACACTGGAGACATTACCATGTTTTAATTGATTTTAATTTAATAAATATTGAAAATCAAGGGGGGGCATTAAAAATTTGTTAAAAAATACTAACCACTTTATCAATAAAATTTTAGTCGCAAGTAAAATTGGCTGTCTATTTAGATAACACTGATTTCACAAGTCGTGAGCGCCATATTGCTAATAGTGACATCAATTTACTTGCCAAGAAATAATCTTTAATTTTATTTCACATCAAACCCACAATCTATACGAAAAATGACACTAAATTAAACTGTACTATAAATGATCCCCGATCTCTACTATAGTACAAAAAAGTCCATTAATAGAGTCGTGGTGGCTTTTTTGTAACTGTTTTGTGATGAAAGCGCCACAAAATCATTTTTAAAACCATGAAAAGACTTTTACGACACTATTATAGTACAAGTATAGTACTAACTTGTGACGTATGGAGCTACAATAACTTGGCTTTGTCACAAAATTGCGATGTAACTGCGCCAAAACCTGCCTGGGTAAACATTTACATCATTGTTATAGGACATATTTGATACACTAAAGAGTGTGTCCGAAAACGTTCTCTCGATTGCTATAGTACAAATTTTTGCTGGTTGGGTAACAAACGTCCATACATCCCCACAAACATTCACGTTTATAATATTAGTAAGAGTAGGATTGCGAAACGAGCTAAAGGGCTAAAGGCCCACCTGATGTTAAGCGGTTACCTTTGTCCATAACAACTGCAATACAACCTAGGCTGTTGCATAAATGGTACCACAAGTCGCGTTCGCCAAACTGAGACATGAAGATGGAATGTTTCATCATCATCAGCCTCTATTAGTCTACTGTATGCCTCTCCATTCCTCTCTCGTTGTGGCGATGCTTGGGGGAGGCCTATGTCCAGCAGTGGACGTCTTTCGGCTGAAATGATGATGCCTCTCTAATGGCACGCCACTGACATCGATCCTCGGCCTCTTGCATCTGGTTGCTACCAGCTACCTTGCCAATAACATCGCTCTGCTGAGCCTGAGGGAATCCTACCCTACTTTTGCCCATTCAGTATCCACTCAAGAACACGTCTACCTCAACGGTTATTATTTCTTCGGCTGATATAAAAGTCTCATGTGATTGGATTGTATAATTACAAATACTTATTTTCTATTCCTCAGGTATCCAGGCGGCTCCATGAAGCACTCCAGGCTACATCACAACATCTGCGTATTCTTCTTCCATTGGATTCCGGCCTTCATCATCGACACATTGCTCTTCTGCCTTGGATATAAACCAGTGTGAGTATACCCTCTAATCTACAAAGCTAAGCCCATAGACGCACAGTTGCTTGTTTGTCGGTGTTCTACAAGCTGTACTTTGGAAAATGTGCGCAAGAGCTCCATGAGCTTATTCCGCCATCTCTTTTCTTTCATTAGACTACACAAAGCACTGCAGGATATCATCCACATATGGTAGAAATCCCTACTATCAGGAACAGGACCAAGCGCTTTAAGAACTCTTTCATAATGCGCACAGCCAAGTTGTGGAATTCACTGCCGGCATCTGTATTTCCGGGCACTTAAAACCCTAACGCCTTTAAAGCTGGAGTGAATCGGCACCTAATAGGTTTGTTCGCTCCATCGTCGACCACATCTTGACAAAACTGTCTAGATTGCGGTCGAGAGCAGATCTATATCTCATTAAAAAAAACCTCCTTCAACTAGAAGTCAAGGCATACCATTCAGGGACACTTTTGAATCGTCGAAAAACAGCTGGCGCGTTCAGGTTTCTATAGAAAAGAACGGGAGAGAGTTTCTCACCTTTAATTTTTTATTTGATAGACAGTCCTAAGCCTGTAAAGTATGAAAGGAAATCGATTATTAAGTTACTGTGTCACCTGATCTTTCAGCTGATCTATCAAATCATAACATCACGCCTGTATTTCCCCGAAGGGGTAGGCAGAGGTGTATGCACACCCACATTTCGCCAGTTATGTTATAGTCCCATGTAATAGGGGGCGAGCCTATTGCCACTAAACGGGCACAAATCCAGACTCCGGGCTGCTACTGAGAATTTCCTAATGAAAAAACCCAATAACACGTTGCCCGACCCGGGAATCGAACCCAGGACCCCACGCTCAGCAGTCGCGCTTGCAACCACTAGACCAACGAGGCAGTCTATGTATCTATCAAATCGGCTACAATATATCCAGCCCCGGCACTCCGGTGGATTTATTTAGAATTGGAGTTATCAATCTCGGAGATAGCATGCAACGTAAAGTTACTTCAGTCCCGGATATATTAAGCGGATATGGATACGCTAATCGGACACATATCTCTACTTGAAATGATATATTACATATCCAATCTTTTACCGGAGTTAGTTAGCCCATGTCTAATGCGTATGACAACCAGGAGCGAAGTTAACGTTGACTGCTCTGGGAGGATAGTGTAAGTAAAAAAATTGTGTTGTATTTCAGGCTGTGCCGTGTCCAGCGTCGAATCACCAAAGGTTTCGAAGTATTCGAGTACTACACCAACAACCAGTGGGACTTCAAGTCCGACATTGCTCAGACCTTGAGACAAAAGCTCAATGGGAAAGAAAGAAGGGATTATAAAGTCGATGCAGTCGGTAAGTACCTTTAATAATAATAAGCCTTAATTACTGATAAACTAAACGAAGGTCTAACTAGTCGAAAGTCTTCAACCAGTGCGTCCTGCCTATCATGACTTACGGTGCCGAGATGTGGACACTGACAGTTGGGCTAGTCCACAAATTCAAATTCGCTCAGCGAGCTATGGAGCGAGCTATGCTTGGAGTTTCTTTGAAGGATAAAATTTGTTATGAGATTATCCGGAGAAGAACCGGAGTGACCGACATAGCTTGTAGGATCAGTAAGCTGAAGTGGCAGTGGGCTGGCCATGTCTGTCGAAGGACCGATGGCCGCTGGAGCAGACGAGTCCTTGAGTGGAGACCGGGAATCGGCAAACGCAGCCTGCGTAGGACGCCCTCCGCCAGGTGGACCGATGACCTGAAGAACGTGGATGGGGGGATTGGATGCGGAAGGCAGAGGTCCGAGTGTTGTGGCGCAACTTGAGAGAGGCCTATGTCCAGAAGAGGACTGCGATAGGCTGAGTTGATGATGTCCTTGTAGGACTGTAGGTACTTAGGTAGGTACTTACAAGACATAAAGAGAGCCAGACTATAAGTTTTATGCCCAGAACACTCCGTTCCATAGCTCTTTGGCAAACCTCGAGGTTGGACCCTAGTTGATTTGTCAAAGACCATGTTTGGGATCCATATGTGAGGATGGGAAGAATGCTATCAGAACTGGATTTCAATAAAAATGGGATCAATCAATCTCTGAGAAATTTTCCAAATCGTTAAATAAATGACGGAGTTCTGAGGTAACAACATAAAAAAAAAACAAAAACGAATTGAGAACCTTTCCTTTTTTTGAAGTCGGTTAAAAAGTAACGTTGTATTGGCGGATCGAAGTAACTCTAATCTATTTCGCCAGGTCTGGACATCTCCAACTACTTCGAAGACTGCATTAGGGCAGCTCGCATATTCATCCTCAAGGAGTACGATGACACTTTACCAGCAGCCAGGAGACATATGAGAGTGTGAGTGTTTTGTATAATCTTTTATTAGTATTCTTGGAGGAATAAACTAGCCTGGAGTCGTAGTAAGTTGAACTGCCCTCGCTTTAACGGGACTTCTCTATTCCATAAACTTCAGAATGTGGTAGAAAGAGACAAAGATATCTTGTATGTACTGTATTTGAGTATACAAATCGGAATAAAGCCATTTTATTTTCTTAAGTCAAACCAAGCAGTGATAGCCTAGTGGTTGAGCGCTTGCCTTCCATGCAGGAGGGTGTGAGTTCGATCCCGGCCCGCACCTCTGACTTTTCGAATTCATGTGCGGATTTATATTCGATTATCACTTGCTTTAACGATGAAGGAAAACATCGCGAGGAAACCTGCACACCAGAGAGTGCTCCATACAGTTCTCGATGGTGTGTGTAGTCCGCCAACCCGCACTAGGCCAGCGTGGTGGACTAAGGCCTTATCCTTCTCGTACTGAGAAGACGACCGTGCCCAGCAGTGGGACAGTAATGGGCTGGTTATATTATGTTATATTTAAGTCAAACCATTTTGTATGGATTTAGTCACAGAACTTGTACTATGGGTACTAGACAATGGATAATGTTTTTTCAACACACTTGCTCGTAAAGTGGCTCTTATTGCACCGCTTTTAGGTTCATAATGTAGCTTATAACGCACGCGTGCTTTTTAATTTATATTATCGCACTAGTGCTTTTTACTTTACAGTTTATTTTTAATTCGCAGCAAAGAGTTTTTATGCCTAAACAAAATTAAATATTTTTGTGAATAAATCAACTTTATTAATTAAAATATGATAAATAAACATATAATTTCACCAAATGATTTATTTTTGTC
This sequence comes from Asteroscopus sphinx, assembly GCA_949699075.1. NCBI lineage: Eukaryota > Metazoa > Arthropoda > Insecta > Lepidoptera > Noctuidae > Asteroscopus > Asteroscopus sphinx. The sequence continues at coordinate 6,311,141 of OX453032.1, forward strand.
AACAAATTATTGTTATAAATAAAATAATCTATTTATTATATTTTTAATATTAGGCTGTTTGGCGGTTTCCTTCTACCACCTGCGCGCGCATAGCTATACGTAATCCGCGCGCCATTTTACACAAATTCAATATTTGTCTAAAATATGTCTATGTATGTTCTTTTTCCTCGCAAGTGTGTTGAAAAACGTCGTATGACACGCGTAGGCATTGACTATTATACTCTCGGCTACATTACGCCCTCGCTTTCGGCTCGGGCTGCAATCCAGCCTCGAGTATAATAGTCAACTTCGCTCACTTGTATCATAATGTACTATTTCTTCAGTAACATATTCCTTAATTCATCTTTCAGTATGTACTGGGTAGATCTCATCGTACGCTGCCTCTTCTGGGGTCTGATCCTCTACTGGATGAGTGGGTGGATGTCTTCTTCAACAACCATAGTAGCGAACCCTAATGCTTCTCCTACTGTTATCGCCATGGATGCCTGAAGCTACCTGAAGTCACCATCTTGTTTTGTAAATAAAATGGCGGATTGAAGTTGTCAGAAGTTATATTATTGTCACTTTTAAAAGAGGTTATATCTGTCAAGGACGAGAGAAAAAAGGACTTCGCACCACATATAACGAAAATGAAAAATACTAAGTAAGTGTTTACCTCACTTATGACGTAGTACGCCGATCAACCGTCATTATGTGGCACGTCAAGTGAAAAAATACGCACACAGAGTACTTTTGCTTCACTTTCGTAATTTTTGGCGCGAAGTCCTACTTTTTATCGTCCGATAGCTGTCATATTAATATTATTTTATCTGTAGGAAATAGTAGGAAAATTTATGAAATTCTACGAATTATTGTAACATTTATTTGTTTTTTCGGCGTTCTCTTTTACTGTAGGTGCGAAATCTTTTAATTTTTTTTGTCGTTGTTGTATCCAAATAAGGATAGGACTGACTTTTCACCAACGATTTAAGAAGCTAAGCTACTTTATTCGTAGCTTTTCACCCTATTATGACGTTTGAGCTGTCAAACTAACTTCACTTGAGTCGCGTTTTTTATATTCTCTTTGAAGACCAGTCCTTTTCTTTTTTGTACTTCTCTATTCTTTCTCCATTTGCAACTAATAAGTATCTAAGGTTTTATTTTATAAAAAGGAGTGATAATGTATTTTAAAATATAACCTCTGACGTAAGTATTTGTACCTGTCTACTATCAGACTGATTAAAATTCTACATTATTGTGTAGATTTTAAATTAATTAGCTTCTAAAAAACTCGGAGTGCTCAATAGAGCGAGACAATATTTCAGGCCGGATTATCGCCTTAAACTATATAAGGCACAAATCCGGCCACACATGGAATATTGCTCTCATCTCTGGGCTGGAGCACCCGAGTACCTCCTCCTTCCACTTGACCGCATTCAGCGTAGAGCGGTTCGAATCTTCGGCGACTATATTGTTCCCAATCGGCTTGACCCTCTAGCCTTGCGTAGAGACGTTGCATCTGTATGTATACTCTATCGCATTTACAATGGGGAATGCTCTGAGGAATTGTTCGACCTTATACCAGCCGCTGACTTCCACCATCGTACCACTCGCCATAAATCTAAATTCCATCCTCACCATCTTGATGATTGGCGATCAACTACTGTACGTTTCACACGTCATTTTTTGCCTCGTACAGCAAAACTGTGGAACCAACTCCCGTCAACGGTTTTCCCGAAACAATTCGACATGGGAGCCTTCAAGAAACGAGCATACGTCTTTTTAAAAGGTCGGCAACGCATCGGTGACTCCCCTGGTGTTGCGGATGTCCATGGGCGGCGGAGATTGCTTACCATCAGGTGACCCGCTTGATTGTTTGCCCCCCTATGTCATAAAAAAAAAAAAAAAAGATAGTTTAATCTATATATAAAAATGAATGTTTCTATGTTTGTCCTCTATGCGCTCCTAAACCATTCATCCGATTGAATTGATGAAACTTTGGTGAGTTGTTGTATGTACGTACGCCCGCGATGGTTCCTGGCCCAAAAAATGGCGGCATTGCAACGGCACGGCTAGTATTTAATGATTCTTTATTCCGACAACCCATGAACGTCAGCATTGTAAGTTTATGGGATAACCATAGATCCACAATTAATAATAATTAATATTCATTATGATTAATATTTTGTGCATTATAAAAACCTAGTTTATGTAGCCTTAGCATCCGAGTGGCAGATTTAAAATTGCTTGCCTTTTCGACTTTTGCTATCTTGCCTGAATTTCATATTATATTTGACAACTTTATTTAAAAAAAATTGTCAATATATTTGTTGTATTTAAAATATAGTGATTATTAATTATTCAACCAAATATTGCATTACATACGTGGCAAGCATAAAGAAATATTGTGTAAATCTTCTGTGTGGTTCTTCTTAGATTTAAGGTGTAGGCTAGTATAATAATTGCTCACGGTTTGATTTATATTTAGATTTTAGAAGTAAATACTTACAGTGCTTGTATGTGTAGACATTATTCTTGAAAATAATTCCGATTGATCAGTTACTGATGAAATACGGATTGTCATTGATTGATTTGTCATGAAAATCCGTATTTCGAATGCAAAATTGGCGCCAAATTTGTTTAGTATGTATTAAACGTAGTGATTATATTATCTTTGGTATGTATTGAGCTACGATGAAAGAAAGTTGAGTCTTTATCGATTATATTATTCAAACTTTGAAATTGTGTACCTACCTACTGTTTTATTTTTCAAAAATACACATTAGTATTTTGGCATTTTTATGGATCGGAAATAAATTTGAATCGGAATAATAATTTAGAAAAATAGTCCTACAATTAGGGCAAAAGACTTTTGTAAGTAAATTAAACTTTTAGAAAAGTGTTGCAGTTACCTAATGTATTTGTATCTTAATAATATTTTTGTATTTTTAATAAAAATATGTGTTTATAAAAAAAAGTATTTTTGTGTCACTAGCCGACTCCTGTTTTTTTATTGCTGTTTTTTAGGGTTCCGTACCCAATGGGTGCCAAACGGGAGCCTATTACTCTCGCTACGCTGTCCGTCCGTCCGTCCGTCTGTCTGTCACAGGGCTGTATCTTTTGAACGGTAATAGGTAGCCAGTTGAAAAAAATTCTCAGAATATACCAGGCCCCTCAGAAAGTATTGCGAAAAAAAGTTTTTATATATGGGAGACTGGCCAGTTATAATGTTTTTCGAAAATATGATTATTTATAAGTAACAATAAGTAAATTCCAATTTCAAAATTTCCCTCCACATTTTTTGCGAGTTAATTCAAAGTATTGTGTCTCACTGAAATATGGATCTGCGCCGGGAACATTTTAGAGCTATGATTTTATACGATTTCAAGTGTCGACTGAAACCGGATGAATCGTACGATAGACTTCAAATGGCATTCATGGATGAAGGCCCTTCCAAGGCAACCGTGTATCGTTGGTATAACGAATTCAAGCGCGGTCGACCAACTTTGGGGGATGACGAAAGAAGCGGTCGCCCTTTGACGGCTGTTACCGAAGAAAACGTGCTAGCAGTGAAAAATTTAATCCAAGACAATAGGCGAATTACATATCAGGAGATTCAACACATATTGAAGATTGGATCGGGAAGCGTTCACGAGATTCTACACAGCCATCTTCGCGTGAGGAGGATAGTATCACGCTGGGTGCCGCACAACCTCACCGATGCTTAGAAGCAGGCCCGGGTGGAATGGTGCCGTGATATGCTTAACAAATTTGAAGCAGGCTCGTCTCGGCGTGTTTACGACATCGTTACAGGTGATGAGTCCTGGATTTATCAATACGACCCAGAAACCAAGCGCCAGTCGACTGTTTGGGTGTTTCAAAATGAGCCAACGCCTACCAAAGTGAAGCGATCTAGAAGCGGGGGTAAGATTTTGATCGCTAGCTTTTTTAATTTGACTGGCCACTTGGTATCAATTCCCTTACGGGATCAAAGAAGCATTAATGCCGAATGGTATACTACCAAATGTTTGCCAGAAGTTTTCTCTGTTATAAGCAACAAGCGACCAAACACAGGGCTCCGCGGGCTACTGCTCCACCACGACAATGCACCTGCGCACACCGCACTCAAAACGAGGGACTTCCTGGACAGCACGCCAGTCAAACTCCTGGGTCACCCTCCTTACAGCCCTGATCTAGCACCGTGTGACTTCTTTTTATTCCCAAAAATAAAAAATCAGCTCAAAGGGATACAATTTTCGTCGCCGGAAGATGCGCTGGCTGCGTTCGAGCAGGCTGTAAACGAGGTGTCTGCGGCGGACTGGAAAAAGTGTTTTGAAAACTGGTTTAGGCGCATGAATCTTTGTATAGAGGCTGGTGGAAAGCACTTTGAAAAGATTTGATAAAAATATATGTACGTATAGAACAATTTTTTTTAGTTTCGCAAAACTTTCTGAGTGTCCCACGTATGTTGCTATGATCCCTACCACGACAAATACTAAAAATAAAAAAGTCTAAAACCAAAGGGGGTCCCCATACAAGAAACCTCAAAAAAATACGCATTTTTTTCATCGTTTTTGTTCCTACTCTATCTTCAAAACGGTTATACATACCTATGGTGTGTCAAACTTGGTTTGACAAATAATAAGATAGGTACCTGCGTAGGAAAGAAATGCAAAAATACATATTTCGCTCACGGGGCGTTGATGTCTTTTGATGAACTCTCTTCAAAAACTGAAAAATTTAAACGTTCGCAATCGCTTTTTTGGTAGAATTTTGGAGAATCTTCAATTTAAGTGTTTTTACGTTAGTGTAGAAATGTCTTTGGTTTAAAGGCACATTTTTTTGCGTGATGGAACCATAGACGAATAAAAAAGCGAACGGAATCTCGCTAAACAATAAGTGAATCCATCCATAGTAAGACGGCTCGCTAAAAAGTACCGACTGGCACGCACACATTCACATCCATAGTATGCCAAAAAGCCACGATTACGCAACAAATCTAGTGTGACGTTAGTCATTATTGTAGTGTCACAAATAAAAAAACAATATAAATCTGGTGTGTTAAAATCATAGACATTTCTATACTCAGTATAATACCTTTATGGTTAAAATGCTTTCGAAATTGTAGTGGGTTTAGGAAAAAGTTAAGTGCTTAAATCTTTGTTTAGCGAGATTCCATCTGCCTTTTTTATTCGTCCGAGGATGGAACGTAGACCACCTTTACGTAACTTTACTGGTGTTAGGCCACGGCCGACGGCTTGCGACCACCCACCGGGCAAAGACGTGCCGCCAAGCGACCTAGTCATGTTCCAGTACGATGCCCAGTGTAGCCACTTGAGGTGAGAGGATGGGTCGAAATATTTCACTGCCATCCTCTCACCTTTGCTGGGCAAGCGTGAACCATCGTCGACTGCACCATCGCTTAAAATCAGGTGAGGTGGCGGTCAAACGCAAGCCCGTTAAGTAAAAAAAAATACAAGCAAAATACTGACAAACAAGATTTTTTCTTATTATAGATCATTTTGCCAGACCGTATCTTTGTCTGAAAATCAATAAATGGGCGTGATATAGCACGTAAACAGATGAGCTAGCGAACCAATGAGGAGGCGAGAAACCAATGTGGATGATGAAATGTCTCACCTTGTCGCTCTTACAGAATTTACCGTTGCAAACGCCACGAAATTACTACCTTTAATAAAATAAAAAATGAAAAATCTACATTAAAACTAATAAATTTAAGAAAAATCCATTTCCATTTACTTTCTTTTCGAATATTTTTTTTGGAGGAAGATACAGCCAGTTTCAAATAAAAAAATGTTCAAGTTGGAATCGTGAATCGCGCTATCGAAGTTTTCACAGCACTTTTGTACGGCAGCATAATTTCATCAAGTTTCACCGGGAGGTCCGTAGCTGCTTCGGGAACCGGTACGGCTTAGGAGCCGGTCTAAATCTTAGCTACATGCAGATGCGAGCTGAAACGTAAGCTATTATAGATGTTATGTATAATAATACAAAGTGAAAACAAACCCATGAAAAACTGATAAAAAGAGATTTCGTTCTCACCTCTACGGAAGTAGCTAATTTGACCTCCTTTTGTTTTTTTTTATGTAATAATTTGGCATATCGTCGCGTCGCCGTCGCCGTGGAGCAAGTATAGTGTTCTGTGCCGTGGAGGTCAAGGGAGCTCGTCCACAAAATCGATTAGTTGAGATATTGGCGATGAGTTTTTAGCGACAAATAAAGCTTTATTTTAGGGTTCCGTAGTTCCTACAAGGAACCCTTATAGTTTCGTTTTGTCCGTCCGTCTGTCCGTCTGTCCTAATCCTTAACAGCTTAATAACTTCTACAGTTATATACATAAGTAAATGAAATTTTGACCAAGTTTGACGCTGGTACCTGGTATATTACCGTTTTGAAGATAGAGCAGGAACAACACGCTGAAAAAATGCGTTTTTCGAGGTTTCTTGTATGGGGGCCCCCTTTGGTTTTAGACTTTTTATTTTTAGTTTTTGTCGTGATAGGCACCATAGTAACACATATTTTGTGAAAATTTCAACTGGTTCTATCTATTATCTATCACCGTTATAAAGCTACAGCGCTGTGACAGACAGACGGACGGACGGACGGACAGCGTAGCGAGAGTAAAAGGGTCCCGTTTGGCACCTTTCGGATACGGAACCCTAAAAATGTATGGATACAACACATTTCGAGACGAAATTGGACACCTAAAGCCACATTTACATTCAGCCCACTTGAGCGTAGGCAAGATAGGCTTTTTTTTAAAGAAAACTTGTAGTTTAAAATAGAAAAGAATTTGGTTTATTTAAATTGACTTACAAGAAAACCGCGACGACGACGACGTTCAATGCGACACTGACTCGAGTTATTACAAAATAACGTTGGAAACAGAAAACGCAGATTTAACGGGAAATACTAACAGGTTACACGCGTGTGCATGAAGTGCAGTGTATTTAAAGATATAACAGAACCAAGGAGGACTTTGGTGATGATGATGATGATGACGAACTATTTCGTTCGTACTTATTAAAGTATCATTTAATTTTTAACGAACTTCAAAAAAACTATGTAGATATGTATGTATTCTCTCGTATGTATGCTTAGTAATTTATTTTAGGTAAGGTTATATTTTTGGCAGTATAATATAAATGATACTGCATGTCATTGTTTCGACAATTCTATCGACGTTGAAATTTAGTGGGTACATCACTAGTCAAAATAGATCTAGTGACAACCTACGAAATTTTGAAACGTCTTCTGTATACGTGACCTTCTCTAACATCATAGCGGTTCCATAAGTCAAAATGAAGTAAATATATTGAATTCAGTTGGTATTTTAGCCAGGAATCTAATACTTTAGTTATTAATCTGAGAATACAAACGACGACGAATGACGTTAATGACGTTTCCTCGACGATCGATACCTCGGATGTTTTTGAAGTAAAACTTCTTTACGCACGCTTGACTTGGGGAGTAAGCTGGTGAATGCGTTACGAAAAGTGAGGCGAATGGAGGGACTACCCCCTCCGTTTGCCTCATTCGCGGGACGCGGGGAACGAGGCGCGAGCCGGAGGCTACGTGAACAAGATAAAATCAACTTAACAACAGTAATTATTAGTTCAGGGCCAAAAGCTATCGTTTATTTTCTTAATTTTTTTTCAACACACTTGCTCGTAAAGTGGCTCTTATTGCATCGCTTTTAGGTTCATAATGTGGCTTATAACGCACGCCTGCTTTTTTCATTATATTATCGCACTAGTGCTTTTTACTTTACAGTTTATTTTTAAATCGCAGCAAAGAGTTTTTATGCCTGAACTAAATTAAAAAATTTTGGGAATAAATTAACTGTATTAATTAAAATATGCTATATAAACATTTTCATTTCATCAAATTATTAATTTTTGTCAACAAATTAATATTAATTTGTGTTATAAATAAAAAATCTATTTGTAATATTTTTATATTAGGTTGTGCTGTATGGCAGTTTCCTTCGACCACCTGCGCGCGCATAGCTGTATGTCACAGCGCGATCCACGCGCCATTTTTATAATTTTTCACAAATTCAATATTTGTCTAAAATGTGTAATTTATGTTTTTTTTCCTCGCAAGTGTGTTGAAAAACGTCGTATGACATGCGTGTTCGCTCACTTGTATCATAATGTACTATTACCACATATTGCTTGGCAAGGAATTAAGAAACAAAAGCTTTGGCAGCCTATTTGATTTGTTGCTAGACATTCTGTACACAAAAAGAAGCGACCCAATACAATATTTATTTTCGTAACAAAAGAAAATGAACGAACGCGGAACGAGAACTTGAATTATACTAAAGATTGGAACAAAATAAATGAACTAGTTAAAGTTAGTGTCAATAATAGTAGATAAAAATCGAAAACACACGACGCTTAAAATAAATAATCGATTTCTGAATAATCGATTTTTCTAGAAATAATAATCAACGCAAAAAATCTATTAAAAATAAAAATAATCGTTTTTTTAAATAATCGATTATTTTTTCACATCCCTACTTCAATCTTTTTTTAGCGAGTTTCTGTCCGCCATTTTTTATTCGTCAGAGGTGCTTCAGTAGGTAGGTGAAAAAGAATCAACACAAAAGACAGCTGCGTTAGAAAAATCGGGTTAAATACAGCTTTACTTTTAAGAGAAAAAGAAAAAAGGAAATTAATTTTCAAACTATCATTGGTTTATTTTTACAGAAACGTTAAATATAATCTTAGCCTATAGGTAGGTACATGTATACAAGTTTTACAGAGAGACGTTACTTTAAAAAGTGTAAATTTAGACAATTTATATTATAGGTAATAATAAAATTCCAAGCTTGCCCTTTATAGCAATATAGCAGCCAAGTGGCGCCCCCATCATTAAAAAATTATTAATAGCTGAATACAATCATTTATCGAAAATTAGTTTTTAACAATTGAAGTACAGGTACTGTAGTATAATCAGAAATTATTAATTCTGTAAAACATAGTTCGCTGTAGTTGTAGATAGAAAAAATTACAAAAGAGGCCGTTTTTCGCACTTTTTCTATCTACAGCGAAGTATAATTTACAGAGTTAATAGTTTAGTTAGTTCTTCGAAATAATTAATTTAGTAATTTATTTACAAGCAAAATGTTTCAGTAATTTTCATTGCAATTTTCCCGCCTTAATACACTGCTATGTCTGCTATAGATTATACACAATTAAAAAAACCTCTGAGTAAGGAAAATTATCATACAGCCATTAAAGTTCAATAATAATAGACTTACATAATAATTATTATTATTCTATTTTCTTATATTTAGCTTATTGAATATCAATTTGAGTAAAAAAATATAACTTAAATAATGTTTTCTGATTTTTCTCTTAGTTTCTGTTCATGTTTCTTTTTGTTGCAAGATATAACACAACAAATGACAAATTTATAAAGTTATTTTTTTTTATTCTTTTCAAATTATATTTCCGAAATTTGGTAACGCCCGTATAACAGAACGTTCCTCACGCGCTGTTTAAAACTAGTTTTAAGTTGGGATTTAATTTTAGAACATTCCTTCCATAGAGTCGTTGATCACAGTTCAGCTGAGTTCAGCTTTATTTTATACTGTCACCTGTTTCAGTATTTGAGCAGATATTTGATCTGTAATCACTCAAGTGTGGTCGACACCACGCTTGTGTAGAGATTTCTTTTCTTATTTAAGGTCATATTCGTGTCCTAAGTTGTTGAATTGAAGTTTATAATTACCGTATTGGAATAAGACCGATGCTCAAGTAACGATTCTATCCTTAATTAGTGATCAGTTGATTAAAGATCAAACCTTACTTGAAGAACGTTCTGTAATACGGACGTAAGAATTTTAAAATTTTAAAAACTGTAGTTTTTGTTCTATAATGACAGGTACAGTCAACAATTCGGAATCATGACCCACTCAGCCAAGAATTCGTATGATATTGTCAAAACAGAAAAATGTTCTTCTTATTAGCATCGTGCTGCACTTAGGACATTTTGAATATTTAGAAAACTGCGTTAATACGGGTCAGAGGTCTATGCAATTTTGAGCTTTGTTATTAAATGCGATAGATTAATAATTGGATAAAAAGTTACGTTTTTGATAAAGCTAGAATTATGTTTTGAATTTCGAATTAACTGTCGTTCCGCATCATCATCATCATCATTTCAGCCGAAAGACGTCCACTGCTGGACATAGGCCTCCCCCAAGCATCGCCACAACGACCGGTCCTGTGCCTTCCACATCCAGCGGATTCCCGCGACCTTCACCAGGTCGTCGGTCGTCGTTCCGCATAGTTTATCTACAAAAATGAAGTAATTTTATTTTATTTTATTCAAAAACCTATACGAACTCTTTTGATTCCAGAATAATATCAATCAAATTAGATAAACTAACTGTCACTGCACAATAAAATTGATAACAAGTTTGTTGCCAGGGAAATATCTTTGAGTGAAACTCGACCTAATTGTATTAGAATGTTTGTAGAAAATTAAGCTTATGGTGGGTCATGATTCCGTTTGGTTGACTGTACATCAAAAATTACATCAGTGAAATTTCATTGATGTGTGGCCAGAAATCAGTCGCCTGTTATGAGGCGTCTATGGTGTGTATGGTCGATTTTTGCTCTACAACAACCTGTGCCTTTTTTTGATTATAAGTAAGAACCCGCACTAGTTGCAAAATTTACTTATTATTGACCCTATACATAATGATCAATATTGGCCTAGTACCCAGTATTTTGAGGGCTCCTAATATTCGTTATTCGATAGTTTTAAATGTAGTTCCCAAATTAGCCGACTGCCTTGGCCATTGCAAGCAGCGCCAGCGCCACCATTTTTTTTTTGGTTTTGATATTATTATACAACGTATATCAGAAATGCGTGGTCATATTTGAAGAGCTTATTCAGGGGATGCTATTGAACTACTTTTACTATAGGACCAACCCTGAAATCGCGAAAAAAATAACAGCTGATCTTTACATTTTGTCGAGCGACATCGATGATTTAGTAGGGAACAGCTGATATTTTTTTCGCTATTTCAGGGTTGGTCCCATAGTAAAAGTTGTTCTATGCTATGCCCTGAATGAGCTCTTAAAATATGACCACGCATTTCTGATACACGTTGTACATTTATTTTATAATTACACACAACACTATTTTTTAAGAGAAAGAAATATTATCTAAAAGCACTTTTTAGTGTCAAACATGACCTTTATATTAATGTCGATTCTCTTGTTCTGGAACTAAAGTTATTTTAAACTATCGCTCTCTTTTACTAATAGTAGATACAAGAAAGGGATGGCAACTATTTTAGTGCTGTAAAATTAGTTTACGTGTTACATTTCTTTCCGAGATCACGACTAAACTTGTATTGAATTTTTAATTCCGACTAATTAGTAAAAGAGAGCGATAGTTTAAAATAAATTTAGTTTGTGAACAACACATCATCATCCTCCTAGCCTTTTCCCAATTACATTGAGGTCGGCTTCCAGTCTAGCCAGATGCGGCTGAACATCAGTATTTTACACGAAGCGACTGCCATCAGACCCCCGCAACCCAGTTACTGGGTAATACTGACATTCGGAGGTTAGACCAGTTGTCAGACTTTCAGGCTTCTAACTACCCGTAACGACTGCCATAGATATTCGTATGACAACCGGGACCGACAGCTTAACGTGCTCTCCGAGGCACGGAGGGGTCTCGATGTGTAACGAAACGGTCACCCATCCACAGACTGACCGCGGCAAGTGCAGCTTAACCTTGCAGATCGTACAATCCGCGCAGTCGTTGCTTAGCTACGAGCCCCTCATTGTGAACAACACAATCAACACTATTATTTCATATTCATCGTTTATAGCTATGCAAATTGGATATGACAATACGACATTTAATAAAACCATGTACAGAGTATCTCGTTCTCTGACTGTACACAAAAATCAATCTAACCCAGTTAATAGCCTAGCCACAGGAAATTATTTAAATTTTCTTAATTTTGAATTCAGGACCATTTTTCTGGCAAAGATCGTTAGGTCAAAGACCAAAGGGGTGATTCTCGCGTCGTAGACATTATATCGAACTCGACATAATGTCGAAACAAGATGGCGAATTTCGATTGAAAATAAATTTTCGTATTATCAGAATGTCACGTTAGAGATATGTCTACGCCTAGCGTCTCTGAATACAAAGAGTAGTTCAAAGCAGTTACACATTACCGGCGACATTTTTCGTAAAGATTTACAATTAGAGATTGTCTCGAATTAGACATTTATCTCTATAACGCGAGAATTGGGGCCCTGTGCGAATCCATATGATTTTAAACTCTCTTTCTCAATTATGTAATATTTATATTGTTTATTTTTTTATTTTTTTTTCGATAAATAACTTATTTAATATCTGTTTAAAATGCTTCTGTAGACTAGTGATAATCGTGTTTTCATTGTCATATTGTCATATCCACGTTGTATAGTATAAGAAACTCAGAACAAAATCATGTAAGTATACTGTATACTTTTTCTAAGAGTAATAGAAAGTCAAGGACTGACTTCAGGCCTTTTCCCAACAGTGGACAGACATTGGCCATTGTGTACAGGGCTATTTACAAATTATGATCCTTTTTCTACCGCAGGCGTCCAGCCAGAAACCTGAATAAATAATAACCTGTAGCAGCTTGGAATAGTTTGTGCATCCAGTATAACCTGTAAGAAAACAAATATTATAAAAGTCGGAAAAAATACAATCACGTTACGTAAGACTTGCGTGACTTTTCGTGAGGTATTTCGTTTTTATGAGGTGATCTGACAGAGAACCAAAGTTGTCGACATAGCCTACAGGATTAGCAAGTTAAAGTGGCAGTGGGCCGGCCATATTAGCCGAAGAACCGATAACCGTAGGGGTAGACATGTTGAGTGGAAACTGCGAATCGGCAAACGTAGAGTAGGACGCCCTCAGGATCGGCGGGGCGATGATATTGGCAAGGTGGCTGGCGGTAGTTGGATGGATGCGAGTTTCCGGGGATCGATTTAAGTGCATCCTCTGGAGAGACCTATGTCCATTGTCCAACAGTGGACTTTTTTTTAAATTGTTTTAATCATCATCATCATTTCAGCCGAAATACGTCCACTGCTGGATATAAGCCTCCTCCATAAGGGGGGGGGAATTAAATTGTTTATTCAACGAAAAATTACACAATACAGGATGACTTTTTAATCACCATCCAAATTTTTTATAGGATTAGATATCAATCGAAGACTCCATTTTTGGAAAAAAAATTGGTAGGTAAAATTTTCGCAATAAAATTATTTTCCCGGAAAATTTATCTATTACTGTGTGGTTGCTACGTCACCAGGTCGTCGGTCAACCTTGTGGGGGGTGGGGCTTACCCACGCTGCGACTTCCAGTACGCGGTTTCCACTCCAGAACTTTACTGCCCCATCGGCCATCCTTTCTGCGAGCAATGTGCCCATTTCCATCATCAACACTTCAGCTCATTATATACTAACCTTCTTAGCTTAGTTCTTGCAACTGGCAGAGATTCAGCCGTATCCTTCAAAATATAACGTCTGATGCCGAACATGTATGCGCCAATGTACGAGTCCCAGTCGAAGTCAGCCGGCCAATGAGGAAAGGCGCCGGAGTCCCTGGCAATATTCGCGTCATCATGGAGGGCAGTTAACTCAGATATGCCGAAGGTCCACTCGTTGTTGGCAAAGTATTCGCCGGTTGCAGCAGCCATCTTAAAACGGCGGGCGAGTTTCATCATTCTAGTCAACAAAAGAAAATCTATTTAAATCTAATTTCTTACCGCATGACTGGTGTTTATTTCCCGATAAGTATATTTATTTATTATTTGGAAGACCAACAGCAATTACATTAGTATAACAATGATAGATAAGATACAATCTGCCAATAATAGGTCTTCACGAATAGTGACTGACTATAGTAAGATGCGTGGATATAATACTAAATATATATTAATGAATATTAGAATATATCTAACATAACATAACATAATAACTAACATTTTTGAACTAACATTTTTTTGACTAACATTTTTGAAAAAAAACCTAGACTAATTGCTCGTCTCGCCGATTGCATACTTGTCACAAATATATCAAGTTTATATGGTGTATATGGTGGTCTTCAAGGCCAATGAGTAGGTTTTTGTTGGACAAGTGTGCACCATCGTCGCTTACGCCAACGTTTAACATCAAGTGAGGTGGTGGGAAACGCGAGCCCATTAAAAAAGGACATAGGTGCAAACGCGCCACGGATTAATAAAAGAGCAATGATATTTAAAAGTACAGCCCCCCTAACCAAGTTGAAGACAATCTACAATCGTCAACGCTATAGAAAACAATCAAAATGTATCATCATCATCATCAACTCAGCCTATCGCAGTCCACTGCTGGACATAGGCCTCCCCCAAGCATAATATATATCTCAACGAATGACTTTTTCGTTGAGATATGTCATTCCCATACATTTTGATTGTTTTCTATTAACAACAGCTAACTTGGCTAGGGGGGCAGATAATATTTATGTTACTTGCGCTCGCAATCTGAAGACTCGAAAACGTCCTATTTAGGACGTTTTTCTATTAATCCGCGTTAAGTAAGGCGCCGAGCGTGACCGGTGACAAAAAAAAACAAATTGCCGTCGTGTGTTCCAATTATGACGCGAAAGTAACTTAAACAACCAACTTTGAAGTAACCAACTTACTTACATTCTGTTTTTTCTCTCTAGCTTTACTTAGTAAACAATCTTGTCACGTCTCTTTATTCAAATAACTTCTGATAAAATTTATATATAATGAAAAAAAGTATATAAGTATTATATCCATTGTCTAGTACCCATAGCACAAGCTCTGCTTAGTTTGGGACTAGATGATGCCATGAAAAATGTCAAAAATAAAAAAATATATAATTACTAATTCTGCACATGTAATTATGTAAAAAAATGTTATTTGATCTGTGAAATTATTAAAATTATGTCTTTAAATAAATATTATTGACGACATGCATTAAAAAACACGCCAAGTTTTTTTAGAAGTAACAAAAAACAGAGATTAGGTACTTTGTACACACGGCTACACATCAAGCTGTACATTTCCAATAAAAGTTGACCTCGCATTGTATAGGCTTTCCGTTCAATGCGAGATCAACTTATACTGGAAATGTACAGCTTAATGTGTAGCCGTGCGTACTAGTTTATGGATATTGTGCTGCCGCTGCGTACCGAATGTTTTTTCATTGGTTTTGTTAGGGTATGACATATCTATACTTTTAATATCATTGTAAATGATTGTAGTCATTATTTTGTGGCAGTACTTACATGGCCTTTCTCCCTTGAGCTCGTAACAGTAGATCGTACATGAAAGCTGGCAGGAAGTGGCAAGTTACTTCCCAGAACGTATTCATAAAGCGAGACTCGGTGAACGCAAAGTTTGGGTACCACATCACGTATCTGTAATTAAATAAAATGATGTTATTTGCACGAAAAATCATGCTTGAAGTGATTTAGCATTTTTAAGGAAACTACATTTTTCTTAATTTAAAATGTACGTAGCAGTTCAGATGCTATTTTAATGAATTTCTACACTATAAATTAAATCGAGTTTATGACCGTTTTTTGTCACAAATTGAGCACTAAATCTGAATACTAATTACAACATGATAGCATTAGCCGTTCTCGAGATATATGTGAAATGCTCACGCTAGCATACTTAACAAACACCCTTCGTAACTTTTGTTTCTTTGAGACATTATATTAAGATAGGGACATCAACGTCTCGATTGCCATACGAATATCTATGATAGTCGTTATGGGTAGTACGAAGACCGAAAGTCTGACAACTGGTCCAATAATAGAATGATGATTTTACCCAGAAACTGAGTTGCGGGGTCTGATGGCAGACGCTCCGTGCCGCTACACATTCCACAATTCAAAATGTACAACGTAGCAGTTCAGATGTGATTTTATTGACTTTCTACGCTATAAATTAAACCGAGTTTGTGAACGTTCTCGGTCACAATTTGGGCACTAAATCTGGATACTAATTACAACATGATAGCAATAGCCGTTCTCGAGATATGAAGATAATTATGAAATGTTCACGCTATTATACTTACCAAACACCCCTTGAGACTTGTTTTTTGCGGCACTGTTATTGAGATTGGGACATCAAAGTCACGATTGCCATTTATATATCAATTGCAGTCGTTATGGGTAGTCAGAAGCTCAAAAATCTGATAACTGGTCTAAGCGCAGGATTTTGGTATTATCCAGCAAAAGAATTTCGGGGGTCTGATAGCAATCGCTCGTTCAGCTGCATCTGGTTAGGCTGGAAGCCGACTCCAATATAACTGGAAAAGGCTCAGAGGAAATAGGACATAAACGTCACGAATTGGGCACTAAATCCTGACATGTAAACCATATTTGTAGCTTTAACCGTGAACGTCACACTAGCTGTTTGGGGTTATAACTTCCAAAGTTATGTATTATAAGTATGTATTTACAAAAAAAACAAGGTATGTAAGTATTATATCCATTGTCTAGTACCCATAGCACAAGCTTTGCTTAGTTTGGGACTAGATGGTGCTGTGTCCTAAAAATATTTATATTTATTTATTTAAAGTTGGATGGCATAAATTCTGTCCTTTTGGCACAAATTGGGCACTAAAGTTTGGCATTATCGAGATCGCTTTATTCCATGGTGAGTTTGTTGCTAGCATGAGTCACACATCAGGCGTACACAAAGCAACTACAAACACATCAGACCTCCGAGACCCAGATACTGGGAAATACCAACATCCTAAGTTTAGACCAGTTGTCAGACTTTCGGCCTTCTGACGATATAGGCAATCGTAAAAACGTGTAATACAGTTAAGCCAACAAACACAATAAAATAACATGTCCCGTTGTTTTGTTAAACGACGAAAAAAAAGAGGACGTTCTCAAATCGACGCGTATATACATGCTGAAATTTGAATCACTTATTTCCCGAAAAGGGGTCATTGTACTCAACATTATGAACAACTTAGTATGGGACCAACCCTGAATTCGTGAAAAAAAATCAGTTAGTTGGTCCCTACATTTGTGTTCACTTAAATCGATAAAATGTAGGACCACCTGATTTTTTTTTCGGGATTTCAGGGTATTTCCCATAGTAAAAGTTGTTCATAATGTTGAGTACAATGACCCCTTTTCGGGAAATAAGCGATTCAAATTTCAGCGTGTATATATTTTTTTTCATGTATGACGACACATAACTTTTATTGTATCCTACTTCTACTATCCTTGTACTTTTATTGTATAGGCTTGATGGGCCTCGGATCGATAAAATCGATTTTATTTCATTTTTTAGGAACCCCTCAAACATATACCTACAGGAGTAAAATAAAAATAAGTGAAAGACAACTTACTTGGTAGGATTCTCTAAAGCCCATTTGACGCAGAGCTTCGTGAACTGGCCCCATTGAAGTGGGTTGATGGACCCTGACGTGACGTTGTATACTGGACAGCGGCCAGGCCTGGGAGAATTTATAGTCACTTTAGTTTCACAAAATACAGGTAGTTATTAAAGGGAATGTAGCAGCCAAATGGCACCCCCATCAGTAAAAAAAAATATTACTCGGTGAATACATCATTTATCTAAAATTCGACAAATTTAACGATTCGATTTGATTTTTTAACGATTGAAGTCCAGGTGATGTAGTTTATTCAAAAACTATTAACTCTGTAAATAATAGTTCGCTGTAGTTGTAGATAGAAAAAATGCGAAAAACGGCCACTCTTGGTATTTTTTCTATCTACAACTACAGCGAACTATAATTTACAGAATTAATAGTTTCTGAATAGACTACAGTATCTGTACTTCAATCGTTAAAAACGATAATTAACTTAATTAATTAAGTTAGAAAACGATAATTAACGCTATTATAGCGGACAGCCATAACGAGCCGTCATCTGGGTGCGATACTCATCGCCCCGCACCAACCCCGCCACCGTGTCGACGCTCGGAGCGAATCAGAAAGCGCTCGGGCGCACATCGTTTCCCCGCCGCCGACGGCCAAACCCTGGTTAGTCCAATTCTGTGGTCCAATTTGAGTTGTCGGAGCATACGGCCGCGCGCCGACACGATCGCGTCGTCCGTCACGTTTTCGCATTTACTTTATTTTTTTCTAAATCTCTGATCTCTGGTAAAATAATTAAAGTGTGGTTGGTGAACCATTTCGTGTTTATTTTATGCAACACACCTATACAATTTTTTATTTTTTTATTACTAATTACTAGTTAATTATCGTTTTAACGAAAGAAGTACAGGTACTGTAGTTTATTCAGAAACTATTAACTCTGTAAATTACAGTTCGCAAGAAAAAAATGGCTACTTTTGACACTTTTTCTATCTACAACTACAGCGACCTATAATTTTTTTTAACTAAAATTAATATAATTAACTAATTTATTTATTTAATTCTTTATGCACAACAGGGTACAAAGGCGGTCTTAACGCCATAGGCGTTCTCTAACAGAAACCTTAGGGTAATGCAGAGACAAAGAATAAGGTAGATGCACCAGTAAAGTAGTAAAATATGTTTCGTAGTACTAATTAATTATTAATTAATTAACGATAATTATCGTAATTTTCGACAAATGATCTATTACAGCGGGTAATTTTTTTTATGAGGGGTGCGCCACATGGCTGCTACATGCGCCTTAAGGCAAATTCTGATCTGTACATTAATTCTACTACTTTCTGTTGAACGTTGTTAAGATGCGACTCACTGTTTAACCCCTTGTCTCCAGGCAGCCAGGATGCAGGAGTTGACCACCATGTCGACCGGCACCAGGTCCACCACGTAGCGTTCTCTGCAGTACCCTGAACGGTATGTACCGCGGGAAATCTCCATTATTATACCTGGAGAAGAAGGCATTTGTAAGGGACACGTATAATTGTAGCATTTAAATGGCCGACTAGTTTATAGGAATCATCCTGAAAATTGCCCCCCCCCCCCCCGCCCCTGAGCGGAATCCTGGATCCGCGCCTGTACGATTCTGACACACCTCTTTCGCTTCATCTACGTTCATTACCGTTCCATTTCGTTTCGTTACCGTTCCGTTTCCATTTGACATTTATAATCTTTTCTCCCACTTGCTCGGAAATTGGTTCATTATTTAAAAAAAAAAAACATCAATCGGCTCTTTTTTGTCTGTGGTCTAGTGGTTCGAGGTTCAGACTGCTGATCACGAGGTCGTGGGTTCGATTCCCACAGGACACAAATATTTGTGTGATGAACATAAGTGTTTGTGTTGGTCTGGGTGTTTCTTATATATTATAAGTATGTATTTACAAAAAAAAAGTATATATGTATTATATCCATTGTCTAGTACCCATAGCACAAGCTCTGCTTAGTTTGGGACTAGATGGTGCTGTGTAAAAATGTCCCAAAAATATTTATTTTTATTTTATTTTTTCCGTACGCAATGAAATACCTATCACGCCTGCAATTTCCAACACGACGATAATAGAAATTGCTGGACAGTTTTTATTTTTTAAATTATGTTAGCGAGGTTTTTAAGTACACGCTTATATAAATTCGGTGTTTTTAGGTACTGTAACGTAAAAAATAAGGAAGAAAACACTTTTCACATCACAAACACGTTTAATTTAAGGTAAAAAATAACGGGTCGAAATATTTTTTTAAAATGTACAAAAGGGTAAAAAAAAGATACTTCGAAAAAAAAAAGGCACTGCAGAGTCGAGATTTTACATATAGATTGACCGGGATGTTAATCGAGCTAAACACAAGCTGTCTCGAAAAAAATAAAAGATTGCATGCAAAGTTTCGTTTTTCCGTCCCCTTACATAAAATAAAATATCATATACCGCGGATGGCAAGAAATGTAAAACTAAACAGGAAAAAAATACGCTGCTATATACCACTACTATAAAAGAAAATAAAAGTGAGGTCTTGAAATAAACTGCTGTCCTTGTGAAGATGGTAGGGATTTCGCACTCCCGGAAGGCAATTTGGGTGGAGTACAGCGACGAAGATTTGGCTCTTTCTTCCTCAAATCTTCCGTCCTGGACCCTCAGCAACACTGCTTTGGTGCCGGATCAAAACCAGGCCCCATGCAGCTGGTCCCACGGGGTGAAGCCGAAACCCGGCTTGTGTACTAATATGAACGTCAAAATAACAGGAGAGAACAAACTGACATCGACACCTTTTTACAAGTACAAAATGTAGCCGACTGGATAACCAAACAACGGTGTAAAACCGGACAATTATGATCACATCAGCA
Source organism: Asteroscopus sphinx (assembly GCA_949699075.1). NCBI lineage: Eukaryota > Metazoa > Arthropoda > Insecta > Lepidoptera > Noctuidae > Asteroscopus > Asteroscopus sphinx. Next base: position 6,331,448 of record OX453032.1, read on the forward strand.
AAATTTTGGTGTAAATGAACGAACACAAGAAGAAAACCAGTTCTGATGGCTACCAAATCTGCAATGACGCGCTTTGAAAATAAAAAATTGACGATAGAAATTTACGAAATCGAAGTTCAAAAATGACACGCCAAGTGAATTTTTATAAAGAATTTACAAAAAAAGGTAGTAATAAAAAAATGCAAAAAGTTTTTATCCGTAGCGGGTTAACGCTACAGTACCTACACGTGTTTTATTATTTTAAAGGCTAAATGAGAATTTTTTTCTTCAAATTTTTGAAAATAGAACAAGAACCACGCCCGGAATTTTTGAAAATAGAACAAGAACCACGCCCGGACATAGCAATTAACGGCCTCGTTTAGTTAATTAGTTTAAAATCACTTCGGAATTTCTCGGTTTCGCCTCGTACTTCCAATATTACTCGGCCGTCAATTTCTTTATTTCAGGCAAAAAAATCAAAATCAAATGTTTTTTATTTCAAATAAACCTAATTACAGGCACTTTTGAAACGTCAGGCTCTAGTTGCACGGTTCCAAATTGTGGGTCCTATGGAGAAGAACCGGCAAGAAACTCCATGGATATACTCTTTTTAAAATAGGTTATTGTATATTACATCAAATTTATTCAAATAATGTGAGTATAATGTAGGTTAATGCCAGAAATAAACAAGAGTTTAAGAGTGAGAATATTGCCTTTAGAAATAAACGTAAAAAGAGTTGCCATAGTATGTAGGAGCTGACCTGTCCCGACAGACGGCACCCGTTCACGAGCATGACCCTCGACAGTAATGTACTTAAATGTACTAGGGTAAGTCCGGGAGAGTTGGCCCTACTCACTTCAGAAGCCAGTAAAATGTAAACTATGAAGATCAATTCACAAAAATCAACTTCTAATTAAACTTTGATAATTAAATTTTCAAAATATAACAAGTAATAATGAATTTTTTCATAATTAATATAATAATTGATTAATTATTAAAATTATACTATTGGCCATCTCTTCCAGAGTGTCCGGGGGAGGTGACCATAGTAGCAAGGGAGAGATGGCCAGTTTTTAAATCAACATTAGCTACTGTTTAACTTATATTTTTTTAGCTTTAGTTCTTTCTAGAAGGAGCTACTCCTGATTTTCTTCGGCCGAACAGGCAAGACGGTCCCTTAAATTCTTTTTGACATTATTTGCCGTGTATTGACTTACTAGGGTATTTTTTGGAACTTCATAGTTTTCCAAAGTCGCTTAGATACACATTTTACCATTTCTAACATTATAAAATCAGTTTTCGATCATGTTTCTTCGCGTAGTAGTCACTATTTTCTTAGATATTTTTTATCTTACCCATTTTTTTATGAAAATGTCTCATATTATATACGGGCTATCTTACACCGACCGAATATAGCCATCTCTCCTGATCGTCCGGGAGAGATGCCAACATATATTTTGTAAAAAATATAATAAACTCACTTGCAATTTTGAAGTTATTATTGAGTATGGTTCGTGAACTATGCAATCAAGAAAAAATACTCCAAATTTTTCGTAAAATTTCATCTTTACTCTGTGTAACATTTTTTTTTTTTTTTTTTATTCTGTTTGTGGATCTGCAATCAGTACTCTAGTACTATAAGCGGATGTTTTGTGGGCTGCTTGTCTTTGTGAGCGTGTCCTCCAGTGAGGGCAACTACTCTTATAAGTATCACCATTCATGGCGTTAAGATGTCCTTTCTTTTGAGCCGTTTTTCATAGCTTCTGGTGATCAGCTTTGCCGCAAGTTTGTTTGGATGCCTTTTTAGTCTCTCTTGGTATCTTTGGGTGGAATTGAGGATTTCTTCCTTAACACTGTTCATGCCCAGATGTTCATGGATTTCAGTGTTTCTTGTAAACCATGTTGCATTGCATATTGTTCTTAAAATTGTATTTTGCATTCTTTGCAGTATTGAGATATTGGAGTTGCTGGCGCTTCCCCATAACTGTATGCCATACATCCGTACTGGCTTTAGCATACTTTTATATATGAGGAGCTTGTTGTCGGTGGACAACTTGCTGTTTCTACTCACTATCCAGTACAGGTTCTTGTACCGTATGTTTAGTTCCTCTCTCTTTTTTTTAATATGGTGGCTCCATGTAAGGCGTCGATCAAGATGCAATCCTAGGTATCGCACGCTATCGTGATGCGGGAGTGTGACGTTTTCTAGCTGTACGGGAGGACAGTTCCCGTTTCTCAGGGTGAAGGTGACTTGTATGGATTTAGACGCACTCGCCTTAATCCTCCATCTCTGTAACCACTTAGTTATCTCATGAAGTCCTTTTTGTAGCACTAAAGATGCAGTAATGGAGTCCTTGTTGCTCGCAAGAATGGCTGTATCGTCAGCGAACGTGGCAGTGGTGATACCATCCATTTTTGGTAGGTCCGCCGTGTAGATTGTGTAAAGTACAGGGCCGAGCACTGAGCCTTGAGGAACACCAGCTTTGATTTGAAACAGCTTCGAAGTTGTTTCCGTTTCCTTTACTCGAAACAAGCGTTCTGTTAAGTATGAGTTAAATAACAGGTAGAAGCTATGAGGAAGGTAAGTCCGTAACTTATGTAACAGTCCCTTGTGCCAGACTCTGTCAAAAGCTTGCTGTATATCTAGGAAAACAGATGAGCAGTATTCTTTTTCCTCAAGCGTTTTCCTTATCCTGTCGACTACTCTGTGAACTTGTTCTACTGTTGCGTGTTGGTGCCTAAAGCCAAACTGATGATTAGGTATCGCGTTGGTCTCCTCAAGGATAGGTAAGATTCTGCGCAGCAGAAGTTTTTCGAAGAGTTTCGACAGTATAGGTAGTAGACTGATTGGTCGATATGAGGTCACTTCATGAACTGGCTTACCCGCCTTGTGGATCATTAATATTTGTGATACTTTCCACAGACTTGGGTAGTATTGCACTCTTAGTATGCCATTATACAGCGTCGTCAGGAAAACTACAGCCTTTCTTGGCAACTGTTTTAGGATTTCCTTTGTTATAAGGTCGAACCCTGGCGCTTTTTTATCTTTGAGATCCCCGATAGTTCTCCAAACTTCTCGTACCGATACATGGGCTGGAGGTGGTGACATTTGAAAATCTTCATTAAGGGTGTTGTCGATTTCTTCCTCAAATTCTGTGTCGCACGTCTCGTTCGGGCAGAATACTTTCGCCAGGTGTTCTGCGAAAGTATCAGCCTTTTCTTGAGACGTTCGTGCCCATGTAGAATTTTTTCTAAGAGGAGGCTTAGCCATTTGCGGTCTGTCGTAATCTTTAGTGAATTTCCACAGTGAGTAATTAGTCGCCGCAGTTGCAGTTACAGACTCCATTTGTGTCTCAAGCGTATTATTATGCCAGTTGAGTAATAACAATTTCAGTTTTCTAGCCTCTCCATTCAGCGTTGTTTTGTCTACTGCTAATCTACTTTGGTGCCAAACTCGTCTCAGTCTTCGTTTCTCAAGTATAGCGTTCTTGATTTCAAGGGGATAATTTTCATGGTGCTTTGTGAAGTCGATTACCGGAGTACTCAACCAGCAGGCTTCTTGAATTAGGGTTGTAAGGTATTTTGTCGCATTTTCGATGTCATCAGGTGATTTAAGAGCAATTTTTAACTCAACCTTATTATTCAAGAATACTCTGAAAGACTCCCAGTCGGTATATTTGTTGTTAAGTGACAGTGGCCGATCACACTCTATCAGCATTGTGCTTATAGTTAATAACACTGGAGTGTGGTCTGAGGAACTGTCGTAACATGGTTCCGGCTTCAAATAGTGTTTCGATAATCCTTTAGTTATAAAGAAATCAATAAGATCAGGGATTTTATTAGGATCTTCTGGCCAATGCGTCGGTTCGCATGTAGAAGTTGCCAGCAGTTTATTGCTGTCAATGCTTGCCTTTAGCTGTCTTCCTCGGGTGTTCGTTAGTCTTGATCCCCAGTGTGTGTGCTTCGAATTCCAGTCACCACCGGCAACAAATCGATTTCCAAGAGTTTTGAAGTATTCAGAGAACATTATATCGGTAACTTTATGCTTGGGAGGACAATATATCGCTGAAACATTAAGATATCCAGTATTGTCTGTAACCGCTATTGTGGTTGCTTGAATGTGGTCAGTTTTATATTCCGGCATAAGGTGATGTTTAACCGTCTTTCTTACAATCACAGCCGTGCCGGCGTGCCCAGTTCCATCAGGATGTTGTGTGTAGTAGCAGTAGTAGTTCTTGAATTTGACGCTCGAAGCTGCAGTACAATGTGCTTCAGAAAGAAGAAGTATGTCCAGCTTATGTTCACTTAGGAGTAGTTCTACCTCATTTTTATGTGGAGCAAGGCCATTTATGTTTAGGGTTGCTAGTCTCATTGAGGTCATTTTGTAATTTTATCAACGAGTTTTGTCAAGAGTGCCAGAACGGTACTCATTTGTTGTAAGATGAGATCAAATTTCTCTGATTGTTTTAATATTATTTCTTCAACTGCTATAGTGGAATGTCTGTGCGAGGTTTCTGCAGGATATTGGTTGGTCTCAACTATATATTCTTTGTTATGTCGTAATGCTTCCGCGAAGGTAGTTTTGCCGCTTTGGGATCTCTCCTTGGCAATATTGCCAAAGACACTGGTAGAAGTTTCTCTGTCAATGCTAACAGGGATCTGGTTCTTGTCTACTTTGTGTGAGGACTTTTTGGTTCTGCGAGCCAGTATTTCTTTATACACGTCACAGCCTTTATAATTTGCTGGGTGGGGCCCATTGCACAGAGCACACATTGCTGGAGTGAGGCGATCACGCTTCTGGCACTCTGAAGTCTTGTGGGATTGTCCACATTTTACACAACGGTAAGGACGCATGCAGTAATTCTTAGAATGGCCATATTGCTGGCATCTTTGGCATTGAACAATCGATTTTTTCCTTCTAGGATCTTCAATGATAATCGATTGGTGATAAATATATCTGAGATCTTTCACCGCTTTGTTATTTGGGCCTGCAGCTAGGTTAACAAAGAATGTAGAGGTTGATTTCTTCTCAGGACCGAATTTCGCATTAATTATTTCTCCGGTAACTGTGTTCCCGGTGGCTTCTATCTCTTCCTTGATAAAACTAGTGGGTGTGGAAGGATGTAGGTTACGTATTACTATTCTATAGGGTCTCGTATCCTTTCTGTTAAATGTATGGCCTATAAGTCCATTTTCCCGAACAAGAGAAATTAACTTTTTGTAGACTTCAACGTCTGAGCAACTTATTCTTAATTGGTTTCTGTTTACGCATTTATACGTGAATTGGTCTCTTTCAGCTACTGTTTCTAAGAGTTCAGTTAGTTTGTTCAGGTCCTCTATTCCATAAAGAATGATAGGCGGAGGCTTGCTAGGTTTTTTGACTCTTTCTTCAGGTTCAGTTTCAGTCAAGTCGATAGGTAGATCACTGAATCTATTAGATGTTTTGACAGCATCCGGGGATGGACTGGATGATAACTTGCGTTTTTTGGAATTGCCATTTATAGGAACTCTTTGCCATACTGGAGGTCCAGTTAGATTAGCTTCGGCATGTGTGGTAACTATATTGGTGTTGTGCGGCTTAACTCCAGGTGAAGCTGTGGCGGCTGCTATACTTCCCACAGATGAGGATCTTGGCCTCGATAAGAACAAGCTGGGATGAAATGCTTGTTGCACAAACTTTTTAGGGTTGTTGCCAGTAGTATTCACTGGCACAGGAGCCCGGTCACATACTCCAGTGCGATCTACAATGTGCTGCAAAATTGTGCCCCCCCCAGAATACGAGGGGCAGCCTGAGTTAGACTCAGGGAGGGATTCTCCAGCACCGCTGGTACCCTCCTGGGGTAATTTCTCTTTCAAATTTGCTTCCATTATATTTTGTTTTTCCTTTCTCCCACTCCAGATATTTGAGGAACTATTTGGGTTCCAAGGCTCACTGTAGCCTCTTCTAACCAGTTAATTGGTTAGGTGTATGGTTATCCCGCCATTGCTCGGTCGTCAGAGCCTCGTTAGTTATCTAGCAGGGGGCACCGCGATAGCCAATTGGCCACCGCCGCCATACGGCGCGTGCAGGCGAGGTTGGCATTTGGATCGGTAAAGATGTTGGTAACCGTTCGTCCCTTACCCCCCAACCCCCTGTGTAACATAAACCCTTCGATTACATTGAGCTATAGGTAAAACAAAATAGGCCGATATTGGTGCCGATTCTCTTGTACACCCACCTAAACCTAACTATAACTAAAATTTACAAATTTTAGTTTAGAAAATCATAAAACTTATTCTGTGTTTATCTTTTTCTTATTTTACAAAACTTGTTGACAGCTCTAATAATTGAGTTTGACGCATCTAAGTTGAATTGGCGGTGTTACCAGTACATCTTAAAAAATTTATTAAAGAGTGAATGGAAATGACCGAAAGTTCACAAAAACAAGGAAATTAAATAATAATTATATTTGTAATTATTAGTTTATCATTAAAATTATGAAGAAAAAATCATGTCACGAAATAAAGTACATTTTTGTTTTATATTTTCAATAAAATATATAAATTGGAATAATGTGATCAGGTTATTATTACCTACGGCCCGTATTACAGAACGATACTCAAGCGTTGATCACAGTTTAAAACTAGTTTTGAGTTGAGCTTTGATTTTAGATCGTTCCTCAAGCAGAGATTTATTGATCACAGTTCAGATCACAATAATAAACTATTTCTTTAATTTAAAAAGCTGGAATTTCCCTTTTTAAAGACGTGGTTAAAAAGTTCTAGCACCCAGGACACGAAATTTCTGAAAAAAGTTGAATAAATTAGAATATAACATTGAATTAAGAAACCTATGGAAGTGGCACATTCTTCTATATCCACCTAGTTTATACAAATATCTATTAAATCGTTATTGAATTATGAAACTATTCTTTGTCTCTTGTTAACAAACGTGTTATGTCGTTTGGTGAAAGAGATCGCATGCTATTTGTATATTCTCTGTTTGGCAACATCTTTACGGGATGTCAAAATACCTACGCCGCGTGGCAACCCCGCTTACCCCGCAATGTGGCCCATAATACATGAGCTGTCAAGTAAACAAACTAGGGCTGTTGATATTTTTTAAATATCAGATTTTCGATCTATCGATTATTATTGAAAAAAAAAAGATATTTCGATATATTGGCCAAATTTCATGATTATAGGTCAATGCGAAGTACCCTATAGGTTTTTTATGTGAGTTTGCGAGTATCAAAATGTGACATAGCCGTATGATTGCCTTGACCTAGAAGCTTGATTTTTTATGTCCTAGGGACAGCCGTTATTTATTACTATTTGAAAATGATTTTAATCAGCACACATCTCTGGCACGAAACACGAGCATCGATATCGATACTTTTTAGTTTTGATTATTTACTTCCCTAGCTATGGCCACCATAACGGTGGCCCGGATATTGTAGGTATACCACGCTTATTTCGTAGGTATTACTGGTCCATAGGTACAAGTCAATGACTTCTTATCCTTTATTATATAGGTACCTCTTCTTATCGAAATTATAAATTTCATTGTATGTTTCTATGAACAATTTACCTTTCTGCTGAATCTACAACAGCTGCAACCACATAGTAGGCATCCATTATTTATTTTAAACTACCTAAAAACTATAAAAATGAATAAAATAAGCTTTGCAATTTTAGTTGTTGATAACTAATTATAGTCGACATGTATTTTGATGCCTTCTAAAAATAGTCAGATTTAGGTTGACATTTCTAATATTAGGTGAAAAACGTCAATTACAGAATAGCAAAATGTCAATTTTTACTAAGTTGAATAACTAAACTAATTTTGGTCCTGTCAAACCAAAAATTAGTTTTAAAGTGAATTTCAGAATAGAAAACTTCGTTTGACAGGACTAAACTAAATTTAGGTGATTTTTAGTCTAGTTTAGAGAATTTTGTGACAAGAGAATCGGCACCATTACCCAATATTTTGTTTTTTTTTGGCGTAATTCTAGCGGAATGTCGTTTCTACGCATTACGTAAAGCAAATTAGCCAGAGAGTGATCTTATCTTGTGCTCTGTGTTGAGCACAAGTATGTTTTTTTCTTGTTGGCCATCTCTACCATACGGCCAACTCCCCCGGACTTTCCCTATCACATAACATGCTTCCTAAACTTACCAGTGACTCCGTAGACGTTATCAATCCACCCTGGATAAGGTTCTTGAAGGGCAGCAGTTACTGGAAACAACAAAGAAAAATGTGATTAAAGAAATACACACATATTCTTCTTAGTAGTAGTAGTGGAGCTCCTAGTGAAAGAGAAGAGCTCCGGAGAAGTTCTACCACCATACGTATATTTATAATTATTTTACTTTATTTATTTATTGAGGGATAATAAACAGCTACAACATAAGACATAAATTATATGAGTAACTTTGTGTAAGATAATGTAGCAGTTGCAGCCCGGTCAGGCAGGTCTATATCCAACATTCCAGTATATTCCAACGTGTAAGGACTGATTATGCGACCATTAGAAAGTGTGCGAAACATTTCACGAATTTATGACTCGGCAAAGTACTGGTGTTTCGCAAAACTGTCTCCATTTCATACGCAACTTTTCTACTATTACCTCATCGAGTCAAAGGTGTTTCATATTAACTTAGAAACTACTTATTACACTCGAGAGCAATTTATCCGGGTCACCAACATAAACCTTAATACAACATGCAGATCGCATTCGTGCCATATTTAAGGAGGTGACTATACCACTGATACTGAACACGAATCAATAAAAAAATCAACACCAATTTTTTTATTGCCATTAATACCTTTTTGTAAACAAACTGTTAAGTATAAATACTAATAGTTAACAGTTTAAACAAAAATAATCCCTCCGTGTGTCACAAAAACGATGTGTGCTAAACCACGATAGAAATTTGTAGGTATTTCCACGCTTTGACAATGCCACCCTCGCTTTAACTTATTTTCAGAGTCGTTCGGGATTTACTCTCAAATCCTCGCTATGTTTCCAAGTGAAAATTTTGGTATTAAATAATCGTAGAATTTTTCAAGTATTTTTAGATGACTAAGCACATTATTTATCATTTGCTCTAGAAATATGGCACGGTTACATATTATTATCAACATCTTGTACTTCGGAAACTAAGAATGACAGCTTATTCAAATAATTAACAAAAACAAAAAACCCGACTGCGTCTAAAAATAACAGAAAAGATATAAACAAGACTTATCAACACGCAGTCGGAGGCTACGTGTGTTTTGGTCATGAATGACATAATAGTTCATAGGTAGCCTCCGCCTGCGTGTTGATAAGTCTTGTTTATATCTTTTCTGTTATTTTTAGACGCAGTCGGGTTTTTTGTTTTTGTTAATAAATTTTTTTATTTGTTTTTTTTTAGTTTTGTCATGTTTTATTTATCATAAGTACTATTAATGTTTTTTTTGAAAAGTCAAATTCATTTTTAACGTTGAATATTTTGTTGTTTTTGAGCATTCTCATTCCAAATTACATTTAAACATATAAGTTGTATATATTTTCGTAAACCATTTATAAAACCCTTTATTGTGATACCCCACTCGATAGGTTTTGAGCAAAAAAAAAAATTTGATGTCACACAAAATGGCTCCAAAACGCGGCCATTTTGATTTTTATCATTTTGATATACCCAGTGTCACTCTCACAATTAAGACAAATCCAACGACACCTCTCAAGCTAAGATCCATCAAACCGTTTAGGCTACAGAGCGTGCCAAAGAAATATACATACATACATACATACACTTGGAAAACATAACCCTCCTTCTGGCGCAGTCGGGTAAAAATATAATAATAAATAGGTCCATAAAATAAAGTCTATAGGTCTATTTTTATACGTGGAGACTTGTAATTGGCTGTCAGTCTAGCACATTGTTTTTGTTCTGTTTTCTTTAGCTGTAAGTCTTCCATACAAATTAAATAAATAATAAATAGTCTATTGTTGATGATAAATAGTCTGTAAAATAATTTATTTTTGAATAAGCTATCATTCTTAGTTACCAAGATATTGAGGTTTTAGTTGGTGACCCAGATTCAGTGCTCCGAAGTGTATCATGGCAAATTCAAAAAATTTATTCTGAAAATTGGAAGTTAAAAATCACTAAAAATAATAAATATATAATATTATGTATTGTTATAATATTATACTACTTCAAGAAATGATGACGAAAAATGGAAAGAAACAATGTATTTTTTTGGAATTCGTGCAGGGACAGGGCCTTAAGTTTGGCAATTCTTCGGACTCTGTCGTTTACTTTCTCCTGCGAATCTCCTCTCCTCAGCCATCGTGGAGCTCAACCTTATTTTAGGGAGCTCAACGACCCGGCATTGAAGAAACCCGCATTGATATATTTACACGTCCTCATTTTTTATTCATGAACAACAATTTTGGGCCCGACACAATAGTATACCATTTTTTTTAGCATGCGTAACCAAAAACAATTTTAATGAGTACAATGACTTACAACATGACTGGAGCAACGAGGGATATGTTCAAGAATATGGTAGAATGTACGTAGATAAACATGTAAAAAAAATATGGTGAAATAAATATTCCACGCTAAATCACGCGTACAGGAGAAATAAATATTCCACGCTAAATCACGCGTACAGGAGAAAAATTGTTCGCGCACGCTTTGACTGTCTTAGGGTCTGATGACTAGTAAAAAACCGGCCATGTGTGAGTCCGGCTCACGCAGTAAGGGTTCCGTACCACGCATCGACCTGATACCCCATAGAAACTGATTTGATTTACGAGAGTACATCAAAAGACATCAACGCACCGTGAGTGAAATATGATTTTTTGCATTTCTTTCTTACGCAGGTACAGTCGACTGCATGACAGTGGTAACACTTTAATTCGAAAACCGCCCTTACTGCTTACGAAATAAAGATGCTGCTAATATCAATTTTGATTGTGATTTTGATTGATTTGGTGTATAGCACACCTACATTTCGCCAGTTATGTTATAGTCCCATGTAATAGGGGGCGAGCCTATTGCCATTAACCGGGCACAAATCCAGACTCCGGGCTGCTACTGAGAATTTCCTAATGAAAAAACCCAATAACACTTTGCCCGACCCGGGAATCGAACCCAGGACCCCACGCTCAGCAGTCGCGCTTACAACCATAGAAACAACGAGGCTACTTATATAACTCCATAGAATATTAATTATAAAATTCCAAAATATTAATCCACTTTTGCTATTGATTGTACTATGGAACTGACCTTTTTGAAGACCATCTAAAGCTGTCAATGTCAGTCCTTTTTTGAGAACAATTTCGTGTTGTACTATGCATACAATGGATTAAAATTAATTAGGTATCAATGAATATCTTATTATGTATACATTAATGGTTTTAATATGGCTATCAATCAATATTATTTATGTATCTATATGTTACGTCAGACCGAATACGTTCACTCCTGCGCATGGGCATCCACAATTGCAATAAAAAAACTTAGGTAAGTACCTATAATACTTAACCGAAACAGTAGCAATAAAAAAACAATGGTTGCCAATTGGTAGCCCTTGTCTTTCATACAAGACAATCTAATTTCAAACCTACAAAAAAAAAGAACTAATACCAAAGGGGGTCAACCCCTCACAAGAAACCTCGAAAAACATGCGTTTTTGTTCAACGTTTTTGTTCCTGCTCTATCGTCAAAACGGTAATACATACAGCGTCAAACTTGATCTGATTATAGTTTATACTATGTAGTTTAGCAACAAATACTAAAAGTAGGACAAACATAGACATATCTGGTACTGTACCTGCGTAAGAAAGAGATGCAAAAATTCGTGTTGGTGCGTTGATGACTTTTGATGAACTCTCGTAAATTAAATCAGTTTTTATGGGGTATCAGCATAAGAAAAGAGAAGACTAGAAGCGAAACTCGCGCCCCAGACATGTTCAAATCCACGATAATAGCCTACCGTCTAGCGTACCTTTAAAGGGATCGGACAGTCGGGGCTTGCGTCGCTTGCACGCGGGTGCAGTCAGATTGATGCGGTCGTGGGTCGTGGCGCCAAAACATTGCGATGTATTTGGGTGTAAAAGTAATTCAAAAACAACGCCAGACCTTAGTTTTTTTAGTTTGCCCAAAAATTAGGAAAAGTAAGTGATATTTTCACAATTATCATTTATTCTCCTGTTCATAAATACATTTTCGTATTCATAAGTCAAAAGTATCAATGATAACTACTGTTTTTTCTCTTTCTCGCTGTACGTAGGTTATTTCTAGGTACTGAAATAATTTCATTTAGTACAAATTATCTAAATATGTAAAGTAGGTAAATATTAAATTAAATAATATAAGTAAGTAAATATACATTGTTTATTACGTAAAACTAGGATAAAATAATGATTTCATTGTAACGAACAGTCCAAAACATTTTTTCTAACTAAACCGATATATAACGCATTTAATATTTAGCAGCTAACAGCCCTGGCAGCACGCTCGGACGACAGAGGGGCGTTAGGAGCTGAAGAGGGAAGTAGGTATTTATAAGGCGGCTTTTGGGGTCCATGTAAAAGAAATTCGTTTCTATACTAGTATTATTACCTATTCTATGGTATCAGGTTGATGGGTGCTACGGAACCATTACTGCGTGAGTCCGACTCGCACTTGGTCGGTTTTTTCAATTACCCTGTTTAATATTTTAACGCTTTATTTCATTATGGCGTCGAATTATTGATTGAGAAACTTAGTAATAGATATGATATATAGAAGAGCCGTGAGCCAATCAGTCGAATCGATAGCGTATGACTATTTAATGAATGCCATGAGAACCCGGGTAAGACATACAACCCGTGGAAAATTGTACACTGCGGCCTAATTATTAGTTTGTGTGTGAACGACTTGCGACCTATTTAAAGGCTTTTAACTAACTGGCTTTGTTATCTGTCCGTTTGTCAGTCCATCTGCTATAAATCTCACAAGTCAATAATTATTATAATAAAACAAAGTTTAACCGGATTAAATCGCGTATATTATTTAAATTGGTTTTCCTGACGGTTCGAAAGCTTGCAGCATTTCGTGGTCGCAGGTAGACTAAGATGACAATCGTTGTTACAGATATTTCTAAAAAAATATTTTAATCTACCGTACAATATTATTAATTAAAATCGTTTCGATGCACGCAGTAATCACTCACAGTATCATTATCTTTTACAGTGTTGCGTGCTGTTTGGGACTTGATTATTTTTAGGACTGGGTTCCAAACAGGTGGTAGCTGCCAACCAAATTCTCTATTAAAAATTAGGATGTTTTTTTTTTCATTCTTTTTTTCAATAATTATTACTATTAAGTTTTAAGCAAGTTCTATAAAAACAAACAGGCTCAATTTTTGCATTTAGTCTGATGACAGTGCAATAAATAACATTAATAAAATAAAATTATAAATAAAATTACTTATTTTTCCTCTCGCAGGTCACACGTTTCGGCATCGTACATTTTAAAATTGTATTGTAAAATTATGATTTATTTATATTATAAGATTAAATAAACTTTTTTTTTTATATAGTGTAGGATGGCGAAACGAGCTAAAGGCCCACCTGATGTTAAGCGGTTACCTTTGCCCATAACAACTGCAATACCACCTAGGCTGTTGCCTAATAAATAGTACCGCAAGTCGGTTCGTCAAACTGAGACATGAAGATGGAAAGTCTCATGTGATTGTAATTTCACCAGCACCCGTACCCTTCAGACCGAAACACAGCAATGCAAGCATCACTATTTGGCGGAGAAGTAGATACGGTGGTAGTACTTCCCCGGACGAGCTCTTTCACAAAGGAGCTCTACTACTACTATTAACTAAAGGCCCACCTGATGTTAAGCGGTTACCTTTGCCTATAGCAACTGCAATACTACCTAGGCTTTTGCCTAAATAGTGTTACTAATAGTCAGCGACAACTGCTAATAGTAGATACAAGAAAGGGATGGGAACAATTTTAGAGCTGTCAAATTAGTCGTAATTAAAATTTCCATAAGTTTAATCGTGATCTCGGAACGTGCCGACTAAAAAGCGAAGAAGTGAAACACGTAAATTAATTTGTCATCACTAAAATTGTTGCCATCCCTTTCTTGCATCTACTATTTTTTTAAAGTTTAAAAGAGAGCGATAGTTTAAAATAAGTAAAGTATGTGACAAGTGTCGTGAACAATCGTAGTGAAGCCAACAAAACTATGCTCCTCCATGTACAAACCAGTGCTCACGCACATACATGCACCTCAAACCGTGCTCACCGCTCTCAGTACACATGTCGCGGCATCGTCCAGTAAGCATCGCGAAACAAAATATCCTTCAGGGGGCCTAGTACGAGTTTGACACTTACGAATACTTTCAAAGTATTCGTCGACTTTCATTAATAAATCTGTAGTTCCTCCTCGTATCCTTCAGGTGCATAGTGTGTGCGTGAGCGCTGGTTTGTACACGGAGGAGCACGGTGTTTTTGGCTTCACTATGATTGTTCGCAGCACTTCGTTTAGTGACCAAGATAATAGACACCATTGTATATTTTTTGGAGAAAAAACTTACCTATTGAAGGTCGTACGATGCAAACAGGCAAGTTCGCGTGGCTGTACACAATGGACTCTGCCAGCGCCTTGGTCAAAGTGTAGGGGTTCGGATGTTCGCCCTAAAAGAAAACAATCATATCAATTAGGAAACGATATTATCTCTGTCTTTTTGGCACTAATAATCACGAATTAAACCACTGAATCGATCGTAATGAAATTTGGATAACAGGTAGCCTCAGAGGCGTAGCGTGGGTTTAAGCCACCCGAGGCGCAGGCAAATTTTGCCGCCGCGTGAAATTTTGCTACCCCCATGGGTTTCAGCCGCTCAGGGCGCAGGAGGCAAATTTTTCCGCCGCGTGAAATTTTGCCATCCCCATGGGTTTCAGCCGCTCAGGGCGCAGGAGGCAAATTTTGCCGCCCCCGTGAAATTTTGCCACCCCTTAGCGTTACAGCGCTCAAGGCGCAGGCAAATTTAGCCGCCTGCGTGGGTTTCAACCGCTCAAGGCGCAGGCAAATTTAGCCGCCTGCGTGGGTTTCAACCGCTCAAGGCGCAGGCAAATTTTGCCGCCTGCGTGGGTTTCAGCCGCTCAGGGCGCAGGCAAATTTTGCCGCCCGCGCCTCCGAGGGTTTCAGCCACCCGGGGTGCAGTTAATTTTGCCGCCCCTTTATTTATATATTTAAATTCTAAACCTAAAACTTTTGGCTAGATTAAATTCGTTATTGTACAGGTTACAAATAAAAAGTCATATAACAAATATATCTTTTATAATACAGCTGCCGAATTGCGTAACTCACTCGCGATCGCAATCAATAGGATTTCAATGTTCATTGCTGCGTGTGTTTTGACAATCCGTCTTATCGGCAACTACGTACCACGCAATGAATATTGCTGTAGTTTCCAAATGACAGCTAATGTCAATGTGAATCAACGATTTAAGAAGCTACTATGTGAATGCATTACACAATTACCCCACTGGTATCGATCGATCGGAATTGTAAGTGCAACAAAAATAATACCTATAAATGAATAATACATATTTTTGGGACATTTTTACACAGCACCATCTAGTCCCAAACTAAGCAGAGCTTGTATAATGGTTACTAGCAACGGATATTAATACTTATAAACTTTATTTTTATACATACTTATAATACATAAGAAACATCCAGACCAACACAAATACTTATGTTCATCACACAATTTTTTGTGTCCTGTGGGAATCGAGCCCACGACCCCGTGATTAGCAGTACGACAAACGAACCACTAGACCGCAGACGTCGCCTTTGAAATGAAATGGTTCACGGTTCCATGGTTCAATGAAAGATATTGTTATTATTTTGAAAGCGACGCGGAGGGATATTTTGATACTCCTTTTTAGTTTTTAGCTTTAGGTGTAGTTTTATTTAAGGTTTTTTATTTTTAAATAATGTATTTAATATTATTTTATTGTGATATTTTGCCACTCTAAAAAAAGTGCCGATTTTGGTGACATACCTGTAAAGTATCAGAGATGACTTCAACGGTTTCCGGAGGCAGCATCTTGGTGCACCTGACGATGCTATCAGGGTCGTAAGGAGGAGGGTAGACCCGCTCCTCAATGAGGGATCTGGGAGCGTTGCTGTAGGCTGTAGACACGTGGACCAGGGCCTGGTTGAAAAGGAGAATATTTTAGAGATGATGAGAGTAGGTTTGCTTAAAGAACGCATAGCCGATGGGGCCGTAAAGTTTTGGAATTGCGACCGCGTACTGGAAGGCGCAGCGTGGGTAGGCCTGGCACAAGGTGGACCGACGACCTGGTGAAGGTCGCGGGAATCCGCTGGATGCGGAAAGCGCAGGACCAGTCATTGTGGCGATGCATATGGCCAGCAATGGACGTCTTTCGGCTGAAATGATGATGATAAGAGAAGGTACCACGAAATTCCTGACAAAGAATAACTCATTTTTCTACACCTGTGAGTCATCATCATGCTCCTGCCCTTATACCAATTTATTTGTAGTTGGTGCAGCAAGTCTTTTTCTTCCATACCTCTCTATCAGCCGTCAATTCAGTGTTCACTTTCTATCTATCCATATCATCTTTCACTCGAACTTTCCACATTATCTTAGGTCTTTGTCTAAAAGTCATCCACATTCATACGTTAAAAGAAATCTTGTAACATGCTCCAAGTTTTTGGTAGGAGGTATCTGTAGTCCGTCAACCTAGGGTAGGCCAGCGTGGTGGACAAAGCCCTGAATATTTTCTTCTGAGAAGAGGTCTTGAGTGGAGACCGCGAATCGGCAAACGCAGTGTAGGACACCCCCCAGCCAGGTGGACCGACGGACGACCTGGTGAAAGTAGCTGGGGGGGACTGGATGCGGAAGGCAGAGGACCGAGTGTTGTGGCGCAATTTGGGAGAGGCCCATGTCCAGCAGTGGACTGCGATAGGCTGAGTTGATAAGATGATAGTAATAATAGGTCCGTGCCCAGCAGTGGGACAGTAATGGGCTGGTTATATTACGTTATGTCACATCACGTCACGTCACATCAAGTCACGTTAAGTCACGTCACGTCTCGCCACGTCGCGTCACGTCACTTCACGTCACATCATGTCATGATATGTTATGCTTCCCATAAGAGATGTAAGACCATCACCTACCTTCAATTTATGCATATCTTCAGCCAGCTTCAGCAAGGACGCTGTTCCCTGTACATTCAGCGTGGTAGCGGCATGGAGTGGCTCCGTGAACCTCACAGTGGCTGCCGAGTGGAACAGGGTCGTCACCTTGCCCAGTAACTCCCTTTGTTCGACACTGACGCCGAGGTTGGGTGCAGAAACGTCGCCGGTGATAGGATACAGCTTCCCCAGTCGTTCTGGCCAGCGGGCTCTGATGCGATCGAAGACCTGGTGGGGACAAGTTCTTTACATCAGTTTTTTTTTATAGAAAAAATATTTTGCTAAAATCTGACTTCAGGCAGGAATCACACCTGTGATATTTCATTTCAGTCCGATAAAACTGGCACAAATCAATTATTTTATTATTTTTAACGCATTTACGCATGCGAAGCGAAATCTACCCGGAATCTCTAAACCTCTCTATCTTTATCTGGATGCAGAAGGCAGAGGACCGAGTGTTGTGGCGCAACTTGGAAGAGGCCTATGTCCAGCAGTGGACTGCGATAGGCTGAGTTGATGATGATGAAGCGAAATCTAACTATTTGAATTGTGGAAACAAAAAATCGCTCACGAGCAGGATTCGAACCTGCGACTCTTGGCTCAGTACGCCAGTGCTTTAGCCACTAAGCTACCGTGAACACTGCTCGTGCTATCGAATTAACCTCCACTTTGGTACGACTTTGGGTGACGTCAGCGATATCAAACACAAAACACTAAAACACTGTTTCTTAATAAGATATCGCTGACGTCACCTAAAGACGTACCAAAGTGGAGGTTAATTTCAATATCACGAGCAGTGATCACGGTAGCTTAATTATTCATTTATTTATTTTAACAGCTGCCTACTGTACTTACAGTTGCCCAACACGTACAGTAGGCCAAGGTATAATTTAGGTACATATATAATTCTTAATGGCTAAAGCACTGGCGTACTGAGCCCAGTCGTAGGTTCGAATCCTGCTCATGAGCGATTTTATTTTTCCACAATTTAAATCGTATTTTTTTATGTTTGACAGTTGTATAATTATTTTAACTTGTCATTCATACCATAAAAACACAAAAGTGACACCGTGAAAACGATTCAGCGCGTCTTCAAAACTCGAGTGAATATATTTTTCTGAGCAAGCGTGTGCAATCGTCAACCGCACCATTGCTTAACATAAGGTAAGGTGGCGGTCAAACACAAACTCAAGAAAAATGACAAAAAAACATCGCACTTATTCCAAAGATTTTCAAACCATTTTTGACATCCCTAAGCGAATACCTCCACAACCACTCCACAACATACGCCTACTAAAACATACGTACCTTTGCCAAAAAAATATCAAGTATCACACCTACCTGATTTTTGAGTAGTTCCTTATACCTTTGCTCCACTGTCAAACCTCTTTTCGGCCTCATCAGAATGTAAATAGTCTTAATCCCGGGGCAGCTCCTCAAAAGCTTTTCCAGTAAGGCTTTTCCAACGAAACCTGTTCCTCCCGTGACCAAGATGGTTGAATCCTCGTAGAAGTCAGCGATGGCTTCTGAGGACTTGTCAGGGTACTCCAGGTTGACATGGCTACTCTCGTAATTCAGGTTCAAAGTTGTCAAATCATTTCCGTTCAGCATCTCTATGTGTTTTCTGAAAAAAGGGATTTGTTTTTAGAACTTGGCTTGACGCACTGCCGTGCAAGAAGCACGTTGTTTAAGTTTTTTTTGTACATTAGAACAAAAAATATTCCTTCCGGGATTCGAACTCGCGACCCACAATGCAGCAGATAATCGTTTAAACACTGTGCCAAACGAGCATGATTTGTAATAACTATGTTATAGTAGTTATAATAACAATCCATTCCAGTTAACTGCACAGCTATCGGTTTAGCGATTTTAAAGCAATAAAAATCTACTCAGACTCTCAGAGCCTACTCAGAGCCTAGTTCAAGTTTGACACCTAACGCATACCCAATCAAATGCGACGAATTTCATTCATAAACAGTGGTTCCTTCTCGTTTCCGCCAGGGGCGCTACTGATTTCGAATGAAAGTTGACGCATTCGATCTCGATCGGGTATGCGGTAAAGCTGCAAACCTACAGCGGGAGAAACTGAACGCTCCGCCTCAGTTCCGTCCCACCCGCTGTGTGCCTATATACACCTTTACCTTACTTAAGTTTAATAATAAATAGTAAAAAAATATTTTTGGGACATTTTACAAAGCACCATCTAGTCCCAAACTAAGCAGAGCTTGTACTATGGCTACTAGACAATGGATATAATACTTATGTACTTTTTATTTTGTAAATACATAGTTATAATACAGAAGAAACACCCAGAACAACACAAACACTTATGTTCATCACACAAATATTTGTGTCCTGTGGGAATCGAACCTCGTGAACAGCAGTCAAACACTCGAACCACTAGACCACAGACGTTTTAAAACTATCAGCTGATCCCTACATTCTGTCGATTTATATGAACACAAAATGTAGGGATCGGGTGATATTTTTTTCACGATTTCAGGGTTGGTCCGTAATAAAGTTCAAAATGATGAGCAGAGACTACGCTTAGAAAATCTGGTGATTTTAAAGTAGGGGTGTATAAGGCGCCCCCCAGCCAGGTGGACCGATGACTTGATCAAAGAAGCTGGGGGGACTGGATGCAGAAGGCAAAGGTGGCGCAACTTGGGAGCAGCCTATGTCCAGCAGTGGACTGCGATAGGCTGAGTTGATAATGATCAGTGTTAAGTACTTACTGATAGTCATCCATTTTGTCCGTTGACGTAACCTTTGTGTCCATTTCTAGGCGTAGTCGCTTCTAAAATATTAGTATCTGTAACAAAAAACATTACAATTATCACGCTTGTTTCCCATTGGGGTAGCAAAGACCACGGAATAGAAAACAATTTGGAAGTTCCCGACGGACTCGCATCGCGCTTAATTTTGCACTGTGACACGACGATGACTCGAACGCTTACGTGAAATATGTACTAGATTAAACCATATTGTGCAATTTTAACGTGTAAAAATGAGAGTAGAACGTAAAATAATTCTCATAGAGGTGTATAAGTTACCGTCATGTGTTCAATTTTGATATTACATCAACAAAATAATTTTAATTTTAACAACTTTTAATAATAATTTCTTAGGTTTTCGCGATCACTACACATTATAATAAAACAAGTTTAATAACCGGATTACATCGCGTATATTATTTAAATTGGTTTTCCTGACGTTTCGAAAGCTTTGCAGTATTTCGTGGTCGCAGGTAGACTAAGATGACAAGCGTCTTTACAGATATTTCTAAAAAATATTTTAATCTACCGTACACTTTTTTATAATTAAAATCGTTTCGATGCACGGAGTAATCACTCACAATGTCATTATTTTTTACAGTGTTGCGTGCTGTTTGGGACTTGATTATTTATAGAACTGTTAAAATTAGGATGTTTTTTAATTTCAATGGCCTCACGGAGCATTCTAGGTAGGTACATATCGGTTTTCCTTCGCCAGGACTTGTGGTTTATTAAATCGAAGAAAATGGATAATAAATAAAAATGAATATTTTTTTAGAAATATCCGTAAAGACGCATGGCATCTTAGTCTTCCTGTGACCACAATAACGTAATCTGTATCCCCATTGGCAACGGTTTTTTTTGTTTTGTTTAAAATAATTGTATTTATATTTAAAATATTAACAATTTATGTATTATTACTTCATTATTTAATTTACTTTACATACACAAAATTTATTAAATTATTATTATTATTTTCATGTAAAGAAATTACAATTATTATAGTTTTTATTAATTACATCCGTCACGTTTACGAATGAAGGTTCAGTTGAAAACCTGCGTCAGGTACTAGTTGCCTGGCATTTATGCTGAACTGGACCTTTTTGGCACAGTCGCTAGACACACAGCATCTATGATCCGTTTTTGTATATTTAATTGAGTTCCCGTTGAATTGTGTCTGTGTATCTATGTGCTTCGAGTCAAATAAATATTTCTTTCTTTCTTTCTTCTTTCACAACGCTGCAAAGCTTTTGAAACGTCAGGAAAACCAATTTAAATAATATACGCGATCTAATTCGGTTAACTTGTTTTATTATAACTTTTAGGACTAGTTTTTCAATAGTCTGATACTTTTAACTGAGGAATAAATGTGACGTTTTTACAGTTGTAGTATAGAAAATCTGTCAAAACATCACATTTATTCCTCAGTTAAAAGTTATCAGACTATTGAATTTTAAATAGAACCAATCACATAATTGTTTTCAGGTATTGTAATTATTATCCTCCGAGCCTTTTCCCAATTATATTGGGGTCGGCTTCCAGTCTAGCCAGATGCGGCTGAACATCAGTATTTTACACGGAGCGACTGCCATCAGACCCCCCCAACCAAGTTACTAGGTAATACCGACATTCTGAGGTTAGACCAGTTGTCAGACTTTCAGGCTTCTGACTACCCGTAATATTCGTATGACAACCGGGACCGACAGCTTAACGTGCTCTCCGAGGCACGGAGGGGTCTCGATGTGTAACGGAGTGGTCACCCATCCACAGACTGACCGCGGCAAGTGGAGCTTAACCTTGCAGATCGTACAATCCGCGCAGTCGTTGCTTCGCTACGAGCCCCTCCTTTCAGGTATTGTAATGTACTATTTCAATTGTCACAGTTTTGCTGTACGAGGCAAAAAATGACGTCTGAAACGTGCAGTAGTTGACCGCCAACCATCAAGATGGTGAGGATGGAATTTAGATTTATGGCGAGTGGTACGATGGTGGAAGTCAGCGGCTGGTATACGGTCGAACAATTCCTCGGAGCACTCCTCATTGGAAATGCGATAGAGGATACATAGAGATGCAACGTCTCTTCGCAAGGCTAGAGGGTCAAGCTGATATTGGGAATAACATAGTCGCCGACGATTCGAGCCGCTCTTTACTGAATGCAGTCAAGTATTCAAGTCTTCTTTCTTCTTGTGGCGAGAAATAAACATTATCTTATCTTATCTATCTTATCTTATCTTATCTTCCAACAAAATAAGTTTTGGGGGGTGCTAAATTTGTATATTTCCCTGGGCGCTCATGACCTAGCTACGACGCTATTTGACTGTATCATTAATAGCGATTAAAACTTGTCTGCCTTGGCAGTCTAGCGGTAACATATTATTCAACCGCAGATCGTGAGGTCCTGGGTTCGATTCCTGGGTCAGACAAAAAGCGTAATTGGGATTATCTGTCAAGAAAATTTCTCAGTAGGTACCAGCCCCCCGGAGGGAGTCAGGAAGTTGGCGGTGCTACACCCTCGTGCCTCGGAGAGCACGTGAAGCCGTCGGTCCTGCGCCTGATCTCTCTCCGGTCGTGTCGGATTGTCGTTCCATCGGATTATGAGAGTGAGGGAATAGAGAGTGCACCTGTGTTTGCGTACACACTTGTGCACTTAATTATTTCCTGTGCAGATGGCTTCCTTTTTTTTATAGTTTAGATGGAGAAATGAGCTAAAGAGGCCCAAAGGCCAAAGGTCTCTGTTGAGATTGGCCGCCTTGACCAAAAGTCTGCCAGGACCAGGAGGACATTATAAATAAATTATAATGGCGATTTAAGTAAGTAAGTACTTACTTTAATTCTCACTTTATGCCAGTGTTGACATTTTTTAGCAGATTGGACTGCAATGTTGTTATGTAAAACATAGCGTATAAGTTGAATTTTTTTTATGAATTATTGCTTCATATAAAGAATGAGGTTTTTGGAACTTATTTTACATACTTTTTCAATGGATTTCGCTACTAGTGGGAATCAAAAAAGGTTTACGAAAGAAGAGCATTCTTTGAACAGGAACCAGATAAGAATCCTGACAAAAACCCTTACTGGGCACTGCAAGCTGAATAAACACCTTCACAGGATGGGCCTCAGTGATACCACAGTTTGCAGGTTTTGTCGCGAAAAGGATGAGACGCCCATCCATATTCTATGCGAGTGTGATGCAGTGCACCACATGAGAAGCCAGCATCTTGGAGACCACGTCACGTCAACGCAGAAGATCAAATATCCTCCTCCCCAAAGTCATAGTCCACTTCATGATTGACTTGCTGCTTGGGGAAGTGCTTTAATGCTGCAATAGGCGTCACAATAGATCTTACCAGGTCACAGTGGCTTAGGGAGCTTCAAGAACCCTACCTCTTTCCTCAAAATAATAATGGGTTTCGCTTGATTTTTTGGCAGACAAAAAAAAAATAGAGTGAATAAAATATGAGATTTCGATGGCCAAATCGAAAAAAGCAGTAAAGAATAAAATTATTGTGCCAATTATTTTCATACCATAAGAGCCAAAAAATTTGCTTTGTACGTGTTATTGAAATAAATGGAAACCTCTTAAGGGGTCATTGTACTCATAAGGATGAACAACTTTTAGGTACTATGAGACCAACCAGATCATCAACGCAGAGCCGAAACTACTCAAGTTGGAAACATACAATTTGGACAGTAGGTTTCTTTTTACGGTTCCGTACCCAAAGGGTGCCAAATGGGACCCTATTACTCTTTCTACGCTCTCTGTCCGTCCGTCTGTCTGTCACAGAGCTGTATCTTTTGAACGGTAATAGGTAGCCGGTTGAAATTTTCTCAGAATATGTGTTCCTATGACAAATATTAAAAATGGAAAAATGTCTAAAACAAGAAACAAGTTGTCTACAAGAAACTTCGAAAAACATGCATTTTTTTCAACGTTTTTGTTCCTGCTCTATCTTCAAAACGGTAATACATACCAGTGTCAAACTTGGTTTGATTATAGTGCATGCATACTATGAAATTTCACAACAAATAATTAAAAATAGGGTAAACATAGACTTATGTGGTGGTACCTGCGTAAGAAACAGATGCAAAAATTCATATTTCACACACGGTGCGTTGATGTCTTTTGATGAACTCTCGTAAATTAAATCAGTTTCCATGAGGTATGAGTATTAGGTACGGAATCCTTACTGCCTGCGTAAGTCTGACTCGCCTTTGCTGGTTTTTTTAAAATATAAGTACTCGAAAGGATATTTGGAAATTTTAACCCCAAGGGAATGAATAAAGTGTTAGAGTTTTTATGAAAAGTCTTTTCTCCTGGATCGATTTACTCAAAACCTGGGAAAAACAATCTCTAAATGAAATAATGAAACAGTTTTCTTTTTACAAAACTCCTAATAATAAAGAAATACGTATTTTACTTATCCCAAAACCACGACGGGGACATTGTACGGGGCAAGTTAAAACTTTATACGCGGGCAAAGCCGCAAAAGTACTGCTAGTTTGATAATAAATTAATGTTAGGCATGTAATATCTTATTCAAAACAAAAAAATGGCAATTACTGTATATTGTTAGATTAGTTAATAATACTTTAATATTTTCTTTAAAATTTTCCCCAACCTATTTTCGAGATAAACAATTATTGGTTTAGCAGGAGATTTTTAATTACATTAATGTTAACGCCTAATTAAATAAAAATGAACTTTTCCTCACCTTTTAAATAACTCAGTAACCGTGACCTATTTTCAATCACTTCACAAAAAAAATATGTCACAAATATCCCAATTTTTTTATGTAAACATACGTACCCAAATATATCGAAGCGCCGCGGCCTTCGGAGAGGGGAGTCAAAAATGTATTATTTTTATGAACTATATCATTTTTTTATGTTGAAACGCACCAACAACTGCCTCGCGTCGCGGCTAGGCTTTCACTGCCGAAGCACTCACGTAATAACCACTGTAACATTGCGGAAACATACGGGGAGAAAATGCTGGCGGACACGCGGTTAATGACGTTTTTTGTATAGTTTAATATTCATACATAGTATTGTTACTGTTTTAGTGCATAACATATACAATGTTTTATTGATTTGGTTCAGTATATACCATTACTGTCCCACTGTTGGGCACGGACCCGTTCTTTATATTTGTTATAATGTAAATGCAGTAGTTAGACTTATTTGTTGACTTATGTTTTAGATTTAAAATACAAAGAAGAAGGAAAAAAAGAAAAATGATTTATTGCCAAAAGAAAAGGAAATAAAGAGAAAGGGTTATTGTAGTTACATAACAATTTATTTCTTTACAAGCATGTCGCAACTTAGAATTTTTATTTGTTGCACAGCAATTTGCTACTGTACATTTGCAGGGCAAATATTTTTATGGTACCTATAGAATATACAACGTGTTATTGAAATAACTGAATATGGCTATAAGAAAAGAGGGAAACCGAAGAAAATATGGATGGATTGTGTGAAAGATGATATGAATAGAAAGAAAGTGAACACGGATATGACGGCTGATAGAGATGTATGGAAGATAAAAACATGCTGCGCCGACCCCAAATAAATTGGGATAAGGGCAGGAGGATGATGATATTGAAATAACTGAATACCTCTTGAGGGGTCATTGTACTTATCACTATGAAAAACTTTTAATATGGGGCCAAACAGCTGAATACCTACATTTTGTTGATTTATGTGAACACAAATGTAGGGAACAACTGATATTTTTCGTGGTTTCAGGGTTGGTCCCATAGTAAAAGTTGTTCATACTGATGAGTACAATGACCCCTTTAAAGGTTTTCAGTTATTTCAATAACACGTTGTAGATAGTTGTTTCAGGGATCTATATATGTTACCCGGACATCGCCTAAGGAGCGTCATAACAGGAAAAGGGGCCCGAAAATGGGCCGCGCTAGATGGGTCGCGAACGCCATGCATTGCAATTCTCGTGGCTCATCCCGCAAGGCGAGATTAGGTATACGGCGGAGTTTTTAATAAGTGCGAGACCCACATAACCACGCTACCACCCCGGGTGGCGTGACGTGCGATAGGCATTTTCTACGCCTCAAAAAAAAAGGAGCTATTCATGTGAACATTTGTGTTTGTAAATTATAAATGCATCCACGATCCTACTTCCTACTAATATTTAAAATGTGAAAGTTTGTGAAGATGTTTGGAGGTTTGCATTTTTGTTACAAAATTACGGTGAAATGGCTGAACGGATTTTATGGAATTTGGCATACAGATAGACGCGGATTAATACTTATAATATAGGCTACTTTTTATCCCAATGAAATAAACAGTTTCCGAGAGATGCATGATATTTAGCAGAATTATACGCAGACGAAGTTGCGGGCATGGTCTAGTAATAAATGTAAAATGTTGACTAATATTCAAGGAGTAAGAATAAGAATACACATGTACGCAAAATTGTCGTATTATTGTTTAGGTAGCCTGGCCTAGTAAAGTTTGTTTGGTCGCCGACAGGGATTTATTTGGTTAATCCTGGCCTATATATTTAGCTCTAGGCTACACGATGTCGTAAGTCAGCCTCAAAATCGTACCATCTCGACTAAAATAAGGAAAAACGCGCACCCGTGCCCGCCTGCAACAAACAACCATATGTTTACAAATTACGCGTAGCTTACGTTCAGAAACCATTCATTATTTATTTACCAATGCATAGGGCTTTCCTAATTTTGACATAATCTTACATCACATCATTGTATCCGGCTTAACAGCTCATTACCGGTCACTGTCGGATATAGGCCGCGCTTAAATAGAAGATGGTTTTAGGCAAAATAGAGCACCAAATTTTTCCCTTGTATTCTTATAACGACGTCTGTGGTCTAGTGGTTCGAGGGTCGTTCGTTCGAGGGGTTCGATTCCCAAAGGACACAAATATTTGCGTGATGAACATAAGTGTTTGTGTTGGTCTGGGTGTTTCTTATGTATTATAAGTATGTATTTACAAAAAAAAAGTATATAAGTATTATATCCATTGTCTAGTACCCATATCACAAGCTCTGCTTAGTTTGGGACTAGATGGTGCTGTGTAAAAATGACGTCCCGAAGATATTTATTTATTTAACGTCGATTTTTCGGATTCATGTGTGGAATTCCCATATCAAATCAAATCAAATCAACGGAGACTCTACACTCGAAGTTGTTGATGATTATGTATACCTAGGACAAACTGTCCAGTTAAGTAGGTCCAACTTCGAGAAAGAGGTCAATCGTCGAATCCGACTCGGTTGGGCAGAGTTGGGGAAGCTACGAAGTATCTTCTCGTCCAAAATACCGCAGTGTCTCAAGAAGAAAGTCTTTGACCAGTGTGTTGACAGTAATTACTTACGGCTCTGAAACGTGGTCGCTCACAATGGGCCTGATAAGAATGCTCAAAGTCACTCAAAGGGCAATGGAGAGGGCTATGCTCGGAGTGTTCCTACGTGATCGAATCAGAAATGAGGAGATTCGTAGGAGAACGAAGGTAACCGACATAGCCTGTAGATTTACCAAACTTAAGTGGCAGTGGGTGGAGCACATTGCTCGCAGAACGGATGGCCGGTGTGGCCATAAAGTTCTGGAGTGGCGACCGCGTACTGGAAGGCGCAGCGTGGGTAGGCCCCTCACAAGGTGGACCGACGACCTGGTGAAGGTCGCGGGAATCCGCTGGATGCGGGAAGCGCAGGACTGGTCGTTGAGGCGATGCTTGTAGGAGACCTATGCTTGTAGACGTCTTTCAGCTGAAATGATGATAATGTGCGGAACAGAATTTGACTGAAGGAAAACATCGTGAGGAAACCTGCTCACCTGAAAGTGTTCCATGCAGTTCTCGATGGTGTGTGCAGTCCGCCAACCCGCAGTAGACCAGCGTGGTGGAGGCCTGAAGAGATTTTGAGAAGAGGCCAGTGCCCAGCGGTCGGGCTGTAATGGGTTGGTTACGCATACGATTACCAGTAGTTTTGTCAGCTTGATGATTATATCTGGGTTCCGTACCTTAAGGGAGCTAACGGGACCCTATTACTCTCGATACGCTGTCCGTCCGTCCGTCTGTCTGTCACAGGGCTGTATCTTTTGATGGTAATAGGTAGCTGGTTGAAATTTTCTCAGAATATGTGTGGCTATGACTATATCACGACAAATACTAAACATATAAAAAAGTCTAAAACCAAAGGGGGTCGCCATACAAGAAACCTCGAAAAACATGCATTTTTTTCAACGTTTTTGTTCCTGCTATATTATCTTTAAAATGGTAATACATACCAGCGTCAAACTTGGTCTGATTATAGTTCATAGTTTAGCAACAAATACTAAAAATAGGGCACACATAGACATGTGTGGTGGTAATTACGACTAATGGTTCCCCTATTGCGTATACCAAACTGCCACAACTTTTATGCCAAACTGTAAAATAAACTTTGTTTTCAATTTTATCCTGCTAAATTTAAAAATAAATTCTTAAAAATAATTATAGACTAACCGACTTTCAATTAGGCGATTTTAGGCTTAGTTACAAAAAAATTATATAGGTGAATTTAGGCTACACAGTGGACTGTGATAGGCTGAATTGATGATGATGTTGATGAGGCTACTTGGCGCCAAATTTTTGGTGATTTGGACCGGACTAGATGTTAGGCAACACTGCTACAAATTATAATAAATTAATAGTTTAAAAAACACTAGAAAAACACGCTTATAATCTTGAAACCTGATCATGTTCAAAGTCCATTACGTGGCCTTTCTCACAAGTGCAAACACGACTATGAAACGATATTCCATCATAGAATGCCAGGGCCTATCTTCCGGTTTCATCATCAGACCTTGAAACCTAATCGTGGTCAAAATTCATTAAAAGATTTTTCAAAGAAATCTAAAACAGCTATGATACGATTTTCCATCATGAAGTTCCAGTTCATATCTTCCGGCTCCATCATCAGATCAGTTCGACAGTACCATATTATTGTATTGTCATCAGAACTACATACAGCTGCCAATTTTTATTACGCTACGACCTTGGAAGATGGTTAAATTAATTACCTTAGATTCCATTACATAGTTAGTTACATAACAGGTCGACCTAATAAAAGCGTGTTAAAAAGAAGGTAAACACAGACTTGTGTGGTGGTACGGAACCCTTATATGCGAGTCCGAATCGCTATTGGTCGGTTTTATTTTACTTTAAAATAAACAATGTGCTTTAAATAATTAATAACAATAAGAAAGGCGTACAAAAAATTAAGGATGCATGCAAGCAACTTTGAACTTTCATACAAGCAAAAAATATAATACAAATTAATACAACCAACATCCTGTAATTGTCCCATTACAGTGCAAAGACCCCTTCTCATGCAGACAAAGAACGAGCATTGATCACTGCGCTTACGCATTGCGTGTTGGCGATTTATTTCAAAATTGGTAGGTAATTAATAATCACCTGGCGGTTAGGGTTTTTAAGGCCTACTTGAATGGTCAACCTCTCAAGTGCCGCTGGGATGTTTATCACCCAACTTAATAAGACTCCTATAGGTACCACTGCGCATGCGCCATTAGAATTTAAACCTCAAAACATAAAAAAAATCGACTTCAAAAACCGCAACTAAAAAGTAAAAAAATTATCCTTATGGGTATTTCAACATCTTTTTTTTCATAAATCAACATTTCGAAGGCGGCGCGTGATTGACCCTTTCTTTACGTAGGTATTTCACGATCAATCATTATTTTTTTTCGGTAACTAGGTTTTTGAAGTCGGTTTTTTTTGGTAAAAAGTTTTAATTTCATAATTTTTAGTTGATAATTGCGAGGGATGATTCATGTGCGTACATGTACCAAATCGGCCAAGCATTCTCAAAAAAACGAAACTATTACAAGATCATCTAGGTAGGCAAAGTTGATATAAACTTAACCACGCATAACTTTTTACATGGTAGTCCGATTTTGATAATTCTTTTTTTATACATCATTTCAGCCGAAAGACGTCCACTGCTGGACAAAGGGCTCCCCCAAAGGGGTGGGGGGTATGCCATATTCGCCACGCTTGGCAAGCGGGTTGGCGATCGCAGTTGGTTGTTTAAATACTCAGAGAACGCTGCTGCCCATCCTCTGGTGAATCCCTTAGTCGCCTTTTACGACACCCATGTGAAGAAAGAGGGTGGTGCAATTCTTTACGTCCGGCACCACACAGACGGATTTTTTTAATGAATAGGGTATATGTCGAAGTTGGTCCCATTTAAATTTGAAAATCAAAATCCACTCCTAAGGGTAGGAAAACAGGGTCTGAGTGCTTGTTCACCCACTGAATTCTTACCTGTTAACCGATTCTGTTGAAACTTGGCACACACAAATGTAGTTCTAGACACTACAACATTATGGAGACCAGGAGTTAGATTTTAGCCACAAAAAAAAAAAAAAAACTTTTTAACAAAACATCAAACCGACGAAAACAGAAACTGAAAAGCGAAAAATAAAATGAAGCTTTTTAGTCTTCATAACTATTCTCCTAACTAAACTAATGTAAATAACTAATTATGAGTCGGCGCCAAACAAACAATCAACGAAGATCATTAAATTAAAATAATAAAAACAACATAACATCAAATACAACGTGAAATTTTCAACGATAAACAATAACTTTCCAGAAACGCGTTCTCCGCTCGAACACTTGCAACTCGCACGCACTTTGCTTGTTTGTTTGGCGCCGACTCAATCAATCAATCAATCTACTCAGCCTATCGTAGTCCACTGCTGGACATAGGCCTCTCCCAAGTTGCGCTACAACGCTCGGCCCTCTGCCTTCCGCATCCAGTCCCCCCCAGCCACGTTCTTTAGGTCATCGGTCCACCTGGCAGGGGGGCGCCCTACGCTGTGTTTGCCGATTCGCGGTCTCCACTCAAGGACTCGTCTGCTCCAACGGCCATCGGTCCTTCGACAGACATGGCCAGCCCACTGCCACTTCAGCTTACTGATCCTACAAGCTATGTCGGTCACTCCGGTTCTTCTCCGGATAATCTCGTTACGGATTTTATCCTTCAAAGAAACTCCAAGCATAGCTCGCTCCATAGCTCGCTGAGCGACTTTGAATTTGTGGACTAGCCCAACTGTCAGTGTCCACGTCTCGGCACCGTAAGTCATGACTGGCAGGACGCACTGGTTGAAGACTTTTGTCTTTAAACTTTGCGGTATAGGCGACGAGAAGACTCGGCGAAGTTTGCCAGTTTGAGTTTGGCGCCGACTCATAGTTAGTTATTTACATTAGTTTAGTTAGGAGAATACTTATTGAGACTAAAAAGCTTCATTTTATTTTTCGCTTTTCAGTTTCTGTTTTCGTCGGTTCAATTTTATGTTAAAAAGTTTTATCTAAATACAATACTGCAACACAAATAGATGACGTACCTTTAAAGGCTGCCAAGCTGTAATGAGACTGGGCAGAGAGGGCAAGACATGTTATCTGCCGCATGCCGGTCGTACTGTGAGCCCACAAAGCGAAGAGTTGGTGTCCCGAGGCAGATACACGAGGTCACGGCAGGTCGCGGAGGAGATGGCAGGACGAAATAGATGGAGCCAACGCCCGAGTGTCATCACTAGGGGAGCTGAGCACACTGGCGGAGTGCCCAGCTTGGGCCGCGCAGTACCGTGACCTTATCACTGCAGTAGGTGACAGCGATATCTCGCTTCCGGCCGTAGTTCTGTCTATGGTCAGGAGCGAGAGCGCTTGGGAAGGCGTCGTCTTCTTCTGCGTGGAGGTGATGCTCGCTAAGGAGGCGGCGGAGAGGGTTCGAGAGGCAATTACCTCTCTTCACATCCGCAGGAGACGACCTGGGCATCGTAGGAGGGCGTATGCCGACCTCCAGCCACCCCAGGTGGGGGCCTGCGGGTGCCCGCCGCCCGACCAGTCAAGGCCCGTGACGGTGGCGCGTAGTGTTCCGTTTAGTGGCAAGCCGGGATCTGCTGGGGATGGTTGGGCGAATACGGGAGCCTTTCCCGCACTCCCAGCCAAGGGTCGGTAGAGGATCACCGTGGTGGTTTTTTGTCGATAAGAGTCCAACACTGGCTCCACTTTCCCCAGGCGGAGTGCGACCATGAGGATATTCCCCACGAAAAAAAAGGACGATAAAGATGCATTTGATAAAAACCGGCCAAGAACATGTTGGGCCATGCTTAGTTCTACTTACTTAAATAACCCTTTCCGTAGGTAGGTAGGTGTAATTATACTAACGAATAAAAGTGCATTTATAATCGTAAGATTGCTGGCTGGCGAGGTTGGCGAGGCTGGCGAGGCAGGCGTGGCTGGCATGACTAGCGTGGCCGTGACATTGGCGTGTTAGCTGCATCATGGTGGGGCCCGTGAGGTGGTGCGCAGCGTTCCATGTGTATTGCCAGGGAGGGTGCGGCTGACGTTAGGCCGCACGGGGAGAAGGAGCTCGCTTGCTTGTAGCGGGCCGGGACCTGCCGGGGGTGGTTGTGCGAATACAGAGGGTTTCCATGCCCCCGGCCAAAGGTAGCCGGTAAAAGTCCGATACTGGCTCCGCCGTCCCCGGGTGGAGTGCGTCCATGAAGATTTCATCGCGGCAAAAAAATTATATAAAAATATAAAGCCGTCTTCTTGGACGAATAAAAAAGGTGGACGGAATCTCGCTAAACAAAAAGTGAAGCACCCATAGTAAGATGGCTCGCTTAAAAGTACCTACGGGCTGGCACGCACACTTTCACACCCATAGTAAGACAAAAAGTGTGACGGTAGTCACTGTCGTAGCGTCATAAATAAAATAACAATATATATCTGGTGTCACAGATAATCTAATAGCTGGTGTGTTAAAATGCTGTCAAAATTATAGTGGGTTTAGGAAAAAACTAAGTGTTTCTATCTTTTCTTAGCGAGATTCAACAACATACAACAATGACTAGCTACCGTCACACTAGTTTTTTTTGCGTAATTGCGGCTTTTTGGCATACTATAGATGTTAATGTGTGCGTGCCGGCCCGTACTTTTAAGCGAGCTATTGATGCTTCACTTATTGTTTAGCGAGATTCCGTCCGCCTTTTTTATTCGTCCGAGGTTGAAACGCGCTAATCTCTGGAACTACCGGTCGGATTCCAAAAAATCTTGTTGTATTGGATAGCCAGATTCATGAGGAATAGTATCGCCTATTTAACATCACGCTACGACCCTAAGGAGCCGAGTAAAAAGAAAAAAAAGAAAAAGAACGTTAAACGAAAACGAAGTATTAGCGCGGGCGGGCGATGCGACGCATGGCGGGTGAAACAGCGGGGCACAGCTAGTAATAACAGCACACAACAGCTAGCAGCACACGAGCTATCAAAGACCACCCAGCTGCCGCCAGGTGCAAATTGTGGACTGAAAAGCACCCTCCACCTCCTGGCTTTATTACTCCACAGGAGAAGTTACCGCCAGGACACGATCTACAGTGGCCAGTGTGGAAGTCACTTAATCGCCTTCGCACCCAGGTTGGTCGCTGTAGACTTAATATGTGTGAATGGGGGTTTGAGGACTCTAGTCTGGCACACTGTGACTAGTGACCCAGAGCAATCCATGTCGCACTTGCTAACGTGTCCCTTGTGCCCGAACACCTGCACAAGAGATGATCTATTCGCCCACTGAAAACGCCATTGGAGTGGCCACTTTTTATTCCAACAATATTTGAACCATTGACACGATAAGAAGAAGCTAGTAATAAGTAACTAAATGACCCAAATAATTAAGTTTAGGTATAAGTATTGCACAAAGTATCAAGTACACCAGTTTGTGCTCTGTTTCGTATATTTTCCAGTGTATGCGAGTTTTCTGAATGACTAATAGAACGGAACCACTACGATCGCGATAGATATCATTTACTCAGCCAGTTATGCATTAGGTAATAATAACGTACCGTAAAAAATAGTAGATAGATAGAATATACTTTTCTCCCACTTGCTCGGAAATTGGTTCATTATTCAAAAATAATAATACAACAATCGGCTCTTTTCCGTACGCAACGAAATAACAGGCTGGTAATATCCAACAGGACGATAATAGAAATTGCTGGACACTTTTTATTTTTTAAATTATGTTACCGAGGTTTTTAAGTACATACATACATAAATTAGGTGTTTTTAGGAACAAAATATTTATCACAATACAGGCCGAATGCGCATTTTTTTTTCAAAACTTTGAAAATAGAACAAGAACCGCGCGCGGGCGTATTGGCGTGAATGAAAATGAGATACTCTTGAACTAATTTGTGTTGTGTTTCCTCGCAAATGAGAGAAATGTACTATACAAGTCTCGGCCGAAATAGCAATTAACGGCCTCGATTAGTTA
Organism: Asteroscopus sphinx; assembly: GCA_949699075.1. NCBI lineage: Eukaryota > Metazoa > Arthropoda > Insecta > Lepidoptera > Noctuidae > Asteroscopus > Asteroscopus sphinx. Next base: position 6,365,739 of record OX453032.1, read on the forward strand.
AAAAGGACTCGGCTTGCGCCTCGTCCTTTCAAAATCACTTGGGAGGTACGAGGCGAAGCCGAGTACTTCCATTTCATTCCATTACTCGGAAATTGCTTCATTTCAGGCCTCGACAGTAATGTACTATTATTGTACACCATGAAAATAGTAGTAAACAGGAACAACGTATAAACATGGGCGTCTTATCTCTAAAAGCGATATCTTCCAGACAACCTTTGGATGGACAAAGAAGATTTAAAATCTAGATAGCCCAGCGGCATCGGGAACAGAGTCCAAGCTACCGGCAGTCAGGCCCCAAATGAAACTCCTCACAATGCGTGCCGTTTCAAGGAGTACTGCGTTTTGCATCTTGCCCTTGATCCAGCCGTTCAACAATAGCCTCGTTAGGTGTTGATCGAAGCCATTGGCCGTGATATCAGCACAATGACTGCTGAGTCCACATCCCACATGTCGACAACCTTGTGAGTTAAGTCAATATACTTGATTTTTTAATCTTTCTTAGCTATCACGAGGTTGTCTTCAAGAGGGACCGTGATATCAACAATCACTGCGAGGCGCTCTGAACGATCTACTATCACAATTTCGGATTTATTGAAAACAACAGTCCTGTCATGATGATGGATCGGTCCCAGTACAGTGTGACATGACTATTTTCAAGAGCTGGGTCAGGTATATACTTGTAGTACGATACTTCCGATTCCACAAGATTATATTTCAGAGCAAGTTGCCGGTGGATAATCCTGGCTTCCAGGTTATGCCTGTGCAAGTACTCGCCGTTAGCAAGACGAGAAGACCCGGAGATAATGTGTTGGATAGATTCTTATTATTATTATTTGACAGACATCTGTTGGGTGTATAGTCAATGGGGGCGAGCCTATTGCCATTAGCCGGACACAAATGTAGATTCCGGGCTGCTATTGAGAATTTCCTAATTAAAAAACTCTATTACACTTTACTCGACCCGTGGCTCGAACCCAGGACCCAACGCTTAGCATTCGCGCTTGCAATCTCTAGACTAGCAAGTAAGTAGTAAGACAAGTAGTATTTGTAATCATTTGATCATGATATAATAATATGTTTCACCAGGGTACTCCCTTCCCGTGACAGCTAGGTCACGTGATTGCCTCCGTACTACGTCATCGGCTGTGGGGCCAATAGCGTGCTGTTAGCGTGACACTTGCCAGTTTGATGTGCTGCCGCTTTGTGTAAATAAATGCAAAGCAAAATGCTTTTTTCATTTACTTGCCTCTATAAAGAAGCACTTTTGAACTAGTAATTTAATACAGTTTCCTTTAATAACTAATTAGATGAATAAACACGAGATAAAAATTAGGAATTTATTTTATATTCATTATGAACAAAAATCTTCTTAAATATATTGAAGATATCAATCAATGGCAACACTGATTGTGACGTAGCTTCGAGGCATCGCGGGAAGAGAATACCTGGTGAAACATCTTATTATACCATGCATTTAATAATCTACAAGACTGTTTGTCTGAGGCCGGATGCTGTTAAACCACTGCTTACTCGCTTGTCCAGTTATTATATAATCTTACACACTGAGGCCTCGAGGTCAGTAGGTCAGACAACGGATGGGTGGCAATGTTTGACTGTACCTAGGAGGCAGACACTGACCTGTACCATTCACGCAAAATGTAACATTTAAATTATTTGGTCATTTATTTGCAGGATTATTTTAAGCAGCGGGTGGTTTTGCTAAATATAAAGCAGTTATAATAATATTCCGCCAGGTTGACATGGCACGCAATTTTTTAAACTATTTTTAAACAATCTTGGCATGTCTTTTTAATCCAATTCGTCAATAATTATTATTTAAAGACTTTATGTTAAAAATTTCAGACACTAAATAACATATTTTAACCTAATTACATGTGCAGAACTAGTAATTATATTTTATCAGTAGTTACTTGAATAAAGAGACATGCCAGGATTGTTTACTAAATAAGACAAGAGAGAAAAAACAGACTATACTTACTTTGTTTATGTGTATTGTGCTGCCACTGCGTACGGAACATTTTTTTTCGTTTGTTTTGTTAGCGTATGGCATATCTATACTTTTAAATATCATTGGGTAGGCCTAAATGAAAGAACAAAGTAAAAAAAGAAAATAGTTATTTTTTCATCATTTTTCTTGCAAGGACAACTCAATAACTTTACCTTATTCAGGCAATGAACCTGTGACCGCAAATCGCACTTTCGACGAACATCGCGACAATGATCATTGACCAATAAAATAAATAATATGCATAATATTTTGATGCAAACTATATCAATCGGTCAGTGTGCGCTTGCGCAGATTAGTTGCGCAACTCGAAACTGTGTTAATTATTATTATTACCATACGTGATATTTTTTTATGGTTATGGTGGAATGTCTTTACAAGTTCATATAAAATACTTCGGGTATTGCTCTCTTTATTAAAAAGTGAATCAATATTGCACCAGCCTTGTCATCTCTGTTTCATTACAATCACATGAGATTTTCCATCTTCATTCCGACATCATCTCAGTTTGGCAAACCGACTTGCGGTACCCTGGTATTGCAGTTATTATGGGCAAAGGTAACTGCTTAACATCAGGTGGGCCTTTAGCTCGTTTCGCCATCCTATATTACAAAAAAATAAAAAAAGTATTGCGAAAAGGCTCGGAGACAGGGAAATTGGTAAGTTCATGGTCCCCGGAATGAATGAATGAATGAAGGAAAATATCGTGAGGAAACCTGCACACCAGAGAGTGCTCCATACAGTTCTCAAGTGTGTGTGCAGTCCGCCAACCCGCATTAGGCCAGCGTGGTGGACTAAGGCCTTAGCCTTCTCATACTGAGAAGAGGCCCGTGCCCAGCAGTGGGACAGTAATGGGCTGGTTATGTATGTATGTATGGTCCCCGGGCGGGCTACCAATGGGGATTTCCCCACGTAAAAAAGGAAGATACCTGATGACAATTGCCCCATAGGCAGTGTTTAGCTCAGCATGATGTAGGTAATAATAACATTATGTAGGAACTTGCTAGCACAGGGCGGTGAAAGTAGTTTGGCTTCATTACGCGCCACTAGTGAGGGGACATGGTTGTTGATGTCGATGAAAAGGAAAGTATCGATAGATATTGAAGTTGTATTTATTTAGGCGCGTTTGAGAAAAATACAATCACATGAGACTTTCCATCTTCATGTCTCAGTTTGGCGATTTGACTTGCGGTACCATTTAGGCATCAGCCTAGGTGGTATTGCAGTTGTTATGGGCAAAGGTAACTGCTTACATAAGGTGGGCCTTTAGCTCTTTTCGCCATCCTATATTGACGCGATGTGAGCGATATCGCATCGATTGTCAACTCGTGTTATACGTACATCTAATTGATACCAAAAATATTTCCAACAGATTACTAGTTGCGCAACAGAAATCGCTCATCAATGAAAGTCGAAACAAGTGCCAGCGCTCGCACGCTCCGTACATTTATTTGAAATAGGATCGCAGGTCATTAGAACGTACATGCAATTCGATATCGAGCAGATCTGTGAGCGATATCGTCAATCCATGCGATCTTGTCTGAAGACATTTGCTATTTTCAATACATTTTCTTCGAACACATGTTGTTGCGATATCTGACCGATACCGGCAATCGATGCAATTCTGCGTCGCGTCGCTCCATGAGTAATGTCCCTTAGGGTAAAGGTCGCAATACAGATATATTTAATTTTTAATTACGAGTTTCAATCAAAGAGTCGTGATAACCTTCTTGACTTAGGAAGTAATATGTGTGCCTGTAATTTCACCGGGCAATGCTTGGCGGCAGAAAAACGTAAGGTGGAAGAACCAACTTCCAAGGGCGAACTCATTCACATGGAGCTTATTACCACAGGTATTGACTTACCATTTTTATTTTTCGATAAATTATTATCGATAACCTCAAAACCGTGCCCCTCACTATGCCCAAACCGGTCTGGGTATAATCATGTATGTAGGTAACGTTACGTCACTCCCGTGCCATCGCGTCGTAATACATTACACGATTTTTTACAAATCGGTCTATTTGATTAGGAAATTATAATATGGCGAAATGGAAGGTGGTTGAAACACGTTTTGTGCAGTTGCTGAGCAGTTGTTTGCTGCGCTTTAGGTCACAGGTTCAGTTCCCGTACAGAACATGTAGTTTTTTTTTATGGCTTACACACAGACATAGTAAAAAATATAGACGAAGTGCTGCGAACAATCACAGTGAAGCCAAAAAAAAACTATGCTACTTGATGTACAACCAACAACACAATATCAATACAACGTACTGAGTACTGAGAGGGGTGAGCACTGTTTGAGGTGCATGTGTGTGCGTGAGCGCTGGTTGTAAACGAAGGAGCATAGTTTTTTTTGGCTTCACTATGATTGTTAGCAGCACTTCGTCTATATTTTTTACTATGTCTGTGGGCTTACAGATACGTAGGTAGTTGTTTCAGGTCTGTTTGTGTACGCCTCGTGCCGGAGGCTCTAAGCTGCACTAGCCGCGGTCAGTCCTGTGATGGGTGACCGTTTTGTTATACATCGATACCCTTCCGTGCCTCGGAAACGTTACCTAAGCTGTCGGTCCCGGTTGTCATAAGAATTCTATGGCAGTCGTTACGGGTAGTCAGAAGACCGAAAGTCTGACAACTGGCGTAACCATAGGATGTTGGTATTACCCAGTAGCTGGGTTGTGGGGGTCTGATGGCAGTCGCTCCGTGTAAAAGACTGATGTTCAGCCGCATCTGGTTAGACTGGAAGCCGACCCCAACATAATTGGGAAAAAGGCTCGGAGATAAAAGCTTCATGGATTTATCGAATTCTGCATGACCTACGTCTTCACAAAAACGCCAAGCTGCGCTGTAGAAAGTTTGCAAAATGATGCAATCCTATTGGCAACAAAAATCCTCGCATATCGCTTAGGTTCCTCGCATAGCACTAGTGGAGAGGCACCCTTATAACATGACTACAACCACAGTAAATAATTAAAGTTAAAGCAACTTTTGATCATTGACCGCCATCTAGCAGCATGCCAAAATAATTAAATACATTGTCTTTACCTTATTGCTATCTATTGTCAAGCAGACAGAACTTTTGTTTCATTTATTCGATACAAGATGGCGGAATTAATCTACGTCATTATTGTCTATTTGACACTAGATAGCGCTAAAATAGCGTCACCGGATTGCTGTTTTTATATTATAGGATGACGAAACGAGCTAAGGGCTCACCTGATATTAAGCGATTACCTTTGCCCATAAAACTGGAATTTATACCACATACCTAGGTTGTTGCCTAAATGGTAACGCATGTCGGTTCGCCGAACTGAGACATGAAGATGGAATGTCCAGCACCCGTACTCTTCACACCGGAACACCGCAATACAAGCATCAGTGATTGGCGGCAGAAGTAGGTACGATGATAGTACTTCCCCGGACGAGCTCCTTTACAAGGAGCTTCACTACCACTATAACTGGACAACGTCACAAAATATTGTGGTTCGTTGTGTTAGTTTGCATTAGATGTTGACAACTACCATTTTATTAGCAAACTACTATTACTTATATTAATTAATAAAAATCTCAAACGTAACCGCCATACATGAAATAACCATTCAACACAAACTATGTTTTACCACCATCTATTATCGAGTAGACAAAGCTTTTGATTTATCTATTCAACACAAGATGGCGCAAGTAAACGGTGTCCTTTGTCTATTTGACAATAGGTGGCACTAATGAAACTCGTCATCAACATCAAATTGCTCATCATTGAGCAATGTTATTGTTATTGCGAAACTTTATTGTTTGTTGTGTTTTGCGTAAGACGTGACGATTTATTACGTCAGATTCAATGCATAAATGGACGCGAATTCGATTATCTCAGCGAAGGTCATGAAGAAATTTGTGTAGGTAGGTAGGCAGGTATGCAATCTTTTTATTTTAAGTACATGTGCCCGTTTTTATAAAGATAACGGTCTTGGTATCCTACTTATGTTATAAATGTAAAATGAAAAAATCTTTTTAGGTGACTAATAACGGAACGAGGTCGGTAATCCTACAGAGAACCAAAGTTGTCGACATACGGCCAAAATTAATATCCGAACTATCCACGATTTGCCCTACTAGAAATAGGAATTTGACATAAGCTCCATACAAAATATGTAAAATTTCTATCTCCAGTAGGGTAAATCGTGGATAGATTGGTTATTAATTTTGGCCGATAGCCCACCGGATCAGCAAGCTGAAGTGGCAGTGGGCCGGCTATATTATCCGAAGATCCGATAACCGTTGGGGTAGTCGTGTTCTTCAGTGGAGACTGCGAATCGGCAAACGTAGGGTAGGACGCCCTCGAGCTCGAGCGATGATATTGGCAAGGTGGCTGGTAGCAACTGGATAAGAGTGGCTGAGGATCGATGTCAATGGCGTGCCATTGGAGAGGCCAAGAAGAATGAAGGCAAAAGAAGAAGGCTTTGAAGGCCTTTTGAAGCTTTTAGGCTTTTTTGAAGGCTTTTGGAGTTGTATTATAGTTAGATGATTAAAATTGTATATTACAGTTATTGTGTGCCTGTGGCTGTAGTAACTAAACTAAATAATAGTGTAATATAGTAATGTGTATTTTTTTTCTTTCTTTCTTTCTTTCAAGAGGCCTATGTCCAGCAGTGGACTAATATAGACTAATGATGATGATGGACCGGTAAAAATCAAAATCGAACTCAAGCTCAAAAACATAAAATTTACTAAGCTAATAATAAGCCACGGTGAAATTACAATCACATGAGACTTTCCATCTTCATGTCTCAGTTTGGCGAACCGACATGCGGTACCATTTAGGTAACAGCCTAGGTAGTATTGAAGTTGTAATGGGCAAAGGTAACCACTTAACATCAGGTAGGCCTTTAGCTCGTTTCGCCATCCTATACTATAAACCTAAAAAAGCCACACAATAATTATTGATATCGCCGTTCTGCTAGACGGGAATCTCGTGAAAGCTGAGACAGATAAGCAAATGAGATATCTGGACTTGGCACACGAGGTTGTCGACATGTGGGACGTGGATTCAGCTATCATTGTGTCGATAGTTGTCACAGCCAATGGCCTAATAGCCAAGAGCCTCGATCAACACCTTAAGAGGCTCTCGTTAGGTGGGTGGGTCAAGGGCCAGATACAGAATGCGGTTCTCCTCGACACGGCACGTATTGTTAGGAGGTTCCTATCTCTGGAGCCCTGACCGCCGGTAGCTTGTACCTTGTTCCCGATACCGGTGGAACCCTATTTTTTCTTATTCATCATCATCATCATCATTTCAACCGAAAGACGTCCACTGCTGGACATAGGCCTCCCCCAAGCATCAACGACCGGTCCTGTGCCTTCTGCATCCAGCGGATTCCCGCAACATTCACCAGGTCGTCGGTCCACCTCTTTTTTAGGGTTCCGTACCCGAAGGGTGCCAATAGGGACCCTATTACTCTCGCTACGCTGTCCGTCCGTCCGTCCATCCGTCCGTCCGTCCGTCTGTCTGTCACAGGGCTGTATCTTTGGAACGGTAATAGGTAACCGGTTGAAATTTTCTCAGAATATGTGTTGCTATGAGGTGTATCACGACAAATACTAAAAATAAAAAAAGTCTAAAACCAAAGGGGGTCCCCGTACAAGAAACCTCAAAAAACATGCATTTTTTTCCACGTTTTTGTTCTTACTCTATCTTCAAAACGGTAATTTATAACAGCGTCAAACTTGGATTATAGTGCATATTATGTAGTTAAGCTACAAATACTAAAAATAGGACAAACATAGACACATGTGGTGGTACCTGCGTAAGAAAGAGATGCAAAAATTCACATATCGCGAATGTTCGTTGATGTCTTTTGAAAAATTCTCGAAAATTAAATCAGTTTCTACGGGGTATCACGTTGATGGGTGATACGGAACCCTTACTGCGTGAGTCTGACTCACACTTGGCCGGTTTTTCTTTTTAATATATTTAAATAAAAATATTTAAAAATGTAAATTAGAAGTTTCTAAATGAATAAAGGAGTAACCTTTTTGAACGTCAATAAAAAGACAGCTCCCGAAAACGCTTACCCCTTACCGATTCTTACTGCATATGCTGGAAAGGAGAAATGAACGGCCTTCATTAGTATTATCAGCCATTAATTTCCCCCTACTGGGCACGGGCCTCTTCTGAGAATGAGAAGAGTAGGTTTTATGAAAGTAGTCGAAACGCGAAAATATAAAAATGGCCTTTTTTATGTTATAGGTACCTAGGGCCATCTCAACCTGGGGTTGCAAGGGATGCAGGGCACCCGGGCGCTGTGGCATCAGGGGCGCTTCGTCTCCGACAACGAGACGCCACCGGCCCTCTGGGTGGGTGCCGAAGCTTTGAGGACGCCGAGATCCAAGAAATCATTTTCATCATCAACAACTTTTCAGCCGAAAGACGTCCACTGCTCGACATAGGCCTCTCCGATGGCACGCCACTGACCGATCCTCGGCCACTCGCATCCAGTTGCTATGAGCCACCTTGCCAATCAATATCATCATGAAATCATTAAAAAATCTAATCGAAATCATTTTAAATTGTGAAATAATTTTAATCAGCTTTAACTTACATTCATCATTGTACTTCCTGTAGCTTTTAAAACTAACAATTGGTAATTTTCGATAATTACAGCCGCGCCGCCGCGCCGGGCGCTGTGTGAATCAGGCATTACGACACCTATACCATTGAGGGCTGAGGGGGTAAAATGGCTAGGGGGCGCCTGAGCTGGGTTTGCACCCCAGCGCCAGATGGCCCTGGTAATATCCAATTCCAAAACCGATACCTATAATAATATCTACTTACTTTCCATGTTCTAAGACTGCCTCGTTGGTCTAGTGGTCGCAAGCGCGACTGCTGAGTGTGCGGTCCTGGGTTCAATTCCTGGGTCGGGCAAAGTGTTATTGGGTTTTTTCATTAGGAAATTCTCAGTAGCAGCCCGGAGTCTGGATTTGTGCCCGGTTAATGGCAATAGGCTCGCCCCCTATTACATGGGACTTATAACATAACTGGCGAAATGTGGGTGTACTATACACCTCTGCCTACCCCTTCGGGGAAATACAGGCGTGAAAGTGTGTTATGTGTTATGTTACTTTCCAAGTTATCGTCACAAGGTATTGCGAATGACGATTACAAATCGTCAGATTATTGGCTACGTGTATGTGCATATTGTTACGATATTCTGAAGTTATCTTGTGCAGTTTATATACCTACGTCGGAATTTTAAATGCAATTCAAAATACCTGTGGATTGATAGATGTAGAATAAACAACATAACATAACATAACATCACGCCTGTATATCCCCGAAGGGGTAGGCAGAGGTGTATAGTACACCCACATTTCGCCAGTTCAGTAGTATCTGAAATCGACGAGGGTAGAGAGGTTTTGCATTTTTTGAATTTTAGTATATACAGCCACCTACAGCTGTGCAATTTTTTGGGTGTTTTACGAAAACCTGACATGATGTTTTTCCACCTGAGTGTGCATGAAATGAAGAATGAGAACGCAAAGATGTAATAATAGCGCGAGCGAAGCGAGCGCGAAATTTATTTTGGTTTTATTGTATTATATGTGTAAGTCATATAAATGTAATAGAATAGTTGCATTAAATATACGTCAAAAACGCACAGGCAACAAGGACTGAAAAACCGATTGTCATCGGTCAATAACGAATCTTACTGACGATTTTGGTTGGGGGGGGGGCCATGACGGTGCCCAGTGCAGTGACACCATTTGCACCGCTCTAGGGCCGCCACTGTTTGCACAAGAAATAGTTTTTGGTATATTTCTGAGCAAATAAAAGCTCAATCATTCTTTTTAATAAATATGATTATTTTGAATATCTGTAAGACAAAAAAAATTTTGGCCCCAAATTTGCCTGCCGCCCCTAAATCTGCCGCCCTAGGCTCCAGCCTACTCAGCCTGCTGGTAAATCCGCCACTGGATCAGCTGATTGTTTTTTCGCGATTTCAAGGTTGGTCCTCTAGTTAAAGTTGTTCATACTGATGAATACATTGACCCCTTAAGAGGTTTTCAGTTATTTCAATAACACGTTATATAGAAAAACAGTAATGGCCACATGATACATTTTAATCATCATATACCCATCATACTGACCCAGTTCCACTTATAATGGTTTGGTACCGTTATTACGCGATTGACTGTACTTAGGACATAAACCACACCCTCAGACAAAGAAGGACAACATCTTTGAAAGGTCTTTTTTAAAACAACTATTGGTAACACACATGTCACCTTTCTCTGCTGCAGGCTGCAGGTAAGCAAAAATTTATTGCATGCAACTTTTTCAAAGGTCAAGCCAAAATATTTTTTAAATGCCATCAGCTGTTTGTTGGTTAATTATCAGTCTACGAATGTAAGTATATGTATAACGTTTAATCAAATTAGCTAGAGAACTTTCATAAACGTGATGGACATCGATATCTAATGTTAATAAAACAAGAAAATTATATTATTTAAACTCATAATTTTACTACAGCCAGCTGATCAAGAGGTCAAAGGCCGCGTGACGTAAGCTAACAGTATTTGTTACGTATTTAAAAACAATTGTAGTGTTATGGTACCTGATATAAAAAAATAACCCGGCCTGGTGCGAGTCGGACTCACGCAGTAAGGGTTCCGTACCACCCATCGACCTGATACCCCATAGAAACTGATTTACTTTACGAGAGTTCATCAAAAAACATCAACGCACCGTGTGCGAAATATGAATATTTGCATCTCTTTCTTACGCAGGTACCACCACATGTGTCTATGTTTGCCCTATTTTTAGTATTTGTTGCTAGTCTACATAGTACGCACTATAATCAGACTAATTTTGACGCTGGTACCTATGTATTATCGTTTTGAAGATAGAGCAGGGGGTCTACTCCCGTTCGACGATATTCGATAAATCGTACGATTCATCGCACAATTTGCTACTCCGGTCAACCATCGTTCCCTTATCGCATGCGATGATCGTGTTTTGACGTTTGTTTTTCTCATCCCCGGTAAATTGTATACGACTCTGAACCGTAGTCTATCTTAATTGTGCCTTTTTTATGTGCCTATCTTTATTATGTAAGTATCAGTCGGAACGAAAGTTCGTACTTCGTTTGTCGTTCGTAAAACGCGAGTAGACCTACAGGATCAAAAAAAGTTGAAAAAAATGCGTGTTTTTCGAGGTTTCTTGTGTTACCTACTTTGGTTTTGGACTTTTTTTTAAAGTATTTGTCGTTATATATAGTCGTGATTATATTATTATTATTTATTTATTTAAGACAACAATGGATCCAATGTGTTAGAAACATATAACTTAACCTATGTTAGTAGGTACTTAATAACTAAAAGGGATTTGGTCCGGTCGACTAGCACCCACACAAGCGGACTATCAGCCCGGGCGGCTATCATGTGCAGGATGGTGTTGTGGCTGCCGCGCAGCCTGCGCAGTAGTGAGGCGGACTTCTTGCACCAGACGGCGTCGAATCCGTCTGTACGTGCGCTGGCAAACATTGCCGACGCACTACAATAGCGCGGCAGCCACAACAATGCCCTGAACGCATTATTAAACTGGATCCGCAGAGCGTTGTAAGCTTTTGGGTATATCTGAACCACAGGGCTCCCGAGTACAGCGATGTGCAGTATGCTTTAAATATTGTTATGTTCGCCGAACGGACTACGCTTTGCTTTGCGTTATAGCAACACATATTCTGTAAAAATATCAACCTGCTAACTATTACCACAGAGTAAGGATGTTACCATTACCGTTCAAAAGCTACAGCCCCGTGACAGACAGACGGTCCGACGGACGGACGGATGGACGGACGGACAGCGGTAGAGAGAGTAATAGGGTCCCGTTTGGCACCCTTTGGGAACGGAACCCTAGAAATGCTATGTAAACCTACAAGGTCACGAGTACCGTGACTATTGACCCCGTGATCAGCTGGCTGTAATAAAAATTATGAGTTCAGAAAATCACATTTTTCTTGTTTTATTATCTTTAGATATCGAAACCCATCACGTTCGTGATGTTTCTCCAACTCATCATTATCATTTCAGCCGAAAGACGTTCACTGCTGGACATAGGCCTCCCCCAAAAGGGTGGGATATGTCATAATCGCTACGCTTGGCAGGCGGGTTGGCGATCGCAGTTGGTTGGTTAAATACTCAGAGAACGCTGCTGCCCATCGTCGCCTTTTACGACTCGCATGAGAAGAGATAGGGTGGTGCAATTCTTTATGTCCGGCACCACACGGAACAACTAACTAATTTAATTTAAATGATGAGTTTAGAACATCATTAGGTATCTTTATTTTATTTGTTTGTTCTGATTTCATAGATTTCCTTTAATTAAGATGCTATCGTGGAGGGACGAGGTATCATATGTTCCTCCAACACAAAGGGAGGATCCTCCGACCAAGCTGGGTCTGCGCCTGGCGGGCTACTGCCCAACGGTTGATGTTAGGCACTTGTATATATGCTAACTTGTGTGTAAACTCTGCTTGCGCGATGCAGGATAGTTCTCATGTCACCGGATAGATGTCGCTACACTATGTTGGAGAGATTTGAGACTCTTTGTTGACCCTATCGATATCTGTCATCAGAAGTCTACTAAGTAAGTAAGTACTTCTTCGCTGTCGTGTAAGTTCGATTCCCGGCTCAGGCAGGAGATTTTTTAAAATCTCTGAATCAGTGGCGAAGGGTCCATATAACACGTACCCACCAGCTTCCGTTTAGGAATTGCATTAATACAGATCAACGACATTTCTATGCTGATTGATTGTTCTAAAGTACGTGAGTTCACGCACTGGTGTCCTAAAAGACACGGCGACCAGTTCCCGCGTCTTTGCCACTTTTATTACCTTTCTTTAGCAGCGTTCGGGAAGCTACGCAATATCTTCTCGTCCAAAATACCGCAGTGTCTCAAGACGAAAGTCTTTGACCAGTGTGTGTTGCCAGTAATTACTTACGGTACTGAAACGTGGTCGCTCACAATGGGCCTGATAAGAAGGCTCAAAGTCACTCAAAGGGCAATGGAGAGGGCTATGCTCGGAGTGTCCCTGCGTGATCGAATCAGAAATGAGGAGATTCGCAGGAGAACGAAAGTAACCGACATAGCCCGAAGAATTGCCAAACTTAAGTGGCAGTGGCGGGGCACATTGCTCGCAGAACGGATGGCCGATGGGGCAGTAAAGTTCTGGAGTGGCGACCGCGTACTGGAAGGCGCAGCGTGGGTAGGCCCCCCACAAGGTGGACCGACGACCTGGTGAAGGTCGCGGGAATCCGCTGGATGCGGAAGGCACAGGACCGGTCGTTGTGGCGATGCTTGGGGGAGGCCTATGTCCAGCAGTGGACGTCTTTCGGCTGAAATGATGATGATGATTACCTTTCTTTAGATTTATATGGGCTGGACCCAAATAATTTTTACCCAAGATAGAATGCGGACGTAGAAATTTAAGTACTTCAAAAATGATTAATATGAAATAATATCCCGTTCATATAAGCTCCAAAATCTTTTATCAAAATCAGGGAGAAAATACCGGTCAAGCCCGGTTTTCTGAGATAGTATTACCGAGAGCCCGCTGTCCCTTTCCTGCATGTATCTGGAAACCCTATAGAATGAAACAAAGGGCTCCCCAATCATCGGACCGAATTTAAGTCAGCCGTCCGCTTTCCAGCTTGATATATAAGTTCCTTGGCTGGACCAGAGATATACTAATGTACTCTGTGGACTGGACCCATAGATTAGCAATACATGTGTCTACGTCAGAGCGGTAAAGAAAGAACACGCATTAGAAAAACCCGGTCACTCACAAACAACATTTTTTAACGTGTCTGTGGAAAAAACCTATGTTTTCGCCTATATAATTGTACGGAGTTTTCGAAGGTACTTAGGTGCGCCTCAAGTTACGCAGGCTCCTCTAATGGTACGCCTGTTTTTTCTGCAACGAAATAATAACAAAAGTCTGATTTCCGCACTGAGGGTTCCGTACCATATTTCACACAGTAACGAGTCATCGAGTAGGTACTACGCGGCTTCGGCATCCGGTTCCAACTCATTGGGACCTTCACTGGTACTGGCAAGCTCTCAAGAGACAACGACTGCTAACACATCAAGACAATCGACCTGCAGTCTCGGAGGTTGGAGGGGAGTGATTTAGCGACATCTGTCACACTACTTGCGAACTACCACTGACGTACTGAGTGACGTCACAAACCCTGAATCGCGCTATCAAAATTTGACGCGCAGTTATTAAGAATATAAAATGAACTTTATGACAGAAAAAACCGAATAAAATAATTGTGTGAAACCATGTGAAACTGTTTAGAAAGTAGGTCCCTATGATTCGTTTTGATTTAAGAAAATATTGTCACCGACTTCCTAAACTGTTTGGAGTCGGTTTTTACTTTTTTTAAAGTTAATTTTATTTTTTTATATGAGCGGCATAGACAATATGTATAGACAAGCAATTGCTGCAATCGCGGGTGTTCTTTATCTCCGAAGAGAAGACATTCAACAGATTTTCTCCATATAAATGGGACCACCTTGGAAGAAAACTTTCAAACGAAAAAATTATCATCCTAATCAGAATAAGAAAAATAATAATAAATTGCAGTAGTCTTCGTTTTCCTGCGACCACGAACGCTGCAAAGCTTTCGAAACGTCAGGAAAACCAATTTAAATAATATACGCGATGTAATCCGGTTAAACTTGTTTATAAAGTAAATAAAAAATATATTAATAATAATTAATAACATATAAAATATGTAATACATAAGTATTAATTAATTAATTTAATAAATTATTCAAATTATTATTAAATTTAAATTATTTAATTTTATATTAATTATTACCGCATGTCTTGTTGCGGCAATAAATATTTTTTCTTTTAAATAACTAACTAACTCGGTCGGTGTTAACTTTAAAAAAGTTAACACCGACTTCAAAAAGGATAAAATAATTTGTGTGAAACAGATTATTAGGAAGTCGGTGCCAATTTTTTCTTCAATCAAACCGAATCCAAGGCACAGATATACTTCCCAAACTGTTTCACACAAATTATTATATTCTTTTTGAAGTCGGTTTTTATTGGAACGTAGTTCCATATCGCGCGTTGTGAAAGGGGGCTAGACGGAAAAAATTCTCACGAAAAGTTGTAACGACCCTTTTTTTTTTTTTTTTTTATAGTATATGATGGCGAAACGAGCTAAAGGCCCACCTGATGTTAAGTGGCTACCTTTGCCCATAACAACTGCAATACCGAATCGAAAGGAACTTCGTTCCATCCGGGTGTCCCTTGACACCTCTCAAATTTTTTTTTCAAGTTTATGGAACAAACGCTCCACGATCCACGACCCACCCACCCGTCCGGCAAAAAGACCCAGCCTAGTCGGAGAATCCTCCCTTTGTGTTGAAAAAAGGGACATATTACATACTTTACATAGTGGTATATAGCAAGGGTGTTTTCGCAACTGCATCCGCATCTGCATGAATAATGCGGAGCTTGCAGGGATGCGGATTCATAACAAAAAACTTGAACAAATAAGTCATGACATGTAAAGAAAGTAGGCGGTGCCGGATTTATCACGTCCACCAGCCAGTGTTCCCAGCGAACAACTATTGAGTGGAGCTGGGTTAATATACTTATAATCCATTAAGAAACAGGTTGGAGGGTGAAAAGGCTGCAATATTGCTTTTTATTAGGGTTCCGTACCCGAAGGGTGCCAAACGGAACCCTATTACTCTCGCTACGCTGTCCGTCCGTCCGTCCGTTTGTCTGTCACAGGGCTGTATCTTTGTTACGGTAATAGATAACCAGTTGAAATCTTCACAGAATATGTGTTGCTATGAGGTGTATCACGACAAATACTAAAAACAAAAAAAAAGTCTATAACCAAAGGGGGTCCCCATACAAGAAACCTCAAAAAACATGCATTTTTTTCAACGTTTTTGTTCCGGCTCTATCTTCAAAACGGTAGTATATACCAGCGTCAAACTTAGTCATTTTATAGTGCGTATTATGTACTTTAGCAACAAATACTAAAAATAAGACAAACATAGACATATGTGGTGCGACCTGCGTAAGAAAGACATGCAAAAATTCATATTTCGCGCACTGTGTGTTGATGTCTTTTGATAAACTCTCGTAAATTAAATCAGTTTTTATGGGGTATCAGGTCGTTGAGAGGTACGGAACCCTTACTGCGCGAGTCCGACTCGCACTTGGCTGGTTTTTATTAAATATAATGCACCAATTTTTAAATTTGATTATTAAAACGTGTTAAATTGAAATAAATTTAAGTTAAAATAAATACTGTTTTAGTTTTCTTTAAATATTCATCATCATCATCATCATTTCAGCCGAAAGACGTCCACTGCTGGACATAGGCCTCCCCCAAACATCGCCACACACTTTAAATATTATTATTATTAAATAAGACATTACTACATTACTATTAAAATCGATCGCATCCGCGGATGTGAACCTCTAATAATCCGTATCCGCATCCGCGGATTTCAAATTTTTTGCATCCGCAACAACCCTGGTATATAGCACAATAGTTTTTAGTCACTACACAAATATTACACACACTGGTTTGCCCTAAAAGTGTCTAAAAAAATTGACCTCCAATAAAATTATGAAATGTGTTTTATCATGATGACTATCGATGACACATAGTTTTTTTTTCTAAACCATATTGTTACAAGCAGAAACATTACTATGTCTGTGGCTACAAATGGGGAATTTTACAAAGCAATTACTGGTAAATGGGAAATACCATTCTGTAATTATTAAACTTATGTAAGGTAAAAGCTTCTTCTCGTACAGAGCAAGCATAAAAACAAGCTTGCTCCAATGATATTTAAAAGTATAGATACGCCATACCCTAACAAAACAAACTTAGATAGATAGAAAGAAAGAAAGAAAGAAAAATGGTTTATTTACTACAGCCAGAGGCACACAATAACAATAATATACAATTTTAAACAACACAGACTCCTAAAAGTATAATTGTGTGCCCCGCGGCTGCACCAAATAGGCTCAGTTCAGCAAAAATGCCAGACAACTAGTGTCTGGCGTTGGTTTTCAACTGGACCTTGTTTGAAAGTGTCACGGACGAAAATCAGTTTTACAGTGAGTAAACTAAACATAGATAAAAAATAATAAGAAAGTTTTTCGCAATAATAATATAATATAAAATGTAAATATCGTGATATACAACGTGTCCCAGAAATCAACGTCAAGCCGAAAACGGGCAGTAGGCCAAGTCGTGACAGTCATTAGAAAAATATAAAAAAAAATTTTGGTCATGTACTTTTCAAATTTTATGGATTCAAAAAAAAAACTCGAAAAGTGACACCCTGTGATGATTTTTCAAGTCCTGTGGCTACAAATATTAACTTTCCGTCAGTTTTTTTTCTGTGACGTAACCATGAATAACCCTTCTGTAAATTACAGTTAAAAGTTAAAACATAACTACCTCATTTTTAAATAAAATGTTAGATTTTTGCCCAACATTGAATTCAAAATTATTACATCACCCAACTTTAACCGCGTGTAGTGTAAAAAAAAAGTACTACACTATTTTGGCAAGTAACTTTAAAAGATGGCGCGTTTAGTCTGGATTCCAAAATGGTATGCTAATTACTATTGCTTCTTAATTGAGGAAAAAAAAATATTTGTTAGTTTTAGGTGCGTTTGAAATAAAATTCAGTTGTTGGATTTCTTTAGTTATAATTTTTATTAAGTCAGATTTACCGAGTTTATATTAAATGTTCGAACTGTTTGCCTTCAGCTGCACATTAATAAATACTAGATGATCGGGATAACGCTCAGCATTTGGGTATCTCTTACGAGATAGATAGTGACGCTACTTTTATCTAAGAGCGAGGCGGATTGACACATAATTTCGTCTGTGTGAGTGAAACAGATAGAGACGCCACTCTGGCGAAACAGGGATGCGTTAGGTAAATTGTGCAATACTGCAGCACGTTACGCTCTTTCGTTTTCTAAGCATCCTTTTGTATTTGTAGTGACTTCATACTTACAACTGTGGCTTTGTTTATTGGACTTCATTCGCATTGTGATTTTGATTTATCTGCACTGTTTCTGACGACCCCGGACTTGTTTTAATCGTAATCCCGTATTTTGTGTAGTTTGTTATCATGCCATCTCGATACACCGCACAGGAATACGCCAACATGCATCTTATTTATGGAGAATGCTTATGCAACGCCAATGCTGCAGCAAGAATGTATCGTAAGAGATATCCAAATGTGCAGCTGAAGGCAAACAGTTCGAACATTTAATATAAACTCGGTAAATCTGATTTAATAAAAATTATAACTAAAGAAATCCAACAACTGAATTTTATTTCAAACTTACCTAAAAGTAACATTTTTTTTTTTTCCTCAATTAAGAAGTAGCAATTAGTAAGTGGCATACCATTTTGGAATCCAGACTAAACGCGCCATCTTTTAAAGTTACTTGCCAAAATAGTGTAGTACTTTTTTTTTACACTACACGCGGTTAAAGTTGGGTGATGTAATAATTTTGAATTCAATGTTGGGCAAAAATCTAACATTTTATTTAAAAATGAGGTAGTTATGTTTTAACTTTTAACTGTAATTTACAGAAGGGTTATTCATGGATACGTCACAGAAAAAAAACTGACGGAAAGTTAATATTTGTAGCCACAGGACTTGAAAAATCATCACAGGGTGTCACTTTTTGAGATTTTTTTTTGAATCCATAAAATTTGAAAAGTACATGACCAAGATTTTTTTTTATATTTTTCTAATGACTGTCACGACTTGGCCTATTGCCCGTTTTCGGCTTGACGTTGATTTCTGGGACACGTTGTATATATATATACGTGTTAAAATAGATAGTAAAAAAAAAAAAAAAAAAGATAATAAATAGATCGTGTGTGATAGATAGATAGAATATACTTTATTGTACAACATGAAAATAGTAGTAAACAGGAACAACTTAAAAAACGTTCCGTACGCAGCGGCAGTACAATATATATAAACTAATACAAGTTACTTTCGCGTCATAATTATACAACAAACACAAAAATACAAAAACATTTATTTCAAACATACAAATCAGTCATCAGTAACATAAATGAGATCTTATAGCTAGGTAATTTGTACATTTTTCACTACATACAGAGTTTATTAGCCATGGTCCCCACACTAGGCATGCCTGTATCGTGGGGTCCCAATTATAACACTTTTTGTACAAACATGACGGCATTTTAGTTTTTTATATATTATGTCACCGGTCACCCTCTATTTCTGTGAGCCTTACTTGACGCGGATTAATGGAAAAAACGTTCTAATTAGGACGTTTTCGAGTCTTCAGTTGCGAGTGCAAGTAACATATCCGTAATTTTAAATATCATTAACTTGCTCTCTGAGTGTTGGTGATTTTAGAAGAATAAGTCCAAGTTACTTAAGACACAATGGCGGGACATCATAATCATCATCATCATCATTTATGAAAGATGTGTAATTCACTATATATTTTATGTGTCATTCCTCTATCTATAATTACTGTAATTGGTTCAAGACCGTTGTAATTTAAGTAAAATAAACAAATCATTTCAGCCGCAAGACGTCCACTGCTGGACATCGGCCTCCCCCAATCCTATGTTGGGGGGGTTATGCCATAATCGCCATGCTTGGCACGCCGGATCGCGGCGGTAAGGCCCACCATGGAGGAGTGGCTGGAGATGGGCCATGGTGCCCTCACCTACCGGCTGACGCAGATACTCTCGGGGCATGGTTGCTTTGGTAAGTATCTGTGTCGCATAGGCCGGGAGCCGACGCCCGAGTGTCATCACTGCGGGAGCTGCCCAGAGGACACGGTGCAGCACACATTGGCGGAGTGCCCAGCTTGGGCGGCGCAGCGCCGTGACCTCATCACTGCAGTAGGCGGCAGCGATCTCTACCTTCCGACCGTGGTTCTATCTATGGTCGGGAGCGAGAGCGCTTGGGAAGGCGTCGTCTCCTTCTGCGAGGAGGTGATGATCGCTAAAGAGGCGGCGGAGAGGGTTCGAGAGGCGATGACCTCTCTTCCCATCCGCAGGAGACGACCTGGGCGACGTAGGAGGGCGTATGCCGACCTCCAGCCACCCTAGGTGTAGGCCTGCGGGCGGCGGACTCGGGGTGGCCCACCACTCGACCAGTCAAGGCCCGTGACGGTGGCGCGTAGTGTTCCGTGCGCGCCAGTCAAGAGGAGGGTGCGGCCGTTGTGGTTGCCGCACGGGGAGAAGGGGCTCGCCTGCCAGTGGCGAGCCGGGACCTGCCGGGGATGGTTGGAAGAATACGGGAGTACTTCCCACGCCCCCGGCCAAGGGTCGGTAGAGGAACACCGTGGTGGTTTTTAGTCGGTAAGAGTCTGACACTGGCTCCGCCTTCCCCGGGCGGAGTGCGTCCATGAGGATTTACCCCACGGAAAAAAAAAAAAAAAAAGGCCGGTTGGCGATCGCAGTTGGTTGGTTAAATACTCAGAGAACGCTGCTACCCATCCTCTGATGAATCCCTTAGTCGCCTTTTACGACACCCATGAGAAGATATAGGGTGGTGCAATTCTTTGCGTCCGCATTGTCTGCGTAGATCACTAAAGTTTGGTTGGTCCAGTTGTGGAACAATTGCCTTCTGCGCCACAGGTCACAAGTTAGATTCCCACACGACACCAATATTTGTATAGCCTAAGTTCTGGGCCTGCGTGATAAAATAAATAAATAAATATTTTTGGGACATTTTTACACAGCACCATCTAGTCCCAAACTATGCAGAGCTTGTACTATGGGTACTAGACAATGAATATAATACTTATATGTTTTTTTTGTTGTAAATACATACTTATTATAATATATAAGAAACACCCAGACCAACACAAATACTTATGTTCATCACACAAATATTTGTGTACTGTGGGAATCGAACCCACGACCTCATGATCAGCAGTCTGATACTCGAACCACTAGACCACAGACGTCGTTACCAACCTGCTGACTGGCTAATCTTTTGCCCACGGCATGAGCTATTATATTATCATTATGTAGCTCATGTCGACACGATAGAAGAAGACAGATGTAGTCATAAAATAATAATAATAATAAATTGAATGTCGTCGTCGTCGATAGGTACATAAATTGTTATTAATGTTAGAATTTTATATTTGTCTGAAATATGGTATTTTAATTTCGCCTAGGTTGTATGCAAATTACCATTAAGTAACACAGAAAATTACAATGTATTGTCATTTCGTGTAAATTACAATATTATTATAACTTATAAGCAATTCAATAACCTAACTAATATGGGTTACAAATTAGAATATTAAATGTTAATTATACATATATGTCACAGATAAAATGTCAAGTATACTTGGTACAATAAGATGTTTCACCAGGTATTCTCTTTCCGAGATGACAGCGCGATGCCTCCAAGCTACGTCAAGATCAGTGTTGCCATTGATTGATATCTTCAATATACTTAAGGAGATTTTTGTTTAAAATGAATATAAAATAAATTCCTAACTAGCCTAATTATTTGTTATCTCGTGTTATTCATCTAATTAGTTAATTAAGGAAACTGTTTAAAATTACTAGTTCAAAAGTGATTATTTATAGAAGCAAGTAAATGAAAAAATGCATTTTGCTCGGGTAAGTTATTTTCACAAAGTGGCAGCACATCAAACTGACAAGTGTCACGCTACCAGCCCGCTATTGGCTCCACGGCCGATGACGTAATACGGAGGCAATCACGTGACCTAGCTGTCACGGGAAGAGACTAACTGTAGACCGCGAATCGGCAAACGCAGGGTTGGACGCCCCCCGGCCCGGTGGAACGACGACCTGATGAAGGTAGCTGGGTGGGACTGGATGCGGAAGGCAGAGGACCGAGTGTTGTGGCGCAATTTGGGAGAGGCCTATGTCCAGCAGTGGACTGCGATAGGCTGAGTCTGTTGATTGAAATGTTAAAATTAAAAACGATTTTTTAATTTAACAACACACTTGGCCGATGCCAAGTGTGAGTCAGTCTCACGCAGTAAGGGTTCCGTACCACCCATCGACCTGATACCCTTAAGAAACTGCCTCCCTAGCCAAGTTGACAATTCTACAATCGTCAACGCTAATAGAAAACAATCAAAATGTATGAGAATGACACATCTCAATGTAAAAGTCATTCGTTGAGATATACAGTCAGGTTTTTTTTTTTTGGGAAATTTTTACACATCACCTAGTCCCAAACTAAGCAGAGCTTGTGATTTGGGTACTAGACAATGGATATGATACTAATATACTTTTTTTTTTTTTTTGTAAATACGTACTTCATCAAAAGACATCAACGCACCGTGTGTGAAATATGAATTTTTGCATCTCTTTCTTACGCAGGTACCACCACATACGTCTATGTTTGCTCCTCAGAACCTCTTCAGGTACCATCAATTATGTCTATGTTTGCTTCTGAGGTTTGTTCTATTTTTAGTATTTGTTGCTAAACTACACAGTATGTACTAAAATCAGACCAAGTTTGACGCTGGTATGTATTACCCTTTTGAAGATAGAGCAGGAACAAAGTTAAACAAAATTCATGTTTTTCGAGGTTTCTTGTATCTCCTTTGGTATTAGACTTTTTTATTTTTAGTATTTGTCGTGGTAGGGATCATAGTAACACATATTCTGAGAAAATTTCAACTGGCTACTTATTACCGTTTAGAAGATACAGCCATGTGAAAGACGGGCGGACGGACAACTTAGCGAGAGCAATAGGGACCCGTTTGACACCCTTTGGGTACGCAACCCTAAAAATATAATTTGTGGAGATATTTTTTTTTTAAATATATTGTATTAATTCAAGATACAGGATACAAGGTGGACCGACGACCTGGTCAAGGTGAAGGAAGATGCGGAAGGCAGCAGCGTTCTCTGAGTATTTACTCAACCAACTGCAATGGCCAACCACCTGCCAAGCGTGGTGATTCTGGCATATTCCCCCAAAATGCTTGGGGAGGCCTATGTCCAACAGTGGACGTCTTTCGGCTGAAATGATGATGATGATGATGAATGTTTCGGGTGTTTTCGTCGATAGTCTTTTCGTTTCTGCGCGAACGAAGATTGGCGACGCACCATATCTTTTGTGTTATATAACCCCGGCTCCACACGTTGGCCCAAACGTTGGCGCCAACGCTATTCACCAGCGCTATTCGACGTCTGTGGTCTAGTGGTTGGAGTGTCGGACTGTTGATCACGAGGTCGTGGGTTCGATTCCCACAGAACACAAATATTTATGTGATGAACATATAAGTGTTTGTGTTGGTCTGGGTGTTGCATGTATTATAAGTATGTATTTACAAAAAAAAAAGTATATAAGTATTTTATCCATTGTCTAGTACCCATAGCACAAGCTCTGCTTAGTTTGGGACTAGATGGTGCTGTGTAAAAATGTCCCAAAGATATTTATTTATTATTTTTATTAATATAATATAGGCTTTTTTATCCCGGGAAGATGAACAGTTCCCGAGGGATGCGTGATAAACAACATTTACGCGAGTGAAGCCGCGGGCACAAGCTAGTAATAAAGTAATGTTTGGGTCATTTTACACAGCACCATCTAGTCCCAGACTAAGCAGAGCTTGATGGATTTAATACTAATTTATACTTTTTTTTTGTAAATATATACTTATCACAGATACTTATAATACATAAGAATTGCTGCCTCGTTGGTTTAGTGGTCGTAAGCGCGACTGCTGAGCGTGGGGTCCTGGGTTCGATTCCCGGGTCGGGCAAAGTGTTATTGGGTTTTTTCATTAGGAAATTCTCAGTGGCAGTATGTATTATGCTCAGTATGTATTATAAGTATGTATTTACGAAAAAATAAAATATTTAAGTATTATATCCATTGTCTTCCAAAAAAAACGTGATGAATTAAACCACAGATTTCGTTCAATGCAATGGCTACTGGGTAGAAAATCTATACTTTCACTAAATAATAAAGTACTGATATATAAAGCAATCCTTAAACCAGTATGGACCTATGGGATACAGATCTGGGGCTCAGCAAGAACCAGCAATATAGAAATCTTGCAAAGATTCCAAAACAGTGTTTTAAGGACAATTACAAATCCACCATGGTTCACAAAATGCGCTGAAATGCATGAGTACTTAGAAATGCCTTCTATAAAAGAGGAAGTCGATCACATAATCAAGTCCTACAAAGAGAGGATTTCAACACACAAAAACCAGCTTGCCAAAGTCTTGAGTGATCCATTGCCTAAACGACGGCTTAGGCGACAACACATCTGGGACTCCTTGCCTATGCAACCATAGGACCGTATAGTTGTCTAACATGAGGGCAACTCAACACTGGTTGGGTAAGCCTTACACACAACACCCCATAAAACGTCTGCTTATGGTCGACAGACCGATCGCAGGACAGAGCTTTAAATACCAGAAAAAAAAAATATCCATTGTTTAGTACCCATAGCACAAGCTCTGCTTAGTTTTGGACTAGATGGTGCTGTGTAAAATGTATTGAAAATATTTTTTATTTTCTTATTTATTATTCGCCAACGATCTTTTATTGTGGATCGATTATTGTGGATCTGGAAAATGGCCTTGGCCCGAATATTGGGTCGAGCGTTGGCAGTTCGCAGTCGCGTGTCAGTTTTATCAAAGGATTTATGCGCCAACGTTGGCGAAGCGTCCACACGTTGGCGGTTTGCTCAGTCTTGCTGCAGCACTCATGCAGTAAGGTGTATCGAATGAGCTTCTTCTTATGATCACCGCGTCTTAAAAATCTCACTCGCGTGGATGGACGCAATGTTATAGAATTTCTTTAAAAAAATCTTTATGTTCATTAACAAATAATAAATATTCTCTTTTTTGTCAAAACATTTTTCAAAGACGACGTCCATTGTTTAAATATTGTTTTATTTTAATCGATCTCTCTCAATAATCTTATAGTGCCTAGTGCAACATCTATTTCAGACGTCTTTACATTGGCTCTGACGGGACTTAACTAACGTTATCTTCAACGTGTGGACGCTAGGCATAATTAACAACATTTAATTTTTTTAACATGCCAGTTTTATTATTTTAAATGAAACTATATTCAAAAATAGGCCACCCATATTTTTTATTTTTTCGAAATCACATAATTTTCATATAAAATTTTAATTTTGAAATTAGTCTTATTCTAAACAGACGTAAGCGCCAAATGACATCATCCATACGGTTGAATGGCGTTATGTCTTTGCTTCGCTCTGACCTGTCAAAAAATGTCAACGTCACTTAAAATAAATAAATAAATAATAAAATATTTATTGATCAAAAGCAGAGTTACAATACTTAGAACACTAGCCTCCACACTAGGATTCCCTGTGTCGTGGAGTCTAGTCTCTTTCATCAGACTAACAATTATTAATTTAAAAAGAAAAACAAAAATTACAATAATAACAATTTTATATAGAGTATGTATGTGTTTGTGTACTTAGATGTTTATGTGTGTGTGATAGTGTGATGTTAACTTGTCAATCTAGAGCGTCTATCTTGTATTGTTTGTTATTGTTCTTTGTTAATACTAGACGACGACGACAATAGATGGTGAGGTTATGTTTATATATTTGCATATTGTGTGACAGTGACATTGACATATCATGCATGACGTTTATCACCTTTCATAAAATATGCTTAGGCAGAGGACCGAGCGTTGTGGCGCAACTTGGGAGAGGCCTATGTCCAGCAGTGGACTGCGATAGGCTGAGTTGATTGTTGATAGACCTCATTCGGCCGTATAAGTGACGTCATTACATGTTTTTTGGTTTTTATTTTTATTCTCCGAAATCAAGTAATAAAAAAAATTAAAAAAATATATTCGTAATTAGGATAGGAAAATAAAGAAATGGTATTTTTGTTTTAAGACCTTAACAATTTTGAAATGTTGTCAATTACGGGCCAACGCTCGTCCCAATATTGGGGCCAACGTGTCTTGCCGGCTTTATCCAAGCGTGACGATTGCGATGATACTCTTTCACGACAGCTCATTCATACTCATCGCGAGTTGCATTACATACAAACAAACAGCACAGCAGACATCCCGATACGGAACAACATTTGTTAAAGAAGACAATGCAGATAGTCTTCACGAACTGAGAATTGGACCAGTGCCCTTGACATAAAAGCGACTCCAAAGACCGAGGCTACAAACAGTATATCCCACTAAAATTATAAAATAACTGATATGATAAAAGTATAATCTCAATAGCATAACCATTCAATGGATCAAAGGACACAGCAGTTCCCGAGCCAATGATGCAGCGGATGAACTGGCCAGAAGGGGATCGAGTATGCTAGTCGTAGGACCTGAACCCATAGTGCTGTAATTTCATTAATTTTTCCTTTATCGTGGCTGCATTCACAGACACAAACAAATACAATAAAACCTTACAATAAAAAAACCTTACGAAAATATTACCTATGTTTTATTACTTGTTAACTTTTCCTAAGGCGATATTCATGGTTCAATCAAATTAAAGCAATTCTAGTGAAAATAACTGAATTGAGCTTAAATTTTAAACTTTATTGAATGAATCTTCTATCGTGTCGACATGAGTTACATAATGATAATAGCTCATGCCGTGGGGAAAAGATTAGCCAGTCAGCAGGTTAGTAGCGGAGCTGACTGCCCAGGATGCGCCGAACGATCAATTAAATATCGTCACTCGTGGAGGCTCTTTTAATGCATTGAATGAATAATATACTTATTTGCAAAAACATAGGTAACATTTGGTTCGTCTAAGGTTAAAAATGGATTTCACTATATTGATTGATTATTGAGTATATTTAGAAGTTTCAATTAGATTGAAGCGATAAAATTGAAAGAAGAGAGGAGGAGAGATTCGAGAAAGAGGTCAATCGTCGAATCCAACTCGGTTGGACAGCGTTCGGGAAGCTACGCAATATCTTCTCGTCCAAAATACCGCAGTGTCTCAAGACGAAAGTCTTTGACCAGTGTGTGTTGCCAGTAATTACTTACGGTACTGGAACGTGGTCGCTCACAATGGGCCTGATAAGAAGGCTCAAAGTCACTCAAAGGGCAATGGAGAGGGCTATGCTCGGAGTGTCCCTGCGTGATCGAATTAGAAATGAGGAGATTCGCAGGAGAACGAAAGTAACCGACATAGCCCGAAGAATTTCCAAACTTAAGCAGTGGCAGTGGGCGGGGCACATTGCTCGCAGAACGGATGGCCGATGGGGCAGTAAAGTTCTGGAGTGGCGACCGCGTACTGGAAGGCGCAACGTGGGTAGGCCCCCCACAAGGTGGACCGACGACCTGGTGAAGGTCGTGGGAATCCACTGGATGCGGAAGGCGCAGGACCGGTCGTTGTGGCGATGCTTGGGGGAGGCCTATGTCCAGCAGTGGACATCTTTCGGCTGAAATGATGATGATGATGATAAAATTGAAGCCCAAATAGAACCGTGTGCTATCGTCTTTATTTATCAAATGGTGGATGACAAACATTACGTATTTATTATTCGTCCTGATTGTTAAAAAAAATTCAACATCTTTAAAAGCCTTGATACTGTCTCTTGTCATTTGCAGCAAATATTATTATATAAAACTTTCAAAGTACAAGCTGACAGACCCCCTTTTTTTTTTGCCGTGGGGAAGTCCTCATGGACGCACTCCGCCCGGGGTAGGCGGAGCCAGTGTCGGACTCTTACCGACTAAAAGCCTTAGCCGGGGGCGTGGGAACCCTTGAGTATTCACACAACCACCCCCGACAGGTCCTGGCCCGCCACAAGCAGGCGAGCCCCTTCTCCCCGTGCGGCCTAACGTCAGCCGCACCCTCCTAGGTGGCGCACACGGAACACTGCACGCCACCTCACCTCATGGGCCTTTACCAGCTGCGCCAACTACGCCGGCTGTGCCAGCTACGCCAGCTGCTGGTCGGGCAGCAGACTACCCCGAGTCTGCTGCTCGCAGGCCCTACCTCCCGTAATTTTTTATAGAGGTTTTCTTCCTCGCGGTCCGGGCGGTGAAGCCAAGACCCTCGGTCCCAAGAGGCGCGAGAACACTACTCAGCGGGCACTCCTGGGGTTACGAGATCGACGGGGGCAGGGAAAGACAGTCCCCCCGCTGTCTGCCCAGTGGCAGGGTGAGTGCACACCGGGCCCGCCCATGCTCCTCCACTGTGCCCTCTGCTGATATCAGAGGGACACGTGGAGCAACTCCCTACTGGCCCAGAACGGGCCCCTCCCGCGCCAGAATATTCGCCACAGGCAATAAAATCCCCCGAAGGTTAATCCCTCGGCAGGATTTTATTGCCCGTGCCCAGGATGCACCGGCCAAACAACTGCCGATCCCTCCAGACGTGTCCAGAAGGACAAGCAGCCGTCAGGCACACGTGGAGGTTTTCTGGCCAGCACCCCAAGCTGACTGACACCTGCATTTTCAGTCGCGTAGTAAGTCGATAAAAAGTATCCTATAATAATATGCTTTTCCGGGGTTTTGGCTATCTGTATATTAAAATAATAATAATAATAAACTTAGGACATTTTTACACAGTACCATCTAGTTCCAAAATAAGCAGAGCTTGTGCTATGGGTACTAGACAATGGATATAATACTTATACTTTTTTTGTTGTAAATACATACTTATAATACATAAGGGGTAATGACCCCTTAAGGGGTAAAATGCTAAAAGTTGTTCATACTGATGAGTATAATTTGAGTAACATTATACTCATCAGCATGAACAACTTTTACTATGGGATCAACCATGAAATCGAGACAAAAAAATCAGCTGTTTCCTACATTTTTGTGTTCACATAAATCGACAAAATGTAGGGATCAGAGGATTTTTTTTTGCGATTTCAGAGTTAGTCCCATAGTAAAAGTTGTTCATACTGATGAGTACAATGACCCCTTAAAAGGTTTTCAGTTATTTCACTAACGTTGTTATGACAAAGATTGAGAAAGGTATTTGTACATATAGAAAGGATGGACGAGAGGAGATTGACGAAACAAGTATACCTATAAAGCGAGTGTGGATGAAAGAGTTGGAAGGGGACGACCTCGGCGAACGCATCGCGCCATCAAATCGCCAGCGTTATGAAAAAATGCCAGGTTAAGAGTAGAGTACTCCAAACCGACGAGTATGCATGACGAGGTTATTGAACGTAGATGAAGCGAAAGAGGTGTGTCTGGCTCGTAGCGGGTGGAAATCCAGTCTTTGCCTACCTCAATATTCCTATTTCCACAGGCGTGTTTTTTTTTTAAAGTAATATATTGTCATCAGAACTAGTATATATGTAAAATTTCGGCCTGTTTGTATAACAGAAACTGACTTAAAATCAATTTACAAGATTTTGATTGTCACGCAGCGGTAAAAAAAACTACCGTAAGACCCATCCGTCCTTACTACGGGCTAGCCCTAACCACAGAGTACATTTGTATAAAGCCCTAACATCTTAATGGCCAGTTAGATTGCTCGAAAATCGATGTATTATCGCCACTATACGTAGTAACCCTGATAGTCTGTGACGCCACTCTATAGTTTGCTATCGTGGCGGACACACGGAAAGTACCGGGTTACAAAATAAAAAGAAATAAAAATAATTTTACTTTTTATTTTATTATTCCGAACATTGTATGTGATTTTAAGTGTCAATTTGTGTGTGATATTGTTTTTTCTTTAAATATTTGGTGACAATTTCCCGAGGTAAGATTTTTTTGCATTTCTTTTTCTGTTCTTTTTATCATGACCGATAGTATTATTTAAGCGTTTATCATTATTAAGTTGATTTTAATTTTTATAATATAAATAATTGACAATTTAGAAGAGGGTATTAAGAAAAAAATATGTTGTGATTTGTTTATTTATCTTTGAGTTATTTATGTAGGACATTTATAATTTATTTTTGATTATATTTACTTCAAGACAATAGCGATAAAATATATGATATTTACATAAAAAATACATAAATACCTGAGCACCGTATTTATTACTATACCTATTGTTGAAGTTATATTTATTGATAACAAAGTGAACTTCAACATTATAGTAAAATCGATTCAAAAACATCTTTAGTAAAATTAATAACAAAATTATAAAAACAAACATAGCTTCACAGATCTTTTATGTATGTAGATTAACAGATTAATTATAAAAAAAATATGTTTAATTTCACCCATAAATTCAAATATTTATGCAAATTGAAGCTTATTTGAATGAATAAATATAATCCTAGTAGGCTCGCTAGTAGGTAATTTAATAATATAAATGCCAAAGTGTGTTTGTTTGTTTGTTTTTCCCACGCAGATTGACGTGATTTTTGCAAGTTAGTTAGTTAAGCCGCGGGCACAGATAATATAATACGAGTTGAAGCTATACTAATACTATCTAAACTAATACAAAACTATTTATTAATCACCGAAAAAAATCAAGGTTAGTCTCTGCTCATCAGTATGAACAACTTTTACTATGGGACCAACCCTGAAATCACGAAAAAAATATCAGCTGATCCCTACATATTGAAGACTTATGTGAACACAAAAAAAAAAAAAAAAAAAAACAAGCAACAAATGTAGGGCACAGCAAATTTTTTTTTCGCGATTTCAGTGTCGGTCCCTTAGTAAAAGTTGTTCATAATGATCAGCAGAGTCTAACCTTAATTTTTTTCTGGTGATGATAAAATATATAATATAAAATAGTGTTAAATAAAGTAGATATGACAATACGACCACGTACAGAGTATCTTAAGTCCTCTGACCGTATACAAAAATTCAATCAAATCCAGTTAATAGCTAGGCACCTAGCAAAGCAGCTAGCAGCAGGCAAAGATCGTCAATACAATGCATCACTTTCTTACGCAGGTACCACCACATATGTCAATGTTTACCCTACTTTTATTATTTGTTGCTAAACTACATAGTATGCACTATAATCAGACCAAGTTTGCGCTGGTATGTATTACAGTTTTGAAGATAGAGCATGAACAAAAACGTTGAAGGAATGCATATTTTTAGAGGCTTCTTGTATGGGGGACCCTCTTTGGTTATAGACTTTTTATATTTTTTATATTTGTCGTGATAATATAAAGTCATAGGTCATACATAGCAACACATATTCTGAGAAAATTTCAACCGGCAACCTATTACCGTTCAAAAGATAACAGCTCTGTGACAGACAGAAGGGCAGACGGACGCACGGACAGCGTAGCGAGACTAATACGGGACCCCCGTTTGGCACCCTTCTGGTACGGAACCCTAAAAAGTGGTGTATTGCGTCAGTTACAAGTTTGCCAATATAATGTGTCAGGGAGTAGAAGTACGAAAGATTTTTGCGCAGAAACGCCGAAACGTGTTTTATTGACCTAATTACAAGAATATTGCGATATCGAGACTGCAGTGTGAAATAAGTCTTAACCTTTCAGTTCAAATTAGCATGTTATTAAATTAATTTATGGAACACTACTGTAAATCAATATTCCGAAAGTTTTACATGCATGTTATGATAATTTTAAAATGCAACAAGATTCAACGACTGCGCGGATTGTACGATCTGCAAGGTTAAGCTGCACTTGCCGCGGTCAGTCTGTGGCTGGGTGACCGTTTCGTTACATATCGAGACCCGTCCGTGCATCAGAAGATAAATACATAAATATATTTTTGGGACATTTCTACACAGCACCATCTAGTCCCAAACTAAGTAAAGCTTGTTCAATGGGTACTATACTAGACAATGGATATGATACTTACATACTTTTTTTTTGTAAATACAGACATATAATACATAAGAAACATCCAGACCAACACAAACACTTATGTTCATCACACAAATATTTGTGTCCTGTGGGAATTAAATCCACGACCTCGTGATCAGCAGTCCGACACTCGAACCACTAGACCACAGACGTCGTCAAGCTGTCGGTCCTGGTTTTCATACGAATATCTATGGCAGTCGTTACGGGTAGTCAGAAGCCTGAAAGTCTGACAACTGGTTTAACCTCCGAATGTCGGTATTACTTACCCAGTAACTGGGTTGTGGGGGTCTCGTGACGTAGCTTGAAGGCATCGCGCTGTCATTGCGGGAAGAGAATACCTGGTGAAACATCTTATTAAACCATGATCATACCTAGTTATGTTAAGTCAGCTTAATATAAATATTTTCACTTCGTATTGTCACAAAATTGCAAAGTAATTACCAGAATTTCTCTATTAAGTACCTATTGAGTAACTTCATTAACAAATTATTACCAAAAAATTGTGTTATCATCACATTTATTTCGATAAATACGCAATCGTTAGTAAATTATTTTAATTGTTTGAAAAGATTATGAACACTTTCGTGACGTAATTATAATGCATTATAGATAATATCAGTTAAGCATGTAGGTACTTAAAATGTTTCGTAAGATCGTCAAAATATAATAAAAATGTAACGCTTGTAATAAGCAGAGATGTACTTTTTAGGACTCCATAAATAAATAAATACTTTTTGGGACATTTTTACACAACACCATCTAGTCCCAAACTAAGCAGAGCTTGTACTATGGGTATTAGACAATAGATATAATACTTATATACTTTTTTTTTGTAAATACATACTTATAATACATACATAAGAAACACCCAGACGAACACAAACACTTATGTTCATCACACAAATATTTGTGTTCTGTGGGAATCGAACCCACGACCTCGTGATCAGCAATCCGACACTCGAACTACTAGACCACAGACGTCGTCATATAACCAAAAATAATGCCATAAATAATGTTTTCTAACACCTTATTGTACCATGTTTGATGCAAATAAATACTACTACTATTCTATTCTATTCTAAACAAAAAATATAAAATAAAATAAACTTTAAAAAAAGAAAAAACCGACTCCAAAAATAATTTGTGTGAAACTGTTTAGGAAGTAGGTGCCTTTGATTCGGTTTGATTTAAGAAAAAACTGGCACCGACTTCCTAAACTGTTTCACACAAATTATGTTATTCTTTTAGAAATCGGTTTTTACTTTTTTTTAAGTTTATTTTATTTTTCTATGTTTAGTGGCATAAACAATAAAAAAACAAGCGATTGCTGCAATCCCCGATAATTTGCTGTCATCCATTGAAGAGTTCCCTTCTTTACCTCCGAAGATCTTAAAAAAAAAAAAATTTTCGTCAGATCTTCACCAAATGATACATTCTGAACGCAAATGCTTGATTTGTTGATGAAATTTGAGGAGTTCCCTCAATTCCACATGGATCCCATTATAAGAACTGGATTTTGATAAAAATGGGACCAATCTGGAAGTATATCGTTTCAAATAAAAATAAAATCTTAATCGGTTTATAATAATAATACTAAAATCTTTATTTCAGATCACAAGTAGATCCATATAGTGTTAGTAAAAATAAAAACAAAAGAAAACCTAAAACCTAATGTTAATAGCTTAAAATCATTATGTAGCTCATGTCGACACGATGGAAGGAATAGCTTAAGATTAAATAAAAATAAAAATAAATTACGGGAGTTCTCAGGTAACAAACAAAAAAAAATACAATCGAATTGAGAACCTCCTCCTTTTTAGGGTTCCGAAGTCCTACAAGGAACCCTTATAGTTTCGTCATGTCCGTCCGTCTGTCCGTCTGTCCGTCTGTCCGTCTGTCCGTCTGTCCGTCTGTCCGTCTGTCCGTCTGTCCGTCTATCCGTCTGTCCGTCTGTCCGTCTGTCCGTCTGTCCTAATCCTTTACAGCTTAATAACTTCTACAGTTATAAACATAAGTAAATGAAATTTTGTTAAAAAATAGTCAGCATATAGATCTCAATTTTAAAAGAATAAAAAAATAGTTTTTACGTTCTTTAGGGGTGGCACCCATACATGTGAAATGGGGAAAAAAATATTTTTTTCGCTGCACCCCCTCGTGTGGGGTATCATTGAATAGGTCTACTAAAATGAAGGTAATGTTTCATACACCACTTTTTTATCAGGTGTACCAACTGCGAAATATAGCCCGCCAAAGTGGCTTGCAATGTGTCCCCCCCCTGCCATTTCTAAACTATGCAACGTAGAAACTTATAATCTTCCACATTGATAGACCTTTGTGAAAACTCTCTTTTAAAATTATTTCGAGTATAATGTGATTATAATTTTTTGAGTTATAGACAGAAAACTGAAAAATACTTAAAACGTCCTAGTTCAAAGGTCATTGACCTTAGAGAAAAATGATCATAGCAAATAATGCTCCTTTAGCTACTTTCTATTTGAAAAAATCACGAAAAGTAACTTTGTGTTATGTTGACGACACACTTCTTAAATTTGGCGCCATCTAGCGGCGTCGTACAACACTCTCTGGGTCGCCAATGCTGGCGTCAAGTGCCGTGTATTACATTTGGCACTGTATAGCGCCATCTAGCGGCTACTGACATCACTCTCTGAGTCGCCAATGCTGCCGTCTATTGCAGAAACTAAAATAGCCGTGATTAATATTCGATTTGATTTGTTTGTAACACCTACTTAAGGAACCCTATAATACTGAGCATGGCCCGACATGCTCTTGGCTGGTTTTTTCAATATTAATAACGTCAGAATAGCCGTGATTAATATTCGATTTGATTTGTTTGTAACACCTACTGAGCACCTGAGAGCACTGCTTGTTTAGTATAAAGTTGAGATTAAACCACTATACCAAAGAGTTCTTCAATTCAATGGTTATGCAAATATAATAATCCTCAAGAACTGTTATGAAATTTAATTTGACGGTCAAAAATATTTCATAAGTACAATACATGATATTATTCATTTATTACTTATGTCTAAGGACACGCATGCACGTGAAATTTTTTGGCACGTTTTATTTGTATTGAATAAAGTAAAATTGTAGGGTTCCCGTAAGTAGGTTAGCATCGCCACAACGACCGACCCTGAAAGAAAGAAAGAAAGAAACACATTTATTGGACACAAAACCGACAAACACATACACAACAACAATAGCAACAAAAAAACAAACAAGTTTAATAATAAAATTATGACAAAAAAAACAATATTATTGACGCGCACAACATGAACACAAAAGGGTGTAGCACGACAGTAACCAGTAGGTATTGCTCTAATTACGCATAAGAAAGAGAAGAAATATGTAACATTGCTAGGTTGCTGCGCTTTCCGCATCCAGCGGATTCCCGCGACCTTCACCAGATCGTCGGTCCACCTTGTGGGGGGTCACCCATGCTGCGCCTTCCAGTGCGCGGTCGCCACTCCAGAACAAACAAAGTTAATAGTTTCTGATTAAACTAAAATCTTAACGCCAATTGGTAAAACCAAATCTCATATTATGATCATCATTATATTATGATGTACCTACTGAGCGTGTAACATTTTTTTTAAACGTGTAACGTGTTTTCACCGTGTAAAATTCCATAATCACACCATTCACACCTTAACGTACAAAAAATAGGATATAATCTTTTTTTTTTGGAATCTACCACAGAAAAGGAAAAACCGCGTGTAGATACCATAGAAAAAATTGTTTGTTTTTGTTCTGTGGTTTCTACGGAGCCGAAATGAAGAAAAAACCTAATGCGGTCAGCATTAGCTTTTTTTTAATGCGGCTCAAAGTCCAATGGCTGGACTTTAGGCTTCTCCAAAATCATGACTCATATTATTATTAATCAAATTTCATAATCGTAAATGAGAGCTACCTGACCTATGTTTCTTCAAGGTCATCATGAAAGCGCAAATGGTTTGATTTATACTCAGACCAAAATAATAAGATAGATGGAGCGCGTAAAACTAGCGAATGAAGCCAGAAAACCGGCCAAGTGCGAGTCGGATTCACGCAGTAAGGGTACCCACCGACCTAATACCACATAGAAGCTGATTTGATTTACGAGAGTGCATCAAAACACATCAACGCACTGGGAGCGAAATATGATTTTTGCATCTCTTTCTTACGCAGGTACCACCACATATGTCTTTGTTTCCCCTATTTTTAGTATTTGTTGCTAAACTACATAGCATGCACTATAAACAGACCACGTTTCAGGCTAGTATGTATTTCTTGTATGGCGACCCCCTTTGTTTTTTTTTAAGTATTTTTCGTGATAGAGGTCATAGCAACACATATTCTGAGAAAATTTCAACCGGCTACCTATTACCGTTCAAAAGATACAGCCCTGTGACAGACACACGGACTGACGGACAGCGTAGCGAGAGTAATAGGGTCCCGTTCTGTACTGCTGTCCTCTCCAGGGTCGCTTAATAGACGTCTCGAGTCCCCCAACTCTTAGTGTCCACGATCCTGAAGGCCCCTGCCATATGTGGTAGCATTTGGCATGCAGGATGGCAGGCATGGCATGGCAGCATGCAGCACTTCGCCCTATCTGGGCCTTGCGCCAGGGCGGTTGCCTCCCCAGCGCCTCCTTCTCCAAGCGAGACCGGCCCTCTCCCAATCTCGCTCTGCGGCCTCCTTCTGAAGTACCTACTATTCCGCTCACAGTATTCGCAAGCCGCAATCTGGAGCATATCTACGTCTAATCCTCAAACTAAAAGAATAAGATTGATGCTCCCGACCGCAGCTCGCGAACTCAGGGTGGAATAATAGGTACTCCTTTGCCATTTTCACACAACAATGCAAGCATCACTATTTGGTGGAGAAGTAACGTACCTAACGTTGGTAGTACTTCCCCGGACGAGCTCTTTCACAATGGAGCTCTACTACTATTAATTGATCATCATTTAATATTGTATTCTGATTTCACTAAAAAGGAAGCTCATTGATATGTGCATTCTTCCCACCCTCACCTATGGAGCGCAGACGTGGTCGTTAACACTTCGTCAAAAGTCCGCACTCGAGGTCTGTCAGCGAGCAATGGAACGCAGTATTTTGGGGGTCAAACTTACTGATCGTGTAAGAAACACGATACTGCGATCCCAAACTAAAATTGCAGACGTAGGTCATACTGCCAATTTAAAATGGAACTGGGCTGGCCACATCTGCCGTATGCCGGAGGGGCTATAGGCGAAAATTACAACTGAATGGATCCCAGACAGCTGAAAACGAAAACGCGGTAGGCCCAGAAGAGATAGCGGGATGAGCTGGACTTATGCTTAAAGGATTGGCCACAAATTGCCATAGACCGTGAAAAATGGAAGAGAGGCCTTTGCCCTGCAGTGGGAAAAAACGGGCTCGTAAAAAAAATGTAAATCACACAACATTTTTTATTATAGAAAACATACAGAACAAACATAAACATACTTACGATAATAAATTATAAACTACGTATAGCCTATACCACAGAATATCTAATAGTACTAACGTACAGAACGGCCACTTACCGCCCCCCGCCAATTCAAGATTCCTCGCACGGACCCCGCATCCGCCCACAGTTTGCCGGCAATTGGACTGCAAGATTGCAATGGATGTCAATCGCCAGTCACTATACAAGCACGCCACCTCTGAAAAACGCTAGGAACTCAATCATTACAAGCGGCGAGCATCCCTTTTTTTTTTTTCTTTTTTTTTTGCCCTTGGAAATCCTCTTTGACGCACTCCGTCCGGGGTAGGCGGAGCCAGTGTCGGACTCTTACCGACTAAAACCACCACGGTGTTCCTTCAACTACCTTAGTCGGGGGCGTGGGAACCCGTTAGTATTCGCACAACCACCCCCGACAGGTACTGGCCCGCCATAAGCAGGCGAGCCCCTCCTCCCCGTGCAGCCTAACGTTGGCCGCACCCTGCTAGGCAGCGCACGGAACCCTGCACGCCACTTCACCTCAAGGGCCTTTACCAGCTATGCTAGCTGCGCCAACTACGCCAGCTGTGCCAGCTGTGCCAGCTGTGCCAGCAGCTGGTCGGGCAGCAGACTACCACGAGTCTGCTACTCGCAGGCCCTATCCCCCCGTAATTTTTTATAAAGGTTTTCTTCCTCGCGGTCTGGGCGGTAAAGCCAAGACCCTCGGTCCCAAAAGGCGCGAGAAAATTACTCAGCGGGCACTCCTGGGGTTACGAGATCGACGGGGGCAGAGACGGACAGTCCCCCGCTGCCTGCCCAGTGGCAGGGTGTGTGCACACCGGGCCCGCCCCTGCTCCTCCACTGTGCCCTCTGCTGGCATCAGAGGACACGTGGAGCAACTCCCCATTGGCCCACATGGGGCCCCTCCCGTACAAGAATATTCGCCACAGGCAATAAGATCCCCCGAGGGTCAATCCCTCGAAAGGATTCCATTGCCTGTACCCAGGATGCACCGGCCTAACAACTGCCGTTCCCTCCAGACGTGTCCAGAGGGACAAGCAGCCGTCAGACACACGTGGAGTATTTCTGGTGGCGAGCATCCCTAACTTACACTTGTGTGTGCGTTCGTATACAGACGTAATCTTGTGTATGTAGGTGGTGCTAGCGTTTATATTGTATTGAGTGTCCGAGGTGTGCCTATATCAATAATAAAAAATAATAAAAAAGTATAATATAATCAACACCGAGATAATAAACAACTTAACGAATTAGACGATCAATGTACTGAGGAAAGGTAATGTTCTTTGACATTTTTCTTGAACACAGATAAAGTTTTAGAATCACCTATTTTAGGAGGAAGCAAGTTCCACAATTGCAATGCATGGACAGAAAAAGAATAGGAATAGAAGTCAGATTTATGGAAAGGGATTTTAAGAAGGGTTCTAATGTGAGATCTGTATTAATAAGAAGAATTTGTAAGTGAGCCCTTTAATAAGTACTTAACATTAATTTTATTAATTAGTGTGTAAAACCAATACGTACACTTCAACTCAGCCTATCGCAGTCCACTGCTGGACATAGGCTTCTCCCAAGTTGCACCACAACGCTCGGTCCTCTGCCTTCCGCATCCAGTCCCCCCCAGCCACGTTCTTTAGGTCGTCGGTCCACCTGACAGGGGGGCGCCCTACGCTGCAATACGCTGTAATACGTACACTTAGTTTGCAATAATTGGTTTGAGTTTGAGTTTAATCTCATTAAAATTTCAAAAATATTCTTCGACTTATGATACTGACTATACTTTCTACCAAATTAGGTTTGGTTCACATTTACTGCTGTAAAACATATGCAAAACTCTAGACATTGGCCTCATTTATAGTCTGTGTGTGTGTGGAAATTGATAAACAAGTCTTGGTGTGACTAATCGCTGCCATTTTTTCGTCTGGCGTGTATTAGCTTAAGGCGCTTGGTCAGCAAGGTCGCAAAGAGAGGCTAGTCGTTGAATCCTGTATAAAGAAAACATTTGAAAAAAATAGATGTGAATTACCAAGCTTTCAGCTACAATCGTAACCTTAAATTATTTTCATAAAATCAAATCTTATATCTACATAAACTAAATAATTGAAAAAAGTGCTTTGATCCTGCTAAATTTGATATTTCTTGAAAAGGGATGCACCTATTAGTTTTTTTTTTCTTTTTTAGGGTTACGTATCCAAACGGGACCCGATAGTAATAGTACTCGTAGAAAGTACTCGCTACGCTGTCCGTCCATCCGTCCGTTTGTCTGTCACAGGGCTGTATCTTTTGAACGGAAATAGGTAGCCGGATATTTTTTCTCAGAATATGTTTTTATGACCCCTAACACGACAAATACTAAAAATAAAAAAGTCTAAAATCAAAGGGGGTCCCCATACAAGACACCTCGAAAAATATGCATTTTTTAACGTTTTTGTTCCTGCTCTATCTTCAAAACGGTAATACATCATACCAGCGTCAAACTTGGTCTGATTATAATGCATACTATGCAGTTTAGCAACCAATACTAATAATAGGGTAAACATAGACATATGTGGTGGTATCTGCGTAAGAAAGAGATGCAAAAATTCATATTTTGCGCATGGTGCGTTGATGTCTTTTGATGAACTCTCGTTCAGTTTCCCTGGGGTATCAGGTCGATGGGTGGTACGGAAACCTTACTGTGTGAGTCCGACTCACACTTGGCCGGTTTTTCTAATTAATTGTTGCTGGCTAATCTTGAAAAGGAACGTTCGAATCAAAACTTAAATTCTCCCTTAAGGGGAATGTACTAGCCAAGTGGCGCCCACATCAGAAAAAAATGCTGAATATATCATTTATCGAAAATCTTTTCTTAACCATTGAAGTACAGGTACTGTAGTTTAATTAGAAACTATCAACTCTGTATATTATAGTACAGTCTAACAAAGCAATTAGTATACAGGGTCGCCAGATTAGATTAAGATTTCTCAGGAAGTTATTATACAATGGTTTGATTAGGGTTTTGTATAAATACAGTTTAACTTCTCCCGTTATTAAAATGATGTTTCACTCGAAAACATCCATAATCTTCTGAGAAAACTTCATTTATATCTCTCTACCTTGTATACCAATTGATTTGACTGTACGATGTAGTTGTAGATACAAAAATTGCCAAGTGGCCGTATTTCGCGTATGTTCAGCGCCTTGTGAAGTTTTTCTAGATAATCAGATTTTAATTATAACGTGTAAGTCTATGATATAACAATCTTACGAAATGTTCTGTGAGAGTGAACGACTAGTTTTTCATTCAATTATCGTTCTTATCCACATAGGAAGTAGAAAGGAATCGGGTCGTGGGATACAGTACCATAGTGTAACAAATACAAATAGTGAGTCAACTCCTTTGTCACGGCGCAAAATTCCGACAGGCGACTACCTACTACCTAATAGCTAAAAATATGCAAGGGTTGTTACCAAAGAAAATATCTTTTGCAAAATAACCTTACCAAATAACATTACCTATATCAAAATTTGTATTTCTCTTAATGTATTATATTCTATATGTACTTACAAGCTGTTTTTTTTTTTTTCATGGACGCACT
Source organism: Asteroscopus sphinx (assembly GCA_949699075.1). NCBI lineage: Eukaryota > Metazoa > Arthropoda > Insecta > Lepidoptera > Noctuidae > Asteroscopus > Asteroscopus sphinx. The sequence goes on from OX453032.1 coordinate 6,406,639, forward strand.
GCGCCCGGGGTAGGCGGAGCCAGTGTCGGACTCTTACCGACTAAAACCACCACGGTGTTCCTTCAACTACCTTAGCCGGGGGCGTGGGAACCCGTGAGTATTCACACAACCACCCCCGACAGGTCCTGGCCCGCCACAAGCAGGCGAGCCCCACGGCATGTAGGGCACACGGGGAGAACCCCGTGTGCCCTACCTCCCGTAATTTTTTATAGAGGTTTTCTTCCTCGCGGTCCGGGCGGTGAAGCCAAGACCCTCGGTCCCAAGAGGCGCGAGAACACTACTCAGCGGGCACTCCTGGGGTTACGAGATCGACGGGGGCAGGGAAAGACAGTCCCCTCGCTGCCTGCCCAGTGGCAGGGTGAGTGCACACCGGGCCCGCCCCTGCTCCTCCACTGTGCCCTCTGCTGATATCAGAGGGACACGTGGAGCAACTTCCTACTGGCCCAAAACGGGCCCCTCCCGCCTCAGAATATTCGCCACAGGCAATAAAATCCGCCGAAGGTTAATCCCTCGCAGGATTTTATTGCCTGTGCCCAGGATGCACCGGCCAAACAACTGCCGATCCCTCCAGACGTGTCCAGAAGGACAAGCAGCCGTCAGGCACACGTGGAGGTTTTCTGGCCAGCACCCCATGTACTTACAAGCTGTGCCCTGCGGCTTCCCCCAATTTATCCTGACTAAGCAACAAAAATCCATCCAGTCTTTCATCAAACATTTTGCATTTAAAATATTTAGTAGTGAGACGGAATAAAATGAAATAAATTGTGGAAAAAAAAAAATCGCTCACGAGCAAGATTCGAACCTGCGACTCCTGGCTGAGTACGCCAGTGCTTTAGCCACTAAGCTACCGCGAACACTGCTCGTGGTATCGAAATTCTCATCCACTTGGCACGTTTTTGGGTGACGTCAGCGATATCTTTTTAAGAAACAGTGTTTCTTAACCGACTCGACTAACTTTGCAGTTAATTCAAAGTCGTATAGATATGCCTACCCTTACTAATTATTTATTATTTTTAACGCATTTACGCATGCGAAGCGAAATCTTACGATTTAAATTGTGGAAAGAAAAAAAGGATGGGTACCTATATCTGTACGACTTTGAATTAACTGCAAAGTTAGTCGAGTCGGTTAAGAAACACTGTTTAACACTCTGGCCAAGTTAGATTGCGCATGTTGTTTCAGACAAGACTAGCTTCCACCCGCGATTTAGTCTGCGCTGATTTTGAACCCTCATTTTATCCTACTTTGTGGGGCTCAATTACGAATAACCCTTTCATAATGCTACTCTACATAACATAACATAAAATTGTGTTTTTTTTTAAGACTAGATATAAGCTGATTTTTACTAACACTATGGATTCGGTCTGAAAATAGTCGTTTTTTAGGGTTCCGAAGTCTGTCCGTCTGTCCGTCTGTCCGTCTCTCCGTCTGTCCGTCTGTCCTAATCCTTTACAGCTTAATAACTTCTACAGTTATAAACATAAGTAAATGAAATTTTGTTAAAAAATAGTCTGCATATAGATCTCAATTTTAAAAGAATAAAAAAATAGTTTTTACGTTCTTTAGGGGTGGCGCCCATACATGTGAAATGGGGAAAAAAAAATATTTTTCGCTGCACCCCCTCGTATGGGGTATCATTGAATAGGTCTACTAAAATGAAGGTAATGTTTCATACATCACTTTTTTATCAGGTGTACCATCTGCGAAATATAGCCCGCCAAAGTGGCTTGCAATGTGTCCCCCCCCCCCTTCCATTTCTAAACTATGCAACGTAGAAACTTATAATCTTCCACATTGATAGACCTCTGTGAAAATGTGAAAACTCTCTTTTAAAATTATTTCGAGTATAATGTGATTATAATTTTTTGAGTTATAGACAGAAAACTGAAAAATACTTAAAACGTCCTAGTTCAAAGGTCATTGACCTTAGAGAAAAATGATCATAGCAAATAATGCTCCTTTAGCTACTTTCTATTTGAAAAAATCACAAAAAGTAACTTTGTGTTATGTTGACGACACACTTCTTAAGTTTGGCGCCATCTAGCGGCGTCGTACAACACTCTCTGGGTCGCCAATGCTGCCGTCAAGTGCCGTGTATTACATTTGGCACTGTATAGCGCCATCTAGCGGCTATTGACATCACTCTCTGAGTCGCCAATGCTGCCGTCTATTGCAAAAACTAAAATAGCCGTGATTAATATTCAATTTGATTTGTTTGTAACACCTACTTAAGGAACCCTATAATACTGAGCATGGCCCGACATGCTCTTGGCTGGTTTTTTCAATATTAATAACGTCAGAATCACGTTTGGTAGATTGGTTTTTATTTTTCGCAATTTTGAGAAAAAAATCGTTCCTGGGGATTTGTTTGGGATAGGAAAATACACAGATATTATATTAGTTTTGAAATAATGATTTATTTCTCGCCACAATAGTATACAATTAGGTTTACATGGTATCAGAGTACGTCATAAGAGTTAAAAATACTGTGGGAGACTGGTGCCTAAACTAAGCTCTAGGGCTGTATTTCAGGATACCAGGAAAATATGTCTGGGAAAATAATTGTGGGTTTGAATGAAAACAAAGTATCGAAAGTTTAGTTTTAATATAATCCACGATACACTATTGGGGGAGGCCTATGTCCAGCAGTGGACGTCTTTCAAAGTATTCAAAGTATTTATTTTGCGTAAAATAGGTTGGTTACAAGATCTTATTTAATTATGAAAAACATAATAATGCTCTCTATTTTGCTAAAATACATTAACATGTAAAATTAAGGAAATCATTTACATCATAAAAGCAGTAATTTAGTAGCCATACCTTTAATTTTTTGCTCATTAGCTGTATGGGGCCTTCTTTAAATCTATTTGGAATCTTATTAAAAACTTTTATACACATGCCATAGCAGCTCTTTTGTAACAAGCAAGTCTTTGGACAAAATCCTATAACGAGACTTTTAGACGACCTTGTGTGACCATTCGGCTGAAATTACACTATACGTGGGACACTCAGAAAGTTTTGCGAAACTAAAAAAAATTGTTCTATACGTACATATATTTTTATCAAATCTTTTCAAAGTACTTTCCACCAGCCTCTATACAAAGATTCATGCGCCTAAACCAGTTTTCAAAACACTTTTTCCAGTCCGCCGCAGACACCTCGTTTACAGCCTGCTCGAACGCAGCCAGCGCATCTTCGGGCGACGAAAATTGTATCCCTTTGAGCTGATTTTTTATTTTTGGGAATAAAAAGAAGTCACACGGTGCTAGATCAGGGCTGTAAGGAGGGTGACCCAGGAGTTTGACTGGCGTGCTGTCCAGGAAGTCCCTCGTTTTGAGTGCGGTGTGCGCAGGTGCATTGTCGTGGTGGAGCAGTAGCCCGCGGAGCCCTGTGTTTGGTCGCTTGTTGCTTATAACAGAGAAAACTTCTGGCAAACATTTGGTAGTATACCATTCGGCATTAATGCTTCTTTGATCCCGTAAGGGAATTGATACCAAGTGGCCAGTCAAATTAAAAAAGCTAGCGATCAAAATCTTACCGCCGCTTCTAGATCGCTTCACTTTGGTAGGCGTTGGCTCATTTTGAAACACCCAAACAGTCGACTGGCGCTTGGTTTCTGGGTCGTATTGATAAATCCAGGACTCATCACCTGTAACGATGTCGTAAACACGCCGAGACGAGCCTGCTTCAAATTTGTTAAGCATATCACGGCACCATTCCACCCGGGCCTGCTTCTGAGCATCGGTGAGGTTGTGCGGCACCCAGCGTGATACTATCCTCCTCACGCGAAGATGGCTGTGTAGAATCTCGTGAACGCTTCCCGATCCAATCTTCAATATGTGTTGAATCTCCTGATATGTAATTCGCCTATTGTCTTGGATTAAATTTTTCACTGCTAGCACGTTTTCTTCGGTAACAGCCGTCAAAGGGCGACCGCTTCTTTCGTCATCCCCCAAAGTTGGTCGACCGCGCTTGAATTCGTTATACCAACGATACACGGTTGCCTTGGAAGGGCCTTCATCCATGAATGCCATTTGAAGTCTATCGTACGATTCATCCGGTTTCAGGCGACACTTGAAATCGTATAAAATCATAGCTCTAAAATGTTCCCGGCGCAGATCCATATTTCAGTGAGACACAATACTTTGAATTAACTCGCAAAAAATGTGGAGGGAAATTTTGAAATTGGAACTTACTTATTTTTACTTATAAATAATCATATTTTCGAAAAACATTATAACTGGCCAGTCTCCCATATATAAAAACTTTTTTTCGCAATACTTTCTGAGGGGCCTGGTATATATTCTTAGAGCAATTTTTTGAATAAACATGGTCTAATATTTTTCCATTTGTAATACCTATTCCCCGTTTGAAAAAATAAAATGGGGAAAAAGGTTGCAAAACATATAATTTTGGGGAAAAAATTAATGAATATGGGGAAAATTCGAAAACTCGATCTAGAAACTCTGGTAAGAATTTACATATGCGTAACTTTCGAAGTCGCACTAGGCATTTAGAAATAAACTTGTTGTAGTAAAAAAGGTTAACAGATTACCGGATACGGATATCTACAATAGGTACATTTTATTATACAGCATACTAATTATTGTTTTCATTAATATTATATTAGTTATGTACTTAAGTACATATGACGTTAGTATAACATTAGGCTTTTCCAAGAAAAATATTGTACCTACTTGGAACACTTAAAAAGAGTGCCTTCTTTAGGATTAATAAATAAAATAAATATTTTTACACAGCACCATCTAGTCCCAAACTAAGCATGAGCTTGTGCTATGGGTACTAGACAATGGGTATAATACTTATATACTTTTTTGTGTTGTAAATACATACTTATAATACATAAGAAACACCCAGACCAACACAAACACTTATTAATATGTTCATCACACAAATATTTGTATCCTGTGGGAATCGAACCCACGACCTCGGATCAGCAGTCCGAACCTCGAACCACTAGACCTCAGACGTCAAATAAAATAAAATGTCAAGTCAAATATGGATATTATTTCGGAATGAAAGGTAGAATGCAAATTTTTAGGGTTCTGTAGTACTACAAGCAATCCTTATAAGATTACTAGCACAGAAATAGATAGAATGGAAAAGTGGGCAGGGTGCGCGTGCCAACACTCTGCACCATAGTGCAGTGCATTTCAAAGTCTTTCTCAGTACGCCTTATGACTTGTTTCTGTAAATACTGTAACAAAAACCTGCAAAAATGCCTTATTGTGCTGTTTCTAACTGCAGAAACAAAAGCTGTAAAGTATATTTCATCATTCTCCGAGCCTTTTCCCAATTATATTGGGGTCGGCTTCCAGTCTAGCCAGATGCGGCTGAACATCAGTATTTTACACGGAGCGACTGCCATCAGACCCCCGCAACCCAGTTACTGGGTAATACACATTTAATGGTAAAGTACATTTGATTATGTTAATATAAAAAAAATTATGGCGTCAATATGTAAGGCGTAGTTTGTTCGGAAAGTTGCCACGCATGAATCGCAAGTAAAATTGTGATTACAACCATTCTATCTCTATATATTTCTGTGATTATGCATATGCCCGCGGCTTTGCCCGCGTGGATGTCGTTTATCTCGCATCCCTCGGGAACTGTTCATTTTCCCGGGATAAAAAGTAGCCTATATGTTAATCCGGGATATGTTTTATCTGTATGCTAAGTTTCATTACGAGGACGCTCCCAAAACGTAATTCCCACCCTCGCACTCCCCTTACACACCGCAACCGCGGGCCGCTCTCGTCAATTTTATGCAGTTGCAATATAACTCATTTTCGAGAAAATCACTCTCGCGCGTTTTACCACGGAAGTATATTACGTAAGTCTCAAAACAGTTTTCGGTTTACTACAAGAATACTAAACAATCTATACAAATTTCCTCAAGCCAGTATTTAATAAACTTTAGTATCTTCCTATCTGCTTTAATAAACTAATTAAACTTAATAAACTTTATTTTTAATAATAAACTTTATTAAATTAACTTTAATAAACTTTATTATCTTTCTATCTAGTACCCACGTTCGGTCGGCCGCTGGCAACACCGACGAGTTCAGTGTGGCTGTAGGCTTGCACCAAGGGTCGACTCTAAGTCCTTACCTCTTCTTGCTGATAATGGATGCTTTGACATCAGAAATCCAGGAAGAGGCACCCTGGTGCATGCTGTTTGCTGACGACATTGTCCTTGTTGGTGAAGATGGACTTGAGGTCCAGAGTAGATTAGCAAAATGGCAACAAAATCTGGAGAACGTTGGCTTGAAAATCAGCAGAACTAAAACGGAATACATGTTCTGCGATTTCGGCGGTCTTTCCGGTTTTGTTGCTATTGCGCTAGATGGCGTGCCCTTGCCAGTCTGCTCCGACTTTCGGTACCTCGGTTCACTTGTGCAAAGCGATGGCGAAATTGACCGGACAGTCAAGCACCGAATTAACACAGGATGGTTGAAATGGCGGCAGGTCACGGGAACTACATGTGACTCCCGAATTCCTCTTAAACTGAAGGGGAAAATCTATAAGACCATGATAAGACCTGCTGTCCTGTATGGATCGGAATGTTGGGCTACGAAAGGAATTAATGAAAGGCAAGGCCTATGTCCAGTAGTGGACGTCTTTCGGCTGTAATGATGAATGATGAAGTGCATGCAGCTGAGATGAGAATGTTAAGAGGAATGTGTGGTGTAACGAGAATGGATAGGATAAGGAATGAATATGTAAGAGGGAGTCTGAAAGTAGCGCCAGTGACAGAGAAGTTAAGCAGCAACAGACTATCATGGTATGGACATGTGATGAGGAGGAATGGGGAGCATGTTACGAGGAAAGTTTTAAGTATGAATGTTGATGGCTATAAGAAAAGAGGGAGACCGAAGAAAATATGGCGGCTGATAGAGATGTATGGAAGAAAAAAACATGCTGCGCCGACCCCAAATAAATTGGGATAAGGGCAGGAGGATGATGATCTTCCTATCTGCATATATTTTATATAGCTCACTTAAATAATAAAGGAGAATTATTCAAAAAATCTCTAAAAACGCATGATTTTCAAAAAATAAAAGTATCAAACAAAAATCTACTAATTATGTAACTGTCTAGCCAAACGATAGATAAAAGTTCAAAAAAACATGTATCTAAATATGACATTCATCAAGCATGTGTTCGACTCAGCATATGTTTTCACAAAGTCACCTCATTTTGGGAGCCTAGTCTTAAAATCCATATAGCAGTTTTTGCGTGGAAGAGTAACAAACATCCATACATCTTCACAAACTTTCACGTTTTTAATATTAGTAGGATAGGATAGGATTTTCCGTCCGTCTGTCCGGATGTACTTATCCTTCACAGCTTAATAACTTCTACAGTTATAAACTTATTTCATAAAATGTTGCTCAAAAACATGTTAGACATAGTTGCCGGCACGAGTCGTGAGCACAGATTCCACTGCGTTAGTGGTCGAATCTCTGTTCACAGTACAACAGACCAGAAACGGGCACATGCATTGGCTTAATGATATGATAATGCATAATTAAATATATGTAGAAAACGGAATACTAGAATACGGTGATGGCAGAGACTACCATGCAGGTACAATTTGTGCTCACGTCTCGTGCCGGGAACTATACAGATCTCAATTTTAAAAGAACAAAAATATCTTATTTGTGAATTTTAAGCATGGCGCCCATATATGTGAAACAGTGATGATTTTTTTTATTCTATGCATCCCCTCATGTGTTAAATAATTGAATAGGTCTATTGAAATGAAATAAGTAAAGTAATACGTTTTGTTGATTTAAGTGAACACGATGTAGGAAACAACTGTTTTTTTTGAGATTTCATGGTTGGTCCCATAGTAAAAGTTGTACATACTGATGAGTACAATGATCCCTTAAGACGTTATTTTTATAACACGTTGTTTAAGCGTCCAACTTACTAAAGAGTCAAAATAAGGCAAACACAGACATGCATTGTGGTACGAAACCCTTAGTGCGTTAGTCCGACTCGCACTTGGCTGGTTTTTGTTGTTCAACATGTATAGGTATGCCTGTTACACAAAATTCTACACTTATGCGTAGTCATGTATCATTAATGGTGAAACCAGTCATTAAATACGGGAATTACAAAATGTATGTAATATTAAAACATGGCTTGCTAGCCTTTTGTGCGAAATGCTATTAAAACAGTTTTCTTCACATAAAACGTGGTATGAGATGTTACATTATACTACAGTGCACTAGGTATCAGCCGCAGCTTTGTTCATGCCACAGAGCATCTCCAGACGTCTGACGCTTCTTGTTTGAAGACTCGATCGTTTTTTGAAGTAAAACTTTTTTAGGCACGCTTGACTTGGAGGTAAGCTGGTGAATGCGTTACGAAACGTGAGGCGAACGGAGGGGGTAATGCGGGACGCGGGGAACGAGGCGCGTGCTAGGCCGGCCACGACACAGCGCCGGCAGATGTAAGCGCGCCGCGCCGCCATTCCTTCGTTCTCATTGAAATAGTATTGAGGGGGATATAAGTTAGTGAAGTTTTACTTCAGTCGTGTGCTCTAAGGCCCGTATTACAGAAGGATACTCAAGCGTTGATCTCTGTTTAAAACTAGTTTAAAGTTGAGCTTTGATTTTAGAACGTTACTCAAGCAGAGATTTGTTGATCACAGTTCAGCTGAGTTTAGTTTTGTTTTATACTGTCACCTGTTTCGGTATTTGAGCTGAGATTTGATCGGTAATCACTCTAGTGTGGTCCAGACTACACTTGAGTAGAGATTTCTATTATATTTCAGGTCAAATTCATGTGATAAGTTGTTGAATTAAAGTTTATAATTACCGTTCTGGAATAAGACCGATACTCAAGTAACGATTCTATCCTTGAGTAGTGATCAGGTGATTGGAGTTTAAACTGTACTTGAGGAAGCTTCTGTAATACTGGCCTAAAAGTCTAAAGCATACTGGTTTTTTATTGACACAGCGCGTGAACCACAGACATAGTAAAAAATATAGACGAAGTGCTGCGATTTGCGAACAATCAAAGCGAATAAAAAAAAAACCGTGCTCCTTCGTGTACAAACCAGCGTCCACGCACACACCATGCACCTGAAGGATATTTGCTTTCGCGATGCTCACTGGACGATGCCGCGACATGTGTACTGAGAGGGGTGAGCACGGTTTGAGTTGCATGTGTGTGCGTGAGCGCTGGTTGTACACGAAGGAGCACGGTTTTTTTGTATTCACTGTTTGCAGCACTTCGTCTATATTTTTTACTATGTCTGTGGTTCACGCGCTGTGTCTATAAAAAACCGACCAAGTGCTAGTCGGACTCGCGCAGGAAGGGTTCCGTACCACCCATCTACCTGATACCCCATAGAAACTGATTTAATTTACGAGAGTTTGTTTTCCGGCCATCATTTTCCGGCCAATGATGCCCGGAAAATGATGGCCGATGGGGCAGTAAAGTTCTGGAGTGGCGACCGCGTACTGAAAGGCACAGCGTGGGTAGGCCCCCCACAAGGTGGACCGACAACCTAGTGAAGGTCACGGGAATCCGCTGGATGCGGAAGGTGCAGGACCGGTCGTTGTGGCGATACTTGGGGGAGGCCTATGTCCAGCAGTGGACGTCTTTCGGCTGAAATGATGATGATGAAAAGACGAATAGTGAAAGAGATCGTGATACTATGGGCTACTGCAAACCGAATAGGTACGTTAAAAGATCATTCGATTTGCTTGACAAGTCGGTTGAGTATATTCGATATACGTATAGAGCTCTGTACGTTTTTTTGCAGTACAAACAACGTGTGAATAACAGAAATAGATAGAATGGTTGATGAGACCTATGCCCGCTAACCCTAAGCTGGGAACTTAGTCTTGATTGAAATGACTGTATGCTGGTGCAGCCGGCGACGAGTGGAGCTCGGACAGGTGTGCCCCGCGCACCCCTCAGCCCCCTCGTGTGCTCGTGCGTCACCATACTCCCCCCGTTGAAGAGTCTTCAACACGATGTTCGGGGCAGAGGGCATATGGTGTTGTAGGCACGACGAAGAGTGCCCTTCTTCGTGCGGATGTCGGCGACTCGTGCGACGCCGTCGCTGCCAGGAAAGACCCGCTCAACACGGCCCAGAAGCTACATGAGAGGTGGCAGCGCCTTGTCCTTGATGATGACCATGTCACCTTTCATGTGGCTTCTGGGCCGTGTTGAGCGGGTCTTTCCTGGCACCACAATTTTACTTGCGATAAATGCGTGGCAACTTTTCGAACAAACTATACGCCTCCCATTTCGACGTCATATATTTTTAAAAATTAACTTTAATCAAATTTACTTTACAGCTTTTGTTTCTGCAGTTAGAAACAGCACAATAAGCCATTTTTGCGGGTTTCTGTTACAGTATTTACAGAAACAAGTCATAAGGCGTACTGAGAAAGGCTTTGAAATGCACTGTACTATGGTGCAGAGTGTTGGCACGCGCGCCCTGCCCACTTGGCCATTCTATCTATTTCTGTTGCTCTTGCTTGTACTCATACTAGTAACATACATCTATGGTGTGAACGGTTGCCACCACAGAACGTTGCCACTATGTATTCCGTAAGATTTAATCCTTCAAAATACGTGCGGTGTAAATGCCGTGTGAACGGGGTCTCAGGCTATTCCTAGCAATATCCTTTTCCCTTAAAAGACCCTTGAAAATCATAGCTGATTCATGACATTGTAATTTATAGGAACATCTTGTATAATAAATCAAGTCGCAAGCAATATTTTTAAACTTATAATAAAACAAAATTTATCCGGATTAAATCACGTATATTATTTCAATTGGTTTTCCTGACCTTTCGAAAGTTTTGCAGCATTTCGTGGTCGCAGGTAGACTAAGATGACAAGCAACTTTGTTTTATTATAATGTGTAGTGATCGCGAAAACCTAAGTAATTATTATTTTTAAACTTGCATTTGACCTTGACTTTTACTGGCCAGATGTGTGTCATCTTTGTTGTCATGGACTCATGGTACATAACTCTGTAGCCTTATAGACTGGTATGTAATAGCCGCTAATTCTTCTTGAGGTTAAACAACTTGAATGAGCAAAGAGAGATTAGGTATCATAGGTATTTATCTTTGTACTTAAGTAGGTACCTACCTTCTTATTTGATAAGTGCGCGTTTCTGCTTTTTTGTTGTATTTTTTGTTATTTTTCACAATAACATGTTACAAATATGTTCTATCTTGTATGTATTTTTTGTAGCAGGTAAGTATACAAGTGTTGATCTATAACCGTGCCATATTTCTAGAGCAAATGGTAAATAATGTGCTTGGTCATCTAAAAATACTTGAAAAATTCTACGATTATTTAATACCCAAATTTTGAGAATAAATCCCGAACGACTGAAAATAAGTCATCGGCGGCATTGGAAAAGGGTGGAAATACCTGCAAATTGTTTTGTTGGTTTCACACGCATCGTATTTGTGTCGCCCACGGCATAGATATGGAGGGAATTTGTTTGTTTACAAATAGGTATTTAAACTTTTTTATGTACCTATTGATTTTATTATTGATTCGTGTTCTGTATTAGTGGTATAGTCACCTTCTTAAATATGGCACAAACAAACAGATCAACATGTTATATATGATACCGTATACTACACAATATTCATGAAATTGTTTGACTTTTAAATCAAAACCGGATACCGGTTTTTGAATGGCAATTTGATCTGTTGTCAAATCTAATGTCAGTTCCTGTGATTTGGCAAAAATGTTAAACAACCAATCAAAAAATTCGACACATGATTTGAACAGCTGATTAGTTAATTTTTGCGTTGATCACCATCGTCGATTTCAAAACTGTCATTAGACATATCGAACCCTAAAAATCAAATCGACACTAAACGAAAAATCTCTTATTTTGGAAAATTGCCTTTATGTTCAAGACGTTAAAGACGATTTTCCAAAAATAAACAGGTTTATAATTACGGTTATTACATACGATTTTCCAAAAAGATAGGTTTTAGGATACTTAAAACTAGACATGGGCTAACTAGTAACTACTGTAACTAGCTAGATATCGTCGTTGCGCGTGCGAATATGCGTAAGAGCAGTTTGTAAAGACCGCGTATTTGCTTTTTGATGATTTTACGACTTTTTTAGTCTAGTATAAGCCAATAGGCGTTTAAAATCGGCTAGCACGTTACTTGAATTTTGCGCGCGTTTTGCTGTTACGCGGTCTTTACAAATTGCACTTACCTATGCGGATTCGCACGCGCAGCAACGATATGTAATATATCATTCTAAGATATATGTCCGATTAGCATAATAATATACTGAAGTAATTTACTTTGCAAGCTATGTCCGAGATCACAGAAATATATAGAATGGCCAAGTGGGCAGGGCGCGCGTGCCAACACTACACCATAGTGCAGCGCATTTCAAAGCCTTTCTCAGTACGCCTTATGACTTGTTTCTATAAATACTGTAACAAAACCCGCAAAATTGCCTTTTTGTGCTGTTTCTAACTGCAGAAATAAAAGCTGTTTAAAAAAAAAAAAAAACGTCAAAATGTAAGGCGTAGTTTGTTCGGAAAGTTGCCACACATGAATCGCAAGTAAAATTGTGATTATATCCATTCCATCTTTTTATGTGTCCGAGATAGATAACTCCGGCTTCTAAATGAATCCACCGGAGTGAGGCTGGATATAATGTAGCCGGTTTGATAGATCCACGGAACGATTAATAAGTGTCACAGTAACATAATGATTGATTTCCTTTCATACTTTACGGGCTTTGGACTGTCTACCAAATAAAAAAATGAAAGGCGTATTTAAAAATCAAGTACATATTATTATTATGTACAATGATTATTTAAACTTAGTTTTTCGTTTCATATCGTCGTCGTCAGTGTCGAATGACTGGCGTTGGAGTTACTCGAATATAGGATTTTTAGATTTTTTTTAAAGTGACCGAGTGATTCATATCCGCTTTGGGATATATATCCGAAGATATAGATGTGTCCGGAGTTATCCATGCCTGCTTAAAACCGCAAAGATTTTAAAACTTGAATATAGAAAAAACGTAACTTCGGTCATCTTCGTAATCGTTCGTTGCGAAAGTTTACGCGAATCCGAAGGCCGATCCTAAATTCTTTTAATCAAGATTGCGAAAGCGCAGTTTAGCAATTTAAAGTTCAATATTAACTGACTCATCTCCGCTTATTATTCGAAGAATTTAAAAAAGAAAAAGCCTAAAATGTTCCGTCCGGTGCCGTAAACAAGGAATAGCACCACCACATCTCTTGGTGTCGTAAAAGGCGACTAAGGGATTCACCAGAGGATGGGCAGCAGCGTTCTCTGAGTAATTTACTCAACCAACTGCGATCGCCAACCACCTGCCAAGCATGGCGATTCTGGCATATTCCCCCAAACTGCTTGGGGAGGCCTATGTCCAGCAATGAACATCTTTCGGCTGAAATGGTGATGAATGATGATTTATATATTAAGCTGATGTTAATTGAATGTTTTGTGAAAATTTCAACTGGCTGCCTATTATGTCCAAAAAGTTATAATACAGCCTTGTAACAGACAGACGGACGGACGGATATACGGCGTAGGCACAGTAATAAGATCCCCAGTTCCCCACCCCACCTTAAAAAGGAACCTGGTTAACCAATGATTTATTAAACATCGCTAGATATAGCCGCTTCATAATCAAAGTGTCCATTCAATGACTTAATAACAGATCATTGCGTATAAATGATTTGTCATCTAATTTAATAGCTGGAGTACATGTTAGTCATGGCAAAATGTAGGTTAAGCACTTAGTTAATTTCCATTCATCAACTCAGCCTATCGCAGTCCACTGCTGGACATAGGCCTCTCCCAAGTTGCGCCACAACACTTGGTCCTCTGCCTTCTGCATCCAGTACCCTCAGCTTCCTTCTTCAGGCCGTCGGTCCACCTGAATGGGGGACGTCCATAAAAAACTAAATAATGAGATATTAGAAATGTTATCTACTGTCTTTTACCATAGTGTAATAAATACTAATAGTGAGTCAACTCCTTTGTCGCGGCGCAAAATGCCGACAGTCGAATACCTACTACCTAGTAGCCAAAAATATGCAAGGGTTGTTACAAAAGAAAACATCTTTTGCTAAATAATATCCTTCCGGCCGCGTGGTTCGATCGCACAGTTCGATTAATCGAACGACGAGGAATTTTAAATCCTTGTGGTGCGATCAATCGAACGATGCGGATTTGTGAATCCTTGTCGTCCGATTCCAAAGTCGAACTATGCGGACTGACATATTACATTACCTTTATCAAAATTTGTATTCCTCTTAATATATTATTTTCTATATAAACTAACAAGCTGTGCCCTGCAGCTTCGCCCAATTCAGCTTAAGTAACAAAAGTCCATCCAGTTTTTCATCAAACATTTTGCATTTATAATATTTAGTAGTAAAACAGAATAAAATAAAATAATCTAAAATATACATTATGTTTATTAATAAATTATCATCCTTAGATTTAATTCAATAAAAAAACTCAAACACGTGGTAGTGATTTCGTGTACCTGACACACCTAAACGGGAGTACCGGCGCGCGCGATGTCGAGCCGGCCCCCCGCAGGCGTCGCGGGCAGGGAGGGCCTCCGCTCTCCTTCATACCGCACCCCACCGTTGCTCTGTCTGGCGGCCGACTTGACTCACTATTAGAATTTATTACATTATGCTTTTACTACGGGAACTCATGTCACCGGTTTTCCGCTACCAACAGTACCAACACATAAATACGCAATCACGCCCACCATGTTTCTAGCATTTAATGCAAAATAAATTAAGCCTAAAAAACTTCCGCTGCTAGATATACTGCAAAATACAATTTTAGTGACTCTGCGTCCAAAACAGCAATGATGATCAAGCAAACGGCGACAAGATCACGCGCCTTTGGCATTTCTATTACCTTTATTTAGATTTCTATGGAGACGCCCTATACGCTGCGTTATTCGCGTTTTCCATTTTTTTTTTTAGTATAGGATGGCGAAACGAACTAAAGGCCCACCTGATGTTAAAGGGTTACCATTGCCCATAACAATTGCAATACCACCTAGCCTGTTGCCTAACTGGGTAAAAGTCTAATGTGATTGTAATTTCACCGGCACCCGTACCCTTCAGACCGAAACACAGCAATGCAAGCATCACTATTTGGCGGAGAAGTTGGCACGGTGGTAGTACTTCCCCTTACGAGCTAGTACTTCCCCGGACTCGTCTGCTCCAACGGCCATCGGTCCTTCGATAGATATGGCCAGCCACTTCAGTTTGCTGACCCCACTATATCGGTCACTATAGTTCTTCTCCGGTCTCATTATAGACCTTATCATGCAGAGAAATTCCAAGCTTAGCTTGCTCCCTAAACTTATTTTAAACTATCGCTGTCTTTTACAAATACTAGATACAAATTAATAGTAGTTTAGAAAACTGTTGCATAATAGGGGTTATTAAAACACGAGTGTGAGTTTAAAAACCGAGCCGTAGGCGAGGTTTTTAATAGTATCACACGAGTGTTTTAATACCTAATTATGTCAGTTTCATACACTATTTTATCTAAACTCATACAATTTTAAATAAAATACCAAAGTCAAAATCTTGGTAACATTGTCGTTGTTTTTCTTGATTTCTCTGGTAAAAGATTGTTCGTCATTTACGTTGCTGCATCCAGAAATTCAGGCGGGGTCATATTCTCCTCAGTTCAGTATCACTGCTGTAGTCAGATATTTTTGCCCAGAATAAAACCGCCGACATACAAAACCATAATAATAACGTAAACAATAACAATAAAACAAATAACGATGACCATATCCAGTAGGCCGTGGCCATTTTATCCATGGCCGTGGCGCACGGCCGCGCACGCGCGCTGGCGCGCGCCTACACAGATAATAAAATATAGTCTGGCGAAAACATGATAATCGGAACTAATTTTCTATCCTTGTCAGGATTCCGTCAATCTCTGTTTTATCATACAAAAAATATGCCTGTAAACACTTAAATATAATTAAAAGCAATATGACAATCAAAAGTTCTGCCAAAAACGCGATTTTAAACGATAATAATTTTCAATGTATGACAAGTGGCGCCACCCTGAATTTTGTGTACTCATTGGTGCCAAACTGTACGACTGCTAAAAAAAAGGTTTGAAAACTCCTTGGTTGGGTCGAAGTGGCATTAAAAACTCCTTAGTTGGACTGAAGTGTGCGGTTATAGAAAAAAAAATTAAATTACCGCATTGTTTTGTTCAGCAAACTGTATCGTAATGAAACTTTTTAAATTCATTACAGGTGCATGTGCGTAAAGTATGTCATTATGACATTACTTTGCTGAACAAAACAATGCTGTAATTTAACTTTTTTTCCATAACCGCACACTTCAGCCCAACTAAGGAGTTTTTAATGCCACTTCGACCCAACCAAGGAGTTTTCATACCTTTTTTTTAGCAGTCGTACAGTTTGGCACCAATGAATGAGTGCACAAAATTCAGGGTGGCGCCACTAGTCATACATTGAAAAATTTTATTGTTTAAAATCGCGTTTTTGGCAAAACTTTGGATTGTCATATTTGGTCATATTGCTTTTAATTATATTGAAGTATTTACAGGTGATTTACAGGCATATTTTTTGTATGATAAAACAGAGATTGACGGAATCCTGACAAGGATAGAAAATTAGTTATTATTATATTTTATTATCTGTGTAGGCGCGCGCCAGGGCGCGTGCGCGGCCCCGCGCTATGGCCTACTGGATTTGGTAATCGTTACTTGTAATTTTTTACGTTATTATTATGGTTTTGTATGTCTAAAGTTTTATTCTGGGCAAAAATATCTGACTACAGCAGTGATACTGAACTGAGGAGAATATGACCCCGCCTGAATTTCTGGATGCAGCAACGTAAATGACGAACAATCTTTTACCAGAAAAATCAAGAAAAACTACGACAATGTTACCAAGATTTTGACTTTGGTATTTTATTTAAAATTGTATGAGTTTAGATAAAATAGTGTATGAAACTGACATAACTAGGTATTAAAACACTCGTGTGATACTATTAAAAACCTCGCCTACGGCTCGGTTTTTAAACTCACACTCGTGTTTTAATAACCCCTGTTATGCAACAGTTTCATAATAGTAGTTTAGTTCTTCTCCGGTCTCATTATAGACCTTATCATGCAGAGAAATTCCAAGCTTGGCTTGCTCCCTAAACTTATTTTAAACTATCGCTGTCTTTTACAAATACTAGATACAAATTAATAGTAGTTTAGAAAACTGTTGCATAATAGGGGTTATTAAAACACGAGTGTGAGTTTAAAAACCGAGCCATAGGCGAGGTTTTTAATAGTATCACACGAGTGTTTTAATACCTAATTATGTCAGTTTCATACACTATTTTATCTACACTCATACAATTTTAAATAAAATACCAAAGTCAAAATCTTGGTAACATTGACGTTGTTTTTCTTGATTTTTCTGGTAAAAGATTGTTCGTCATTTACGTTGCTGCATCCAGAAATTCAGGCGGGGTCATATTCTCCTAAGTTCAGTATAACTGCTGTAGTCAGATATTTTTGCCCAGAATAAAACTTTCGACATACAAAACCATAATAATAACGTAAACAATAACAATAAATTTACAAGTAACGATAACCAAATCCAGTAGGCCGTGACGCGCGGCCGCGCACGCGCGCTGGTGGTCTACACAGATAATAAAATATAGTCTGGCGAAAACATTATAATCGGAACTAATTTTCTATCCTTGCCAGGATTTCGTCAATCTCTATTTTATCATACAAAAAATATGCCTGTAAACACTTAAATATAATTAAAAGCAATATGACAATCAAAAGTTCTGCCAAAAACGCGATTTTAGACGATAAAAATTTTCAATGTATGACAAGTGGCGCCACCCTGAATTTTGTGTACTCATTGGTGCCAAACTGTACGACTGCTATAAAAAAGGTTTGAAAACTCCTTGGTTAGGTCGAAGTGGCATTAAAAACTCATTAGTTGGGCTGAAGTGTGCGTTTATGGAAAAAAAAAAAAATTACCGCATTGTTTTGTTCAGCAAACTGTATCGTAATGAAACTTTTTAAATTCATTACAGGTGCATGTGCGTAAAGTATGTCATTATGACATTACTTTCGAGTTCATAATTCGAATTTTACGATACGAGTGTAGATAAACTACTATTTCAACACACTTGCTCGTAAAGTGGCTCTTATTGCATCGCTTTTAGGTTCATAAAGTGGCTTATAACGCACGCGTGCTTTTTTCATTATATTATTGCACTAGTGCTTTTTACTTTACAGTTTATTTTTAAATCACAGCAAAGAGTTTTTATGCCTGAACTAAATTAAACATTTTTGGGAATAAAACAACTGTATTAATTAAAATATGCTATATATAAATATTTAATTTCATCAAATTATTAATTCTTGTCAACAAATTAATATTAATTTGTGTTATAAATAAAAAAATCGATTTATAATATTTTTATATTAGGCTGTATGGCGGTTTCCTTCGACCAGCTGCGCGCGCACAGCTGTATGTCACCGCGCGATCCGCGCGCCATTTTTATCATTTTTCAAAAATTCAATATTTGTCTAAAATATGTAATTTATGTTTTTTTCCTCGCAAGTGAGTTGAAAACCGTCGTATGACACGCGTGAGCATTGACTATTATACTCTCGGCTCCATTACGCCCTCGCCTTCGGCTCGGGCTGCAATCCAGCCTCGAGTATAATAGTCAACTTAGCTCACTTGTATCATAATGTACTATAATAACACGACTGCTAAAAATACCAAGTAACTACAAACGAACTAAAAAGTCAAAAACAAGTTGTGTTAGTTTAAGGTGGGTACAAGATACAGGAGAAATCCTTCACTTCACTTCACGAGGAGAATACATCATGGATCCAAAGAAAGAAAGAAGATAGCTGACTACATCTGTAAGCATTGTACAATTGAAACAATTAATACATTTAAATTTATTGATTTGCAACCCACACAATACAGTATTTTGTACAAATAAAGAATAATTTGAATAACTTTGAAGTTAATACTTTTCAGTAACTATCAAGTTAAAACTTTTTGGCATAGGTAACACAACCAAGTCTGCAAGTCTCAGAAAATGTATTGCAGTCGGGGGACCATTTTGTTTAGAATTATGATTATGGGTCCCACGACTGCAAGAAATTTTCTGAGACTTGCAGACTTGGTTGTGTCACTTTTATTAAAATCGGATCAAACGTTTGGGAGATATAGTGGAATAAAGATACATACACATACATGAACCCTGAAAACATTACACTTATTTTTTTTGGGCTGTCGTGTAAAAAGGGATGGCAACAATTTTAGTGCCAACAAATTAATCGGTATTAAAATTCCCGTACATTTTTTTTCGTGATCTCGGAACGTGCCGACGAAAATACGAAGAAGAAAACACACATACACACGTAAACTTATTTGACAGCACTAAAATTTTGCCATCCCTTTCTTGTATCTACTATTTGCAAAAGAGAGCGATTGTTTAAAATAAGAATAGTTTGTGTAAAAGAGAATCGACGCAAATACCTGCGCATCTAATACAAACAGTTTACATGGCAGATATGACATAATCCCTTATATAGCAGTGATATAGACATTATTAAGTATAATTTATATGTAACACACGTTTTTAACCTTGGCAGAACACCAGGACTCTACAAACACTGAATACTAACGCAACCAGTCGGGAAGTTAATTGTTTTGATTTAGATGTTCAGAATAAACAGTTAGTGAATCTTATTAGGCAGATTTGGCAACATAGGTGCAATCAGTGTTGCCAGGTCCGATTCTCAAAATCCGGGAGGCTTATTATGAAAAAAACGGGAGATGTATTGAGAAAAAATGGAAAAAATCGGGAGATGATGTTATTCAACAAAAATTAAAGTTTTTGAAATAATCACGGTATTATATTTTGCCATCATTCTAGTTGTAATATTAAAATCAAAGCTGTTTGATTTTATTTTACAGCCCTGTGTAAAAAAAATTGAATTTTAAATTTTATAATAGAGTACATTTTTGCTAAGTGTTTAGTGAAAATACGATACACTGGGAGTGACGGAAATATTCAGGGCAGCAACTGATCCGTCTGTTTCCTTTTATACAGTTTTTTTGCCAAGTTTTGAGCTTTTTCCTATTATTAGGCTTTATACAGGGACTGTAAAAAATTGGGAGATTTTTGTCAAAAATCGGGAGATCGGGAGATTATTAGGAAAATCAGTGAATCTCCCGGAAAATCGGGAGACCTGGCAACAGTGGGTGCAATACTAGCTACCGCCTTCCGTAGGTAATTAAAATCCAACAAAGCATTTTTTTTAAATTTATTCATGACCATGGGTACATGTCCTTCAGTCATTATCATTGAACATATTATACTTATGTCCTAGTAAAGTGATGGAAACTTTACTAGGTTTCTGAGGGGATGATGAGATAATACGAATACAAATAATACAAATACAAATACAAATAATTTATTCTGCAAATTGGATTGAAAGTCATGTTTTTCAACTTTGTACCATTTATCCACACTTGTACACTTTAACGAGCACTTAACATTTAATAATCGACCATTATTACACATTAACACTCGAAGAACCACAAATTTTGGAAAATAATAAAAAATCTACAACACGATCTTTACGAATTTTCCCGCCAAACCCCTAACAAAGCAATTAGTATACAGGGTTGCCATATAAAGAGATGAAGATTTCTCCGGAAATCATTATAGAACGGTTTGATTAGGGTTTTGTATAAATACAGTTTAACTTTGTCCGTTATTAAAATGATATTTCACTCGAAAACATCCATAATCTTCTGAAAAAACTTCATTTATATCCTTCGATCCTGGATACTGATACTAATTGCTTTGTAAGACGTCTTCTGTGGGAGGGAATAGAGGTCATCACTTCTCGACCCCTCTCTGCCGCCTCCTTCGCGAGCATTACCTCCTCGCAGAACAAAGACCGTCCGTGTGGTGCCGGACGTAAAGAATTTCACCACCCTATATCTTCTCATGGGTATCGTAAAAGGCGACTAAGGGATTCGCCAGAGGATGGGCAGCAGCGTTCTCTGAGTATTTAACCAACCAACTGCGATCGCCAGCCCGCCTGCCAAGCGTGGCGATCACAGAAATAGATAGAATGGTTGTAATCACAATTTTACTTGCGATTCATGCGTGGCAACTTTCCGAACAAACTACGCCTTACATTTTGACGCCATTATTTTTTAAAAATTACTATTAATCAAATGTACTTTACAGCTTTTGTTTCTGCAGTTAGAAACAGCACAATAAGGCATGTTTGCGGTTTTTTGTTACAGTATTTATAGAAACAAGTCATAACGCGTGTTGAGAAAGGCTTTGAAATATCCTGCACTATGGTGCATGGTACTGCCACGCGCGCCCTGTCCACATGGCCATTCTATCTATTTCTGTGGTGGCGATTATGGTCTATGTTCAGCAGTGGACGTCTTTAGGCTGAAATGATGATGATGATGATGAGAAGAAAGACGTGACATGTCCTGAAAAGACTTCTGCTTGCCCCCGTATTAGTAGCGTAAGATTACAACAATGAATTCGGTTAATTACTAGCAATTAAATACATTAATGGCTTCATTGTGAAACATTTCTCCATACCAAAAACACAGCCTTCGATGTAATGTATGTTCAATACTATATTTCGCATATAAATCGTCTTATTATTGACATTGATGGCAATGATAGCCTAGTTTGTACGCTGGACTTCTATGTAGCACGGTCTGTAGGTCAGTTCACGTAACTAAATAAGTGCAGTTGCAGTGCAGTTTCAGTCAAGTTTCGATCAAAACAATGCTTTTCGTATTTTGTTATCTACGGCGATCTCTGTCAGAAATGAACTGCAGCGTCACTGCAACTTGATCGGCGCGTTATGAAATTACTTGAATTAGGGCCCAGGTCCACTTATCATGACCAGGTCCACTTAGATTGTAGTAGCCAAGTGGCGCCCCCATCAGTTAAAACATAATTATGCTGAATACATAATTTATTGAAAATCCTTTTTAACGATTGAAATTTATTGGTGCTGTAGTTTAATTACAAACTATCAACTCTGTAAATTATAGTACGATGTAGTTGTGTTAACCACGACATGAGCTATTATCATTATGAAGCTCATGTCGATACGATAGAAGAAGAAGATCATCATCATCATTTCAGCCGAAAAACGTCCACTGCTGGACAAAGGCCTCCCACGAAGGGGGGGTATGCCATAATCGCCACGCTTGGCAGGTGGATTTACGATCGCAGTTGGTTGTTTAAATACTCAGAGAACGCTACTGCCCATCCTCTGGTGAATCCCTTAGTCGCCTTTTACGACACCCATGAAAAGAGAGAGGGTGGTGCTATTCTTTACGTCCGGCACCACACTGAACTTCATTGTATATACAGTCAGAAATCCGTCCGGTGAACCACCACTAAGACTAAAATCGCTTGCGCTCAGTGGTCGATGGCAGCCGTAGGTACGTGTAATGTAGCAGGATTCGTTCAAGGGACTTTGTCGACAAAATGTACCACCGCGTAGTATCGTGACCGTACCTAGACCTTTTTGTTTTTGTTTTCGAGTGGAATTTGTCATGGATACCTCCGTCTGGGAATGGCGGAGGGGTATGTCGGACTCTTACCGACTAAAACCACAGTGTGGCCATCCTCTGTACAAAATAGAGGAGCTCCGGGAACTCCATTAGTGCTATGCCTTTAGCACGTCCCGGAAAAACAATATTGTTTCCACCACAGTAGCACGCGACCACCACGTACTGCTGTCCTCCCCAGGGTCGCTTAATAGACGCTTCGAACTGCTGTCCTACCCAGGGTCGCTTAATAGACGCCTCGAGTCTCCCCACTCTTAGCGTCCACGATCCTGAAGGTCCCCTGCCAGATGTGGCGGCAGGGAGGATGCGGCCCTTCGCTCTATCTGGGCTTTGCGCCAGGGCGGTTGCCTCCCCAGCGCCGCCTTCTCCGAGCGGGATCGGCCAACTCCCGATGTCGCTCTGCGGCCTCCTTCTGAAGCATAACGGTCTCGCAGAAGGAAGCCATGACCCTTTTAGCCGTCGGATCTGCCAGCATAGTCGTCACTACTGCTGGCAGGAAAAATCCTGCCCGATCAAGCTCACCAGGTTCCGCCGTTCGGAGCCCCACGCAGGGCACTCCTCCAGCGCATGCTTTGTGGTGTCCTGGTCACACTCAGGTTCAGGAGAACCCGCACACCATGGTTCACTTCCAGCAACCCCTTCGTAACACAATGGTGGCAATTTGCCGTGGCGCGTCCGATCCTATTCAGGTACTCACTGAAGCAACCGTCAACCGTGCCCGGTGAGCACCAGAGTAACATAACATAACATCACGCCTGTATTTCCCCGAAGGGGTAGGCAGAGGTGTATAGTACACCCACATTTCGCCAGTTATGTTATAGTCCCATGTAATAGGGGGCGAGCCTATTGCCATTAACCGGGTACAAATACATACTCCGGGCTGCTACTGAGAATTTCCTAATGAAAAAACCCAATAACACTTTGCCCGACCCGGGAATCGAACCCAGGACCCCACGCTCAGCACCAGATAGCACCAGAGTAAGCCGGTTACCTACGCACATTCTACCGTATTCTCATATATGGCCCCCACCTTCACCCAGTCATGCAGTATATAGGTATTTAAGGCAATTATCCAATTTCCTATCAGATAATTAAGTAGGCACCTATTTACATTAATCCTCGTTCTAATTGACTACACATAATGACGGAAACCAGTTTTTCAAATATCGGAAGACTTCATTAAAATTCTGTGTTTAAGTAAAGACAATATTGTCGTTAAGACTTTTAAGTACAGAATTAGGAGCAGTTACAAGCAGAGTATAACCTAGTGTAGTTCAGTCGTTGGTCAGTTTTAAGTCAACTAAGTTTTCCTAGGCTAAATTAGTGGTTCTAGTAACAGTTTAAAATTAACTAACAGACACTCGCGGCTCCCGTGGTAGGTATGTTGATAAAAAGTATCATAAATGTGTTAATGGTTGTGTGTGTTGAATGTGTGTGTGGTTCCGTGTGGTGCCGGACGTAAAAAATTGCACCGCCCTCTCTCTTCTCATGGGTGTCGTAAAAGGCGACTAAAGGGTTCACCAGAGGATGGGCAGCAGGGTTCTCTGAGTATTTAACCGACTTCAAAAAAAGGAGGAGGTTATGTATTCGGCGAGTTTTTTTTTTTTCTTCATGTATGTACACCGATTACTCCGAGATTTCTGGGCCGATTTACGTGGCTGTTTTTTTATTTGGTAGAGGAAGCCCGCGCGGTAGTCCCATATAATTTTATTGACTTAGGTTGTGTAGTTTTTAACCAGCTTCAATAAATCAATTTATTTTAGCTTCGCCTATCTAGATGATCTGCTCATAGGTTCGATTTTCCGAGAATTCTTGGCCGATTTGCGTGTTTTTTTTTACGACAGTGATTGGACGTTTGGAAGAACATGGGTGAGACCTTTGCCCAGCAGTGGGACAGCATAGGTTAATAAAAAATATATTCTCAAATTGGTTCTATAAACATATAAAAAGCTTGTAATATGAATCATTCCTCGCAATTATCAACTAAAAAGTATGAAATAAAAACTTTTTAACAAAAAAAACCGACTTCAAAAACCTTAACTAAAAATTAAAAAATAATCCTTGTATGTATTACAAAATCTTTTCATAAACCAACATTTTGAAGGCAGCGTCCGACTCACACTTGGCCGATTTATTGTACTAACATACATCAAACTTTTTGTACTAAATAGCAATAATGCCTTTATTTATTAATACCTAATATATTTTTCTCGAAATATATATTAAGAAATTACAAAGTATCGAATGTCTTATTTTTTTTTCAATCAATTTTTTTTTAATTAGATCGAAATTTGTTGCACTGCAACTGGCGATTTCAGTGTTGGTCCCATAGTAAAAGTTGTTCATACTGAATTGATCAGTACAATGACCCCTTAAGAAGTTTTCAGTTATTTCAATAACACATTGTATATGGCGTTGTATATGTAGTGGCTATTATTATGGTTGATGGTAGAAACAATTTAATCCAGCATCCACTTTCTTCTTTCACAGAAAATGGCGCCCTCTGTGAACATCGCAGAGTACTATGCAGGCAAAACACTTTTTATTACCGGGGCTACCGGTTTTATGGGGAAAGTTCTCGTGGAGAAGATGCTGAGAAGCTGTCCTGATATTAAGAAAATGTATCTACTCATGAGACCGAAGAAAGGGCATAGCAGTAAAGAAAGATTGGACGACTTGTTGAATTTTCGGGTGAGTAGCGCCATCTCGTATGGAGTAGCAGATCTATTTTTCGGAATTCGTTTCCTATAAGAAATACCTACCATACATTTGCTATGTTATTATTCATAGTCAATAATAAAGAACGTAAATTTTTGCATGTTTTACACAAAACTGTTTGTCAAATTCATGTCAAAATTTGTTTTTGAAATTTCTTAAAATCTGTTTTGTAGTAGTTTGTAGTACAGCGTTGTCGCTGCCTTGTATTTTTTTTACTTGAGTACGGCAAAGCCAAAACGAAGGGTTAAGTTTTTATTATTTGTTTCTTGAATGTTTGGATTATTGAATATTTTGATACCTATCTGATGACTTATTTCTAGATATTTTTAGTTCTAAAGTTTTAACGATGAGGAATGAACTATTGAATCAATTAAAAGAGTTAAAGATAAAGGAATGAAATATTGTATAAATTAAATGCATTAAAAGAGCCTCCACGAGTGACGATATTTAATTGATCGTCCGGCGCACCCTGGGCAGTTAGCCCCGCTACCAACCTGCTGACTGGCTAATCTTTTTCACACGACATGAGCAGTTATCATTATGTAGCTCATGTCACGACGATAGAAGAAGAATTGAATTATATTTTTAATTTCCGGCGGAACATTCGTTTGTGGTGTGGTTGCCGCCGCCTAAGAGAAATTTAATTGCTCTTATTATACTTGTAGTAAGTAGGTACATCATAAACAGTAAAAATATATAGACGAAGTACTGCGTGTGCGTGAAGCCAAAAAAAAACAGCTAAAAAGCAGCTTTCGCGAATTTTACTGGAATATGCCACGACATGTGAGCACCCGTCTCACGAGGGTGAGCACGGTTAGAGGTACATGTGTGTGCGTGAGCGCTGGTTGTACACGAGGGAGCATAGTTTTATTTGGTTTCACTAGATTGTTCGCAGCACTTCGTCTATAATTTTACTGTGTCTGGGTTTTAGTAATATTATAAGTAAGCGTGGACAAAATCTTCGACAACATTTAGGTGCTTATAAAACACAGGTATTTTTGCTTTTTATATAAAGTGCAAAAAAAATATGTTTTGTAATAAAAAAAACTTTCAGTTTACAACAGAGCTAACAATTTCTCCGACATTTCATAATTGCTTTCCCCCATCCAGCCACAAGCAAAGAAAATAATGTTAAATTAAATCTATCTTCTAGGTGTTCGACCGTCTAAAAGCTGAGTATCCTAAACGCTTCGAGAAGCTCCAGGTGGTGGCTGGAGATATCCTGTCTGAGGACCTGGGCATCTCTGATGAAGATAGACGGCTGATCCACGACGAAGCGCAGATCATATTCCATTGTGCTGCCTGCGTTAGGTTGGTATTTATATTAGTTAATTAATATTAAAATTATTATTTGTACTATTTATATTTTCAGATAAAGTAGTTATGTACAATTATACAATTATTAAAAATAAAAAAACCTTAAATAATAGTTTTATTTAAGGTTTTTTTACACTACACCACACCTAAAAATTAAAAAGGAGCTTTTTAGTTTTTAGGGGTAGTTTTTAGTGTAGTAGTGGCACCCAGGGCGGTTTTCTATTGAGCACCCCTCAAAATAAAAATAACAAGAACAAAACGTAAATGCGTGACTTATTTTGCTAAAATATTAAATGAAATTATCAAGGTCAGTCGCGCTTGGCTTATTGAGAAAGAAAGAAAGATAGAAAAAATATTAATTTGCTACAAAAGAAATTCAAGAACACAGAACAAAAACAAATACAGGTACAGAGCCAAGAAGTGTGGTAAGATATGCGCACATTGCTGATCTTAAGTTCGATTTCATTAACTTCAATTTTGAAATGCTGTTTTCACATGAAGCCACCAAAACGACAAACCTTAGACACATCATTAGACTCGGAACAGACTCAGAATGACCCAGAATAATCTCAGAAGCTCCAAGGTAGTCATACAGTCCGCCACTTGGGAAGAAATACTCTGGCGGCTTCCAAGTGGCGCCGGCGCTGCATACACTTGTCACCCCTTGGTGCCCGGCACCTGAGGTGGACCGCACCCATCCCCCCTTACTCCACTGCATCTAGGCTCGGGTCCAGGGCCACCAGATATTAGAAGCGGCCAACCTACGCTCTCCCCACATTTTTACACTGCAAAATCAGCAGAAAGGGGTGGGCTACAACTAAACGGCCTAAGGAGGCTGAGACTGCTAGCTGTCCACCTCTGATTATGAGAACAACTATAAGTATTTAAGAATTAAAAGAGAGAGACACCCAGACTCAGATCTGAGTACATCTCAGTGTTTGTATGTTTTGAGATTTTGTTCTTCTTCTTCTATCGTGTCGACATGAGCTACATAATGATAACAGCTCATGCCGTGGGGAAAAGATTAGCCAGTCAGCAGGTTGGTAGCGGGGCTGACTGCCCAGGGTGCGCCGGACGATCACTTAAATATCGTCACTCGTGGAGGCTCTTTTAATGCACCCCAAGATTTTGTTAATTCCTTATTTCGATCTTATACATTTTCAGATTCGACATGTTTCTACGTGATGCTGTCAAAATGAACACAGTTGGAACCAAGAAAGTCTTGGAATTAGCAGAAGGCGTGAAAAATCTCGAGGTAATAAAAACATTTCTTAAGGATCTTGTTCCGTACCTCTGAGAGCACGGTCCCAGTTGTTAAATGAATGTCTATGGTAGTTGTTACGCGTCAGAAGCCCGAAAGTCCGACACAGAGATAACCTTAAGATTTCAGCCGAAAGACGTCCACTGGCCATAGACCTCCCCCAAGCATGTTGGGAGGATTTGTCATAATCGCCACGCTTGGCAGGCGGTTTGGCGATCACAGTAGGTTGGTTAAATATTCAAAGAACGCTGCTGCCCATCTTCTGGTGGATCCCTTAGTCGCGTTTTACGACACCCATGAGAAGAGATAGGGAGGTGCAATTATGTATGTTCGGCACCACACGGAACGATGATATCGATGATGTCAAAGATGACGGTATTACCCATTAACTGGGTTGTGGAGGTCGTATGGCAGTTGCTTGGCGTAAAATACAGAGCCCCTAGCCAGAGTTTTTGCGGTATCGTGTAGGTAGTTATTGACAAATTTTGTATGTGATTATTTAGTTCCAAATACGCACACGGTGGCGCTGATAAAATTTCCAATTAAAATTTGTTTGAACTACACCGCAAAAACTCATGCTAGGGCTCTGAGTGCTGATTCCCAGTTTTAAATTTACATTATCCAATCTAAAACGCTACAAAATGCGTCGACTTTCATTCATGAATCAGTAGGTCCTCCACGTTTCCGCCAGGGGCGCTACGTTAAATTAAGTAATTCTATGGGCGTTTGATTATGATTATTATGATTATGATTAATTTATGAATGAAAGTCGACGCAATCGATCGCGTATACGTAAGTTTCAAAGTCAGAATCAGTATTCTGAATTCTGTTGCATCTGGTTAGAACGGAAGCCGGCCCCATCATAATAAGAAAAACCGGCCAAGAGCATGTCGGGCCATGCTCAGTATTATAGGGTTCCTTAAGTAGCTGTAATTACAAACGAATCAAATCGAATATTAATCATGGCTATTTTAGTTTTTGCAATAATCGGCAGCATTCGCGACTCAGAGCGTGTTGTTAGTAGCGCCATCTAGCGATAAATTCAAGAAGCCAAATTTAAGAAGTGTGTCATTTCAAAGCTACTTTTTGTGATTTTTTCAAATAGAAAGTAGCTAAAGGAGCATTATTTGCTATGATCATTTTTATCTAAGGTCAATGACCTATGAACTAGGACGTCTTAAGTATTTTTCAGTTTTCTCACTATAACTCCAAAAATTATAATCATATTATACTCGAAATAATTTTAAAAGAGAGTTTTCACAAAGGTCTATCAATGTGGAAGATTATAAGTTTCTACGTTGCATAGTTTAGATATGGCAGGGGGGGGGACACATTGCAAGCCACTTTGGCGGGCTATATTTCGCAGTTGGTACACCTGATAAAAAAGTGGTGTATGAAACATTACCTTCATTTTAGTAGACCTATTCAATGATACCCCACACGAGGGGGTGCAGCGAAAAAAAATTTTTTTCCCCATTTCACATGTATGGGTGCCACCCCTAAAGAACATAAAAACTATTTTTTTATTCTTTTAAAATTGAGATCTATATGCAGACTATTTTTTAACAAAATTTCATTTACTTATGTTTATAACTGTAGAAGTTATTAAGCTGTAAAGGATTAGGACAGACGGACAGACGGACAGACGGACAGACGGATAGACGGACAGACGGACAGACGGACAGACGGACAGACGGACAGACGGACGGACATGACGAAACTATACGGGTTCCTTGTAGGACTTCGGAACCCTAAAAAGGCTTGTTTTGTTTGTTGTTTTTTTTTTTTTTTTTATGTATGACCACGCATAACTTTTTACAGAGTAGTCCGATTTTGATGATTCTTTTTTTAATGGATAGGGTATATCTCGAAGTTGGTCCCTTTTAAATTTTAAAATCAAAATCCACCCCTAAGGGTAGTAAAACAGGGGATGAGTGTTTGTTCACCCACTGAATTCTTACCTGTTAACTGATTCTGTTGAAACTTGACACACATAAATATAGTTCTAGACACTACGACATAATGGAGACCTGGAGTTAGATTTTAACCACAAAAAAATGAAAAATAAAACTTTTTAACAAAAAATTGAACCGACGAAAACAGTAACTGAAAAGCGAAAAATAACTAATTATGAGTCGGCGCCAAACAACCAATCAACGAAGATCATTAAATTACTTTAAATAAATAATAAAAACAACGTCACATCAAATACAACGTGAAATTTTCAACGATAAACAAATACTTTCCAAAAATGCGTTCTCCGCTCGGCCACTTGCAACTTGCACGCACTTTGCTTGTTAAAAGTTCGTTTGGCGCCGACTCATAATTAGTTATTTTTCGCTTTTCAGTTACTGTTTTCGTCGGTTCAATTTTTTGTTAAAAAGTTTTATAACATTTAGTTTTAGCATGAATTCAAAAACCAGACCAACTAAACGTGTCGATAAAACAGTCCTAGTTACTTGAAATTTAATTATATCTTCTAGGCATTCATCCATGTTTCCACCTCATACTGTCGCTGCGAGCTGGAACTCTTCGAGGAGAAGCTGTACCCGTCCAAGCACCGGCCGGAAAACGTGATGCACACAGTCAACTGGATGGAAGACGATCTGCTGGAGCATTTGCAGCCAAAGTCAGTTTTAGTCACAGACAGTAAAAAATACAGACGAAGTGCTGCGAACAATCATGGGGTAGCCAACAAAACCGTGCTTCTCTGTGTACAAACCAGCGCTCACGCACAAACATGCACCTCAAGCCATGCTCACCGCTCTCAGTATACATGTCGCGGCATCGTCCAGTAGGCATCGTGAAAACAAATATCCTTTAGGCGCATGTGTGTGCGTGAGCGCCCAGTTTGTACAGGGAGGAGCACGGTTTTTGTTGGCTTCACTACGATTGTTTGCAGCACTAAGTCTATATTTTTTACTGTCTGTGGTTTTAGTTTATCAATTTTACTTAAAACAGCGCCATCTGTTATCGAGTAGCGTGAAACGTCGGTGAAAAATAGATAAAATAAAATTACTTTTTATTTTTGTTGGTTATCTGTTTAATTATTTTGGAGTGATTTGGATAGATAGATTACAAAGGCCGTAAGTGGCGTTTACAGCACGCGCAATATAAGTTACCCGGCCTGAAGTCGCAGTAATCGTTTTATGGGTGTTATTGATGGCATACACTACTACATACATACATTACTGCCTCGTTGGTCTAGTGGTTGCAAGCGCGACTGCTGAGCGTGAGGTCCTGGATTCTATTCCCGGGTCGGGCAAAGTGTTATTGGGTTTTTTCATTAGGGAATTCTCAGTAGCAGCCCGGAGTCTGGATTTGTGCCCGGTTAATGGCAATAGGCTCGCCCCCTATTACATGGGACTTACAACATAACTGGCGAAATGTGGGTGTACTATACACCTCTGCCTACCCCTTCGGGGAAATACAGGCGTGATGTTATGTTATGTTATGTTATGTTATGTTATTGATGGCATGGGGCGGGTAAAACATGCGCAGTGCTTAGGAGGCACTTTCGTTTAGTTCAAGTTAGCTTCAGGCCGGCCAAGCTGTAATCGACAAACGAAGCATTCTCAAGGAGGGTTGATGTCAGGCAGGCGGCTGGACGTAAAAATAAAGCCGAAGCATTAACCTTGAAAGATCTTCATGTTAGGACTAAGTAGGGCTGCCATTACCAAAATTGCCAACACCGGACGAAGACTTTCAAAACCCCGGACATTTAGACGAAACTAGGTCATTCCCCGGACATCCTTAAAAATTAAATGTAATTTTTTTTTTACCACCGCACCTAGCGTCCGGATCTCTCCGGACGCCCCCTCTATATTGGGAAAAATCCAGACGGATGGCAGCCTTAGGACTAAGGCGTACACCGTAGATGACGAGCAGGCGCAGCAGCCGGCTACTGTGGGATGTGGACAAGGGTTGTACAGCATAGCGGGCGGGTGCGACGTAAGAAGCAAGCTCGGAGAATGAGGGAAGTTAGATTGAGGTGTGCGAGTTGGAATATATCGATGACAGGAAGAAGAAGAGAGTTAAAATGATCTTTAAGGCGCAATGCACATAATATAAGAGAGACATGGCATGGACTAGACGTAAACGTGGTACGAACATCACTCTAAAGTGTATCTCCCACGTACACGCCCCGTCCGCGCCCTGTCACCTCTGTGTGCATTGCACCATTTAATAACATGAAATGGACGAGTAAAGGACGAGCGTCCGTGCCTTGTCCGTGTCTGTTGTCCGCGATCTGCCGCTTCTGTGTGCATTTCACCTTTTAATAACATATAATTGACGAGTAAAGGACGAGCGTCCGTGCCTTGTCCGTGTCCGTTGTCCGCAACCTGTTGCCTCTATGTACATTGCGCCATTTAATAACATGTAAAGGACGAGCGTTCGCGCCTCGTCCGGACAACGGCGTCCACGTTCTGTCACCTCTGTGTGCATTGCGCCTAAGGATCAAACTTGTTTCCATAGCATAAAGTTGCTTGTTTTTGTTAACTAATAGTTTCTTTTTCAGGATTATCGAGCCGCAGCCCAACACATATGCCTACACAAAGTCTCTGACTGAAGATCTCGTGTCGCAGTATGCTGGCAAATTCCCCATCGCGATTGCAAGGCCAGCTATTGGTGAGTAGCAAAACGAATTAAAAGTATTCTAGCTCCTTTAAATATCCGTGCCCCTACTTCATCGCTAGATTGCGGGGTCTTCTTCCACATAATAACATTATTAATAAGTAGGTAGTAGGTACCCATATGAATGTGACTTTTTCTATAATTAACTTAAAGCTTATAACCCATCTATAATATAATCTAACTTATTCAAAGATGGTTAAACATCTTACTGATTAATTATTTTCAAATTGTTTTTGAAAAGATTTTATTTGTCAGACAACGAAGTAAACAACGACAAAAAGAAACGTTTATCTGCTACAAATATTAAACCAGTTTCCTTTACCCAAACAGGCTGTAATTTTACATACAATACATTATATAGTTCCAATAACAAATCTAAAATTAACTTTCATCAACTCAGCCTATCGCAGTCCACTGCTGGACATAGGCCTCTCCCAATTAGCACCACAACACTCTGTCCTTTGCCTTCCGCATCCACGCTCCCCCAGCTACTTTCATCAGGTCGTCGGTCCACCTGGCGGGGGGGTGCCCTATACTGCGTTTGCTGCTTCGACACGTCAGCTCCAACGGCCATCGGTCTTTCATCTTAACTTTATGAACTTTTTCTTATATTAGGTAATGTTTTTATTTGTTGTACAGTGACTGCAGCGTTCAAAGAACCTATGCCAGGATGGGTGGACAATCTCAACGGAGCTACTGGACTATTAGTAGGCGCAGGAAAAGGTAGGTCAAAATATACTGGTCTTTTTAAACATAACCATTAGCCTATTACGGTCCAATTGCTGGGCACGGGCTTCCTCGCAGAAAGAGAAGAGTTTAAGGGCGACCACGCTGGCCTACTAACTGTGGCCACAGTTGGCCAGTCGCATGGTTGCTAACCGCAAAATCGACCCTCATCATCATCATCATCATTTCAGCCGAAAGACGTCCACTGCTGGACATAGGCCTCCCCCAAGTATCGCCACAACGACCGGTCCTGCGCCTCGCGGCTAGAAACCGAATTACAACCACATGAGACCAAGGGCGGATCCAGGGTCATGGGGGTCATGACCCC
The DNA here is from genome assembly GCA_949699075.1 of Asteroscopus sphinx. Taxonomy (NCBI): domain Eukaryota; kingdom Metazoa; phylum Arthropoda; class Insecta; order Lepidoptera; family Noctuidae; genus Asteroscopus; species Asteroscopus sphinx. The sequence continues at coordinate 6,440,334 of OX453032.1, forward strand.
CCCCTGGGCCTAGGTCAACCACAGTTTTTATTCTTCCTTTTTACATAATTTACTAAATGAATTTACATGAATGAATGAAAGTATGTATGTGTTACATACTAATGCAACAAGGTACACACATAAAATTACTAAACTGAACTCACACCCGAACCCGTTCGTTCATTGTGAATAATATTAGCGCGGTTTAGTTTGATTTTGCCGAACAGCCTGCGTCGCGAGTTTCTTCTCCAATCTCCCCGTTGCGCCACCAACGATTGAATACTTTAGCTAACCATCAACAACAGAAATAACTACTTAACAGCCATGTTAGCCTTTTAAAACCTCGCAAAATTAAAAATAATTCGAGAACCTTTAAAACATCGATGTTAGATCAAAAAAAAAAAGTTTTTTTGAAAATCGGAATGAAAAAATAACATTTCAAATAAAAAAAGGACAAAAAAAATTCAAGTAGGTTTTAATCATTTTTTGCAAACAAATGCCAAAAAATTTCGCGCTCGCAGCGCTCGCGCTCGAGCTCACCTTGATTGCCTATGCAGGGTGTAAGACTTCCATAGCGTGAATCTATATTTTGTTATTTACGCTATAGCGTCTATTATTAGCAGCTCTAGGCGCCGCAAGAACAGGTTGCTCAAATAAATGCGTGCTATTTTGTCACAGATCTATCTATACTTTTGTGAAGAGCTAATCAGTTTGTTCATGAAGTCTAAAAAATTTTGCGCTCGCTTCGCTCTCGCTTGTTTTTCTATCCTCTTCCTTCTACGTTCTGGGCGTATATTGAATGCAACTATTTTGTTAGGTATGTTAATAAAGACAAAGCCGAAACTGAGAAAAAGTACGCACTCGCTTCGCTCGCGCCAGTATATATTTTCATTCCGTGTTTTTTGGCGTATAGGTAACTATTCCGTTACATTAATATTCTACAGAGGGAAAATCTAAAGCTCTAAAATAGATTTATTGGCAAAAATTATGAAAATCCTATAATTTTATTGGTTGAATGTTTTTTTCCTAGAGGGTGTACCTTCTTTTTAAAAATGTTGATCCGGGGCTGGAAATAAGTACGCGACCTCCCTGATACGTAGGCTGGATCCACCCTTGCATGAGACTTTCCATCTTCATGTCTCAGTTTGGCGATCCGACTTGCGGTACCATTTAGGCAACAGTCTAGGTGGTATTGCAGTTATTATGGGCAAAGGTAACTGCTTAACATGAGGTGGGCCTTTAGCTCGTTTTTCCATCCTATACTACAAAAAAAAAAGTATGGTGCAGGCTTTACTCTCCGACACATTGAATTTGACACTTGACTGACGTTGACAATGTCAATAATGACATCCTATAGAACAGTGTTGCAAGCTCAGACGAATAAAAAGCGGACGGAATCTCGCTAAACAATGACTGAAGCACTTAATTTTTTCCTAAGCCCACTGTAATTTCGAAAGCATTTTAACACACTAGATTTATACTGTTATTTTATGTGTGACACTACCGTCACACTAGATTTTTTGCGTAATCGCGGCTTTTTGGCATACTATGTATGTGAATGTGTGCGTACTTTTAAGCGAGCCGGCCAGCATACTATGGATGCTTCACTTATTGTTTAGCGAGATTCCGTCCACCTTTTTTACTCGTCTGAGGTTGAAAGAATCAATAATTATTGTGGGTTGTTTTTTTTTTTAAATGTAATTAAAAAAAAAAAGGAATAACAATAGAAGGGTGCTTTAAAATAAATTCATAATATACAAAAAGGCTCCTTAATGTATTCACATTCATAAAAATGTTACCTCTTCTTGGTTCACAACAGTTTCGATTAAAAACCTAGCTTCCATACAAAAATGTATTTTTTATGACTTGTAAAAATTATTATTATCAATAAATAACTATGAACAATACATATACATATTACTACTGCTATATACTTTATGCGATGTAGGTACGTATGTATTTATTTATTTTTCGTACGTAGTTCTAACCTAAGAAAGTTTTGACTAAATGGCTACACACCCTTGACTACGATAGTACTGAAAATATATTGGTAATTCCTTCGTAAGAAGGAAGACTCATAAAATGTATCCCGCTACGTACGTCCCACAAACACACACTCCCCATCCACACAGCTCTTCTCCACACCACCCACACACCGCACACCACCCACACCTTACAAACACACAGCCACCCACTCAACACTATATAATATTATCACACCCATATTATTATCTTTTTTTGAATTTTATATAAATTCACCTGTATTATTTAAGATCATTTTTCTATTCACTAATGTTTCGGATGTTTAGGATGTATTCCGGGTGAGGGCCTGGCCTGGTGATCAGGGTTTCCCTAGTACGGACTCCAGTCTCTCACAAAGGAAATAACTATAAAAACTGTAATAGCTATAAAAAAATGTGTACCTTTGTGAAGAGAGAAATAATAGTACATTACCAAGTCCCAAGTGATCTTGAAACCTTTTTAACTAAACGAGGTCGTTAATTGCAATTTCGGCCGAGATTTGTATAGTACTTTTCTCTCATTTGCGAGGAAACACAACACAAATTAATTTAACAGTATCTCATTTTCATTCACACCAATTCGTCAGCGCGCGGATCTATTTTCAAAGTTTTGAAAAAAAAAATGCGCATTCAGCCTGTGTAATGATAAATATTTTGTACCTAAAAACACCTAATTTATGTAAGTGTGTACTTAAAAACCTCGGTAGCATAATTTAAAAAATAAAAAGTGTCCAGCAATTTCTATTATTGTCCTGTTGGATATTACCGGCCTGTTATTTCGTTGCGTACGGAAAAGAGCCGATTGTTGTATTCTTTTTTTTTTGAATAAAGAACCAATTTCCGAGCAAGTGGGAGAAAAAATCATTATCATCATCATCATCATCCTCCGAGCCTTTCCCCAATTATATTGGGGTCGGCTTCCAGTCTAGCCAGATGCGGCTGAACATCAGTATTTTACACGGAGCGACTGCCATCAGACCCCCGCAACCCAGTTACTGGGTAATACTGACATTCGGAGGTTAGACCAGTTGTCAGACTTTCAGGCTTCTGACTACCCGTAACGACTGCCATAGATATTCGTATGACAGCCGGGACCGACAGCTTAACGTGCTCTCCGAGGCACGGAGGGGTCTCGATGAGTAACGAAACGGTCACCCATCCACAGACTGACCGCGGCAAGTGCAGCTTAACATTACATATCATACAATCCGCGCAGTCGTTGCATCGCTACGAGCCCCTCAAATCATTATCATCATCAACATTATTTAACTACTTTACTGTACTACTACTTTACCGCCATCTACCTTATTCTTTGTCTCTGCATTACCCTAAGGTTGTCTGGTAGAGAACGCCTGTGTCGTTAAGACCGCCTTTGTACCCAGTTGTGCATAAAAAATTTAATAAATTAATAAATAAACTGATGTTTTTTTTCACTCTTTCCAGGCGTGATCCGTACGATGCACTGCAATGACAGCTATGCTGCGGATGTTGTGCCCGTCGACATAACAGTCAACGCCTGCATCATTTTAGGTTACCTGACTGGCGTTGAGCAGTAAGTACTTAATTTTCTTTGCTTACATCGATTATACAGTCCAATAGACGCCTCATAACAGGCGACACATCAATCTAATAGATCACCACTATTCGCCACTTCAATCAACTCAGCCTATTGCAGTTCACTGCTCGACATAGGCCTCTCCCAAGTTGCGTCATAACACTCGGTCCTCTGCCTTCCGCATCCAGTCCCCCCCAGCCACGTTCTTCAGGTCGACGGTCCACCTGGCGGGGGGGCGCCCTACGCTGCGTTTGTCGATTAGCTGTCTCCACTCAAGGACTCCTACAAGCTATGTCGGTCACTCCGGTTCTTCTCCGGATAATCTTGTTACGGATTTTATCCTTCAAAGTAACTCCAAGCATAGCTTGCTCACTTGTGGACTAGCCCAACGGAACGTACGTGGCGAATACACAGAACAACTGTGTATTCGCCACTAGAAAACTTTAAATCAGTTTCGACCACTTGTGCGAGCCGTCAAAACTTCCGCGTTAATGATCAACCAATAGTCGCCTTGGTAGGGCAAATCGGATTGCAGTATACCGCTTCCTCCTACCCCAGCTAGGTGACAGAATTTATTGTACGCGTTATACAACATGTAACAAAAACCCTGTTGTTCCTGTGAGGTACGTTATCAGAATCGATATTCATACGTAAGGACACTAAGGACACAATTCATTTGGAAAAACTCTTCAATAAAAATAATCAAATTAAATATTAAATCATTATTAATTGTAAATTGAAAGTGATTTTATCACTCAAAACTCACTCACTCAGTGATTACATAAATAAAAATAATCAAATTAAATATTAAATCACTATTAATTGTAAATTGAAAGTGATATAATCACTTTTAATAATGAATAAATATATTTTAAATAATAAATTAATATTTCCGGACGTTTTTACACAGCACCATCTAGTCCCAAACTAAGCAGAGCTTGTGCTATGGGTACTAGACAATGGATATAATGCTTATATACCTTTTTTTTGTAAATACATACTTATAATACATAAGAAACACCCAGACCAACACAAACACTTATGTTCATCACATAAAATATTTAATATTTAATTTGATTATTTTTTATTATTTGATTAAGACCTGTTTATTACCTGCGTATCACAAATAAATGATTTAAATTCGAATTTATTGAAGATTTTTTAACATAACATTAGTATTTTATTTTTATTTTTTTAACCTTTTTTTTTCTTATAATATAACATAAATGTGGGTGTACTATTACATCTCTGCCTACCCCTTCGGGGAAATACAGGTGTGATGTTATGTTATGTTATGAGACTTTAATTAAAGCTTGTTTTTTCTATTCCAGACCTAAAGACATCCACATAATTAACATCACTCAATCTGGTGTTAATCCTTTAACGTGGGGTCAAGCTTTGGACATGGGTAAGTTATAACACAACTGGCGAAATGTGGGTGTACTATTACACCTCTGCCTACCCCTTCAGGGAAATACAGGTGTGATGTTATGTTATGTTATTTTATATTTTATTATTAACATTGTTATTCCTTGTCCTAGGTCGTGTCCACGTCCAGGAGTTTCCGTTCACGGTCTGTCTGTGGTACCCTGGTGGTTCCCCGAAGAGCTCTTGGATAGCTCACCAGTTCGCCCTCTTCTTTACTCACACGCTGCCGGCGTATTTTGTTGATCTACTCATGTTTCTCATGGGAAAGAAGACTTTGTAAGTAAATTTTGAAAGTTATTATCCATACTTATAAATCAGTACCATGACTGAATAACTCACAGATATCCACCAATTAACCCTGTAGAGACGTAATCACAACAAATTTGTTCGAACTATACAGTATGTAACAAAAACCCTGTTGTTCCTGTGAGCTACGTTATCAGAATCGATATGCAAACTCATGGACGCAACTCATTTAGAAAACTCTTCAAAAAAAAAATTTAATATTATCCCGCAGTTTCTGGAAGGCTGATCAATTTGATTTGTAATTAATGAAATGTAATTCGATTTAAAAACAGACATAAAAGTGGGGATAAGCAGGATACAAGGCACTTATCAGTTGTTTCAACTGCTGCCTCATCATCATCATCGTCATTTCAGCCGAAAGACATCCACTGCTGGACATAGGTCTCCCCCAAGCATCACCACAACGACCGGTCCTGTGCCTTCCGCATCCAGCGGATTCCCGCGACCTTCACCAGGTCGTCGGTCCACCTTGTGGGGGGCCTACCCACGCTGCGCCTTCCAGTACGCGGTCGCCACTCCAGAACTTTACTGCCCCATCGGCCATCCGTTCTGCGAGCAATGTGCCCCGCCCACTGCCACTTAAGTTTGGTAATTCTTCGGGCTATGTCGGTTACTTTCGTTCTCCTGCGAACTGCTGCCTGTTTATTTATAATAATAATAATAAGGAAGTTCCTCTCTCTGAGGCCCTGACCACCGGTAGTTTGGACCCTGTTCCCGATGCCGGTGGGCTACTATTTTTTTATATTTTTAAATGTTTTTTTATATTTTTTTATAGAAATATTTAAAAATGTAAATAATATGTATATAGATGAATAAAGGAATAATAATAATGGTGGCCAATGGCTTAATAGCCAAGAGCCTCAACCATCACCTTCAGAGGCTTTCGTTAGGTGGCTGGGTCAAGGGCCAGTTTCAGAAGGCGAAGGTGTGAGTAGGTTCCTTTCGCTGGGGCCCTGAACGCGCGTAGCTTGGACCTTGTTCCCGATGCCGGTGGCTTACTATTTTTTTATATTTTTAAATGTTTTTCCTTTTTATACAAAAATATTTAAAAATTTAAATTTATATGGTATTTTATGAATAAAGGAAATAATAATACAAATCTAATGTCAGCTACTGTGATTGGCCGCCAAAAATGTTAACGACCAATCACATCGCTTGACCTGAGATTTGACAGTCGATTAGTTAATTTTAGTGTTGATCAGCCTTTCGGAAACTGGGGTAAATCTACAAAAAATAGGCTTTGAGAAAGGAAGTTGCATAGTCCAAGCCCTTAGAGCACAGAATCCTAAAAATTTGATTTGTTCAGAAGTGTAGGTAATAAGATCATTATGTGTCACCGAGCTAATTTATTTTTTGGAAACAAAAGGGAAGCGCTTTTTATTTCTGTCTTATGTTGTTACAGCATGATAAAAATCCAGAAGCGAATCAGCTACGGCCTGGAAGTGCTGCAGTACTACACGACAAAGGAATGGCATTTCACGAATGATAACTTCATAGCGCTACAGAAGAGGATCTCCAAGAGTGACAACAAAACCTTCTACACTGATATGAAGGTAGTTAAATAGTTTTTCTCCCACTAGCTCGGAAATTGGTTGATTATTCAAAAAAAAGAGTACATCAATCGGCTCTTTTACGTACGCAACGAAATAACAGGCCAGTAATATCCAACACGACAATAATATAAATTGCTGGACAGTTTTTACTTTTTAAATGATGCTATCGAGGTTTTTAAGTACACACAGGTGTTTTTAGGTACAAAATATTTATCATTATAAAGTTATAAAGGCTGAATGCGCATTTTTTTTTCAAACTTTGAAAATAGAACAAGAACCGCGCGCGGACCAATTGGCACGAATGAAAATTAGATACTGTTGAATTAATTTGTGTATTGTTTCCTCGCAAATGAGAGAAAAGTACTATACAAGTCTTGGCCGAAATAGCAATTCAAATTTTAAAGCGTTTAGTTAAAAAGGAATCGGCTGGGTGAAATACTCGGCTTCGCCTCGTACTTCTAATATTGCTCGGCCGTCAACTGCTTCAGGTCTCGACAGTAATGTACTATTTTATCGCATAGTATGGTTCTTCTTGGACACTCTCGTTACGGTTGGTCCACGAACAAAGTAGCTTGACTGTCATGGATATTATTTGGACAGTATAACGTACTCTTCAAATTACAGTTGGATCTCGATGTGTAACGAACGGTCACCTATCCACAGAAAGACCGCGGCAAGCGTAGCGTAACCTTTCTAGTTGTACAATTCACGCAGTTGTAACTGAGCCACGAGCCTGAACTAATTCATCATCATCATCAGTCCATTACTGTCCAACTGCTGGGCACGGGCCTCTTCTCAGAATGAGAAGGTTAAGGCCTTAGTCCACCACGCTGGCCTAGTGAAGGGCGGGTGTTTTTTTGGGGTCTGTCTATGTATGACGTTCGAAAAGAACTAGCTGAAATGAGTCTACTTCGAATAAATTCGAAAATCGATTTTTGATTGATTGATTTTGAGTGCGAGTTTTCGGATTACACACACCATCAAGAACTGTATGGAGCACTCTCAGGTGTGCACGTTTCCTCACGATGTTTTCCTTCACAGTTAAAGCAAGTGATAATCAGATTGTGATCCACACATGAATTTTAAAAGTCAGTGGAGCGGGCCTGGTTTGAACTCAGACCCTCCTGCATGGAAGGCAAGCGCTCAACGGCTAGGCTATCATAGCTTCCCGCACTAATTATTTATTTATTTTCCCAGGAGGTAAACTGGAGTATGTACATCAGGGATTACATTAAGGGAGCTCGTGAGTACTGCTGCAAGGAAGACCCTTCAACCCTGCCCGCGGCCAGGAAGTTACAGAGACAGTAAGTCCATAAAATGTACAGTACGCGTTATATAACAGTGCCACTGTTAACTGAGAAACAGGTGGCTGCGCAGTAGTGAAATTTGCAACCAAATCAGTAGCGCGCATGCGCGGTAATGGCGACATCTGAGTGGCAAGATGGCGGGGACCGCATGTTCTCGCTGTCTCAGTCGTTCGTTAATGTTCGATGCATCCTTATGTCCTGCTCACACTTATTATGCTACTGTATCTGCGCGGCCCTTCGCAAAGCCTGGTATCAGAGCGGCGCAGTTATATTACACGTACTGTTTATTACAGTACATTGACTGCCTCGGTTTTCTAGCGGTAACATGTTGAACCGCAGATCGTGGGGTCCTGAGTTCGTATTCCGGGTTAGGCAAAAAGTGTTACCTATTGGAATAAAAAAACTAGACTTTTCCCGCGCTTCGTCCGTTTACTGAAATAAAATATAGCCTATGTTACTTCTGGGTAAAGTAGCTTTCTAATGGTGCAAGAAGTATTAAAACCGGTTTAGTAGTTTCAGAGATTATCGATTACAAACCAACAATTTTATTATTTCCTATTTATAATATAACCTATGATTTTTGGTGTATTCCCATCTGTCCCCGAGTGTCTATCCCTGAATGGGGACAGATGGGAATTTTCGTGTTATGGCTGCCCCGAACTTTTAAATGGGGACAGAGGAATTAAAAGTTTTATCTGCCCCTGAAATATTTTTGATTAAAGTGTCTGTCCCCGAATGAAAAAAAAATCATCTTAGTACACAAACAACATAAGATACACATTCTTTAGTAACAATATTGTTATTTATTATAATTCTTGTTATTCTTTTTAATTAATTGTTAGTCTGATGAAAGTGACTAGTCTCCACGACACCGGGAATCTTAGTGGAGTTGGCTAGTATCCTATGTATTCTTTGTAACTCTACATTGATCAATAAAGATTTGATTAATTTATTTTATGGTGGTAGATGGTCATTTTCGTGTCATCTATCCCTGAACTTATAAATGGGGACAGATGGGAATTAAAAGTTTTATCTTACCCCGAAATATATTTTTTATTAAAATTTTATTCTGAATACTGAGTACTATTCGGGGGCAGATAAAACTTTTAATTCCCATCTGTCCACACTTATAAGTTTGGGGATAGATAACACGAAAATTCCTATCTGTCCCCATTCGGGGGCGGACAATCGGGGACAGATGGGAATATTCCTGATTTTTAATAGTTATAGTTACAACGACCGGCTATTATGTTTGCTGTTATTATTTTTAACAGTTTTTTTTTGTCTACAGATTATACTATCTCGACCAAGCAGTGCAAATTATGGTGGGCCTGTTAATATCCTACTTCGCGTATTACTATTTTAATATGATATACTCTGTATTAAGTGCGTAAATTAGATAAATCAATGTTAATTTTAATGTATATATTAGGGTAGGTAAATATTTTTATATCATGGGATTCACTGGAAAATAAAGAAAGCTAATAATGGAGTTAAGTCTCTTGTTCCCAAACAAAACTTATTTTAAACTATCGCTGTCTTTTACTAATAGTAGACAGAAGAAAAGGAAGGCAACAATTTTAGTACTGTCAAATTAGTCGGTAATCTCGGAACGTGCCGACTAAAAATACGAAGAAGTGGAACACGTGAACTAATTTGCTAACTCTAAAATTGTTGCCATCCCTTTCTTGTATCTACTATTAGTAAAAGAGAGCGATAGTTTAAAATAAGTTTAGTTCGTAAACGAGAGAATCGACACCAATCAACTGTAATTCAGCTCAAATTTAAGGCCACATATGGAGACTCTTTTAATCAAATTGTATTTTTGTAACGAAGTTCCTTAGGGAGCTTGCGGTAGGTAGTTGTGATTCAGGAGAAAATGTAGCGTCCCGTAAACGCTAAAATTGGATAAATACATAGTTTCATATTTTAAATGTAAATAGTTTTTGAACTCATTTACCAGCATCAAATTTAATAAAAAATGTTTCACAAAAGTTGCTCAACTGTCAATCAAATTGTGGTGGCAAAAAAAAATTGCTCTGTACATGAATATTCTTATTTTTAATTGTATACCTCATAATAATTACTATAATGTAACATGAAATTTAATAAATTAAATTAAATATATTTTTTATTTTTTATTAGACTAGACATTTATATTTAGAGTAGTAATAGAGCTCCTTTGTGAAAGAGCTCGTCCGGGGAAGTACTACCACCGTACCTACTTCTCCGCCAAATAAGGGTACGGGTGCCGGTGAAATTACATGAGACTTTCCATCTTCATGTCTCAGTTTGGTGAACCGACTTGCGGTACTATTTAGGCAACAGCCTATATGGTATTGCAGTTGTTATGGGCAAAGGTAACCACTTAACATAAGGTGGGCCTTTAGCTCGTTTAGCCAACCAAAAAAAAAAACAAAAATTTTTCTATAATAAAAAAATCCTAATAAATTGTTGAAGCCAGCTTTCAGTCTAACAAGATCACATAATCAGCCAATTACTGTCCCACTGCTGGGCATAACATAACATAACATCACGCCTGTATTTCCCCGAAGGGGTAGGCAGAGGTGTAATAGTACACCCACATTTCGCCAGTTATGTTATAGTCCCATGTAATAGGGGGCGAGCCTATTGCCATTGACCGGGCACAAATCCAGACTCCGGGCTGCTACTGAGAATTTCATAATGAAAAAACCCAATAACACTTTGCCCGACCCGGGAATCGAACCCAGGACCCCACGCTCAGCAGTCGCGCTTGCAACCACTAGACCAACGAAGCAGTAGTAGTAGTGGCACTAGTGTAGTAGTTTTGGGCATAAGCCTATCAAAAACAGTACGTGCATGCATGTCACACACACACTGCGGGCGGATTGCGCGCGGGTCCACATTCGTTCGACGCTCCGCCTCGCCTCAGTTCCGTCCCGTCCGCTGTGAACCTGCACCTTTAGGAAATAATTCGATGTAAATGTGAAAAAAAGAGAAACGTGTGTGGGGTCGTAATATTCGACCACACTGATTTTAATAAATTATTTCACAGATAAAGATATTACTAAAGATTTAAATTGTGGAAAGAAAAAATCGCTCATGAGCAGGATTCGAACCTGCGACTCCTGGCTCAGTACGCCAGTGCTTTAGCCACTAAGCTACCGTGAACACTGCTCGTGGTATCGAAATTATCCTCCACTATACGTCTTTGGGTGACGTCAGCGATATCTTATTAAGAAACATTGTTCCTTAACCGACTCGACTAACTTTACAGTTAAATCAAAGTCGTATAGATATGCCTACCCTTACTAATTATTTTATTATTTTAACGCATTTTACGCATGCGAAGCGAATTCTAAAGAATTAAATTGTGGAAAGAAAAAAAAAAATAAAAAAAAAAAAAATTTTTTTCTACCGCAAGCTCCCTAAGGAACTTCGTTACAAAAATACAATTTGATTAAAAGAGTCTCCATATGTGGCCTTAAATTTGAGCTGAATTACAGTTGATTGGTGTCGATTCTCTCGTTTACGAACTAAACTTATTTTAAACTATCGCACTCTTTTACTAATAGTAGATACAAGAAAGGGATGGCAACAATTTTAGAGTTGGCGAATTAGTTCACGTGTTCCACTTCTTCGTATTTTTAGTCGGCACGTTCCGAGATTACCGACTAATTTGACAGTACTAAAATTGTTGCCTTCCCTTGCGAAGCGAATTCTAAAGATTTAAATTGTGGAAAGAAAAAAAAAAGAAAAAAAAAAAAAATTTTTTTCTTTCCCCAATTTAAATCTTTAGAATTCGCTTCGCATGCGTAAAATGCGTTAAAATAATAAAATAATTAGTAAGGGTAGGCATATCTATACGACTTTGATTTAACTGTAAAGTTAGTCGAGTCGGTTAAGGAACAATGTTTCTTAATAAGATATCGCTGACGTCACCCAAAGACGTATAGTGGAGGATAATTTCGATACCACGAGCAGTGTTCACGGTAGCTTAGTGGCTAAAGCACTGGCGTACTGAGCCAGGAGTCGCAGGTTCGAATCCTGCTCGTGAGCGATTTTTTCTTTCCACAATTTAAATCTTTAGAATTCGCTTCGCATGCGTAAAATGCGTTAAAATAATAAAATAATAAGATATTACTAACTTTCTTAGAAGTTAGCAAATGTCTAATTTCCGTGGCCGGCCTGCTCGGGCGCACGGCGCAATGTATTCCAGAAACACTACGAAGCTGGAGCACTGAGGCGCGCCGGCCCGTGATAACAATTAGTTATGTAAAACATTAAATTAATGTAATTTTATCAATTTTTTTTTCTGAAATGGATTACTTGGCTTGTGGTAAAATATATCGTGTAAGTTTCATAATCATGTTCTATATAAATTTTCGTCATAAAATGAATTCAAAGTGTCAAAAATTGGCTATGTTTGATTTTTTTTTTCTATCAAGCGAAGTTATTTAAATCGTGTATCAATCTTTCAAAATGGATACATAATTAAACTACTCAACTCCACCATATATTTTTTCCATTCTCCCTACTTCAAGAAATGATGACGACAAATGGAAAGAAACTACTTACTACGTACAGGTACGTACTTTTTTGGAGTTTGGCGACCAGATCGGTCCTTAATACTACAAAGAGTTTGAGTCTGAGTTAGTACCTAATAGACTCCTCACATGGTTAAAAAAATATTCTTTAACCACTTTTATGAAAAGAAAGCGAGTTAATATTGTATTGTCAACCAGCCCTGAAGGCCAATTCTCGTAGTTAATTTGTGAGTGATTACTGCGTGCATCGAAACTATTTGGTGGTTATTATTATTGTGTATTTTCTAAATTAATGTATTAACCTAATAATTTTGATTTATTGAAATGTAACTGAAGTGATTATGTTTCAAACACAATGTAAAAATTGTTTCTGAATAAATTGAATTGAATTGAATTGAATATTATAATTACCTAATGAAAATTGTACGGTAGAAGAAATATCTGTAAAGACGCTTGTCATCTTAGTCTTCCTGCGACCACGAACGCTGCAAAGCTTTCGAAACGTCAGCAAAACCAATTTAAATAATATACGCGATGTATTCCGGTTAAACTTGTTTTATTATAATGCGTAGTGATCGCGAAAACCTAAGAAATTATTAATCTTAATGTTTTTAATATCAATCTTCTGATAGAAGATATTTCTGATTGCCGTTAATTTGTAACATTATGACCCCAGTTTCTGGAAGGCTGATCAATTTGATCTATTGTCAAATCTAATGTCTGCTTCTGTGATCGTCCGGCGAAAATGTTAACAACCAATCACATCGCTTGAACTGAGATTTGACAGTCGATTAGTTAATTTTTGCGTTAATCAGCCTTACAGAAACTGGGGGAAACTGTTCCTTTTTGCCGTCTATTTATGACATTTAGTCATAAATAGACGGCAAAAAGGAACATCTGCTGTCAAGACATTGAGATTTTATTGTTTATTGGCCTTCTGCGCTATGTTTAAAGTCTCAAGTCTCTTATCTAGCTAATCGGGAAGTTAGTACAAAATTGATTGCAAAATTTGTACCAAATAAACAGACATGACTGCAAGTGAGCCGGCCAAGTGCGAGTCGGACTCGCGCAGTAAGGGTTCCGTACCTCTCAATATGTCTATGTTTGTCTTATTTTTAGTATTTTTTGCGAAAGTACATAATATGCACTATACTCTGACCAAGTTTGACGCTGGTATATTTTACCGTTTTGAAGATAGAGCAGGTACAAAAACGTTGAAAAAAATGCATGTTTTTTGAGGTTTCTTGTATGGGGACCCCCTTTGGTTTTAGACTTTTTTTTGTTTTTAGTATTTGTCGTGATACACCTCATAGCAACACATATTCTGAATAAATTTCAACCGGTTACCTATTACCGTTCAAAAGATACAGCCCTGTGACAGACAGACGGACGGACGTACGGACGGACGGACGGACGGACAGCGTAGCGAGAGTAATAGGGTCCCGTTTGGAACCCTTCGGGTACGGAACCCTAAAAACATAGTAATAAAATACTTTTTAGACTACAACACAAGGAAACTAAAATCGTTAATAAAATTAAAATCTAATTCGTTACCTTGAAATAGGCCATAAGTAGAAACAAAGTCACTTTGAACAATCACAATAGGTACATGATCAGAATATAATAGTATAACTAATATAAATGTATATATGGTTTGTCATTTAAAAGTAGTAGGCATATAAGTCAAGCTATATTATCAAGAGTGTTTCTTCGTTGAAATACAGTACGCGTAATAAATATCGGTCGTTGATGTCTTTTGATAAACTCTCGTAAATTAAATCAGTTTCTATGGGTTATCAGGTCGATGGGTGGTACGGAACCCTTACTGCGTGAGTCCGACTCACACTTGGCCGGTTTTTTTTAATTAATGGTAATCGAACCCACGACCTCTCAGCCAAAATACTTGAATGACGTAGGTATGTATTTCAAAAATGTTCATATTAAACGAAAAACTATAATGGAAAAAAGGTTCCATTGAAAAAAAAAGGTAGATTAAAATATTTTTTAGAAATATCAGTAAAGACGCTTGTCGTCTTAGTCTACCTGCGACCACGAATTGCTGCAAAGCTTTCGAAACGTCAGGAATACCAATCGCGATTTAATCCGGTTAAACTTTGTTTTATTATAGTTACAAATTATAATTTCCAGAACGAAAATGTCCAAGTTGTCCAACGTCTTATATGGGGCCAGATGGTCTGTCTGTCTGTCTGTCCGCGGCTATTAGCTCAGAGTCTTAGTACTAGAAAGCTGTAATTTGTCATGGGTGATATTATATACTAATCACGCCGATAAAGTGGTAAAATAAAATCTTGATTTTCATTTTTTTTTCAACACTCTTGTGAAGTGGCTCTTGTTGCACCGCTTTTAGGTACATAATGCAGCTTATAACGCACGCGTGCATTTTACTTTACATTATAGTGCTTTTTACTTTACAGTTTATTTTTTGTTAAATCTCAAGAGTTTTACGTCTTAACATAATTAAACGTTTTTGTGAATAACTAAACTGTAATACTTAATGTATTAGAAAAAAAAAAAATAACCTAAAAAGTAAAAGGTCACTAAATTTTAATCACCAAAACAAAATATCTTCGAATCTTTGAATCTTTGATTTCATCAAATTATTTATTTGACTTTGACACCAAACCCGTAGCTCGTATCAATAAGCCAGGCCGTCACACTTATACCTAGGTTAGTATTTTATTAGTCCATATCTTGAAATCGACTGAACCGATTTTGAAAAAACTTGGCCTGCTCCCTAAGTTGAAGTAAATATAAGCCAACGAAAAAAATTGTCATAATCAGATTAATAGTTTCGGAGAAATGCGTGATCAAACATACATACATACAAACATATTTATACATACGCCGATAAAAAATTGTATATTTGTTTAGAAGCCCTAACAGATTATCATAATTATGTGAATATATTGCAGTTCCAATAATATTACATACATAGTAGTACCTATGTAAGTACAGTCAACAAATCGAAATCATGACCCACACAGCCGATAATTCGTATGAAATCGTCAAAACAATTTTATTCTTCTTAGCATCGTGCTGCACTTAGGACATTTTGAATATTAAGGAAACTGCGTTAATATGGGTCAAAGGTCTATGCAATTTTCAGCTTTGTTATTAAATGCAATAGGTTATAATTGTATAAAAAGTTACGTTTTTGATAAAGCTAGAATTATGTTTTGAATTTCGAATGAACTGTCGTTCCGCATAGTTTACCTATAAAAAAGAAGTAAACAAATTCATTTTTTCAAAAACCTATACTAACTCTTTCTATTCCAGCAGAATATTAATCAAATTGAAAGAAATTGGTGTCGTATCGTGTGTAAGTTTATGATGTTATAGAGGATAATACATGTATGTATATTTTGGTATATTTATTTTATTTTATTAGCTAAGTTGGTTAAGTTTCCGATATTTTATTATTAAGTGCACCGGTAACTACCCTTTGTCTCTTCCATGACATTCCAGTCCATTCATTGGTTGTCTGGAAGAGATCACCTTTGAGCGATAAATAAATATCTTTGGGACATTTTTACACATCACCATCTGGTCCCAAACTAAGCAGAGCTTGTGCTATGGGTACTAGACAATGGATATAATACTTATATACTTTTTTTTTTCGTAAATACATACTTATGATACATAAGCAACACCCAGACCGACACACAAACACCTATGTTCATCACACAAATATTTGTGTCCTGTGGGAATCGAACCCACGACCTCGATATCAGCAGTCCGACACTCGAACCACTAGACCACAGAGGTTGTCAATAATAATAATAAGACTGCCAGTTGTACACTAACACATAAGTACCTAGTTATTTAAGAAATTAATGTAATCTTGTTGTGCATTAAAGAGGATTTGTATTGTATTGTATTTTGTATTAGTTGTCACTGCCCAGTAAAATTTATAACAAGTTTGTTGCCAGGGAAATATCTTTAAGCGAAATGCGACCTAATTGTATTAGAATATTTGTAGTAAATTAAGCTTATGGTGGGTCATGATTCCGTTTGGTCGAGTGTACGTGTCGAATTGATAACCTCCTTCTTTTTGAAGACGGTTGAAAAAAGGAGAAAGCAAAAGGAATACAGCGGTGAAAACAACAGAGGAGATTTTTTTTAAAAAAAACAAGAGTAAGAATATCGATGTACATACAGACAAACCCATACACTTCTACATGCGCATGCGCACGGGCAACAATGCCGCTGACGATGACGCGTGCGTTATATTTCGCGCAGTCTGTGATCAGTGTTTGGAGTAGCTAGCTGGATAAGTGTTACAGTGATTTCGTAAGCGGGTGAGTACGTAATAACTATTATCCTATTATTTTTTATCAAATTAACGCAAGCGGAGTGGAATTTTAATTCATTATCGTAACATCACGCCTAAATTCCCCGAAGGGGTAGGCAGGTAGGGGTAGGAAGTCCGTAATTTTTTTCGCCTGTTTCAAGAAAAGTAAATTATTTCTTTCTTTCTTTCTTTAGGCAGAGGTGTATAGTACATAGTAGTTGTTCCGTGTGGTGCCGGACATGAAGAATTGCACCACCCTATCTCTTTTCATGGGTGTCGTAAAAGGCGACTAAGAGATTCACCTGAGGATGGGCAGCATTCTCTGAGTATTTAACCAACCAACTGCGATCGCCAACCCGCCTGCCAAGCGTGGCGATTATGGCGTATCCCCCCCCCCTTTTGGGGGAGGCCTATGTCCAGCAGTGGACGTGTTTCGGGTGAAATGAACCTGATGATGATGTATAGTACACCCACCTTTCGCCAGCCTGTGATAATTTACATGTAATAGGGGGCAAACCTTGCCATTAACCGGACACAAATCCAGATTCCGGACTGCTACTGGGAATTTCCTAATGAAAAAACTAAATAACACTGCCAGACCCGGCTACGCTATGGCCTCGTGCGCTCGTTACACTCAGGAGCTCCTTCACGAGCTTCTGGCTTCACAAATTTAAATATCACTCTAGGGGTAGGGTAGGACACAGTCTTTTTTTTACATGGGGAAATCCTCATAGAGGCACTCCACCCAGGGAAGGCGTAGCCAGTGTCGGACTCCTACCGACTAAAACCACCACGGTGTTCCTTTTCCAACCATTGGCCGGGGGCGTGGGAACTTGTATTCGTCCACTCCACTAGTAGGCGAGAGCTTTCTCCCCGTGCGGCATCATCGGCCACACCCTTCTCTTGACTGGCGCGCGCGGAAAACTACGCGCCACCGTCACGGGCCTTGACTGATTGTGCAGCGGGCTACCCCGAGTCCGCCCCTGGCAGGCCCACTCCTAGGGTGGCTGGAGGTAGGCGTACGCCCTCCTGCGACGCCCGGTCGGTCTCCTGCGGGTGGGAAGAGAGGTCGTTGCCTCTCGAACCCTCTCCACCGCCTCCTTAGCGAGCATCACATCCTCACAAAAGGAGACGACGCCCTCCCAAGCGTTCTCGCTCCCGACCATAGACAAAACAACGGCCTAAAGCGAGAGATCGCTGCCGCCTACTGCACAGTAACAAGGTCAAGGCGCTACGTGGCCCAAGCTGGGCATTCCGTCAGTGTGTGCTGCGCCGTGTCCACAAGGCATTTCCCGCAGTGATGACACTCAGGAGTCGGCTCCCATCCTATGCAACACAGATACTTCCCGAAGCAACCGTACCCCGAGAGTATTTACATCAGCCGGAAGGTGAGGGCGCCATAGCCCCTCTCCAGCCACTCCTCCATGGTGGGGGTAGGACACAGTCTGACCACGTGCAGTCGTATGAGCTGAGTCTGTTTTAACAATTAGTTCCACCACTTCAGACAAAGGTAAAGGTTTCAAAAAAACATTTTGATTTGATTTTATTTCAAAGGTCAAGGTCAAAGTCAACGAGTATGGGTTCATGGACAGTGGTGTCGATTCTCTTGTTCAGGAACTAAAATTATTTAAAAGTATTGCTCTCTTTTACTAATTGTAGATACAAGAAAGGGATGGCAACAATTTTAGAGCTGTCAAATTGATCTCGGAATGTGCCGACTAAAATACAAAGAAATGTAACACGTAAACTAATTTGAAAGCACCAAAACTGTTGCCATCCCTTTCTTGTATATCTGCTATTAGTAAAAGAAAGCGATAGTTTAAAATAAGTTTAGTTCGTGAACAAGAGAATTGACACTTGACACCATTGTCCCCTATTACTATTTTGACTAAAATATCGTGTTTCCCGAGAAGTATAATCTGGTGGTCTTCAAGGCTCGAGTGAATAGGTTTTTGCTGGGCAAGCGTGCACCATTGTCAACCGCACCATCGCTTAACATAAGGTGAGGTGGCGGTATATTTTTTTATTTTTTATTATTGTGGCCTGGTTACCACAATACCTTAAAGCCAAGTCATTTATTTGTTGTGAGTAGTTTTATGGCCTGGTTGCTTAGACCCTCCAGCCAAGTCTTTAGTTTACTCACCCTAGTAAAGTGATGGAAACTTTACCAGGTTTTTGAGCGGATGATGAGAAAATACGAAAGTCACGTTTTCCAACTTTGTACCATTTACCCACACTTGTACACGTTAACGAGCACTTAACATTTAATAATCCACCATTATTACACATTAGCACTCGAAGAAACACAAATTTAGAAAAATAATACAAAATCCACAACACGATCTTTCCGAATTTTCCCGCCAACCTGAGGTGGCGGTCAAACGCATACAGGGTTGATAGATCATGTTTCTAAATTTTCCCCATATTCATATATTTTTTCCCCAAAATGATATGTTTTGCAACTTCTTCCCCCATTTTTTTTCAAACAGATATTACAAATTGAACAATATAAGACTATGTTTATTAAAAAAATTGCTATAAGATATTTTATAGTGTATCGTGCATGATATTTAAAACGTTCGATACTTCGTTTTTATTAGGGTTCCGTACCCGAAGGTTGCCAAACGGACTGCTAATCACGAGGTCGTGGGTTCGATTCCCACAGGACACAAATATTTGTGTGATGAACATAAGTGTTTGTGTTGGTCTGGGTGTTTCTTATGTATTATAAGCATGTATTTACAACAAAAAAAAGTATATAAGTATTATACCGATAGTTCAAGCTTTGCTTAGTTTGGGACTACATGGTGTTGAGTAAAAAAATGTCCCAAAAGTATTTATTTATTTATTTATTAATCTACCAACCGTGAAAGCAAGCCTATTACTTATATTAAAAAAAAGATTACATTGAGGCCAAGGTCAACGTCAAACGTTTGATAATTTATGTAATCGTTACTTACACACTATTGAACATTACATCAATTGAAAGGTGTAAATAAAACATATATATTTAAACAATAGACCAAAACATTAGTAATTTATAGAGATGCGCCGAATAAGTGGTTTCACCGAATAACCGAATACCGAATATTATTCGGTTTAACCTTTACCGAACTGCATATTCGGCCGAATTATTCGGTTTACCATTACATTGTTTTGCCGCGTAAACAGATTATAACATGTACGCTACGTGTTAGTGCTGGCTAGATCTTCTTCTGTCGTTTCGACATGAGCTACATAATGATAATAGCTCATGTCATGGTGTAAAGATTAGCCAGTCAGCAGGTTGGTAGCGGGGCTGACTGCCCAGGGTGCGCCGGACCGTCAATTAAATATCGTCAGTCGTGGAGGCTCTTTAAATGCACCTTATATACCTATATGGCTAGATGATGATGGTAGTAGATCGGAAGCAGGGAACTTATATGAAGAAAAACGCAACATAATATTACCGGAGAGGGCCGAGAGCTTGGTGTTTCTGCACCATAATTTACCATTAATTAATTATAAATATTAGAACATGCATGTTTCTTTTTGCTTATCTTTTATTTTATTTCTGATCTCTATTATATTTTTATAGTGTCTATCTGTCTCTATATATCTCTGTTAGATTGTATTATTGTCAATTTGCCACTTAAGTGTGTTCATTAAAAAATTAAAATGTTGATGTGAGGTTTAAAAAAATGTTGAAATAAGTTTTAAAAAGAAATGTGGATTTGCTCGAGGTTTAAAAAAAAAATGATTTTAAGTTTAAAAATAAATGTTGTTTTCAGGTTTAAAAATAAATGTTGATTTAAGGTTTAAAATAAATGTTGACTAATAGGTTAAGAAATAAATATGTTTTCTTTGACTTATAATATAACATAAATCTTACATAAGAAGTTTTGTCTTTTAGTTCTACACCATGTCATGTAGCCAAGAAAATTGAAATGCTTGAACCGAATATATTCGGCAACAAAACCGAATAATTCGGCCGAATACAAATAGTGGAAAAGATGCCGAATATGCTGATTACCGAATACCAAACGAATATTTGGCGCATCTCTACTAATTTATCGACATTACTAAACATTATTAACATATTCACTTCATTATTTCAGCGCTTATCATTAATGACAAGTATTTTTTTTTATGTTAAGGTCGTAATAGTTAATTATTAGTACCTTAATATACAACGTGTATCAGAAATGCGTGGTCATATTTTAAGAGCTCATACAGGGCATAGCATAGGACAACTCTTACTATGGGACCAACCCTGAAATCGCGAAAAAAATATCAGCTGTTCCCTACTAAATCATCGATGTCGCTCGACAAAATGTTAGGATTAGCTGATTTTTTTTCGCGATTTCAGGGTTGATCCCATAGTCAAAGTTGTACGATAGCATCCCCTGAATAAGCTCTTTAAATATGACCACGCATTTCTGATACACGTTGTATATAATTACGATCTAGTCTAGAAGACTATTAAGTAATTTTATGCTAACTTAAACTTCTAGATAATAATATTATTTCTAAGAATGTGTCCACTGGCACTATCTTAGCATCTCTTAAGGCGAAGTCACTTTTTTCATGTGCCTTTAATTAATATTCACTAAATCACTATTTCTATTTTAACACTACACTAACTCAAAAGGCTTTCTCCTTTTCAGTCTCCTCACTAAGCCTGTGCTGTCGAGGAGCTGGATAGCCTCAACGTTCACATGATTATGAAGTCTATATTCATGAGCTTCGGCATACTTTTTTATGATGTCCTTAACGAAATCCATTTTGAGGTACCGGTGAAGATCTTCATTTCTAATATACCTACCAGGGAGAGTTCATTCAATGACAAAAGTTAACAAATAATTCATCAGTGTTTACTTTAATTAATCAATGAATCATAATTATCATAATTACAAATTCAAAATAAACGATATTTGTATTGTATTGTATTCAATCAACGCAGCCTATCGCAATCCTCTGCTGGACATAAGCTAAGCCTCTCTCATAGAATTCTAAATTATAAGGAAATAGAAATGTTATCTACTGTCTGTCTGTCGTAACTGCCTCGTTGGTCTAGTGGTCGCAAGCGCGACTGCTGAGCGGTCCTGGGTTCGATTCCTGGGTCGGGAAAAGTGTTATCGGGTTTTTTCATTAGGAAACTCTCAGTAGCAGCCCGGAGTCTGGATTTGTGCTCGGTTAATGGAAAAAGGCTCACCCCCTACTACATGGGACATAAAACATAACTGGCGAAATGTAGGTGTACTATAAGACATCAATGTACCTACCATATACTGAGAAATAAAATTATTCTATTCTATTCTATTCTATACACCTCTGCCTACCCCTTCGGGGAAATACAGGTGTGATGTTATGTTGTTGTTATGTTATCTACTGTCTTTGAATACGCGTGTTCCCGTTTTGCCGCTACCAAAATATAAACACGCAATTAATAATAATAATATAATATTTTTGAGACATTTTTACACAGCACCCTCTAGACACACCTCATACACCACACACCTCATAGACACCTCAGGTGTGAGGTGTTCCTACGGAATACAGATGGCGATAAAAGTTTTCGACCTCTTTGAGCATCTCGATCTTAGAGTTGACAATTTTGCCATACTCGGCTTTCAGTTTCATCAGATGGGTCCTCCCTATGTGTATCCTTATCTTCATAAAGCAATATTAATTTGGTATTTCTGGACAAAGCAGAATTTTCATGAACTGCTAGAGCTTGCAATGATGCTTTTGGCTTTTGCATGCCATCTAATGATGTGGCATTGCTTCCCCATCTTGTATTACAAGTTACAAGGCAATTTCAACTGTTGGCTACTCTTTTTAACCGACGAAAAAAAGCAGGAGGTTCTCAATTCAAAGCGTATTTTTTTTTTTATGTATGACCACGCATAACTTTTTATAGAGTGGTCCGATTTTGATAATTCTTATTTTAATGGATAGGGTATATCTCGAAGTTGGTCCCATTTAAATTTCAAAATCAAAATCCACCCCTAAGGGTAGTAAAACAGGGGATGAGTGTTTGTTCACCCACTGAATTCTTACCTGTTAACTGATTCTGTTCAAACTTGACACACATAAATATAGTTCTAGACACTACGACATAATGGAGACCTGGAGGTAGATTTTAACCACAAAAAAATTAAAAATTAAACTTTTTAACAAAAAATTGAACCGACGAAAACAGAAACTGAAAAGCGAAAAATAACTAATTATGAGTCGGCGCCAAACAACCAATCAACGAAGATCATTAAATTACTTTAAATAAATAATAAAAACAACGTCACATCAAATATAACGTAAAATTTTCAACGATTAACAATAACTTTCCAAAAATGCGTTCTCCGCTCGGCCACTTGCAACTTGCACGCACTTTGCTTGTTAAAAGTTAATTTGGCGCCGACTCATAATTAGTTATTTTTCGCTTTTCAGTTTCTGTTTTTCGTCGGTTCAATTTTCTTGTATAATTTTCTAATATAAAGCATACAAACTTGATTTTCTTTAATGTTTTTTTATAATGTGTAAATCAGTGGCTATAACTATAAGATTTTTAGAGAGTCGCACTTTAAATAATCATGGCATAAGAGGTTCAGCCCATGTGCTACGCATCCTAATAGTATGTTTCCAAGTGGCGAATAGTGGCGACCTACGTCAGTGCTATATCATTAATCTGTTGACAGGCATCGGTCGCCTGTAATGAGGCGTCTATGAGGTGTATGGTCAATGGGTAAACATGACAGGTAGGCCCACAGAAATAGAGAGAATGGAAAAGTGGACAGGGCGCGCGTGCCTACACTCTACACCATAGTGCAGTGCATTTCAAAGCCTTTCTCAGTACGCCTTATGAATTGTTTCTGTAAATACTGTGACAAAAACCCGCAGAAATGCCTTACTATGTTGTTTCTAACTGCAGAAACAAAAGCTGTAAAGTCCATTTGATTAAAGTTAATTTTTAAAAATTAATGACGTCAATATGTAAGGCGTAGTTTGTTCGAAAGTTGCCACGTATGAATCGAAAGTAAAATTGTGATTACAACCATTCTACTCTATCTATTTCTGTGGGTAGGCCGCTACATATTGCGGTAAATAAATTCTTCAGGTAGCCCGTTTAAATTATTTGAACTCACCAAACGACCTATATTATTACATTCACGCATTGTTTTAAAGAAAATTAATATTTATGTATGTTAAAAAACGTAGTTAAAGCAAAAAGTCTGTGAAATTGAATTTAAATATAATATATTAAATGTAGTTTTACTGGTATGTATAGGTTATTATAATTTAGAAAATATTTATAAACTACAAAATAAAATGATACAAAAAGGCGCGCCTAGGCGTCAAAATATTCCTCCACACCGCTGTCATCTGGCATAGTGCCCAGAAGACTGGCAGCGTTGCCACGTTGAATGGCAGCGCTTATTCTTTGACCAAAGAACAAGCCAGCCCTCTGGTCACGCGAAGTGTCGACCAGACTCTTAGAGATTTCCTTAAAAAGGGATCGCGCACTCGGACCCCATGACCCGAGAGTTTCGACCCCAAACGGCACAAAGTCATAGTTACCTGATAGGTTACTATATTTGCGCCGCTTGAGGGCCTCCGCAGATGCAGCGGCAGCGCCAGCACAACCATCCGAGCTAGAAAGATGTGAAGGAGCAAGGCTGTCGACGCACGTTGCGTCCAGAGCCAGCCAGCAGCGCCACACCAGAGGCCTACCCATCTTCCATGGCAATAACGACATGCCATCTGGTCTCTTCCCATCGTCTCGCACCAAGCCGTTGGGTTCTAAAACAGCTGGTACGCCAAGAGCACGACGAATAATGTCATTAATGCTAGCGTGTCGTTAAATGTAGTTGTATGTCAATGAATTTTTTTTTTATTTTTTTTTTTATAATATAGGATGGCGAAACGAGCTAAAGGCCCACCTGATGTTATGCGGTTACCTTTGCCCATGACAACTTCAATACCACCTAGGCTGTTGCCTAAATGGTACCGCAAGTCGGTTCGCCAAACTGAGACATGAAGATGGAAAGTCTCATGTGATTGTAATTTCACCGGCACCCGTACCCTTCAGACCGAAACACAGCAATGCAAGCATCACTATTTGGCGGAGAAGTAGGCACGGTGGTAGTACTTCCCCGGACGAGCTCTTTCACAAAGGAGCTCTACTACTACAACAAAAAAACAAATCAGCGTATTACTGTCCCACTGCTGGACATAGGCCTCCCCCAAAAGGGAGTCATATGCCATAATTGTCACGTTTGGCAGGCTTGGGTTGGCAATCGCAGTTGTTATACATATAAAATTAAAAATAAACCTGGTACCAACTTGTTCTCCGGAGGTACGGAGTTTAGGAGCAAGTCGACAATACGAAAACCGTTAAGCAATGACTTGTCACCTTCAAAGGTGAAATTGATTACTTACGATTTTACTATTTACACAAGAAATTAGCAAGTTTTTGACATTTTCTATGTGTAGGCGGTGTACAAAGATTATGGTACACACATGGACAAATAAAAAAAGGCAGATGGAATCTCGTTAAACAATAAGTGAAGCATCCATAGAAAGACGGCTTGCTTAAAAGTACGGACTGGCACGCACACATTCACACCTACAGTAAGACGAAAAGCCGCGATTACAAATAAAATAACAATATATATATCTGGTGTGTTAAAATGCTGTCGAAATTATAGCGGGTTTATGAAAATATCAAGTGCTTCAATCTTTTTTAGGGTTACGGAGTCCTACAAGGATCCCTCATAGTTTCGTCATGTCGTCCGTCTGTCCGTCTGTCCTAATCCTTTACAGCTTAATAACTTCTACAGTTATAAACATAAGTAAATGAAATTTTGTAAAAAAAATGGTTTAGATATAGATCTCAATTTTAAAAGAATAAAAAAATCTTGAAAACGTATTTTAGGGGTGGCGCCCATACATGTGAAATGGGGATGAAAGATTTTTTTTCGCTGCACCCCCTCGTGTGTATCATTGAATAGGTCTACTAAAATGTTTCATACATAACTTTTTTATCAGGTATACCATCTGCGAAATACAGTTCGCCAAAGTGGCTTGCAATGTGTCCCCTCCCCCTGCCATTTCTAAACTATGCAACGTAGAAACTTATAGTCTTCCACATTGATAGAACTTTGTAAAAACTCTCTTTTAAAATTATTTCGAGTATAAGGTGATTATAAATTTTTGAGAAAAAACTGAAAAATACTAAAGACGTCCTAGTTCATTGACTTAGAGAAAAATGATCTTAGCAAATAATGCTCCTTTAGTTACCTATAATAAAAAGTATAAAAAAGTAAATAAGTATTATTTCCATTGTCTAGTACCCATAGCACAAGCTCTGCTTAGTTTGGGACTAGATGGTGCTGTGTAAAAATGTCTCAAAAATATTTATTTATTTATTAATACAGAGCATGGCCCGACATGCTCTTGGCCGGTTTTTACTTTTTTGCGAGATTCCGTCATTATTCGTCCGAGGTGTAGGCGCTGTACAAAGATTATGTACACAGATAACGGAATATAAGGAGATCGGGCAAACTGTCTAGTTAGCATGGAGTCAGAGTGTCGCAACGCAAGCTCAACTTAGGCACACAACGCAAGAAACGCATCAATAAATTACAACAAAAACCACGCACACATAATAATAATGTGGATATGACAATACGACATTAAATAAAACCACGTACAGAGTATCACGTTCTATGACCGTACACCAAAAATCAATCAAATCCAGTTAGTAGCTTAGCCACAGGAAATTATTATAATTTAATTAATTTTGAATTTTTGAAGTTAGGACTATTTTCTAGGCAAAGATCGTTAGGTCAAAGACCCGTGCGTATCCATATGATTTTAAACTCTCTTTCTCAATGATTAAAGATGATTATAAATGGTGTTAATTATTTACTTAGATATTTTAATATTTATTTTGTTCAAAAGTTTAGTTTTTTTTAATTTACGATAAACAACTTATTTCATCATCATCATCATTTCAGGAGAAAGACGTCCACTGCTGGACATAGGCCTCCCCCAAGCAGTTTGGGGGTATATGCCATAATCGCCACGCTTGGCAGGCAGGTTGACGACCGCAGTTCGTTGGTTAAATACTCAGAGAACGCTGCTACCCATCCTCTGGTGAATCCTTGAGTCGCCTTTTTTACGACACCCATGAGATAAATGATAGGGTGGTGCAATTCCTTACGTCTGGCACCACACGGAACTATTTATTTATCTGTTTAAAATGCTTCTATAGATGAGTAATGACCGTGTTTTCATTTATTGTCGTATTGTCATCTTCACGTTGTATAAAACACGCACTTTGTATCCTTACGGCATTTTGGAAATAAAAGAAAGTTTTCTCTCCAACTAGCGCGCATACTCACTCGGGTGCAAGTGACGGTGAACTGGCGGCAGTGTATGCCCGCTGTGCATACAATGGTCAGTCTTTACGCGGCGGCATGTCCTCTCTATACAATTTTGTTGCTCTGAGACTATGTATGTTTTGAGGTCAAGCATTGACCTCACAATGACCGCTGCAATACACGATATTGCCAAAAAATCAAGCTGAGCAAACATATAGTTGTAATAGAGCTTCTTGTGAAAGAGTTTGTCCAGGAAAGTACTACACCACACCTGATTCTGCAGCCAAGCAGTTGGTTTTTATGGCATACGATGGCGAACCAAGCGGTAGACCTACAAGCGGTTAGCATTGCCAATCACCAACTCAGCCTATCGCAGACTCGGTCCTCTGTCTTCCGCAGTCCCCCCATCTTCTTTCATCAGGTCGTCGGTCCACCTGGCTGGAATGCCGTGTGAAACCCGTGAATAGAACGATGTATTCGATCGATTTTATTCATTTCTTTTGGCGAAACTTAAATACTTCAGGATGTAATCAATGCAAGTCGGTTACATATTGATTCTGTAACCGTTTGCAGTTATCAAATAGCTTATTTTTACACTGGAAATTATTAACTTGTCCATTTACTATAATAAGTTAAAACTGAGGCTTTGGTGATGAACTACTAGTAAAATCTAAGCTACAAAGCTATAGACGCACAGTTGCTTGTTTGTCGGTGTTCTACAGGCTGTACTTTGGAGAGTGTGCGCAAGAGCATATGAGCTTATTCCACCATCTCCTTTCTTTCATCGGACTACACGACGCACTGCAGGATATCATCCTCATTTGGTAGAAATCCCTACTGTCAGGACCAAGCGCTTTGAGAACTCTTTCATAATGCGCGCAGCCAAGTTGTGGAATTCACTGCAGCATCTGTATTTCTGGGCACTTACAACCCTTTAAAGCTGGAGTGAATCAGCACCTATTAGGTTTGCTCGCTCCATCGTCGACCACATCTTGACAAATCTCTAAAAGTCTTGATTGCGTTCAAGAGCTGATCTATATCTCATAAAAAAAAGTATTATAACTGAATTAAGATGAATTCTACCGGGTAACCCGTGAAATTGAAGATTTCTTTAGGTTTTTTGCAAATTGATTTTTGCCATTGTGGCGTGACGCGTCTGAACTATAAAAGACTCACTTTTGGCAATACCGATAATATAGATTCTGAATAAGATTCGAGTACTATACAACTACTACACTATATATTTGTATTTATCAGTATATTACATGATATATATTTCTTATAATTATTTTAGTAAATGCCGTGCTTGCTTTGTATTTTATTAAATTTAAGTATATTATTACCTTACGAAACGTAGCTACTTTTACACCATAATTACCCACGATCGGTACCCATTCTTCTACTAGTCCATCCAAAGGTTGTCTAGAAGAGATCTTTCTGTAAACTACTGTCTTTGTTTTCGTTTAGTGTCTGTACAATAAAGAATATAATAAATAATAAATAAATAAATGAATAAATATAAAGATATTTCTAGATATTCCGTGGTCTGTTACAATAGCCGTTGGCCGCGTCCAGCGTGAAGCTGTAGGCGGACGACGAATGCTTATTATGGAAATACACTATACCTAGTGGTCGTTTGAGAGAGACCGACGGCGTTTGTAACAGACCATGGCATTATACTTTCTGATTAATGGACAAGAAGATGGCACTAAAATTACATAATTTGTTTCAGAATTACATCATGGCACCATCGGTACCAGAATTCTATCGGGGGAAGTCAGTCTTCATCACTGGAGGAACTGGCTTCGTTGGGAAGGTAAAGTGGTTTTATCTGCCTCGGTGGACTTCACGATCTCCTCACGAATCGCAGATCGTAAGGTTCGATTCCCGCCCGGGTCAGGCAAAAAGTGTTACTGGGATTTTTCTGTCAAGAAAATTTCTCAGTAGCAGCCCGGAGTCAGGAAGCTGGCGGTGCTGTCTCGGAAAGCACGTAAAGCCGTCGGTCCTGCACCTGAGCTCTCTCCGGTCGTTGCGGATTGCCGTCCCATCGAGTTATGAGAGCGAGGGAAAAGAAAAAAGAGAGTGCACCTGCGTTAGTGCACACACTGTGCACTATAATTATGTCCCGCGCAGATGGCTAGTCTCCGTTTAGATTAGCTGCCAGAACTGACATCCGGCTGGGAGGACATTATTTTTTAAGTCTTTATTATCTTTTTTTCGATTGCAATGTCATCGACTCAGCAAGGTGGATGGCACTGTGCTGGTCAAGTCTGTCAAAGGACCGGTAGTCGTTGTAGTAGGCGAGTCTTGGGAAAGACCTACCAGTCCAATACTGGGACACCCGATAGGGTAGAATCTTAAACGGTGCTCGTGGTACGGGTGCCGGTGACATTACAATCACATGAGACTTTCCATCTTTAGGTCTCAGTTTGGCGAACGCGATTTAGGTAACAGTCTAGACGGTATTGCGATTGTTACGGGCAAAGGTAACCGCTCAACATCAGGTGAGGCATAATAATTTCTTAGGTTTTCGCGATCACTACAAATTATAATAAAACAAGTTTAACCGGATTATATCGCGTATATTATTTAAATTGGTTTTCCTGACGTTTCGAAAGCTTTGCAACGTTCGTGGTCGCAGGAAGACCAGTTCTAAAAATAATCAAGTCCCAAACAGCACGCAACACTGTAAAAGATAATGATATTGTGAGTGATTACTGCGTGCATCGAAACGATTTTAATGTACGGTAGATTAAAATATTTTTTAGAAATATCTTTAAAAACGCTTGTCATCTTAGTCTTCCTGCGACCACGAACGTTGCAAAGCTTTCGAAACGTCAGGAAACAAAATATACGCGACATAATCCGGTTAAACTTTTTTTATTATAATCTGGTGAGGCTTTAACTCGTTTCGCCATCTTACATCCTGTTATTTTTTGTTTCAGGCTTTAATCGAGAAGCTCCTGCGTAGCTGTCCAGAAGTTGGCGTCGTATACCTGTTGATGAGACAGAAGAAAGGGCTCAGCTGTAAAGAAAGACTTAAGGATCTTTGTAGTAAGCAAGTGAGTTGGTTATATCATTATTTTAGTCATTACAGCATAACCAGCCCATTACTACCCACTGCTGTATACGGGCCTCTTCTCAGAATGAGACTAATTCAGGCCTTAGTCCACCATGCTGGCCTACTGCGGTTTGGCGGACTAAACCACTATCACCAACCATTGAGGACTTTATCAAGCACCCTCAGATGTGTAAGATTTCTCACGATTTTATTCCTTCACCGTTAAAGCGTGAAATAATCAAATTATGATCTACACGAATTAGGAAAGTCTTATTAATAAGGAACCAATCATAATTCTGCCGCTCTTTTCACTTTCAGGTTTTCGATCTTCTACGAGAGAAGAATCCAGACGGCTTTAAGAAGATAAAATTAATAAACGGTGATATTACAGAAGATGGACTGGGTATCTCGTCAGAGGATAAAAAAGAACTTCAAAAGAATTGTAACATTATATTCCATAGTGCTGCGTGTGTTAGGTAAGCATTTCAAGACGTTTTAAGTATAAATTAACTATTCTCGAAAGACTTGGTCTGCAGAAGTACTACCACCACACCTATTGCTTTCGACAACCAGCATCTCTGTGTGTCCATCCGTTCACATTCGAATATCAAAATATGAAAACTCTCGAAAAAAATTCTTTAGTAACATTTAGATCTAATACGACCTCATCATCATCATCATCACTATCATCAGGCTATATCATTTTACTGCTGGACATAGGCATCTCTAATGACACGCCACTGATATCGATTCTCGGCCACCCGCATCTAGCTGCTACCAGCCACTTTTCCAATATCATCGCTCCACCGAGCCTGAGGGCGTCCTACCCTAATACGTTTGCAGATTCGCGGTCTCCACTCAAGAACACGTCTACCCCAATGGCTATCAGTTCTTCGGCTAATGTGGCCGGCCTACTGCCACTTCAGCTTGCTGATCCTGTGTGCTATATGGAAAACTTTGGTTCTCTGTTGGATATACACTTATGGAAAAACATGTCTCTTGAAGATTTCATTCTTTAATTCTTTGTTGAAAAAGATTGTAAAATAAAATATCTTTGCAGATTCGACCAGAAACTGAAGGACGAAGTCAATATGAACACAACCGGTACATGGAGAGTGCTGACCCTTGCCGAAACGATGCAAAATTTAGAGGTAAGTCTGAAGTAAAGCCAAGCGGATATCAACATTAAACAAAAAAATTTTAGACTCACGTATTTGAATTTTTGATCATTCTAGCCAATCAAAAACTTGGCTTCCTTTGGCGTGATGGGTCGATGAATAGGTCCACTTTTCTGGAATACCTTGACAAAATTGTCACAAAACAGGAAAGAATGGCGTGAAAGGACTTAATAGCCTGCATTGTGCTGATAAAAGTTTCGAATGATGATGATGCTGATAAACCTCTGGCTTGTATCTGGTTAAGACCAACTCTGACCGGGTGCGTGGAATAGACTGCATTCGCCAGCCACCCCCGACTTACCATTAGAAGCGAGCCCCTTCTCCCCGTGCCGTGCGGCCTAACTTCGACAACACCCTCTTCGATGGCGCACGCGGAATACTGCGCACACTGCGAACACTGCGTCACAGTGCAGAGGCTTGCCTGGTCACGCGGCTTACTACTCCGAGTCCGCCGCGCACAGGCCCTATTCTCCCTTTGTTTTTATTGAGGTTTTCTTTCTTGTGGTGGGGGCGGTGGAGCTAAGATCCTCGGTCCCAAAAGGAGGCGCGAAAACACAACCGCAACACTCCTTCTGGGGTTACGAGATTGACGGGGGCTGGGAAGGACACAGTCCTCCACTGCCTGCCCAGTGGCAGGGTGAGTGCACACCGGATCCGCCCCTGCTCCTCCACTGTAGCCTCTGCTAACATCAGAGGAACACGTGGAGCAATACCCTATTGATTGACCTAGATCGGGCCTTTCCCGTACGTGAATATTCGCTACGGACAATAAGGTCGCCAGAGAAGAATTATTGCCTGTGCTATTATATTATCTGTGCCCGTGCCCAGGGTGCACCGTCCTAACAAACTGCTGTTCCTTCCATACTTATCAAGAATGACCAGTAGCCATCAGGCACACGAGGAGGTTTTCTGGTCTAGCACCCCACGTCCAAGTAGTACTATAATGGGCTGGTTTCCGCAAATCCACGTCTAAGCGTGTATTTTGCGTGCGGGTGGAAAGTTACTCAATCAACTGAAACTCCTCAAGAAAGGCCTACGACTTGGTGTTGCTGGTGATCCTTCCGAGAGTACCTGGGTTACTGAAGTACTTGGCCCTGAATGTGGCGACCTCAGGGCAGTTTAGGAGCACATGAGCTGCTGTTTCGTCTTCCACCATGCAGGCTCTGCACAGTGGGCTATCTGTAACACCTATAACAAAAAGATGTTTATTAAAGGACCCGTGGCCAGTTATAGCGGCTGTGACTGTACGGAGCTGTTGTTTTGATAGTCGGAAAGCTTGTTTCGTCAATTGTAGGAAGTGCCTCCTTGGCCCTACTGCGTAGTAATTTTAGATCAAATTCAGTGTGAATACAAATTAATTATACAAATTCAGTGTGTTTCCCTCTCTTATTCTTCTTGCAGGTTTTCGTACATCTATCAACAGCATACTGCCGTTGTGATTTAGAAGTCTTGGATGAGAAGGTGTACCGAGCTGTCCACCAGCCTAGGAAGATCATGGACATCGTCCAATGGATGGATGATGATACCCTGGAATATTTGGAACCTAAGTGAGTACCACGTTATTATTCTACATGGTTGACTTCTGTTTGATACTATTGTTGCTTAACAGAATGTACGAAACAGCTATTTAAAAGTTTGAAACGGATTTTTTTGTTTAGAAAGTTCATAATGAATACAATTACTTCTTTCCGGCTTATAATAGTACCTCCGTAATATCTAACTTTGATATATTATTATGACGATGATGATGATCGGCTCACCTGGTGGAAAATGGTTACAAAACATAACCAGCCCATTACCACACCTCGGACACTCAATACAATATAAATGCTAGCACCACCTACATACGCAAGCTTACGTCTGTATACGAACGGACACACATGTGTAGGTTAGGGAGGCTTGCCGCTCGTAATGCTGACTGGATTCCAATTTCCAAGTGCTGCGCAGTAGTTCTCAGATATGGCGTGCTTGTATAGCGAGTAGCGACTGGCGATTGACATCCATTGCAATCTTGCAGTCCAATTGCCGCCAAACCGCGGGCGGATGCGGGGCGCGGGTGATGAACCTTGAATTGGCGGGGGGCTGTGAATGACCGTTCTGTAGGTTAGAACTATTAGGTATTCTGTGCCATTACTGTCCCACTGCTGGGTACGGGCCTCATCTCAGTACCTATGAGAAGGTTAAGGCCTTAGTCCAGCACGCTGGCTTAGTGCGGGTTGGCGGACTACAACCACCATCGAGAGCTGTATGGAGCACTTTCAGGTGTGCCGTTTTCCTCACGATGTTTTCCTTCACAAGTGGTTGGCCGACTGTAACAACACCAAGAGAATTGATAATGAAGACCATCATCAATTCTCTTGGTGTTGTTACGTGCCTGTTTTTTCACTTTCTAACTCAGAACTAACATAGCTTTTATATTTTCAGGATCATTGCTTCAGAACCTAATACGTATTCGTATACTAAAGCAATTACTGAAGACTTGGTAGCAGAGTATGGTGGCAAGTTTCCTGTAGCCATCGCCAGACCATCTATAGGTTAGTACAATCTTCTCTATTAATGTTCTGTCCGACAGAGAACTAAAGTGAAAGATGCTACCACCTGTTTGGAACCCAGTTCTAAAAATAATCAAGTCTTAAACAGCACGCAACACTGTAAAACATAATGACACTGTGAGTGATTACTGCGTGCAACGAAACGATTTTAATTAGAGATGCGCCCAATAGTGGTTTCACCTAATAACCGAATGCCGAATATTATTCGGTTTAACCTTTACCGAACCGGATATTCGGCCGAATTATTCGGTTTACCATTACATTGTTTTGCCGCGTAAACAGATTCTAACATGTACGCTACGTGTCGCTGTCGCTAGATGACGAGCGAGCCGTACCTCACCGCCCGCTACCCGCTCACACACCGCGATGTCACTTTGCTTCAAAACATCGTACGATTAAGCCACAAATAAAAAAAACAAAGATGCTATACAAAAATATTGAAAATATTAACGTCATTGTGTTTGCAATATGAGTGGGCGTTAATATGTTTTCTAAGCCTAAATATGTTATCTTTGACTTATAATATAACATAAATCTTACATAAGACGTTTTGTCTTTTAGTTCTACACCATGTCATGTAGCCAAGAAAATAGAAATGCTTGAACCGAATATATTCGGCAACAAAACCGAATAATTCGGCCGAATACAAATATTGGAAAAGATGCCGAATACGCCGAATACCAAATACCAAACGAATATTCGGCGCATCTCTAAATTTTAATTAATTAAAAATTGAAAAGTAGATGAAATTTGTCTAACCAAGGTCATCGGTTATCGGTTCTTAAGCTAATATGGCTGACTCACTGTCACTTCAGCTTGCTGATCCTGTGGGCTATGTCAACAACTTTATAATAAAACAAGATTAAATCGCGTCATCATTCATCATCATCATTCCAGTCGAAAGACGTCCACTGCTGCACATAGGCCTCCCCCAAATGGGAGGGATATGCCGTAATTGCCACGCTTAGCAGGCGGGTTGGCGATCGCAGTTGGTTGGTTAAATTAATTAAATACTCAGAGAACGCTGTTGTCCAACCTCTGGTGAATCCCTTAGTCGCTTTTTACGACACCCATGAGAAGAGATACCTGACGGCTGCTTGTCCTTCTGGACACGTCTGGAGGGAACGGCAGCTGTTTGGCCGGTGCATCCTGGGCACGAGCAGTAATATCCTTTCGAGGGATTAACCTTCGGGGGATTTTATTGCCTGTGGCGAATATTCTGGCGCGGGAGGTGCCCGTTCTGGGCCAGGAGGGAGTTGCTCCACGTGTCCCTCTGTTGCCAACAGAGGGCAGAGTGGAGGAGCAGTGGCGGGCCCAGTGTGCACTCATCCTGCCACTGGGCAGGCAGCGGGGGGACTGTCCTTCCCAGCCCCCGTCGATCTCGTAACCCCAGGAGTGCCTGCTGAGTAGTGTTCTCGCGCCTCTTGGGACCGAGGGTCTTGGCTTCACCGCCCGGACCGCGAGGAAGAAAACCTCTATAAAAAATTACGGGAGGTAGAGCCTGCGAGCAGCAGACTCGGGGTAGTCTGCTGCCCGACCAGCAGCTGGCATAGCTGGCATAGCCGGCGTAGACGGCGCAGCTGGTAAAGGCCCATGAGGTGCGGTGGCGTGCAGTGTTCCGTGTGCGCCACCGAGGAGGGTGCGGCCAGCGTTAGGCCGCACGGGGAGAAGGGGCTCGCCTGCTTGAGGCGGGCCAGGACCCGTCGGGGGTGGTTGTGTGAATACTTACGGGTTCCCACGCCCCCGGCTAAGGTAGTCGAAGGAACACCGTGGTGGTTTAAGTCGGTAAGAGTCTGACACTGGCTCCGCCTACCCCGGGCGGAGTGCGTCCATGAGGATTTCCACGCGGCAAAAAAAAAAAAAAAAAAAATATAGTTCTGTACGACGTCCGTGGTCTAGTGGTTTGAGTGTCGGACTGCTGATCACGAGGTCGTGGGTTCGATTCCGTTTGTGTTGTCTGGGTGTTTCTTATGTATGTATTATAAGTTATATTTACGAAAAAAAAAAGTATATAAGTATTATATCCATTGTCTAGTTACCCATAGCACAAGCTCTGCTTAGTTTGAGACTAGATGGTGCTGTATAAAAATGTCCCAAAAATATTTATTTAGTTACGTCCGGCACCACACAGAACACTTTTTTTTTTTTTTTTTTTTTTTTTTGTGATGTAAATACGTCTTAATTTACCTACTTAATGTAATATCTCGTATTTTCAGTAAGTGCTGCCTGGAAGGAGCCGATCCCTGGATGGGTGGACAACCTAAACGGACCTACGGGGATGATCATCGGAGGTGGCAAAGGTATGGTTTTCCACAGACCGGTAAACCTAAAACGCTTATTACACTACGCGGTATTCAGAGCGCGTAGTTAATAGTCCATTACTGTCGAGGCCTGAAATGAAGCAATTTACGGCCGAGTAAGTGATTTTGAAAGTAAACGATTAAGTAAGTAAGTTCCTTTTTAACTAAACGAGGCCGTTAATTGCTATTTTGGCCGAGACTTGTATAGTACTTTTCTCTCATTTGCGAGGAAACACAACACAAATTAATTCAACAGTATCTCATTTTCATTCACGCCAATTCGCCCGCGCGCGGTTCTTGTTCTATTTTCAAAGTTTTGAAAAAAAAAATGCGCTTTCCGCCTGTATAATGATAAATATTTTGTACCTAAAAACACCTAATTTATGTAAGTGTGTACTTAAAAACCTCGGTAGCATAATTTAAAAAATTAAAAGTGTCCAGCAATTTCTATTATTGTCCTGTTGGATATTACCGGCCTGTTATTTCGTTGCGTACGGAAAAGAGCCGATTGTTGTATTCTTTTTTTTGAATAATGAACCAATTTTCAAGCAAGTGGGAGAAAACGATTATTACACTAAGCAGTATTCAGTGCGCGTAGTTCAGACTGTCTAAATCTTATTTTGACAGCTCGCTATTACACTGGACCATGGTATAATAAGATGTTTCACCTCTTATTATACCATGCACTGGACTAAATATCGCACGCTAACTCATTCACAAGACGTACATCGGTCGGTGTTGACGCTTGACGCATGGTACCTGCGTTATGCGATAACTTAGCACCAAAAAATCTATAAGTTCTTATAAACTTCTAGAAGTACTCAGAGGCCTTCTAATCGAAGTTCTTTATATAGGTAGTCTTGAAGTTTATTGCGATTTGAAAAATAAGGGTGTATTATTTACAAGGTCCTACGTTATTAATACGAAATATTTTAAACATACTTTTATGAATGGTACAGAAGCCATCAATCTGTTTAAATCTCGTTGGTTTTTCTGCTTTAATTAAGTAAGTCACGATATAAGTCGATCACGTTTAGAAGTACATTCTTTTCTATACTGCACACCATTGTGATAGCGAGCTTACCGCACTACACACATTTCTTGCGACGTCTGTTCGCTGCGCATGCCGCGCGCCGACTGAGCTGTCTAAGTAGACTAACTCTTATTATGCGATATTCAGTCTGTACGTGGGACACTCAGAAAGTTTTGCGAAACTAAAAAAAAATGTTCTATACGTACATATATTTTTATCAAATCTTTTCAAAGTACTTTCCACCAGCCTCTATACAAAGATTCATGCGCCTAAACCAGTTTTCAAAACACTTTTTCCAGTCCGCCGCAGACACCTCGTTTACAGCCTGCTCGAACGCAGCCAGCGCATCTTCCGGCGACGAAAATTGTATCCCTTTGAGCTGATTTTTTATTTTTGGGAATAAAAAGAAGTCACACGGTGCTAGATCAGGGCTGTAAGGAGGGTGACCCAGGAGTTTGACTGGCGTGCTGTCCAGGAAGTCCCTCGTTTTGAGTGCGGTGTGCGCAGGTGCATTGTCGTGGTGGAGCAGTAGCCCGCGGAGCCCTGTGTTTGGTCGCTTGTTGCTTATAACAGAGAAAACTTCTGGCAAACATTTGGTAGTATACCATTCGGTATTAATGCTTCTTTGATCCCGTAAGGGAATTGATACCAAGTGGCCAGTCAAATTAAAAAGCTAGCGATCAAAATCTTACCCCCGCTTCTAGATCGCTTCACTTTGGTAGGCGTTGGCTCATTTTGAAACACCCAAACAGTCGACTGGCGCTTGGTTTCTGGGTCGTATTGATAAATCCAGGACTCATCACCTGTAACGATGTCGTAAACACGCCGAGACGAGCCTGCTTCAAATTTGTTAAGCATATCACGGCACCATTCCACCCGGGCCTGCTTCTGAGCATCGGTGAGGTTGTGCGGCACCCAGCGTGATACTATCCTCCTCACGCGAAGATGGCTGTGTAGAATCTCGTGAACGCTTCCCGATCCAATCTTCAATATGTGTTGAATCTCCTGATATGTAATTCGCCTATTGTCTTGGATTAAATTTTTCACTGCTAGCACGTTTTCTTCGGTAACAGCCGTCAAAGGGCGACCGCTTCTTTCGTCATCCCCCAAAGTTGGTCGACCGCGCTTGAATTCGTTATACCAACGATACACGGTTGCCTTGGAAGGGCCTTCATCCATGAATGCCATTTGAAGTCTATCGTACGATTCATCCGGTTTCAGGCGACACTTGAAATCGTATAAAATCATAGCTCTAAAATGTTCCCGGCGCAGATCCATATTTCAGTGAGACACAATACTTTGAATTAACTCGCAAAAAATGTGGAGGGAAATTTTGAAATTGGAACTTACTTATTTTTACTTATAAATAATCATATTTTCGAAAAACATTATAACTGGCCAGTCTCCCATATATAAAAACTTTTTTTCGCAATACTTTCTGAGGGGCCTGGTAAGTCAGTAAGTCTCGCCGCGCCCGTTCGTTCTGACTAATTTCAGATTCTAGTGTTATTACACTACACTTTCTCAGTCTGTAAGTCAGTTAGTCAGACTGAATACCGCGTAGTGTAATTAAGCGTTTATAAATTCCAGATATAAAAAGGTAGCACGTGTTTCGTCGTCTCCAAGCTTACGATGTCAAGTGAAATAAAGGCAATGTGCGCCAGCGGTGGTGCGTGGTACTTCACCGCCTACTTCGCACAAGTTTATTGAATAACCATATGGTAACCCGAACAAAACCTTTATATTATAATGGTAACCCTTTTACTGAGTTTCAAGCATAGAACCCATTCAAGGAGTTACATCATGATAAAGGTAACCTCATAAACGGCTTACCACTTCGAAAGGCTTAACTCCTAACCGGGGTTGTGCAGTCCCTGGTTCTATCTCATACGTATACGGCCTAGTACGGCTACACTACATTTAACATAGAGATGGGTAACTAGCCGAAATTTCAATAACTTAGCTAGCCGAAATTTCAATAACTTAGCTAGCTGGCTATTTGTGTTAAAGTAGCCAGCTAGATAACCAGCTATTTGGCTATTGGATAAAACTGAATAGCGCTAGCGTCACCGTAGCTACTAGCTAGGTGAGATAACCAGCTATTTGGCTATTCGATAAAACTGAATAGCGCTTGCGTCGCCGTAGCTACTAGCTAGGTGAGATAACCAGCTATTTCAGCTATATGGCTATTGGATAAAACTGAATAGCGCTGGCGTCGCCGTAGCTACTAGTTAGGTGAGATAACCCGCTATTTCAGCTATTTGTCTATTGGATAAAACTGAATAGCGCTTGCGTCGCCGTAGCTACTAGCTAGATGAGATAACCAGCTATTTCAGCTATTTGGCTATTGGATAAAACTGAATAGCGCTAGCGTCGCCGTTGCTACTAGCTAGGTGAGATAACCAGCTATTTGGCTATTGGATAAAACTGAATAGCGCTAGCGTCACCGTAGCTACTAGCTAGGTGAGATAACCAGCTATTTGGCTATTGGATAAAACTGAATAGCGCTAGCGTCGCCGTAGCTACTAGCTAGGTGAGATAACCAGCTATTTCAGCAATTTGGCTATTGGATAAAACTGAATAGCGCTAGCGTCGCCGTAGCTACTAGCTAGGTGAGAGAACCAGCTATTTCAGCTATTTGGCTATTGGATAAAACTGAATAGCGCTAGCGTCGCCGTAGCTACTAGCTAGGTGAGATAACCAGCTATTTCAGCTATTTGACTATTGGATAAAACTGAATAGCGCTAGCGTCGCCGTAGCTTCTAGCTAGGTGAGACAACCAGCTGTTTCAGCTATTTGGCTATTGAATAAAACTGAATAGCGCTAGCGTCGCCGTAGCTACTAGCTAGGTGAGATAACCAGCTATTTCAGCAATTTGGCTATTGGATAAAACTGAATAGCGCTAGCGTCGCCGGAGCTACTAGCTAGTTGAGATAACCAGCTATTTCAGCTATTTGGCTATTGGATAAAACTGAATAGCGCTAGCGTCGCCGTAGCTACTAGCTAGATGAGATAACCAGCTATTTCAGCTATTTGGCTATTGGATAAAACTGAATAGCGCTAGCGTCGCCGGAGCTACTAGCTAGGTGAGATAACCAGCTATTTCAGCTATTTGGCTATTGGATAAAACTGAATAGCGCTAGCGTCGCCGTAGCTACTAGCTAGGTGGTTAACTTGAGTAACGCTCAAGCTGCCCCGTTGAATTTAGTTCAATCCTCGCTGTGATATGTTTAAATGATTTTTGGTTAACTTATTTTATTTCGAACTTCTTCAAAAGAAATGACTTTCCTTCGTAGGTACGTATTTATATTTGTTACGTATTACTAAACTGTCGACATCGTCAAAAAATTAAAATGAACTAAGAAAACTAAAAACTACAACACCCTTCTTTTGTTGTACAAACAAAATTATAGATGTTAAACGATTTTAAACCTTATTGACAACTAAGTTAGGTTTGAAATCGTAAAAATAAAGAAAAAGCTAGCTACCTATAGCTATTTAACTTGGTCAGCTGCCGGCAGCGCAGCGGCTACCTGCTACTCCGTTAACGTATGGGTTATTCAGCGGTAGCCATTTGGTAGCCAATAGTTAGCTATCGTGTTGACAGATATCATACCCATGGCTATTTGTTGAATAGCCGTTATTCAGTTAGTTATTAGAGTA
This sequence comes from Asteroscopus sphinx, assembly GCA_949699075.1. Classification (NCBI taxonomy): domain Eukaryota; kingdom Metazoa; phylum Arthropoda; class Insecta; order Lepidoptera; family Noctuidae; genus Asteroscopus; species Asteroscopus sphinx. Next base: position 6,481,475 of record OX453032.1, read on the forward strand.
GCTAGCCACCTCTAATATAACAAGCATAATATTACAGGTGTAATCCGCACAATGCACTGCGAGCCTTCGTACACAGCAGACGCCATTCCCGTCGACGCGGTGGCCAATGCTTGTATCCTGATAGCCTACGTCACAGCTCTGGACAAGTAAGTATACCGCTATCAAACTTCCCGATCCCCTTCCCGCCCTAGGGAGGGAATCAGCGTTTTCCACCCGCTACTCGGATCAAACAAACACAACTTTTCGAGTATGAGAAATGAAAAGAATTTGGTCTGCGCGTGGGAGTGCCCACGATATAGGAGAAAATCCTAGTACTAGGTCACATAACTAAACGTGGCTGATTTACTAGATATTAACCGGAAACTCTTTTTTTTTATTTTCAGACCTAAAGACACCCAAGTGTTCAACCTGACACTATCAGGAGTTATACCCATGACTTGGGCTGAAATTATCCACTTAGGTAAGTTTTTCTTAATTCTCATCTGAAAACTTAAGCTTGAAACATCTTCCTGACCTGCTTCCCGATTTAGAACTACACGAGTTGTCGACCGATTCGATTTGTTTTGTTATCTCTTTTCCTCTCGTTACGTGAATCGTAGACGAAACTAGATAATAAACTGAATCGGTCGACAATTGCTTGTAGAAGATATTCTGAATCGGGAGCTGTTAGCTTTTATAGCAAAGAGAATAAAACCACTTTTTGTAGTATGGAAGAATCACCGACTAGCGTAACCTAAGGAAACTACGGGGTAACCCAATAAATTCAAAATTTCTTACGTTTTTTGCAAATTGTAGCTTTATTTCGCGTTTTATATCAATCGAAATATGATTCGAGGAAGTAATAACAATATATCTACTGAATAATACTCATATAAAATATTAATCTAGCTCTTTAAGCTGTACATAATATTAATTTACAATTAAATTATCGAGTATCGAGCTTGTACAGCTTATTGAGCTAGTTTAATTTTTTTGGGAGTAATACTTAGTAGATACGTTGTTAATAATTTCTTAGTTTTTCGCGATCACTAACAACATAACATAACACAAAATCACGCCTGTATTTCCCCGAAGGGGTAGGCAGAGGTGTATAGTACACCCACATTTCGCCAGTTATGTTATAGTCCCAAGTAATAGGGATGTCGTGGTTGCAGGTAGACTAAGATGACAAGCGTCTTTACAGATATTTCTAAAAAAATATTTTAATCTAGGAACCGTACAAAACCGGACTGGATCCTAATTTTAATAAAGTTTTTTTTTTTTTCCTAATTTTTTTGAGAAGATGGTTGGCAGCTACCACCTTTTTGGAACCCAGTCCTAAAAATAATCAAGTCCCAAACAGCACGCAACACTGTAAAAGATAATGATATTGTGAGTATCACTCACGTATTATATAGTATTGAGTGCATCAAAACGATTTTAATATTGTACGGTCAATGATTTTAACAAACGCCAAGGAACGCTCCGAGCGTCATCCGACGACGGGTGATAATATTAAACGCGGCTCAGGGCAATATTTACTAACAAAATGGATGCAAATCTGAAATAATGATGATCCTGTCTGGTGCGGGGAATTCAACCATTAAATTGTATGCTTTTTAAGGTGAATGCTACCGGGTAGTCAGAATAATTAAAAATTTCTTGTGGGGGTATTTACAAATTGTAGCTCTATTTCGCGTTGTACATCAATAAAAAAATAACAATATATCTACTGAATAATACTCATAAAAAGATTAACCTAGCTCTATAATCTCGATAATCGATAATTTATTGTATTATTTCGCATTTACGCATACGAAGCAAAATCTAACGATTTAACGATCAGTTGATAGATCAAACTGTACTTGAGGAATGTTCTGTAATACGGACCTGAGCTGAGTAACTGAACGACCAAAGTACGCTCCGTGCGTCGTCGGACGATAATACTGAACGTACCACTTTTCTGCCTACGAGTCGCATCTGCATCTTTATAATCTATGTTTTGTCTTATCGCTCTCGGTACAAAAAATATTTATTGTTTTTAAACAGAAATACGCCTATAATGCAAATAATTTTTTGTACTTACAAGTGGTATGTGATTCCTTTTTGTTTGTTTGCTTTCATGTCATAATTAGTACACTTTCTGTACATTCACGACGGCGTTTTTGTAATTTTTTGTCACCGGTTACGCTCGGCGCCTTGCCTTGACGTGGACTAATAGCAAGATGTCACAATTAGCTTGTTTTCGAGTCTTCAGATATTCGCGCTAGCCACTCATCTGTACTTATGTAATATCATTGTGTACGGTAGATTAAAATATTTTTTTAGAAATATCTGTAAAGACGCTTGTCATCTTAGTCTACCTGTGCGACCACGAAATGCTGCAAAGCTTTCGAAACGTCAGGAATAGGAAACCAATTGAAATAATATACGCGATTTAATCCGGTTAAACTTTGTTTTAGTATAAGATACATTGTTATTACTGCCGCAAATCATATTTCGATTGATATACAGAGCGAAAAAGAGCTACAATTAGCAAAAAATTTAAGAAATTTCGAATTTCGCGGGCTACCCTGTAGCATTCAACTTGAGAACTCACTTAAGTCTTTAAAACTATTTCTGCAATTTTTTTCATTTCCTTACCTTTGGACTCTCTCTAGACATCGTAATTTCTTTTTCAATCTACTGTTGGACATTGGCCTCTCCTAAAAATCACTGGCCCGTATTACAGAACGATCCTCAAGCGTTGATCACTGTTTAATTTGATTTTAGAACGTTCCTCAAGCAGAGATTTATTGATCACAGTTCAGCTGAGTTTAGCTTTATTTTATACTGTCACCTGTTTCGGTATTTGAGCAGAGTTTTGATCTGTAATCACTCACTGGACCACACTATGGTAAATGTGGTCCAGACTACACTTGAGTAGAGATTTCTATTCTATTTCAGGTCAAATTCATGTGTTATGTTGTTGAATTAAAGTTTATAATTACCGTATTGGAATTTTCAATTTCAATTTCAATGTTTTTTAATTCAAATAAACCTAATTACAGGCACTTTTGAAAGGTCAGGCTCTAGTTGCACGGTTCCAAATTGTGGGTCCTATGGAGAAGAACCGGCAAGAAACTCCATGGATAAACTATTTTTAAAATAGGTTATTGTTTATTACATCAAATTTATTCAAATAATGTGAGTATAATGTAGGTTAATGTCAGAAATAAACAAGAGTTTAAAAGTGAGTATATTGCCTATAGAAATAAACGTAAAAAGAGTTGCCATAGTATGTAGAAGCTGACCTGTCCCGACAGACGGCACCCGTTCACGAGCATGACGCGAGCATCAGCCATCGCTTAACTCAACCATAATAATATATGAATAAGACCGATACTCAAGTAACGATTCTATCCTTAAGTAGTAATCAGGTATTTGAAGTTTAAACTGTACTTGAGTAACCTTCTGTAATACGGCCTTTAGTTTCTTTTAACTTCCATAAATATAAGAAAGAAAGAAAGAAATAAACTCATTTATTGGACACAAAACCGACAAACACACACTCAACAACAATAGCAACAAAAAAAACAAACAAGTGTATGAATTATATGTTACACAGGTCAAAAATGGGTAAATAGGTACCCTTACTCCGAGGCTCTATGGTACCCTGGGGGCACCATAAAGTCATATAAGATGGTGCACCAGATCGACACGTTCTTCTGCCACATCCTGCCAGCCTATTTTGTGGATGCACTGCTGTTTCTACTCGGGAAGAAGACATTGTAAGTAGATTTAAAGAAGTCTATAACGATGCTTGCTGGATATGGATCTTTTCTCAAATGTACCACTTCTCTGCGCAAGGCCCACACTGAAAAAAAAGAATTGTTGAATGTACTAAAGTAGCGTAGGTTGAGTAATGAACTGCCATAGTCAACCCTTTTCATAGTTAATTTTACTATAACAAGAGTGAATTTAACAAAATCCACTTTGTTGATTTTACATAACAAAACAGATTGACTAAAACTATTTTAAGTATAGTAAAATTTATCAAACAAATATTTGAATACACTAAAGAAAGTTTGTAAAATACTTTCGTAAGAGTTCTCTAAATTTCCAACAGTTGACGCTACTAAATTTGTTCGTAACACTAACAAATAAGAAAGTTAATTTTACTTGACACAAATCATGAGATACGTTTAATAAAATTAACACTAGAAATATGTACATTTTACACAAGCTTGTCAATAAAATCAACAAAGAAGTTTTGTTTAAACAACAGTGCGAGTTTAGCAACACAGTTCTCCAGATATCCGATAGGTGTCACTTGCTACTCTACTAAAGTTGTTCGTAAAATCTAACAAATTAGGAAATTGATTTTACTTGACACAAATTATGAGATACATTTAATATAATTGACATTAGAAATATGTTAATTTTACGCAAGTTTGTAAATAAAATCGACAAAGAACTTTTGTTTAAACAACAGTACGAGTTTAGCAACACAGTTCTCCAGATATCCGATAGGTGTCGCTTGCTACTCTACTAAAGTTGTTCGTAAAATCTAACAAATTGGAAGATTGATTATACTTGACACAAATTATGAGACACTTTTAATATAATTGACATTAGAAATATGTTAATTTTACGCAAGTTTGTAAATAAAATCAACAAAGAACTTTTGTTTAAACAACAGTACGAGTTTAGCAACACAGTTCTCCAGATATCCGATAGGTGTCGCTTGCTACTCTACTAAAGTTGTTCGTAAAAACTAACAAATCGGAAGATTGATTATACTTGACACAAATTATGATATACATTTAATATAATTGACATTAGAAATATGTTAATTTTACGCAAGTTTGTAAATAAAAACAAACAAAGAACTTTTGTTAAAACAACAGTACGAGTTTAGCAACACAGTTCTCCAGATATCCGATAGGTGTCGCTTGCTACTCTACTAAAGTTGTTCGTAAAAACTAACAAATCGGAAGATTGATTATACTTGACACAAATTATGAGATATATTTAATATAATTGACATTACAAATATGTAAATTTTACACAAGCTTGTCAATAAAATCAACAAAGAACTTTCGTTTAAACAACAGTACGAATTTAGCAACACAGTTCTCCAGATATCCGATAGGTGTGGCTTGCTACTCTACTAGAGTTGTTCGTAAAATCTAACAAATTAGGAAATTGATTTTACTTGACACAAATTATGAGATACATTTCATATAATTGACATTAGCAATATGTTAATTTTATGCAAGCTTGTGAATAAATTCAAAAAAGAACTTCAGTTTAAACAACAGAACGAGTTTCGAAGTCAGTTCTTCCGGACGAAAGTTTTTGTCGGTTATTAAAAAAAAAGTTTGTGAAGTTGTTTAGATGTTTGTGACTCAATCACGCATAAACGGCTAACGGATTTGGATGAAATTTTGCACACATATAGAATATGATCTGGATTAACATGTAGGATACTTTTTATCTCGGAAAAATTTGTGGTTCCCGTGGGAACCATAAAAATCATAATAGTGAAGAGATTTAGTTGAAATTTGGTATGGGGATATCTTTTGTAGCGAATTAACGTCTTAGGTACCTACATTTTATCTCGGAAAAGGATTGGAGGATTGGTAGGATTAAACAAGATACTGTAGAGCTGAAACAAGATATGAGAATTCCGGCGAAGACGTATGGGAAGCCACTTGAGCTTTGTACGAAATTCAGAAATGTGATCATATTTACGCAAGCCAAATATAAATCATATGCAATTGGAATTGCACAATTTAATTCCCCCAAGCCCTTTCCATTATCGGACGACCAGACGCACGGCGATGCGCCACCGTTATATGGTAGATATTCCACCCTTACGCACGAACCGGTTTGCTAATAGCTTTATCATGCGTACCGCCAAAGAGTGGAATTCCTTGCCGGCGTCAGTGTTTCCCGAGAAATATAATCTGGTGGTCTTCAAGACTCGAGTGAATAGGTTTTTGCTGGGCAAGCGTGTACCATCGTCGACCGCACCATCGCTTAACATCAGGTGAGGTGGCAGTCAAACGCAAGCCCGTTAAGAATAAAAAAAAAAAAAAAAAAAAAAAAAAAAAATATGCAAAAGTTTTGAAGTCGCTCAAGTTTATCTAGTTGTGCCTCAGTGAGATCGAGATAACTGACATCAGCATAGTCAAGAATAGGAAGTAAAAGAGATTGCGCAAGCGCAGTTTTAGTGGCAGTTGGAAGAAAGTTCCGCAATCGTCTCAAAGATTTGGCAGATACAAAAATTTTGCGACTTACGTCCTGCAGCTGGGGACCCCAAGAAAGATGTGTGTCAATCCAAACCCCGAGGTTCTTGACTTTTTCGCTTATCGGAATAGCAATTCCGTTAAATTTTACCTGGGGAAGCTGCGACCAGTTTATCTTGGAGATCATCCGGATCAAAAGTATCCTGTTAATCCAGATCATATTCTATATGTGTGCGAAATTTCGTCCAAATCCGTTAAGCCATGTGTGATTGAGTCACAAACATCCAAACATTCAAACATCCAAACATCTTCACAAACTTTCGCATAATTATAATACCTATTAGTAAGATTAAATATTAAAAAAGTAACGATTTTACTCTAATACCAATATACCTACCTACATGTTACTTAATTAAAATGTTGATTTTACGAAACATCTTTGAGTTTTTACTAAACTTTATTGTCATTTGAAGTGACGTCATATTACCTACCTACATGTTACTTAATTAAAATATTGATTTTACGAAACATCTTTGAGATTTTACTAAACTTTAACGTCATTTGACGTGACGTCATACCTATTCTTCCAACTATTCGCGTTCCGTTCTCGACTCGATACGACTTAGAGTTGCCAGATTAACACCTCTTCGCCCTTTTTAATTTTATTATGAGTAATTTGACGTAGGTAATGACGGGAATAATTTTGACTAAAATTAAACGTTTTTAGGGTTCCGTACCCAAAGGGTAAAAACGGGACCCTATTGCTAAGACTTCACTGTCTGCCTGTCTATCACCAGGCTGTATCATAGGCTGCTGTATGATAGCTAGACAGTTGAAATTCTCACAGATGATGTATTTCTGTTGCTGCTATAACAAAAAATTCTAAAAACAGAATAAAATAAATATTTAAGGGTGGCTCCCATACAATAAACGTGAATTTTTGCCGTTTTTGCTCGATATTAATAACGATTAGTACGGAACCCTTTGTGCACGAGTCCGACTCGCACTTGGCCGATTTTTTAGACTTTTGTGTACCTACTGATCATATCATGTCCGGACGTTTTTAGCGTGACAAATAGTATTCCTGTAGATTTTGGGTGGTAGGTACCGTGTTTTCGCGTCCGCATAAGTTTTTTTTTTTAATTTTCATGATATTTTGACACTACTGAAAAAGATAAGAAACGGTGTCGCGCTGACACCCTTGAGCGTTTCGTATAAAACTCATAATTATGCCAAGAAGCTGCCGCCATTAGATAAACTTCTGATTTTAAGATTTATAATATCATGAAAATAAAATAAAAAAACTTTTATGCGGACACGAAAACATGCTTCTTCCTCATTTGTTCCGAGCATCTACAGAAATAAGGTAAAATCTAAATAATGGAAATGAAGTACAGAAAATATGGTCAATACCATTTCTAAATACATTTTGGACTGAAAAAAATGCCAAGGCATGTTAATCATGTGATTTACCCGATGAAGTAATCGTAAATAAAATATATAATTTTGATGGATTTTTGGCGGAAAAATTCCAACTTGCATAGCGGAATTTTAAATATCTCGTTGGCAACACTGTTCTTCAAATTCTTTCTTTCGGTCGGTCGGTTGTCGGGGCGTGCGTGTGCATTAGTGCGCGGTGCTCTGTGTTGGATTAGTTAGATATAATCGTACACATATATCATTAATCTGTGGATATAATCATTCATAGTTACGCTAGAGTAATAGTAGTTCAATGTTCATAGTGAGTGAAAATGGACTCGACGTCACAAAATACGTTAGGATTTACATTAGACTCCAACTTCGCGATAGCACTTCTCGATTCCTGGGGAGTCTTGAAGGAAACACAAGCTGTATCTCAAGGTAAGTTCTAAGTTCCTACTTATTATCAACTTAGAATGGTAGAATAGGTACCTTCGTCCTAACAGGTCAGTCTTATCGTAAAGTACGCGGTCGCCATCCAACGGCGGCTGCCAGTTCTCCTATGTGCCTTGCCTATTGCCACTGCAAGCTGGTTTGCTATTCTGCAAGCTAAGTTGGTAACCTGCAGATCTCCTTATTTCTGATTTGAACTCGCAGTAACTCCAAACATAGCTCGTTAGATAGTCCTTGACCTTTAATATGACACCCTAGTTAGCGAATATCTGTCTGATAACCACAAAATATTGTATTTTTTTGTATCTAAAGTAGGTATCTACCTACACACCGCATATTATTATATTAATATGTAATATAACTAGGTAGATACTTTAGATAAATGTTTTCCAAATTTTAATATCACTCCCTGGGCCCTGTTTAATAAATGCTACTAATTGTAAATTGTAATTGTATACAAGCTACAAATCTGCAAGTTTCTGTTTAATAAATAATACAACTTACTTAAATAGCATTTGTAATATAAAATATTTGTAAGATTTTTATGTGCAAAATTCTCACTATTTGTTGTGTTTATTAAACAGTAGGTACCTACTTGTAGTACAATTCAACAACATTTAAAAAAATTGTAGGATTGTAACGTTTATTAAACAGGACAGGACCCTGCCCTGCCACCAAATACAAATTTGCTGATGTCAAACTGGGAACTTACCAAATTATTGTTTCCTTCTTTTTTTAGAATATGACTTGGATGTATTTTGTATAGAAAATATTTCTGATTCAGATATAAATGAGCTGATTTCAAAATCAAGAATAAAGGATAGAATTAAATTCAAGGCTGGATTAGCTCAATTTAAAAATGAAAATAAATCCCTGGTGAGTATTTTGAAGTATATACCTATTATTGTACCTACTTTCCAGAATGTAGCAAATGAGCCTTTAGGCTCGGTAATCTCAAGCACAGGCTTTGCTTGTTTTAAAACTGATTGATTTGTTCATATTATTTTGTTTTTGTACTATAAGAGAAAAGAAGTAAATAAACTACATATATATTACTAGCTTTTCGCCGCGGTTTCACCCGCATTAATTTGAAAATGTCCCGCGGTTGTATGTAGCGTGATGATATATAGCCTAAAGCCTTCCTCAATTAATGAACTATCCAACACAAAAATAATTTTTCAATTCGAACCAGTAGTTCCTGAGATTAGCGCGTTCAAACATACAAACAATCAAACTCTTCAGCTTTATAATATTAGTAAAGATTATTATTTTAAAGATTTTTAGTTTTGGTAGAAATGTTACTAATGTATCTCAGATCAAATGCTCTTAATAGTATGAGCACTGATCTAGCTGGAGTCAACTTAAAATTGTTTTTTCACATTAATAAAATAATAACATAGGTACCTTATCTTATCTTAATTTTTACAGAAAACATGTTCTTTAGACACAGAATCAATAGAATCAGATAAGGATTGTATGGGGCATGTGGGCAGCGATTATAGTTCTGCGGCTAGTGGCTGTTCTTGTGCTACTTCGAACGAAGAGGTTAGTTTTTTACACTTTATTTTGAAATTGCCTTGTTAATAACAGATACCATAAATACCTACTACAAAATTAAATAAGTTATCTATTAAAAAGCCCGCCCTATGTTGTTCCTGCTACAAATGGCCATAATACTAGAAGAATTTCCCTGCTGTATGGCTATGGCCATTTATTATTATTTATTTTTTTTATTTTTTTATTTGCCGCGTATCGGCAAACGCAGCGAAGGGCGCCCCCCTGCCCGGTGGACCGACGACCTAAAGAACGTGGCTGGGGGGGACTGGATGCGGAAGGCAGAGGACCGAGCGTTGTGGCGCAATTTGGGAGAGGCCTATGTCCAGCAGTGGACTGCGATAGGCTGAGTTGATGGCTATGGCCAGTTTTCCAGGAGTGAGTCAATGTGCCTTTTTGTGTTTGTTTTTTTTCGTTACCTATTTTTTTTCTTCCAATTTTGTAAGTTAGTTTGGTCATAGGATTAAGAACAGTCAGGAAATATGGAAGAACTAAAGTCAATCAACAAAAAACTCATGAAATTCACTTGTAAGTACTTATGTTGTATGTGTGTTGGGCGGCGTGCATTGGCCTACTTCACTTGAATTTAATTGTGGTGTAAGTTATTGATTTTTTGATGTAGGAAGATTAATTTAGCATTAATAGGTCTATTTTAAGATAAATAATCATCATAATCTGAAAAAAAGAGAATAGCTTGCACCACTATTGAATTTGAATGAGGAAAGCGGTAGGTATTGCCTAATTGCCTATATGCAATGCACGCCACTGGACTGTTGGGGTACTTACCTATGTTGAACTTGACTTTGATTTCTTTTTTTGTGAAAAAGAATTTGCCCGTACATTCACATTTATGTTTTTGATTCAATTCAATTCAATTTCTTGATTGCAAATCTTTTAATTATCATAAATTATTATGTATGTACGATTAATTCTTTATTTTTTAATTAAAAAATCAAAGTGGTCACAGGATCTGTACCATAATAGCCGGAAACCCAGCGGCTTAGACTCGTTAGATTGGTTTTGAATAGCGCTTTGTGATGAGTGATGTTCAGGATTTGATGATGGATGGAGCCAGAAGGTGGTCACAGGCAGATCCTGTGACCACCTTCTGGCTACCAGGGTACAGATACCCTGGTAGCCAGAAACTCACTGTGTTTGGGCTCGTTAGAATGGTTTTGAAGAGCACTTTGTGATGAAGTAAAGTGATGTTCAGGGTCTGATGATGAATGGAGTCGGAAGGTGGCCACAGGATCTCTGAACCCTGGTAGCCGGAAACTCATTGTGTTAGGGCTCGTTAGATTGGTTTTAAAGAGTGCTTTGTGATGAGGTGATGTTTCGGGTCTGATGATGGAGCCAGAACATGGTCCCAGGATGATGTATTGTGATTTTTATTTCCCAGTGAGTCGAATTTGATTCCATGTCTGTAGTGAAGTTAACTTTGATTTCATATCTTTTTTTATCCATATCTTTCCAATTGATAGTTTTATTGTTTTTTTTTTAATTTACTTATTGTTATTACAAAAGATTTTTAAACACTTTAACTTAGACGCCTGTTTAAATGTGATGTTGTCTCTTTCAAACAATATTGTCAAAAAATTTACAGCATTGTTTAATTTTTTTTTTGTAATAACACTGACTATTTTTACCATTTCTGTGTATAAGTCCTATTTTTTTTTCTCCCACTAGTCTTTTAATTTAAAAGAAATTCTGAAGACCACTAGTATCAGACAAATATGCCTTCAGTATATGAACAAGAAGATTGATGATACAACTATAAGAAACAATTTATCAAAATGTATTATAGAATACTTCATGAAAAGGAAGGGTTCAATGGATGCAAAAAATTATGAGGACATGTCCAGTCAAATTGTTAAATTTTTCCCATTCGAGTAGAAGGTTATATTTTTATTGCAAAAATATTTTGGTATGGTAGATTGATTAGATAATAGTATATTGGTTCTACTATAGTAGTATTATGGTAATATAGTAACAGTAGTATAGTATGGATAGCATACCATGTATAGTCTTGAATTGTCTCGGATTCTGCGCACTCTTCCCATTTGCAACTCGTCGCCAGGGCTCGGAAACGTTATTTAAAATAATGTTTTTAAATGTTTCAGTTTTTCATTCAGTGTTCCAGATCAATAACCAGATTGTTGCAAGGAGCGCTTACACTGGCAATAGGGTATTTTAAATTTTTTTAAAAACCGTTTATTTTATTAATTGGTTTCATGGAGAAAAATACATTAAGAAAACTACCCTATTAAAATTTCTCTGCTACCTATCAGCAATTTTGGTCGATGGGAATATCAAGTAATGGGTAATATCTGAAAAAAAATCAAATTGGAATTTACTACATTACAAACAATTTTTCAGGATGCATATTATGTTCCTAGTAGAAAATATGGGAAGTCATATATTCCAGCAAGAGGGAAATTGGTAGACCGGTACCATAACCAAAGAAGGATTTTAAGAAAATCAGGACTCATAAAGAAACACGAAACATCCACCATTACCATAACTGAAACTCATGAAGGTATATTATTCAATATTTCAACTTTGCACTATCGGGTTTGAAAATCATTTTGCTTGTATGAAAAATCGTTTAGTCGCATTAAGTCCACTTCGCATTTGGTCCACTTTCCGAAAACACGTCTCTTTCGCAGTTGGTCCATTTCGCAGAAAAGGTTAGCTTCTATATTTTCAATCACTTTATATTAAAATATATTTTTTTCTTAGTACGTCGCAGTAAAAATAAAAATCTGACATTTGTAGAATATGAAAAAAAGAACAAAAAAACATTTACCTTTTCCCATATTTATGTGAAATATTATCAAATGGGAAATAACAATCTGTGAAATGGACCAAATGCGAAATGGACGTTTCGCGAACTGGACCAAGTAGATCAAATGCGAAGTGTACGTGATGTGCCTAAATGCCGCTCCGAACGGGCAACCAGTAGCATCGCTCGGACCGCGGTCACCCGCAGCCTCGGCGCTCCGCCTCGGCGGGTTGCGCCCGCGCGCTCTGCGATCGGTTGGCGGGCGACCGCGGTGGAACTCAACTAAACAATCTGCTTCGTGAGTTCTTATCTTAACGTCTCACATTCACAGTTTTACGAGTTCAATTTCAATGGACATAGAATGTTATTTGTTTAAGAGCCCCAAAATGTATCACTTGAAGATCTTAATAATATGAAACTATGGTTGAAATTCAATAAAGAGCCTTGGGTAGATGTTGTGGAGAAGTGGAAACTAACAAGGACATTGCGAAAAGAAGATTTATCTGGAAAAGATAAAACCATCCAGGACTTATTTAATGAGGGCCTTCAATCAAAGCAAGCTTGGGCTACAAACTTGTTCGTATAATTTATTATTAAATATTTAATATATTTTTTAAATATTTAAGTTTTTTGCAAATATGCCATTCAATATTTATGCTTGACAAAATTCGGCCTTATGATATAATGCTTTTAGAATTTTTGATAATAAATATTATGCCAATTGATATTTATGCCATTTTTTATGTTTAGGACAAAAAATTATGCGTAGGTAATCATTCAATTTTATTTTTTATTTTTTTAGGTTGAATTAGATTTTGAATTCATGTACCCAAACCATGACCTAGAATTGTTCAAAAAGTGGCCAATATTCATGGAAAAAGCTTTGCCAATTTACAGTAAAATAAAAAGTTGCGTGGATGATCTGAAAACTTTGAGCGACGATAGTACCACACCAGGTCAGTAGGTACTAATTTATTTTCATTATATTAAATAAAGATAATAAACAGTCCTCATTTTTACAGGGTTAGCTTTGTAATAATTTTTAACTCCTTGCAGATGTGAGAAATTATGTTTACCTAAAACTGATGAGTTCGAAGATGCCACCATTAAAATTCCACTTAAAACCGAAGAAAAGAAGAAAAAATATTATAAACCAAGCATTGCTGCATCAGAAAAGGCTTTCGTTTTACATGTCGCGGTAAGTAAATAAAGTGCGCAATAAATTAAAAAATAAATAATACAAAGTATTTACCTGTGGTAGCCGATTAGTTTTTTTCTTATTATGACTCGCTCTTTGGTGAAGGAAGACATCGTGAGGAAATCAGCAAGTCTTTAGAACTCAACCCAATGAAGACTTGTGATATTAGTTTACAGGCAATGGGTTCAGTGTGGTAGATTATTTATGACCCAGAACATCTTGTATATTTGTATTTGTTCAACCTTGTATTTGTTCTATTACAGAATCGGAGCGAAATAGTAACAAAGATCAAGCTGCGTCAGGATGAGCACTTGGCCAAAGGACTTACTTGCCAACCACTGATAGTCGTGGTAGGGTCATCGATAGAAGAAATAACCGATTACTATGTCCATTATGAATCAGTCATTTATAAGATCGACGCCCTACTAAAAGCAGTAGATGTATGCTTTAAAATTTTCCATGTTTTCAATTTAGAGTACCCGACAGAGTGTGTTAACGTGTGGACCTTTATCCAAAAATATTTTTACAGAATTGATTGCAAATCTGATAAAAAAAAATCAAGTGTAGCTTGTTTTATGGCAGATCTGTCTTAAAACCTTTTTAGACTGAAATTTCAATTTTGTGCCAATCATTTTATTTTGTACATAATCCAAAGACATTTTTAAGGAATTGATGATAAAAAAGTCTAATTTGTTTCCATCGCACCTATAGTTTATTTAAACATGTTTATTTGTTTTATGTGTTCGTCTGTGTTAAACGACTATACGAGTGTTGAGTAACTAGTATTATCATACTACCCCGTGACATTTCCAACATGGTAGCAGAGCGTGGTTAATATGATAAGTAGGATTTGACTGTAAGAATTATTTAGTATATTTTGATAAAACTTAGAAATATTTTTTGTATGTATTGATATAGTATAAAGCTGAATTGTAACTGCGTTAGATGTAAACTTAGCAATAATGTTAAGTAATATAATATTAAGGTTTTGCATGGCGTTGGTATGCTGGACATTGTAGGCGGATAATTCTTTCTTTTTATTGCAGAATGGGTCAGCATATCTAACTACCCTTAGAGTCACATGATTGAAGATGATCCCTTCTGGACATCCTTTAAGACGGGCCTTTTGTAAGAGGTTACCGCAACCTTAGTTTTAAGTACATTTAAATATAAATATGTACATATAATATTAAGGTTTTGCATGGCGTCGGCATGCTGGACATTGTGGGCGGATAATTCTTTCTTTTTATTGCAGAATAGGTCATCATATCTAACTACCCTTAGAGTCACATGATTGAAGATGATCCCTTCTGGACATCCTTTAAGACGGGCCTTTTGTAAGAGGTTACCGCAACCTTAGTTTTAAGTACATTTAAATATAAATATGTACATATAATATTAAGGTTTTGCATGGCGTCGGTATGCTGGACATTGTGGGCGGATAATTCTTTCTTTTTATTGTAGAATGGGTCAGCATATCTAACTACCCTTAGAGTCACATGATTGAAGATGATCCCTTCTGGACATCCTTTAAGACGGGCCTTTTGTAAGAGGTTACCGCAACCTTAGTTTTAAGTACATTTAAATATAAATATGTACATATAATATTAAGGTTTTGCATAGCGTTGGTATGCTGGACATTGTGGGCGGATAATTCTTTCTTTTTATTGCAGAATGGGTCAGCATATCTAACTACCCTTAGAGTCACATGATTGAAGATGATCCCTTCTGGACATCCTTTACGACGGGCCTTTTGTAAGAGGTTACCCCAACCTTAGTTTTAAGTACATTTAAATACATGTTTTATGTACTTTAAGAAAAAAAACTTATTTTGGGTTAAAGCAAATTTTAATTAAAATTATAATCTATTGATGTTGACGATATTATTATGGTCTGTGTACGTTTTCCTTTTGCTCTCTCTGGTTTCTATGGCAGTCTTGTTATGTTGTATTGTAAATGCTGTTCTTTTCCTTTATTCGCAACGATTCGCACTGAATCGTGTCACACTGACTAGTTGAGTAAAAAATTCGCAACGAGTAACAGTGTGACTCGATGTGAATTTTTATTCTCGTCTAGTAACACATCATCCATCGCATCGCATCCAGTAATACTGTTTGTGACGCGTTGCTAATTTTTTTCTCAATCAGTAACAGTATCACACAATTGGATATCTGACTTGAGAATGGATACTTTTAAGGTATAATAGAGCAGAAAGGGAAGCAAAGTGTGAAATGTGACGTCACTATTCTGTGACGTCACATTTCACACCGCGCGGCTGCAAAAGAAAGTGATGTTTTTGCTTAGTGATGATTTGTTTGATGTGTAAACATTTAAAAAATCAATAACAACATTATTTGTAATTACGTATGGATAATAATAATCAACACTATTTTGCCATTAGAATTGTTTTTTTTTAATGATTTTTGTTACCAAATTTGGAGTCTTAGAAATCATAGTAAAATTCGTCAAATTGAGCCAAAATTTCGCGTAGAGGTTTATTTTGCTATCCTTTTGCGCTCTTTTAAACCTTAAATCGTAGAATCCATTCTCAAGTCAAATACCCAATTCAGTATGACTTGTTGCAAATAAGGGCTCTTATTGAAGGCACTGTGAACAATGAAACATATGTTCAAATTGATTCATTTTTTCCTACAGGTTCAAAATGTACACTTCCCATAATTTACACCGGTTTCAAAAGGTACATTTCCTGAAATGTCCACTTCTCAAAAAGTACATTTCTCAAAATGCACCTTTCCCGGAATGTACATTTCCCTAAATGTATCTTACCCAAAATGTACATTCTTAGAACAAAAAGTAAATAAAAATAAGTTAACCTTCTCCATATTTATGTGATCCTGGTACTCTAAAATCTATTCAGTCAGTTATTCCTATCTGTTCTAAGAATGTACATTTTGAAAAAGATACATTTTGGAAAATGTACGTTAGGGGAAAGGTGCATTTTGGAAAAAGTACTTTTTCGGAAGTGGACATTTCGGGTGTTGTACCTACCTTTTGAAACCGGTGTACACTATGGGAAGTGTTCATTTTGAACCTGAAAGCCTTATATGATTATTTTGTGCCACATTTGTTTTGTGACACACTAGTTGATTATTTTATGTGATATTTCAGTTATTACTCGCCTGTAATGAATTGTTTAAGTTTTATTGTAAAAGTAATTTGATAACAATTATAATATACTCAATTTTATTAATTTAATATTTTGTTTTCTTTTACTATTTTAGTTATAACCCGAACAAAATTACTGTAACATTTTATCATACAATTCAGATTTAATTTGTTTAACATTTAAATGTGTATTTTTAACAGTTATAATTGGAGTACTTTTTGGTAAATTTTGCTAAACATGTTCTTTTATTTTCAGTTTTATTTTTTACTGTATGATACCGCTCACTGGCGGGTGATTTTGTCTTTCGTTTATTTTTTTATTGGTAGTTTACTGATCTGTAAATTAGGCAGCTGACTACAGGTCTCTGGCGACAAAGTATACACGGTGACTTTATTAGTGCGCATAATTTTTGAGGATGTTCGTTCAGTCGGACCATTAGTTTGATTGTCTGAACATCCTTATAAGTTATGCGCACTAGTCACCCAGTACGCTACGAGAGATTTTCAGTCAACCAATAATTTACAGCTTTCATGCATAATGGCGAAACATGTTTAATTGAATATACCTACATCCTGTTCGTACATTTTAGGAGAGCGCATTTCGTATATTTTACTACTAAAAGTGAAGTAAAGTATACGAAATGTGCTCTCCTAAAATGTACGAAATGGTATGAGTAAATGTTACAATACTAATTTTACATATTTTATTACAATACCTTACGTAAAATATGCAAAACTTATTTAATGTAATATACGAAATCATACGAGTAAATATCACAAAATCAGTTTTGCATATTTTTAATAAAATATACTAAACCACCAAGAAGATATCTGGTAAATTGTATGAAATTAATTTCACATATTTTACCAAACACTTTTAGTTAAACATACTAAATCAACATCGTTAAATGGACGAAAGTAATATACGTGAAATATGCAGGACTCGATTAGCTGAATATACTAAATTAAACGAGTAAATGTAGCAAAATTAATTTCATATATTATACATAACACATTTAGTGACATTCATTAAATCTCATCGTGAAATATACAGGACTGGATTAGTTGAATATACAAAATGAAATTAGTAAATGTAGCGAAATCAATTTCACATTGTTTACATAACACGTTTAGTGGTATTTATTAAATCTCATCGTAAAAGATCAAAAGTAATCGACGTGAAATATACAGGACTTTTTAGTTGAATATACAAAATGAAATGAGTAAATGTAGCAACATTAATTTCACACATTTTACTTAACACGTTTAGTGAAATTTATTAAATCTCATCGTAAAAGATCGAAAATAATCGACGTGAAATATACAGGACTTTTTAGTTGAATATACAAAATGAAATGAGTAAATGTAGCAAAATTAATTTCACATATTTTACATAACACGTTAAGTGACATTTACTAAATCTCATCGTAAAATATCGAAAATAATCGATGTGAAATATACAGAACTTTTTAGTTGAATAAACAAAATGAAATGTGTAAATTTACTAAACGTATGGGTTACATAATCAACCAGTTCTATTTGGTAAAATCAACAATTTCGTGTGTAGGACCTATATTAACCCGCGGATTTGATAAAATTTACGCGGAATTTAGTAAAATCAATCATTCTTTTTTTTCAGTGCAGGTAGGGCGAAAGGCTACATCCTCTGCCGCCACATCTGGCAGGGGACCTTCGGGATCGTGGATGCTAAGAGTGGGAGGACTCGAGGCGTCTATTAAACGACCCTGGGGAGGTCAGCAGTACGTGTTGGTCGCGTGCTACTATGGGGACAAAACAGTATTGTTTTCCCGAGACGTGCCAAAGGCATAGCACTAGGGGGGCACCGGCACGGTCCATTGGAGTTCCCGGAGCTCCTCTGTTTTGTGCAGAGGATGGCCACCGTTTGGTTTTAGTCGGTAAGAGTCCGACAAACCCTTCCGCCGTCCCCAGTCGGAGGGTATCCATGAGGATTTCTACCCGAGGCAACTGGAAAGCTGGATCGAGCGCAGTAGCTAGGAGCTGGCTACGTAATAGTGATTTTTTTATACTCTTAGACCGCGGGGGCCGCTGCCAAGCCTACTCTTACTAATTATTTTATTGTTTTTAACGCATTGACGCATACGAAGCGAAATCTTACGATTTAAATTGTGGAAAGGAAATATCGCTCACGAGCAGGAATGCGTAAATGCGTTAAAATAATAAAATGATATTCGATTAATTGTACCTCAGGGACCATTCAGCGTGGGTAGGCCCTCCACAACGTGGACCGACGGCCTGGTGAAGGTCGCGGGTATCCGCTGGATGCGGAAAGCGCAGGATCAGTCGTTGTGGCGATGCTTGGGGAGGCCTAAGTCCAGAAGTGGACGTCTTTCAGCTGAAATGATGATGATGATGATGACCATTCATCGCACAACTTGCTACTCCGGTAAACCATCATTCCCTTATCGCATGCGATGATCGTATTTTGATATTTGTTTCTCTGTTGTTCTTACATGTAATTTGGATTAGTTCTTACAACTTTAATCAAATTATTGACATGCAAATATCTTAGTTTAGGGTATTTAAATGAAAGCAGTTCCACTGACATGCAAACATTCGTCTTCAGTTTAAATGGCTGTAAAAAAAACATTGCTCTCGGGTTACAAACCACAAAGAAAGCAGTCGATAGCGTTTGTATGGAGAAAGGATCAGCCGCATTACCTCTTAATAAACCTTCTCTTCTATTCCAGCATGATAAAACTTCAAAAGCGCATCGCCAACGGTCTCAATGTCCTCCAGTACTACACCACGAAGGAATGGCACTTTCGGAACAACAACTACAAGAGACTCCGCACCAGGGTGACTCCTGAAGACAACGAGGTGTTCTATACTGACCTGTCTTTGATAGAACCTGACGAGTATCTGAAGAACTATGTGTTAGGGACCAGGCAGTTCTGCTGCAAAGAAGACCCTGCTAATATACCTAGAGCGAGGAAACTACATAAGATGTGAGTACCTACCTTTCAGGTGTGTTTTTTATCAAAATGTTTTATGCTTCTTTGTTTTTTATCTGCTGCTCTTGTGCACCAAAAAGTTACTGATGTCACAACTGCAATACCACGTGGGCTGTTGCCTTAATGGTACCTCCGCAATTCGGTTCGCCAAACTGAGACATAAAGATGGAAAGTCTCATGTGATTCTAATTTCACCGGCGTACGCTTCAGACCGAAACACAGCAATGCAAGCATCACTATTTGGCAGAGAAGTAGGTACGGTTGCGCTACTTCCCCGGACGAGCTCCTTCACAAAGAGCTTTTCTACTACTAAAACCACTTCCCTCTTATGGCTGTTAAGGACCTGTAGGTAACTTATTGTATTTATTAGTTTGTTTTATCTTTATATGTTAAATACTCAACATAAATACGCATAATAAAATATATATTACTTATTTACGTATAGTATAACACACAGTCACACATTACTCACATAAATCACACATTCATTCAATCACAGCACAAAACAAATAAAACTATTATTTTATTTTATTCACAAGCATCGCTGGATGACACTCAGTAGTATGCGGCGGGCGGTTAGTTCCACGCTATCACATACGTATAGCTATATGCGCCGGCCGGCCGGCAGTCGATGCGCTTACGCAGCCCGCCAGTCCGGACTCCGGATTCGTACATCGGCCGCGGAGCCCGCGTTCGTATGCTCAGTCACTAATATAATTTTCTCCTTCTAATTTACTAAATATTAAGCGTAAGTGTGTACCTAATAAACTCTTAATCTGACTGTATAAAGTGGTTGTTCGTTCCCTACCTGTTTAATCACACCTGGACAACTACAGACCAATTCTCGCGTTGTAGAGATAATTATTCGAGATAATCTCTAATTTTAAATCTCTACGAAAAATGTCGCCGGTAGTATTAACTGCAGACTGAACTGCTTTGAACCAATCTTTGTATTTAGAGCGCTAGTTGTAGACATATCTCTAACGTGACATTCTGAGAATACGACAATTCATTTTCAATCAACATTCACCTTGTTTACGTCGAGTTCGAGATAATGTCTAATGTAAACGTGAGAATCACCCCCCAAACAATTATCTCTATAACGCGAGAATTGGGGCCCAGTCTTTTTGATACGAATCCAGTTCATCTCTCCATCTCCGTCTGAGCATGCCTCGTTTGCAATTGGTCTGATTGGTCGTCTTTAGATACTAGTTTAGCTAAAAGCGCTTTTTAGCTTTTTAAAGCTTAAAAATATAAAGCAGTCCGCATGTCTCAGTTTGGCGAATGCGACTTGCAATATCATTTAGGCAACAGCCTAGGTGGTATTGCAGTTGTTATGAGCAAAGGTAACCGTTTAACATCAGGTGGGCCTTTAGCTTGTTTCGACTCCTATAACATGAAAATACCCGCCAAGAAAACGCCTCGATCTTGCCAACAGCACACAAAGGAATTATTTTTTGTATTTCTAATTTCAGCCGATACTTCGCCGACCGGTTCTTCAAGTTAGTTTTCTATGTACTCCTAGCCTGGATCCTGTACAGCAACACAAATATCTTCACAACATCAGTGGAACTCCTGGACACGACCCTGAAGAGTCTACCAATCAACCAGGCTAGAGCAGAACAAATCGAAGATGTAGTTGTGGTTATTTAGACATTGCTTAAAATTGTTTAGGTTTTATAAACAATGTTATTTTTATTACCATGCAAACCTGAAATTAATTTGATAAGAATCACTAGGAAATTTTAATAATGGGATAGTTTTTATAACATGACGCTTAGTATAATTAGGCTTACTCCAAAACAAAAAAATAAAACCTCAATTTCGTTTTTATGGTTAAATTTATGAATAAGTTACTAAGCCCATGAAGAGAATATATAATACACATAACACACAACATAATGCAGTAATCCCACTTCTGATGACAGAATAGTACATTAAGATACAAGTGAGCTAAGTTGGCTATTACACTCGAGGCTGGGTTGCAACCCGAGCCGAAGGCGAGGGCGTAATGGAGCCGAGAGTATAATAGTCAATGCTCACGCGTGTCATACGACGTTTTTCAACACAATTGCGAGGAAAAAAACATAAACATATTTTAGGCAAATATTGAAATTGTGAAAGATGGTGCGCGGATTACTGTAATCGCACGGTGACGTATAAGTATGTGCGCGCAGGTGGTAGAATGGAAGGAAACCGCTAAACAGCCTAATATTAAAAATAAATAGATATTATTTATTTATAACACAAATTAATGTTAATTTGTTGACAAAAATAAATAATTTGAATAAATTAAATGTATATTCAAAATATTTTAATTAATACAGATGAAAAAATTATCATTTTGATTCACAAAAAAAAAAATTGTTTAGACATAAAAACACTTTGCTGTGTTTTAAAAATAAACTGTAAAGTAAAAAGCACTAGTGCGATAATATAAAGCAAAAAGCACGCGTGCGTTAGTTATAAGCTACATTATGAACCTAAAAGCGGTGCAGTAGGAGCCATTTTACGAGCAAATGTGTTTAAAATAAAATTTATTATAGGTATGTGTTCACAGTAGATTTTAATCAGAGACATGACATTTACCGCCTTATGCCATGTCTCTGATTTAATTAATATTTTTTCTTGTAATTTTTATCCTTGTGTTGAATAATTTAGGTTTATTCCACTCTGTTCACCCAGGTGATATCACCTGGGTAAACAAAGTGGAATAAATTGGTGTACTTTGTTCACCTCTGAATTAGATCACCCAGGTGAATTCACCTGGGTGCACAAGGTGGAAATAATTTGTGTACTTTGTTCACCTTGGAATTAGATCACCTGGGTGAACAGAGGCGACTCCTATTTTTATTTGTGATAGGTAATAATTGAAATTAAGTTTATAAATAAATTAATATTATCTCTAATTTTGTATGCCAGCTGGCTGGCGGAACCTGCAAAACTATACCTTAAGTAACACCAGTATGTAGCATGTTTTATGCAAATAAACATTTCTTTCTTTCTTTTTCACCCTACGAACTATTTATTCAGACGAAAGCTTAATACTACCGTACCAACGGTACCAACGGTACCAACAACGGTGACATAAGAGCGTACGATGCTGACAAATGTATGTCCGCGCGTAGCTCAAGGTTTCATCAGGATTCATCACGAAATAAATTTCTCTTTACTAGAAATCATGTATTTTCCGATTATTACATGAACTGACCAGAAAAAGAAGTTTTACAACAAGAATGACAGCCCGCGCAAAGCACAGTGTCTCCATCTTTATATTACTACAATCAAATAGACCCAACGGAGTCACTAAAAACATTTTAATTTATAAATGAACACTAAAATAATTAACCAGTCGTCGTGATAAAACTAATATTAATTTAGATAATCTCTAAACATTATATAAACCAACAAATCATGCCAGATATTAAAATATGAAACAATATAAAGCGGAATTATCAGAACCACAAAATTAAATTAACAACATTTAAATTAATCATTTCATTAATCTAATTAGAATATTCGAATTATAATTATCATAATATTAACATTATTCACAACATTAATTTAATTAATACGGATCATCAAATATTAAACTTTGCTAAACAAAAAGGTATCATCTTTGATCTTTGATGATCTTTGCAAAGTACAACAAATACAACTTTGATGATCTTTGCAAAGTAGAACAAATACAACAGCAAACTACATAGCAAATTCTAGAAATAAAGGATATTTCTTTCAAAATACTTCATAATTGTATAAATTAGTTACCTCAAAATGGCAATAGATAGCGTTGTAAGCATCGATATTCGATATAGCATAGACATTAATTGGTCTGAGTCCGAGTATAAATTTATATTTTAATGTTATAAGCTATGGAAAGCTATATTACTCTCAAATTACACTAGAGGGCGCAATGTTCAACCAACGCCAGGAAGAAACATTCAATACTGACCAGTAATAAAGATTAATATATTAAGTTCTGTCAAAAAAGTGTAAACAAAATTTATGGCAACACTAGCGCGCCCATATGTACGTTCATACATTTGTCAGCATCGTACGCTCCGCACAGGCCATACGCTCCGTATTTTAGAATATTATGGAACCTCGCATGCCACATGTTCCGTGTGGTGCCGGACATAAATAATTGCACCACCCTATCTCTTCTCATGGCATATGTCCAGCAGCGTGCACGTCTTTCAGCTGGAATGTTGATGATGATGATACAAGTGAGCTAAGTTGGTCAGTGTACTCAAGGCTGGATTGCAGCCCGAGCAGAAGGCGAGGGCGTAATGGAGCCAAGAGTATAATGACCAATAGTACAGTTTGATCTTCAATCAAATGATCACTTAGGTATGTGGTCTGTGCTAAACAGAGAGTTGTTTGAGATTATCTCAGATTATCAACTTCAGAGTAAAGTGATGGAAACTACTAGGTTTCTGAAGGGATTATGAGAAAATACGAAAGTCACGTTTTCCAACTTTGTACCACCCACACTTTGTACCACCCACACTTGTATGTACACGTTTGTATGTAGGTACACATTTTTGTCACATGTGCTTTTCCGTACATACAACCCTCGCATGTTTCTCTGTCTACCTTAATACCAAGTTCTCTCTCCATTACCTTTTTTAACCGACTTCAAAAAAAGGAGGAGGTTATGTATTCCGCGGTTTTTTTTATTTTTTTCATGTATGTACACCGATTACTCCGAGATTTGTGGGCCGATTTACGTAGTCGTTTTTTTATTTGGTAGAGAAAGTCCGCGCGGTGGTCCCATATAAATTTTATTGACATAGGTTGAGTAGTTTTTTAACTAGCTTCAATAAATTAGTTTGTTTTAGCTTCGCCTATCTAGATGATCTGCTCATTGGTTCGTTTTTCTGAGAATTCTTGGCTGATATGCGTGTTTTTTTTTCACGATAGTGATTGGAAGTTTGGAAGAACATGAGCGAGACCTTTGCCCAGCAGTGGGATAGCAAAGGTTAATAAAAAAAAAACTTTAATTGGTTATATAAACATTTATGAATCAACCCTCGCAATTTTCAACTAAAAAGTATGAAATAAAAACTTTTTAACCAAAAAATAAAACCGACTTCAAAAACCTTAACTAAAAAGTAAAAAATAGTCATTGTATGTATTTTAAAATCTTAACATAAACCAAAATTTTGAAGGCGGCGCGTGATTTTCATGTACGTTCACATAAACTGTTTTTACTATAGATATTGCGCTCGACTGTACATTACATGACGCAAAGGGTCAATCACGCGCCACCTTCAAAATTTTGGTTTATGTTAAGATTTTAAAATATATACAATGATTATTTTTTACTTTTTAGTTAAGGTTTTTGAAGTCGGTTTTATTTTTTGTTAAAAAGTTTTTCACATTTGCTTTGCTCTGGTGAGCCAATCTGGTAATTCCATGTAAATGGGTTTACAAAGTAAAGAGAAATCCAGATGGAAGTATAGAGCGTTATAAGGCACGACTGGTTATTAAAGGGTATTCACAGAAAAAAGGTGTGGACTACAACGAAACTTTTAGTCCTGTTGCTAAAATGAGCACGATAAGAACTACCAGAATTGTTTCTCATTTGTAAGATTCTAGACATATTACCGGAAGAATACTTTTCTTTCAAATCAAGCTGTATGATGATGTCGAAGGAAGACAGAAATGTAGAAAATCTTACAACTCAGCTGTTCAATCAGGAGAGAGCCTTATAAAAAAAGAATAAATAAAAGATAGAAGCGCTTGTAGTGAGAGGCAACAGAGTGACGACAAATAAGAAGAGTAAAGCAAGTAAGAATTTTGAGAATAGTAAGGTTAATGTGAGAATGGACAAATGCCACTATTGTGGTGTAGTCGGACATAGAGTCAAAGGATGCTCTAAATGGATATCCGACGGACGACCACCAAAATGTAAGCCAACATTTAAGTCAAGAGATGATCCTAATACGAGTGTTAATATGAACATTATGATGGTGAATCCAAATGCTACTGCAGATATAGACCATTGGTTTGTTGATAATGGGGCTACGAGCCATGTTACAAGAAGATATGATCTATTCCAGACATTTGAGGAGTTCAACACTTCACACACCGTGACAACAGCATTAATGGAGATACGATCAAGGCAGTTGGGAAAGGAACTGTAGTCGTAGAGGCTGATGTTGAGGGTCGCAAGATAAAGATCTCGTTGAATGGTGTATGGTACGTGCCTTCAATACAGAAGAACCTATTATCAGTACTGTCAGCGCAAGACAAGTTGGATAACAGCCTTTTCATGTCAACAACAGACTACGGTATGCAAACTGTCTCAGCATGGAAAAGTATTACTGATTGGTGAAAGACAGAAAGAGGGAGGTATTTTCAAGCTGAAAGCAAAATGTATCAAACCTAGGTCACTAATTGATTTAAACTACATTTCACAAGAGGACTAGTTGCAACTATACCACGAGAGATTGGCTCACCAGAGCAAAGCACATGTGAAAAAGGTAATGGAGAGAGAACTTGCCATTAAGGTAGACAGAGAAACATGCGAGGGTTGTATGTACGGAAAAGCACATAAGTTGAAATTTGGAACAAGAGAAAGAGCTAAGGAACTAGGAGAGTTGGAGAGTTAATACACGCTGATGTATTCGAGCCGTTCACAAACTCTTTATCCAAATACAGGTATTTGGTACTCTTCAAGGACGATTTTAGCAAATTCCGCTTTGTTTACTTTCTGAAAGAAAAATCAGAAGTACATAAGAAGCTTGAGCTGATGTTAGCTGAGATACAGACTATAGCCTATACCTTAAAGACGATGCTGATGTTGAACGGGAACGCAGGGCCTTGGCGGTGCGGGCGAACATGTTGGCCCGTAAGTTTGCTCGATGTACAGATGCGGTCAAAATTACACTTTCTGCACATCGCTGTATATATATCTCGAGTCCCCTATGGATTAGCTGTACCAAACGTGCCGCCGATGCGTTGCGGGTCCAATATAACAATGCTTTCAGGGCGCTGTTGCGGCTGCCACGTTACTGTAGTGCATCAAATACGTTTGCGCAGGCCAGAACATATAGTTTCTCAGCGGTCGTGCGCAAAAAGAATGCGTCTTTGCTCACTAGACTGCGGGGCAGCGGCAACAACCTCTTGAAAGTTATTGCCGACAGGCATAATGAGAGCCCTTTAGTGCGGCATCTTATAAAAACCACCTTGTCCGTAGTAGAATATAAGTACTAACATAGTTTAGAAGGCTCATTGTTACTAACATCGTGTTTGTATTGGATTTTGTTGTCCGTAAATAAAGTATTTATTATTATTATTATTATCTATACATATAATACAATCGTAACGAAGAAAAAACTGTACATTGTTTTTTTTTTTGAAATATTTGTTGCTAAGCATTCTAGAAACGATACTGAAGAAAAAACTTTTTTTTTAGAATTTTTGTCTGTTTGTCTGTATGTCTGTCTAGGCATCACGCCAATACTGCTGGATAGAATTGGTTGAAACTTGGTAAAAATATCAATTAAAGACCGGGTCAGATTTTAGGCTACAAATCATCACGCTTTTCTGCATAAAAAGGGACTAGCAGAACAATTAAAAGCGAATATTATGATTTTTTATAATTTTGTAGATAAATTATCATTTATCAGTAAAAACTAGAATCATTTTAGAAACATAAAACATGACGCTATATCTAAAGGGAGCTAAACGACAGATTTTAACAATGGCAAGGCTCATTTCATAGCTATCTGTAGATGATTACTTAGTCTGGTGACATGGCGCGCGGATCGCGGTTGTTTTGTTCTAAGATCAAATCTCAGCCTCAATCTTACTTTTTGGAATATTTTTTGCATTTTATTCATTAAAAAATCAATTTCAACATTAAATGTTCTGTCTGCTGTCGGTAGTTAATATTTTAATTAATATATTGTTATTATTATTCCATTTACTTATTGTATACATTTATTAATTACATTTTTAAATATTTTTAAAACAAAAAAAAAACAAATAGTTTATTATTATTGTTGTTATTATTATTTATCATGAGACGGGTGCAAAAAATAAGTCGTAGCTTCACTGGTTCAAGTAGACTATTATAAGAAGCAGCCCCAGATATTGGTAGCAGCTGAAGAGAGTCTGAAGTCTTCACTTTGGATTAAAATAATCATAACTTTTTATTATGGATGGATGCGGAAAGCGCAGGACCGGTCGTTGTGGCGATGCTTGGGGGAGGCCTATGTCCAGCTTTGGACGTCTTTCGGCTGAAATAATGATGATGGTGAACTTTTCATTTGTAGTCTTTGCAAAAATTGTCATCAGAATGGGAAAACGCTTTAAGTAAGTCTTCACATCTTCTGCTAAACTTTATTAGGTTGAGCTTTATCTGCCGTAGACTGATTTTCATAGATAAACAATCAGTCCATTTCTGGACACAAGCGTCTTCTTTGAATGAGAACGGTTTATTAGGCTTTAGACTACCACGCATTCATGCTACGGGTTTTTGAACTGCAAACACTATCAATCAATCAATCAAATCATTTATTCGCCACAAGATATCGTGTACAAAAATATTACAATTAATTACAAGTCCGTCATATCTTGCCTTTTTGTAGGCATGCGAAGAACAAGAACTTTTTAGAACCCTCTCAGGCGTGCAAGTTTCATCATGATGTTTTCCTTCTCTTTTAAATGAAAGTTTGATCGTACTTGAATTTTATTCAAGGTCGAACTCAGACTCTCTTATATAAAAGGCAAGCGTTCACTCGCTTGGCTTATCTCTGCTTATTTTTTATAAACACGAGTCACGTCGATTTTTTGATAGGTTGCTTTACAATAGCAAAAGCACTAACAGTTTCTCATGACGGCATTACAGATAGTAGTGTTGCTGGCAAGTTAATTGTTTAGGTTCTGTACCCCTTTGGGTAAAAAAAATTTTTGGTGACAAACGGGACCCTATTACTCTCACTACACCGTCTGTCTGTCCGTCCATCCGTCCGTCTGTATGTCTCATCTTTTGAACGGTAATAGGTAGCCAGTTGAAGTTTTCACATAATATGTGTTACTATGACTCCTATCACGACAAGTACTAGAAATAAAGTCTAAAACTTAAGGGACCATGGGGACCACAGAAATGGGGACCATACAAGAAACCTCGAAAAACTTTTCAACGTTTTTGTTCCTGCTCCATCGTCAAAACGGTAATTCATACCAGCGTCAAACTTGGTATGATTATAGTGCATACTATGTTGTTTAATAACAAATACTAAAAATAGGGCAAACTTAGACAAATGTTCATATTTTGCGCACGTTGCTTGATGTCTTTGATGAACTCTCATTCTTATTAAAGCAGTTTCTAAGGGGTATCTGGTCAATGGGTGGTACGAAACCCTTACTGCGAGTCCACCTCGCACTTGGCCGGTTTTTTTAATATCCCCAGTTAGGAAGTTGTTGGTTTCAATGTCGAAGCTCTTTTGTAAGCTATCAGAGTCAAAAATATTTTCTTATAGGAGGTAAGCCTATTACCGTTATATGATTACCGTTTTAAACTTGCAGTCTGCTACTACGTAATTTCAATAACATAACATTATTATGTAAATTAAGAGAACTCCAGAAAATCACAGAAATTATACGTAAAATATGTTACCGGGACTTATGCCGTGTCACATCAGGCTAAGGAGACAGAGTGAAAAGAGTTTTTTGCTTACAGTGCATGCTCTATTGTTGATTTTTTTTTTTAAATAAATATAAGGCAAACAAAGACATGTGTGGTGGCTGAAAATGCCTCCGGTTCACACCACTAGTCAGGATCGTAGCAGGAGGAAATCCTTAGTCTCTGCCTACCCTTATGGGAAACAGGTGTGATAATATGTATGCGGTGCGTTCTTTTCATCAAAATGTATTTATTTATCCTATTGATGTATTCTACTACTTCCTACTAATATTATAAATGCGAAAGTAAGGATTTTTGTTTGTTTAATGTTTGTCTTTCAATCACGCTAAATCAGCTGAACTTATTAAGATGAAATTTAGCACACAGATAGACCATGTCCTGGATTAACACATAGGATACTTTTTATCGACATTTCACGGGAGCGAAGCCGCGGGCATCAGCTAGTAGGACATAAAGTAAGAGAGTTTTTGAGTGACAATGGAGGAGAATTTGATAATGAAAATGTCAGAAGATTACTGAAGAAGTATGGCATAAAACAGAGGTCCGTGGATCGAAACCACGCTCTGCTGAATTATAGTTCTACCGTGAATTATGGATCCTTTGGAGTAGGTAAATTAAAGAATAACTAAGGAAAACTGTGTTTACTTCATTGCAAAAATATTTTAGACTACGTTCTATGACATTTGTCACTAGCTTACTTTTTCTCATATCAAAAAGATAATACAACTCGACAAAGCAGGTTTCATATCATAACAATTCAGAGCGATCATACAAACAAACGCGGAACGCCCAAGGAACGCTTCCAGCGTTGGCCGACGACGCTACCACAGAATATCAAATAGTACTAACGTAACGCTACGTCGGGCGATACAATTGAACCAGTATAGAAACATAGAGTTCGTCAGTATAGATAAAGATAAAGATAAAGTTTATTGGGCAACATTATTACAAGTATAACAAGGTACAAGAGTACGATAGTAGCTGCAGTAGTATGCACTGTGTCACAGCTGCCATCGCCCACCTCCAGATTCTACAGGAATATAAAATGTCTTTGAATTGAACGCGGCCCTGTGCTGTAGGTATGCCACTTCTTGTACGTACCTACTTCTCCGCCAAATAGTGACGCTTGCATTGCTGTGTTTCGGTCTGAAGGGTACGGGTGCCGGTGAAATTAAAATCACATGAGACTTTCCATCTTCATGTCTCAGTTTGGCGAACCGACTTGCGGTACCATTAAGGCAACAGCCTAGGTGGTATTGAAGTTGTCATGGGCAAAAGTAACCGCTTAACATCAGGTGGGCCTTTAGCTCGTTTCACCAACCTATACTATAAAAAAAAAAAAAAAAAATATTATTGCACCTGAATTGTAAGAAAACCACTTAGAGCAATGTATTATTAGAGGATTACAATATAGTTTGCTACTGAAGTTCGTTAGATGGCGTTGACAATTATAGGTAATTAATTTTTTAAATGTAATATTGTCAAAATCCTGCTAGATATCAATGCAGTATAAAGCGATTAATATAGGTACAGCATAATTGTAAACATCATATTAACCTAGGTTATGTTCAGTTACAACATAGGCCCGAAGCTCCATACAAGTTGGTCCATGTCCTTTCTTTAACCAATGTGATATTGATCAAAGAAATTGGATGATTTTCATCAAATGTTGTATGTATTTTACACAGATTTGACATCTACCAACGTTATGTATTTGGTAATTCTATGGTATTTTATCACTGATCATCAAATAAATCGGGTTGGACCACAGATGAAGTACCTATAGATTTGCAGTATGCATGGCTAGTTGAGTGCATCTCGCTTTTTTTTTTTTTTTTTTTTTTTTATTTATTCATGACCATGGATACATGTCCTTCAGTCGTAATCATTGAACATATTATACTTATATCCTAGTAGTGATGGAAACTTTACTAGGTTTCTGAGGGGATGATGAGATAATACGAAAGTCATGTTTTTCAACTTTGTACCATATATCCACACTTGTACACGTTAACGAGCACTTAACATTTAATAATCCACCATTATTACACATTAACACTCGAAGAAACACAAATTTTGGAAAATAATAAAAAATCAACAACACGATCTTTACGAATTTTCCCGCCAACCTGCATCTCGCTTTAACAACGTGTGTTGCCATAAAAAAAAATTCCTTTCAATTTGGGGAAATTACAATAACACAGACAATAATATTATTTATTTATTTAAAGAAACACCAACAGCATAAAATAAATCTATAACTAAAACTAAAGTAACTATATACCTACATTCAATTGTAAGGAGGTATATACACCCTTATTTTTTAATTACCAAAAAACTTTAAGGGTTGTTTCTGCTTATCATTATGAACAACTTTTACTATAGGACAAAGTCTGAAATCGCGAAAAAATGTCAGCTGATCCCTACATTTGTGTTCACATAAATCGAGAAAATGTAGGGATCGGCTGATTTTATTTTCGCGATTTAAGGGTTGGTCCCATAGTAAAATTTGTTCATAAAATTTAGTAGAGACTACCCTTAAAGTTTTTTAATTATAAAAAATAGGAATGTATAATAAAAACGTTGACTGATTATTGTTTTGATCTACAGGAAATGGTTGATATTTCAGAAAGACTAGCTAATCTATGGAGAAATACAGACAACATAAATTGATAGCTTATAAAATTGCTGCTATTCATTTAAAATATTAACACAATATTTTCAATTTAAAATAGACACTAGTGATACTAGTAGTTCGCCCTGAACTGAGATCTGGAGATGTTTTATTTGTAGTGTATTATAGCTATAGTTATGCTCGATTAGTCCACGGCGACGGCCACCCAAACATTGGGTGGACGACATCTGACGACACACCGGTTGGATTGATGGCAAGGGCTAATGACCGCCAGGAGTGGAGGAATTTGGAGGAGGCTTACACCCAAAAATGGAAATGGCTGCAATGATGATAATGATATCTAATGAAAGACACAAAAATCGCCTTTAATTACCTACCTATATTTTATAAAAAATCTGTTTCACGTTTATTTGGAAGTTTTTAGTGCTGAAATCTCAAGTCTTATGGACTCTTGACTTGTAATCCTCACAGGAAACAGGATCAACTAAAACCACAAAAAGAAAACAATTAAATATTCACGCATTTTTCAAGCATCTCACTGAAATTTGTTTCTGATATTCCAAGAGTACGGTGTACGGTATCTTCATTTTGTATGATTTTAAAACGGGTCATGCATGAGTCATGAAGAAAGTAAGTTAAAACAAATTACTGAAAAAATATACTTAAGAACTGAATAGGTAAGTAATAATAAAAAGTAGGTAAGTGGTAATAATAAATATAATTATACACACATAATACATACCTTGAAAATTTTGATTATACCATTCCGGTTCCCTCACGATGATTGTTTTTACTTTTGATGAATTCTCTTTCGGTTGCCAATTGCGTCGATCCACCAATTAATTTCACTTTTTGTTAGTAACAGGATTAGGCGAAAACCTAATAATACACATTTAATCATTTAAAAAAGCTTTTAAATAATATTAATTTTGTATCTGCAATTAGGGTAAAAGAAATGACGTTACTAGCAACACTACTCCTGAAATTGTTTTGATGAGGTTGGCGGGAAAATTCGGAAAGATCGTGTTGTGGATTTTGTATTATTTTCCTAAATTTGTGTTTCTTCGAGTGTTAATGTGTAATAATGGTGGATTATTAAATATTAAGTGCTCGTTAACGTGTACAAGTGTGGATAAATGGTACAAAGTTGAAAAACATGACTTTCGTATTATCTCATCATCCCCTCATAAACCTAGTAAAGTTTCCATCACTTTACTAGGATATAAGTACAATGTTAATATGTTCAATGATTTCGACTGAAGGACATGTATCCATGGTCATGAATAAATTAAAAAAAAAAAAAAAAAAAAATTGTTTTGATAAGGATACATTTATTATGAAAAATTGCACATTATTTCGTAATATTTTCAGTTAAGAGCCCGAAATTCCTAATTATCGTATCTCTGTTGATATCTACGATGTTATTAAAACCCAAATAATGTCGAAATAAGTCTACATACGAATGAAATGTAACGCCGGCCAGATTTCTTTCGCTGCGTTGTTTGCAGCCCAAAATACTGCAACCTCCCATTTTGTACACACTTATTTTCTCAATAATTAAATCTTAGATTAATCACACAGGGTAGAACTATTTACTTACATAAATATCCCAAAAAATCACAAAATATGTGAATGACATAACATCGTCCGACTTTGGATTGTCACTTTTAATAGTTTTAACAACCATAAGGTCAAAAAAGGTTTAACTATGATAATGAAAAAAAATATGAATTGCGTCTCCGTCTTTCTAAGGCGATCCGTGATTTTGCATTCTTTGTCTAACCAGCCTTGACAGACGGTATTGCTTATCTATTTAGTTTTTCATCTGTGGGTTGGACAAAGAAATTGGACTAAGTTTGACGAGTGGCATACCACCCAAAGGTCAAGAAGTCAAGATCTTAAAGAAAAAACGACTTCGTTTCTCTATGGTTAAGATGAAGTGATCTTTGTTGTAAAAAGTTTTACTAACCAATCACAGGCCAAATACCTATTTCAGCCAATGAAATGTCTTGTTTAGTTTTCGTTTGACGAATCATAATTATCTTTAGAGCTTCCAAGAAAGAAATGCGTCATTGGAAACATACTATTGCATCAGAAAAAGTATAGAGCCGGTTTCGTTTATAATACGAATACTCGAATGTTACTTGATTAATTTACGTGGAATAGAATATATTTCACTTTCAAGAATTCTGTTTAGGCACAGATTACCCATTAGTTACGTTTAGGTACATATAAAAATAACATTAATATGACTAAACTTTCTTCAAACAAAAGCTGATAAAACTATATTGTTTACAAAAGCTGCTAAACAGTAGTGTCATTGCAGTTATTCAATCCGGTGACGGTGGTTATTTTTTAGTTCAATTGTTTTCTTAGAGCATTTATTTTATGTACAACTTTAACGTTCTTATAATCATAAAATATAATTTTATAATTAATCATAAAATAAACTATTTAACTTTAACGTACTTTAAATAATAAAATATAATTATATAAATAATCATAAATTAAACTATTTAAAAATGTGATATGATAAATCGATAAGTTAGAAATCGATTGCAGTGACCATGTTAGCACATCACTACAAACGCAAAGACAACAAAAGTATATTTTCTTCTGTCATTCTCATATTTTTCACAAAATGGCCGAACTATAGAGACGTGTATTACAAGTTATATTCGTCACAATGGAGCTTAAATACGTTATTAATACTAACAAAAACAAGTGTACAACTACATCTACTTTTACGATCGCAGACGTGTTGATTTGTGGAGATAAATCTTCATCATTGTCTACAAACTACGTGATTTCCTTCCGTGACCGTGTGTGGATTTCCCCAAGAGATTTTCCCTTGAAGAAGAACTTTATAGAGTGCTGCAGATTTGTTCATAGGCCTTCTCCAGACATTGTTAAGGACTTAAGAGTCACAACAATGTGTGCGTGAGTGAAAATGCCCTATCTGTGATCTAGTTACAAGTTTAAAGAAAATAGTGAAAAAAATAACAAAATGAATTTTTCTACTAACTGGCGTGATAAGCGCACCACTTTTAGACCAACACATTATTCCATCGCCAACTACAGTACAGAAACAAAAAAAGATATGAGAACAGCGTTTGGCGAAGACCTTTTCTTGAACAACCTTCATCTGATTCCCGATCCGTTACTGAAAAATTTGGCGGACACCATCATTACCGAGGAAAAAATGGCCCCTAAATCGAAGTTAGATAACAATATCAGTATGAAAACAAACGAAGACATGCTAAATGAACCAGATTATTCCCCTTTGTCAGGCATCACAAGTTTTTTCGCTGGTGTAATGAGCGTAATTTCGAATGCAATGTTTAGTAAACGAAAGCAGGAGGACTTTGGTGCCGAGCCGGGCGGCCAGATGGCGGTGCCGCCGATGTGGCATGGAGCCAAACTTTTGGATGAAAATAAAATTTTTCTTGATGAAAATAATTTGAATGATATGTCTAGTGAGCGTTTAGCATCAGAGATGACTGACTGCAGAACGGCGGCTGCTCATTGTCAGAATAAAATCGAACAAGTCCGCCTGTTACTGAGTAGCACACCCGTCCCATGTAACATTAGGACAAGGAGACGACCAAAAAAGGTTTTCGTAGAAGCCAGTTCTGTGGAAGATAGTTTCGAAGATGCCTTTTCTCCTGAAGACTTCGAAAACATCGCAAATGATTCCTATATTGAATACCACAGTCCTGTATGCTACCAAGACCATATTTTCCATGAGGTTGATGGCCCTAAAGTCAAAACTGAGACTGCTAAAAGTCCCGAGACAATTCTAGAAACTCCACCTATCTCTGAGCCCACAGAGATTGTTAAAGATGTACCTGAAATTGACACTGCCAATGATAATAAATTAGATTGTGATACAAAGCATGAATTGGTAGCGTCTTGTGAAGATAAACTTAATAAATTAAAGGCTCTATTGCAAGACAGGAAAAAGAAACCTAGATCAACGATTGAGACCAAACCTGTGAGTGTACCAGAGCAAAATGTACCAGCAAAACCTAAAACAGCATCAAAAGTTAAGGACAAGAGATTTAAGAACCGAAATCGCCTCTGCGGTAAACGCATGAAGTCTAAAATGAGGAGAAACATCCAAGATGATTTACAATTTGCAAATGACATTAATTCTGAAGAACTTTCCAGTGTTGAAAATTCACCATCAATTTGTAACCTTGAGAAATGTATCACAAAACCAATTCAACTCGAAAATGAATACTTTGATGAAGTTTGTGGACGTTTCCACCCAGCTTCGGTTACTGAAAGCGAAGATTCCTTCCAAATTGTCTTCAACGACAGTCCGAGACTGAGACGGGCTTCAGACTGCGACTCTGAAGACTCATTCATCGTCTTTGAGGATTCTCCAGATAGTTGTTATACATCAAATGATGTTTTCGGAGACACAAGTGATTCCGAGGATTATGATAGTGACTCGGACTACAGCGACTCTGGGTGTGGAAATATGTCTTTCAAGCTGGCAGCATCATTGTCTAAAAGTGTCTGTAATTTGGCCGATGACAGTTTGTATGTTGAGGGGAGTGAGGATGAAGTGGACTGTGCAAATGTGAGGGATGTGGCAGTGAGTGAAAATGTGTCCGTTGGCGATTTGTTACTGGATGACTTGAAGACTGGCCTGCTGATTGATGACAGAAAGAAACTGCTGAGAAAACAACTTCCAGCTAAGAGGGTGAGTTTTCTTATTGCTTTTACTTTGTAAACTGGTATCCTATACTAAGTATATAGTTTCTAGGAAAAAAAAAATGGATTTGTATTCCTCATTCTCTGCTCTGTTTTATTATATTTACAGGTCTCTTTAGTTGGTAAACTTGTGATTCTTTGTTTTTTTTAATGTTTTGCAACATACAAATTATTATTAAAAGTTACTAATTTTTTTATACTCTTTCGGCTTTGCCTGCGTAAAAACTTTTAACTTGCCGCATACTATGTTCCCTGACATAGTTTTGGGAAAAGAAACATATGTGTTTCTTTATTGTTATTTAATTTGGATAGCATTTGTGTCAAGCATGACCCCAGTAAGTTTTTCACTTTCAAACTTGACTCTCTTTTTAACCCTGTTCAGTTTAATTTTATATTCTTCTAAGTCGAGTAATTCTGGAAAAAGAAAAGACAAGTGTTGCATTATTTACTTTGGAGATTATTTTTCCAAAGTTTTGATTGAATCTTTCCAGGAGAATTTTTTTTTCATACAAACTAACAACCAATTTCGCCCCCTTACAGTTAAAATTTCCGAAAAATCCTTCTTAGTGGGTGCTTGCATTACAAAATAAACCTACTGTCCAAATTTCATGTTTCTAACTTGAGTATGAGTTTCAGCTCTGCATTGATGAATCAGTCAGTCAGGACATCTGTCTTTATACATATTAAAGAAGATGTTTCTGAGTAGCTAGTTTTGTAAGTTCTGTTTCTGAAATAACAGACTAGACAGAAAAATAAAAAATCCTTATCATAGCGACATAAATACCTACATACTGTAACATTTGTTTCCCATTACCCATGATTATCTGTGCCCATGACACACCTCTTTCGTTTCATTTACGTTCATTAACCTCGTAGGTACATGTTTGTCTGCTAAGGGTGTTCTTAAGGCCCAGAAAGTCGCGGAATGAGTGCGAGCAAAATACGAGGCTTGCCGGGAAGGAGTAGTGCGGCATGACACTCCGAATGAAAGTGCATATAATCGAAAAAAAATATTACTCAGAAAATTGTGTATTTTCGATAAAATGGCTCAGTAAATTTATGTCAAAATTATAAAATTCAAATTCAAATTAACTTTATTTGCTTCAAATGTGGTAGATATCATCATCATCATTTCAGCCGAAAGACGTCCACTGCTGGACATAGGCCTCCCCCAAACATCGCCACAACGACCGGTCCTGTGCCTTCCGCATCCAGCGGATTCCCGCAACCTTCACCAGGTCGTCGGTCCACCTTGTGGGGGGCCTACCCACGCTGCGCCTTCCAGTACGCGGCCGCCACTCCAGAACTTTACTGCCCCATCGGCCATCCGTTCTGCGAGCAATGTGCCCCGCCCACTGCCACTTAAGTTTGGCAATTCTTCGGGCTATGTCGGTTACTTTCGTTCTCCTGTGAATCTCCTCATTTCTGATTCGATCACGCAGGGACACTCCGAGCATAGCCCTCTCCATTGCCCTTTGAGTGACTGAGTGGTAGATATAGAGGATGGTATATTCTAAATAGGTGCAAAGACACATTTTGCCTAATACAAAATATGTTAATAAATTTAACTAAAGCAGTAATAGCTATCACTGGACCGATTGTTGTCTTTAATAAACAATTATTATTATTATAAAACTTGAAAACTATCTCACATTGCTCGTATTATAATCCAGGTGTGAAATGCCTCGTTGGTCTAGTGGTCGCAAGCGCGACTGCTGAGCGTGGGGTCCTGGGTTCGATTCCCGGGTCGGGCAAAGTGTTATTGGGTTTTTTTATTAGGAAATTCTCAGTAGCAGCCCGGAGTATGGATTTGTGCCCGGTTAATGGCAATAGGCTCGCCCCTTATTACCCTGCCTACCCCTTCGGGGAAATACAGGCGTGATGTTATGTTATGTTGTTGTGAAATGTCATTAGCTACAAATTGTCGGTTAGAAAATGTCAGAATATGCAATTATTAATGTGTTAGTTTATAAAATTTCGAAATGTCAAATAAAATCATAAAGTTATACAATATTAAAACATTATTAATATAAATTATCATTATTATTATCAGTAGCAGCCCGGAGTCTGGATTTGTGCCCGGTCAATGGCAAAAGGCTTGCCCCCTATTACATGGGACTATAACATAACTGGCGAAATGTGGGTGTACTATTACACCTCTGCCTACCCCTTCGGGGAAATACAGGCGTGATGTTATGTTATTAATATAAAACAATATTTATGTAAATTATCATACCAAAATACTAATAAATGTGGGATATATTTAGGAAACTGTTTGAAAATAAACAGTTTTCGAGGTATGTTTGGCATTTTTTATGATCGAGCCAAATAAGTGCATTCATGTTTTGGACTCAATAATATTGTCATGTCTATGCTTGAGTAACATGTATTTTAATTTCAGTTCCATAGAGTGAGTAGTTTTTGAGCGGGATTCACTTTAGTTTGTTGACTTATGGGTTTCGGCCCCTTAAGGTGAATGCTACAGTGTAGCCCGCGAAATTCAAAATTTCTTGCGTTTTTTGCAAATTGTAGCTCTAGTTTGCGTTGTATATAAATTAAAATATGGTTCGCGGTAGTAATAACAATACATCTACTGAATAATACTCATAAAAAATATAAACCTAGCTCTATAAGCTCTAGAAGCTCGAAAATCGATAATTTGGTCGTAAATTAATATTGTCGAGCTTGTACAGCTTATAGAGCTAGGGTAATATTTATCATGAGTATTATTCATTAGATATATTGTTATTACTGCCGCGAATCATAATTCGACCGATATACAACGCGAAATAAAGCTACAATTAGCAAAAAACGCAAGAAATTTTGAATTTCGCGGGCTACCCTGTAGCTTTCACCTTATGCTGGCTTTTATTCAGAATATCCCATTTCAAGTAAGTTTACAATTTTGTAAACTTTTTTTTTGTAGGTATTGAACAGAGTATCTTCTAAAAGTTATTTCCAGCCAGTCTTGGTCAAAGTGTAAATAACAAAAAGTATCCTTGTACCCTTTGTCACAACAATATGTTGTTAAAATTCATCTACATTGCATCATAAAATTTGTAATTGCCTATCTTTTTACTAACATTATTTGCTATATATGATGACAGGCATTGATAAAAATTAAGCAGTAAATTCTACCTGTACAATATTTCAGGGTGGATTTTTTTCCATAAAATTTCATTGATTTTTTTAAATCATAATGTTATGGGACTAGAAAAGAAAAATTCATATTAAAAATTATATACAGTTTTTATTTTTTACTGAATATTGAATAAAATAGCAATAGCAAACTACAAATAGTCCGCCTATGTACAGTCTAACAAACCAATTGGTATACAGGGTAGAGAGATATAAATGATGTTTTCTCAGAAGATTATGGATGTTTTCGAGTGAAATATCATTTTAATAATGGACAAAGTTAAACTGTATTTAAACAAAACTCTAATCAAACCATTCTATAATAACTTCCTGAGAAATCTTCATCTATATCTGGCGACCCTGTATACTAATTGCTTTGTTAGACTGTACACATGTTGCATGAAGTTTAAATAAATAAATAAATTAATAAATAGTCAAAAAAATCGAGTTAGGAGATGCTTCAATTAGATTTTGGAGAAAAATAATGTTTTTTTACTTATTTAGTTTTTCTTCGGAACTATTGGGATTTTTTAGACAGTATTTGGAATGTTATCAGTTATGAGTATGTAAATAATAAAAATCTTTAACAAGTTTAAATCCTTCAAGTCAGATAAAAAGTGAAAAATATTGAAAAATCTGTCATTAACAAAAAAATCATGATTTTTATCAACCCTGCAATTTATTTATAATGCACATGTAAATATATAAAATACAAGTAGTTACAAAAAGGTTCATCGGCATAGTCATCGATTTTGTCGAGCGACATCATGACTATGTGTGGAACAGAGTTGCTGTGTGAAACGCAACGCGAAATTTACGGAAACTCTTCCGAGAGTTAATTGTTGTCGCAAAGCACTCGATGTAAAATTAAAGAACTATGAATAGCGTTTACGAATCCGTTCGATTCTCAAATAGTTTTGTTTACTAACAAAACAAGTTTAACCGGATTACATCGCGTATTATTATTAAAATTGGGTTTCCAGACGTTTCGAATGCTTTGCAGCATTCGTGGTCGCAGGAAGTGGTGGTTTTGTTTCGTTTGCCGATCATATTTCACTTCGGAAACGGAAACTTTTCGAACGTTTGTGAATCAGGCCACAGGTCTACCTAATTCGCGAAAAGGTCAAAAATTCGTTCAGCATCATCAGCCCATTACTGTCCAACTGCTGGGCACGGGCCTCTTCTTAGAATGAGAAGGTTAAGGCCTTAGTCCACCACGCTGGCCTAGCGCGGGTTGGTGGACCACACACCATCGAGAACTGTATGACGCACCCTCAGGCAGGAGTGCAGGTTTCCTCACGATGTTTTCAGTCACCGTTTGGAGTCTTCTGTAAATATTTACCAGGTCATGTTATTGATAAAGTTTCCATAGTGATAAGATAATTATGAATGAGCTATGCAGGACTGTCTACGTGACAAGATACACCAACGCTTATTTATTATACAAATATTACGCAACGTAGATTTTATTTACGTTTGTTTTATCAACAAGCGGGCTTCCCTATTATTTTCCTTTACGTTAAATGACGTCACGACTGAGTGGCTGAGTCGATCGCTCATACTCGTGGGTTTGAATCCCTCAGTCGATTTATACGACATCCCATCGGTAGGTAGACCCTTTAAATACTTCAAGGAGCCTTTCGAGCTTTGAACCCTAAAGAGATTGTCAAATTCCGAAGCATTTCTCTTTATTCGCACAGATAAATATCACGCTACGACCGCGCTTGCCAATAGGAGCAAACGCGGGCGCGCTCTCATTGGCCGGCGCAATGCCACGCTCGCGTGCTGCATTGCCCGAGCCAATAAGAGCGCCTGATGTCTGGTCGAAAAATGGCGGATTTTATTTCAGACAAAGTCGAAGCATATATCATTACCTACGTCTCTATCCCCCTTATCATGAAATTTTAGACCAGGTTTAGACTCTTGTCACAGAATATCTAATAGTACTAACGTACAGAACGGCCACTCACCGTCCCCCGCTAATTCAAGATTCCTCTCCCGGACCCCGCACCCGCCCACAATTTACCGGCAATTGAACTGCAAGATTGCTATGGATGTCAATCGCCAGTCACTATACAAGCGCGCCATCTCTGAAAAGCGCTAGGAACCCAGTCGGTATTACGGCGAGCATCCCTAACCTACACGTGTGTGTACGTTCGTATATAGACGTAATCTTTTGTATGTAGGTGGTGCTAGCGTTTATATTGTATTGAGTGTCCAAGGTGTGCTCTTGTTTAAACCGGGTTAATTAAGCAAAACCCGATTTTGTAATAAGGTGGTGTAGGGTTAGGCTCATTGAGAGAGCCAATACAATAATTCCAGCCCATTTTTTTTCTTCTACCATTTTTCCCTTTCTTTTGTCGGTATTACCCAGTAACTGGGTTGCGGGGGTTGATGGCAGTCGCTCCGTGTAAAATACTAATGTTCAGCCGCATCTGGTTAGACTGGTGGCCGACCCCAATATAGGTTACTTTAGAAAAATATACAATTAAAAGAAGTATAATCAATATAGTCAGAAACGCCATCACATGTTTATGTTATAAATATGTCGAAACCCCCATAAGAAATAGCTTATCAAATCGATTTAAAAAATGTTTCGTAAATTAAAATACCATTGCTATTGCGTCGTGCCTTAGATAATAATTAAACAATGCTACGTGAAAATTAACCTTACTGTGGTCACACAAGGTCGTTCATTAAAATTACGGTCACGTCAACACCTTGGGTTACATGAGGAAATGTTTCTTATATTAATAAATAAAGTAGTATTTGTATTATATGTTAGGCGAAGAACGTATAAATCAGCTGATTGCAACATGTTATATTGAGTTTTGAAAATAGTGCTGGAGAGGCAAATATGAAACTATAAAAGTATAGAGAAAAATCGTCAAACGAGTCGTGAGCTCGATTTAGATAAAACAAAAACTGCTTTTTAGGGTTCCGAAGTCCTACAAGGAACCCTTATAGTTTCGTCATGTCCGTCCGTCTGTCCGTCTGTCCGTCTGTCCGTCTGTCCGTCTGTCCTAATCCTTTACAGCTTAATAACTTCTACAGTTATAAACATAAGTAAATGAAATTTTGTTAAAAAATAGTCTGCATATAGATCTCAATTTTAAAAGAATAAAAAAATAGTTTTTACGTTCTTTAGACACACAAATATTTGTGTGATGAACATAAGTGTTTGTGTTGGTCTGGGTGTTTCTTATGTATTATAAGTATGTATTTACAAAAAAAAAAAAAGTATATAAGTATTATATCCATTGTCTAGTACCCATAGCACAAGCTCTGCTTAGTTTGGGACTAGATGGTGCTGTGTAAAAATGTCCCCAAAATATTTATTTATTTATTTATTTATTTAGGGGTGGCGCCCATACATGTGAAATGGGGAAAAAATAATTTTTTTCGCTGCACCCCATCGTGTGGGGTATCATTGAATAGGTCTACTAAAATGA
Organism: Asteroscopus sphinx; assembly: GCA_949699075.1. Taxonomy (NCBI): domain Eukaryota; kingdom Metazoa; phylum Arthropoda; class Insecta; order Lepidoptera; family Noctuidae; genus Asteroscopus; species Asteroscopus sphinx. The sequence continues at coordinate 6,524,817 of OX453032.1, forward strand.
AGGTAATGTTTCATACACCACTTTTTTATCAGGTGTACCATCTGCGAAATATAGCCCGCCAAAGTGGCTTGCAATGTGTCCCCCCCCCTGCCATTTCTAAACTATGCAACGTAGAAACTTATAATCTTCCACATTGATAGACCTTTGTAAAAACTCTCTTTTAAAATTATTTCGAGTATAATGTGATTATAATTTTTTGAGTTATAGACAGAAAACCGATAAATACTTAAAACGTCCTAGTTCAAAGGTCATTGACCTTAGAGAAAAATTATCATGGCAAATAATGCTCCTTTAGCTACTTTCTATTTGAAAAAATCACCAAAAGTAACTTTGACATCAATCAGACTTCTTAAATTTGGCTTCTTGAATTTATCGCTAGATGGCGCTACTAACAACACGCTCTGAGTCGCGAATGCTGCCGATTATTGCAAAAACTAAAATAGCCATGATTAATATTCGATTTGATTCGTTTGTACACCTACTTAAGGAACCCTATAATACTGAGCATGGCCCGACATGCTCTTGGCCGGTTTTTTTTTTGTTTTTTTTTTTAAAGCAGCTGCTTTGGCCAAGATTCGATCCCAATCTTTTTTGCAAAAAAAATCATTTTCATTTTGTCACAAAATCTACCCAGAAACTGCTTATTTCTGTCAGATTTGTAATCGCGTCCTTGACGTGCTCTCCAAGGCACGGAAGAGTCTCGATGTATAATGAAACGGTCACCCATCCAAGGACTGACCGTGGCTAGCGCAGCTTAACCTCGCAGATCTTGCAATCCACGCGAGACCCTCTTAAGTGCAATGCACACGAGACCCTCTTAAGTGCAATGCACACGGGACCCTCTTAAGTGCAATGCACACAGAGGCGACAGGACGCGGACAACGGACACGGACGAGGCACGGACGCTTGTCCTTAACTCGTCCATTGCATGTTATTAAATGGTGCAATACACATAAAGAGGACAGGGCATGGACTAGACGTGATACGAACATGACTGTAACGTGTCTCTCCCACATCCACGCCACGTCCGCGCCCTGTCACCTCTGTGTGCGTTGCACCATTCAATAACATGCTATGGACGAGTAAAGGACAAGCGTCCGTGCCTCGTCCGTGTTCATTGTCCGCGTCCGCGTCCTGTCGCCTCTGGCATTGCGCCGAAAAGATTGCGCCTTGGAACTTTTCAACAAACAATAGAAATAAACAAAGAATGAAAACATCGTACGCACGGCTACACATCAAGCTGTACATTTCCAGTATAAGATGATCTCGCATTGTACGGAAAGCCTATACAATGCGAGGTCAGCTTATACTGGAAATGTACAGCTTGAGGTGTAGCCGTGTGTACTACACAACACAGCTGTACAACAAAAGATTGCAAATAAATGAATGAAGACAGAGTAATTCCAGTACAAAGACCTTTATAAAGTACAGTCAGCAATGATTCATTGAGGACTGAAATAATACTATACGTTGTGTAAACAAAAGAATTACGAATACCACAAAGCTAGGTACCTAATCAGTAACTAGAAACAAACTGCTGATACAACGAAGAGAAGAATTGCGTGTTAGAATGTACGCAATAGCGGATAATCTTATTGATAAAAATATCCTAAATAGATTAGATTAAAAAACTCGTTTTTTGTGTTAGAAACTTTGCTCCATGCTCACTAGAAATTTGTTTAAAAATATAGGTATTATAATTTTTATTAATTAACGGCCAAAATTAATATCCAATCTATCCACGATTTGCCCTACTAGAGATAGGAATTTGACATAATTCTTAAATTTCTAAGGTTTTTATGTTACTTTATTTTCTATTTTTATACATAATTGTTTATATGTTAGTTATATGTACAACGCATTAGTTTTAATTAAACTGTAATGTTGTGCATTATAATTGAAATAAATAAAAAATAAGCTCAAAATATGTCAAATTTCTATCTCCAGTAGGGTAAATCGTGGATAGATTGCATATTAATTTTGGCCGTTAGCCGTTTTTAAGCTGGTTTTATAATTTGTTTTATTTTTATATTTTTTATTTATTAGGGTTCCGTACCCAAAGGGTGCTAACGGGACCCTATTACTCTCGCTACGCTGTCCGTTCGTCCGTCTGTCCGTCTGTCTGTCACAGGGCTGTATCTTTTGAACGGTAATAGGTAACAGGTTGAAATTTTCTCAGAAATTGTGTTGCTATGAGGTATATCACGGCAAATACTAAAAACAAAAGGGGGTCCCCATACAAGACCCCTCAAAAAAAATGCATTTTTTTCCACGTTTTTGTTCCTTCTCTGTCTTCAAAACGGTAATATCTACCAGCGTCAAACTTGGTCAGATTATAGTGCATATTATTTAGTTTAGCAACAAATACTAAAAATAAGACAAACGTAGATATATGTGGTGGAACAGGAACAAAAACTTTGAAAAAAATGCATATTTTTCTAGGTTTCTTGTATGGGGACCCCCTTTGATTTACACTTTTTTATATTTTTAGTATTTGTCGTGATAGACACCATAGTAACATATATTCTGTGAAAATTCAACTAGGTATCTATTATCGTTACAAAGATACAGCCCTGTGACAGACAGACGGACGGACGGACCGACGGACAGCATAGCGAGAGTATTGCATGCTGTGAAACGGCCAAATATGTGGAACAAAAAAAAATAAAAAAAATTGGGTCCCGTTTGCACCCTTTGGGTACGGAACCCTAAAACGTAGCTGTCAAAAATGATTTGTTTACAAAACATTTAATAAAGTAAGCACGAGAAACGCGCCAACCCGAAGAAAATAAATTACAAAAACTTTGACCCATTTCATTGCGCTGACTTTCACAACGCGTTTCTAGAGATTTATTCTTGAAATGTAGGTCAGGTTTATCAGTTATTGCAGCTGTTGTATACGTTCTCAATAGACATGAATTCTTTAAATTGTTAGGAACATATTCAGCCCATTACTGTCCCACTGCTGAGTAGGGGTCTTCTCAAAATGAGAAGAGTTCAGGACTTGTTGGGCACAGGTACGGTTACCAGATCAAAAAAAAACAAGAAAATCCGCAGATAATTCCGGACATTTTCTTATTCCATTAAAACCATTTTTTTTTTTTTTTTTTTTTTCCATTTTCTTATTAATTAAAAAAATTCACTGTATGTCGATTTCTCTTGCGTGAAGCCATTGATCGAGCATTTGTGATTGTGGATCCGGGTAGGTAAAGTGAACAAATGTTGGACAACTTAGGATTCCCCCCGCATTCTGGACAAAGAGCCAAACTTCCGGTCATGTCCGGAAAAGTCCGGACGTAAGGCAAAGCAACCCTAGGCCCAGGTAACCGCTGAACGTCAGGTGGTGGGCCCTTAAATTAAATTAAATGTTCTTTATTAATTGCTGAGCGTGGGGTCCTGGGTTCGATTCCCGGGTCGGGCAAAGTGTTATTGGATTTTTTCATTAGGAAATTCTCAGTAGCAGCCCGGAGTATGGATTTGTGCCCGGTTGATGGCAATAGGCTTGCCCCCTATTACATGGGACTATAACATAACTGTCGAAATGCGGGTGTATTATACACCTCTGCCTACCCCTTCGGGGAAATACAGGCGTGATGTTATGTTATGTGTTATTAATTTATTAATTTGTAATTTACTAACATAACTAATTACAATCACATGAGACTTTCCATCTTCATGTCTCAGTTTGGCGAACCGACTTGCGGTACCATTTAGGCAACAGCCTAGGTGGTATTGAAGTTCAGTGGCATGCATTGGCCTACTTCACTTGAATTTAATTGTGGTGTAAGTTATTGGTTTTTTGATGTAGGAAGATTAATTTAGCATTTATAGGTCTATTTTAAGATAAATAATCATCGTACTCTGAAAAAAAGATAATAAAATACACCACTATTGAATTTGAATGAGGAAGGCAGTAGGTATTGCCTAATTGCCTATATGCAATGCACGCCACTGTTGAAGTTGTCATGGGCAAAGGTAACCGCTTAACATCAGGTGGGTCTTTAGCTCGTTTCGCCATCCTATACTATAAAAAAAAAAAAAAAAAAAAAAAAACATAAGGTTATTATTATTTATTCGGATGTCTAGGACCCATGTGTTAGTAAAAACTTAACGACTATTGTTAGTAACAATTCAATAAAATAAACTAAAATCTACGTTTTGTCTGGATTCTGTCCACATGCATCGCAATACAATGATTCAAGTACAGAGAATCCAGACGGCTGGCTATAATAGCCATGACGCGGTTGGGGCTCGCTCGCTCTCTGCAGAGCAAGGGATAGATAGATAGATAGAATAATGCACATCGTTTGCGAATAATAAATAAATATATATCTTTGGGACAATTTTACATAACACCATCTAGTCCCAAACTAAGCAGAGCTTGTGCTATGGGTACTAGACAATAGATATAATACTTATATACTATTTTTTTTGTAAATACATACTTATAATACATAAGCAACACCCAGACCAACACAAACACCTATGTTCATCACACAAATATTTGTGTCCTGTGGGAATCGAACTCACGACCTCGTTATCAGCAGTCCGACACTCGAATCACTAGACCACAGAGGTCGTCAAAGCGAAATAATAATGGTGTAAAAGCAATCTACTCCTGCCACTGCAAACATTCCTGATGCACTGTAGAATCGAGGCAGCCCCACCAACGCCCGGAAAGCGTTATTAAATTGAACCCTTAGAGCGTTGTACGATTTTAGAGTATGAGTTTTTTTCTGTAAACTATTGTGTTTGTTTTCTTTTGGTGTAATGTACAATAAAGAATACAATAAATAAATAAATAATAAATAGAGTATACCTTGCCCACAGTGCACTGGTGTCTTTAGCTCGTTTCGCCACTGATTCCATAAATAGTCTTGTCATTCCGATTATACTTTCAACACAAACATTATTTTTAAGTGTTTAATTAATGCAAGGAAACAGCAGACATTATTATATTAATAACTTCTTAGGTTTTCGCGATCACTACACATTATAATAAAACAAAGTTTAACCGGATTAAATCGCGTATATTATTTAAATTGGTTTCCCTGATTGGTTTTGGTGCATCGAAACGATTTTAATTAATAATATTGTACGGTAGATTAAATTTTTTTTTTTTAGAAATATTTTAGAAATATATCTTGACGGCGTCTTTGGTCTAGTGGTTCCAGAATCGGACTGCTGATCACGAGGTCGTGGGTTCGATTCCCACAGGACACAAATATTTGTGTGATGAACATAAGTGTTTGTGTTGGTCTGGGTGTTTCTTATGTATTATAAGTATGTATTTACAAAAAAAAGTATATAAGTATTATATCCATTGTCTAGTACCCATATCACAAGCTCTGCTTAGTTTGGGACTAGATGGTGCTGTGTAAAAATGTCCCGAAGATATTTATTTATTATTATTTATTTGTAAAGACGCTTGTCATCTTAGTCTACCTGCGACCACGAAATGCTGCAAAGCTTTCGAAACGTCAGGGAAACCAATTTAAATAATATACGCGATTTAATCCGGTTAAACTTTGTTTCATTATTATATTATTATTTAATTACACAAAACATTTTTCTTTGTTACACAATGAAATGCGGTATTTCTTAACTATCAATAGCGATTCGCCACGTAATTGTACTCAATGTTACGAGTTATCCGTCTTTCTGTTGCTCAATTACTCGGAAACTGCTTGAGCAATAGCTAAGAAAATTGAATTTGGTTATGACATGCTTTAACAGTGAAAGAAAACATCGTGAGGAAACTTGCACACCTGAGAGTGCTCTATACAGTTCTTGATGGTGTGTGTAGTTCGCCATCCCGTACTGCGCCAGCATGGTGGACTAAGGCCTTAATCCTTCTCATTCTGAGAAGTCCTTGCCCAGCAGTGAGACAGTAATGGGCTGCCGGCTGATTATGTTTAAATACCATCATTAATCATCGTCTACAGACTGATGTCTGTGTCATCATCATCATTAATTTATCATGCGTATCGCTAGAGTGGAATTCCCGATAAGTATAATCTGGTGGTCTTCAAGGCTCGAGTGAATAGGTTTTTGCTGGGCAAGCGTGATCCATCGTCGACCACACCATCCACAGAAATAGATAGAATCCCCATGTGGGCAGGGCGCGCGTGGCAGCACCATGCACCATAGTGAACGATATTTCAAAGCCTTTCTCAGCACGCCTTACGACTTGTTTCTATAAATACTGTAACAAAAACCCGCAAAAATGCCTTATTGTGCTGTTTCAAAGGCTTATTCCCGCGCGCTCCAGGATTTCCTTCCCATGGGCTCCAAAACGAAAAAATATTGTAATATTAATTAAAAAAATCGGTCCCATGAGCTCCAAGGATTTCAAAGTACAAATTGCATAAAAGTCAATACGTTAAAGATGTTTTTAATTTTTAATTTGACGAAGCAATCATACTAATGACCGGAGAACTGTGAGATGCGAGTCTGACCATGCAGTCCACACCGCCATCGTCACTGCGTCTCGTTACGTTTTTCTTGTATAGCATAAGATCGATCGAAGATTGCGTTATCAATATCCAAAACTGTGTTTTTTTTTACTTTTGTACAATTGATATTTTATGTACCTGACCAGTAGCATAATAATATCTAAGATCGACGTGTAAAATCAGAAACCGATTTTTCATATTTTATTTACTTTAAATAATTTACATTTGAAATATACATAAGGCCGATTTGTGATATCAGAAACATTGATTCCTGGTTATTTTTTACTTATCTGTAATTGATGTTTATAGTTTGTAAGGTTGATTTGGTTTATTCCACTTTGTTCACCTGGGTGAAATCACCTGGGTGGACAAAGTGGAAACTGTGATTTTATATTTTTTAAAGTAGTTATAAATAATTGACATTTTACATAACACTTTACGAAATTTACTTAAGATAGCTTCAGTTATAAGTATCTGGATCTGGTTCCGTGTGGTGCCAGACGTAAAGAATTGCACCACACTATATCTTCTCATGGGTGTCGTAAAAGGAAACTAAGGGATTCACCAGAGGATGGGCAGCAGCGTTCTCTGAGTATTTAATCAACCAACTGCGATTGCCAACCGGCCTGCCAAGCGTGGCGATTATGGCACATCCCCCCATTAGGAGTATTGCCTATGTTGAGCAGTGGACGTCTATTGGCTGAAATGATGATGATGATGATGATCAGGATCTGTGATGTTTATAATTTTTTTGTTGCCTACTTTGAAATTTTTAGCTTTTTACAATAGCATGAAAGTGGATTTGTGATATTAAAAACTGTTTAAAAAATATTAATTGACATTTTATATTGCCTACAGCATAAGCTAAATTTGGTGAGTCATCAAATACTGTTATTTTTTATGTTTAAAGGGTAACATTTATATTTTTATATTTTTTAATATATATTATAGGATGGCGAAATGAGCTAAAGGCCCACCTGATGTTAAGCGGTTCCTTAACTTTGCTCATAACAACTTCAATATCACTTAGACGGTTGCCTAAATGGTACCGCAAGTCGGTTCCCCAAACTGAGACATGAAGATGGAAAGTCCCATGTGATTGTAATTTCACCGGCACCCGTACCCTTCAGACCGAAACACAGCAATGCAAGCATCACTTTTTGGCGGAGAAGTAGGTACGGTGGTAGTACTTCCCTGGACGAGCTCTTTCACAAAGCAGCTATACTACTACTAGTATAGCGTAACTTCTTATAATATCAGAAACTGCTTTTTTTTTTCTTTCTTTTTTGTACAGCATAAGATCGATCGAAGATTGTAATAGCCGAAACTGTGTTTTTTAAAAACTTTTATACAATTATAATAAAACAAAGTTTAACCGGATTAAATCGCGTATATTATTTAAATTGGTATTCCTGACGTTTCAAAAGCTTTGCAGCATTTCTTGTTCACAGGTAGACTAAGATGACAATCGTCGTCGATTTAATCCGGTTAAACTTTGTTTTATTATAATGTGTAGTGATCGCGAAAACCTAAGATATTTTTATACAATTGTTATTTTATGTACCTGACCAGTAGCGTAAGAATACCTAAGATCGTCGTGTAAAATCAGAAACTTATTTTTCATATTTTAAAATAACATAACATAACGTAGTCCATCCACTATGGCAGAGGTGTGTAGCACACCCACATTTCGCCAGTTATGTTATAGTCCCATGTAATAGAGGGCGAGCCTATTGCCATTAACCGGGCACAAATCCAGACTCCGGGCTGCTACTGAGAATTTCCTAATGAAAAAACCCAATAACACTTTGCCTGACCCGGGAATCGAACCTAGGACCCCACGTTCAGCAGTCGCGCTTGCAGCCACTAGAACAACGTGGTATATTTTATTTACTTATAAATCATTTTCATTTTAAATATACATAAGGCCGATTTCTGATATCAGAAACATTTATTTCCTGGCAATTTTTTCTCATTTGTAATTGATGTTTATAAATTTTTAGGTCGATTTGTGATGACAGAAATTTTTAATTACCTATTTTTTACTCTTGAATTTCACACTATAAATGTAACCTAAGGTCGATTTGTGACTGATGCCTTAAACTATATTCAGCAAATTATAAATATGAATGTAAAGCGTTTTATTTTGCTAGCCATACACAATTTCGCTTGGAGCTCTCGGGATAAAAATAGGTAGGTATATTAATATTGATTTAGTTTGTTCTACAAAATTTGGAGCTCTCGGGAACCAATGTATGAAAACATTTTTTGACGAGAACAATAGATTTGGAGCTCATGGGAATAAGCCGTTTCAAACTGCAGAAACAAAATCTGTAAAGTACATTTGTTTTTTTTATTTTTTATTAATGACGTCAAAATGCAAGGCGTAGTTTGTTCGGAGAGTTGCCACGCATGAATCGCAAGTAAAATTGTGATTACAATCATTCTATCTACTTCTGCGGCACCATCACTTAACATCTGGTGGGGTAGCGGTCCAAGTCCATTTTGGAATATATAAATAAAAAAGTCTAAATAAATTTATGAAATAATGTAAAATAAAAAAGTGTAGGTGTTTCGAGTACCTACTACTAATGCTGTAATCTTTATGTTGTGTTTGTAAGACTATTATATTAATTTAAAAATGACGTAATAAAAACATATTTTGTTGAAAATTATGCTGTTCATGATTAGGTAATTCCCCATATAAGATGTTGAATAAATGAGTAACCCTTATTTACTTAATAATTTCACCGTTCGAAGTGAACAACAGAATAAACATAAACATGTTGATAGTCGTCATAGATAAATAATTACTCAGTTTCCTTATCATCCTGGCAGTGACTGGAGTGAGTCAGGCCCAGGTACAAAGTACATGTAATATTATAGGACAAAGTCTTCTGGGTATCCCCATGAATTCTCCTTAATTCGTGTAGCTATACCTAGTCAGGACGTCACGGAAACTATTTTATTTACCCTTCGAGTTGTCTGTTACACAATAAAAAATCTGTTGCTTGTGCGGCCGATCCGTTGTCCAAATAGGCAGTTCCAATGTCTAAAGCTCATCATCCTCCGAGCCTTTTCCCTAATTAAATAAAAAATAAAATAAATATCTTTGGGACATTTTTACACAGCACCATCTAGTCCCAAACTAAGCAGAGCTTGTGGTATGGGTACTAGACAATGGATATAATACGTATATACTTTTTTTTTGTAAATACATACTTATAATACATAAGCAACACACCCAGACCAACACGAACACTTATGTTCATCACACAAATATTTGTGTCCTGTGGGAATCGAACCCACGACCTCGTTATCAGCAGTCCGACACTCAATTATGTTGGGGTCGGCTTCCAGTGTCACCAGATGCGGCTGAACATCAGTATTTTACACGGAGCGACTGCCATCAGACCCCCGCAACCCAGTTACTGGGTAATATCGACATTCGGAGGTTAGACCAGTCAGACTTAAATGTCAAACGTACTTGTTGTCAATGGCTAAAGCTATTAGCGCTTATTCACGGCGAGAATTGCGACAGTCCCCAAAAACTACCCACTTCAGATATCTGTGCGCCCACCCATCGCCGCTTCCTAGTGTTTAAAGCTGAGATGGGAAGAAGAAGCGGCGCAGCAAACTCGGCAATACATTCATACGTTTTACGAGTCGGTGGGTAATTTTTCGTATTTTTTTTTTGTTTTTTCCTTTTTAAACGGATGTTATAGATAGATTCATCATCATCACTTCAGCTGAAACACGTCCACTGCTGGACATAGGCCTCGCCCAAGAATCGCCGCAACGACTAGTCCTGCGCTTTCCTCATCCAGCGGATTCCAGCGACCTTCACCAGGTCGTCGGTCCACCTTTTGGGGGGCCTACCCACGCTGCACCTTCCAGTACGCGGTCGCTACTCCACAACTTTTCGGCCCCATCGGCCATACATTCTGCGAGCAATGTGCCCCGCCCACTGCCACTTAAGTTTGGCAATTTTTGGGCTATATCGATTACCTTAGTTCTCCTGCGAATCTCCTCATTTCTGATTCGATCACGCAGGGACCCTCCGAGCATAGCCCTCTCTTTGAATGACTGAGCCTTCTTATCAGGCCCATTGTGAACGACCACGTTTCAGTGCCGTAAGTAATTACTGGAAACACGCGCAATGAAAACTGGTCAAGTTAGAATATGGTACAATTCAGTTGTTACAAAAAAAACCGGCCAAGAGCATGTCGGGCCATGCTCAGTATTATAGGGTTCCTTAAGTAGGTGTAATTACAAACGAATCAAATCGAATATTAATCATGGCTATTTTAGTTTTTGCAATAATCGGCAGCATTCACGACTCAGAGCGTGTTAGTAGCGCCATCTAGCGATAAATTCAAGAAGCCAAATTTAAGAAGTGTGTCATGTCAAAGTTACTTTTTGTGATTTTTTCAAATATAAAATAGCTAAAGGAGCATTATTTGCTATGATCATTTTTCTCTAAGGTCAATGACTTTTGAACTAGGACGTTTTAATTATTTTTCAGTTTTCTCTCCACAACTCAAAAAATTATAATCACATTATACTCGAAATAATTTTAAAAGAGAGTTTTCACAAAGGTCTATCAATGTGGAAGATTATAAGTTTCTACGTTGTATAGTTTAGAAATGGCAGGGGGGACACACACATTGCAAGCCACTTTGGCGGGCTATATTTCGCAGATGGTACACCTGATAAAAAAGTGATGTATGAAACATTACCTTCATTTTAGTAGACCTATTCAATAATACCCCACACGAGGGGGTGCAGCGAAAAAAAATAATTCATCCCCATTTCACATGTATGGACGCCATCCCTAAAATACGTTAAACCTATTTTTTTATTCTTTTAAAATTGAGATCTATATGCAGACTATTTTTTAACAAAATTTCATTTACTTATATTTATAACTGTAGAAGTTATTAAGCTGTAAAGGATTAGGACAGACGGACAGACGGACGGACATGACGAAACTATAAGGGTTCCTTGCACTACGGAACCCTAATAATGGATGCATCATAGTCTACCGTTTCCGGTCGGAAGTGAATACTTGAAACAGTGTCAATAGCTCTCATTGATTCCCTTTCAATATCTTATCAGAGTGATAATAACTATAATAACTGATAACGTATTTGAAAGTAAAATGATATCGTCGCTTTTTGATTAAGACGTAGATTTGACAAGGACAAATCGTTTTTTATTTTAAAAAAAACTAGAATCCGATCATAAGGCTTTAAGTTTGAATCCCATTCCATTCGATGACAACCGAGCCCGACTGATTAACACCCATATTCTAAGTTCTTTTCTACACTCAAAATCAGTCTAGGATTCCTTCAAGGATTCCTACAAATAGTATCAAAATCGGTATTCTTAGGTTCTTACAGAACGTTCCTCTATTAGTTTGATCTTCAATCAACTGATCACTACTTAGGATAGAATCGTTACTTGAGTAATTATAAACTTCAATTGAACAACATAACACGAATATAACTTGAAATAGAATATAAATCTCTACTCAAGCGTGGTCTCGACCACACTTGAGTGATTACAGATCAAATCTGCTCAAACACCGAAACAGGTGACAGTATAAAATAAAGATAAACTCAGCTGAACTGTGATCATTGAATCTATGCTTGAGGAATGTTCTAAAATTAAATCCCAACTCAAAACTAGTTTTAAACAGTCATCAAAGCTTGAGGAATGTTCTGTAGCTTTAGACATTTCCTAGATGTATCTTGAGGAAATAAATAACGCCGCGACGGATAATTGTATGGGTCTTGGTCAACGACGATACAGCCCAATAGACGCCTAATGTTGAATATAATGCGTACAATAAATTCTGCCACTAGCTGAGGCGGGGTACTCCAATCCGATTGGCCCTACCAAGGCGGCTATTGGCTAATCACTAACGCAGCAGTTTTGACGGCTCATGTAAGTGGTCGAAACTGATTTAACTATTTCAAGTGGCGAATAGTGGCGACCTACATTAGTGAAATTTCATAGATGTGTTGCAGACATCGGTCGCCTGTTATGAGGCGTCTATGGGCTGTGTGATCGTTGGTATTGATACATAATATTCCATAAATTCGTCAAAATCAGTCGTTTTTTCAGAATAAAAACAGCAATAATCACGTCTCAAATGACACTTCCAGTATTTTTTGTCTTTTTTTCAGTTTTGTTTTTGGTTGCGGTGTACCTACTTTGAGTTCTTCCTCACCTTGAATAAGGAAAACTATCAAGTGACAGAGATTTTTTGCAACTAAGAATAGATAGATAGATAGATAGAATATACTTTATTGTACACCATGAAGATAGTAGTAAACAGGAACAACGTATAAATTATGGGTACATGGGCGGTCTTATCGCTAAAAGCGATATCAAAAGAATACCACGAAGGAAATATTGTATTGAGTGAGGTTGAGTGGAGTCTAGAAACGTTTGAAGGAAACAACTTTAACAACATAGGTGTAACTCTCCAAGTCACAGTATCAATTTGTAATGAACGGTCACCCATCCATAGAACGGCCGCCGCAAGCGCAGGTTAACCTTACAGATTGTTTACTGATATATGGTGCAGCAGCAATTCTAAATTATTTTAAGACTTCTGTGGTAAGTGGAAAAAATAGGGTGATTGGCGTATAAATAGTGCAAAATATAGAAGTGAAAGGGAAACCGGTTGTAGCATGGCTTTCCGGTTTTATTACCGGTACGGTCGTGAGTACAGTATAGTATCTTATTAAACGACCTGTGATTTCTAAAGCACCTGAAGACTGGCTGATTCCTATATTTTACCGAGCCTTGTACACACGGCTACAGATCAAGCTGTAATTTTTCAGTATAAGCTGACCTCGCATTGTATAGGCTTTCCGTACAATGCGAGATCAACTTATACTGGAAATGTACAGCTTGATGTGTAGAGGTGCGTACCTTTATCAATAATGTAGCAAAGACGACCCTATTACTTTGCACACTAGACAATAGACACTGCCAATTACGAGCCGTAGTTTTTTTTTTTTAACATATCCTTAACGGTCTTGCGTTTGACCGCCACCTCACCTGATGTTAAGCGATGGTGCGGTCGACGATGGTACACGCTTGCCCAGCAAAAACCTATTCACTCGAGTCTTGAAGACCACCAGATACTTCTTGGGAAACACTAACGCCGCCAAGGAATTCCACTCTTTGGCGGTACGCATGATAAAGCTATTAGCAAACCGGTTCGTGCGTAAGGGTGGAATATCTATACCATATAACGTTGGCGCATCGCCGTGCGTCTGGTCGTCCGATGATGGAAAGGGCTTGGGGGAGTTAAATTGTCCAATTCTAACGCACACTCGCCGAAATGCATTCGATAAAAAACCGATAGGCTAGCACCTCTGCGCCGATGCTCGAGACTTTGTAGTTTGGCATCGACCAGCGCATCGTTGCCAACGAGCCTCTTGACGCGCCTCTCAATCGACTCGAGAGCCGCCAGTTGATATTTAGCCGAACCATCACAGAGATGAGAGCAGTACTCCATACAGGACCGAACTTGTGCTTGGTACAAATTGAGCAGCTGTTCAGGTGTGAAGTACCGTCTCACCTTAGAGAGGATGGATGCCCAGCTTGTTTTTACTAACAAGTTAACAACTATCAGTAAAATATAGGAACAGACAAAGCAATTTTTCTTGAGATATTATTACTATACTGCAGCGTACAATTATATTGTAAACTATACAATAATGTTTATTTTAAGAACAATAATGATATTGAAAACATTAAACATGAGTTATAAAAGTATCAGATGCTATGTTATAAGTTCTATAGCAGATCACCTATAAAACAAAGATTGTTTCTCTCTTCGTATTCATCGTATTGGAAAATGGGTTATTGTGAATCGATAAAGAAAGATAACATTGGCATAAAGATTACAGACGGCTTGCAATTCAATTTGAGTCAACATGCAGTCGGCAGAATTGTATTTAAGATTACAGATACCAACTTCTTTTCCATACAAAAAGCGCCAATAGTTTTACATCCCTAAATGTTATCAGATTTCGATGATTTTTTCATGTTATTTAAACCGTGGAAAACTATGCTTGTATCTTCGCAATTTGGCAATATCTTCGCTGTTATAGGCACCTAAATTAACGTTGTTTTGCGTTGAAATTATGACGAAGAAAAGTAGTTTTTATTAGAAAACCAAAATATATTTACCGAAAAAACAAAACATATCAGCGTAGATTATAATCTAGCCAAGCGATTGACAACAAATACAAAAGATTTTGTTAAGATTTAGGGGGCGAAAACAGGTTTCTCCAGAAACGCTAATTTTATCGAAAAAAATGGTAAAAAAGGCAATGTATGGAAGAATGTAGCTAAAACCTCGCAACAGGACGTTCCTCTTAAGCTGCCAGCAAACTGCATCTCATTTGAATATTATTCACACACTGCTCCCGGCCTAGGATTCGAACTTAGGACCCCACGCTCAGAAGTCGCGCTTGCGACCACTAGACCAACGAGGCAGTATAGGAACTTTTGAACGATGAGTAAAAATCCATGTTATTATACTGAATATTATTACATATAGAAGGAAAAATAGTCTGATGCAAAATTCCAAGTTAGAAATGAAATAGCTGGTGCAACTTCATATTAGGTGACTAATTTGATGACCGACTAGATGACTTTCCCACCATGCAACATTTTAGTCATGAGTTTCATCATAACATCAACATACTCTGCTGCGCTTGGGCCTCTTAAAAAACTATTGCAATTCAGATTAGTAGGAGTTTTACCACAACTACACCACTCTTTCCTGAACCAACTGATAGCTAGGCTGGTTTCGGAGCAGTACGTATTTATCGCAGCCTCCCTTTGGGGGAGGCCTTTGTCCAGCAGTGGACGTCTTTCGGCTGAAATGAATAAATGACGTATTTATCGGCGATTCAAACAGCACGCAATACTGGAAAAGATAATGATATTGTGAGTGATTGATTACTGCGTGCATCGAAACGATTTTAATTAATAATATTGTACGGTAGATTAAAATATTTTTTTAGAAATATCTGTAAAGACGATTGTCATCTTAGTCTACCTGCGACCACGAAATGCTGCAAAGCTTTCGAAACGTCAGGAAAACCAATTTAAATAATATACGCGATTTAATCCGGTTAAACTTTGTTTTATTATAATGTGTAGTGATCGCGTAAACCTAAGAAATTATTAAATAACCATTATGTATACCTACTTGAATAAAGTTATAAATAAATAGTTCTTCTTACGCACGCTAATGAGCCAAATCATTTGGAGCACACTGATAAAGGTAATTAACATGCCAGTGTATTTCCAAGCCAATACAATATAAATATAATCATTATAATTGTATTGTATCATTCCGGCTGTGGCATCGTCCTGGGAACGTCACAATAGATCTTATCAGGTCGCAGTGGCTTAGGGGCGTTCAAGACCCCTACCTCTTTCCTCAAAAATCGTCCTGGGAAATCCCTGGAATTTCATGCGAGCCCATCCAATCTTGACATAGGTTACTCAACAAAAATGCGTGAGCTGCAGCTCAGCACACGGTTCACGTGTTTGAGCCGGAGCTGTGAACCGGCTCACAGATCAGCTCAATTTGTGCCTCTACTTCGAGTTATGAAGTTATGATCTGTGATTCGAGTTGCTGAGCTTATAGAGCGATTCGAACTATTTGAGCTGCGTTCGCTCTCTCATCTGCATCTCGGCATCTGTCGCCGTTCCCGCTCACCATTTCAAACAAGTTTTTATTGATATGGACGTCTTTTATATCTCGTGCAACGAACTATATCGCACAGATTGATACTTTTATCGGAGCCGTATCTTGTCATTGAGCTGCAGCTCAACAGTTCAAGTTTATTGATCTGAATATTTGAACCGATTCTGAGCTGAGTTACACACCACTAATCCTATCCCATCGCTGCGCTAAAAGCTGTAATTAGATCATTTATTTTAAAATCATTGACTATTCGTTAATTTTCTAGGTTCGATGCATTAGTACTGTAGATAAATATGGGTAAATCCTACCTTCTTTCTTCCTGTACTTCCTTAGGAGTGCACGTCGGGGTGATAGAATGAAACCCTCATTAGCATGTGTATGAGTTTATAATATAGCACACGAATGTCACGGAAGTAAGGATTATAAAGTTTTGTTTATATAGTAACACAGATAGAAAGACAGTTCGAACAAAACACAGTAGAAACGAAAGCACAAGAGTTATATTACTGCAGTAAGCGTTTAGGAATAGATAATATAGCGAAACGAATCAATAATAACAATAAGCAAAAGCAGAGCGGTAAGCGGCCGAGTGGCGTGCGCTTCGCGTCGAGAGCTAGTCAAGACTGGCGTGGCCGCGCGGCCGGCGATGGGAGCGCGGCGCGTGCGTCGATGTTTCTGGTAAATGTGGTTGTCCACTTGCTACACAACGGCCCGAGTTCCGACACAAAACATTAACTATTTATTTATAGGAAATGTATTGATTACCAATGAAATATTAATAAATAAATAATAATTGGATATGTAAACATGTAAATAATAAGTATAATTTCCATATGTAAATACAAAGTATAATATGTGACGTAAATAGTGTGTGTCTATATGTATACATAAATATATATTATAATATGTATGTATGTCGCCACATCACTCCCCCCCAGAGACCTGGTTAAGGGCGATAATAGTCAGGAAATCTAACCACCCGACCAGAGCGGGTCGTATAGGGGGTGTCACGTGACCCATTTGAAGTAGGCAGATTTACGCTGCTTGGGTTAGGCAGTACGGGGACATTATTTTGATTTTCTTTATCGGCTAATATGTATGCTGGTTTAAGGCGATCAATAGTGACTGTCACTTCTTTGCCTCTAATTAACAATTTGAACACCTTGGTGCTTCGTTCAACAATTTTATGAGGACCAGTGTATGCCGGAGTTAGGGAACCATGCGACGCATCTTCTCTAAGAAATGCAAAATTGCATGTGCTCAGGTCTTTGTAAACAAAGATTTTATTTTTACTGTGGCGAGATGTTGGTACTGGCTGGAGTTTTTGAGCTATAGTGCGTAGACGTGCCGTAAAATCTGTCACGTCGGTAGTGCCACTTGAATTGTGCTCGAAAAATTCGCCAGGCAGCCTCAGTGGCTCACCATATACCAATTCTGCTGCGGATGACTGCAGATCGTCCTTGAATGCGCTGCGTATGCCAAGCAAGACTAAAGGCAGGGCTTCAGTCCAGTTTTCGTTTGCATGGCATACAATTGACGCCTTCAATTGCCGGTGGAAACGTTCCACGAGACCGTTACTGGCTGGATGGTACGCTGTTGTTCGGCTATGACGGAATCCGACAATTTTAGCCAGGTATTTAAACAGGGTAGACTCAAATTGGCGTCCACGGTCTGTTACAATATCGGTCGGGCTACCGAACCTGGATATCCAGCCATGAAGCAAGGCTTTGCCAACAGTTTCGGCAGTGATGTCAGTTATCGGTATTGCCTCTGGCCATCGGGTGAATCGATCAATGGCCGTTAAACAGTATCGATAACCTTGTGAAATGGGAAGGGGTCCTATCAGATCTATGTGAATATGCCTGAATCTAGAGCGTGGCAGTTTGTAGGTACCTAAAGGTGCCGATACATGCCGATTAACTTTTGCTCTTTGGCATGCTACACAAGATCTAGACCACTCCCTGCAGTCTTTTTTAACCCCTGGCCAAACGAACCGTTCCGCAACTAATTTAGCGGAAGCGCTTGCGCCAGGGTGGCTTAACGAGTGGAGGCTATCGAAAATTTGCTTTCGTAATGCATGAGGTATGAATGGCCTAGGAGTTGATGTACTGACGTCACAATAGACAGTTACATCACTACCAGGGACTTTAAGTTTTTCTAACCTCAGGGATGAAGTGGAGTTCAGGAAACTTGACAACTCATCGTCTGATGCTTGAGCCTTAGCGATGGTTTCATGGTCTACTGGGGCCTGCAGTTCCTCTATCCGCGATAGTGTATCGGCGACAACATTATCCTTACCGGAGATGTGTCTGATATCGGAAGTGAACTGTGATATAAAGTCCAGATATCTATACTGCCGTGGCGAACAGTTATTTTTCCTTTCATGGAAAGCAAAACTAATCGGTTTGTGGTCAGTATAGATAGTGAAACTTCTTGCTTCAAGCATATGTCGGAAATGCTTCACCGCCTCATAGATTGCCAGCAACTCTCTGTCGTACGGAGAATATTTTCGCTGCGCGGTGTTCAATTTCCGAGAGAAAAATGCAAGTGGCTGCCAGTGTCCATCTTTGTGTTGCTGTAACACAGCACCAATAGCTATGTCAGATGCGTCTGTAACCAGTCCCATACTGGCCTGGCAATCAGGATGGGCCAAAAGGGCTGCATTTGACAGACTCTCTTTGCACTGTTCTAGGGCAGTAAGAGCATCTCCTGTCAGGTTAATCGGAGTTGATCCTTTCACTGCACCTACCAGCAGGGCATTAAGTGGAGCTTGAAAACGAGCGGCTTCGGGCACAAAACGTCTATAAAAATTAATCATGCCCAAAAACCTTCTAAGCTCCCGAATATTTTTAGGGACTGGGAAATCCCGAATGACTTGAACCTTCTCGGGCAGTGGCCTCGTTCCTTTCTCTGAAATACTGTAACCTAGAAAAGTTACTTCTTTAGCACCAAAGACACATTTTGCGGTGTTAATCACCATACCATAAGCCTTCATTCTGGTGAATAACAGCTTCAGGTGTTCCATGTGGAGCGTTTCATCCCTACTATAGACCAAAAAATCGTCAAGATACGCATAACAGAAATCAAAGCCGCGTGTCATTTCATCTACAAACCGTTGGAATGTTTGAGCCGCGTTTCTAAGACCAAATGTCATATACGGAAATTCAAACATTCCAAACGGTGTAGTGATCGCGGTTTTGAGTATATCGTCCGGATTTACTGGTATCTGGTTGTAGGCCTTTACCAGGTCAATTTTTGAAAATACTGTGCATCCGGAAATGCTGTGAGCGAAGTCCTGTATATGCCTAATAGGGTAGCTATCAGGTATAGTACGGGCATTGAGTCTCCTGTAGTCCCCACAGGGTCGCCAGCCATTATCTTTTTTCGGGGCCAGGTGTAACGGGGATGCCCAGGGGCTTTCTGAAGGTCGGGCTGTCCCATTGGCTAACATTGCCTCGAATTCCTGCTTAGCAGTTTTTAATTTGTCTGGAGCTAAACGGCGGGGAGTACATGTAATCGGGGGGCCTTGTATGGTGCGTATATAATGAACGGTGTTATGAGCAATGACACGGTGTGTACCAGGTGGCTTAGTGATCTCAGGAAACTCATCTAGCAATTTATGATACTTAGTATCGCCAGTCATGACTTTCACAGAATAAATATTTTCAGAGCTAGAGACTGATGAAGCTACAGTAGAACAGGTAGTTACATTGTCTGTAAGTCGCTGATTGCGAACATCTACTATTAAATTATAAAAAGAAAGAAAGTCTACTCCTATAATTGGCTTAGTTACATCGGCAACTACAAAATTCCACTCAAAGTCTCTACGAAGTCCTAAATTTAAATTTTGATACACAAAACCGTAGGTTTGAATAGGCGTCCCGTTTGCCGCGAAGAGTTGGTACTTGGTGCTAATGCGGCGTTCACGAAGAAGTGCTCGAGGAAATACGCAAAGGTCGCTTCCGGTATCGACCAGGAACCGTGTTTTAGTTCTCC
This sequence comes from Asteroscopus sphinx, assembly GCA_949699075.1. Taxonomy (NCBI): domain Eukaryota; kingdom Metazoa; phylum Arthropoda; class Insecta; order Lepidoptera; family Noctuidae; genus Asteroscopus; species Asteroscopus sphinx. The sequence continues at coordinate 6,545,016 of OX453032.1, forward strand.
TGTCAGTGACGAACAGGCGACCAGAGCTAGGGCAGTCGTCGGTCGCCATTAGCGACAACCCGTCGAGTTTTCCGCCTTATAATCGCAAGGGCGAACACATGCCTTTGCTTTGCTGCCAAACTTGTAATGGTACCAGCACACCGGGAATTTTCTGTAATTAGAGTCGGATCGTTTGGATGAAGAACGGGTGTGCCTCGATCCTCTCTCCTTGGAGCGAGATTGGCGGTTGCCAATTGCGAGCGCGTTTACCTGCTTCCGTAATTCAATCAACTCTCGTGTCAACATCTCTAACACTTGAGGGTTAGCACTGGTTGAAGCAACTTGTGCTACGGGTGTTGTAATATCCTTGATCCTGTCAGCTATGTCAGCTAAAACCTCGAGCGACACTGATGACTGCGCCGCTATGACCGTCTGAATATTTTCCGGTAGACGATTGGTCCAGATGGTTTTGATGAAGTCTTCGGGCACATTATTTCCTGCCAAACTCTGCAAGTGTCTCAAAAATTGCGAAGGCTTGCGATCGCCAAGCTCTTCGTGTATTAAGAGTTGGTTAACTTTTTTTTCGTTAGAAGAACTAAGGCGCTTGATTAGTTCGCTTTTGAGCTTCTGATACTTATCATTAGTTGGTGGTCTAACTATGATATCTTTTACCTCCTTAGCGTACTGCGGCTCCAGCTGTCCTATGACATAATTAAATTTAGTTGCATCCATTGTAATATTCGCTATAGCAAACTGCCCCTCCACTTGTGCGAACCATATTTCAGGCTCATCAGGCCAAAAAGGTGGAATGCGAACAGCAACTCTGCAAATTTCTTTCGACACGTCCGATGCGTCAGTGGAAAAGCGCGCTCCGGAACGTTCGGCCGATGACTTGCGAGTAGGGGACTGTGAATCATCCGACATTTTTGTTCGATATATTATTCCTTATCTAATATCTGCGATCTTTTAAATCTTGCGGTTACTTATGCGGGGTCACCACTGTAGATAGATATGGGTAAATCCTACCTTCTTTCTTCCTGTACTTCCTTAGGAGTGCACGTCGGGGTGATAGAATGAAACCCTCATTAGCATGTGTATGAGTTTATAATATAGCACACGAATGTCACGGAAGTAAGGATTATAAAGTTTTGTTTATATAGTAACACAGATAGAAAGACAGTTCGAACAAAACACAGTAGAAACGAAAGCACAAGAGTTATATTACTGCAGTAAGCGTTTAGGAATAGATAATATAGCGAAACGAATCAATAATAACAATAAGCAAAAGCAGAGCGGTAAGCGGCCGAGTGGCGTGCGCTTCGCGTCGAGAGCTAGTCAAGACTGGCGTGGCCGCGCGGCCGGCGATGGGAGCGCGGCGCGTGCGTCGATGTTTCTGGTAAATGTGGTTGTCCACTTGCTACACAACGGCCCGAGTTCCGACACAAAACATTAACTATTTATTTATAGGAAATGTATTGATTACCAATGAAATATTAATAAATAAATAATAATTGGATATGTAAACATGTAAATAATAAGTATAATTTCCATATGTAAATACAAAGTATAATATGTGACGTAAATAGTGTGTGTCTATATGTATACATAAATATATATTATAATATGTATGTATGTCGCCACAGTACCAACATTATTTTAAATTTGTTTTATATGTCAACAATCCACCAAAGAACACTGTCCTTCAAGACACAGGTTTTTTTCCCAGTTTGAAGGGCAGGGATCTCATATGAGATTGTGAATTGCCTTACCACAACTATCATAGTATCAATGTTCTGATGTACAATGTATTCTTAGGCTAAGATAGATTGCGTAAATAAACTTATATTTTTGCAATCATTATTTTAGGGAGTACAAATTTAATTTACCTAGGAACGTTTCTCAGCTTTTGATAGATTAATAACTCCTCGTAGGTGGTAGATTCTATGTGACTCAGGCATTAAATTAATTATACGGTTCCCAGAATCCATGATGACGATACAAAAACATCTGTAAACCTGTGAATATTCCATGATTTGGTTCTAGAACTGATCCTACAAGCTATATCGGTCATTGCGGTTCTTCTCCGGATAATCTCGTTACAAGTTTTTTCCTTCAAAGAAACTCCAAGCATACTCGCTTAATAGCTCGCTGAGAGACTTTGAATTTGTTTGCTTTGTTTATATGTGTTAAACTTGCCTATCATTAACTTCTGCATCTCTTAGATTTCCTCTAATGACACCTCATTTAATACATTCACTGCCCAGATAGCGGACAAACACAAAACAATCGTCTGTGACTCCTAATGGAGTCACTGGACTGTCAAAGTGTTAAACTAATGAGATCAGTCATTTTTGATAAAATACTTTTCTACGTTGTTGCTACATTCTCACTCAAAGTTGATCGCCTTTAAAATTGTAAAACCTTGATATTTTCAGAAGGTCACGTGAAACTAATAATATATAAGAAATGGAAAACAGATGACTGTAAAATCAAGACGTGACGATTGACAATCCAACTGTCTCTAACTGCTGTATGGAATGGAAGCCAGGGACATACATTATGCCTCACCCATTACCCACTCTCTTACGAAAGATAAATGTTCTTGATGGTGTGTGCGCGATCCCGCCAGCCAGCGTGGTGGACTAAGGTCTGAAGTCTAGGTATTAGTCACTAGTGGACTAGGTTTTAGTAGTAGTAGAGCTCCTTTGAGAAACAGCTCGTCCGGGGAAGTTCTACCACCGTACCTACTTCTCCGCCAAATAGTGACGCTTGCATTGCTGTGTTTCGGTCTGAAGGGTACGAGTGCCTGTAAAATTACAATCACATGAGACTTACCATCTTCACGTCTCAGTTTGGCGAACCGGCTTGCGGTACCATTTAGGCAACAGCCTAGGTGGTATTGAAGTTGCTATGGGCAAAGGTAACCGCTTAACATCAGGTGGGCCTTTAGCTCGTTTCGCCATCCTATGCTATAAAAAAGGCCACTTCGCTGGCCTTAGGCCCTAAACCCTTTTGATTATGGAAAAAGATTCGTTCCGAGAGGGGCTTCCTGAGGCTGTAGCTGAAAATCAGCGCTGCAGTTACCTGCAGCATTAGTTGAGCTGTAGTCTTTTGGACACACAATACCACATCGAGCCTATTAAAACAGGTTGACTGGTTGAACGAGGGACTTAATGAAGGAGGACGTTCTTGATTCTCGTTCCAAATACCAGGCCCCTCAGAAAGTATTGCGAAAAAAAGTTTTTATGTATGGGAGACTGGCCAGTTATAATGTTTTTCGAAAATATGATTATTTATAAGTAAAAATAAGTAAGTTCCAATTTCAAAATTTCCCTCCACATTTTTTGCGAGTTAATTCAAAGTATTGTGTCTCACTGAAATATGGATCTGCGCCGGGAACATTTTAGAGCTATGATTTTATACGATTTCAAGTGTCGCCTGAAACCGGATGAATCGTACGATAGACTTCAAATGGCATTCATGGATGAAGGCCCTTCCAAGGCAACCGTGTATCGTTGGTATAACGAATTCAAGCGCGGTCGACCAACTTTGGGGGATGACGAAAGAAGCGGTCGCCCTTTGACGGCTGTTACCGAAGAAAACGTGCTAGCAGTGAAAAATTTAATCCAAGACAATAGGCGAATTACATATCAGGAGATTCAACACATATTGAAGATTGGATCGGGAAGCGTTCACGAGATTCTACACAGCCATCTTCGCGTGAGGAGGATAGTATCACGCTGGGTGCCGCACAACCTCACCGATGCTCAGAAGCAGGCCCGGGTGGAATGGTGCCGTGATATGCTTAACAAATTTGAAGCAGGCTCGTCTCGGCGTGTTTACGACATCGTTACAGGTGATGAGTCCTGGATTTATCAATACGACCCAGAAACCAAGCGCCAGTCGACTGTTTGGGTGTTTCAAAATGAGCCAACGCCTACCAAAGTGAAGCGATCTAGAAGCGGGGGTAAGATTTTGATCGCTAGCTTTTTTAATTTGACTGGCCACTTGGTATCAATTCCCTTACGGGATCAAAGAAGCATTAATGCCGAATGGTATACTACCAAATGTTTGCCAGAAGTTTTCTCTGTTATAAGCAACAAGCGACCAAACACAGGGCTCCGTGGGCTACTGCTCCACCACGACAATGCACCTGCGCACACCGCACTCAAAACGAGGGACTTCCTGGACAGCACGCCAGTCAAACTCCTGGGTCACCCTCCTTACAGCCCTGATCTAGCACCGTGTGACTTCTTTTTATTCCCAAAAATAAAAAATCAGCTCAAAGGGATACAATTTTCGTCGCCGGAAGATGCGCTGGCTGCGTTCGAGCAGGCTGTAAACGAGGTGTCTGCGGCGGACTGGAAAAAGTGTTTTGAAAACTGGTTTAGGCGCATGAATCTTTGTATAGAGGCTGGTGGAAAGTACTTTGAAAAGATTTGATAAAAATATATGTACGTATAGAACAATTTTTTTTAGTTTCGCAAAACTTTCTGAGTGTCCCACGTATGTATAAAAATGGTACCTTGATATTTTCGATTCGATTTCATGACTTTCTGTTGACACTGTTCCGCGCTTACAAATCGAAGTATCATGCAGTGAGGTGATGCACGATAGCACGGCAGTGTCCATCGGTCGCTATTTCCACCCTCTCCGCCTTTTGTACTAGCCAGCAGACCCTAGATAGTCGGAGCTTGCGCGAGCATTTTTACTCCTGTACGCTTGATTTATCGTGTAATATTTTTTCAAATATTTTTTGAATGGGTGTACGCACATTCTACAAATATGCCCCTCATTCACCCAGGTAATTGGTATAAGGGCAGAAGGATATCACCCAGTTAAAGGGCAGGAGGATGTCACCCGGTTAAAGGGCAGGAGGATGTCACCTAGTTATACTGTATAAAACACTCTTTTCTTCCTATGTTACTTCAATCGATGTTTGTGCTTTACTTTGTCATATTTAATACTTGTTCTGTTTAAGTGTGTTGGTTTTGTGTAGTCCAATGTTTTTCATTTTTCTTTCTTTCCATGCTGTGGGACAGTAATGAGCTGATTAGGGACAATAGCTTTGCGATAAATAACCTAAACTAAATACCACTCTCAACTTTCATTCATTTAGTAAAAAAGAATGCAAAAACAAAGTATCCAGTTTCTTGCTTACTTGTGACTACCAAGCTACTGAAGATCTCTTGCAAATTTTAACATAATAAAGGATAATGAATAATTCAGAATCTTAACTCGAATTTTCGCGTGACATATACATTCATGTAAATGGAGATATCTACTCAACAAACACACACTCACACATACACATACCTCACAACACACACCTCACAACACACACCACATACACACACCTTCCTACACATAACACACACCCCCTACACATGCACACATCCTCAAATCATTTGAATGTTAAAATAGCCCCACTTATTGTAATTTAATGCTCATTAATTAGGAAAGAGGACTGTGACCTGAAATACAGGTTTTTACCTAGCTGAGGCACAGCGGCCCATAATTTTGTTAGTGTCTAAAATATATAGAAACACATTCAATGTATACTGTAAAAAACCAAGGAAATAAAAATTATTATTTATTTATTTATTTATCTATATGGTGATAGATAGAATATATAGGCTGTAGTTATAGATAGTACATCAACGGGACGCGATAGGACTATCTGCTAAAGACAAAGAGAAAGTTAGGTTGAGAAACAATAAAAAATACTTCTTGGAGCCACAACAACAGCACCCATATCTGGACGACAATTGTCTTAACCTTGGCACTTGCTTGGAAACAGTCCAAGACATTGTGTACATAGTAGAAACGTTCTTTATTGTCTAAAGCGAAGATAGCCGAAGTGAAACGAATACGCCCGAAATTGATTAGGTTGAGTTAAAAAGGCGTATGCGGTCAGGAGTGTAATAACCTGTTGTAACCATATGTGCTGTATACTTACGTACTCCGTTAGCGTAGCGACCCAAAATGTGTCTTGGTCTCTGAAACAAGAGAACGCCTCTTGCCGCGATCTTTGGCAGTATCTCGCCAATCACTGGCTCGAATCTCCAGAAGATCGCCTTCCACTGCATCGCTGCAGCGATATCTAGGGCGACCGACCGGGCGTCGCCCTTTTGGTCGACCCAGATAGGCTCTCTTCGCATCTCGATCTTCTTCCATTCTCACCACGTGACCAAGTCAACGGAGTCTGAGCTTTAGCATCTCCTATCACGTTTGGTTCGGCCACGAGCTCTTCTATCTCGGCGTTCCTCCTGATCCGCCAGGAGGATATGTGAGCATACAGGAGACTTTTTTAAGGAGTGTGGAAGTTTTGCATATTGCTTCAGTATCTGTTCCTTATCGCAACCACATTAACAAAATTCACTTTAAAACAAAATAAAAAATTGCTTTGTATGGGAGACAGAAAATTTTGTAACGCACGCCATCATTTCAGCCGAAACCCGTCCACTGCTAGACAAAGGCCTTCCACCAAAGAGGAGAATATGCCATAATCGCAGTTGGTTGGTTACACAGAAATGGATAGAATGTTTGCAATCACAATTTTACTTGCGATTCATGCGTGGCAACTTTCCGAACAAACTACGCCATATTTTGACGACATTTTTATTTTTTTTAAATCAAATGTACTTTACAGGTTTTGTTTCTGCAGTTAGAAACAGCACAAAAAGGCATTTTTGCGGGTTTTTGTTACAGTATTTATAGAAACAAGTCATAAGGCGAGCTGAGAAAGCCCTGCCCACATGGCAATTCTATCTATTTCTGTGGTTGGTTAAATACTCTGAGGAAGCTGCTGCCCATCCTCTGGTGAACCCCTTAGTCTCCTTTTACGACACCCACGAGAAGACATAGGGTGGTGCTATTCTTTATGTCCGGCACCACACGGAACTGGAACCGGCACACAAAGGCAAATTTTTGTCCTAGCGAAGCGAAACTCAGCCGCTCAACAGTTTGTCCGTCGGATGTCAGACAACCTTATAACTTCTAAGCCAAATAAGATAATTACTTGAAAATCTCACACAATACGTGAAACTTTAGATCAAAGTCGAAAATGATATTTATAATTAATTATAAAAACTAAAAATTAAATTTGAGGGGGACGTCCGTACGAGCAAAGAGTCGTTTTTTTTTTTTCAAAGTTCTTTTACTGGTGCATGTCGTTGAAAATAATTTTTTACTTTTTTTGTAAATATTCTAGGTCTTAGATTAACAATTTGGTGGGCATGTAAAGTCGCTCTTTTTAGACCTATTTGTCGTCGAAAGTTGTTACTTATAGATGATTTGAGCAGTATCCTGTACTTAAACAACTAATACTAGAATATAAACTATATCAGTGAGCAAAAAGGGATACAATGCATGCAATATAAACAAAAGCATTTTCTCACTAGCGACAAGACTTTTGATTTCATGTATATATTCCTAAAATAGACATTATTTTAACTTCTAGTTTAGACTAATAGGCAAGGCTCGGAACCGGTTTGAGAAATACCGGTTAGTACCGGTTTATTGCGGTTTAGCTCCGAACTTTTCTTGAGAACGTAAACGTTTAAAGAACTTTATTTAACCGAAATTAACCGGTTTAATCGACGAGCGCCAATTAAGAAAGAAAAGAAAAGTAGATACTTACCCATTTTTGGATTTTTTGTAGCGGATCTGATTCTGATCTGATTGAAGCAGTGAAGTAAACGTTCGTCGCGAAACAGAAATTGTCTTTCTACTAAAGAAAAATAAAAACTAAACGGCGTTTGTGTGTATTAACCGGTTTTTATTGCTCTAAACCGGTTAATCCAAAAAAACCTTTATGTAAAGTTCCCTCAAAATACCGGTTTAAAAAACCGGTTTATTCGAACGAAACCGAAATTTAAAGGTTTAGCGTCAAGTACATAATAACGGTTTCAAAATTTAACCGGTATCCGAGCCCTGCTAATAGGACACCTCGGCCACTCAATACGATATAAATGCTAGCACCACCTACATGCACAAGATTACGTATGTATACGAACGCGCACACGTGTAAGTTAGGGATGCTCGCCGCTCGTAATGCCGACTACTGCCGACTGGGTTCCAAGCGCTTCTCAATAGGTTTCAGAGATGGCGTGCTTGTATAGCGACTGGCGATTGACATCCATTGCAATCTTGCAGTCCAATTGCTGGCAAACCGCGGGTGGGTGCGGGGTGCGGGTGAGGAATCTTAAATTGGCGGGGGGCGGTGAGTGGCCGTTCAGGGGCCGTATTATGAGCTTTTAAAAAACCATGCAAGTTCCAGGCAATCCATTTAACTGCCTTGTAAAATGTCGTATTATGACATGCGTAAACCTGGCTGACTTCTGGATGGATAAGTTGTCTATGGCTGTCTTTTAACTTTTGACGGTGACGTTTAGGAACAAGATTAATTTTTTTGTCGGTAAGTTACGGTTTTAATTTTGTAATGTATTAATATTAAAAATTAAAAATATTAGTTGCATGAACATAAAAGTATAATGAAATATTTAAAGCATCGTATTTTGCCATCAACAAAAATAATAATGTGTTGATTTTACCACATTTTGCTAAATGTATATTTATATGAATGGTTCGCGGTGTTACGCTTCCGAACGACACCCCATTTAAAAGTCAGCGGGAAGTTAATCGAAGGTGGGGTGGGAACAAAGAGATTTCAATACATCTTATTATTTTCTTATTACTTTAAATTAATGTTTTAAACAATACGTATTAGAATGGCGTAAGTGCTATGTGTGATATTATTTGGCTTAAAATATGTAATAAAATACAAAGAAAATAATTTTTCATTTCATGTTATTTAGTTCAGACACAGACATAGTAAAAAATATAGACCAAGTGCTGCGAACAATCATAGTGAAGCCACCAAAACCGTGCTCCTCCGTGTACAAACCAGCGCTCACGCACACACATGCACTTCAAACCATGCTCACCGCTCTCAGTACACATGTCGCGGCATCGTCTAGTAAGCATGGCCAAAAAAATATATCTTTCAAGAGCATATGTGTGCGTGAGCGCTGGTTTGTTCACGGAGGAGCACGGTTTGATTGGCTTCATTGTGATTGTTCGCAGCACTTAGTCTATATTTTTTTATATGTTGTGAATGTCTGCCTTGAAGCGTCGCTTTCCAGAAAAGCAATTACTTCGTAATAATCGCACATGTTAGTGTTAGAATTATTATTATTACCAAACGAACTCAAAGCAATTCAATAAAAGGTACTCCAAGACAGCTTTTACTGACTGGTTTCTAATGTCACTTATTGACTGAAAAAAACAGAAATGAAACGTCAAAAAAGCGTTCATAATACGGTTATCGCTAGCCAGTCAGCCAAAATACGGGCAGAAGTCGGCTTGTAGTGTCACGTGACCGCTGACTCGCTGGCAATTGAGTTACTAATACGAATTTGCCAGGCAGTTCACTTTACAGCGAGAACTGCCTGGAAATAAGAGTTCATAATAAGGCCCCTGTACTATAGTACTATTAGGTATTCTGTGTTAAAAGGTAGACAATTGATTAATCTAAGCAATCCACGTTGTTTTTTTATTACAGTTAATTACTTTATTTGATAGTAACTCGTAAATCCGTGCACGCAAGGTCGTTTGGTCAGAGGAGCGCCTTAAAGTGACGCGCTGCGTATTTTTATCCTGTGTCGTAGCGCAGCTACTCCACTCGGGATATATACTCATTGGAGCAACTCCGACGCCAAGCCACGGGGGCTTCGCAAGAACGGTATGTTATTCAGTTGCGACCGACGAATAGCTACAGTCTACGTTGAACTTCTCATCGTATAAAACGTCCGCAATTCTTGGCACGGGTTTAAATAGTTGCGACTCTGATCGACACAATTTTCTCTGCCTGCATTGAAAATCAACAGTGATTATTTTTCTTCCGTATGATTGTTGTTTGTTCTACTAAAAAGTTGAGTGTTCAGTTCACTAACCTTTTTAGAAGAACGAATTAACAAGCATAAAGACAACGAAGACTTTGAAGAGTCGTGATGTTTTTAGAAGCACAGAAGCTAAATTGAAGTTCTGAAGTGACTAAAAATGGGTCTTTGATGGAGTATTTTTGTGTGCATCTCTATTCTACACGCGCCTTCCATTCGCGCACGAAATATTTGTATGCGTAGGACTGTTGTAGAGCTACGCCTACAAATATTTCATACGCTGATGAATTTTATCAACGTTGTGGCACACCTCGGACACTCAATACAACATAAACTCTAGAACCACCTACATATACAAGATTACATCTGTATACGAATGCACACACATGTGTAGGTTAGGGATGCTCGTCGCTCGTAATGCCGACTCGCTTCTCATTAGTTCTCAGAGATGGCGTGCTTGTATAGCGACTGGCGATTGACATCCATTGCAATCTTGCAGTCCAATTGCCGCCAAACTGCGGGTGCGTGCAGGGCTCGGGCGAGGAATCTTAAATTGGCGGGGGCGGTGAGTGGCCGTTCTGTACGTCAGTACTATTAGATATTCTGTGACGCTGCTGCCCACTGGTGAAGCCCTTAGTCGCCTTTTACGACACCCATGAGAAGATATAGGGTAGTACCGTGGTGCAATTCTTTACGTCCGGCACCACACGGAACGAAAGATATATTATGCCACTAAATTCTCATTCTCATCATGATCATTTTTTTTGGTGATTTTTCCACGTAATACTTCTAAAGTACTTTATGGATTTTGCTATGATACGGTTTTCAACATTTAAAGAATTTTATTTGAGTATAACACGCTAATTTACATGCGAAAGCAGGGCGGGTCGCTAGCACGATTAAACCATTAAGAGGCTGACAACACCTAAAAAATCAGACCTCTGCGGTCACTGTCGTTTCGTACAGAACTGAAAGAGAGGCAACGAGCCGAGGGACGTCGGATACGCTGCTCAACTTGAATGAAAATTAACAATTTATTTTTTTAATAAAAAACTAAAAGCTTATTTGAATAACCGAAACAACAAATTTTTAGATTATTGTCTTTCTCAAATGTTTTCTTAATTTTATTTATCATCATCATCATTACAGCCGAAAGACGTCCACTACTGGACAAAGGCCTCCCCCAATTAAGGGGGGGATATGCCATAATCGCCACGCTTGGCAGGCGGATTTTATTTATAATATTTAGTAAATAATAGAGATTGTTTGCTTTAAAGCATGTTTTAAGAGGTTAGTTTACAATTCTTTTCTATAGAGAAAACTTCAAGAAAACGTGTTTTGGGCACAATACAGTTTCAGAAAATACGATCAAGATTAACATTTTTTTTTTTCACTGCCACAAATTGAATAGATACGTGGGACACTCAGAAAGTTTTGCGAAACTAAAAAAAATTGTTCTATACGTACATATATTTTTATCAAATCTTTTCAAAGTACTTTCCACCAGCCTCTATACAAAGATTCATGCGCCTAAACCAGTTTTCAAAACACTTTTTCCAGTCCGCCGCAGACACCTCGTTTACAGCCTGCTCGAACGCAGCCAGCGCATCTTCCGGCGACGAAAATTGTATCCCTTTGAGCTGATTTTTTATTTTTGGGAATAAAAAGAAGTCACACGGTGCTAGATCAGGGCTGTAAGGAGGGTGACCCAGGAGTTTGACTGGCGTGCTGTCCAGGAAGTCCCTCGTTTTGAGTGCGGTGTGCGCAGGTGCATTGTCGTGGTGGAGCAGTAGCCCGCGGAGCCCTGTTTGGTCGCTTGTTGCTTATAACAGAGAAAACTTCTGGCAAACATTTGGTAGTATACCATTCGGCATTAATGCTTCTTTGATCCCGTAAGGGAATTGATACCAAGTGGCCAGTCAAATTAAAAAAGCTAGCGATCAAAATCTTACCCCCGCTTCTAGATCGCTTCACTTTGGTAGGCGTTGGCTCATTTTGAAACACCCAAACAGTCGACTGGCGCTTGGTTTCTGGGTCGTATTGATAAATCCAGGACTCATCACCTGTAACGATGTCGTAAACACGCCGAGACGAGCCTGCTTCAAATTTGTTAAGCATATCACGGCACCATTCCACCCGGGCCTGCTTCTGAGCATCGGTGAGGTTGTGCGGCACCCAGCGTGATACTATCCTCCTCACGCAAAGATGGCTGTGTAGAATCTCGTGAACGCTTCCCGATCCAATCTTCAATATGTGTTGAATCTCCTGATATGTAATTCGCCTATTGTCTTGGATTAAATTTTTCACTGCTAGCATGTTTTCTTCGGTAACAGCCGTCAAAGGGCGACCGCTTCTTTCGTCATCCCACAAAGTTGGTCGACCGCGCTTGAATTCGTTATACCAACGATACACGGTTGCCTTGGAAGGGCCTTCATCCATGAATGCCATTTGAAGTCTATCGTACGATTCATCCGGTTTCAGGCGACACTTGAAATCGTATAAAATCATAGCTCTAAAATGTTCCCGGCGCAGATCCATATTTCAGTGAGACACAATACTTTGAATTAACTCGCAAAAAATGTGGAGGGAAATTTTGAAATTGGAACTTACTTATTTTTACTTATAAATAATCATATTTTCGAAAAACATTATAACTGGCCAGTCTCCCATATATAAAAACTTTTTTTCGCAATACTTTCTGAGGGGCCTGGTACAGCTAAAAATGTTTTTAAAAGAAGCCTATTTGGGGTATTTGGCTGTTGTCAGCGTCTTAACACTTTTATTACTCTATGCATTAAACATTAGAATATGGCAAGGTCAGAAAGCAGTAGGACCAGTATTTTGACATAACATAGATGGAACAACTTGTTTTAACGTGTTTAGAAATAATTTTATGAAAAAGATTCTTGTAATTTACCACTTTAATAAAACGAATGCATGTTAATATTGCATTGTCATCCAGTTCTGAACTAAGTATGTTTAAAGAAAAAAATAAAGAATAAAAAACCGGCCAAGTGCGAGTCGGACTCGCGCAGTAAGGGTTCCGTACCTCTCAACGACCTGATACCCCATAAAAACTGATTTAATTTACGAGAGTTTATCAAAAGACATCAACGTACAGTGCGCGAAATATGAATTTTTGCATCTCTTTCCTACGCAGGTACCACCACATATGTCTATGTTTGTCTTATTTTTAGCTTTTGTTGCTAAACTACATAATATGCACTATAATCTGACCAAGTTTGACGCTGGTATATATTACCGTTTTGAAGATAGAGCAGGAACCAAAACGTTGAAAAAAATTCATGTTTTTTGAGGTTTCTTGTAGGGTTTTAGACTTTTTTTTGTTTTTAGTATTTGTCGTGATACACCTCATAGCAAAACATATTCTGAGAAAATTTCAACCGGTTACCTATTACCGTTCAAAAGATACAGCCTTGTGACCCGTCCAGCGTAGCGAGAGTAATACGGTCCCGTTTGGCACCCTTCGGGTACGGAACCCTAAAAATGGTTTATTTACTACAGCCAGAGTAAAGTTTTAGGTCTCTAGCTCATCGGGAAATTTATTTGAGATTGATTGTAAAATTTGTACCGAACAGACAGACAGGAAAGAAAGCGAGTTAAATCTTCTTTTGTGTACAATAAAGAGTATTTGTATTGTATTGTAAAATACACTATAGTTCATCTTACGGTGGTAGTAGATAAGTTTAATTCTTTAAAAGAAACTATTCTTTACTTTTTTGTACTTTATAATAATCTGAATAATAAATTAGCATAGAAATATCGTTGATCTGTATGCAATTCTTAAAGAGAAGCCAGTGGGAATCGTGTTATATGGACCCTTCGCCACTGCTACTTACTATAGTTTTTTTATTTTATAATTTCGTCATAATGACATCACAATAATGATTCATTGGTAGCGCAGTACGATGTTGCTCTGACGCACAGTGTCGTCATTTGTTTATTATTGTGATGTGAACTTACTTGAATGAATGAGTAACTAACTGTATTTAACTTTTTACTATGCTTTGTAACATTCGAGGCCAATGAAACTAGAATAGTCGCGAAGGCTTTAGACAATGGTTCTTGAAATATGTCGCAAGGCTCGTTACCTTTTCCTCTTCCTTTATTTTTTAAACGTTTCTCCATATTTGGATTTCTAGTGTGTCGTGGATACGTTTACATACTATCATCTAGACCCTGAAGTTCCGGAAAAACTGTAGACCACACACAGACATAGTATAAAATATAGACAAAGTGCTGCGAACTATCATAGTGAAGCCAATAAAACCGTGCTCCCCCGTGTACAAACCAGCGCTCACGCACACACATGCACCTTAAACCGTGCTCACCCCTTTCAGTTCACATGTCGCGGCGTCGTCCAGTAAGCATCGCGAAAACAAATATCCTTCAGGTGCATGGTGTGTACGGGAGCACTGGTTGTACATGAAGGAGCACGGTTTTTGTTGGCTTCACTATGGTTGTTCGCAGCACTTAGTCTATATTTTTTACTATGTCTGTGAGACCACATAAATGCTTGTTCTGGCCGGTAATCGCTCTCGCTACCTATAGCGTAGAAGCTAATCGTCCACCCCAGCCTCCCCACCTGACGACGCCCTAAGCATGTCCGGTGCACCCAGTGCAGTCAACCCCGCTGCCAACCGTGCTGACTGGCTGATCTTTGCACGACAACGGCGTGAGCTATTCCATTCTCGTACAGTGTGCCCCGATACGAGAGAAGAAAAAATCATACATACACCTTATTATTTTTTTCACGTGGCGAAAGCCTTGTGGATAATGGATCCGCCCACGAAACACAAAGGGTTATGTCGGACTCTTACCAGCTAATACCATCACCGTGTTCCTCCTATTGCCGTCGGCTAGGGCTTCGTTTAAAAATGCATTCGTCCATACGTCTTAAGGTACGCCAGGACACGATCTGCAGTGTCCAATGTGGAAGTTGAATCGTCTTCGCACACTGGTTCGTCGCTGTAGACTTAGCATGTGCAAATGGAGGTTAAGAGATCGTAATCTAGCTCAATGTGACTGCGGTGAACCAGAGCGATCTATGTCACACTTACTGGTGTGTCCCTTGTGCCCGAACACCTGCACGAGAGACGATCTCAACGCCGCCACTAATAACGCCATTGACGTGACCACTTTTTATTCCAACATTATTTGAACCATTGACACGATTAGAAGAAGGTAAGCCTTAGCTGACCCTGGGGATAACAGCAGGACGTGGTGTTCGCGTGCTGATGTGGGCCCAACAATGTTGTTTTCCTGAGAAGTGCTAAAGGCTTAGCACTAGACTGGACGCCACGGTCCATTGGAGATCCCAGAGCTCCTCTATTGTGTGCTGAGGATTGTCACCGAGTAGTTTTCAGTTGGTAGTAGTCTGACATGTACTAACGCCTTGTCCAGACGGAGGATATCCATGAGGGTTTCCACCCCAAAACAAAAAAGGTATGCCCTAGCTAGGCTATCACACTTATGTAAGGTACAGCCAGAAATCTTTCCGGTGAACCACCACTAAGGCTAAAATCGGTTGCACTCAATGTTCGATGGCAGCGGAAGCTACGTGTAATGTAGCAGATTTCGTTCAAGGGCAAAATCACCTGGAAGGCTCGTGACCGTACCTAGTCCAATATGACATTCGGTGAACTCGCCCACCATGAATGCCACCCACGGAGTTATACAGCGGGTTATTTTGAGCCTGGGATTTCACGGTATTTACTCAAACGTGGATATTGCGTCATCAGTTTAATATTTTACACTCGGCCCCAATTGATCGTGGGTTCATGATTCATATTAGTTCGTCTTCTTCCTGGTATACTAAAAATATAGGCTGATGATCATATTGGACTCAACTAATAGGAGTTGATCAACCGCTCCGATCAAGAACTTCATGAGCTTATTCCGCCTTCTCCTTTCTTTTATCGGACTACTCGACGCACTGCAGGATATCATCCACATTTGGTAGAAATCCCTAGTATCAGGACCAAGCGCTTTGAGAACTCTTTCATAATGCGCACAGCCAAGTTGTGGAATGTATTTCCGGGAACTTCAACCATAACGCCTTTAAAGCTGGAGTGAATCGGCACCTAATAGGTTTGCTCGCTCAATTGTCGACCATATCTTGACAAAGCTGTCTAGATTGCGGTCAAGAACAGATCTATAGATCATAAAAAAACAGTTTTCATCAATGCTATATTTATACAGTCCCTATTTTACTACTTTTGTTAGTCATAGCAGAACTCCTTCTGAAAGAGTTCATCTGGGGAAGTAGATACGACCACTGTTTCTACCGCCAAACAGCGTTAGTTGTTTCGCTTTGAAAGGTATGGGTGCAGGTGAAATTAAAGAAACGTGAAATATTTCACCTTTTTCTCCAAAGTTGGCAAGTACAACACAGCTATTCTCTTGGTGTAGTGCGATGATAATCACTTCTCATCAGTTAGCCGTCGGCTTGTCTGCCAACCTAGTAACGTAAACAAAAATCACCATATCGGTCCGAATATGGATACGGATTTGGTTTGGTTATCATTATCCAACACTATCACTGCTATCACACCGACAAAATTAATACGTCTGAAACCGATTCCACAAAACAAGCGTGCTGACCAATTCTCATTCCTTCTCTGTATAAGAGGCACTGTAGAACATTACAGGCTGGTATTATTATTCTCCACGTGGCGACAATTGGCGCCAGCTCAATTTGTCTAGCGTGAAAACTGTTAACACTTCGCATGGAACTAGACCGTTAAGAGATCTTTCTCGTCAAGATTAGGATTTTGACATGTTGACCGACAAATAAATGTAGGTATTTTACTGAGGTCACTGACCAAACTATGGTAGATAAGATCACTACCGGGCTAGGAAACGGTCAGGGAAATTACAATCACATGAGACTTTACATCTTCATGTCTCAGTTTGGCGAACGTGACTCGCGATGCCTTTGAGGCAACAGCCTAGGTGGTATTGCAGTTGCTATGGGCAAAGGTAACCGCTGAACATGGTGGGTTTTCATTTAGCTCGTTTCACTATCCTACGCCATAAATTAAAAGGAGATACGTACATATGTATAACCTAAAACACCAAATGTAAACCATACATATATCGCAAGTAAATGAATTGAATTGAAGGAAAATTCTTGTGGCAGTTCAGCGAGTTGTTAACTTCTTAGTTAGTGTAAAGGATAAAAAAAAACGTGTGCTTTAGACCACACGACTAAAGTTAAACTTCACTAACTTATATCTCCCGCAATACTATTTCAATGAGAACAAAGGAATGGCGGCTCGGCGCGCGTACATCTGCCGGCGCTGTGTCGTGGCCGGCCTAGCGCGCGCCTCGTTCCGCGCGTCCCGCACTACCCCCTCCGTTCGCCTCACTTTTCGTAACGCATTCACCAGTTTACTCCCCAAGTCAAGCGTGCGTAAAGAAGTTTTACTTCAATAGATCTTAGATTACATAACAATAGTGCCTCGAAATTCTGAATTTTAGTCTGTCATCGACACAAGAATATACAACAATTCAAACGGTATTAATAGATGGCATGTATTAATTTAGCTTACCATTCAGTATTAAATTGAATTGACAATAAAACTTTTTAACAAAAAATTGAACCGACGAAAACAGAAACTGAAAAGCGAAAAATAACTAATTATGAGTCGGCGCCAAACGAATTTTTAACAAGCAAAGTGCGTGTAAGTTGCAAGTGGCCGAGCGGAGAACGCATTTTTGGAAAGTTATTGTTTATCGTTGAAAATTTCACGTTGTATTTGATGTGACGTTGTTTTTATTATTTATTTAAAGTAATTTAATGATCTTCGTTGATTGGTTGTTTGGCGCCGACTCATAATTAGTTATTTTTCGCTTTTCAGTTTCTGTTTTCGTCGGTTCAATTTTTTGTTAAAAAGTTTTATTTTTTCTTTTTTTTTGTGGTTAAAATCTAACTCCAGGTCTCCATTATGTCGTAGTGTCTAGAACTATATTTATGTGTGTCAAGTTTCAACAGAATCGGTTAACAGGTAAGAATTCAGTGGGTGAACAAACACTCATCCCCTGTTTTACTACCCTTAGGGGTGGATTTTAATTTTGAAATTTAAATGGGACCAACTTCGAGATATACCCTATCCATTAAAAAAAGAATCATCAAAAGCGGACTACTCTGTAAAAAGTTATGCGTGGTCATACATAAAAATATATACGCGTCGAATTGAGAACCTCCTCCTTTTTTTCGTTGGTTAAAAATACTCTTTGTGATAATAATTGCATGTGACGTAATGAACGCTTGTTTCCATAAAATATTCACAATAAATAAATCAACATCTATTCTTTGAAGATTAGGTAGGTAGATTCTAGTGCAAATGTGTATTTCAGCTCAGTATTTCTATATCCCCTTTATGATCTATAGCAAATCGCAAAATCTAGCTAGGTAGAAGCTAGTAGGTATAGCTTTCCTACTTTATATATACCCGCGGCCATAGAATTACCCGCGGCAGTGTTGGGTCAATCAACTAATTTTTTCAATCAATTGATCAATCATGACTAATTTAGTCACGACTAATTTAGTCATGACTAATTTAATCATGATTGAACAATTCAATCATAATCATGACTAAATCAGTTAGTCATTCGATCAATCGTTAGTTTTGATTGATGACTAACCTAAAAACGCACGAGTAGGTGGCGAAGGGTGGTGGGAGCCGCTGGATTGCCCCACCTGCCCTCACTGCGCACCGCGCGGGCCGGCTACGTGGGTCAGAGCAGTGAGTGGCTATTTGAGCGGCTATTTTGTTTTGTTTAGTTGGCGAAAATTAATAAGAATAGTATTAAAACTGTATTTTCATTTGATAGTCAAAAAAGGCCGCCCATTATTTTTGTAAAATTTTGAATATTACTATTTACTAGAAATTCTTCAGAAGCACGAATGGTGGTAGTTGGTAGTCCACTCCAAATCAACATGTATGATGTAAAACTTGAAATTGACGGTAGGCAAGAATTTATACGTGTTATTGAAATAACTGAAAACCTCTCAAGGGGTCATTGTACTCATCAGTATGAACAACTTTTACTATGGAACCAAATCTGAAATCGCGAAAAAAATAATCAGATGTTCCCTATATTTGTGTTCACATGAATCGACAAAATGTAGGGAACATCAGATTTTTTTTTTGCGGTTTCTGTGTTGGTCCTATAGTAAAAGTTGTTCATACTGATGACTACAATGAGGTTTTCAGTTATTTCAATAACACGTTGTATATTAAACAAGACTTTGCCAGCGGTTTCGCCCACGTATAACTCGGCTTATCACAGAAAGCCCTTTCATTTGAGTACTAACGCGGGGGGTCCAAGACACAGACCATGGTCTAAGAGCTATAGTTTAGGAAATATGGCCATCAGAAGTTTTGATCATCTATTTGTGTAGATCTCATCGAGCCCTTTCATTTGAGTACCAACACGATGGGTCTAAGACCTATAGTTTAGGAGATATGGCCATCAGAAGTTTATAACATTTATTTGTCTAGAGCTCATCGAACCCTTTCATTTGAGTACCAACACGATGGGTCTAAGAGCTATAGTTTAAAATATATGGCAATCGGAATTTTTATAACCATATAGCTTATCGAGCCTATCAGTATCAGAATTTATGTCCAACTCTGTACGCGCTCTACAGCTCATCGCGCCACGAATTTATTCATTTATTTTTGTTTTTTAAACAACACCAGTTTTTTACTCTAATCCGTCAGCTTTAAAATACAAATAAAACGAGTGTGCTTTAGACCACATGACTGAAGTGAATCTTCACTAAAAAAAAACAGAACTCACGTATAATCTCATCTTGAATCTCAAAATAGATGTTATATTCGCAAGCAGCACCCCGGGAAACCTCGAAAACGATACCCATATTGATTTTATTTAAAAAGTCGTGACCGCCATCATGCATCTCAAAATAAATGTTATATTAGTAATCAGCACCCCGAGAAACCTCGAAAACGATATCCATATTGATTTAACTTAAAAAGTCGCGTCCGCCATCTTGGATCTCAAAATTGATGTTATATTCGTAATCAGCACCCCGGGAAACCTCGAAATCGATTCCCATATAGATTTTATTTAAAAAGTCGCGTCCGCCATCTTGAATCTCGAAATAGACGTTATATTCGTAATCAGCAACCCCGAAAACCTCGAAATCGATACCCATATTGATTTTATTTAAAAAGTCGCGCCCGCCACCTTGGATCTCAAAATAAAAGTCGCCTCGCCCGATCACACTTTTCGTAACGCATTCACCAGTTTACTCCCCAAGTCAAGCGTGCGTAAAGAATTTGCGTAAGTTTTACTTCAAAAGTTTCATCAAAATCGGTCCAGTAGTTTTAGCGTGATGCTCGAACAAACAAACAAACACATCTACAGTTTTATAGTAGTTAATATAAGAAGAAGACTAGTCATGGAAAATTTAGTCATGATTATTTAACTAAGATTAAAACTAATCAATCATCACTCACCACGCCATGATTGAATTATTCAATCATCAATCATTAGTCATGATTGACGAATTCAATCTTAGTCATCAATCATTAGTCAAACTAAATTTTGCCCAACACTGCGCGGCACGTTATGATGGCGTTGTTGACATTTTCCAATAGTGTTGTGTTGTGACACATTTCAAATTATTAGCAATTGGGACCAAGTTTACAACTTTGACCAACTCCAACTAGCTATTATGAATAATATCTACATAAAGTAAATAATTTATCAAATTATTCAATAAACATAACGTCTAGCCATTTTTTTAATCGCTATTTAATCAAATTTTCTGTGACATACATAAAATAAAACCGGCCAAGTATGTGTCGGACTCACGCAGTAAGGGTTCCGAACCACCCATCGACCTTGATACCCCATAGAAACTGATATAATTTACGAGAGTTTATCAAAAGACATCAACGAAAGTACGCGAAACGTTAATTTTTGCTTCTCTTTCTTCCGTAGGTACCACAACATATGTCTATTTTCATCCTGTTTTTAGTATTTCTTGCTAAGCTACATAGTATGCACTATAATGAGACCAAGTTTGACGCCGGTATGTATTACCGGTTTGAAGATAGAACAGGAACAAAAACGTTGAAAAATTGCATGTTTTTCGAGGTTTCTTGTATGGGGACCCACCCACTTTGGTTTTAGACTTTTTTTTGTTTTTAGTATTTTTGCGATACCCCTCATAGCAAGACATATTCTGTGAAAATTTCAACTTGTTATCTATTACAGTTCAAAGATACAGCCCTGTGACAGACAGACGGACGGACAGCGTAGCGAGGGTAATAGGGTCCCGTTTGCACCATTTGGGTACGGAACCCTAAAAACAGTATAAATAAATAGAATTTGAATACTATATTCGAAATTATAAAAATTATATTGCTTTAGCAGTGCATCACTATTGACAATAAAGTACGGCAATTGTTCCTTCATACGTAGCTGTCAATATTTACGGATCTTCATGAGCAGGCAAACGTCAAAAACGCCATGATAGCGTGCCGCACTTATAATGATATTTCTACCAGTTATATTTCAAAGTCTAACTCAAGTTATCTCTTGTCTCCAGGTCCAGTTTTCGCAGCAGCCTCCAAAGGTTCACGTGATGCGAGTTTGGTCGTTTGCAGCGCGACAGGCAAGAGCAGGCCACTGGGAGAGATACGCCATCGACCGGGAAAGGTTCAAGCGGAGGTATGTATTATTTACATATACATAACTAACCCATCGAATCAGAAATGAGGAGTTTGACAGTAGATCGAAAGTAACCGGCATAACCCGAAGAATTGCCAAACGTAAGTGGCAGTGGGCGGGGCACATTGTTCGCAGAACGAATGGCCGATGGGGCAGTAAAGTTCTGGAGTGGCGACCGCGTACTGGAAGGCGCAGCGTGGGTAGGCCCCCCACAAGGTGGACCGACGACCTGGTGAAGGTCGCGGGAATCCGCTGGATGCGAAAAGCGCAGGACCGGTCGTTGTGGCGATGTTTGGGGGAGGATTATGTCCAGCAGTGGACGTCTTTCGGCTGAATTGATGATGATGCTGACGACATAAATGTCTGGACTTTAAAAGAGTCTTTGATCCCCGAGTTTGTTTTGGCGTTACTTCTCAGAGGTACATATTCTCACAGTCTCTCGGGACGGGACAGGTGAGCTCCTACATACTATGGCAACTCTTTTTAGGTGTATTACTAAAGGCAATATATTCTCACTCATAATCTATTTTAAAAAGAGTATATCCATGGAGTTTCTTGTTCTCCATTGGACTCATAATTTGAAACCGTGCAACTAGAGCCTGACGTTTCAAAACTGCCTGTAATTAGGTTTATTTGAAATAAAAAACATTTGAATTTAATTTGAATAAGAAATGCCGACGCCATTTAGTTTTTAGAAGAACTGACTTTTTAAAGGGATTTTAACATCCAATTTGCAGTATAAATAATTTCATTTTATTTCATTATAAATAATTTCATTTTATTTCATTATAAATAATTTCATTTTATTTCATTAGAAATAATATCATTTTATTTCATTATAAATAATTTCATTTTATTTCATTATAAATAATTTCATTTTATTTCATTATAAATAATTTCATTTTATTTCATTACAACAGCTAGGCTATCATAGCATTAGCAGTAGAAGAGCTCCTTTGTGAAAGAGCTCGTTCTGGGAAGTACTACCACCATACCTACTTCTCCGCCAAACAGTGATGCTTGCATTACTGTGTTTCGGTCTGAAGGGTACGGGTGCCGGTAAAATTACAATCGCATGAGACTTTCCATCGTCATGTCTTAGTTTGGCGAACCGACTTGCGATACCATTTAGGCAACAGCTTAAGTGGTATTGCAGTTGTTATGAGCAAAGGTAACCGCTTAAGATCAGGTGAGCCTTTAGCTCGTTTCGCCATCCAATACTATAAAAAAAAGTTTTAAACCTAATTCTCAACAAAATATCTCAAATTCCAGAATTGCTGACGTGGAAGTGGCCGTATCCTGGGTCTTAAAGCCTCAACACCGCTCAAGGGTAATGTTCCAACGATTCATGCCGTGGTGGAACGCTCAGAAGAGGAAGGAACTGGCAGAGAAGAAAGAACGAGAAGCACAGAAAAAATTGAGAGAAGAAAAACTGAAAGAAGCAGATCTAGAAGAATTGGCTAGTAAGAAAGATATTACAGAAGTAGGTGATAATACAGTATCTACAAATAATGGACAGCTGAACAATCCAGAAGAGAGAAAGACAGAAGTTGTTACAGAAGATGTAAAGAATGATTTAAGAAACAGCAAGAGTGGTAAAGAAGATAAAACAAATCAAGTTAATGAAAAAAATACTAAGAAAAATGAGAAAGAAATTGATTTAAACAGAGAAGAAAATATCACACAAAATAATAGTAAAGAATCTACGGGTAATGAAATTAACAACATTTCTTATAAAAATGGTGTAACACAAAATCGTGCAATAATTTCTTTTAATGATAAAGTTTTAGATTTAAATACGGATCTTGTTTCTAAGAGCATTTTAGACACTTGACAGAGTTAATATAAAATTAGTTTTACGGTGAAAGTATGATATTGGGTTCTATAGTATAAAAAAGATGAGATGAAACCCTGATATTAACAATATATTTAGTAATTTTCTATTCAAAAAAATAAGCTCATTAATATTTTACAATGTCGTGTAAAGAAAAAACTCGTTTAAAGTATATTATAATATTTCTCTTTAGGTTTAAAAGGGCGACATCTCAATTATGAAAAAAAAAAATACATCTAAATAAAAAACATGAATTTTTTTAAGAACCACGACACGCACAGATTATAGTAATAATAGTTAGGCCATAGTCTGTTATATATTTTGGCCTAATCGGCAAAATATAATGATACATAACAGTTATAGTTAGTCCATGGCCTTAGTAAAATCCAGTGTATTACTCAGCTTTACATAACATACATAATCAGCCCAATACTGTCCCACTGCTGGGCACGGGCCTCTTCTCAGTACTAGAAGGTTAAGGCCTTAGTCCACCACGCTGGCCTAGTGTGGGTTGGTCGACTACACATACCATTGAGAACTGTATGGAACACTCTCAGGTGTGCAGGTTTCCTCACGATATTTTCCTTCACCGTTAAAGCAAGTGATAATCGAATATAAATCCGCACATGAATTCGAAAAGTCAGAGGTGCGGGCCGGGATCGAACTCACACCCTCCTTCATGGAAGGCAAGCGTTCAACCACTAGGCTATCACTGCTGTATAAGCTTTGCCAGATCACATTTTCCAGGACTCAGCCTGTTCAAAAATTTATACCTGTATATAATTCTATAGTTTAAGTATTTTAAGCGTGTCTGGCTATGGCGGGCTTTTACTGCTTAAATTATACTTTATTTTCCCTATGTCAAAAAATTTAAGCCAAGTCTCAATTTTGTCATGACTTAAATAGCGAAAACATCGTAAGGAAACCTGCACACCTGAGAGTGCTCCATACAGTTCTCGATGGTGTGTGGAGTCTGCCTGAAGTAGGCAAGCATGGCAGACTAAGGCCTGAATCCTTAAGACTTATGCCACACCTCGGTCACTCAATACAATATGTATGCTAGCATCACCTACATACACAAGATTAAGTCTGTATACGAACGCACACATACGTGTAGGTTAGGGATGCTCGCCGTTCGTAATGCCGACTCAATTTCAAGCGCTTCTCAGTAGTTCTCAGAGATGGCGTGCTTGTATAGCGACTAGCGATTGACATCCATTGCAATCTTGCAGTCCAGTCAGTGGTCTCAACCTACCGATTTTTCGGTATTTCTACCGATATGAGGACTGTCCTACCGATGTACCGAAACCGAACAATTTTTCCACGACTTCTGAGCAAGGAAATTCATGAAAGAAATTACTGTTTTCCGCCCATTTATTCGCCTTTCGCCAATGCTGAGCACTTATTCTCGATCATTAATAAGTTGATAATTACCTTTGAAAATGGAATCTATGGAAGCGACATTATTGTCTATGCAATTTTACAGATAAGATATTTATAGTCTTCTCTCTTTAACATACGTACAACCACATGTGAAGGAAAGATACGACACTACTTTCATACGTCAGTTTTTCGTGACATTTCTTAAATGAATTACTGAGCGTGGCGATTATTTGAAAATCCGCCATTTTTTGTCTCGAGTTGTTGTGGTTAATAAAACCACAAAATCTACGAATTAAAACGTTTATTATCCATTTTAACTCAGGAATCATCACAATTTTTGTGAAACAACTCTATCGATAAGTACTACAATTATATTTTTGTAAAGAACAAGACTACTAGGCGGCCATAATATGTCTCGGACATTTCAAAAATCGACACGGCTTTTTTTCGTTTATGTCAAGTCCAATAGTTCCATAGTCAAAGATAATTACAAACAAAACTGCAATCAAATTATTTGAAGCAGCACCATGAAATAGGTACTCATAATTAGTTATTTACATTAGTTTCGTTAGGAAAAGACTAAAAAAGCTTCATTTTATTTTTCGCTTTTCAGTTTCTGTTTTCGTTGGTAAATTTTTTTGTTAAAAAGTCTTATTGGGGGCAGCTCTACCGATTTTGCATTTTGACGTACGAGATCGAGACCACTGAGTCCAATTGCCGTCAAACTGCGGGGGCGTGCGGGGTGCGGGCAAGGAATCTTAAATTGGCGGGGGGCGGTGAGTGGCCGTTCTGTACGTTAGTACTATATTCTGTACTTGTGTCCAGCTACAGTGAGTGATACAGTAAATGAACTGATTATATTTATTTTATCCAAAAAAAAAAAATCCACCCAATATCAAAACTACACCGAAAAATCTGTCAAGTGCCTTAAATTATCACAAAAAGAGACTGATCCCGTAGATAAAGCGCCGAATTACAACTAAACGGTACTAAAATACTAAAATAAACTAACATTATTCTTAAAACCGTGGTTACTCTTTAAACTAATTCTGATCTCAATACCGATGTCAACACATGACAAAAAACGGCGTGACATGTCGTGGGACACCCGACAGAAGTGAAACTCTCTCTTGTACTCTGTCTCGCTCACTCACATAGGCAACAATACGCGCTGCCCAGCCAATGAGCTGCGTTTCATCGCCGCTTTCGTGACGTTTCACTTTTTATAAATTAGATCCCCATACCAATCGTGCGTTAAGAAAGTTCGCTTCAACAAAAGGTACCGTCGACCTCACGTCGGTGGTAACACTTTGACATTAGCAGCTTTATTTCGTTAGCAGTAAGGGCGGTTTTCGAACTGAAGTGTTGCCACTGTCATACAGTCGACTGTAATTTTGAAAAGAAAAAAAAAACTGCGGTCAGGGGGAGCCCCGTCAGGAACGAAGTTATATTTAAAATTCACCGTTTCATTATAATGCTAAATTTCGCAACTATAAATACTATAATACAAGCATAGATGACAGGGAACATCATGCGTCGGACTGAGATACCACAGGGCCCAGGTTCGGTCCCCAGTAAAACATGTCTTTTTGAATGTTTTATTTAATAGTTAGCTGGAATTTTGACGTTGCCCACCAGATGGTGCTTAAAGGTGAGCTCAGCTGACAACTCTGTCCGTATATTCAATGTAACCTATGGGTATAACGCAAATCTTAGCGTGACGTGACGCTACATTTTCTCTCGAATCACACCTACCGCAAGCGGAGATGAGAAACTTCGTTCCAAAAATACTGTCATAATTTTAATTCTATTTTGATTTAATTTATCAATAAATTTTGCATTCAAAACTTGATTGGATTGACCATAAGTCCTATATATAGATCGATTGGAATTATTTTATAGAGTAACAACCCCATTGTTCATACATCATTTAAACACTTTTTTCTATTGAATTTTCCAACAATATTGTGAAACAGAAAACATCTAATGTTTCTTGATAAGAACTGATATGGATTATATTAGAAAGCGAATTGTTTCATCATATTGCAGTTTCTAGGTATTGGCGTATTGGCTATGTGCACAACAGGGACGCCGCCTAGCGGCCTCAATAAGAAAAGTATTTTTAGGATCCGTGAAAAGTTAAAAATTTTGAGAAATGTGTAACATTGATGATATTAAAGTGCAATAAATAATATTTGTAAAAGATACGCTGATATTGATACATGATATATGAGAAATAAAAACAAGATTCGAAAGCACAAAACATAATTTACATAATATATCTTTCCAACCTGAAGCTGTGACAAAAGGAAGAAAACTAGTTTTAGCAGAACATGTGAGAAAAGATAAAAAAGTAAGAATTAACGGCCAAAGTTATTTAATATGAGCCAAAATTGTATTATT
This sequence comes from Asteroscopus sphinx, assembly GCA_949699075.1. Taxonomy (NCBI): domain Eukaryota; kingdom Metazoa; phylum Arthropoda; class Insecta; order Lepidoptera; family Noctuidae; genus Asteroscopus; species Asteroscopus sphinx. The sequence continues at coordinate 6,572,247 of OX453032.1, forward strand.
ATTACGCAAACTTCAGTGACATTGACGCTACAAAATATGTATAAATGTAAGTACCAAATTGTGCCTTAATTATTAATTTCCAGTAAAGTTACTTTGTTTTTAAATTATTATAACTAATCGGTGAAATTCTAATAATTAATTGGATCAGTAACTTGCTTTTTAGGGTTCCGAAGTCCTACAAGGAACCCTTATAGTTTCGTCATGTCCGCCCGTCTGTCCGTCTGTCCGTCTGTCCTAATCCTTTACAGCTTAATAACTTCTTCAGTTATAAACATAAGTAAATAAAATTTTGTTAAAAAATAGTCTGCATATAGATCTCAATTTTAAAAGAATAAAAAAAATCGTTTTTACGTATTTTAGGGGTGGCGTCCATACATGTGAAATGGGGATGGAAATTTTTTTTTCGCTGCATCCCCCTCTTGTGGGGTATCATTGAATAGGTCTACTAAAATGAAAGTAATGTTTCATACTTCACTTTTTTATCAGGTGTACCATCTACGAAATATAGCCCGCCAAAGTGGCTTGCAATGTGTCCCCCCCCCTGCCATTTCTAAACTATGCAACGTAGAAATTTATAATCTTCCACATTGATAGACCTTTGTGGAAACTCTCTTTTAAAATTATTTCGAGTATAATGTGATTATAATTTTTTGAGTTATAGACAGAAAACTGAAAAATACTTAAAACGTCCTAGTTCAAAGGTCATTGACCTTAGAGAAAAATGATCATAGCAAATAATGCTCCTTTAGAAATAACTTAGACATGACAGACTTCTTAAATTTGGCTTCTTGAATTTATCGCTAGATGGCGCTACTAACAACACGCTCTGAGTCGCGAATGCTGCCGATTATTGCAAAAACCAAAATAGCCATGATTAATATTCGATTTGATACGTTTGTAATTACACCTACTTAGGAACCCTATAATACTGAGCATGGCCCGACATGCTCTTGGCCGGTTTTCCTTTTTAAAGCAGTTAAGTACCCATTTCTTTATTTGCTACAATTCCAAGGAAAATTGTAAAATTCACATAAAATTTTCTTCTCATTATTTGTGCAGTTCACAACACAATAATTCTTGTGATGCATTTCCTTCTTTAGCTCATAAACATCGAAAAGACAGCGAATTTAGCGTAGAAATACAAAACACAGCCCTGATATGTTTCACATTTCTGCCACAGCGTGCGCTGCGGTCGATTTGATTTTCCCCACCGCCATCTTGCACATAGCCAATACCAAAAGGCGTAAAAGTATAATGTATTTGGAAAATTCAATAGAAAAATATCCAGGTATTTTTCCAATATAGTCCGCTGTTAATATACCTTCCCTAATCTGTATATAAGATGATAATATATGTTTAAAATTGTATAATAATGTATAAAGTGTCGCTTAGCGTTCTTTTGTTTATATAATCTTGCCTTTCAGTCGTGGCCTCAGTCTAGTTGTTAGCCTGATCTAAAATTAGTAAAAATACAAAACAAAACTGTTAATTTCGTTTGAAAAAAATAGATTGTACACACGGCTACACAACAAGCTGTACATTTCCAGTATAAGCTGACCTCGCATTGTATAGGTTTTCTATACAACGCGAGGTCAGCCTTTACTGGTTTTGTACAGCTTGATGTGTAGCCGTGTGTACAACTTGTTATTGAAATAACTGGAAACCTCTTAAGGAGTCATTGTACTCATCATTATGAACAACTTTTACTATGGGACCAATCATGAAATCCCAAAAAAAAACAGCTGAACTACATTTGTGTTCACATAAATCGACAAAATGTAGGGAACAGCTGATTGTTTTTGCGATATCTGGGTTAGTCCCGTGGTCAAAATTGTTCATACTGATAAGTACAATGACACCTTAAGAGGTTTTCAGTTATTTCAATAACACGTGTATGATTTTTAAGACGAATATTTATTGAAAATAAATAGCCTTAAAAAGTTGTGTATTTTTTCTTCTAAGAAAATCAGAGGTCATGGCTCTACAACTAAATTTATAATTTATTGGCCTGGCTCGCTCAAAAATGGCTGACAATGTTCCAAACATAAATACTCACTGTCTTTAAGAAAAAGCCTGACTTTCTCTCTAAATATTGGTTGAGGCCAAATTGTCTAATTTAAAAAAAAACATGTCATACTCCCAAAACAATTTTTTATTGGCACGGGTTTATAAAACCTACAACGAAATTGTGACGTCATCATTGTTATTTGCCTCTCACTCGCGATCTGATTGCGGAAGCGAGTACCATGTTTTATTCAAATTGTTGCCGCCGCCATCTTTTTTTTTACTATAATCTTTTTCACATAGCATGGGTACGGTGAAAGGAGTCAAATGCATGTTTTGTGGTGATGTCTCTTTTACACTTATTCATAAGGCATAGTTTTGTCCTTCTGTCACCATACCCGTGCTTGGAAAATATTATACAGGTTATCTTTTCTGTGCCGGGAATCAAATAAGTCCTTTTATATTTCAGGACTCATGATTTATTGTACCTAAAGTGTACACTGTTAAAAAAATTGGAATAATTTGTAAAGTTTACGTTATAAAAATATATAGTTTTGTTATAAAAAAATATGTTAAAAAGATTAATTATACATATAAAGCAAAGTTCCCAAAGTGAGGGCCTGATGCCATGTATAGGAGGGCGCAGGCGAGGCGTTAAAACAGACACAAGATAATTTGTAAGAACTAAAAAATTGACGCGTTGGACAGCTAAGGGGTCCGCACCATTTTCGTTTTGAATAGTAGGGGTGGTAAAATAAACTTTGGGAACCCCTGTATTAGAGAAAATAAATTGAAAAAAACTGATTTTATTTAACTGAAAATGAAATGTTACTCTGAAAATCAGATCATCATATTATCTCACTATAAGAAGTCATATAGAAAATGTTTCTCACTCAATAAATTCTTTGATTTTTGTTTTCACATCAATATGTGTCCGAAACATGTTATTTGTATTGTTTTGTATATAATTGTACCAAATAGTTAGTATATATTGTGTAACTTGATTGAAAATTATAACCACGATTCTATTGCGAGATAAAAAGAGCTTAAAAATAGCTTATGTATAAGCCCAAATTCTAAGCGAGCATAAATCTAGATTTTTAAGGATGCAATAGAATAAATAACATGAAAAAAGTTGCCAGTTTAAAAAATTGGCAATTGGAAAAAATATTCTGTATATTTTTCAATTGATTTACTCTTTTCTTAAAGTTAAATTGTCCTGGTATGTATATTGTATAAAGGTTTTGGTGTTCGTAAATATAATGTATGTAATATACTTACCGATTATTCGTTTTCTTTTTCCCGTATAATATATTTAAATAACAAATAACATCGAACCATAAGTCTGATATCGGTTTTTCAATATCAGATTTATAGTCGGGTATTTCGATATCGAAAACTGATATCTAAAGCCGGAATTCATTATTGTGTCGTGGACCGTGGTGTGTGTCGTGACGCGCCAGAAGACTATCAGTTTCATACAATTAAAATGGTTAGAGACACATTATTGTGGAACGCGTCACGACACTATAGTATAGTGTGTCTCTATCTCTAACTATACTAAATGTATGAAACTTATATGCTTCTGGCGCATCACTACACGCCACGAATGTAATTCCGGTTTTAGTCCTAGTTATCCAGAAATAAGACCGCTCACCGCTAGCCGTTCACTAACTAGTGTATAAATTAATTAAGGGACTTTCATAGGATTTTAACATAACATGACATCACGCCTGTATTTCCCCGAAGGCGTAGGCAGAGGTGTATAGCACACCCTATTTCGCCAGTTATAGTCCCATGTAATAGGGGGCGAGCCTATTGCCATTAACCGGGCACAAATCCAGACTCCGGGCTGCTACTGAGAATTTCCTAATGAAAAAACCCAATAACACTACACTAGGGTTTTAATAAACTCAAATAGCAGAACGCAGAACCACGTTTATTTGCAAGTAAACTATATGGCATTAAGGCCGTGCAAAGGTCAAAGTAAAAAAAACGCCTGATGAAAAAAAAAAGGTTAATACCTTTTAGGTGCAGTTGCTCGTAATTTATAAAAACTGAGGGATAAAAATTATGCTGAAACAACTAGCTAGGGCCGAGGCGAGGCGATTCCGTTACGATGGTGATTAGAGTGCGTTGCAGTAGTAGTAATTCTGAAGCGCTAAAGTTAGGCGATACCGATGCGTTGCCGGGGCGACATGTGTACGTCAACCTTATAGATACACTACGGTATTACAAAATCGGGCTTATGAACTCTGAAGCGCTAAAGTTGGGGCGATACCGAACCGTTGCCGGAGCGATGTGTGCGTCAACCGTATACCTACACTAGCTTATTACAAAATCGGGTTCAGTAGGTTTTGCATAAACTAAACACCTTTTTATTACCTACCTACAGAGTTCGACGTAAGACCTAGTTTGAACTTTTGTAATAAGGCTGTGCCCTTCACTTTCAGATAAGATTTTCTCAACAAAACAATAAAACATTTTGTAATTAATAGAGAATAAAAACCGGCCAAGTGCGAATAGGACTCGCGCAGTAAGGGTTCCGTACCTCTCAACGACCTGATACCCCATAAAAACTGATTTAATTTACGGGAGTTTATCAAAAGACATCAACGTACAGTGCGCGAAATATGAATTTTTGCATGTCTTTCTTACGCAGGTACCACCACATATGTCAATGTTTGTCTTATTTTTAGTATTTGTTGCTAAACTACATAATGGTGTCGATTCTCTTGTTCACGAACTAAACTTATTTTAAACTATCGCTCTCTTTTACTAAAAGTAGATACAAGAAAGGGATGGCAACCATTTTAGAACTGTCAAATTAGTTTACGTGTTACATTTCTTTGTATTTTAGTGGGCACGTTCCGAGATCACGACTAAACTTGTATGGAATATTTAATTTCGTTTCCTTTGGTTTTAGACTTTTTTTTTGTTTTTAGTATTTGTTGTGATACACCTCATAGCAACACAATTTCTGAGAAAATTTAAACCGGTTATCTATTACCGTTCAAAAGATACAGCCCTGTGACAGACAGCGTAGCGAGAGTAATAGGGTCCCGTTTGGCACCCTTCGGGTACGGAACCCTAAAAAAGGACAATTGAATTACCTTTTGCGGAAGGTAGGTAATAATTGAATAATACGTAAAAGAAAAAACAAAGTAAGAAGTGTCATAATGTTTATTATTATTATTCTATTTATATATTTTTTTAAACTAAATATACCTAAAATAAAACGGGTAAAGGTAATATTCACTGAAAAAGAAGATAGGTTCCTATAAAATAAAATTAACCAAAAAAATAAAATCGGTAGCTAAAAATAGTAAGGCAAAATACTAGTTACTTTGCAAAACCAATAAAAACAATGGCTTGGAAGCATAAAATAGTAGGTACCTAAGTCCGTCCAAAGAACTAGGTACCTACCTAGGTTACTACCTGAAGGTATCTAGATTCCCTATTCCTTATTTTCTTAAAAAAAATTAAATCCACACAAAAACGAAGCCAACCAAGAGGTAAGGTAGGTAACCTACCTAATTAGGTACTTATTTCCCGTTCTCAGCCCAAAAATGTAGATACACTGCTTCTATTTTGTCCAAATTAAAAGGACTTACAGAAAAACAATTCATTATCCAATAAACCTAAGCCTAGCAATAAATAAATAGATTTCTGCTATTTACTTATTTCAAGTTCTGAGTTTGTACTTAGATTATCAGTTGATCGAAGTGTTTGTATCGAGTTAAATCAATAGGTACGTTGAACACACCGTTTATAAAATGACTTTGATGATGTTTTGCTATGGCAACACTTGTTTGACATCTAATTACACACCACGGTAAAATAATAGATATTATACCTGTGTATTATATATGAAGCCCCTTTTAGAGTTGTTAACATCTGAAATAATCAACATGTGTGCGAAATCTTTATGGTTGATTATAGAAATGCACACATTAAGTTAGTAACTGGCAACATTAAACCCGTATTTGACTTTTTACCTAATCCTGTTTAAATTGCCTTATTTGACATCTAAGTTACAAGTTACACTTAGACAATATGGCAAGGTTTTTCATTAGGTACCTACAAGTAAAATCACGCGGGTAATAATTTTCCCTATTTATATAAATTTTCTTTTGACATTTATATACGTCAACTTCACTGACAGATGTTCGGAGAACTTGCCAGCTTAGTGATGTGCGTAGCGTTACCGTTGCGAAGGTTGGCTTTACGGTCAAAACCTCTTTTTTTCATACCGCCTATACCAAACCGTAATAGACTGAAAACTTGATGATTCCACCATATTGTATACCTCTGCATAGGTACTATGTGGTGACCCTCGGCTTTTTCTTCTGTAAATCCGGTTTATCGGTAAAAGGTGGTAGTCCAAAATATTCCGGCTTGAAGTCGAGAAGAGATTTTAGAACTAAAGTCGCTCTTTTGGAATACTGCGGTGGCATTCGTACTGGTGGAGTCATCACTACCTAGTGAAAAATAATTGGTGATTAGTTTCCGATGGCTGAACCCATGAGACTGGGAATAGGTAAGACAGACTAACGCACAGCCATCGATCGTACAACCCATGGTATAATAAGATGTTTCACCAGGTATTCTCTTCCCGCAATGACAGCGCGATGCCTCCAAGCTACGTCACGATCAGTGCTGCCATTGATTGATATCTTCAATATATTTAAGGAGATTTTTGTTCATAATAAATATAAAATAAATTCCTAACTAGCCTAACTATTTGCTATCTCGTGTTATTCATCTAATTAGTTAATAAAGGAAACTATATTAAATTACTAGTTAAAAAGTGATTCTTTATAGAAGAAAGTAAATGAAAAAATGCATTTTGCTCGGGTAATTTATTTTCACAAAGTGGCAGCACATCAAACTGACTAGTGTCGCGGGGTTGGCGGGAAAATTCGTAAAGATCGTGTTGTGGATTTTTTATTATTTTCCAAAATTTGTGTTTCTTCGAGTGTTAATGTGTAATAATGGTGGATTATTAAATGTTAAGTGCTCGTTAACGTGTACAAGTGTGGATAAATGGTACAAAGTTGAAAAACATGACTTTCGTATTATCTCATCATCCCCTCAGAAACCTAGTAAAGTTTCCATCACTTTACTAGGATACAAGTATAATATGTTCAATGATTACGACTGAAGGACAAGTATCTATGGTCATGAATAAATTGGAAAAAAAAAAAAAAAACAAGTGTCGCGCTAACAGCCCGCTATTGGCTCCACGGCCGATGACGTAGTACGGAGGCAATCACGTGACCTAGTTGTCACGGGAAGAGACTACCTGCACGCGTAGCATGAACACTGTAGACAAGAGATATGTCTACGGAAGAATAGACTAAACGACATTGGTGCCGATTCTCTTGTCACAAAATTCTCTAAACTAGACTAAAAATCACCTAAATTTAGTTTAGTCCTGTCAAACGACGTTTTCTATTCTGAAATTCACTTTAAAACTAATTTTTGGTTTGACAGGACCAAAATTAGTTTAGTTATTCAACTTAGTAAAAATTTACATTTTGCTATTCTGTAATTGACGTTTTTCACCTAATATTAGAAATGTCAACCTAAATCTGACTATCTTTAGAGGGCATCAAAATACATGTCGACTATAATTAGTTATCAACAACTAAAATTGCAAAGCTTATTTTATTCATTTTTATAGTTTTTAGGTAGTTTAAAATAAATAATGGATGCCTACTATGTGGTTGCAGCTGTTGTAGATTCAGCAGAAAGGTAAATTGTTCATAGAAATATACAATGAAATTTATAATTTCGATAAGAGTACCTATATAATAAAGGTTAAGAAGTACATAAATCCATACAATGTGAAAAAAAAATCTATGTTTGACATTCAATTCTATAATTTTATGCTAATATGTGTCCCTAAAAAGCCTGAATTCACAAATTTTCCCTCGTTTGGGGAGAAAGTCTCCAAGTTTGTAATCAGTGTTGCCAGGTCCGATTTTCAAAATCCAGGAGGCTTAATGGTGCCGATTCTCTTGTCACAAATTTCTCTAAACTAGACTAAAAATCACTTAAATTTAGTTTAGTCCTGTCAAACGACGTTTTCTATTCTGAAATTCACTTTAAAACTAATTTTTGGTTTGACAGGACCAAAATTAGTTTAGTTATTCAACTTAGTAAAAATTGACATTTTGCTATTCTGTAATTGACGTTTTTCACCTAATATTAGAAATGTCAACCTAAATCTGACTATTTTTAGAAGGCATCAAAATACATGTCGACTATAATTAGTTATCAACAACTAAAATTGCAAAGCTTATTTTATTAATTTTTATAGTTTTTAGGTAGTTTATAATAAATAATGGATGCCTACTATGTGGTTGCAGCTGTTGTAGATTCAGCAGAAAGGTAAATTTTTCATAGAAATATAAAATGAAATTTATAATTTCGATAAGAAGAGGATAAGAAGTACATAAATCCATACAATGGGAAAAAAAAATCTATGTGACATTCAATTATATCCTTTTATCCTAATATGTGTCCCTAAAAAGCCTGAATTCACAAATTTTCCCTCTTTTGGGGAGAAAGTCTCCAAGTTTGTAATCCTGCGTGGTACTTTTTAGCTTATATTCTAACCATTGACTTGTACCTATGGACCAGTAATACCTACGAAATAAGCGTGGTATACCTACAATATCCGGGCCACCGTTATGGTGGCCATAGCTAGGGAAGTAAGTAATCAAAACTAAAAAGTATCGATATCGATGCTCGTGTTTCGTACCAGAGATGTGTGCTGATGAAAATCATTTTCAAGTAGTAATAAATAATGCAATTATATCAAATACTAAGTTCGGCTGTCCCTAGGACATAAAAAATCAAGCTTCTAGGTCAAGGCAATCATACGGCTATGTCACATTTTGATACTCGCAAACTCACATAAAAAACCTATAGGGTACTTCGCATTGACCTAGAATCATGAAATTTGGCCAATATATCGAAATATCTTTTTTTTTTTTCAATATATCGAACTCCGAATGTATATTTAAAAATATCGATAGATCGAAAATCTGATATTTAAAAAATATCAACAGCCCTAGTTTGTTTACTTGACAGCTCATGTACTATGGGCCACATTGCGGGGTAAGCGGGGTTGCCACGCGGCGTAGGTATTTTGACATCCCGTAAAGATGTTGCCAAACAGAGAATATACAAATAGCATGCGATCTCTTTCACCAGACGACATAACACGTTGGTTAACAAGAGACAAAGAATAGTTTCATAATTCAATAACGATTTAATAGATATTTGTATAAACTAGGTGGATATAGAAGAATTGGCCACTTCCATAGGTTTCTTAATTCAATGATTCTAACTTATTCAACTTTTTTGAAAAATTTCGTGGCCTGGGTGCTAGAACTTTTTAACCACGTCTTTAAAAAGGGAAATTCCAGCTTTTTAAATTAAAGAAATAGTTTATTATTGTGATTGCCCATGGAATTCAAAGGACCTTGCATTTTTTGCAAATAGCTCTGTTTCTCGTTGTTTAAGATATACATATGATACGCTGCAATAATAACAATATATCTCCTTTGATAGGTACTCTTATTACAGAAGGTTCCTCAAGTACAGTTTAAACTCCAATCACCTGATCACTACTTAAGGATAGAATCGTTACATGAGTATCGGTCTTATTCCAGAACGGTGATTATTATAAACTTTAATTCAACAACATAACACACGAATTTGACCTGAATTAAAATAGAAATCTCTACTCAAGCGTAGTCTGGACCACACCAGTGATTTATTGTTACAGATCAAATCTGTGATCAATAAATCTCTGCTTGAGGAACGTTCTAAAATCAAAGCTCAACTCAAAACTAGTTTTAAACAGTGATCAACGCTTGAGTATCGTTCTGTAATACGGGCCGTAGAAAATAATAACCTAGCTCTTTAATCTGATCACATTATTCCAATTTATATATTTTATTGAAAATATAAAACAAAATAACTTTATTTCGTGACATGATTTTTTCTTCTTAATTTTAATGATAAACTAATAATTCCAAATATAATTATTATTTAATTTCCTTCTGTTTTTGTGAACTTTCGGTCATTCCATTCACTCTTTAATAATTTTTTCAAGATGTACTGGTAACACCGCCAATTCAACTTAGATGCGTCAAACTCAATTATTAGAGCTGTCAACAAGTTTTCTAAAATAAGAAAAAGATAAACACAGAATAAGTTTTATGATTTTCTAAACTAAAATTTGTAAATTTTAGTTATAGTTAGGTTTAGGTGGGTGTACAAGAGAATCGGCACCATTATGAAAAAAGTGGGAGATGTATTGAGGAACAATGGAAAAAATCGGGAGATTATGTTTTTCAACAAAAATCAATGTTTTTGAAGTAATCCCGGTATTACATTTTGCTAACATTCCAGCTATAATATTAAAATCAAAGCAGTTTGATATTTTACTGCACTGTGTAACAAGTGACGGAAATATTCAGAGCAGCAACTTATCAGTCCGTTTAATTTTATGCAGTTTTTTGCCAGGTTTTGATCTTATTCCTATTATTAGCTTTATACAAGGATTGTAAAAAATCGGGAGATCTTTGTCGAAAAGCGGGAGACCGGGAGATTTTTAGGAAAATCTGTGAATTTCCCGGAAAATCGGGAGACCTGGCAACAGTGTTTGTAATCCTGCGTGGTACTTTTTGGCTTATATTCTAATTTATTCAACTTTTTTGAGAAATTTCGTGTCCTGGGTGCTAGAACTTTTTAACCACGTCTTTAAAAAGGGAAATTCCAGCTTTTTAAATTAAAGAAATAGTTTATTATTGTGATTGCCCATGGAATTCAAAGGTCCTTGCGTTTTTTGCAAATAGCTCTGTTTCTCATTGTTTAAGATATACAATATGATACACTGCAATAATAACAATATATATCCTTTGATAGGTACTCTTGGGCCCGTATTACAGAAGGTTCCTCAAGTACAGTTTAAACTCCAATCACCTGATCACTACTTAAGGATAGAATCGTTACATGAGTATCGGTCTTATTCCAGAACGGTAATTATTATAAAGTTTACTTCAACAACATAACACACGAATTTGACCTGAATTAAAATAGAAATCTCTACTCAAGCGTAGTTTGGACCACACTAGAGTGATTGATTACAGATCAAATCTCTGTTCAAATATTATAAATATACGGGAAATTTTTATACATATGAACTAATAATTCCAAATATAATTATTGTTTAATTTCCTTGTTTTTGTGAACTTTCGGTCATTCCATTCGCTCTTTAATAAAAAAATTAAGATGTACTAGTAACACCGCCAATTCAACTTAGATGCGTCAAACTCAATTATTAGAGCTGTCAACAAGTTTTCTAAAATAAGAAAAAGATCAACACAGAATAAGTTTTATGATTTTCTAAACAAAAATTTGTAAATTTTAGTTACAGTTAGGTTTAGGTGGGTGTACAAGAGAATCGGCACCATTGTATAGTACTTTAACTGTCATTTTGTCTACTCTTTCGTAGACATAGCCCTTGTCTACAGTGGTCATGCTACGCGTGCTGGTGTTATTATACCATGGCACACCCCAATTGTTGATTATAATGCATACCTTCAATACATTTTGTCAACTAGCTGAGGTAGGAGCATAAGAAAAGATATTATTATTACTTATTCTATGGTAGGAGGAAGCGAGGTACTGTCATCTGATTGGCCCTATACTACCAAGGCGACTAACTATTGGTTGATCTCAATGCGGATGTATTGACGGCTCATAAAAGTGTTCGAAACTGATTTGAAATTTTTGGCGAATAATGGTCTCGATTCTCTGGTTCACGAACTAAACTTATTTAAACTATCGCTACTACCACTAACATACAACTAGATTATCTATGACCCCTAGGCTGTTACGTGGGCTGCAAGGACCATAAACTCCATAGACGCTTCATAACAGGCGACCGATGTCTGTTAACACATCTATGAAATTTCACTAATGTAGGTCGCCACAATTCGCCACTTGAAATCTTCAAATCAGTTTCGACCACTTATATGAGCCGTCAGAACTGCCGCGTTAGTGATTAGCCAATAGCCGTCTTGGTACAGTACCCCGCCTCAGCTAGTGGCATAATTTATTGTACGCATTATATTCAACATTAGGCGTCTATTGGGCTGTATGGTCGATGGGCGAAGAGTTGCCGTTCTACTATACCTAAGTTAGTTAATAGTCTCGATTCTCTTGTTCACGAAATAAACTTATTTTAAACTATTGCTCTCTTTTACTAATAGTAGATACAAGAAAGGGATGGCAACAATTTTAGAACTGTCAAATTAGTTTACGTGTTACATTTATTTTCTTTGTATTTTTGTGGTCACGAGATCGCGACTAAACTTGTATGGAAATCTATAATATAGATAATAGTCAAATTAGTCGGAATATTATTCCGACTAATTTGACAGTTCTAAAATTGTTGCCATCCCTTTCTTGTACCTACCTACTATTAGTAAAAGAGAGCGATAGTTTAAAATAAGTTTATTTCGTGAACAAGAGAATATACACCAATATCTACTGTATTATTTTCTATGATGATGGTTCAGCTTATCTACGCAGACGAGTGGTGGAATAATGGTATAAATACATAAGTATGGAAATAACATGTTGTTGTATATACCTGCATTCCTGCTGCCACCGCAGCGTCTAAACCTATTAAAGAATCTTCGAAAACCAGGCACTGAAAGAAAAACACTTTTTATACATTCGTAAGTACATAGGTACCTAAAAAATTATACTTTCCCGTTGAAAACACAGAAATAGAATGGTTGTAATCACAATTTTACTTGCGATTCATGCGTGGCATCTTTCCGAACAAACTACGTCTTACATTTTGACGTCATTATTTAAAAAAAAAAACAAATGTACTTTACAGCTTTTGTTTCTGAAGTTAGAAACAGCACAATAAGGCATTTTTGCGGGTTTTTGTTACAGTGTTTATAGAAACAAGTCGTAAGGCGTGCTGAGAAAGGCTTTGAAATATCCTGCACTATGGTGCATGGTGCTATTTCTGTTTGTTGTTGTTGTCGTTGTGTGTTTTGAGAAAACCTGGAGCCTTACTCAAGACTGGTTAGTCGGGAGTTGTGGTGTTTTGTTGTTGTGGTGGAAGTTGGCAGTAGCAAATTTTAGGTGAAAAAATACCTTATTTCAATAATAATTTTCATACAGTAATTTATATGCTACGATATTTTTATACTTACCGAATACAGGTAACATATCAATGTCCATGATTTTTATGTTTATTTGTTTAAGAGTTGTAGGACACAAACAGCGACGGAATTTATCATTTTGAGGGTGTCATACGCCTACGAAAACTGGCTCAAAATTGGCATGTAGGTAACATTTGTAGTAAACAGACAGGGGGACAGACAACAAAAGCAAGCAAGCAAAGCAAGTTAAATTGGTACCTTTACAGGCTTGGGGTTATCAGGAAACTTGGAGGCAGCCATCAAGTAGATATCAGGATGTGGCTTCCCTCGATCAACATCGGGATCGTTTGCGCAGACCTGACAAAGATATACCATAAGCGCAAAGGAAAAATCCGCCCCGGGTGCCAAGCACCAATTGGTGACAAGTGAATGCAGCGCCGGCGCCACTTGGAAGTCGCCACTCATCATCATCATCATTGTAGCCGAAAGACGTCCACTGCTGGACATAGGCTCCCCCAAGCATCACCACATCGACCGGTCCTGTGCCTTCCACATCCAGCGGATTCCCGCGACCTTCACAAAGTCGTCGGTCCACCTTGTGTAGGGCCTACCCACGCTGCACCTTCCAGTACGCGGTCGCCACTCCAGAACTTTACTGCCCCATCGGCAATCCGTTCTGCGAGCAATGTGCCCCGCCCACTGCCACTTAAGTTTGCCAATTCTTCAGGCTATGTCGGTTACTTTCGTTCTCCTGCGAATCTCCTCATCTCTGATTCGATCACGCAGGGCACTCCGAGCATAGCCCTCTCCATTGATCTTTGAGTGACTTTGAGCCTTCTTATCAGGCCCATTGTGAGCGACCTCGTTTCAGTGCCGTAAGTAATTACTGGCAACACACACTGGTCAACGACTTCCGTCTTGAGCCGCCACTATTTCTTCCCAAGAGGCGGTTCAGCGGACTACCTTTCAGCTTCTGAGATTATTCTGTAAAATGGGACTGTTCAGAGTCCGTTCCGAGTCTAGTGACGTGTCTAAGATTTGTCGTTTCGGTGGACTCGTGTGAAAAAAGCTTATTAAAATTAAAGTTAGTGAAATCATACTTAAGGTATATCCGCAATGAGCCAAATACGACTAACCTTGATAATTTAATCTATACATATAAAAGGCTTTGTCCTGAATGACTGACGGATCAACGCACAGCCTAAACCGCTGATCGTAGAGACCTCAGACTTGGAGGGTGTGTTCTTTGTATGACGTAGGCATCCGATAAGAAAGGATTTTCGGAAATTCTGTCCCTAAGGGGGTGAAAAAGGGGGGCAAAGTTTGTATGGGACAACGTGATTCCTTCGCTCGTCCAATCTACTTCAAATTTTGCATAAACTTTTTTTAACAGACTTGGTGGAAGACGTGCTTCGTATTTTATTGAAATTCATCCCCTAACGGGGTTAAAAAGGGGTAAAAAGTTATTGAATATGAAATAAGAAATAAGTCACGTTTGCACATTTGGTTCTTGTTGTTTTATTTTGGAGGGTGCTCAATAGAAAACCGCTCCGGGTGCCAACCCATGCTACGCCGCCACTGTCATAAGCTTCTTACCATATGATGAAACAGGCTGAAGAGATGTGGTCTTGCAGCCACGTGCAACCTTACGGCTCTTCTCGTGGAGTTTGTGGCCAGAGCGAACGGGATCCCAGTGTCATGCAGATGGTTTAGCAGACGTTCAGCTCCTAGGGACAGTAATTATTATCCATAAGGCAGTGCTGGCGTGTCTGAATGAGAAGGGTCAGGCCTTAGTCCACCACGCTGGCCTAGAGCTGGTTGGCGGATTATACACACCATCGAGAATTGTATGGAGCACTCTCAGGTGTGCAGGTTTCCTCGCAATGTTTTTCTTAAAGCGCAAACCACACACAGCGCGGGTGAGTGTCGGGCGCGGGTCGGGCCCGCGTCGGCTGGAGCGTGGTAACCACACGCACGGCCCGCGCTCTGTCTGTAGTGGCGGGAGACACGCGCGGCTCCCGCGCTCCACCCGACGCGGGCCCGACCCGACCCGCGCCCGTCCCGTACTCGCGCTGTGTGTAGTTTACGCTTTATCGTTAGAGCCAGTGATATTCAAATCTTTGATTCACACATGATTGTACGCAAAATTTACGTCGCCGTATTTTTTAATAAAAGTGGTGCAAAACAAGTAAGTATCTTATTTAGCGTACTAACCGCGAGCATTGCGGCAGATACAAGTCCGGTAGTACTACTTCCCCGGACGAGGTCTTACACAAAGAGCTCTACTACTACTAAAACTACTGTTTAATGTGTCGAACTAATCTTAGTAGCACCCCTACCACCTGTATTTACCACATTAAAAAAATAATTGATTTGATTAGATTTGAAAGTAAGTGTCTGTACCTTTTTGCAGGTTTGCATGCGGCAGCTTTATCCGGGACTGGTCTTCGATCTCCCTCTCCAGCTGATCAACAGTCACGTTCAGTTTCAGTTCGTTCACCAGAAACTTGCTGACCTCGCGATCTGTTGAGCCTTGATGCTGAAAGAAAATGGAGTATTCAATTATCCATGTCAATTTTCTATCATCACATCGCTCGTTGGAAACTTAAAGGGCATAATTTACATATCCGTTACAAGACCTTTCATTCTGTATAGATTGGAAAACTAGGCAATGAAGAAGACGGTTAAAAGGAGATTGCATGTAGCAGAGATGAGAATGTTGCGATGAATGTGTTGAGTGACAAGAATTGATTAAGGTAAGAAATGAATACCTATATTATAGGGAGCTTGAAAGCGGCGCTAGTGATAGAAAAGTTGAAACGAAATCGTTTGTGTTGGTATGGGCATGTGATAAGGAAGGATAAAACGCATGTTACTAAGAGAGTGATGAATGTGAATTTGCATGGATGGAGATAGGGAGGGAGACCAAAGAAAAGACGGATAGATTGCGGAAGAATGATATGGAAATAAGGGGAGTAAAAGATGAGATGACGGCTGATAGAGGAAAATGAAAGAAGGGAACGTATTACGCCAACCCCAAATTTGGGAACAAGGCAGAAAGATTAAGATGTACCTCGATGAAAACTAATCTTTTCTTAAATGACAAGAAGGCTTTATTCAACCACGCTGGCCTGGTGCTTTTTTCCATGCGGAAATTTATGGACGCACTCCGCCCGGGGAAGGTGGTGCCAAATCTCACACTTACCGACTAAAACCACCACGGTGTTCCTCTGCCTTCACAGATCTCGCCATTCGTGCCCTCACAATTCTTACTACCTCTCGCAATCCCTGGAGTCTTTCATCCTCCATCGCCCGTAGACCATGGGAGTATTACGAATGAACTCATGGAACGTCAAAAATTTCTTGGTTGCCTTTAAGTGTCATCCTGGTCAACTGTAACCTAAAATATTACTACAAAAACTTACTCGGAATTGATGTTCCTTAGTGTATTTCCTGCCATATTTAGCGCATATTTCTTTAATCATTTTATGATACATACTCTCGGAATCTGAAATAAGGATTATTTTAAAAAACTGCATGATTGCACGCAACTGCAAGCTGAAGTGGCAATGGGCTGGCCGTAGTGGCCGTATTTGCTGAATAACCGATAACCATTGAGATAGACTTGTTCTTGAGAGGAGACCACGAATCGGCAAATGCAGTTGAAACGATGATCTTCGCAAGGTGACTGCTGGCTGCGTATCTGGAAGCAAGTGGCGGAGGACTGACAGTAGCTTAGTATCAGTGACTTTTTGTAGTAGTAGAGCTCCTTTGTGAAAGAGCTCGTCCGGGGAAGTACTACCACCGTACCTACTTCTCCGCCAAACAGTGATGCTTGCATTGCTGTGTTTCGGTCTGAAGGGTACGGGTGCCGGTGAAATTACAATCACATGAGACTTTCCATATTCATGTCTCAGTTTGACGAACCGACTAGCGGTATCATTTAGGCAACAGTCCAGGTGGTATTGAAGTTGTTATGGGCAAAGGTAACCGCTTAACATCAGGTGGGCCTTTAGCTCGTTTCGCCATCCTATACTTTTACTAATTAGTAATAGACCGTGAAAAGTTGAAGAAAGGAAGGGAGGCCTTTGCCCTGCAGTGGGACAAAACAGGTTAGTAAAAAAAAATGCAATGTCAGTTGATGAAATAATTTATGCTTACAGAACACAGCCATATATAGTAACGAGTAGTAGAAATATATGGATGCGTTACGTAGCGTCATCATCATCATTTCAGCCGAAAGACGTCCACTGCTGGACATAGGCCTCCCCCAAGCATCGCCACAGTGACCGGGCCTGTGCCTTCCGCATCCAGCGGATTCCCGCGACCTTCACCAGGTCGTCGGTCCACCTTGTGGGGGGCCTACCCACGCTGCGCCTTCCAGTACGTACGTACGTACGTTTCGTAGCGTATTGTATGATAAACAAATGTTTTGAAATGCTTGATCTGTAATTGCGATTTGTGAGTTTTGCGACCGTGATCCCTTCATCAACTTGAAAAGAGCTGATGGTCTTCAAACAGCTGAAAAGGGCCCCGAGAATTGCATTGCCTAAGGGCCCTGACATGGCTCAGTTCAGGTACTTACCAAGTACAGTGCCATCTAAATCGAATAAGCAATGCGTGACTTTCTTGAATTGTTTGGCCTTGTGCGAAGCCCTACCGGACTGACAGGTCGCTCGATAGAAGGCCCTAGGCTTGGAGTCCAAAAATTTACCCGAAAAAAACGGAGCATTTTGATCGTAATAAATTCTTGTGAAACTTATTTTTGAGTTTTTTTACAAAATTGCTTCAGTCAACTTGTAGATTTAACTTGAAATTTTTGTCATTTTTTCATTTTATTTGATAGATGTCTGGACTGTCAGTCAAGCAACCAAAGAGAATATAATCATTATCTCCTTGTTCTGTGATCCCTATAAAGGTGCAGACGATCTATCCGGAGAAGAACTGGAGTGACCGACATAGCTTGTAGGATCAGTAAGTTGAAGTGGCAGTGGGCTGGCCATGTCTGTCGAAAGACCGATGGTCGCTGGAGCAGACGAGTCCTAGAGTGGAGACCGCGAATCGGCAAACGCATCGTAGGGCGTAGGACGCCAGGTTGACCGATGACCTGAAGAACGTGGCTGGGGGGGACTGGATGCAGAAGGCAGAGGACCGAGTGTTGTGGCGCAACTTGGTAGAGGCCTATTTCCAGCAGTGGACTGCGATAGGCCGAGTTGATGATAAAGATGCAGGCACACGCTGCGGGACAGAACTGAGGCTGAGCGTCGACTGAACGTGGACGGGGTATGCATGTCACACTGCGAGCGGATCGCGCGCGGGACTGAACCACAGAGTTTTTTTTAAGACTGAACGGCGGCGGAATGTCAGTGCCAGAAGAAAACGTGCCGCTGTCTGTGAGACTACTACTATTATTTATTTATTATTTATACAGTCAAACCTGGGTGAGTGAGAACTGGATAAACGAGAAAACTCTACAAGTGAGATTAATTAATTGCCAGGTCCCGTCATTTTAAGCCTCGAAAACCTCTACAAGCGAGAAACAGAAACCTCTATATGAGAGAGTCGGTTTTCACGTCTGGACCTCTGTAACTGAGACTGCCATGCCCTATACCTCTATAAGCGAGAGTTGAGCGTATTTATTATCTGTTATGACTCTTTCTACATTTCGCGGAACTAACGCACATATAGTTCGCCTAACTAACAAACAAAAAAAAACAACAAATCGAGCGTCTTTGTGTTCCACCCAGGTCATTGTTTTTGCACTACATTCTTTTAGAATGGCCAAATGTGCATCTGCACCGAACTTTTTGTCCAACGTATTACAGTTGATATGTATCAAGTGCAAAGAAAGTGTCTACAGCTATTTAGTTACCTGAGCGTTTTCAAAATAAAGTGTATCGTGTCCGAATTTATTGTCAGATTTTAAATGTGATATTTTCGATGGTTTTTTGGTTACAATATAAGTTAGATGTATTGCAATTTATGAAATTATATTTATTTCCTTCAATAGTAAGCTATTTTACGAGAAATCATAAAATTAAACTGGCTCTGCTGAAAAAAATGTCAGTTTTGCGATTATCTTAAAAGCTAAATATCTTACAACTTTGAAGAAACACACAAATTATTTTAATTGTATTTTGAAGATAATCATATTTAAAAAAAAAACTACGACATTATAGGGAAAATATCAATAACATGTGAATTATATGCTAATTTTAAGTTCGGTTTTGTCACAACTGATGTTAGTAACCGTTACTTTTTGATATTATGTAATGGTTAAGTAGTTTCACCGGGAAACTACATTATTGCTTTTGAAACATATGTTACTATTTTCAATGTTGAAATTAAATAATTTACCCTTTCATATCAAAAAATGACAAAAACTAAGAATTCCCTCGTCGCAAAACACAGGACAATCGCAAAACCGACAGTCCATTTTTTATAAAGCTGGGCTTACATGAATATATTTTTGAGAGGGATCGCGATAGAATAAAATAAAACCGAAATATATTTTAAATGTTTAATATTATAGGCGAAAGTATAGGCTAATAAAAAAAATATTATACTTATTTCACAAATCAGCCATAAAGTATCATAAATTTCAAGTATCAAAATAATCACAAATTTAAATTAGTTGTTACTTTTACAACTCGAGTAATACCTAAAGTATTTTCACAACCTTTGTTTAAGGCTAGGCTTTGCTTAATTCCTATAAAATTAACTATTCTTTTAATAAACATTATATTATTATTATTAGAAATCAACATTGGTCTCAGTTAAAGTGTACACCTACTAGGTTTTACATATAATATCACAAAAATTTTGGCACTTTTTTTCTCTTATCAAAAATTAAATAACGCTTAGTATACTTTTATTGTAATCTTAATAATATTAATTACCTACTCTAAAAACTTGAGATCAAGATTAAACTGAGATCGATCTACATAATTTGTCAGTCGTTGTTAACATACACTTGTAATAAAAAATAATATAAAAATAGGTGGAGGTGACAGTTACTAAATAATCAGGTAAATAATAAAGGATATAAATGAACCTACTATAAATGAAACCACAAATAGTAACAACAAACAACAGGTAGGTACTTTGTACCTACTAAAATAATATTTAAGAGTTATCATCATGAACTGACTAATATATTCAAGAATATATTACGGCATTTGCTAACAATAAACAATAAATCAAAACTGGCACTCATCATGGGCACCGTGTATTATTAGGCGGAAACAAAAACATAACACGATTTCGATTCTTAAACCAAATTATAAATCAGAAAACTAAGACGAAAATAAAAAAAAGAGTCAATAATTCCAACAAATTACACATTCTTCAGCAGGAAAATGATCGTAAACACATAGTTCACAATCATTGCACCAAAAATATGAAGTATTCAATAAGTAAAAAATATCAGTTCTAGTCATGGCTAGCATTAAATGAGTCGGTCTTTCTGCATTATTTGTATGTAGCTCCTGTCGACATCCATAGCAATATTCAGTTATGACAAAGTGAGTTACAGGCCAAGGCCATTTAATATGATTGTAGTAACACTGTTCAAAATCATATCTTGCTAGAATTTTATCAATATCGTAATAAATAACCATGGTGTAGGTCTTATGTAGGAGTTCAATCTGAAAAAAAAGAAAACAAAGTAAGTAAAGGTGCAACAAATATTACGCTATCAAACCGTCTAGTAAATCGGTAAAACATTAGAATATAGGGAACTGCAAAGCTGCTTAAAAAAAAATCAATGGATTGCTTTAGAATTGAGAAAGAAATTATGATCGAAATAATTTCGTACTAGGTACCGAAGAAATTAATACCTACATTATTTTTTAGCTTTCTAGGCATGGATCACATATGAAATCAGGATATATCTGCTGACCAATACATTCGCTGCAATATATTTTTTTGCAAACCATACATGTAGCTTTTTGTCCCGAGATGGTCGTAAGACATTTCTGACATTGGACACCCTTTATTGTTTGAATTTTAAATTTGCAACGTTGAGTGCTTGGAACGTTATTGTCAGCAGAATTACGATGAATTTCAGTTAAGACCTTGTTTGATTTTGGAAAGAACCTCCTCTCTTCTAATATCTTTATTTTAGGTTCATTTGTGGAACTACTCTCATTTGTAGGTAAATATTCTTCCAATTGCTGTACGCTAATTATTGGAAGCTCCATCGTATCAATTATTTCAACAGTATCAACTATTTCATTGATGGATAAAGAGCAGTTAGATCCAATTTCTGCTGTCGTTTGATCGTCATTAATATCTACAGGTTGATCAAAGGGTAGATTCATCACAGCTGAAGACAATAAAAAGGGATCAACTGGATTCATACCATCCATACCATCAAGGGCTATTCTAGGATCTATCACATGATGAGGTTTTGGAGAAAAACACTCACACTGTCCTCTTTGTTCTCCACAAAAGCAGCTTACATCTCTATATGATATTTTGGATTTGTCATTTTTGTCTGTTATTATCTGATGCAATTGCATAGTTCCTTTGAGAACTGGTACTTTAGCTGGCAATATTTTTGATATGTTGTCAATATCGCTTTTTAAGATGAGGAACACTTTGGTTTTTTTCAAACAATCTTTGCAGACTTCATAAGCATCTTTTGCATCTACTATGTCGGTTCCAAGACATACTTTTTTATCTAGACTTCGTTTCACGCTGCCACCGATTCCGTCAGCTACACTTTTGCCATGATGCGCTTCATAAAATGACCAAGTCGAATACTTGAACCCGTAAGTCTTTGTGAAGTGAGCAAGTAAGTAGAAATTGTTCTTCTGACGGTACTGCGAAGACGGGCCATCAGTGTAAAAATGAAATATCTCTACATTCGGTGTTCTTGTTTTTACCATTTCGATTACAGGAGATAGGTGAGCCCAAATCGCCGGTGGCTGGTGGCTGCTCTCGTCTGACATCGTACAAAAAGACTGCGCTTCAGTTTTCGTATATACCATGCCTGTGTGCAAAGATATTTGACGTTTGGAGGCGCCAAAGTGCATGCTTTGAACTTCATTTGCCATTTTCGCTTCGTAAGATTCCGAGAAGTCACACACAATTAGACATTCGTTATCTTTTAGCTCGGATACAGCCTTTTGATATTGTTTCTGCATATGAATATTGTTAAAATGGTGTTTTTTAAATAGGATCATATCATTTTCGTATTGAATTTTTAACTCCCTTATACTTCCCTTTTTAATCACTTTTTCGGTTCTCATGGTCTTAACTTCTTTCTTTGACACTAAGTCTTTCTTTTCATATGTATGTTCTTTCCTATCCCATTGCAGCCATTCTACTTCCTGGTTTAATTTCTCCTCTGTAGCCAGATTAAACTGTACCTTTCTACCTTTGCATTGGCGACATGTATGGTACATGCAGTCGTAGTTGGTTGTGTCGCAACATATATTCTCTAAAGCGTCTTTTCTCGTGCCACTGATGATCCCATGTTTTAACAGCGCTGTATGTAAATAGTCTATATTACTATGCTTGGGGCACAAACAAGTATTTCTCGAATTTATTCCTGGCGAAAGAATAAAAAACGGTTTGCTCCTGTAAAACGTTGTAAATCCGTAGCGGCCTCCCTCACTTTTATATTTTTCAAAAGTTTTCAGTAGTGTATCACACAAGTATCGAATCTGTTTTTTGGTTTTATCTTTGGTTCTTGTTTCCTTTTTTCCTGCTGTATTGCGGCTGACGTCATCTCTCATATAAAATTTTCTTATTTCTGCGATCTCTGTAGGTTTTTTGCGTTTCTTCTTTTCTCTTACTTTGCCTTGTAAACCTAGCATTTTTGTCATAATCTTTTTGTTTTGGGAATTTTTCACGAGCTTTTTTAAAGTCTGTTTTTCTGTTCGCTTAGTGCAATTTTGATACGTTTTTTTTAGTGTATGTTCAAACATTTCATTCCTTGCTTTTATTTTTAATAACTCTGTTTCCAAATAATTTACTTCCTGTTTGTTCTGTTTCAAAAGCCTTTGGTTACGTTTTTTATAAGCCTCTTTCTGTCTTTTTAGTTTTACGTTGTATGCCATGAAACGTCTGCATTTATTCGTCAGGTATGTATTTTTCTTTGTAATGTATTGGATAGTTTTTATACAATGAGTTTGAGATGCTGAAGCTATATCTTCTGATTGTAAATTGTCGTTAGGTGCCACGTTGACACTATCCTGAACACTTTGCCTTTTTTTCTGTCTACTAGCTTGTTTTTCTTTTCGCCAAACTTTTCTCCTGTTCTCAGCTTCTTCCAGAGTCATTTCTGAAATTTTTTTTTTCTTTTGTTTTATTCTTTGTAAATTTTTTATTCTTTGTGCCTCAAGCTTATCAGGATTTTCCTTTCTCATCTTTTCTCTATACCTCCTAGACCTTTCTGCACTAGTGAGTGGCATCGTGTAACCTAAAATGTATTTAACTATTTATAAATAATAAGAATTTTAAAAAATACTGACAAAAAAACTTTATAGGAGGCCTTTGCCCAGCAGTGGGACAGTATAGGCTAATAAAAAAGAAAAATAATTTTAAAGAATACTGACAAAAAAACTTTAGAAAAAGTTCTACGTACGTATTACTTAATAAACCTAAGCAAATAAACTATACTTGATTTAAAAAATAACCCACTATTCAAACAGACCGAAAGACAATACAAAAAAGTAAATAAAAAAAGAACTGTAAATCCTAATGTAAACCTTGCTTTATGGTGTCGGTTTTGCGACTTAGCTGGTCAGCCTGGTAGGTCACGGGATAAAATGTCGCAAAACTGACGTGACGCTCTCTTCCCTTATAATATTCTGAACTGTATTCTAACGAAAACATTTACACTAGATTTGTTATTAACTATATTACGATTACATTATAAAATTGTTAATCTTTTAAATATCATGAAATGATGTAAACTTACCGGAATCAGCAGTTATTGTGTCTCAAATCCGACACACGAAATCTTGACGTTCGTGGCACAACAAAATACACGTATTGTTTACTCGGTTTCGTATCACAATTAGTCTTTTTTTATTTCGAACGGTGGACTGTACGGTTAATGTTGCCAGTTCAGAACTTAAAGAATCCTTATTTATTATTTAAATAGCAGTTTTAGCCGTGACAAACCTGTCATGTCCGGTCGGTACCACTTTTTACATGTTTGTTGGAAATTGAATTGTGTTTCTGTGTGTTTTAGGTTTAAATTAAAAAGTATCGGAGACGATAGATGAGTCAGAGTGCTTTCAAACAGTACCAAAAAGTCAATGTATCGCGTACAAAAATTTTTCAGAATAGCTTTTAACATCGAGAAATTCGAGTGGGGGACACGTCAAAAACTGACTTCTTGCTTATTAAATTGGTCATTATTTTAATTGCTCTCAATTTTTTTCATATTTGTGGCATTTCATTTAGTAGTTTAAAATGTGTTTAATGCTTACAGTCATTAAAATATTTACCATCATATCATATTACTTGTTAGTAATACTTCAAACACAAGGGACAACCGAAAAGTTGGGGGTACACTTTTTTGTGAAAACGCTCACCTCTGCAAGTAAGAAAAACCGCTCCTGCACCTTTATAAGTGAGAAACTTGGTTAAGTGAAAAACCTCCATGAGCGAGAAAAATATTCCGGTCCCTTGAACTCTCGCTCATCCAGGTTCGACTGTATATGCTTTATTGTAGGTACCTACACCATAAGAAACATTACACTGAATATGCATTTAAACTATTGTACAAATGGCGGCTTTATCGCGATCAGCGATTTCTTCCAGGCAACCTTAGGATGGACAAGAATGAATTGGACAGAAAATGGGGTTGTCAGATGTGCAAATTCGATACATAATTTAATAATAAAATAAAATACACCAACAACCACCACCTACTACCTTTGACAAGATACCTATAGACCAAATGTCAAGAACAAAAATTTAATACATTCAAAACCCTGCCGATTTGCGTAGTACACGCGAATTACGCGCACACATTCAAACCAAGCCGAACTGTTTATTGTATTTCGAATCACCGAACGTGTCACCACGACACTTAACTGTCAAAGAGCTTTGAAAAAAATCTTAAAATGCCTTCGTATGTCGTGAAACGGTGCATAAATAATTCTACAGCGCATAAAAAATCAGATAGCATTACTTTTCACAAGTTAGTAATTTATTTTAATCATATTTTAATGTTTACAATTCATTTTCTTGTAACCTTACCGCGGCAAGGAATATTCCTGTGTTGCATGTTAATAAATTCTAATTTACCCCAGAAATCGGGTAGAATTAATCGTCATGTTATTTTTACGCTTTTTTTACTTTTTAGCTTTTCGAAAGACCATAACAGAAAAAAGAGTGGGTTGAAGTAATACGTAATTGCATAAATGAAAATAATTGGTCACCATTCAATTATTCACTCATTTGTAGCGAACACTTTGTTGAGCATGATTTATACATGACTAAAAACGTGATCCCTCCTTTTGGGCTGCGCCGCAGTCGGGTAAAAATTTCTATTAAAACAACATAATGAATCCTTCACATCTACCATAATGGAATCCAAAGAAATGAGTAATTTTTGATAATTTTGCAAATAATTTACCAAGGAATAGTACACAAGTATCCAACCAACAGCAGTAATTTTATTTTTAGTTTTAGTATAATGTTCCATTTTTCAAGTAACTACTATGAATAATTAAACCCTGATTAATTATATTTCAATTATAATAAAACAAAGTTTAACCGGATTAAATCGCGTATATTATTTAAATCAATCAATCAATCAACTCAGCCTATCGCAGTCCACTGCTGGACATAGGCCTCTCCCAAGTTGCGCCACAACGCTCGATCCTCTGCCTTCCGCATCCAGTCCCCCCCGGCCACGCTCTTTAGGTCGTCCGTCTTTATTTAAATAACGACCACGAAATGCTGCAAAGCTTTCGAAACGTCAGGGAAACAAATTTAAATAATATACGCGATTTAATCCGGTTAAACTTTGTTTTATTATAATGTGTATCGTGTAATGTGATCGCGAAAACCTAAGAAGTTATTATATTTCAATTGTTTTTCTTACATCTAGCATTTTCTTCGCTGCAGTGAGATGAAAAGTTGTGTGTTTTGCACGGCTGCAAAATTATTTGCGTCTCGTGCCTTTACATTTGTTTGATTATATTTTAGAATTCAATCTTAAATCCTTCGCTTGCTTTAATAGAACAAAACGCGCTAAATAACAACTTTACAGTCTTGCGTAGCAAATAACTATTTTTTATTATATAGTTATATTCTATGTACGGCCAGGGACACAAATTATTTAGCAAATTGAGACACAAATTTTGCCGTATTTTGCCTTTCTAGCCCTGATCCTTGTCGTTGGTATACTGATAACGAATGACAATAATTGTGATTATTAATATACGAAAAATTTAAATTGACAGTCAATTTGCTAAACAATCCCTTTCCGTGACTTTTCATAATTGGATCGTATTAATTAATTAAAGACTTGATATTAGTCGTGGTCAGTTGTTTGATATCAGGGGTAAAAAGATTTTATCTAGCAACACTCCCATCGCTGTCAATGTCACTCATACATTTGCAGACCCATGGTATAATAAGATGTTTCACCAGGTATTCTCTTCCCGCAATGACAGCGCGATGCCTCCAAGCTACGTCACGATCAGTGCTGCCATTGATTGATATCTTCAATATACTTAAGGAGATTCCATGATAAGACCTGCTGTCCTGTATGGATCAGAATGTTGGGCTACGAAAGGAATTAATGAAAGGCAAGTGCATGCAGCTGAGATGAGAATGTTAAGAGGAATGTGTGGTGTAACGAGAATGGATAGGATAAGGAATGAATATGTAAGAGGGAGTCTGAAAGTAGCGCCAGTGACAGAGAAGTTAAGCAGCAACAGACTATCATGGTATGGACATGTGATGAGGAGGAATGGGGAGCATGTTACGAGGAAAGTTTTAAGTATGAATGTTGATGGCTATAAGAAAAGAGGGAGACCGAAGAAAATATGGATGGATTGTGTGAAAGATGATATGAATAGAAAGAAAGTAAACACAGAGATGACGGCTGATAGAGATGTATGGAAGAAAAAAACATGCTGCGCCGACCCCAAATAAATTGGGATAAGGGCAGGAGGATGATGAATATGACTTAAGGAGATTTTTGTTCATATTGAATATAAAATAAATTCCTAACTAGCCTAAATATTTGTTATCTCGTGTTATTCATCTAATTAGTTAATAAAGGAAACTATATTAAATTACTAGTTAAAAAGTGATTCTTTATAGAAGAAAGTAAATGAAAAAATGCATTTTGCTCGGGTAATTTATTTTCACAAAGTGGCAGCACATCAAACTGACAAGTGTCACGCTAACAGCCCGCTATTGGTTCCACGGCCGATGACGTAGTACGGAGGCAATCACGTGACCTAGCTGTCACGGGAAGAGACTACCTGGTGTTATTATACCATGTGCAGACCCTGCATCAATTCAATGTTCCGCTGGAATTTGTCTTGAGTTTTTACTTGGTCTATGACTACTACTATAAAATAACAACAAAAATACATACATACATATTATCACGCCTGTTTCCCATTGGGGTAGGCAGAGACTATGGATTTCCACCTGCTACGATCCTGACACACCTCTTTCGCTTCATCTACAACAAAAATATATTCTATAAATCCTAATACATAAATACTATATGCATATATACATATAAATAATAAGCAACGGTAAAGTAATTAAAAACGACCACATACAGGAGAAGAAACATGTATGTATGAACTATGTATTCCCATATAATACAACGCCAGCGTATCGGTCACGCACCACCCGGCGCTGGTGTTGTCTTGTGTTGGCGGCGGCGATGGATCGGTCACGCGTCACGCCGTCGAAGGGTCGATTTCACATAAAATTGGGTACCACGAATGATTTTACACTAATGAGATCATGACACAAATGAAATCTAAATCACGCTAATGGCATGCATATTTTTATTGATTTACAAAGTAAGTTTAGCTTTCTTCATATTGATGAAGATTACTGTTAACAAATTGTAAAAAAGTTTATCAATTGTTGTTTCGATGTCAAAGGTTTTAATATTGATCATAAGAAGACTTAATTTACATTTTTAAACCAATAAAAATATTCACATTATTAGTGTGATTTGGATATCATTAGTGTCACGATCTCATTAGTGTTACTTCATTCGTAGGCTGTGAAATCGACCCCAAAACGCCCGGCAGGGCAGGTGTGTTTGATTTCTTGTATAATTTTTAGGGTTCCGTACCTGAATTGAATTGAAGGGTGCCAAACGGGACCCTATTACTCTCGTTGCTCTGTACGTCCGTCTGTCTGTCACAGGGCTGTATCTTTGTAACAGTAATAGATAACCAGTTGAAATGTTCACAGAATATGTGTTACTATGGTGCCTATCGCGACAAATACTAAAAATAAAAAAAGTCTTAAAAAAAAGGGGGCCCATTTCCCCATATAAGAAACCCCGAAAAACTTGCATTTTTTAACGTTTTTGTTCCTGCTCTATCTTCAAAACGGTAATACATACTAGTGATGTAACGAATATTCGCATTCGCATTCGCAAGATTTCTGCGAATGTTTTGCGAATATAAATATCAGAAGAAAAAAAACAATTTGAAGATAATTGTAGGTTAATAAAATCAAAATCCATTCATTTCTATGTTTTTTAATGCAAGGGAAAGTAATTTCAAATCAGAAACCAGCACATTATCAGTCTTCACTTTATCATTTGGTATTATTTATTTATTATTTTTCTTTGGGGTGACTATCACTAGGTTACTATCAGGTGAATGGGGCGCTACACACCTTCATGAACAGCTGCAAAGTGTCGGAAAAGGTACGGCTGGCTGTTCATGGGGAAGTGTTAGTGCCTACACTTATCTATGGTAGTGAAAGTTGGGTATGGCAGAAGAAATATGAAAGCAGAATAAATGCAGTACAAATGAGAGCTTTGAGAAGTAGGTGTGGTGTAACTTTGAGAGATAAAGTAAGGAATAACGTGATAAGGGAGCGTTGTGTAGTGAAAGAAGATGTAGTGAAAAAGATTGAGAAAGGTATGTTAAGATGGTTTGGACATATAGAGAGGATGAACGAGAGGAGATTGACGAAACAAGTATACGAAGCGAGTGTGGATGGAAGAGTTGGAAGGGGACGACCTCGGCGAACGTATCGCGATCAAATCGCGGCCGTTCTCAAAAAATGTCAGGATAAGATTATTCTAAACCGACGAGCATGCATGACGAGGTTAATGGACGTAGATGAAGCGAAAGAGGTGTGTCAGGATCATAGCAGGTAGAAATCCATAGTCTCTGCCTACCCCAATGGGAAACGGGCGTGATAATATGTGTGTATGTTTACTTTGGGCAATGAAGCTTAATAATTAAATTTTCAATAGAACTTATAAGACAAAAAATATATAATGCAATGTAAACAAACAAAAACAAATTCTTCTATGAATTTTTTTACTGTTTTATACTTAAGTTTTTACTCATGTTATATAATCATCTTCTTGAACAAAACTAAAAATAATAATCAAACAAACACATTATTCTCTATTCTCATAGCAGTTGTAGTTCTTCCTTTTCTTGAATATTCATTGTTAAACAGCTTGCATTTAGCTCGTTCAGCATCGCAAAGTGTAAAATAAGTCCATATTTCACTAGAAGTTGATTTACTCATGTTAATAAATAACTATTCACACTGTAACCTCAAAATTCACTTGTTTTGTTTACGAAAATTGAACATTCGCATTAGCATTCGCATTCGCGAATGTCAGTAGCAGATATTCGCATTAGCTTTCGCGAATGTTTAAAAAATGACATTCGTTACATCACTGATACATACCAGCGTCAAACTAGGTCTGATTAAAGTGCATACACAGACATAGTAAAAAATATAGACGAAGTGCTGGGAAGAATCATAAAAACCGTGCTCCTTCGTGTACAAACCAGCGCTCACGCACACACATGCACCTTAAACCGTGCTCACCCCTCTCAGTTCACATGTCGCGGCATCGTCCAGTAAGCATCGCGAAAACAAATATCCTTCAGGTGCATGGTGTGTACGTGAGCACTGGTTGTACATGAAGGAGCACGGTTTTTGTTGGCTTCACTATGGTTGTTCGCAGCACTTAGTCTATATTTTTTTCTGTCTGTGAGTGCATACTATGTAGTTTAGCAACAAATACTAAAAATAGGGCAAACATAGACATGTGGTGATACCTGCGTTAGAAAGAGATACAAAAATTCATATTTCGCGCACGGTGCGTTGATATCTTTTGATGAACTCTCGTAAATTAAATCAGTTTCTATGGGATATCACGTCGATGGGTGCTGCGGAACCCTTACAGCGCGAGCCTGAATCGCACCTGGCCGGTTTTTTTTTGTTGAGAGTAATCTAATTTGTCTAAAGGCTCACTGCCGGTTTCTAAAGCCACGTACCAACAGATTATTTGCAACGCAACATGCAATTTAACGCAAACTTTATATGAACGGTTCACGCGCACGCGCTTCAACTACGAACGTCCATTCCCGGCAGTCTTCCGCGCGTAAATCTTGGCAGGTATTTCAAGTATTTGTAAGCAGCGCGCACCTTCGTCGCGCATAACCGTCCGAAGCATACTGCACGCACATACCATGGCAGATACATCAAGTATTTGTTCAAAGCGCGTCGGTATGGGCTTGCGAAAACATCTCCGACGCACTGCAGACCTGCAGTAACGAGGTAGTCTCAACAACATCATGAGAGCATTTCAGGTGAGGTGGCTGTCACGGGGAGAAGAGGCTCGTCTACTTGAGGCGAGCCGAGACTTTATTTATTTAATTCTTTATGCACAACTGGGTACAAAGGCGGTCTTAACGCCATAGGCGTTCTCTACCAGACAACCTTAGGGTAATGCAGAGACAAAGAATAAGGTAGATGCACCAGTAGATGTACCTAATTAAGTATTTTTTATGTGCACCTACCGCATGTCGTCTTGTTGTGGCAAAAAATCATTTTTATTTCTTCTTTCTTCTTTCTAAAGTAGTAAAATATGTTTCGTACTACGGACTTATAATTACATATAGTAAAAATAGATAAATACATTACACATATAATAAAATATACATATTATACATACCTTTGGGTACTAGTGTTGCATAAAAATCGACTATCGATCTATAGATAGTCCCCCCTGAACTCAGATAGGCCTATCGATAGTATAGATATTATCAAACTATTGTTACGATACTATCGATTGCTCGAAATCATGCAATACTATTGATATTATCGATACTATAGTGCTATCGTTTAGATAGTATTGTTGTAAAGATATTTAACGATATTTATTCGCAAGGATATGGTTCAGATATGGTGAATATGGTGGTGTATATGATTATTAAAGAAATGGTTAAGTAGGTAGGTACACCCTAACAGTATGATGTGTACCAATACAGAAGCTAGGAAAATGAACTTTATAAAAAGAAAAATTCTATGAAGATAAAAGATAAAATTTATTCAGTTACAAATAAAAGAAAAGTGCAATATTTACATAACTCAGTGTTACATAGGTAAACAACCTCTAAATTATATTTATTTATTATATTCGTTATTGTACACTCAACTAAACGGAATCATGACCCACCATAATCTTAATTTTCTACAAACGTTCTAATACAATTAGGTCAAGTTTCGCTCAAAGATATTTCCCTGGCAACAAACTTGTCATCATATTGATTGTACGGTGACAGTTAGTTTCTTTTAATTTGATTGATATTCTTCTGGAATTGAAAGAGTTCGTATAGGTTTTTGAAAAAAATAAATATGTTTACTTGTTTTTTATAGGTAAACTATGCGGAACGACAGTTATTCTAAATTCAAAACATAATTCTAGCTTTATCAAAAACGTAACTTTTTATTCAATTATTAATCTATTGCATTCAATAACAAAGCTCAAAATTGCATAGACCTCTGACCCGTATTAACGCAGTTTCCTTAATATTCAAAATGTCCTAAGTGCAGGACGATGCTAATATAAGAAGGAAATTTTACTGTTTTGACAATTTCATACGAATTATCGGCTGAGTGGGTCATGATTCCGATTTGTTGACTGTACATTACACCAAACGAAAACAAAGACAATAGTTTACAGAAAGATTAAGTAAGTACAATGGGCGGTCTTATAGCACAAGGCAATCTCTTCCAAACAACCTTTGGATGGACTAGAAGAACTTTTGTTTTAAAGTAAATTTTAACAATGTCTTTGCGATAAGCTATGCAAATTATCCGGACTCATTAAAAATTTATCCTGTTTATACACGTGAAGAACATAACTCTGTCTTTGCTGACGCACAGTCGGGTAAAAAGCCTTAACATCACAAAAAAATATTACACGAGCATCCTAAAAAAATGGCTTATCATAAACACACCAAAATATAACACCATAAATAAACAATAACAATAAATCGGTGCTATTATACAATGTAAAATTTTAAAATAAAACTGTTTTTTTATCGCATAATCTGTGTTTTTTAATCCATCTTTTATGATGTATTTTCTGAGACCGATACCCCATACACACAAGTATTCTACCCAGTCAATTTTGTTGACATCAAAGTCGAAAATCTCTTGGTCAGCACTAGATAGATTGTCGTATAGATCCACTGTATTTTTGTCGACAAAGTTCCAGGAATTAGCAGTGAAATAAGACAGCGCAGTCGACATATTGTACATTTTTCTGTATAATTTCACAAACCTGAAAAGAACAAAATCTTTATTTAAGATACAATATTAGTGTATTGTCATTAGAACTGCACGCGTAGGTAAATAATAGAAATAGTAATAAACTTTATTTTCTTAATTGTGGTACATAAAAGATCTTACAATAATAATTTTTGGTCAGCACAATTTACCTCACAAGGCATACAATAGAATCTTCAAGTTAACAAATTACATGCATCATCAACTCAGCTTATTGCAGTCCACTGCTGGACACAGGCCTCTCCCAAGTTGCGCCACAACACTCGGTCCTCTGCCTTCCGCATCCAGTCCCCCCCAGCCACGTTCTTTAGGTCGTCGGTCCACCTGGCAGGGGGGCGCCCTACGCTGCGTTTGCCGATTCGCGGTCTTCACTCAAGGACTCGTCTGCTCCAACGGCCATCGGTCCTTCGACAGACGTGGCCAGCCCACTGCCACTTCAGCTTACTTCACTTTCGCTTACTGATCCTACAAGCTATATCGGTCACTCCGGTTCTTCTCCGGATAATCTCGTTACGGATTTTATCCTTCAAAGAAACTCCAAGCATAGCTCGCTCCATAGCTCACTGAGCGACTTTGAACTTGGACTAGCCCAACTGTCAGTGTCCACGTCTCGGCACCGTAAGTCATGACAGGCAGGACGCACTGGTTAAAGACCTTTGTCTTCAAACTTTGCGGTATAGGTGACGAGAAGACTCGGCGAAGTTTGCCAAATGCTGCCCAGCCCAGACGGATCCTTCTGTTGGCTTCTTTCTCGAAGTTGTGTCTACCAGGCTGAATTGCTTGCCCTATTCCGTTACAACTTCGAGTGCCGACCCTTCGACGAATATTGGCCTCGGCATGACATGCATATTGAACATGACTTTAGTCTTGTCCAGATTCATGCCGAGACCGACACGTCGAGAGGCTCCGTTTAAGCTAAATTACATGCATAAGGTACAGGAATAAGATGTCATTATATTTTATTACTTAATCAATTTTCTCATTGATTACACGATAAATGTCACATACCCACACACTTCTGCTTGCTTGGATATCATGGATTTTAAGAACGTCTTAAAGTTAGAAGGCAACAGCTTAGGTGGTATTGCAGTTGTCATAGGCAAAGGTAGGCGCTTAACATCAGGTGGGCCTTTAGCTCGCTTCGCCACCCTATAACATAAATAGGTAAGTTTTCTGTTGAAAAATCTATTTTTCAAGAAAAGCTGACGTAGCTGCGTAGGGTGCCCCCCCACCAGGTGGACCGATGACCTGAAGAACGTGGCTGGGGGGGACTGGATGCGAAAGGCAGAGGACCGAGTGTTGTGGCGCAACTTGGGAGAGGCCTATGTGCAGCAGTGGACTGCGATAGGCTGAGTTGATGAAGACAAGCTGACCCCCCCAGCCACGTTCTTCAGGTCGTCGGTCCAGCTGGCGGGGGGGTGCCCTACGTTGCGTTTGCCGATTCGTGGTCTCCACTCATGGAATCGTCTGCTCCAGCGGCCATCGGTCCTTCGACTGATATGTTCAGCCCACTGCCACTTCAGCTTACAGTAGGGGAGCCCTAGAAGGGATTTAGGGATTTACTCAAGCGCGGCAGATTAACATAAGAGGGGATACCTTGGACCCTGTTGAGTACCTCCACCATGTATAAGCCCTCTATATAGGGACGCGCATCCAGGGTAGCCCATCAGAATAGTAAAAATAAATCGATAGTTGGATTTACTCGAGCGCGTCAGATTATGGTGGGTTAATTACATGGTGAAAAGTGTGCATTTCACTAATCTGACGATTTGAGCGTGACATATGGGAGTGGGAGGGTCACAAACTTGCAAAAAAAAAACGCCACCTCGACATTCTCGAGCGCGGTCAAATTTTTTTTTATTTGACGGAAATAATTCAAGGATAACGGGAAAAATATAATCTACCGATTTTCACAAGCCGAAGCAACGAAAAAAAATATCAGCCTTACGCAATTCCTATAAAACGGTAGGGTTAAAATTGATTGCCGTGCCATCTTTTAAGGGTTCTGTACCCAAAGGGTGTCAACGGGACACTCTCTAGCTACGCTGTCCTTTCGTCCGTCCGTCCGTTCGTCCGTCTATGCGTCCATCCGTCACAAAAATCTAAAACCAACCGAACAAAAACCAAACAAGAAACCTCGAAAACATGCATTTTCTTCAACGTTTTGTTCCTGCTCTATCTTCAATGGTAGGTAATACATACCAGAATCAAATATGGTGTGATGTGAATAATTATAGTGCATACTGTATAGTTTAGCAATAAATACTAAAAATAGGGCAAACATAGACATACGTGGGACACTCAGAAAGTTTTGCGAAACTAAAAAAAATTGTTCTATACGTACATATATTTTTATCAAATCTTTTCAAAGTACTTTCCACCAGCCTCTATACAAAGATTCATGCGCCTAAACCAGTTTTCAAAACACTTTTTCCAGTCCGCCGCAGACACCTCGTTTACAGCCTGCTCGAACGCAGCCAGCGCATCTTCCGGCGACGAAAATTGTATCCCTTTGAGCTGATTTTTTATTTTTGGGAATAAAAAGAAGTCACACGGTGCTAGATCAGGGCTGTAAGGAGGGTGACCCAGGAGTTTGACTGGCGTGCTGTCCAGGAAGTCCCTCGTTTTGAGTGCGGTGTGCGCAGGTGCATTGTCGTGGTGGAGCAGTAGCCCGCGGAGCCCTGTGTTTGGTCGCTTGTTGCTTATAACAGAGAAAACTTCTGGCAAACATTTGGTAGTATACCATTCGGCATTAATGCTTCTTTGATCCCGTAAGGGAATTGATACCAAGTGGCCAGTCAAATTAAAAAAGCTAGCGATCAAAATCTTACCCCCGCTTCTAGATCGCTTCACTTTGGTAGGCGTTGGCTCATTTTGAAACACCCAAACAGTCGACTGGCGCTTGGTTTCTGGGTCGTATTGATAAATCCAGGACTCATCACCTGTAACGATGTCGTAAACACGCCGAGACGAGCCTGCTTCAAATTTGTTAAGCATATCACGGCACCATTCCACCCGGGCCTGCTTCTGAGCATCGGTGAGGTTGTGCGGCACCCAGCGTGATACTATCCTCCTCACGCGAAGATGGCTGTGTAGAATCTCGTGAACGCTTCCCGATCCAATCTTCAATATGTGTTGAATCTCCTGATATGTAATTCGCCTATTGTCTTGGATTAAATTTTTCACTGCTAGCACGTTTTCTTCGGTAACAGCCGTCAAAGGGCGACCGCTTCTTTCGTCATCCCCCAAAGTTGGTCGACCGCGCTTGAATTCGTTATACCAACGATACACGGTTGCCTTGGAAGGGCCTTCATCCATGAATGCCATTTGAAGTCTATCGTACGATTCATCCGGTTTCAGGCGACACTTGAAATCGTATAAAATCATAGCTCTAAAATGTTCCCGGCGCAGATCCATATTTCAGTGAGACACAATACTTTGAATTAACTCGCAAAAAATGTGGAGGGAAATTTTGAAATTGGAACTTACTTATTTTTACTTATAAATAATCATAGTTTCGAAAAACATTATAACTGGCCAGTCTCCCATATATAAAAACTTTTTTTCGCAATACTTTCTGAGGGGCCTGGTATGTGGATACACCTGCGTAAGAAAGAGATGTAAAAATTCATATTTCTCTCACGGTGCGTTTGTCTTTCGATGAGCTCTCGTAATTTAAATCAGTTTCTATAGGGTATCAAATCGATGGGTGGAACTCTTACTGCGTGAGTCCGATTCGTACTCAGCCGGTTTTTTCTAATTCGCTCACACGCTTCCGTCCACGACATTTTAAAGTTTAAGTTTAATAAATAATTTATTACTATTAGGTATTTTATATAACGAGATGTTGCCCAATGGTCGAAATTTGACCGTATTCCATTTATTTTTTATGATTGAACTATGCCAAAAATAATACCATTACCATCTTTTTTATTGATATGATAACATTAAAGCTCGTCAATAGCTACTAAAAAAAAAAAAAAAAATCGGGTGACAAGCAGAGGAGATAATGGCACTGAACAGTTTTTTCTTTGCCTTTTTATATGTATACTATATAGCAGTGGCGTGCATTGGTTTTTGGCCTAGGTAGGCAGTCACTAAGCAGACGGAGCAAGTTACTATAGTGTAAAATTATTAAAAAATCTGATACTTACCTACACACATTTCATACAAAACGTTTCTCCGTCTACGTACAAAACAGTTGTATTAACGTATTATGTAATAGTCATAACATTTTACCTTTTCTTGAGTCAAATACAGATTTTGATGTGTTTGTCTACTGAAATGCACTTTTTTGTTTTGTCAACAAACGAAAACTGATTGAATGGGTTTCTCGTAATTTCTCTAAGCATAGTCTTCCCCACAAACCGAGCACTCTAATTTATCCATGTTTACATCAATATTTTTACAAAAAACTTCACAATTCACAATAAAACGAACTAATTATTACACGATTTATGCAATTCGTCACGCATATGTCAAGTTCTGTCAAGTGTCAACAGCCAATTAGAGTTGGGCCATAGTAAATCTATGAGTTGGGCGTTATATAACGTCGGTTTGAGAAAATATTTACGAGGGTGATAATCGAATACGTAGTACGTTGGCATAGTAATGTAACGATTATTTTACGTACAAAGTTACACAATAGATTTTCGGAGCACGAAAACAATAGATTTTCTACAATTATTATACACCATTCGTTATTACATTAGTTAAATAACTTTATAAATCTATTTATCGTTATTTTGTTATGAGCGTATATTGAGCTTCATTATTTTACGATGAATGTGTAGCAATGTACAAACAATCATCAAAACAATAATAAATATTGTAATCTTTTTATTCGACCCTTCGAATACCATTTACAAATTATAAATGTGAACACTTAAATGCAGTAATTTCAATAAAACAATAATTATCTTTATTTCGCCGCTATTTTTCAAATGTTGGGTTTAGTTTTATTATAACGATCACTTTGTATGGAAATATCTAGTTACAAAATAATAGGATTCAAAACTACTAACGCATAACAGTTACGTGTAAAAAACGTTATGGACAATCCACGACTATTGCCACTAGGGATACGTTCAGTTATGTCACCTGCGACGTTTTCGGAAGCAGGTGACGCTTGATAAGACGGCTAAATTGCGAAATGTCAAATGTTAGTTATTTACGCATAGCCATATCGTGATTCATTTTTTTGTCGTATGACTTCGGGTATTAGCCTAAAGTAGTGTGTGTGTATAATAGTGTATATGGTTACCAAAAAGGTTTGATTGTGTGTGTGAACGTGACAGGCAATCGTGCGAACGCACATTGCACATTGAGGTACGTTTTGCATTGAATTCATACATTATTATTGAGTACATATGTTAATTGTTTTTTTTAATACGCTGATTAATTGATTTAGTAATAGTTAATATTAAATTCTATCGAGGTAGGCATTGCTTATTTGCCTATATGGAATGCACGCCACTGCTATATAGATAATAGCTGTGCGCGCGACTTCATTCGCGGTATATTTATGATAATTAAAAAACCGGCCAAGTACGAGTCGGTCTCGCGCATTAAAGGTTCCGTTCCACCGAAACGATTATATCCACAATAATATATAATAAATAAATAATAATAATGAAAAAATTTTTTTTTTAAATCGTCAGAATAAGAAAACCCCTCCAAATAATTGTCAGATTATGGGTCAGCACGACTAGGACATCGAGCTGAACCGTCTGTATAATAATCTGACGCGCTCGAGTATTTCAAAATGGCGATTTTTTTTTGCATTTTCAAAAAGCTGCCACGAGCTTGCGTCACGTCCGAATCGTCAGTCTTTGGTATTACAGCTTCTTTAGGGTTCACTTAACATCTCCCCTGAAAATCTGACGCGCTCGAATACATTTTTTCCCCCTTTTTTACCCTTCCGTGGCCGTACGCCACCCCCACCATGGAAACCGTCAGATTAACATACCACCGTCATCAGAGATACGTACGACATCTAACACTATCAATATCTGACGCACTCGAGTATTGCCATGTGGCTGTTCTTTTTTTTACATTTTTGAAAGCCTGTAGGCGCTTCCCCCACCGGTGAAGGGGGGTCATCACATAATATTTTTTTCTTTCTACCATCTAATCTTCAAAATCCAATAGGTCCCCACGACGCTCGAGTAAATCCCCATTTAGCATCGTTGGCTCCCCTACTGATCCTACAAGCTATGTCGGTCACTGCGGTATGTATGCATTATGGTATTAGAGGAGGTTCTCTTACCTTCTTTCTTGCCTGAGAACCAAGCATAGCGCATCGATGATATACGCAGGGATCAGATGTAATATCCAGGAATAAATCCAGAACAGAATAGGATTCGATGTCTGGTACAAAAAAGATAACCAAACAGCCGAAGGAGTTTGGTACTTAGCGCCCACTACGTTCTTAAAGGTCGTGACCATGTCTCCTGAGAAAGAAAGAAACATTATGATATAA
This sequence comes from Asteroscopus sphinx, assembly GCA_949699075.1. Classification (NCBI taxonomy): domain Eukaryota; kingdom Metazoa; phylum Arthropoda; class Insecta; order Lepidoptera; family Noctuidae; genus Asteroscopus; species Asteroscopus sphinx. Next base: position 6,611,730 of record OX453032.1, read on the forward strand.
ATATCAGGTAACAGGTTTCTCCCAAACGCCATATTAGGTAAACAATTATAAAATATTATTTTTAACGCATTATCGTAAGCGGCAGATGTACACGCGCCGCGCCGCCATTCCTTTGTTTTCATTGAAATAGTATTGAGGGAGATATAAGTTAGTGAAGTTTTACTTCAGTTTTCCCCAAAGTTACTCAAAAAGGGTGCAATAAGTTTATAAATTTTGTATGGGAAAATATCATTGCGGGGCTAGATCGAGTCAAAATTCAGTATAATTATATTATTATGTTACAGTCTTACAACCAAAACGACATTACTAAGCCCCGCCGCACATGCTCACACTAGCTTTGGTCATCACGCGCCACGTGCGAGTGTATAGCGTAGTATAGAACTCCGCATTTGCTCTCACGTGTGACTTATGTGCAGATAATGAGCATGAGTATGAGCAGATATTTGATCTCACTTGTGATATGAGCATGTGCGGCGGGGCTTAGTAGTAATATGTACACTCGGGAACGATAAATCCGGGTCACCTACAAAGACCTTAATATTTCTGAAACTAAAAATGTTTTATTTTTATTTTTTATAGTAGGTATAGGATGGCGAAAGGAGCTAAAGGCCCACCTGATGTTAAGCGGTTACCTTTGGCCATAACAACTGCAATACAACCTAGGCTGTTGCCTAAATGGTACCGCAGTCGGTTCGCCAAAATGAGACATGATGATGGAAAGTCTCATGTGATTGTAATTTCATCGGCACCCGTACCCTTCAGACCGAAACACAGCAATGCAAGCATCACTATTTGGCGGAGAGGTAGGTACGGTGGTAGTACTTCCCCGGACGAGCTCTTTCACAAAGGAGCTCTACTACTGCTAAATTATTGAAGCTTATTCAAATAAAAAGTTTTTACAGACTATTTCTTAACAACAATAGTCTATCTATTATTTTATAGACTTATTAATCATCAATTTTTAACCGAATTCAAAAAAAGGAGGTGGTTCTCATTTCTTGTATTTTATTTATTTATTTTTGTTACCTCAGAACTCCGTCAGTTATAAAACAATTTTGAAAGTTCTTTTTTAATTTGAAAGGTTCCAGATTGGTCCAATTTTTATCAAAATCCAGTTCTGATAGTGAGATACATGTGAAATTGAGGGAACTCCTCAAATATTATATGCATACATATAGCGATTTTGATATTTTCATCAACAAATCAAGCATTTACCTTCAGAAAGTATCATTTGGTGAAGAACTGATTAATATCTTCGGAGACCGATAAGGGAACACTTCAATGGATGACAGCAAATAATCCGGGATTTCAGCAATCGCTTGTCTTTCTATGGGTATGTCACTCAAAATTGAAAAATAAAATTAAAATGAAAAAAAGTTAACACCGACTTCAAAATAATTTGTTTGAAACAGTTTAGGAAGTCTGTGCCAATTTTTTCTTAAACCAAACCAAATCAAAGGCGCCTGCTTCCTGAACTGTTTCACAATTTTGAGATTGTAAAAATAATCTAGGAAGTGAGGAATTGTAGAGGTCGGTAGGGCCGGCAAAATTTGAATAGCCTACTGGCGGCAAATCAGTAAATCCACCACTGATGTGTAAAAATGTAAGAGACAGACCAAAGAAATGATGTTGGATAGAAAGAAAGAAATGAATGATGAGATAGCGGCTACTAGAGATAAGAAAGATAAACCTGAAAGTATGTTTTGTGAAGGAAAATACCAGTAGCATAATATGATGCATATTGTGATGCAGACTGGGCTAATAACGTAATAGATTGACAGTCGTGCACGGGTTCATCATCATCATCATTATTTCAGCCGAAAGACGTCCACTGCTGGACATAGGCCTCCCCCAAGCATCGCCACAACGACCGGTCCTGCGCCTTCCGCATCCAGCGGATTCCTGCGATCTTCACCAGGTCGTCGGTCACCTTGTGGGGGGCCTAACCACGCTGCGCCTTCCAGTACGCGGTCGCCTCTCCAGAACTTTACTGCCCTATTGGCCATCCGTTTTGTGAGCAATGTGCCCCGCCCACTGCCACTTAAGTTTGACAATTCTTCGGGCTATGTCGGTTACTTTCGTTCTCTTGCGAATTTCCTCATTTCTAATTCGATCATGCAGGGCACTCCGAGCATAGCCCTCTCCATTGATCTTTGAGTGACTTTGAGCCTTCTTATCAGGCCCATTGTGAGCGACCTCGAACGAAAGCCACTTGCAAAATTTTGGCAGTATCTCGTCAATCGCTGCCACTGGCTCGAAGTTCTTGAACATCAGCTTCCACTGTGTCGTTCCAGATATTTAGGGTGACTGACTAGGTGACACGGGCAGTCACAAAAGTAAAAATCCGTCAACCGGTACCGGTTTAATCTTAATACAATTGGGTCGTAATGATCAGATGGCAGTTACACGTTGGTAGTCAGCAGCTCTGGTTAGACTGGACGCAGCTCCTAACATCTCAGGAACAAGTGACAGTGATCTTTAAAACCCACCTCCTCTGTGATCATCTTCCAGTCCTTATCGCTGATGCCCAGTCTAAGTTCGGCCACGTCTCCTGCTACCGACACGATTTGGTTTGCGAAGTTTGGTTGCCGCTCTTTTAACATGTCGTACACCTGAAAAAATTGTTCTTTTTAATCGAATTAAAAAAGAGGAGATTTGCAATTCAATTATTTTTTATTTACCGTAGAAGTGAATTAATATTAGTCGGAAGAATGTTGGGGAAATCCTCATAGATACCCACCACGCGCAAAAGATGAGAGGTTATATCGGACTCGTACCGACTAAAACAACTACGGTATTCTTCCGTATGTATTCTCTCATACTCCCGGCATAAAACTAACCAGACCTTTCATTACCATCTTCATACATACTAACATTGTAGCAAATCCAAATTCCAAAAACGCCGATCACCCTGTCTTCGGTCTTTCGAATACAGTTTTCTCAGTCTATGACCGCAACTTTTTTGATGAATTGTTACTCGCAGGAAGCACCAGAGTGCTCTTTCTGCTTAACCGGGCTAGTTGGCGGAGAGTCCCGTGGGGGACTCCATCCGCATCAAGTCTTAGTTTTAAATACCAGGGCGGCATCCTAGACTGCAGATGTTGTCTCAGTATCGCAGTTTTTCTAATTAATTAAAAGATACTTACGGGATCCTGTAACATATCATTAAGCCTCTGTCCAATGGCTTTTCCTTTCTTGGGCCTCAGCAGTACGAATACTTTCGATATTTTATATAGCCCAGATCAATCGGTAAATTATGTAAATTCTTTCTTTGCTGGGATTGGAACAGAGTTGGCTACTAGAATAACATCTTCGGGCCTCGCCAATGGTCGACCCCTAGCATTAAATGACACAAAATCACCGGTCAACTCGTTGGTTATATATAATGTTGAGGAAGATGAAATAGAGCGCATTGTAATGAATCTACGGGACGACTGCGCGGTGGGCTGGGATGCAATCTCCTCTAAACTATTAAAAGCCTCACGTGCCACTCTAATTCCACTAATTACCTACATTTGCAATCTGTCAATAGACACTGGCGTTTTCCCCTCAGCTCTGAAAAAAGCAGTTGTAACTCCTGTATTCAAGAGTGGTGACAGATACAGTGTAAACAACTACAGGCCCATTTCAGTACTACCCGCACTTTCTAAAATTTTCGAAAGAGTTTTAAATAGAAAGAAAAGAAAGAAAGAAAAAATATTTATTGCCACAACAAGACGACATGCGGTAGGTGCACATAAAAAATACTTAATTAGGTACATTTCTTGAATCATTTTATCAATGCATGATACCTACCTTGCATGCATTAATAACAATTTAGTGAATTTCTTGCAACATCACAACATCATTGCGAATAACCAATTCGGTTTTCGTGCGGGTGTATCGACAGACGATGCTTTAATAACCCTTACTAACTGCATCGTGAAAAACATAGACAATAAATAATGATAATAATAAAATAAATATAATAATGTCCCAAAGATATTTATTTATTTATTTAATAAGCGCAAATGTATTGGGATATTCTTAGATTTATCAAAGGCATTTGACACTGTCTCTGTACCTATTCTTGTATCAAAGCTGGAAAAAGTAGGAGTGAGAGGACTAGCTTTGGATATTTTTAAAGATTACTTAACTGGCCGAACGCAATGTGTAAAAATAGGTGACTGTATTAGTGGGGAGGAATCACTTATATACGGGGTTCCACAGGGCAGTATTCTGGGGCCAACTCTCTTCCAAATCTATGTGAACCAACTCTGTGAGTTAAAACTTCCAAACTGTGAGATAATTGCATATGCCGATGATACCGCGTTAGTAGTATCTGGTGCAGATTGGTCAGAAACTAAAAGTGTTGCTGAAAATGGGTTGAAAGTTGTGATGGGCTGGCTCTGCAGAAACCTTCTTACAGTTAATCTGGAAAAAACTAAATTTGTAACATTTTGTAATTCAGCATTGTACACCCCATCACAAAGTTACTTTTTAAAGGCACATACGTGTAACTTTCTGTCTCCCAGAAATAACTGCTCATGCGCGGTACTGTCTCGAACCGTTGAAATTAAATATTTAGGTGTTCAGATAGATCAACGACTTACCTGGCATGCACACATTCAGACACTTGCTTCTAGAATAAGAAAACTTTTGTACATCTTCAAAAAATTGCGCCAATCGGCAAATAAAAACACACTTAAGCTGGTCTATCTAGCACTCTGTCAATCTCTCCTAACATATTGTGTTGTTTCATGGGGCGGTGCATCAAAGACTGCATTTCTTGAACTCGAAAGAGCCCAAAGAGCAGTTCTGAAGGTAATGACCTCAAAACCGTTTAGATATCCAACCTCAGACCTCTACAATGAATGCCAGGTTCTCACTGTGAGGCAACTTTATATTCTTAGAACAGTATTAAGAAAACATAAGTCATTGACCTATAGACCGCAACTTCTATACAGTAAAAGAAAAAGCCACACAGTTTGTGATGTGGTAAAGCACAGAACTACGTCGGCGAGCCATCAATACTACGTTTTAAATGTACGCCTTTACAACAAGGTCCACAAGACCTTGGATATTTACTCGCTGAATTGTAGGGAAGTAAAAAGCAAAGTGACGAAATGGCTGAAAACCCTAAACTATATCGACACCGAAATTCTGCTAAACAGTATGCTGTGAATGCTTCAAACATTCATACCTATACGCTCATGTACACAATCATTCACTCATTACATCACTTTCCCTCATAAACACAAAAACACCCCCATGCACTTCCTCACATATACACAACCCGATTCCTACATACCCTACATCACACATACACTACACATACTCACACTACACACCCCCCACACTACACACCCCCCACACTACACACCCCCCACACTACACACCCCCCACCACACTCCCACACACACCAGTACACCCATTAAAATTAAGTAAAAAAAATAAAAAAAAATTATGAACTAACAAATAAATAAAATAATGTTTCTGTATTGTACATTATAACTAACTACTGCATTGTATGTACGTTAGCCTACGAAGGAACACTGACTCCCAAAATACAGGTTATAACCTAGTTTGGGAGGCAGCGGTATCAAAGGACAATGTCAGATTGGTGCCTAACATTGTAATGAAAATTGTAATGAAAATATAAATGTATTGTAACTGTAAATTGTAACTGTAAATAAACATTGGTCGTACCTAGTTTAGCAAAAAAGATCCAATCTACAAAAAAAAAATGTTATCGTATGTCATCATAATTAAATATTTTATGCGAAATTTTAACCAGTTTGGATGATGAGAACTGGCTCAAAATCTTCTTATAAGATTTGTAGAACACACGAACATGTGGATAAACAAAGAAGCATATTTTTTCAAAAAAGTTCCGAGTAAAGACCCATAGATTAAAGATTACCCGTGGATTAGACCCTTTTTGCTAAACCACTTCAAGATTATCTACATCATCAGTATCAATGGATATATAAAATCAGCGCTGTGTTGTGGCTCACGTTACAACACAGCATCATGCTGAATGTCAACCTCTTTGCCGCAGCTACGACATGCGAAGTTACATTTCTAAGGTTACAAATATCACTATAATTCCGATCTGTCCTGTTTAGCGGCCAAATAAATTACTATGAAAACTCAAAAAAAAAAATTTTTGTCGCTCTGAATCAAAAAATATGTTCAATAAGTTAATAAATCTGTTTTGTGTTGGAATAAATGTTTAAAATACCAGAATATTAACCAGTTCGCCACTAGAACGTTAAGTAGTTTTTTATAAACGTTGGAGTTGGGCTTGGGATATTCACAAATATCCATCTCTGGAAACTATCTGTAGGCCATAATATTATCCGGAGAAGAACCGGAGTGACCGACGTAGCTTGTAGGATCAGTAAGCTGAAGTGGTATTGGGCTGGCCATGTCTGTCGAAGGACCGATGACCGCTGGAGCAGACGAGTCCTTGAGTGGAGACCGCGAATAGGCAGCCAACGCAGCGTAGGGTGTCCCCCACCAGGTGGACCGACAACCTGAAGAACGTGGTTGGGGGGGACTGAATGCAGAAAGCGGAGGGCCGAGTGTTGTAGCGAAACATGGGAGAGGCCTATGTCCAGCAGTGGACTGCGACAGGCTGAGTTGAGAGAGTGAGAGGCCATAATCATGTTGGTGCGGACGGTATTAAAAGAGCCTTATAATTTTAATAGATTTTCAGACTCAGGATCGGGGGCCTAGTACGAGTTTGACACTTTATAATACTTTCATAGTTTTCGTCGGTTTTCATTCTTAACTAGTAGTTCCTCCTCGTATCCGCCAGGGGCGCTACTGATTTATGAATGAAAGTCGTCGAATTCGATGGAAGTATCGGTAAGTGTCAAACTCGTACTAGGGCCCCAGGAGTCTCTGAAAAACTTATTGACGAAACACAATGATGTTGACATTTTGAAATCACAACTAAAGGCCCTCACCTGAAGAGTTTCTCAATGAGCTGCTTGCCGAGGAAGCCGGAGCCGCCAGTCACGAACACCGCGGCGCCGCTGTAGAACTGCTGCACGTCTGAGTCTCCGTGCTCCGTCAGTTCGTGCATCGCCTCCTGACGGGACAGAACCTTCGCCTCAAGCTCCTGGGCTGGATCCATTTCTTCTACTACCACCATGATTCAGAAAGAACTAGAAAAATAATAAGAAGTACGGGTAGGCGACATCTATAAGATATTGAATTAACTGCAAAGTTTGCCATGTCAATTGAGTAACTATTGTAATAGTTGTCGATAGAAATAAAGAAAAGAAAGAAGAAAGAAAAATATTTATTTCCACAACAAGACGACACGCGATTGATGTCGAAGCCGTCACCCTGAGACGTATTCAATGTGGAAGTAAAATTTTGTACCACTGCTGCACTGGTGGATCAAAATGAGTGGGTCCACGAGTCATCATTATTCTAACAAATTTTTATGACTCGTAGACCCACCGGCCAGTGGGACCACGAGGCATACGAAATAAAATAATATAGCACCACCTACATACACGAGATTACGTCTGTATACGAACGCATACACACGTGTACGTTAGGGATGCTCGCTGCTAGTAATGCCGACTCGGTTCCAAGCGCTTCTCAGTAGTTCTCAGAGATGGCGTGCTTATCGTCTGAGCTTACCAAAAATAAAATTAGAAGTATTTAAAAGAAACGTGTATTGCATGTCTATTAAAATATTTAATCACCTACCCCAGAATCTTAGTAAACTACCTCTGAAATTATTTAAAAAGGCATTATTCAAATTGTTATTAAATAAAAATTATTATTGTGTAAATGAATACTTAGAAGATAAGTCGATAATATTTACAATATAGATAAAATACCAATATAATTATGTTAGCCTGATTATGTACCTAATGACATTTTGTTATTTTTAGTTATTTTTAAAATGTCTATTATGCACCCCAAATATGTTTGCACGTCATACGTGACAGGATATGTTAGAACACGAAAATTTTGTAACGCCTAGTTATGTACCATATTCTAGCAAATAAATATATTGAATTGAATTGAATTATAATAGCGACTCGCGATTGACATGCATTGCAATTGTGTGCAGTCCAAGTGCCATCAAACAGCAGGCGCGTGCGGCGTGTGGGCGAGGAATCTTAAATTGGCGGGGGGCGACGAGTGGCCGTTCTGTACTAGTATTGTTAGATATTCTGTGCCCCAACTTACGTGAGAAAAGGCCAGGCCTATTGAAGGCATAGCAAGCACATAATTATGCAAGTGCCTACGTTAAGCTTTCGAAATTTCAAGGAAACCAAATTATACATAATATACGCGAAGTAATCCGGTTAAAACTAAAAATATGTGCAAAAAATTCGCATGCCTACTAAAGGTGGATTTGTCGGACACCTAATGTGTAAAAACATGTATATTTAACATCTTCTGTACCATATCCTTGCGAATAAATATCTTTATCTTTAACATAATATGTTATGTACATCACGCCTGTATTTCCCCGAAGGGGTAGGCAGAGGTGTGTAGTACACCCACATTTCGCCAGTTACACTGAAAAAAAAGAATGATTGATTTTACTAAATTCCGCGTAAATTTTATCAAATTCGCGGGTTAATATAGGTCCTACACACGAAATTGTTGATTTTACCAAATAGAACTGGTTGATTATGTAACCCATACGTTTAGTAAATTTACACATTTCATTTTGTTTATTCAACTAAAAAGTTCTGTATATTTCACATCGATTATTTTCGATATTTTACGATGAGATTTAGTAAATGTCACTTAACGTGTTATGTAAAATATGTGAAATTAATTTTGCTACATTTACTCATTTCATTTTGTATATTCAACTAAAAAGTCCTGTATATTTCACGTCGATTATTTTCGAATTTTTACGATGAGATTTAATAAATGTCACTAAACGTGTTAAGTAAAATGTGTGAAATTAATGTTGCTACATTTACTCATTTCATTTAGTATATTCAACTAAAAAGTCCTGTATATTTCACGTCGATTACTTTTGATCTTTTACGATGAGATTTAATAAATACCACTAAACGTGTTATGTAAACAATGTGAAATTGATTTCGCTACATTTACTAATTTCATTTTGTATATTCAACTAATCCAGTCCTGTATATTTCACGGTGAGATTTAATGAATGTCACTAAATGTGTTATGTATAATATATGAAATTAATTTTGCTACATTTACTCATTTAATTTAGTATATTCAGCTAATCGAGTCCTGCATATTTCACGTATATTACTTTCGTCCATTTAACGATGTTGATTTAGTATGTTTAACTAAAAGTGTTTGGTAAAATATGTGAAATTAATTTCATACAATTTACCAGATATCTTGTTGTTGGTTTAGTATATTTTACTAAAAATATGCAAAACTGATTTTGTGATATTTACTCTTATGATTTCGTATCTTATATTAAATAAGTTTTGCATATTTTACGTAAGGTATTGTAATAAAATATGTAAAATTAGTATTGTAACATTTACTCATACCATTTCGTACATTTTAGGAGAGCACATTTCGTATACTTTACTTCACTTTTAGTAGTAAAATATACGAAATGCGCTCTCCTAAAATGTACGAACAGGATGTAGGTATATTCAATTAAACATGTTTCGCCATTATGCATGAAAGCTGTAAATTATTGGTTGACTGAAAATCTCTCGTAGCGTAATATACTGGGTGACTAGTGCGCATAACTTATAAGGATGTTCAGACCATCAAACTAATGGTCCGACTGAACGAACATCCTCAAAAATTATGCGCACTAATAAAGTCACCGTGTATACTTTGTCGCCAGAGACTTGTAGTCAGCTGCCTAATTTACAGATCAGTAAACTATCAATAAAAAAATAAACGAAAGACAAAATCACCCGCCCGTGAGCGGTATCATACAGTACAAAATAAAACTGAAAATAAAAGAACATGTTTAGCAAAATTTACCAATAGGTACTCCAATTATAACTGTTAAAAATACACATTTAAATGTTAAACAAATTAAATCTGAATTGTATGATAAAACGTTACAATAATTTTGTTCGGGTTATAACTAAAATAGTAAAAGAAAACAAAATATTAAATGAATAAAATTGAGTATATTATAATTGTTATCAAATTACTTTTACAATAAAACTTAAACAATTCACTTACAGGCGAGGTAATAACTGAAATATCACATAAAATAATCAACTAGTGTGTCACAAAACAAATGTGGCACAAAATAATCATATAAGGCTTTCAGGTTCAAAATGAACACTTCCCATAGTGTACACCGGTTTCAAAAGGTAGGTACAACACCTGAAATGTCCACTTCCGAAAAAGTACTTTTTCCAAAATGCACCTTTCCCCTAACGTACATTTCCCAAAATGTATCTTTTTCAAAATGTACATTCTTAGAACAGATAGGAATAACTGACTGAATATATTTTAAAGTACCAGGATCACATAAATATGGAGAAGGTTAACTTATTTTTATTTACTTTTTGTTCGAAGAATGTACATTTAGGGAAATGTACATTCCGAGAAAGGTGCATTTTGAGAAATGTACATTTTGAGAAGTGGACATTTCAGGAAATTTACCTTTTGAAACCGGTGTAAATTATGGGAAGTGTACATTTTGAACCTGGAGGAAAAAAGGAATCAATTTGAACAGATGTTTCATTGTTCACAGTGCCTTCAATAAGAGCCCTTATTTGCAACAAGTCATACTGAATTGGGTATTTGATTTGAGAATGGATTCTACGATTGTAGGTTTAAAAGAGCGCAAAAGGATAGCAAAATAAACCTCTACGCGAAATTTTGGCTCAATTTGACGAATTTTACTATGATTTCTAAGACTCCAAATTTGGTAAAAAAAAATCATCTAATGGCAAAATAGTGTTGATTATTATAATCCATACGTAATTACAAATAATGTTGTTATTGATTTTTTAAATGTTTACACATCAAACAAATCATCACTAAGCAAAAACATCACTTTCTTTTGCGGCCGCGCGGTGTGAAATGTGACGTCACAGAATAGTGACGTCACATTTCACAATTTGCTTCCCTTTCTGCTCTATTATACCTTAAAAGTATCCATTCTTAAGTCAGATATCCAATAGTGTGATACTGTTACTGATTGAGAAAAAAATTAGCAACGCGTAACAAACAGTATTACTGGATGCGAATTTTTATTCTCGTCTAGTAACATGTGTTAGTAAATGGTTCATATTTATCTCTTAGAGCAGTTACCTAACACCGTTACTTAAAGAATATTTTTTCACGTTCAGATGATGAAGGAGAAGAATAAGTATGAACCATTTACTAACAAGTGTTACTAGATGAGAATAAAAATTCGCATCGAGTCACACTGTTACTCGTTGCGAAATTTTTTCTCAACCAGTCAGTGTGACACGATTCAGTGCGACTCGTTGCGAATAAAGGAACAGAACAGCATTTATAATACAACATAAGAAGACTGCCATAGAAACCAGAGAGAACAAAATGAAAACGTACACAGACCAACATCAATAGATTATAATTTTAATTAAAATTTGCTTTAACCCAAAATAAGTTTTTTTTCTTAATGTACATATTTATATTTAAATGTACTTAAAACTAAGGTTGCGGTAACCTCTTACAAAAGGCCCGTCTTAAAGGATGTCCAGAAGGGATCATCTTCAATCATGTGACTCTAAGGGTAGTTAAATATGCTGACCCATTCTGCAATAAAAATAAAGAATTATCCGCCCACAATGTCCAACATACCAACGCCATGCAAAACCTTAATATTATATTACTTAACATTATTCGTAAGTTTACATCTAACGCAGTTACAATTCAGCTTTATACTATATCAATACATACAAAAAATATTTCTAAGTTTTATCAAAATATGCTAAATAATTCTTACAGTCAAATCCTACTTATCATATTAACCACGCTCTGCTACCATGTTGGAAATGTCACGGCGTAGTATGATAATACTAGTTACTCAACACTCGTATAGTCGTTTCACACAGACGAACACATACGTGGGACACTCAGAAAGTTTTGCGAAACTAAAAAAAATTGTTCTATACGTACATATATTTTTATCAAATCTTTTCAAAGTACTTTCCACCAGCCTCTATACAAAGATTCATGTGCCTAAACCAGTTTTCAAAACACTTTTTCCAGTCCGCCGCAGACACCTCGTTTACAGCCTGCTCGAACGCAGCCAGCGCATCTTCCGGCGACGAAAATTGTATCCCTTTGAGCTGATTTTTTATTTTTGGGAATAAAAAGAAGTCACACGGTGCTAGATCAGGGCTGTAAGGAGGGTGACCCAGGAGTTTGACTGGCGTGCTGTCCAGGAAGTCCCTCGTTTTGAGTGCGGTGTGCGCAGGTGCATTGTCGTGGTGGAGCAGTAGCCCGCGGAGCCCTGTGTTTGGTCGCTTGTTGCTTATAACAGAGAAAACTTCTGGCAAACATTTGGTAGTATACCATTTGGCATTAATGCTTCTTTGATCCCGTAAGGGAATTGATACCAAGTGGCCAGTCAAATTAAAAAAGCTAGCGATCAAAATCTTACCCCCGCTTCTAGATCGCTTCACTTTGGTAGGCGTTGGCTCATTTTGAAACACCCAAACAGTCGACTGGCGCTTGGTTTCTGGGTCGTATTGATAAATCCAGGACTCATCACCTGTAACGATGTCGTAAACACGCCGAGACGAGCCTGCTTCAAATTTGTTAAGCATATCACGGCACCATTCCACCCGGGCCTGCTTCTGAGCATCGGTGAGGTTGTGCGGCACCCAGCGTGATACTATCCTCCTCACGCGAAGATGGCTGTGTAGAATCTCGTGAACGCTTCCCGATCCAATCTTCAATATGTGTTGAATCTCCTGATATGTAATTCGCCTATTGTCTTGGATTAAATTTTTCACTGCTAGCACGTTTTCTTCGGTAACAGCCGTCAAAGGGCGACCGCTTCTTTCGTCATCCCCCAAAGTTGGTCGACCGCGCTTGAATTCGTTATACCAACGATACACGGTTGCCTTGGAAGGGCCTTCATCCATGAATGCCATTTGAAGTCTATCGTACGATTCATCCGGTTTCAGGCGACACTTGAAATCGTATAAAATCATAGCTCTAAAATGTTCCCGGCGCAGATCCATATTTCAGTGAGACACAATACTTTGAATTAACTCGCAAAAAATGTGGAGGGAAATTTTGAAATTGGAACTTACTTATTTTTACTTATAAATAATCATATTTTCGAAAAACATTATAACTGGCCAGTCTCCCATATATAAAAACTTTTTTTCGCAATACTTTCTGAGGGGCCTGGTAAATCAAATAAACATGTTTAAATAAACTATAGGTACGATGGAAACAAATTAGACTTTTTTATCATCAATTCCTTAAAAATGTCTTTGGATTATGTACAAAATAAAATGTTTGGCACAAAATAGAAATTTCAGTCTAAAAAGGTTTTAAGACAGATCTGCCATAAAACAAGCTACACTTGATTTTTTTAAATCAGATTTGCAATCAATTCCGTAAAAATATTTTTGGATAAAGGTCCACACGTTAACACACTCTGTCGGGTACTCTAAATTGAAAACATGGAAAATTTTAAAGCATACATCTACTGCTTTTAGTAGGGTGTCGATCTTATAAATGACTGATTCATAATGGACATAGTAATCGGTTATTTCTTCCATCGATGACCCTACCACGACTATCAGTGGTTGGCAAGTAAGTCCTTTGGCCAAGTGTTCATCCTGACGCAGCTTGATCTTTGTTACTATTTCGCTCTGATTCTGTAATAGAACAAATACAAGGTTGAACAAATACAAATATAAAAGATGTTCTGAGTTATAAATAATCTACTACACTGAACCCATTGCCTGTAAACTAATATTACAAGTCTTCATTGGGTTGAGTTCTAAAGACTTGCTGATTTCCTCACGATGTCTTCCTTCACCAAAAAGCAAGTCATAATAAGAAAAAAACGAATCGGCTGCCACAGGTAAATACTTTGTATTATTTATTTTTTAATTTATTGCGCACTTTATTTACTTACCGCGACATGTAAAATGAAAGCCTTTTCTGATCCAGCAATGCTTTATAATATTTTTTCTTCTTTTCTTCGGTTTTAACTGGAATTTTAATGGTGGGTGGCATCTTCGAACTCATCAGTTTTAGGTAAACATAATCTCTCACATCTGGAAGGAGTTAAAAATTATTATAAAGCTAAGCCTGTAAAAATGAGGACTGTCTATTATCTGTTTATTATTTAATATAATGAAAATAAAATAGTACCTACTGACCTGGTGTGGTACTATCGTCGTTCAAAGTTTTCAGATTATCCACGTAACTTTTTATTTTACTGTAAATTGGCAATTCTTTTTCCATGAATATTGGCCACTTTTTGAACGATTCTAGGTCATGGTTTGGGTACATGAATTCAAAATCTAATTCAACCTAAAATAATAAAATTGAATGATTACCTACGCATAATTTTTTGTCTTAAACATAAAACCTATACTGTTAAATGGCATAAATATCAATTAGCATAATATTTATTATCAAAAATTCTAAAAGCATAATATCATAAGGTCGAATTTTGTCAAGCATAAATATTGAAAAAAACATATAAAAAAACAAAAAACTTAAATATTTAAAAAATATATTAAATATTTAATAATAAATTATACGAACAAGTTTGTAGCCCAAGCTTGCTTTGATTGAAGCCCACTCATTAAATAAGTCCTGGATGGTTTTATCTTTTCCAGATAAATCTTCTTTTCGCAATGTCCTTGTTAGTTTCCACTTCTCCACAACATCTACCCAAGGCTCTTTATTAAATTTCAACCTTAGCTTCATATTATTAAGATCTTCAAGTGATACATTTTGGGGCTCTTAAACAAATAACATTCTATGTCCATTAAAATTGAACTCGTAAAACTGTGAATGTGAGACGTTAAGATAAGAACTCACAAAGCAGATTGTTTAGTTGAGTTCCACCGCGGTCGCCCGCCAACCGATCGCAGAGCGCGCGGGCGCAACCCGCCGAGGCTGCGGGTGACCGCGGTCCGAGCGATTCTACTGGTTGCCCGTTCGGAGCGGCATTTAGGCACATCACGTCCACTTCGCATTTGATCCACTTGGTCCAGTTCGCGAAACGTCCATTTCGCATTTGGTCCATTTCGCAGATTGTTATTTCCCATTTGATAATATTTCACATAAATATGGGAAAAGGTAAATGTTTTTTTGTTCTTTTTTTCATATTCTACAAATGTCAGATTTTTATTTTTACTGCGACATAATAAGAAAAGGAAAAAAAATAAAATAATATAAAGTGATTGAAAATATAGAAGCTAACCTTTTCTGCGAAATGGACCAACTGCGAAAGAGACGTGTTTTCGGAAAGTGGACCAAATGCGAAGTGGACTTAATGCGCCTAAACGATTTTTCATACAAGCAAAATGATTTTCAAACCCGATAGTGCAAAGTTGAAATGTTGAATAATATACCTTCATGAGTTTCAGTTATGGTAATGGTGGATGTTTCGTGTTTCTTTATGAGTCCTGATTTTCTTAAAATCCTTCTTTGGTTATGGTACCGGTCTACCAATTTCCCTCTTGCTGGAATATATGACTTCCCATATTTTCTACTATGAACATAATATGCATCCTGAAAAATTGTTTGTAATGTAGTAAATTCCAATTTGATTTTTTATCAGATATTACCCTGTCAATATCAAATGCATTAAGCTCCAAAAATCATAAGTAGTACTGCTTTAAAATGAAACACCACATACTCAGAACGTAGACATATATTAATAAAAACTCAACACTCCAGTACTATGCGTGGTAACGAAACCATATCGCGATTTAGCCTAGAGTAACAGCGCCATCTAGGGAAGTGAGGTGAAAACTTTATTCTACCTACTTAATAATCTTAACATTCCGCCCACCAAGGACCTAGTCCTTTTCCACCCAAAAGGGAAATAATAACAATTGAAGTCCTTGGTAGACAAAATCACACAAATATCCTTATCTTTTATTTAATGTAAGAAATCTAACAGAATATAACAATAATCATAGATCTGATTGATGCCTATCTTGCCACATGGCCAAACAGATCCGCAAAAACACGTTGAACAAATAAACATTAATGATGAGTGGACTGTATATTAAACATAACAAAAAATTAAAACCTAAATATGTAAGTACTAGCTAATAACTTGCATCTTCGTTCACAGGCAAAATACATAGTTTCGAAGTTGGACGTTTGATTCGAGAGTCCTTGCACTGAAGAGTCACTACACGAACTAAACTATCCGTCCCTGGGTGTAATTCGATAACCCTGCCGTACAACCACTTAGCAGGTGGAAGATTGTCTTCCTTTACGAGAACAACATCACCAACCTTCAGATCACGCGTACGTTTGGCCCATTTGTGTCGTTGAAAAAATATACTTAAATACTCTTGAGACCAACGTCGCCAAAACTGTTGAATCATTCTCTGTGTCAATTGCCAACGTCGCAAATTACTCATCGGTGTATAATCTAAATTATAATCTGGTGCTATCACCAGTGGCTGTCCCACAAGGAAATGACCCGGAGTTAGCGGTGTAGGATCCGATGAATTGGCACTAGACTGCGACAGAGGTCTGGAATTCAGACAGGCTTCTATCTGCGACAAAATAGTACTCATCTCCTCAAACGTCAGAGTGGAGTCACCTATTACGCGCTTCAGGTGATGTTTAGTGCTTTTTATACCAGCCTCCCAAAGACCTCCAAAGTTGGGAGCATGTGGCGGGATGAAATGCCATTCCGTCCCATTATTCGCTAATACAGCCGCGATTTCCCGAGGTAAGTTGGCTAACTCATCACGAAACATTGCTTTTAGCTCCCTTGAAGCCCCTACGAAGTTGGTACCGTTATCACTCCAAATATGACTACAGTGTCCGCGTCTAGCTACAAAACGCTTAAAAGCAGAAAGGAAACCTTGTGAGGTCAAGTCAGAGACTGCCTCTATGTGTATAGCACGAGTTGCCATACATATAAAAAGACATATATAGCCTTTATATGCTTTGTGACCTCGACCCTTTGACGTTCTTATCTGAATGGGCCCAGCGTAATCAACACCTGAATGGAGAAAAGGCTTATTTGGTGTGACTCTGCATGATGGCAACTGTCCCATCAGTTGATTTTTTGTAATAGCTGCGTGACGTATACACGGTACACAGTCGTGTATATGTGCCTTAACAAGATTCTTGGCCCTAACAATCCAATATTTTGTACGCACGAAATTAAGAGTCAACTGAGGCCCACCGTGTAATACTCGCTCATGTGCGTCTGTTATAATTAACTTTGATAAATGCGACTGATAGGGAACAATAATGGGGTGTTTCATGTCATCGCTGAATGGAGCGTTTTGAATCCGGCCACCGACTCTCATGATATTTTTATCATCCATGTAGGGATTCAAAGAAATCAATCCGCTGTCTTTGCTACTGTCCTTTCCAGCCCGAATCGTTTTGATATCTGCCTTGAACCACGTTTCCTGACATTGCCGAAGACAAGATTCTAATGTTTCTCTCATTTCAGAAGCGGTAAGGTATGGTTGTGATTGTGCTTCTCTCCCTAATGAAGTCTTGAATTTCAAGAATCGCCGGCAGAAGGCCAATACTCTAATCAACTTTCGCAGAGAAGAAAATCTACACCACATCAGCTCACTTGGATGATCATCCACTTCTGCTACATGAACCTTAATCGATTTTTGTTCCAGCTTAGTCAATATAGACTTAGGCCTCGAGTATTCTATTACCTCCTTTAGTAACCACATCGGACCAGCCTTCCAAAGAGAATCGTTCAAAAAATACGATGGTGCTACACCTCGAGAAGCGATATCAGCTGGGTTATCTTTCGACTGAACGTAATGCCATTGAGTGGCATCCAGTGTACTGAGAATTTCAGACGTTCGGTTGGCAACGAAGGTCTTCCATCGACAAGGGTGATCACTCAGCCAAGCCAATACCACTGTTGAGTCTGTCCAAGCATGTATATTAATTTTAGGTACGTCCAAAACCTCAGCTACTTCTAACAGTAATTTAGTAACCAAAACGGCCCCACACAGTTCAAGTCGTGGGATAGACACTTGTTTTATTGGTGCTACTCTTGTTTTGGCAGTCACAAGACTTGCATGAACAAAACCTTTCGAGTCGATGACTCGGATATAAATGACAGCAGCATATGCTACACTCGAAGCATCCGAAAAGCCATGCAGTTCAACAGTACGATCATCCTCTCTTCTTCCGAGCCATCTGGAAATCCGAAAATTGTTTAGTATCTGCAACTCTCTGCGATATAATTGCCATTCTTTCAGGATATCAGGTGGCAGCTCATCGTCCCAGTCTAAACCAGCAATCCACAGCCTTTGGATAAAGATTTTAGCAGTGATTATACAAGGCGCGATCCAACCTAGTGGATCGTACAAACGCGATATTTCCGAAATAACCTTTCTTTTTGTTTCAGGTACAGGTGGCGTCGGTGACTGTAACATTGACAACGATGACGGCGGTAAGTGTACCGAGTAATGAAATTGATCGGTATTGCGATTCCAGGTAAGTCCTAAAATTTTAGTAATTTCATCTTCTTTAATCTCTAGATTTCTTCCAGTATCTTGTTCTATCTGTTTTAATAACCCTACACTGTTACTTGTCCATTTTTGTAATGTGAAACCTGTTGTGTTTAATAGTTCATTGAACTCCTGATATATTTTAACAGCCTCGTTTTCAGATTGGCAGCCTGTCATGAGATCATCCATATAAAAGTCTGTCATTACTCTCTTGGCAGCCAATGGATATTTATGACCTTCATCAGTAGCTGTTTGCTGCAACGCTTTGACTGCCAGGTAAGGAGCACACGACGTGCCGAACGTTACTCTCAAAAGACGATATTCCTCTATATCGGAATGAAAATCCTCGCGCCATAAAATCCTTTGATAATCCACCTGGTCATCAGCTATTTTAACTTGGCGATACATTTTGACTATGTCTGCTGCCAGACATATTGGATGTTGACGCCACCGCATCACTGTATGACGTAAATCTGCCTGCAGAAGTGGTCCTACCATTAAGGTCTCATTCAAGGAAACGCCGTTGGATCCCTTGGATGATGCATCAAATACCACCCGTAACTTTGTTGTCGTCTTATCTTCCCGAATAACAGCGTGATGCGGTAAGTAAACAGTATCAGCTGCGTTCTTCTGAACTTCATTATAAATCTTCTCCATATGGCCTAGCAACAAATATTCATTTATTACTGATGTATATTGTTTTCTAAGCTCACAATTTTTTGTTAGCTTCCGTTCAAGGCCGTTTAGTCTTTTAACAGCGACTTCCCTTGTATTACTAGGTGTTTCACAGGACCTGATGGGAAGTCTCACAATGTAACGGCCAAAGTCATCTCTACGCGTTGTGGCAGCAAAGTTATCTTCACATACCTGCTCCTCTGGGGTAAGTATCTTTTCAGTGCGTAATGGCTCAGCCTCAATTTCCCAAAATCTTTTCAAGATTTCGTTTTCTTGGACTTGGGTGTGCATGCTTACAACGACATTATGACAGGACTGCAAAACATCCTCATCGCTGACTTCACCAGATATGATCCAGCCAAGGTAAGTATCTTGAGCTATTGTTTTACCCCTAGGATCCTTAATCAAACCTTCCTTTAAAACCTTGCAATAGACTTCTGACCCTAACAAAATGTCAATTTTGTTTGGCGTATTAAAATGGGGATCGGCAAGTTTAATTTTACTAAGCTCTGGCCAGTCTATGAGAGAAAACTTCCTTTCAGGTAAAATAGATGTCACTTTACCCAATACATAAGCTTTCACTTGTATATTAAAGTTAGGATCATGGAGCGACTTAATATTCAACATAACCACGTATTTTGACATTGTGCTGCTCTGCCCGTCACCTAAACCTGAGATGGTGGTTTTAATCGGTATCTTTTTCAACTTTAATAACTGAACAGCAGATTCGGTTACAAAGGAGGCTTGAGAGCCTTGATCAAGTAGTGCTCTCAAAGGTTGAGAATACCCATTTCTCGCTTCAGCCTTTATAATAGCAGTAGCCAGCAAAACCTGACTATGAATATTTTTTGCGAAATGTGTAGCAATATGAGGTTCCTGAGTGGTCTCGTTCTGTGTTGAATCATGAACCTGTGATGATTCATTCTGCGTACAAATGTGAGTTGAGGTGGAACTTGTCCCAGGATTATCATCCATTTTAGGATGCAACAGTGTATGGTGTTTTCTGTTACATATTCGACATTTAGTGAGCACGCGACAATTAAAGTTAAGATGATTTCCGCGGAGACAATTGAAACATAAACCGAGTGACTTAACAATCTGGCGACGCTGATCAACATCTTCCTTTGCAAACTCCTTACAATTACACAAGAGGTGATCTTCAGAGCAATGCGGACAAGACCCGTTGGAAACTACGTGCAATGCTTTAGTATTATTTTTAAATTTACTACTCTGAGGTTCCACCACTTCTAAAGCTCGAAAACGTGTCTCCAAAAAATCTTGAAATGACTGGAAAGTGGGGAGATCCTCGCCTGACTGGCTTACCTGTAATTCCCACTGTTTACGAGTCTCAACGTCCAACTTTGAACTAATTAAATAAATAACAATAATATCCCAAGTATCTACCTTGACTCCTAAATTTGACAATTCATGCAAGCAATCATTGGTTGTATCCAAAAGTTCTTTGAGAGCATTGGATGACTCAGCCGACATATTTCGTTGACTCAGGAGGCGCTTGAGAATACAATTTGACATAAATCTTTTATTGTTATAGCGACTAGTTAACACATTCCAACATTTGTTATAGTTCGCCTGTGTTATTGGTATATGCCTAATAAGTTGTTCTGCCTCACCTAACAGCTGCGTCTTCAAATAATGTAAACGTTGTACGTCATCAAGACTCTGATTATTGTGAACTAATGATACAAATAAGTCTCTGAATGTTGACCATTCATGATATTTGCCATTAAAAACGGGAATTGATATTTTTGGTAATTTGGCCATAGATGAAGTTTTTGAACTGTTAGTTGAAGCATCACCCTTCTGAGACGTATTTCTTGGCAAAGCATTTTTTAGTTCTACCTTATAATTTACAAAGCTATCCGTAACACTTTCAAAAACATCGTTCTTTATGTAACTTGTTGTTTGTAACATGATATTATCGTAATTAATAATAAGTTCTTCATGCTTCTTAGTAAAATCGTTAAATTGTTTTTCTAATATTTCCAATCTAGTCTCCACATATGTTTCGGTAACTCTGTCTTTTGGTGACTTTTTAAAGTTAACTCTTCCTTTCTCTATTTGGGTTTTTAGATGTTCCAATACTCTCAAGTGTGCTTCCATAATGTTTATAAATTGTTAAAGATTGGTATAAAACAAACAGTTCAATTTGTTCTTCCAAAAAAGTTGTGAAATTTTCTAAGTGTCAACTTTTTTTTCAAGTGTCTTAAGGCGTCGTATTTTTCTAAGTGTTTCAAATGTACATTGTCTCGGACCGCAATCGGGCGTGGATTCCCCGTCTTTTCAATATTTTATGAATTATTCTAAGTCCCAAATTTCTTCACTCAAATTTTTCTAAGTCCATGCAATAACTTTAAAATTTTACAAGTCTTTGGCACTGATTACTTTATAAAGAAATTGTACTCACAGTTTTACGTTGCACTTTTAATTACCACTTCATTAAAATCGCTTCGCAACTTGTTCCGCTTCAGCTCAGCTCCAAACTCGCTCAGTTCCCGTATAGCTCCGACCTCGCTCCGCTCCAGTACAGCTCAGACTTAGCTCCGTCATAACACTCAACTCGGATAGGAAGATTTTTCTAACTTCCTTGTTCAACACTACTAACTAATGATATAGAGGGCGCTTTTTCTTAGTTATTTCAAAAAACGTTCCGGATCGTAGGACCTTATGTCAATATCAAATGCATTAAGCTCCAAAAATCATAAGTAGTACTGCTTTAAAATGAAACACCACATACTCAGAACGTAGACATATATTAATAAAAACTCAACACTCCAGTACTATGCGTGGTAACGAAACCATATCGCGATTTAGCCTAGAGTAACAGCGCCATCTAGGGAAGTGAGGTGAAAACTTTATTCTACCTACTTAATAATCTTAACAACCCATTACTTGATATTCTCATCGACCAAAATTGCTGATAGGTAGCAGAGCAATTTTAATAGGGTAGTTTTCAAATATTTGAAAACCGCTTATATATATTTAAAGATTGGGACGAACGATCCAACAGAAAAATAAAATAAATAAATTAATTAATGTATTTTTCTCCATGAAACCAATTAATAAAATAAACGGTTTTTACAAATTTGGAAAATACCCTATTTCCAGTGTAAGCGCTCCTTGCAACAATCTGGTTATTGATCTGGAACACTGAAGGAAAAACTGAAACATTTAAAAACATTATTTTAAATAACGTTTCCGAGCCCTGGCGACGAGTTGCAAATGGGAAGAGTGCGCACAATCCGAGAAAATTCAAGACTATACATGGTATGCTATCCATACTATACAACTACTGTTACTATATTACCATAATACTACTATAGTAGAACCAATATACTATTATCTAATCAATCTACCATACCAAAATATTTTTGCAATAAAAATATATCCTTCGACTCGTATGGGAAAAATTTAACAATTTGACTGGACATGTCCTCATAATTTTTTGCATCCATCGAACCCTTCCTTTTTATGAAGTATTCTATAATACATTTTGATAAATTGTTTCTTATAGTTGTATCATCAATCTTCTTGTTCATATACTGAAGGCATATTTGTCCGATACTAGTGGTCTTCAGAATTTCTTTTAAATTAAAAGACTAGTGGGAGAAAAAAAAATAGGACTTATACACAGAAATGGTAAAAATAGTCAGTGTTATTACAAAAAAAATTTAAACAATGCTGTAAATTTTTTGACAATATTGTTTGAAAGAGACAACATCACATTTAAACAGGCGTCTAAGTTAAAGTGTTTAAAAATCTTTTGTAATAACACTAAGTAAATTAAAAAAAAACAATAAAACTATCAATTGGAAAGATATGGATAAAAAAAGATATGAAATCAAAGTTAACTTCACTACAGACATGGAATCAAATTCGACTCACTGGGAAATAAAAATCACAATACATCATCCTGGGACCATGTTCTGGCTCCATCATCAGACCCGAAACATCACCTCATCACAAAGCACTCTTTAAAACCAATCTAACGAGCCCTAACACAGTGAGTTTCCGGCTACCAGGGTTCAGAGATCCTGTGGCCACCTTCCGACTCCATTCATCATCAGACCATGAACATCACTTTACTTCATCACAAAGTGCTCTTCAAAACCATTCTAACGAGCCCAAACACAGTGAGTTTCTGGCTCCATCCATCATCAAATCCTGAACATCACTCATCACAAAGCGCTATTCAAAACCAATCTAACGAGTCTAAGCCGCTGGGTTTCCGGCTATTATGGTACAGATCCTGTGACCACTTTGATTTTTTTATTAAAAAATAAAGAATTAATCGTACATACATAATAATTTATGATAATTAAAAGATTTGCAATCAAGAAATTGAATTGAATTGAATCAAAAACATAAATGTGAAAGTACGGACAAATTCTTTTTCACAAAAAAAGAAATCAAGTTCAACATAGGTAAGTACCCCAACACACATACAACATAAGTACTTACAAGTGAATTTCATGAGTTTTTTGTTGATTGACCTTATTAGTTCTTCCATATTTCCTGACTGTTCTTAATCCTATGACCAAACTAACTTACAAAATTGGAAGAAAAAAAATAGGTAACGAAAAAAACAAACACAAAAAGGCAATAACATTGACTCACTCCTGGAAAACTGGCCATAGCCATACAGCAGGGAAATTCTTCTAGTATTATGGCCATTTGTAGCAGGAACAACATAGGGCGGGCTTTTTAATAGATAACTTATTTAATTTTGTAGTAGGTATTTATGGTATCTGTTATTAACAAGGCAATTTCAAAATAAAGTGTAAAAAACTAACCTCTTCGTTCGAAGTAGCACAAGAACAGCCACTAGCCGCAGAACTATAATCGTTGCCCACATGCCCCATAGAATCCTTATCTGATTCTATTGATTCTGTGTCTAAAGAACATGTTTTCTGTAAAAATTAAGATAAGATACCTATGTTATTTTTTTTTTTATTAATGTGAAAAAACAATTTCAAGTTGACTCCAGCTGGATCAGTGCTCATACTATTAAGAGCAGTTGATCTGAGATATATTAGTAACATTTCTACCAAGGGCACGCCGCAATAGCGGCGGTAAGGCCCGTCATGGAGGAGTGGCTGGAGAGGGGCTATGGTGCCCTCACCTACCGGCTGACGCAGATACTCTCGGGGCACGGTTGCTTCGGGAAGTATCTGTGTCGCATAGGCCGGGAGCCGACTCCCGAGTGTCATCACTGCGGGAGCTGCCTTGAGGACACGGCGCAGCACACACTGGCGGAATGCCCAGCTTGGGCCACGCAGCGCCGTGACCTTATAACTGCAGTAGGCGGCAGCGATCTCTCGCTTCCGGCTGTTGTTTTGGCTATGGTTGGGAGCGAGAACGCTTGGGAGGGCGTCGTCTCCTTTTGCGAGGAGGTGATGCTCGCTAAGGAGGCGGCGGAGAGGGTTCGAGAGGCAACGACCTCCCTCCCCACCCGCAGGAGACGGACCGGGCGTCGCAGGAGCCCTCCTGCGACGCCCGTACGCCGACCTCCAGCCACCCTAGGAGTGGGCCTGCGGGCGGCGGACTCGGGGTAGCCCGCCACCTGATCAGTCAAGGCCTGTGACGGTGGCGCGTCGTGTTCCGCGCGCGCCAGTCAAGAGAAGGGTGCGGCCGATGATGCCGCACGGGGAGAAGGGGCTCGCCTACTAGTAGCGAGCCGGGACCTGCCGGGGATGGTTGGACGACTATAAGTTTCCCACACCCCCGGCCAATGGTTGGAAGAGGAACACCGTGGTGGTTTTAGTCGGTAAGAGTCCGACACTGGCTCCGCCTTCCCCGGGCGGAGTGCGTCCGTGAGGATTTCCCCACGAAAAAAAAAAAAAAAAAAAAAAAAGTAACATTTCTACCAAAACTAAAAATCTTTAAAATAATAATCTTTACTAATATTATAAAGCTGAAGAGTTTGATTGTTTGTATGTTTGAACGCGCTAATTTCAGGAACTACTGGTTCGAATTGAAAAATTATTTTTGTGTTGGATAGTCCATTATTTGAGGAAGGCTTTAGGCTATATATAGTTATATATGTAGGTATGTATAATATGTATATTTTATTATATGTATAATTTACTTAGGTATTTATCTATTTTTATTATATGTAATTATAAGTCGTTGTACGAAACATATTTTACTACTTTACTGGTGCATCTACCTTATTCTTTGTCTCTGCATTACCCTAAGGTTGTCTGGTAGAGAACGCCTATGGCGTTAAGACCGCCTTTGTACCCTGTTTTGCATAAAGAATTAAATAAATAAATATATATCATCACGCTACATACAACCGCGGGACATTTTCAAATTAATGTGGGTGAAACCGCGGCGAAAAGCTAGTAATATATATGTAGTTTATTTACTTCTTTTCTCTTATAGTACCTACAAAAACAAAATAATATGAACAAATCAATCAGTTTTAAAACAAGCAAAGCCTGTGCTTGAGATTACCGAGCCTAAAGGCTCATTTGCTACATTCTGGAAAGTAGGTACAATAATAGGTATATACTTCAAATAACTCACCAGGGATTTATTTTCATTTTTAAATTGAGCTAATTCAGCCTTGAATTTAATTCTATCCTTTATTCTTGATTTTGGAATCAGCTCATTTATATCTGAATCAGAAATATTTTCTATGCAAAATACATCCAAGTCATATTCTAAAAAAAGAAGGAAACAATAATTTGGTAATTTCCCAGTTTGACATCACCAAATTTGTATTTGGTGGCAGGGCAGGGTCCTGTTTAATAAACGTTACAATCCTACAATTTTGTAAAATGTTGTTGAATTGTACTACAAGTACTGCTTAATAAACACAACAAATAGTGAGAATTTTGCACATAAAAATCTTACAAATATTTTATATTACAAATGCTATTTAAGTAAGTTGTATTATTTATTAAACAGAAACTTGCAGATTTGTAGCTTGTATACAATTACAATTTACAATTAGTAGCATTTATTAAACAGGGCCCAGGGAGTGATATTAAAATTTGGAAAACATTTATCTAAAGTATCTGCCTAGTTATATTACATATTAATATTTGTATCAAATAATATGCGGTGTGTAGGTAGATACTTTAGATACAAAAAAATACAATATTTTGTGGTTATCAGACAGATATTCGCTAACTAGGGTGTCATATTAAAGGTCAAGGACTATCTAACGAGCTATGTTTGGAGTTACTGCGCGTTTAAATCAGAAATAAGGAGATCTGCAGGTTACCAACTTAGCTTGCAGAATAGCAAACCAGCTTGCAGTGGCAATAGGCAAGGTACATAGAACTGGCAGTCGCCGTTGGATGGCGACCGCGTACTTTACGATAATACTGACCTGTTAGGGCGAAGGTACCTATTCTACCATTCTAAGTTGATAATAAGTAGGAACTTAGAACTTACCTTGAAATACAGCTTGTGTTTCCTTCGAGACTCCCCAGGAATCGAGAAGTGCTATCGCGAACTTGGAGTCTAATGTAAATCCTAACGTATTTTGTGACGTCGAGTCCATTTTCACTCAGTATGAACTACTATTACTCTAGCGTAACTATGAATGATTATATCCAACTAATCCAACACAGAGCACCGCGCACGCGTCACACGCACGCCCCGACAACCGACCGACCGAGAACAGTGTTGCCAACGAGATATTTTGAATTCCGCTATGCAAGTTGGAATTTTTCCGCCAAAAATCCAACAAAATTATATATTTTATTTACGATTACTTCATCTGGTAAATCGCACGATTAACATGCCTTGGCATTTTTTTCAGTCCAAAATGTATTTAGAAATGGTATTGACCATATTTTCTGTACTTCATTTCCATTATTTAGATTTTACGTTATTTCTGTAGATGCTCGGAACAAATGAGGGAGAAGCATGTTTTCGTGTCCGCATAAAAGTTTTTTGATTTTATTTTCATGATATTATAAATCTTAAAATCAGAAGTTTATCTAATGTCGGTAGCTTCTTGGCATAATTATGAGTTTTATACGAAACGCTCAAGGGTGTCAGCGCGACACCTTTTCTTATCTTGTTCAGTAGTGTCAAAATATCATGAAAATTAAAAAAAAACTTATGCGGACGCGAAAACACGGTACCTACAACCCAAAATCTACAGGAATACTATTTGTCACGCTAAAAACGTCCGGACATGATATGATCAGTAGGTACACAAAATGTCTAAAAAATCGGCCAAGTGCGAGTCGGACTCGTGCACAAAGGGTTCTGTACCAATCGTTATTAATATCGAGCAAAAACGGCAAAAAATCACGTTTATTGTATGGGAGCCACCTTTAAATATTTATTTTATTCTGTTTTTAGAATTTGTTGTTATAGCAGCAACAGAAATACATCATCTGCGAAAATTTCAACTGCCTAGCTATCATACAGCAGCCTATGATACAGCCTGGTCATAGACAGACAGACAGTGAAGTCTTAGCAATAGGGTCCCGTTTTTACCCTTTGGGTACGGAACCCTAAAAACGTTTAATTTTAGTCAAAATTATTCCCGTCATTACCTACGTCAAATTACTTATAATAAAATTAAAAAGGGTGGAGAGGTGTTAATCTGGCAACTCTAAGTCGTATCGAGTCGAGAACGCGAACGCAACGCGAATATTTGGAAGAATAGGTATGACGTCACGTCAAATGACGTTAAAGTTTAGTAAAATCTCAAAGATGTTTCGTAAAATCAATATTTTAATTAAGTAACATGTAGGTTGGTAATATGACGTCACGTCAAATGACAATAAAGTTTAGTAAAAACTCAAAGATGTTTCGTAAAATCAACATTTTAATTAAGTAACATGTAGGTAGGTATATTGGTATTAGAGTAAAATCGCTACTTTTTTAATATTTAATCTTCATCATTTCAGCCGAAAGACGTCCACTACTGGACATAGGCCTCCCCCAATTAAGGGGGGGATATGCCATAATCGCCACGCTTGGCAGGCGGGTTGGGTTGTTGATATTTAATCTTACTAATATTATAATTACCTATGCGAAAGTTTGTGAAGATGTTTGGATGTTTAGATGTTTGGATGTTTGTGACTCAATCACACATAAACAGCTTAACGGATTTGGATGAAATTTCGCACACATATAGAATATGATCTGGATTAACAGAATACTTTTGATACGGATGATCTCCAAGATAAACTGGTCGCAGCTTCCCCAGGTAAAATTCAACGGAATTGCTATTCCGATAAGCGAAAAAGTCAAGAACCTCGGGGTTTGGATTGACAAACATCTTTCTTGGGGTCCCCAGCTGCAGGACGTAAGTCGCAAAATTTTTGCATCTGCCAAATTTTTGAGACGATTGCGGAACTTTCTTCCAACTGCCACTAAAACTGCGCTTACGCAATCTCTTTTACTTCCTATCCTTGACTATGCTGATGTCAGTTATCTCGATCTCACTGAGGCACAACTAGATAAACTTGAGCGACTTCAAAACTTTTGCATATGATTTATATTTGGCTTGCGTAAATATGATCACATTTATGAATTTCGTACAAAGCTCAAGTGGCTTCCCATACGTCTTCGCCGGAATTCTCATATCTTGTTTCAGCTCTATAGTATCTTGTTTAATCCTACCAATCCTCCAATCCTTTTCCGAGATAAAATGTAGGTACCTAACGGCCAAAATTAATATCCAATCTATCCACGATTTACCCTACTAGAGATAGAAATTTGACATATTTTGTATCGAGCTAATGTCAAATTCCTATCTCTAGTAGGGTAAATCGTGAATAGATAGACGCATAAGCGTGATTGAGTCACAAACATCCAAACATCTTCACAAACTTTCGCATTTGTAATATTATAGGATATCTGACGTTTTGTTAAAAAAAAATGGGTACCAAATGAAAGGGCCTAATAAGCACTTTTCAAATATACAGGGTGGCAGGGACATCGACGCGCAAACTGTACTTAACCGTGAATTCAGCACACGATTGTAGACCCTCTAGCGAAGAAATTTTTCGTCGGTTATCAAAAAAATAAACATCAGTTTCACAGAAAAGTGCAATACCTACGCACGCGGTCAAAATGTATGGAACATCAACTTTTTTTTTAATAACCGACAGAAACTTTCGTCGGGAAGAACTGACTTCGAAACTCGTTCTGTTGTTTAAACAAAAGTTCTTTGTTGATTTTATTTACAAGCTTGCGTAAAATTAGCATATTTCTAATGTCAATTATATTAAATGTATCTCATAATTTGTGTCAAGTAAAATCAATCTTCCAATTTGTTAGTTTTTACGAACAACTTTAAACTTTAGTAGATTTACCTGTCGGACATTTGGAAAACTGTTTTGCTAAACTCGCACTGTTGTTTAAACTGAAGTTCTTTTTTGAATTTATTCACAAGCTTGCATAAATTTAACATATTGCTAATGTCAATTATATGAAATGTATCTCATAATTTGTGTCAAGTAAAATCAATTTCCTAATTTGTTAGATTTTACGAACAACTCTAGTAGAGTAGCAAGCTACACCTATCGGATATCTGGAGAACTGTGTTGCTAAATTCGTACTGTTGTTTAAACAAAAGTTCTTTGTTGATTTTATTGACAAGCTTGTGTAAAATGTACATATTTGTAATGTCAATTATATTAAATATATCTCATAATTTGTGTCAAGTATAATCAATCTTCCGATTTGTTAGTTTTTACGAACAACTTTAGTAGAGTAGCAAGCGACACCTATCGGATATCTGGAGAACTGTGTTGTCGTACTGTTGTTTAAACAAAAGTTCTTTGTTGATTTTATTTACAAATTTGCGTAAACTTAACATATTTCTAATGTCAATTATATGAAATGTTTCTCATAATTTGTGTCAAGTAAAATAAATTTCCTAATTTGTTAGATTTTACGAACAACTTTAGTAGAGTAGCAAGCGACACCTATCGGATATCTGGAGAACTGTGTTGCTAAACTCGTACTGTTGTTTAAACAAAAGTTCTTTGTTGATTTTATTTACAAACTTGCGTAAAATTAACATATTTCTAACGTCAATTATATTAAATGTATCTCATAATTTGTGTCAAGTAAAATCAATTTCCTAATTTGTTAGATTTTACGAACAACTTTAGTAGAGTAGCAAGCGACACCTATCGGATATCTGGAGAACTGTGTTGCTAAACTCGTACTGTTGTTTAAACAAAAGTTCTTTGTTGATTTTATTTACAAACTTGCGTAAAATTAACATACTTCTAATGTCAATTATATTAAATGTATCTCATAATTTGTGTCAAGTATAATCAATCTTCCGATTTGTTAGTTTTTACGAACAACTTTAGTAGAGTAGCAAGCGACACCTATCGGATATCTGGAGAACTGTGTTGCTAAACTCGTACTGTTGTTTAAACAAAAGTTTTATGTCGATTTTATTTACAAATTTGCGTAAAATTAACATATTTCTAATGTCAATTATATGAAATGTATCTCATAATTTGTGTCAAGTAAAATAAATTTCCTAATTTGTTAGATTTTACGAACAACTTTAGTAGAGTAGCAAGCGACACCTATCGGATATCTGGAGAACTGTGTTGCTAAACTCGTACTGTTGTTTAAACAAAAGTTCTTTGTTGATTTTATTTACAAACTTGCGTAAAATTAACATATTTCTAACGTCAATTATATTAAATGTATCTCATAATTTGTGTCAAGTAAAATCAATTTCCTAATTTGTTAGATTTTACGAACAACTTTAGTAGAGTAGCAAGCGACACCTATCGGATATCTGGAGAACTGTGTTGCTAAACTCGTACTGTTGTTTAAACAAAAGTTCTTTGTTGATTTTATTTACAAACTTGCGTAAAATTAACATACTTCTAATGTCAATTATATTCAATGTATCTCATAATTTGTGTCAAGTATAATCAATCTTCCGATTTGTTAGTTTTTACGAACAACTTTAGTAGAGTAGCAAGCGACACCTATCGGATATCTGGAGAACTGTGTTGCTAAACTCGTACTGTTGTTTAAACAAAAGTTTTATGTCGATTTTATTTACAAATTTGCGTAAAATTAACATATTTCTAATGTCAATTATATGAAATGTATCTCATAATTTGTGTCAAGTAAAATCAATTTCCTAATTTGTTAGATTTTACGAACAACTTTAGTAGAGTAGCAAGCGACACCTATCGGATATCTGGAGAACTGTGTTGCGAAACTCGTACTGTTGTTTAAACAAAACTTCTTTGTTGATTTTATTGACAAGCTTGTGTAAAATGTACATATTTCTAGTGTTAATTATATTAAACGTATCTCATGATTTGTGTCAAGTAAAATCAACTTTCTTATTTGTTAGTGTTACGAACAAATTTAGTATCGTCACCTGTTGGAAATTTAGAGAACTCTTACGAAAGTATTTTACAAACATTCTTTAGTGTATTCAAATATGTGTTTGATAAATTTTACTATACTTAAAATAGTTTTAGTCAATCTGTTTTGTTATGTAAAATCAACAAAGTGGATTTTGTTAAATTCACTCTTGTTATAGTAAAATTAACTATGAAAAGGGTTGACTATGGCAGTTCATTAGTCAACCTACGCTACTTTAGTACATTCAACAATTCTTTTTTTTCAGTGTATGTTATAGTCCCATTTAATAGGGGGCGATCCTGGGCACAAATCCAGACTCCAGCTGCTACTGAGAATCTCTTACTGAAAAAACCAATAACACTTTACCCTACCCGGGAATTGAACCCAGGACCCCACAGCTCAGCAGTCGCGCTTGCGACCACTAGACCAACGTATCTTATATTAAACTTAGGCATTATAATAAACTTGTTTTATTGTAAGGTATTATAATACATACATACATATTATCACGCCTGTTTCCCATTGGGGTAGGCAGAGACTATGGATTTCCACCTGCTACGATCCTGACACACCTCTTTCGCTTCATCTACGTCCATTAACCTCGTCATGCATGCTCGTCGGTTTAGAGAACTCTTAACCTGGCATTTTTTGAGAACATCCGCGATTTGATCGCGATACGAACTTAACTTAGGCATTATAATAAACTTATTTTATTGTAATGCCTACTCTACCTTCAGGTCAATACTGCTCTGGAAGAAGATAAAAACACCATTGGCGAAGGATGGTGTCATGTATAACACATTCCCACCGGCTACCCTTTAGGAATTGCTTAGATACAGATCAACGACATTTCTAAGCAAATTTATTGTTCTAGAGTAAAATAAAACTGTTTAACAAAAAATTGAACCGACGAGTTATTTTTCGCTTTTCAGTTTCTGTTTTCGTCGGTTCAATTTTTTGTTAAAAAGTTTTATTTTTCATTTTTTTGTGTTTAAAATCTAACTCCAGGTCTCAATTATGTCGTAGTGTCTAGAACTATATTTATGTCTAGTTTCAACAGAATCGGTTAACAGGTAAGAATTCAGTGGGTGAACAAACACTCATCCCCTATTTTACTACCCTTAGGGGTGGATTTTGATTTTGAAATTTAAATGGGACCAACTTCGAGATATAACCTATCCATTAAAAAAAGAATCATCAAAATCGGACCACTCTGTAAAAAGTTATGCGTGGTCATACATAAAAAATATACGCGTCGAATTGAGAACCTCCTCCTTTTTATCGTCGGTTAAAAAAAGAATGAAAAATAAAATTAACACTAACAATTGTTAAATTGTTTTTTAACCTAAAGAACGTGGCTGGGGGGGACTGGATGCGGAAGGCAGAGGACCGAGCGTTGTGGCGCAACTTGGGAGAGGCCTATGTCCAGCAGTGGACTGCGATAGGCTGAGCTGATTGATTGATTAAAATTAAATGAAATAAATGAAATGAAATTGATTGAAATTGTTTTTTTACTTTATTAAATTGTGATCTTAGCTATTTTAGGATTCTTAGGTACCTACGGCTTCTGAAAATATTCATCCTTCGCCACTGAAAAACACCGATATAGTAATTAGTAAATATTAGAATAATAATCAAAAAAATGCCAGGTTAAGAGTTCTCTAAACCGACGAGCATGCATGACGAGGTGAATGGACGTAGATGAAGCGAAAGAGGTGTGTCAGGATCGTAGCAGGTGGAAATCCATAGTCTCTGCCTACCCCAATGGGAAACAGGCGTGATAATATGTATGTATGTATGTAGAATAATAATCACACCTTCATGAACAGCCGTAAAGTGTCGGAAAAGCCACGGCTGGCTGTTCATGGGGGAGTGTTAGTGCCTACACTTATGTATGGTAGTGAAAGTTAGGTATGGCAGAAGAAACATGAAAGCAGAATAAATGCAGTAGAAATGAGAGCTTTGAGAAGTATGTATGGTGTAACTTTGAGAGATAAAGTAAAGAATAACGTGATAAGGGAGCGTTGTGGAGTGAAAGAAGATGTAGTGACAAAGATTGAGAAAGGTATGTTAAGATGGTTTGGACATAAAGATAGAGAGGATGGACGAGAGGAGATTGAAGAAACAAGTATACGAAGCTAGTGTTGATGGAATAGTTGGAACGAACGTATCGCGATCAAATCGCTGACGTTCTCAAACAATGCCAGGTTAAGAGTTCTCTAAACCGACGAGCATGCATGACGAGGTTAATGGACGTAGATGAAGCGAAAGAGGTGTGTCAGGATCGTAGCAGGTGGAAATCCATAGTCCCTGCCTACCCCAATTGGAAACAGGCGATGTAGAATAATAATGTTGATAAATAATAACTTACCACTTTTGAACTAAAAACAATTTTTACACACTAACGCACTGGTTTGAAATCACTCACAGAATGCGCTAGAAACACTAGTAGACATACTATTTATATTAAAGTATAACTATTTGCGAACATTGTATAAAATATGCATGTATGTATAATCATAGACCATTACTTATTCAACTATAATAACGTCAATTGTAATATTTTATTTTATTTACTTATTTATTTTACTTTAATTAAAACGGCTGGAAGCCAATTACAAAAATTAAAGACAAATTAAATTACCTAATTAACATTAAAGAAAAATTATTGGTCGTGGGTTCGATTCCCACAGGACACAAATATTTGTGTGATGAACATAAGTGTTTGTGTTTGATGTATTTACAAAAAAAAGTATGTAAGTATCATATCCATTGTCTAGTTCCCATAGTACAAGCTCTGCTTTTTAATAATTAAATAATTATATGAGTAATTAATGTAACAGCCAAAATGACGAAATTGAGTTAAATACACAGTTCGACTGCTAATTCTTCGTTCTATCGATTGGTGCCTTTAAAAATCTTGATACCTTGTAAAAAATGGCGATTACGTAAACAAAATCAGAATATATTTTTTCATTTTAACTCATTTTTGTGATGTATCTATACATATACATCTATGTAACGAATAACCTTTATCTAATGTAACGAAAGACTTGTTATTACTTTTTAATGTATTGACCCAACGTGAAACAAAATCAATAATGTAAGAGTAATTTTTTAAATGTATAGGTATACAAGGTGTTGATCTGTAATCGTGCCATATTTCTAGATCTGATGATAAATAATGTGCTTAGTCACCTAAACTTTCTTAAAAAAATCTACGATTATTTAGTACCTAAATTTTCAATTAGAAACTTAGCGAGGGTTCGAGAATAAATTCCGAACGACTCGGAAAATAAGTCATCGGCGGCATTGTCAAAGGGTGGAAATACCTGCAAATTGTTTTGGTGGTGTCACACGCATCGTTTTTGTGTCGCACGCGACACACGGGGGCAATTTGTTTGTGGCAAATAGGTATATAAAAAAAAAAAAATTGGTATTGATTTTTTTACTGATTCGTGTTCAGTATCAGTGGTATAGTCACCTCCTTAAATATGGCACAAATACAGAGCAACAGCTTGTATATTATTTTTAACGCATTTACGCATGCATCCTGCTCGTGAGCGATTTTTGCTTTCCACTATTTTTAAACACATACATAGTTTTACTATCTAGCCTAGTGGTTGAACGCTTGCCTTCCATGAAGGAGGGTGTGAGTTCAATACCGGCTCGCACCTCTGACTTTTCGAATTCATGTGCGGATTTATATTCGATTATCACTTGCTTTAACGGTGAAGGAAAACATCGTGAGGAAACCTGCACACCTGTATATACAGTTCTCAATGGTGTGTGTAGTCCGCCAACCCGCACTAGGCCAGCGTGGTGGACTAAGGCCTTAGCCTTCTCGTACTGAGAAGAGGCCTGTGCCCAGCAGTGGGACAGTAATGGGCTGGTTATGTTATGTTTTATATTTTAAACTAGGTTGTATATTCTGTGAGTTACGTTACAGCTGTTCTTATTTTTTTCCAAAAATCCTAATGTAACACGATTTTTTTCTTCAAAGTAACCACCATGTCATCTTCGAAACTATAATAGTAGGATTCTTAACAATGATTTCAAAAGGGAGGATGCACCCGTCTAAACATTTTGCATAAATGTTCTTCGTACAAGCAAAACCACCGTACGACAGTCAAGGTCCTTGATGGTAGCGTGTCCGCGCGAGGCTGTCAGGAGAAGAGTGCGGCCAACTTCAGGGCATACAGAGCGTATACCACGCCCCTGGTCAAATGTAGTTAGAGAAACACCGTGGTGGTTTTAGTCGGTCAGAGTCCGACACTGGCTCCGCCATCCTCGGGCGGAGAGCGTCCATGAGGATTTCCCAATGGCAAAAAAATAAATATATACTGGGTGTCACGGAAACGCTCCCGAAACTGAAAGGCTATTATTTTACTATCTAAACACAATCGAATACCAATAACAATTAGCCTCATCTCATCACTCATTGTTTTAGTGATTTGGTATTTTGCAAACCCGCAATGTAATGCGTACAAAACTCGGGATAAATGCCGCGCGTACCTAACCTACCTATGCTCGCTACGACACGGACTGCGTATGCGAGCGGATGTCGTTCACCCCTTTTTTTATTTTTTTTGTTTTCTAGTGGAAATCCTAATGGATACCCTCCGTCTGGGGAGGGCGGAGGGTTATGTCGGACTCTTACCGACTAAAACCACACGGTGGCCATCCTCTGCACAAAATAGAGGAGCTCCGGGAACTCCAGTGGACCGCGCCGGTGCCCCTCCAGTGCTACGCCTTTGGCACGTCCCGGGGAAACAACAAGGTTTCCCCAACAGCAGCACGTGACCACCACGTGCTGCTGTCCTCCCCAGGGTCGCTTAATAGATGCCTCGAGTCCCCCTACTCTTGGCACCCACGATCCCGAAGGTCCCCCACCATCATTTGGTGGTGGGGGATGCGGCGATTCGCCCTATCTGGGCCTTGCACCGGGGCGGTTGCCTCTCCGGCGCCTTCGTCTCCGAGTGGGATCGGCCCTCTCCCGATCCCGCTCTGCGGCCTCCTTCTGGACCATGACAGCCTCGCAGAAGGAAGCCACGGCCCTCCAAGCCGTCGGCTCTGCCAGCATAGCCGACACTACTGCTGGCAGAGAAAGATCTTGCCCGATCTCGCTGACCAGGACACACCGCTCTGGGCTCCACGCAGGTCACTCCTCAAGCGTGTGCTGTGCCGTGTCCTGGTCACTCCCACAATGGTGACAATTTGCCGTGACTTCGCGTCCGATCTTATTCAGATATTCACCAAAGCAACCATGCCCGGTGAATATATGAGTAAGCCGGTAGGTGACACGCTCACTCCTGTTCAGCCAGGCTTCAAAGCACGGCAGGACAGCTTCAAACACACGCTTGTGCACGTACTGCGGCTCTTCGAGCCACTCGCGCCACATCTCGAGCGCGTGTTGTCGCTCCTGCCGTCTCAGCATTTCAAACGCCCTTGCAGGCGCGCTCTCACCGCTTTGGCGGATGACACGGATCCGGTCGTAGACCCTCGCGTCCATATCCGCCAAGATGTCCAATGGTGGGAAGCGTGCCAGGACAGTTGCCTCCTCATAGGATATCGTTCGGTATCCACGTGCAATCCGTATGGCCACTTTGCGCTGCAGGCTGTTGAACTTTGCCCTAGAGCGCTGGACGCCTGACAGTCGTTGTGACCATACAGGTGCCCCATAAAGGGCCATAGACCGCACGACACCCGCATAGAGACGACGAACCTCCTCCCGAGGTCCCCCGAGATTGGGCAGCAGTCTATGCAATGCACCTGCTACCCTTTCGATCCGGGGAACTAGGCGGTTGAAATGCTCCTTGAAGCTCCAGCGACTGTCCAAGATGAGGCCAAGGTACCTCATGTGTTGGCCCACCTGGACTTGCGCGTCACCAACGCGAACCGTCGAGCTGGGTGGTTCCCTGCCACGCCGCATGTTGTGGAACCATAGCGCCTCAGTTTTATGTGGCACTATTTGCAGACCCAGCTCGTGGATTTTAGTCACGACTCTTGCCACACCAAACTCAGCAAGCCGGATGGTCCCTTCAAAGTTGTCCCCACCAGGCAGCACCAGAGATGTCGTTCACCCCTAGCGCCAGCTGATATTTTATTTGAAGTACATTGCGAACATTAAAAAAATAAGTAATTAAATGCCTTTTTATATAATTTTATTTTGTACTTGTATTTTATATTTGTGTTGTAAATATTGTACATTTATAGATAGATTATTTATAGAGTTAATAATTTCTGATTAAACTTAAGTACCTACCTGTATTTTCGTTTCATAAATAAATAAATAAGTAAATAAATGGGGTTTTTTTTTCAAATCAGTTTTATTTAAAAGATCATTACTTTCGCCGATGATACGACACTTCTATTTAAAGCGGACACGTGGCTAGAAGTTTATAGATATGCACAGACTGGATTCAATACTGTTTCCACGTGGCTTAGGTATAATAAATTGACGCAAAGACAAAATACATAACTATTTCCATAAGAAATCACACCATTTCAGCATCTGACCAACACTCTATTATCGCTCATTTCTGTCCCAATCCATATGCCACAGTCTGCTCTTGTCCTGCAATAAATAAGACAGAAATGATCAAGTACTTGGGTGTTATGATAGATCAAACATTCAGCTGCAAAAAACTGCGCTTGCTGCTTACTGCTGTCAAGAATCCGAAAAGTTATATTTATCTTTAAAAGTCTTCGTCATGTTGCAGATGGTAAAATTATAAAAACCGGCCAAGTGTGAGTCGGACTCACGCAGTAAGGGTTCCGTACCACCCATCGACCTGATACCCCATAGAAACTGATTTAATTTACGAGAGTTTATCAAAAGACATCAACGAACGCAAAATGTGATTTTTGCATCTCTTTCTTCCGTAGGTACCACCACATATGTCTATGTTTGTCCTGTTTTTAGTATTTGATGCTAAACTACATAGTATGCACTATAATTTGACCAAGTTTGACGCTGGTATGTGTTACCGTTTTGAAGATAGAACAGGAACAAAAACGTTGAAAAAAATGCATGTTTTTAGAGGTTTCTTGTATGGGGACCCCCTTTGGTTTTAGACTTTTTTTTGTTTTTAGTATTTGTCGTTATACACCTCATAGCAACACATATTCTGTGAAAATTTCAACTGGTAATCTATTACTGTTAAAAAGTTACAGCCCTGTGACAGACAGACGGACGGACGGACGGACAGCGTAGCAAGAGTAATAGGGTCCCGTTTGCACCCTTTGGGTACTGAACCCTAAAAATGATCTTAAATAATACAGGTGAATTTATATAAAATTCAAAAGAAAAATTATAATATGGGTGTGATGATATTATATAGTGTTGAGTTGGTGGCTGTGTGTGTTGTGTGGTGTGGGTGGTGTGTGTTGTGTGGGTGGTGTGGAGGAGAGCTGTGCGGATACACACTCCCACACTCCCCGTGTGTGTTTGTGGGACGTACGTAGCGGAATAAATTTCATGAGTCTTCCTTCTGACGAAGGAATTACCAATATATTTTCAGTAATATCGTAGTCAAGGGTGTGTAGCCATTTAGTCAAAACTTTCTTACATTGGTAGTAGTATCTATCTATCTATCTATCATACTTTACAATGATTGGGAGATATTGCAATTACTGCCTGGCTATCGCTCCCAGAGATTGTAGGTACCTACAAATAAATCAAACAATGTCAATACATATATACGGAAATTTACTGCAACAAATTTAAATAAAATTAATAAATTACTTAACAACAATTTCGTTGATCATAATTATGTCGTATTTAACTATTATTCGTTTCCTTAGTTGTTTTTGCAATGGTTGAATCATGGAGAA
The DNA here is from genome assembly GCA_949699075.1 of Asteroscopus sphinx. Classification (NCBI taxonomy): domain Eukaryota; kingdom Metazoa; phylum Arthropoda; class Insecta; order Lepidoptera; family Noctuidae; genus Asteroscopus; species Asteroscopus sphinx. Next base: position 6,651,224 of record OX453032.1, read on the forward strand.
GGTTGAATAGTCCAAATTTCTGAATATTTTGACATTATTAGAACGTTTTTTTTACCCGGAATGTGTAAAGTATCACATCATCGTGAATTACTAAATTTAAATGAAATTTAAATTATATTATTCTACGAAAATAATTATATGAAGTTTCGTGTGGTGCCGGACGTAAAGAATTGCACCTCCCTATATCTTCTCATGGGTGTCGTAAAAGGCGACTAACGGCCAAAATTAATATCCAATCTATCCACGATTTATCCTACTGGAGATAGAAATTTGACATATTTTGTATGGAGCTTATGTCAAATTCCTATCTCTAGTAGGGTAAATCGTGGATAGATTGGATATTAATTTTGTCCGTAAGGGATTCACCAGAGGATGGGCAGCAGCGTTCTCCGAGTATTTAACCAACCAACTGCGATCGCCAACCCGCCTGCCAAGCGTGGCGATTATGGCATATTCCCCCAACATATGCTTATGCATATGGGGGAGGCCTATGTCCAGCAGTGGACGTCTTTCGGCTGAAATGATGATGATAATTAAAATAAATATTTAATAGTACATTACTGTCGAGGCCTGAAATGAAGCAATTTACGGCCGAGTAATATTGGAAGTACGAGGCGAAGCCGAGTAGGTACTTAGCAAGTGATTTTAAAACTAAACTACACGAGGCCGTTACTTGCTATTTCGGCCGAGAATTGTATAGTACTTTTCGCTCATTTGCGAGGAAACAATACACAAATTTATTCAACAGTATCTAATTTTCATTCACGCCAATTCGCCCGCACGCGGTTCTTGTTCTATTTTCAAAGTTCTGAAAAAAGAAAATGCACTTTCAGCCTTTTTAATGATAAATATCGTGAACTTAAAACACCTAATTTATGTAAGTGTTTTTATGTGTGTTGTTTGTTGTTTCTATTATTGTCCTGTTGTCCTGTTGGATATTACCGGCCTGTTATTTCGTTGCGTACGCAAAAGAGCCGATTGTTGTATTCTTTTTTTTGAATAATGAACCAATTTCCGAGCAAGTGGGAGAAAAAATATTAAATTTCATAGAATTTGACAGTTGTTTTTTTACTAATAATTCAAAAACGAAAATGATCAAACGATGAATGTTTTTTTTTTTTAATTTGCTGCTCTATTAATCGCTTCCACCGTTTATAGGGTTCCCTACCCAAAGTTTCACCCCCTCGAATAGATTCAACCCGACAGGATCGAGTTCTGTATTCAATCGAATTTGAATTCGAGTTAGTGTCAATTCGTACTGCATTCCTCTAGAAATTGACATTAGCTTGATTTGGTTCTAAACTCGAACCAGTCGGGAGTAAGGCGTGCTGTACCCCTCTCTTAACTTGCTCATATTGTCCATCCTAAGGTTGTCTGGAAGAAATCGCCTTGAGCGATAAGACCGCCCATCGTACAGTCGAGGAATGAAAAGGTTTTTTGCTTGTACTGGCAGATAACAATAATGACAGTTGTACGTACACCCGCCTAATCATCTCTCATTCGGAGTTTGAAAAGGTAACATGTACTCGCGACACGTTTAAAGGAATCAATTTGAAAATTGACGAACCTTTTCGTTCCTCGACTGTACATATTTATTTATTTATATATGCTTTATTGTACACCATAAAAGACATTACATTGAATATGCATTTAAACTATTGTACAAATGGCGGCCTTATCGCGATCAGCGATTTCTTCCAGGCAACCTTACATATCTTTTATACAGGATTTTTTTTCAACTAGTGCGCAAATTTTTTTTTGGTGGTTCAGTATGAGTCATAGAACACATTTCCATTAATTGTTCAATACTTCAACTTTTATTTTTATCCGACTTATAATCAGCAATATATGGACATAATCTGTTCGTAATAACATCAATGAAAGCGCGCGACGGCTGGCTCATGGGGCTGCGGGTTTGCATCGGGGGTACAACCCCCTCCCGGACGGCCACATGAGCCAGACGTCGCGCGCTTTCATTGATGTTATTACGAACAGATTGTGTTCATATTTTGCTGATTTTAAGTCGGATAAAAAAAAAGTATTAAGAAATTACTGGAAACGGAGATCGGGAATCTTCATTTGTCTTTCAACCTCACCCCTAAACGGTCAATATCATTGAAAGAAAAGAAAGAAAGAAGCATTGCGCAATTGCAAATATTGCTCAATTATATTGTAGGTGTATGGGCCGCCTTACATCCACCAAATGGAGAGCTACACCTCAAGTACTGCGCCCATAATGTACCTACACCATAAAAATAACAACAAATTATATGGTGACTGGTTAACGGGACTTATTGAAGGAATATAATTGAAGAAAAAAAAAACCTTTTTGAAATAGTATTCCGATCGATTTATCAATTACTGTGGACCCTGTTCCCAGGCTTATGAATTAGTTGCATGTATTGACATGATGCACCATTTTTTTTTGCCGTAGGGATATCCTCATTGACGCACTCCGCCCGCGTTAAACAACCATCAACCATCAATCAACGTTCGACAACCATCGTTCCCTTATCGCATGCGATGATCGTGTTTTGACGTTTGTTTTTCTCATCTTCGGTAAATTGTATACGACTATGAACGGTAGTCTATCTTAATTGTGCCTTTTTTATATGCCTCTCTTTATTATGTAAGTATCAGTCGGAACGAAAGTTCGTACTTCGTTTGTCGTTCGTAAAACGCGAGTAGACCTTTTTTTTTTTTTTTTTTTTATTCTTAACGGGCTTGCGTTTGACCGCCACCTCACCTGATGTTAAGCGATGGTGCGGTCGACGATGGTACACGCTTGCCCAGCAAAAACCTATTCACTCGAGTCTTGAAGACCACCAGATTATATTTCTCGGGAAACACTGACGCCGGCAAGGAATTCCACTCTTTGGCGGTACGCATGATAAAGCTATTAGCAAACCGGTTCGTGCGTAAGGGTGGAATATCTACCATATAACGGTGGCGCATCGCCGTGCGTCTGGTCGTCCGATAATGGAAAGGGCTTGGGGGAATTAAATTGTGCAATTCCAACGCACACTCGCCGAAATGCATTCGATAAAAAACCGATAGGCTAGCAACTCTGCGCCGATGCTCGAGACTTTGTAGTTTGGCGTCGACCAGCGCATCGTTGCCAACGAGCCTCTTGGCGCGCCTCTCAATCGACTCGAGAGCCGCCAGTTGATATTTAGCCGAACCATCACAGAGATGAGAGCAGTACTCCATACAGGACCGAACTTGTGCTTGGTACAAATTGAGCAGCTGTTCAGGTGTGAAGTACCGCCTCACCTTAGAGAGGATGCCCAGCTTTCACCTACAGGTGGTTATTCCTTAACCGCGAGCCCTTCTCTCTTTTTTCTGTACCGCATTACTACCCGGATAGTTTTAAATTGTAAGTAGTGGAATAGTTTCGAGTAGAAGGTGGTTCCGCTTTGTGACTTAGAAAACGAGGGTTCGAATATTTATACCCTTTGAAAAGGGTGCTTCGTGAACGATAGACCATAGTAGGTAGGTAATTAACAAAAGTTGGGAAAACAGGATCGATTATCGCGGTAGTCAGTTAGAAAGAATGAAAGAAAGAAAGATTTTATTTGGCACAGGACAGTGACAGCACAACAAATAACATTAAATAAAGTACTAAAATAGATATAAGTAAAACATGAAGTTGCTGCCGGGCATGCCCATGCCAAAAGGGCACTATTAGGAAAAAAAAACGAGTGTGCTTTAGAGCACACGACTGAAGTAAAACTTCACTAACTTGTATCTCCCTCAATACTATTTCAATGAGAACAAAGGAATGGCGGCGCGGCGCGCGTACATCTGCTGGCGCTGTGTCATGTCGTGGCCGGCCTAGCGCGCGCCTCGTTCCCCGCGCCCCGCACTATCCCCTCCGTTCGCCTCGCCCGATCACACTTTTCGTAACGCTCTCGCCAGCTTGCAAGTCAAGCGCGCGTAAAGAAGTTTTACTTCAATAAGTTTGGGAAAATAAATTTAATAGCGTAGCGATACGATATCCGGCATTTGGAGTAAAAGTCTAACTACTATATACAACTATACCTACACTCATCCATCTTCTCTAAATAAAAAGTTGTTTTTGAATCTCAAGACTACTCAGTATAATTTATCCCTTAGAGGGTCGATTTCACATAAAATTAGGTAACACGAATGATTTTACACTAACGAGATCGTGACACAAATGATAAAATCAAAACAAAACAAACATTTTGACTAAACTCGACGTTTCGACCAAGTTGCATTGGCCGTAACACAAATATAGTTCAATTTTTTTTTTTTTTTTTTTTTTTTTATGGTATGGGATGGCGAAACGAGCTAAAGGCCCACCTGATATTAAGTGGTTACCTTTGCCCATAACAACTGCAATACCACCTAGGCTGTTACCTAAATGGTATCGCAAGTCGGTTCGCCGAACTGAGACATGAAGGTGGAAAGTCTCATGTGATTGTAATTTCAATGTAGTGAAATTCACGAAAGTTTAAAAACTTCCATGTTTATATTAATGAAGATTGCTGTTAATAAGTTGTGAATAGTTTATTAATTGTTGTTTCGATGTCAAAGGTTTTAATATTGATCATAAGAAGACTTACATTACATTTTTAAATAAACCAATAAATGTATGCATGTAATTAGTGTAATTTGGTTATTATTTGTATCACGATTACATTAGTGTAACTTCATTCGCAGGCTGTGAAATTGACCACGTAAGTGCCAACTGTCAAGCAAGATGATTTTTGGCTCCTTTTTAAGGAACGGAAAAAAAATCTGAATGTTTTGGCTCAACATTATACACAAGCTTTTACGAGCTAGAAATCCGTGACATACGGACGGACGGACGGAATAGCACAGATGCTAGTCTATCAACTCAGCCTATCGCAGTCCACTGCTGGACATAGGCCTCTCCCAAGTTGCGCCACAACGCTCGGTCCTCTGCCTTCCGCATCCAGTCCCCCCAGCCACGTTCTTTAGGTCGTCGGTCCACCTGGCAGGGGGGCGCCCTACGCTGCGTTTGCCGATACGCGGTCTCCACTCAAGGACTCGTCTGCTCCAGCGGCCATCGGTCCTTCGACAGACATGGCCAGCCCACTGCCACTTCAGCTTACTGATCCTACAAGCTATGTCGGTCACTCCAGTTCTTCTCCGGATAATCTCGTTACGGATTTTATCCTTCAAAGAAACTCCAAGCATAGCTCGCTCCATAGCTCGCTGAGCGACTTTAAATTTGTGGACTAGCCCAACTGTCAGTGTCCACGTCTCGGCACCGTAAGTCATGATGTCAGATGCTAGTATCGCCTTACAAATAGTAATATCTCTGCCTAAAAACAGTAATCTGTAACCCGCTATTTAATATCCTTTTTTTATTAAAAAAATCGGAATATCTAACCTCTTTATGGATATAAGATTGAATATAACAGAATATAACGGGGTTCGATTTGTACGAAGCGGTGTCATTTAGGTGACAGTTGGAAGCGTGACAAATATTTTAAGATGAAGAGGGCGTTTCAATATCATAACGCGATCATATAGGCTGAAATTATGCTCTTGACCTAGTTTTTTTTCCGATTTAGGTACAGTAATTTTTTTTTAGAATTTCTGTATTTTGCAAACAATCTTGGCATGTCTTTTAAATGCAAATTATTAAAACATAACATATGACTTTACATACGAAATAAACATAACATAACATCACGCCTGTATTTCCCCGAAGGGGTAGGCAGAGGTGTATAGTACACCCACATTTCGCCAGTTATGTTATAGTCCCATGTAATAGGGGGCGAGCCTATTGCCATTGACCGGGCACAAATCCAGACTCCGAGCTGCTACTGAGAATTTCATAACGAAAAAACCCAATAACACTTTGCCCGACCCGGGAATCGAACCCACGACCCTACGCTCAGAAGGCGCGCTTGCAACCACTAGACCAACGAGGCAGTCCCACTAGACCAACGAGGCAGTCCCAATAGACCAACGAGGCAGTCAAGTCTACATACGAAATAACGTGGAAATAATTAAAAAATCGTCGAAATAATATGTTATTGTAGTGTCAGACTTCATAGTTTGTACCTACTATTGCTACACCCGATTGGGTAGGCTGTTGATACCAAACTTTGATAAATACCTACATTTATGTACACAGTTTGAGCACAGAATATCTAATAGTATGTACCTACTAACGGTTTGAGCAATAAATGTCTTCGTCTTAGTTTAACATTTTTCAACCTCATTACGTGAGCGGAACTAGTAATTATAATTTTCTCAGAAGTTATTTAAAAAAGCAGTGTGTGACGCGCCTCCTCTCTTTATAAATGTATGTAGCTCGTAAGAAGACACATTATTATACGTATTTGCAACAAGAACACACATTTTTGATTCGTAACTAAACGCCCATCATTACATACCTACCAAGATTGTTTACAAGTCTCGAAAAACGGACTTTAGGCACTTTCAATGTCAGACTGGATTTTCTAAAGAGCCTTTCACAAAATTCATGTTTGATTCGTGACCGAACGCCCATCATTACATAGTGACTATTGGCGACCCTGCCAGTGCTGCTAATAAGTACTTTGTGCAGTGCTGCCACGTCGGCAGCGCTGGGGACATTAGAAAAGTATGGTGATGTGGCTAGCTATGGTTAGGCACACCTTGGCCACTCAATACAATATGAATAATAAAAACAAAAAACAATACAATATAAATAAAAAATAAAAATACAATATAAATACTAGCACCACCTACATACGCAAGATTACGTCTGTATACGAACGCACACACACGTGCAGGTTAGGGATCCTCGCTGCTCGTAATGCCGACTGGGTTCCAGGTGCTTCTCAGTAGTTCTCAGAGATGGCGTGTTGCATAGCGACAGGTGATTGACATCCATTGCAATACAATATTGCGGTCACAGAGTACTGAGAGTACTGTAATATAATTGCAGTCCAATTGCCGTCAGACTGCAAGTGCGTGCGGGGCGCGGGCGAGGAATCTTAAACTGGTGGGGGGCGGTGAGTGGCCGTTCTGTACGTTACACGGACCAGTAAGCCTCTAGACGCCTATTAGCCGGATACCCCCGGTCAAAAATCATATGCAGTAGCACTGCATATCTTACGCCCAGCCACCAATCGGGACGTCATTCCGTCAGCGAGCGGCACCAATCATATCACCGAACATTTGAGCCGACCAATCATAAAGCGCCGTACACCCCTCGGTCCCCGCCAACATTTTACGACTGTGTTCTCATGCAAAACTTTGTTTATGTGGCGTCTTGTGGCTTACTGGTCTGTGGTACGTTATCACTATTAGATACAACGCTTTTCTTAGGGCCTAAACAACTGAAATATCGTAAATTTTTATTTATTTATTATTTATTTATTAAAGCCTACATTTATTTATTCAGACCAAGAAGTTTACAATATTAATACTCTTGGATGCATAAAAATTTTGTTACATTATACATATATATTTTGTTTACATTAATTATTGTTTATTAATTTATCAATTATTAATTATTTCTTAGACACCGACTGCTTTGGTCGCTTTGGTCTGTGTGCCGTTTGGCAAAGGCCTCCTCCATTTCCTTCCATTTCTCTCTGTTACTAGCTACTCTCGTCCATAATTTTCCGCCTATTTCTTTGATCTCGTCGCTCCAGCGTTTTTTCTGCCTTCCTCTGGATCTCTTGCCGTTTCTCGGGTACCAGACTGTGACTCTCTTACTCCATTTGTCTGGGCCTCTATGGGTATGACCAGTCCATCTCCACTTAAATTTTCTGCTTTTCAGTGTTACATCTGTTACCTTTGTTTTCATTCGTATATCAGTGTTCCTTTTTCGGTCTTTCCTTTTCACTCCTAGCATACTTCTTTCCGTGGAACGTTGACAAACCGCTATTTTGGTAGCTTGCGAATGTGTAAAAGCCCAAGTCTGGCATCCATATATGAGTACTGGTATCACGCACGAGTCAAATAGTTTCCCTTTTAGCTTGATGCTAAAATCAGGATTCTTCATAATTTCTTTTAAAGACCAATATCTGTTCCACGAGCTTGCTACTCGTCGGTCTATTTCTTTTTCTCTTTGGTTTGTGCTGGATATTATATATCGTACATAGTATATTCCAATTAGATTTCAGCTACCATAATTGTAAGTTGAAGCCATTAAAAAGTCGTATTTAATACATCCACTAAAGGATGACGAATTAGGAAAGGGTTTTTGCTAGAAATGCTCGTAGCCATTGAGTTGTTTTAAATAAACAGTGCAAAATGCAAATTATAAACATGATAGCTTCTTATCATCTATGATTATAGATTTAAATTTTAACTGAACAAGTGCGAAAAATGTTAGCAATAAAAAACAGGTTAGGTACTCAATTTCTATGTGTTCTGGAGAATTTGCACAACATTGAAATGACCAATACGGTATCGATAAACGTGGTCTCGCGTCAAGACCAACACTACCGGGAGGATGCGGGGTCTGAAGTGACGGTCGGGCGCGGCGCACACCCGCCCGCTTCCCCAACCCCCGATTTCTCGGAGCTCGCGCGCGGACTGTACCTACAATAGAGAATATTCTGTCAGACATATTAATGTACGGGTAATTCCAGGTGTCGGAGCGGGACAAGCGCGTGACGAACTACAACACGCGCGAGGAGGGCGGGCGGCCCCGCGACCCCTCGCGCATCACTCAGCTGCGGGTGCCCACTGTGAGGCCCACGGAGCTGATGGTGGAGGCCTTGCCTAGGTGAGTCTGTTACAAACACACAAATAGAATGGTTGTAATCACAATTATATTTGCTTCATGCGTGGCAACTTTCCGAATAAACTACGCCTTACATTTTGACGTATTTTTTTTTTCTTTTTTTTTGTCAACCTGTACTGTCCCACTGCTGGGCAACGGTCTCCCCCATATTCTTCCAAACTTCCCTATCAGTAGCTTCTTCAGTCCAATTCTTGAGAAACATGTCCATTATAAAAAATAAAAAAAAATAATCAAATGTAAATCGGCGCCGTCACAAACCATCATCGTCATTGCGGCCTTATAATACCCATTTTTGGGTGTAGACCTCCTCTCCTCCAAATTCTTCCACTCCTGGCGGTCTTGAGCCCTTGACATCCAATCCAGGCCTGTGTGTTGTCGGATGTCTTCCACCCAATGTTTGGGTGGCCGTCCCCGCGGTCTAGAGTGCTGTCTTGGTCGCCACTCCAGCAGTGTCCGCGTCCATCGTTCCTTGTCCATTCGATTCGATTCGATTGCCGACGGAAAATTCTTTTATTATTATGGAGATATCAAAGAAACCACAATTTTTTGGGTGGTTTTTACGCGCAAGGCGGTACGACGGGGCTCGGGGCAAACACCACGTCGCCGCGTCGTAATGATGGAATACAACATTTATTTATTATTTATTTATTTATTTAATTCTTTATGCACAACAGGGTACAAAGGCGGTCTTAACGCCATAGGCGTTCTCTACCAGACAACCTTAGGGTAATGCAGAGACAAAGAATAAGGTAGATGCACCAGTAAAGTAGTAAAATATGTTTCGTACTACGGACTATAATTACATATAATAAAAATAGATAAATACCTATGTACATTATACATATAATAAAATATACATATTATACATACCTACATATATAACTATAAATATATAATGATATATGTTGTTTTATGTTGTTTTATAGATTGGGTATAATGAAATGAAGACTTAATTGCGTTTCTCTGTAAACAATAGGTTTATTTACAATAGGTATTTACACAACATTTAACTAATCACATTAACAAAAGATTCATTTACCTGTAAACAATAGAAACAACATTTAAAGCCTCTATTTCGGTCTTTTCTATGTTAACACATATTGAGAATATTTAATATGGAAAATATTAACGAAAGATTCTTGCACAATCATTAGAATCAATAATATATTTTTTAAATGTCACCACGTCAGTTTTGACATTCGTGGGCATTGTCTATAACCAAAGAGAATACAATCAGTACGTTTATCTATTAAACACAAATTTAAGAAAGCGCTCGTATTATGAGTGGATTGGCTTTCTTTACATCTCCCCCCCATGGAAAGAAACAATTGTAAGTGACAATGTATGCAATTGTTCATTTACTAACAAACACTGGTGATAGTTTTGTAATGTGGTAGAGGTTGGACTCCGCTTTCTTGTGTCCGGCGTCAACTTCATAGATTGAATTAGAAATCTTCTTCAGAATTTTGTATGGTCCAATCCTCAATTCATCCATTTTCTTCCTATTTAGTCGGTTTCCGTTTTCTACGTAGACTCTGTCACCCACTTCCAATTTATATTCTTTCCTATGCAGGTCGAATAATTCTTTATTATAATTATGTGATTTAATTGTGTTTTCTAGAGCTAGTTTCCTATCTCTTTTCAGATCTTCTTTTGTACATCTTGATTTCAGTTCAAGTGGTAAAATATTCACATTCTCGCCTTCCATAAGGTATTTTGGAGCAAATCTCGTGACTGTGTGTTCTGTTTCGTTATATTTTTCCACACATTTATGTGCAATAGTAGTCCATGCTGTTTTTTTATCACTTTCATTTATTTTACATCTTATCTTATTGACTAAAGTCTGATTCAGCCTTTCATTAATCCCATTTGAAAATGGTGCATCCACAGCAGTGAAAACCATTTTTACGTTTTCTTTCTTCAGAAATTCTTTAAATTCTTTGGAATTGATGCCAGGGTATTGGTCCGTTAGTACCATATCAATATTGTAACTTTTTGTCACATTTTTCATTAATTTAATAAAATCACTGGAGCTTTGATTTCTTGATGTTAATATATATGCATATCTTGTGAAATGATCGACCAGAAGATGTAAGTATTTTTTTGTTGACCGTGATCCTCCAAATCCTCCAATCGTATCAATAGATATAATTTCAAATGGGCGTGTTGCTGGACCTAAATGTGACATTAAGCCATATTTTTGCTTCCTCCTTGATTTGTTTTTTATACAAATTTCACATTCATCACAAATATGTTTAATATTTGCGATGATATTCTTTGATGTGTAGAACGGTGTTATTTTATTCGTCATTTGGGTTCTCCCAATGTGGCAGTAGGTATTGTGCACAACTTTCATTAAAGTTTTGCTGAATTCTTCTGATAGTATGATTTTTTTTCTTCTTTTAATTTGTTTATAGTAAATTTCATTCTCCAATATAAGTTTTCCATTTTGTAGGTCTAGATTTGTGTATTGGTCATTTTTTATATCTTCTAGTTTTATTAAATTTACTACTTTTAAGAAATCATCAGTATTATCATAAGGTTCTAGAACTGGGTTCCTGCTTAAACAGTCTGCTTCTTGGTTTGATTTTCCTGGGTTATATTTTATTGTAAAATTATATTGGGATAAATAATATGTCAAATCCCCTAGTTCCTCATCAGTTCTAGCCTTTATATTCATATTTTCTAATGGTTTATGATCTGAGTATACGATAAATTCTTTTCCCATAAGCCAGTGCTGCCAATATTTCACAGCTTCTGTGATTGCCAGACATTCTAGATATATTGCCTTCTTCTTTTTTTGACCTTCAGTTAATTTTTTTGAAAAATAAGCAACTGGTTTATTGTCCCCGTTTTTATCTTCTTGTTTCAGTACTGCTCCTACTCCTTTGATACTAGCATCCGTGTAAATTTTTATTGGTAGTTCTGGGTCAAAGATATTCAGAATTGGTTTTGAACATAGCAATGCTTTTATTTTATCAAATGATTCCTGACATTCTGCACACCATATGAATTGCACATCTTTTCTTAATAAATTGTGTAACGGGTCCAGAATAATGGCACTATGTGGTACAAATTTATGATGAAAATTTACTTTTCCTAGGAATTGACGTATATTTTTTTTTGTTTCTGGCACTGGAAAATTCCTTACCGCGGTTAAATAATCTTTCAGAGGTCTGACTGAATTGTTTTCTATTATGTGACCTAAATATTTGGCGTAATTATTTGCAAAAGAACATTTTGAAAATTTTAGTCTAAAGCCTTCTGCTAGTATTGCTTCCAGTAGTCTTGTGAGGTGTAGTATATGTTCTTTAAAAGTCTTCGAAAAAATTAAGATGTCGTCTATAAAATTTACTGCAAAATTAGAGAGTTCGTATTTCCTTATGATGTTGCTCAATATTCTTTGGAAAATGGCTGGAGCAGTCTTTAATCCAAATGGGAGACATGTCCATTGAAAATGGCCTTCTTGTGTAACAAATGCAGTTTTGTATTTATCTTGAATTTTCAAAGGAATAGACCAAAATGCAGAATTTACGTCCAAAGTAGAAAAATATTTACAGTTTACAGTTTTTACCATTAAATCCTCAATCAACGGAAAAGGTTGTGCTTGAGGGACGACAATTTTGTTCAATTCTCTGAAATCTATACATAACCTTGTTTTTTTTTCATCTTCCTTTTTGTATGCTAGAGTTACTGGAGCAGCGAATGGGCTATAAGATTCCTCAATCAAATTCTTCTTTAAAAGTTCTGATATTTGACTTTCTATTTCTTTTCTATCTTCAGCTGTGCATCTGTATGGACGTTTGTAACAGTATTTATCCACCATCAAGTCAATATGAGCTTCATAATCTCGTACAGTACCGACGTCATATTTATCCTTAGCGAAGACTGATTTATATTTTCCTATCAACTTATCAATTTCTGATTGTTGATATAAATCTAGATGGTTTACTAACATTTCAAATCCGTCCGGGTTTATATATTCATTGAAATTTATTTCAAATTCGTTTAAGGGTTTAATGTCTTGTTTTAATACCTCAGAGTGTAAAAAACAATCTTCTTCATTTTTGTCACCTAGTACATCAGGAATCTTGACATTTGTTAAATTTGTATCATCTTTTTTTGAGTAGTTCTTGTTTTTTATATTTTCTTCATTTGATGTAACCTTCTTTTATTTTGGATTGTTACATTGTATGATCTTCAATTCTTCATTTTGTATTAATTTGAAATTTTTGATACAATCCAAACCAATTAGAAAATCGTAATTAAAATTTTCATTATCTACTATAAAAATATCCATATTTTTTTCAATATTGTAGATTTTTATTTTTAGTGTTACCACACCTTTTGTTTTCTTCTCACCATTAATAGTTTTCAAGTTTATCATTTGTATATCACTTGTAGTTTCTTTTGGCCGTATCTTCAGTAATTTTGCATTAATTAATGACACATTTGAACCTGAATCATACATTCCAGAAACTTTTAAAGTATCATTTAATAGTAACTCTACTTCTATTAATGGTGGCACCTCTAGTTTTTTGGATTCTTCTCATTCAGTTCAATTTCCAATTCTGAGTTATTTATAGTTTTCACAACAGCTTTTTGATTATTCGTTTTAAACCAGCAATTTTCCTCAGGATGGTAGCGTTTCCCTTTTTTCTCATTGATACAAATTTGGCATGGTTTTTTTTCTTCAATTTTTTTGACTTTATTGTCAATAATACCCTTTTTATCGTATTTATTCTTACTAACAAGATGTTCCAATTTTCCTATTTCATTGTAGAGATCTTCCGTTTCTTCTAAAGTTTCTCTATCAATTTTATCAGCCACATAATTCGGCAAACCAAATGCTATAAGGTCTATATGTGTCCCAATATCAATCGATTTTCTTACTTCCAATAACAATTTTTCTTTTTTTAAAGCATACTCAAGTAAAGAACCTGCTTGATATTTAAAGGCAAGAGCATATCTAATAGGTGACCATCCTTTGTTTGCGAACGTCTCACAAAACTTTTTCTCCCATATGTTCCATTCCGATTCCACTGTAAGTTTCATTAGCATGCAGTTGTACCAATCTACACTGGAATATTCTAAAAAATTCTTTAAAATTTCAATTTTCTTTTTGTCTTTATCGATTTGGAAACGTTCGCATTCTTTATTAAAACCCTTAATCCACTGGTGAGCATTCGTGTTTCTGCCAGTGAATTTTTCAATCATGAAATCCTTTGAAATTTTGCCTAAATTTTGAGTTTCAGATTTTGTTTGTTTATCTTCAAGCAATTTCTCTAACAGTTTTTCCAACGTTTGATTTGAGCCACTAGGTATAGATTCAGCGCTATTATTTATTTCCAAAATTTCTTCTAGGTAAAAATCATTAAACTGTATATTTTGTTCTTCATCCAAATATATTTTTGATATATCATCTGTCAAGGTTATCCATATTTTCCTTGTTTGATGTCTTTTATTTAATGATTTTTTTACCTTGGCATAGTTGGGAGTATTTGTAATTTCTTGATGTAGAATTGCTGGTTGATATTCAGTTGGTATTCCAAAAATCTGTCCATTAGGTATAGCTATTGAGGTTATGCATATCATGTTTGATTTTCCATCTGCTGCTGGTTTCACAGCAAAATCAAACCTTAATTTTTCCATGTTTCATGAAATATTTGCAGAAAATGTTGTTTTATAATGATATATGTTGTTTTATGTTGTTTTATAGATTGGGTATAATGAAATGAAGACTTAATTGCGTTTCTCTGTAAACAATAGGTTTATTTACAATAGGTATTTACACAACATTTAACTAATCACATTAACAAAAGATTCATTTACCTGTAAACAATAGAAACAACATTTAAAGCCTCTATTTCGGTCTTTTCTATGTTAACACATATTGAGAATATTTAATATGGAAAATATTAACGAAAGATTCTTGCACAATCATTAGAATCAATAATATATTTTTTAAATGTCACCACGTCAGTTTTGACATTCGTGGGCATTGTCTATAACCAAAGAGAATACAATCAGTACGTTTATCTATTAAACACAAATTTAAGAAAGCGCTCGTATTATGAGTGGATTGGCTTTCTTTACAAATATATAACATCAAAATAAATCAAAGTCGAGCTGAATATTTATTATATTCGTTATTGTACATTACACCAAACAAAAACAAAGACAATCGTTTACAGAAAGATTAAGTAAGTATAATGGGCGGTCTTATCGCACAAGGCAATCTCTTCCACACAACCTTTGGATGGACTAGAAGAATGGTAACCGATCGTGGGTAGGTACGGTGTAAAAGTAGGTACGTACGTACAATACGTAAGTTGGCTTGGTTATGCGTCTTTTTACACCCGTTATCTAGTAGAGAGAAAACATCTGACATAAGAATCGACACTCTTCATACATTACGTTACATAATACAGTTTGAGTAAATGCCAAACTTTTTTTTTTTCCGTGGGGAAAATCCTCTTGGACGCACTCCGCCCGGGGAAGGCGGAGCCAGTGTCGGACTCTTACCGACTAAAAACCACCACGGTGTTCCTCTACCGACCATGGCCGGGGGCGTGAGAAATACTCCTGTATTCGCCCAACCATCCCTGGCAGGTCCCGGCTCGCCACTGGCAGGCGAGCCCCTTCTCCCCGTGCGGCAACCACAACGGCCGCACCCTCCTCTTGACTGGCGCGCGCGGAACTCTACGCGCCACCGTCACGGGCCTTGACTGATCGGGCGGCGGGCCACCCCGAGTCCGCCGCCCGCAGGCCCACACCTAGGGTGGCTGGAGGTCGGCATACGCCCTCCTACGACGCCCAGGTCGTCTCCTGCGGATGGGAAGAGAGGTCATCGCCTCTCGAACCCTCTCCGCCGCCTCCTTAGCGAGCATCACCTCCTCGCAGAAGGAGACGACGCCTTCCCAAGCGCTCTCGCTCCCGACCATAGACAGAACCACGGCCGGAAGCGAGAGATCGCTGCCGCCTACTGCAGTGATGAGGTCACGGCGCTGCGTGGCCCAGGCTGGGCACTCCGCCAGTGTGTGCTGCACCGTGTCCTCTGGGCAGCTCCCGCAGTGATGACACTCGGGCGTCGGCTCCCGGCCTATGCGACACAGATACTTACCGAAGCAAGTAAATGCCAAAAACTACATCATATATTGTTATGTAACCTTTACTCTGGCCAATCGATATCCCAGTTTGCTGTTGAATAATTAACTGAACATGTTCAAGCTTCCCCTATACTACAGAATATCGTTCTGAACTCTTTTGGTTACTAGGAATGGCCATATTGTTTTTGTTTTTAATTGTTGTATCACTCAAAAGTGACAGTGAAAATTTTATATATTTTTTTCGCTATTACGCTAACAAACTTGTACCTTTTTTTTTTATCAATTATAAGTATTTAGCAAATTACGCTTGAGCTTTTACTTATTAACCGTCACTGCTGCGCTGCTCCAACATATTGTGGTCCCTCGAACCGAACATCGAGAAGACTGGCAAACAGTCGAACATCACAACTCACATAGCAATATTCGCAAATCTGCAGTGACCATTGGAAAGGAAAGAAGAAAACGCATCATTCGGTACGGCCAGCCATCCTTCCTAACCGTCGTCCTTCGCTTCATTTGGTTGACACCGTGCTTATTTTTTACTTTCCAGTTTGTTTTGGTGCTTGCTTTGTTTAACGCGCGCTTGGTTCGTGGATTAGCTGTGCCGCCGCTAGCATCAGCTAACCCCATTAATCAAGTTAACCGTGAGTACTTACCCCGTTTTTTACACCTACCAAAATGCCAAGAGGCCGCGATTTATCCCCGTATCGGTTAGAAGGTGATACCGATGAGGATACGGCATTACTAAAGGATTTAGTTAAATCTCGTGGGATTTTAAAGGGTAGGCTAACTAAATTCTCAAACTATGTAGCTAATATGCAGAGTGAAAATGTGAAATCTGCGCAAAAACGAATTGATTTAAAGTTACGAGTAAAAGGGGCTTCAAATTTATATACGGAATTTAGCGATATACAAACACAAATCGAAAAAACGGTCCGCGATTGTGGTTTAGAACATCAATTAACGCAACGCGAAATGTTTGACGATGTTTATTACGATACACTGGCTCAAGCTGAATATATCCTTGACTCTGTAAATTTAATTGACAATGCTAACGTGTCTAGTTGTAGTAGTCACACTGGTGGCAAGTTAAAATCAATTAAATTGCCCACTATAACTATGCCTACCTTTGACGGGGCATATGAGCATTGGCTTGAGTTTAGGGATACATTTTCATCTTTAGTTCATAATTCAAAAGAAATCAGCAACATCCAGAAATTCCACTACCTTAAATCATCCCTTAAAGGAAGCGCAGAATTGATCATAGACGCTTTGGAGTTCTCAGAAATTAACTATACTGTGGCATGGGAACTGCTTCTTAATCGATTTAATAACAACAGGCTTTTAGTGCATAATCATGTAAGGGCACTATTTTCTTTGCAAAAATTGTCTAAGGAGTCATCCCAACACGTCAGAAAGCTCGTGGATACGATATTAAAGAACTTGCGCGCCTTAAAAATCCTAGGAATGCCTACTGACAGCTGGGATACATTTATTATTTACATCATAAGCTCTAAATTAGATGAAACGACCGAGCGCGAGTGGGAGCAGTTTAAAACACAAAAATATGACGACTGTAAACCATCTTTAAAAGACCTGCTTAAATTCTTAAACAACAGAGCTGATATGCTTGATACCTTGCAAGTTTCACATTCACACGTCAAAGTTAACCACGATCACACTCTTAAAGATACTAAAAAAACAACGACATCACGATATAATAACAGCAAACTGCATTGCAATGTGTCTACTGATATTAAGCCGCAAGATAAACAAACTTCCGTTAAGAAGCGTTGTTTAATGTGCAACGCAAACTTCCATCCATTGTACACATGTTATAAATTTATTAACTCTGATCTTGACACTAAATTGCAGTTTGTTGCTAACAATAAACTGTGTGAAAACTGTTTACGCTCAGGACATACTTTGGAAACTTGTAAGTTTGGACCGTGCCGTCAGTGCTACAAAAAGCATAATTCTCTAATTCATGTTGATTCATCTAATACCAACGCAAATCAAACAGTGGTTTTGCACTCTGTGAACAAGAATGAGCTGCTGCGCGCTGGCGACTGCGGCACGGGCCAGTCGTTCCCCTACTCGGCTCAAGCAGCCCTCGTAGACTCCGCCACCTCCGCCGCCAGCCCGGTGAACGCTCCATGCGTACAGGTAAATAGTGCACACATAGATAATTTGTCATGCGATCAATCTATGCACGTGAGACCTGTGTTGTTGTCTACCGCTATCATTGAGATAGCCGATAAACAGAATAAATATCATACAGCGCGTGCGCTGCTCGATAGCGGTAGCCAACATTGTTTTATTACCAAATCTTTATGCGAATTATTAGACGTAAATCTTATACAGTCCACTTTCGAAATTCGAGGTGTAGGCAATTCAGTAACACATACTACGCAAATGTGTGACATTGATATTAAATCACAAAACAATAATTATTCTACGCGTATTAAATGTTTTGTGATGCCTAACATTACATCGGCGATACCAGCTGTATGTAAACAAAGCGCGCGGTTCAGTATTCCTGATCACATGCAGCTGGCTGATCCTTATTTTTACGAGTCCCGAAATATAGATATTTTATTAGGCGCAGACATATTTTGGGAATTATTAAGCGAAGGTAAAATGAGGTTAAATAACGGACCCTTTTTACAAAATACGAAACTCGGGTGGTTAATTTCCGGTCCGATTAATATTAATATGCGCAATATTAAATACACGCAATGTAATTTTAGTCTCTCTATTGATGCCCAACTACGACGGTTTTGGGAGTTAGAGGAATTACCGAGGGTTGGTGACTCACGCACTGACGACGAGCGAGCATGTGAGGATCACTTCGTGCAAACTACAACACGTAACAGCGACGGAAGGTTTTGTGTTCAAATACCATTTAAAGAATCACCTACTACCTTAGGCGAAACATATCCGCAGGCTGAACGCCGTTTTTTGGCACTAGAGAGGCGGTTGCAAACGAATATAAGTTATAAAAAATTATACAGCGATTTTATTCGTGAATATTTAGAGTTGGGACATATGTCACGGATAACTTCTTACGATACACCACATTATGTAATGCCTCATCATGGAATTATCCGTGACCATAGTACTACAACAAAACTACGTGTTGTTTTCGACGCCAGTGCACTGTCTACTACTGGAAAGTCATTAAATGACCTTCAATTTGTAGGACCTCGACAACAGAGTGAATTAGTTGACATTTTATTACGCTTCAGGCAACATAGGTTCACTGCATGTGCGGACATTGAAAAAATGTACCGACAGTGTCTAATCAATGAATCACAACGCAACCTGCAGCTTATTTTGTGGCGCGACGATCCATCTGAACCATTAGGTATTTATCGCCTTAATACAGTGACCTACGGGACAGCCTCGGCGCCTTTTCTAAGCGTTAGGTGTCTCAAGCAACTTGCACATGACTCCACAGATCCATGCGTTCAACAAATAATTAATGATGATTTTTACGTGGACGATTTAATAACAGGTTCAGATAACAAACATGAATTAATAAAACTATGCGAGAAAATCGCGGAGACTCTAAAGTCTGGTTGTTTCATTTTAAGGAAATGGATTTTTAATTTTGAATGTGACAGATCTTTAGCTCCGTTTAGCGATGCAAAGGAGTTGACGTTAGGAGAAAATACACAATGCAGAACATTAGGTCTCGGTTGGTACAACGCGTCCGATGAGTTCTACTTTAATACACAGTTTAAGGGTGATCATTCAATAATCACGAAACGCACAATATTGTCGCATGTGTCTCAAATATTTGATCCGTTAGGGTTACTTAGCCCTACTATAATAATCGCTAAGGTTGTGTTACAGAGGTTGTGGTTGTTGCAATTAGAATGGGATGATAAGGTTCCCTGTGACGTCGCTCAGGCGTGGAATAAATTCGTATGTGGTCTGTCAGCGCTAAATACTATTAAAATTCCGCGTCACGTCATTGATATAGACCCCATACGTGTAGAATTACACATTTTTTCTGATGCGTCACAAACTGCGTATGGCGCATGTGTTTATGTACGTTTGGTGACCAAACATTCACCTGCAATGGTGAGATTATTATGTTCCAAAGGTAAGGTCGCACCTTTAAAGCCCGTTAGTATACCGAGGCTAGAATTATGCGGTGCTTTACTTGGCGCTAGGTTATACGATAGGGTGCGTACCTCACTACATCGTACTTTTGATAGTATTATGTTTTGGACAGATTCGACAATTGTTTTAGGCTGGCTACACATGCCTCCGAATTTACTAAAACCGTTTGTGCAAAATAGGGTAGCCGAAATTCACGAGTTGACAAAGGAACTACCATGGCGCCATGTAAGCGGAAAGGAAAATCCAGCCGATATAGTTTCGCGTGGTATCGGATTGGAGGATCTTTCAAGTTCCAATTTATGGTGGGAAGGTCCGGCGTTCCTTCGTGAACCGAGTTTCAGTTGTGCTGACGTCTCTTTAGCGCCTTACATGAAGCACGAAGCCCTACCAGAAACTAAATCGGGTGTGTCACATTCTTTAGTAGTCAGGCAGACATCTGAATGTAAGCTATTTCCATTTGACAGATTCTCTCAATTTATGCGCATGAGACGTGCTGTCGCGTACATACATCGCTTTATTTACAATTCGCGCAATAGGAACTCGCCGCGATCAGGGGTTCTCACTGTCGAGGAATTAAGAGAGTCTGACATGACATTGGCTAGACTGTCTCAACTAGAATCATTTCCAGATGAGCACACGTCGTTAACAAACACCGGCACCTTAAGCAATAAACATAATTTACTTAAATTAAATTTGTTTATTGATAACAATAAAATTATGCGAGTAGGTGGCCGTATCGACAATTCTATTAATTTCACATACGACAAAAAACATCCGATTTTAATTTCTGCAAAGCATCATCTTTCTCTATTACTATTTCGTCATGAGCATAAACAGTTACTACACGCAGGACCACAGGCTCTTTTGTCTAACTTGCGAGAGATGTGGTGGCCTATAGGCGGTAGGAATCTTGCAAGGAAAATAGTGCATGATTGCGTAAATTGCACTCGATTAAGAGGCAGAACTCCAACTCCTATTATGGGAAATTTACCGAAAGAGCGCATAACTCCAAATTTTCCATTTTTGCGTTGCGGGGTGGATTATGCCGGGCCAATGCTCATATTGAACCGAAAAGGGAGAGGTTCCAGAATTATTAAAGGCTACTTATGCCTATTTATTTGTTTTGTGACTCGCGCAGTTCATTTAGAACTAGTAAGTGACATGTCTACAGACGGATATTTGCTAGCTCTAAAACGATTTATTTCCAGGCGTGGTAAGCCGTGTGAAATATTTTCAGACAATGGGAGTAATTTTGTAGGTCTGATGAATACTTTTTCTAATTTTTTATCTACATGTTCGCCACAAATAGTAGAATACGCTACCAGTCAAAATATTAAATTTACATTTATTCCACCATATGCGCCTCATTTTGGTGGGTTGTGGGAAGCGGGGATAAAGTCCTGCAAGCACCACTTGCGACGGGTTATAGGAAATGCGCATCTAACATACGAGGAATTTAGCACGGTGTTAACTCAAGTCGAGGCTGTCTTGAATTCACGTCCTTTGAGTCCTCTATCCACAGACCCCTATGACTTCACCCCTTTAACTCCTGCTCACTTCTTGGTTGGCCGTCCGCTCACGGCACCTGTTCTCGCCGACATCACCGAGACGCCCGTCAATCGACTTTCTCGCTATCAGCGGGTGGAACAAATTCGCCAACATTTTTGGTCACGCTGGGCGAAAGAATACGTATGCGAGTTGCAAACAAGGAACAAGTGGAAGAAGGATTCGTCTCACTTACAACGTGACATGCTTGTAGTCATCAAAGATGAGCATCAGCCGCCACTGAAGTGGCAACTTGGACGAGTGATCAATATCATTCCTGGAAAAGACAACGTGTCCAGAGTCGCTGACATTCGGACGGCATCGGGTGTTGTAAGACGGGCATTCTCCAGAATCTGCCCTCTCTTCAACGACTGCCTTCAAGTTCCAGAGCCTCATTGAAAGCTGGTGCTTCCAAGGCCGGGGGCATGTTCAAGCTTCCCCTATACTACAGAATATCGTTCTGAACTCTTTTGGTTACTAGGAATGGCCATATTGTTTTTGTTTTTAATTGTTGTATCACTCAAAAGTGACAGTGAAAATTTTATATATTTTTTTCGCTATTACGCTAACAAACTTGTACCTTTTTTTTTTATCAATTATAAGTATTTAGCAAATTACGCTTGAGCTTTTACTTATTAACCGTCACTGCTGCGCTGCTCCAACAAACATATTGGGGCAAGTTACTGTTAACCTATGGGTCAGGTCATATAAAGTTCAATTGGGTAATTTTCTGAATAAATAATAGTAGTTTATGAAACTGTTGCATAATAGGGGTTATTAAAACACGAGTGTGAGTTTAAAAACCGAGCCGTAGGCGAGGTTTTTAATAGTATCACACGAGTGTTTTAATACCTAATTATGTCAGTTTCATACACTATTTTATCTACACTCATACAATTTTAAATAAAATACCAAAGTCAAAATCTTGGTAACATTGTCGTTGTTTTTCTTGATTTCTCTGGTAAAAGATTGTTCGTCATTTACGTTGCTGCATCCAGAAATTCAGGCGGGGTCATATTCTCCTCAGTTCAGTATCACTGCTGTAGTCAGATATTTTTGCCCAGAATAAAACGTTGTTATTATGGTTTTATACAAAACCATAATAACAACGTAAACAATAACAATAAATTTACAAGTAACGATGTCCAAATCCAGTAGGCCAGGCGCGCGGCCGCGCACGCGCGCTGGTGCGCGCCTACACAGATAATAAAATATAGTCTGGCGACAACATTATAATCGGAACTAATTTTCTATCCTTGTCAGGATTCCGTCAATCTCTGTTTCATCATACAAAAAATATGCCTGTAAACACTTAAATATAATTAAAAGCAATATGACAATCAAAAGTTCTGCCAAAAACGCGATTTTAAACGATAAAATTTTTCAATGTATGACAAGTGGCGCCCCCTGAATTTTGTGTACTCATTGGTGCCAAACTGTACGACTGCTAAAAAAAGGTTTGAAAACTCCTTGGTTAGGTCGAAGTGGCATTAAAAACTCCTTAGTTGGGCTGAAGTGTGCGGTTATGGAAAAAAAATTAAATTACCGCATTGTTTTGTTCAGCAAACTGTATCGTAATGAAACTTTTTAAATTCATTACAGGTGCATGTGCGTAAAGTATGTCATTATGACATTAGTTTCGAGTTCATAATTCGAATTTTACGATACGGGTGTAGATAAAATCATTTACTTACTGTACAACTACCCGCGGCTCCACTTGCATCTATATTACCTTTTTGCGTCATGTAAAGTATATCTGGATGTTTTCTGGCACATTCTATCTTACATTACTATCCGCTCGTGCAAATGCACAGAAGCTTCGTATCTATCGGGTGAGGGAGGACGCACCCCACGAATCTATTTCTTTCTTTTTTTCGTTCTTTCTTTCTTTCTTAAAACCCTTACCAGTTTTTAAGTCTCATCGTCAGCTTTCAAACACAAAAAGTTTTATCAAAATCGGTCCAGTAGCGTTAGCGTGATGCTCGAACAAACAATTTTATATCATTTTGTAATAGTTAAGATAAGATAAGATAAAAAGTAGCCTATATGTTAATCCAGATTAAGTTCCATCTGTATGCCAAATTTCATTAAAATCCATTCAGTAGTTTTTGCGTGAAAGAGTAACAAACATCCATCCATCCATCCATCCATCCATCCATACTTACAAACTATCACGTTTATAATATAGTCATAGTTATAGTTATTATAGTTATAGTTATATAGGAAATAGGAAGGATAGGATGGGAAGTAGGATAGGATATTTCAGTAGGTATATTATGTACGAAACGTACCTACTTTTACACCGTACCTACCCACGATCGGTTCCCATTCTTCTAGTCCATCCAAAGGTTGTCTGGAAGAGATTGCCTTGTGCGATAAGACCGCCCATTGTACTTACCGTGAGACGAGCTACAGCAGCCCCCGGCAATACAACAACAACAACCTCTGTGGTCTATTGGTTCGAGTGTCGAACTGCTGATAACAAGGTCGTGGGTTCGATTCCCACAGGACACAAATATTTGTGTGATGAACATAAGTGTTTGTGTTGGTCTGGGTTTTGCTTATGTATTATAAGTACCTATGTATTTACAAAAAAAAAGTTTCTGGGTATTATATCCATTGTCTAGTACCCATAGCACAAGCTCTGCTTAGTTTAAGACTAGATGGTGCTGTGTAAAAAATGTCACAAAGATATTTATTTATTTATTTAATAGTACATGATGGCCACGACCGCTCTGTCAAGAGCGAAACGACGAAGAAAGAAGAAAGAAAGAAAAATGTTTTATTCTTGCGCTCCATTTAACGCACAGCAGAAGAAGAACTTTTTAGTGTGACACAAGTAGTGCGACTTTTTATACCTATCGTGCCTATACAGGGTGTCAGGGAAACGCTTCCGAAAACGAAGATAGGTGATAGTGCTGGTGATTACTGATACGAAACCATGAAAAAAATGCGATACTTTTTTAGATTTTTAAATATTTTTTTTGCATTTTTCATTATGTATGAGTTTTATTTAACTGCCCAAAGCTGGTTATGTATGAAAAATGCAAAAAAATATATATGAAAAACTCTAAAAAGAGAATCGCATTTTTTTTTCGTGGTTTTGTATCAGTAATCACCAGCTCCTTCGTTTTAGGAAGCGTTCCCCTTACACCCAGTATATCAACTCAGACCACATAGCCACCCATTATTGGCTGTGCTAGAAACACGCACTGTGTCGCATGCGAACTCCTCACTCGCTCGTGCGCTTACGATGCTAAAATGCTCTCCTGACTTCGGATTCTTGATCTGAGTGTGATTTATTTGCGTTGAGATGGATAGATGTGTGTCGTGAATGTTTAGGTTTTTGTGATGATGTATGACAAATAATTCAATGTTATTATTTTTATTTCTAACGTTTCTATTACTCTCGCTACGCTGTCCGTCCGTCCGTCCGTCCGTCCGTCTATCCGTCTGTCTGTCACAGGGCTGTATCTTTTGAACGGTAATAGGTAACCGGTTGAAATTTTCTCAGAATATGTGTTGCTATGAGGTGTATCACGACAAATACTAAAAACAAAAAAAAGTCTAAAACCAAAGGGGGTCCCCATACAAGAAACCTCAAAAAACATGCATTTTTTTCAACATTTTTGTTCCTGCTCTATCTTCAAAACGGTAATATATACCAGCGTCAAACTTGGTCAGATTATAGTGCATATTATGTAATTTAGCAAGAAATACTAAAAATAAGACAAACATAGACATATATGGTGGTAGCTGCGTAAGAAAGACATGCAAAAATGCATATTTCACGCACTGGCGTTGACGTCTTTTTGTAAACTCTCGTAAATTAAATCTGTTTTTATTGGGTATCAGGTCGTTGAGAGGTACGGAACCCTTACTGCGCGAGTCCGACTTGCACTTGGCCGGTTTTTATATTATTTTTTGTTTCGTGTTTATTTATTTTATTTTATTTTTATTCTTAATTTTTAATATTTTATCTGTACAACGCATTATTTTTATTTAAACTGTTATGTTGTTCATGTAAACTTGAAATAAATTAATAAAATAAATAAAAAATCATCACTAACCACCCACCACCAATCCATGACCACCATCATCGTTATCATCGAGAACACACCCCATTAATAACCACTATCCACCATCACCATACGACACAACCACCAACACCATATTATTATATCTATCCCGCACAAACTATAGTGTTACTTGTCACTTGTGATGTAAATCTACACATACTCACTTTCCAATTTACTTGATACAGCTTCAATTATCATGCAGATTGAACGGTATAAAACGTCTGTAGGGCCCACGGAATATAGAAAACAAGATAGAAGTGCTATACGGCTACCGCACGCGTGGCAAAATTAAGCGGAGATCCGAAACTCGCGCTTAGTTTTCCGCTGCGACACGAAAACGTCTCGAACGTTTACGTGAAATACTAGATTATACCTTATTGTGTAATTTGAACGTGTAAAAATGATAGCAGAACGAAAAATTATTCTTATCGAGGCGTAAAATATCACCGTTATGTCTCAAATTTTGATATATCAATTAAATAATTTAAATTTTAACAACAGTTTCTGGGAGATTTAATAAAAAAAAACATTGATATTCTGCCACATTTGAATTTTAAATAGAACTGTAGGGACACATGTAGGTACGGTCGACCGCACGTCAGTGGTAAAACTGACATTGACAGCATCTTTATTTCGTAAGCAGTAAGGGCGATTTTTGAATTGAAGTGTTACCACTGTCATGCAGTCGACTGTACGTAAGACAGAGTGTAACGTAAGCAATAATGTATGCGAGCGAGAGGTATGCTCGGACGGACAGTTGCTGCGCACTGGTTCAAGTGAACGGTTCTCTGAAGGGGTTGTAACGCGAAATATATTCGGTTAAGAGGCTGACAACACCTAAAAAATCAAACCTCTGTGGTCACTGTCGTTTTGTACAGAAGTGAAAAAGAGGCAACGAGCGGACGTCGGATGCGCTGCTCAACTTGAATGAAAATTCATAATTTTTTTTTTTAATAAAAAACTAAAAGCTTATTTGAAAAACAGAAACAACTATGTTTTAGATTATTATCTTTCTTAAATGTTTTCTTAATTTCATTTATAATATATGGTAGATAATAGGTATTGTTTGCTTTAAAGCATGTTTTAAGAGGTTAGTTTAAAATTATTTTCTATCCAGAAAACTTCAAGAAAACGTGTTTTGGCCACAATAGAGTTTTAGAAAATACGATCAAGATTAGCATATGTTTTTTTCACTTCCACAAACTGAATAGGTAAAAATGTTTTTAAAAGAAGCCTATTTGGGGTATTTGGCTGTTGTTAGCGTCGTTAACTCATGTCCGACTTTCTATGAAACCCTGAGCCCTCTTGACCAGCAAGTGCAGCACTTAACAAATAGGGATTATTGCAACCACACAACTGTAGTGCCCTAAACCCTGAAGTGGTGACCCCAAACGCGAATA
Organism: Asteroscopus sphinx; assembly: GCA_949699075.1. Classification (NCBI taxonomy): domain Eukaryota; kingdom Metazoa; phylum Arthropoda; class Insecta; order Lepidoptera; family Noctuidae; genus Asteroscopus; species Asteroscopus sphinx. The sequence continues at coordinate 6,678,234 of OX453032.1, forward strand.
TACACTATACATGTTTCTTACGCGACACTTGCCACGTAGTGTGAACTTTGAGTGACTCTATCCGCGTGTGGCAGGTTAAATCGTGAAATTGATTTTGTGTATTTTAATGAACTATTGCAATTGTCAAAAAAAAAAAAAAAAATGTGTGATTTTGGCGACACTTTTCCGTACTAAGTAATAGTAAGGGCACTTCCACTCTTTTTGTTTATTCCGTTGTACGGCCAATGTTACAACCCAATGTTATGTTTAGCAAATTCTAACTTCTCTCAGCTATGTGTAAAATTTAAGGTCCATCGATCGACCCTAGCCGTTGATTTTCGAAAGGATATACATAACTATTTTGAAGGTCCAATCGCCTTTAGTGGTCCATTTTGAATTAATCCCTTTTGGACCTTACGTCCTACGCTTTATCGTTGGGAGACTGATGAGATGGTCAATCGATTCTGTCCAATCAAATGAACATGTTGTACGGACTTTTAGGTTGAATTTTCTTGAAGTTGGTGATAAACTAAAGGAATAATTACACAATGGTTCAGACCATCTTTTTTTTTCCTCGCCTTTTCATAATTATATTGGGGTCAGCTTCCCGACACCGACATCGTAAGGTTAGATCAGTCACACCTTGGACACTCAATACAATATGAATGCTAGCGCCATCTACATACACAAGATTACGTCTGTATACGAATGCACACATGCGTAGTGCCGACTGGTTTCCAAGCGCTTCTAAGTAGCTTTCAGAGATGGCGTGATTGTATAGCGACTGGCGATTGACATCCACTGCACGATTGCAGTCCAAGGTCCGTATTCCAGAACGATACTCAAGCGTTGATCACTGTTTAAAACTAGTTTTGAGTTGAGCTTTGATTTTAGAACGTCCCTCAAGCAGAGATTTGTTGATCACAGTTCAGCTGAGTTTAGTTTCGTTTTATATTGTCACCTGTTTCGGTATTTGGGCAGAGATTTGATCTGTAATCACTCAAGTGTGGTCCAGACTACGCTTGAGTAGAGATTTCTATTATATTTCAGGTCAAATTCGTGTGTTATGTTGTTGAATTAAAGTTTATAATTACCGTTCTGGAATAAGACCGATACTCACGTAACGATTCTATCCTTAAGTAGTGATCAGGTGATTGGAGTTTAAACTGTACTTGAGGAAGCTTTTGTAATACGGGCCCAAGTGCCGTCAAACTGAGGGGGCATGCGGGGCGTGGGCGAGGAATCTTGAATTAGAGGGAGACGGTGAGTGGCCGTTCTGTACGTTAGTACTTTTAGATATTCTATGGGTCAGTGGTCAGACTTCTGACTACCCGTAACGACTGCCAAAGATACTCACACTGGACCGTCGGCTCAACCTCGTAAATCGTGCAATCCACACGGATTACACTTACATTACACACACTTAGCCACTTGCCCCTCAATGCTCCAGACCATGTGAGTAGACACAACAATATTTCGGTGTTGTAGCATATGCTGAGATGGGGGCCTTTTTAGGGTTCCGTAACCAAAGGGTGCAAACGGGACCCTATTACTGTCGCTACGCTGTCCGTCCGTCCGTCCGTCCGTCTGTCTGTCACAGGGCTGTATCTTTGTAACGGTAATAGATAACCAATTGAAATTTTCACAGAAAATGTGTTACTATGAGGTGTATCATGACAAATACTAAAAACAAAAAAAAAGTCTAAATTCAAAGGGGGTCCCCATACAAGAAACCTCGAAAAACATGCATTTTTTTCAATGTTTTTTTCCTGTTCTATCTTCAAAACGGTAATATATACCGGCGTCAAACTTGGTCAGATTATAGTGCATATTATGTAGTTTAGCAACAAATACTAAAAATAAGACAAACATAGACATATGTGGTGGTACCAGCGTAAGAAAGACATGCAAAAATGCATATTTCGTACACTGTGCGTTGATGTCTTTTGGTAAACTCTCGTAAATTAAATTAGTTTTTATGGGGTATTAGGTCGTTGAGAGGTACGGAACCCTTACTGCGCGAGTCCGACTCGCACTTGGCCGGTTTTTGTTTTTTCTTTCAATATCATCATCATTTTTTTCATGTGAATCGATGTAGTTTAATGAAGCTGATAAATCGTTATTGAGTTTTTTATTAGGATACCACTAATGTACCCGTGTCAGGGCTTGCATAAAGCTACTAGTCGAAAAGCTACTGTGACAATAAACAATTTTTCTTTCTTTCTTTATTTCTTAAAAGTAATTTTTTTCCTCACATTAAAAATTCGCCTAACTGATTCTTTAATGTACTTATAAATAATATACTAGCTTCTTAAAAAAAAGAAGTATATAAGTATTATATCCATTGTCTTGTACACATAGCACAAGCTCTGCTCAGTTTGGGACTAGGTGGTGCTGTGTAAAAAATGACCCAAAGAATTTTCATTTTTATTTTTTTACCGCGGCTCCACACTCGTGTAATTAGATTTATTACAGAAAGACATAATCGCGTATTCCTTGGGAACTGTTTATTTTTCTAGGATAAAGAGCTTATGTTCTTCCCAAGGTCCCAGGCTACCTTTTTACCAAATTACATTACAATCTGTTCAGACGTTTAGTCGTGAAATGGTAACAAACAGACAGACAGTTACTGTCGCATTTATAATACCCCTATATGTATAGATCACAGATAAGAAAGCAAGCAAGCAGGCAAGCCGCCTAGTTTGCATGGAATCCGAGTGTCGCTAGCTCAACTTACGCACGACGGTGAACTAACGGCAGTGTATGCCCGCTGTGCATACAACGGTCAGCTTTACGCGGTGGCTTGTCTCTCTCTCTAGTATTCTGTTGCTCTGAGATATAGACTATAGATACATAAACGGTAAGTAAACAAAAACAATTATCAGAAGTGATAATGATTTCAAAACTTTAGTCGGAGCCGCTGTCGAGTAAAATAGATGAGTCCAAACTTTTAACGTTAGGATAACACGGAAACTATGTATGATCGACAAACTTTGTGTATCAATCCGGAAAACCCACCCGGAACAGTTTTAACTTTTAATTGAAATTAAATAACGAGGAAACTGACATTAGCTAGTCGCATATCGAATCCAGCCCACGGAAAGGCCACGCGTGGATGGTTTTGAAGTCTTGCCGCGTAGGAAGCGTTGTGAGCAATCAAAAAGAATATTTTTTTTTGTTTGAAACAGTTTAGGAAGTAGTGCCTTTGATTCGGTTTGATTTAAGACGATTATTGGCACCGACTTCCTAAACTGTGCTTAAACTATAATAAAACAAAGTTTAACCGGATTAAATCGCGTATATTATTTAAATTGGTTTTCCTGACATTTCGAAAGCTTTGCAGCATTTCGTGGTCGGAGGTAGACTAACGGCCAAAATTAATATCCAATCTATCCACGATTTACCCTACTAGAGATAGAAATTTGTCATATTTTGTATGGAGTTTATGTCAAATTCCCATCTCTAGTAGGGCAAATCGTGGATAGATTGGATATTAATTTTGGCCGTAAGATGACAATCGTCTTTACAGATAGGTATTTCTAAAAAAAAAATTTAATCTACCGTACTATATTATTAATTAAAATCGTTTCGATGCACGCAGTAATCACTCACAATATCATTATCTTTTACAGTGTTGCGTGCTGTTTGGGACTTGATTATTTTTAGGACTGGGTTCCAAACAGCTGCCACCATCTTCTCTATTAAAATTAGGATGTTTTTAAACTTTGATTAAACTGCTTGAAACCACAGATTATTTCATCCTTTTTGACACAGAACTATAATAAATAAAATAAATAAATAAATAAAATAAATAAATATTTTTGGGACATTTTTACACAGCACATTCTAGTCCCAAACTAAGCAGAGCTTATGCTATGGGTACTAGACATTGGATATAATACATATATACTTTTTTTTTGTTAATTAATACATACTTATAATACATAAGAAACACCCAGACCAACACAAACACTTATGTTCATCACACAAATATTTGTGTCCTGTGGGAATCGAAACCAAGACCTCGTGATCAGCAGTCTGACCCTCGAACCACTAGACCACAGACGTGGTCAATAATTTCTGCTTTTTGAAGTCTGTTTTTACTTCTTTTTTTTTTAAGCTATTGCATAGCTTCTATCGCGGGCCTTGAGCGTGGAGACCGAATCCAGAAATTCCGTAACGAAAATAACCTAACACCCCCCCACTCCGACCGGCACAGCGGTGATACTTTTTAGTTTTGCCATATATCGATGAATAGCAGAACTTTTAATGACTTTTTGAAATATCACGCTTGTCTCTTTAGTTCTCCAAATCGCCTCTAGGTGGCATTGGTTGTATCGGCGTTAGAGTTTCGGCGTTAGGGCACCTCCTCTTTGTATTTACATAAAAAATGCTATGCAATAGCTTTACCGCGGCAGTCTCCGAGTGCCACACGTCTTTTAGTTTCTTTTCAGTGTCATAAAAAATACATGGACAAGCGATTGCTGCAATCGCGGGTGATTTGCTGTTATCCATTGAAGAGTTCCCTTCAATATTTCCGAAGATCTTCATCAGTTCTTCATCAAATTTAAATGGGACCTTCTCGAAAGAAAATTCTTTCAAACAAAAAATAATCATACGAATCGGTACGTATGTCAGAATTATATAAAACATATATAAAAAATATACAGACGAATTGAGAACCCTCCTCCATTTTGAAGTCGTTTAAAAAGCGTGTGTGCATGGGTCACTCGTGTGCGTGGCATGCATTGCATATAGGCAATTAGGCAGTACCCAGTGCCTTCTTCATTTAAATTCAATAGTGGTGTAAGTTATTATCGTTTTTTTTCAAAGTACGATGATTATTTATTTATTTATTTATATATGCTTTATTGTACACCATAAAAACATGCAAACAACCCCATTTTCTGTCCAGTACATTCTTGTCCATCCTAAGGTTGCCTGGAAGAAATCGCTGATCGCGATATGGCCGCCATTTTTACAATAGTTTAAATGCATATTCAATGTAATGTTTTTTTATGGTGTACAATAAAGCATATATAAAGAATAAATAAATAAATATCGTTGTTCCGTGTGGTGCCGGACGTAAAGAATTGCACCACCCTTTATCGTCTCAAAGGTGTCGTAAAAGGCGACTAAGGGATTCACCAGAGGATGGGCAGCAGCGTTCTCTGAGTATTGCGATCGCCAACCCGCCTGCCAAGCGTGGCGATTATGGCATATAAACTGAGGGAACTTGGGGGAGGGGACTATGTCCAGCAGTGGACGTCTTTCGGCTGATATGATGATGATGATGATGATTATCACTTTGCGTTAACGGTGAAGGAAAACATCGTGAAGACCATATTATTAATTATTTTATTTCTGCCGCCAAACAGTGATGCTTGCATTGCTATGTTCCGGGGCGAAGGGTACCTATGGGTGACGATGAAATTACAATCACATGATTCTCCATCCATTTTTTAGGTCTCAGTTCGGTGATCGCTACTTCCAATATCATATAGGCAACAACCTAAGTGGTATAGCAGTTGTTATGGGCAAAGGTAACCGCTTAACATCAGGTGGGCCTTTAGCTCGTTTTATCGTTCTATGCAATAGTTAGTGCAGGCAGGCCAAGGAGGCACTTCCCACAATCGACGGCCGGTTTACGAAACAGGCCCTCCGATTGTCAAAACAACAGCTGCGTACAGTCACAGCTGCTATTACTGGCCACGGGTCCTTTAACAAACATCTTTTTGTCATAGGTGTCACGGACAGCCCACTGTGCAGAGCCTGCATGGTGGAAGACGAGACAGCAGCCCATGTGCTTCTAGACTGCACTGAGGTCACCACATACAGGGCCAAGTACTTCGGTAACCCAGGTACCCTCAGAGAGATCACCAGCAACACCAAGGCTTTGCTGGCCTTTTTCGAGGAGTTAAGGTGGATCGAGTAAGTTCCCACCCGTACGCAAAATACACGCTTGAACGTGGAGTTGCGGAAACCAGCCCGTTATACTATACTATACTATGCTATGCTATGCTATGCTATGCTATGCTATGCTATGCTATGCTATGCTATGCTATGCTATGCTATGCTATGCTTTGCTATGCTTTGCTATGCTATGCTATGCTATGCTATGCTATGCTATGCTATGCTATGCTATGCTATGCTATACTATACTATACTATACTAGTTAGTGCGAGCCAGCCCCAACACCGTCCTGGCGATGATCATGAATAGGCTCGACTGCCACATAATCAGGCATTGTTGCGACAGGCACATCGCAGTATTCGCAGTACAACTGCCGCAGAGAAAGCTCTAACAATTGTGATACATAGATATTTAATTTTATTTCTCTGTTTTTTTTTTATTATTTTAATTTAATTGCATTGTACGGTTGGCATTGAATCCCGTTTATTTTTGAATTAGTTGACTTTTTTTTTTATTATAAATTTGTAATAAATATTTCAAAAAAATATTATATTATAATTTTTTTTTTTTTTTTTAGAAATATTTGTAAAGACTCTTGTCATCTTAGTCTACCTGCGACCACGAAAATGCTGCAAAGCTTTCGAAACGTCAGGGAAACCAATTTAAATAATATACGCGATTTAATCCGGTTAAACTTTGTTTTATTATAATGTGTAGTGATCGCGAAAACCTAAGAAGTTATTATAAATTTGTAACTTAAATAAATAAATAATTTTTTTAGGACATTTTTACACATCACCATCTGGTCCCAAACTAAGCAGAGCTTGTACTATGGGTACTAGACAGTGTATATAATACTTATATGCTTTTTTTTTGTTGTAAATACATACTTATAATACATAAGAAACACAACCAGACCAGCACAAATACTTATGTTAACTTGATTATTATTGCTTTTGAATGTGACATTTATTTATAATTATCTTGTTTGTTTTGTTGTATATGGGTGTAATTTGCCTGAATACAGATGATTTTAATATTAATATATCAATAGTTAAAATTAGTGTAATTATTATTATACCTACGTAGGTTTGTATTTTTGGGAATTGATGCAGTTTTCATGTTCTATTATAACCATAGAAATCTTAATAAAGGTAATAGAAGTCACAAAGGCGCGTGAATATGTCACCACGTACACTGCGTACAGTTGTCTTGAAGTGACAAGGGCGCGTGAATGTCGCCGCGTACACTGCGTACTGGTGTCTTGAAGTGACAAAGGCGCGTGAATATGTCGCCGCGTACACTGCGTACAGGTGTCTTGAAGTGGCAAAGGCGTGTGAATATGTCGCCGCGTACACTGCGTACAGGTGTCTTGAAGCGGCAAAGGCGTGTGAATATGTCGCCGCGTACACTGCGTACAGGTGTCTTGAAGTGACAAAGGCGCGTGAATATGTCGCCGCGTACACTGCGTACAGGTGTCTTGAAGTGACAAAGGCGCGTGAATATGTCGCCGCGTACACTGCGTACAGGTGTCTTGAAGTGGCAAAGGCGTGTGAATATGTCGCCGCGTACACTGCGTACAGGTGTCTTGAAGTGACAAAGGCGCGTGAATATGTCGCCGCGTACACTGCGTACAGGTGTCTTGAAGTGACAAAGGCGCGTGAATATGTCGCCGCGTTCACTGCGTACAGGTGTCTTTTAGGGGACACCAGTGTGTGAACTGTTTGTTTGATCATCAGTGCTGTATTTGACGCAGAGTCGCTATAATTGTATTTTGCAGCATATCTAGTAGCGGATTTTTTTAGGCTTAATTTATTTTGCATTGAATGCTAGAAACATCGTGGGCGTGATTGCGTATTAGGTGGCCACTGACAATGCTTCCAACCGTACGAATGGCGTGGTTGTATTCCAAAATATGACCGTGAATGTTGAAAAGGTATGCTATTTTTAAAACGACGTCCTGGCGATTGACTGACGTCGTCGCTAAATTCGCTATATTTTCGATGTTTACGAGCTCAAGAAGGAAATGGGTCATAAGACTTGTTGTAATGTGAACAACACAAATAATGAATAAAATAGTTTGAGTAAATTTTACAAGTTTCCTGGAAATTGGAGTGGAATTTAGAAAGGAAAAACTGGGTACTTAACTCTTGTTTATAAGAAAAAGTAAGTATCATGAGAGTTCCATTAATTTGTGATATCGATCGGCAGTTTCTTTGTTAACTAAATAGTTTACCTGTATTTCTATCAAGTACCTACAATGACGTGAGCGCGTTGATGAAATTCTAGAACCAAGAACGTATTCGCGATGGATTGATAGTCAGTGTGCTAAAAAATAGGACGTCGTTTTGTTGGAAGTGGTCATTAAAACGACGTCGGAATGGATACATCGTCAGTGCCCATTTTATGTGTTGGTGACGGAAAACCGGCGACATGCGTTTCCGTAGTAAAAGAGAGTAGATAACATTTCTATTACCTTATTTAGATTTATATGATTAATTATTTCTATTTTTAATTTCTATGTTTGATTTGATAACTAAAACATTGCATTGCATTGGTCGTGGGTTCGATTCCTACAGGACACAAATATTTGTGTGATGAACATAAGTGTATGTGTTGGTCTGGGTGTTTTTTATGTATTATAAGTATGTATTTACAAAAAAAAAATGTATTATATCCATTGTCTAGTACCCATAGCACAAGCTCTGCTTAGTTTGGGACTAGATGGTGTTGTGTAAAAATGTCCCAAAAATATTTGTTTATTTATTTATTTTTATCATAGCTGAACGAGTTCTCGTAAACAACATAAGTTCATGAGTTTCCAATATGTACTGAAAAGCGATATAAAATGATTTGATTAAATTGTGAGGTTAAAAATTGGTAGAAGGGTTAACAAATCCTATGAAAGGATAAAGTTTTGATTAAAACTCAAGTGGGTCACGTTGTTATCTATTCGGTATTATAATTGAAAGATAGAAAGCGATCGGTTTCAATATTGTATGAATTTCTTCCTTGTTTTCGGTCAAAGCATACAAACATATTTTACTTATACCTATTTACCTCTGTGTGTCTAGAACAAATTATAAGACGCGACTGTAAGTCGCGACCGTCGGTCGCGGCTGATGCTGTATCTGGTCAATGAAGTTACACCTATGTGTGCAAACTGTCAGCTATAAGTCGCGGACGTGTCCTTGACATGACCTTGAGCGAACGGACGTCTTACGAAAATCTGGCTCGCCGGATGTTTCAATAAGTCGCGGACGCCTTAGCCGCATGTGCACAGTGATCGGTCGCGTCCGAGCGGCTGTCAGTCGCCAACTGTCACTGCCACAGAGTACATTTGGTCACTGCTTTGACGAATATTGTATGTTTTTCACAGTATTTAGCTTTATTTTGTTGTTTAATGCATCTGACTAACGTACAAAAAGTTACTAAATCACCAGTCGGTACTTTATAATTTTCTTTTGGCATATTAATAACATGTAGAAGCTGCTATCAATTCAATGTAGTATCTCTATGTAGTCTGTGGTTCCGTGTAAGACGTTGAAATGCCGCGTGAGGCGACCAAAGACAATATAGACGCGACTGAACACGCCATCTGATGCGATCGTGCACACTAATAAGGCGCGACTGTCGGTCGCGACCGTAAGTCGCGTCTTATAATTTGTTCCTAGCTTAAATCTTGTAACTCATTTTGAGCCACTTTCAGTTATTCAAACCATGAAGTTGCATGAAAACTTCTTAAGGGGTCATTGCACTCATCAATCAGAAATACTTTACAACTTAATAATTCATAATGAAACCGAGCTATAGTTTACAGAGTTAATAGTTTCTGATTAAACTACAGTACCTGTACTTCAATCGTTAAAAAGGATTTTCGATAAATTATGTATTCATCATTTCAACCGAAAGACGTCCACTACTGGACATAGGCCTCCCCCAATTAAGGGGGGATATGCCATAATCACCACGCTTGGCAGGCGGGTTGGTGATAGCAGTTGGTTGGTTAAATACTCAGAGAACGCTGCTGCCCATCCTCTGGTGAATCCCTTAGTCGCCTTTTACGACACCCATGAGAAGAGATAAGGGTAAATTATGTATTCAGCGAGTAATATTTTTTTTACTGATGGGGGTGCCACTTGGCTACTGGGGTCATTGTACTCGGCAGTATGAACAACTTTACAACATAACAATTCATAATGAAAACAAAATAAATTCCTAACTAGCCTATTTGTTATCTCGTGTTATTCATCTAATTAGTTTTTAAAGGAAACTGAATACAATTACTAGTTCAAAAGTGCTTCTTTATAGAATCAAGTACCTGAGTGAAAAAATGCATTTTATTCGGGAAATTTATTAACACACTAGCCTGTGCCCGGGGCTTCACCCGGGTTGTTTATCGCGAATCCCTCGGGAACTGTCCATCTTCTCGGGATAAAAAGTAGCCTGTATATTAATACGGGTTATGTTCTACCTGTATGGCAAATTTCATTAAAATCCATACAGCAGTTTTTGCGTGACAAACGTCCACACATACTTCCATACATCCTCGCAAACTTTCACGTTTATAATATTAGTAGGATAGGAAGTAAGATAGCGGTAGCACGTGAAACTGACAAGTGTCACGCTAACAGCCCGCTATTGGCTCCACAGCCGATGACGTAGTACGGAGGCAATCACGTGGCCTAACTGTCACGGGAAGAGACTACCTGGTGAAACTTATTGTACCATGGTTGTGATAATAAGAACAGTAAGAGACGACAATTGTCAAACAACACAGACCTAGTAAAAAATATAGACGAAGTGCTGCGAACAATCTTAGTGATGCCAAAAAAAAACTATGCTCCTTCGTGTGCAACCAGCGCTCACGCACACACCATGCACCTGTATTTGCTTCCGCGATGCTTACTCGACGGTGCCGCGACATGTGTACTGAGAGGGGTGAGCACTGTTTGAAGTGCATGTGTGTGCGTGAGCGCATAGTTTTATTGGCTTCACTAGATTGTTCGAAGCACTTCGTCTATATTTTTTACTATGTCTGTATCCAACAATGAAAAAACGTCGCGACACAGGTGGGAACGCGCTCTAAATTGTACTCGAAAGAATCTTCAGTCCGTATATTTTTCTTGGTATTTACTTCTTTGTTCGGAAAATTAAACATAAACATACAAAGAACGGTACCCCATATACCTATTATAATGTTTATGTTTCATTACATATTCAACAGTTTATTATTGTAAATTATACGTTGGAATAAAGAAAAATATTACGAAGAAACGTTCGGAATAAATTATATAGCATCACGCTTGGTTACCCTTTCGGGGTCAATGTACGACAGAAGTTCGACAGATATTATGCCGAGAAACTGAAAATCTGCACAATTGAGATTACCCCCTAACACAGATAATATAATACTATAGTATCCGTAGCAACGATGTACCTCTTGGATGGAGCTTCTGTCATAGAATATATTATTACCCCGGCTCAACACGTTGGCCCGAAAGTTTGCGCCAACGCTATTCGCCAACGTGTGGATCGGGAAATGGAGTTGGCCCGAACGTTGGGGCGAGCATTGGCAGTTAGCCGTAGGAACTAAACTAACATCATCTCCAACGTGTGGACGCTTGGCATAATTACGGGCCAACGCTCGCCCCAACGTTGAGGCCAACGTGTGAAGCCCGCCTTATACTAATGACAAGAAGCGACACTTAAGCATGTGCGCTCGTAAAATTTCTCGCGGCTATGTGTGCGGGTCGGGGCGAACGCGGGGGCCGTGCGCGGTGCGCGGCGTGTGGAACGGGCGGTCTTTCGGCTGCCCCAGACAATACAGGGTGTCAGGGAAACGTTTCCGAAAACGAAGATAGGTGATAGTGCTGGTGATTACTGATACGAAACCATGAAAAAAATGCGATTATTTTTTTAGATTTTTTCATATTTTTTTGCATTTTTCATTATGTATGAGTTTTACTTTACTGCCCAAAGCTGGTTATGTATGAAAAATGCAAAAAAATATATGTTAAAAAATCTAAAAAAAAGGATCGCATTTTTTTTTCGTGGTTTCGTATCAGTAATCACCAGCACCTATTTTCGTTTTCGGAAGCGTTCCCCTTACACCCAGTATATTGCATGTACACGCGCTCCCTCAAGGTCACCGGCGAGCGAGCTCACACGTACAGGGGAGTGTCACCGCTGTGCTTCTGTGACATTGGGTGGATACTAACCACCTACGATTCTAGGCTGGAACATTACAAAATGTCCCCACTCGTCCATAGACGTAAGAAAGCTAATATCATCTTTCTCTGTAAGATCTTGCATGGGAAAGTAGATAGTCCCGATATATTGGAAAAGTTAATGATAAGCGTACCTGAGCTGGAAGCAGTCTGCACAATCGCAAACTGTTTAATCTACCGTTACGTCGTCGTACTAACTATGGTCAACATTCACCATTATATCGTATATGCACTGCTACTAACGATGTCTGTCAAGATTTAGATCCATTCAATGCATCGGTCAAAATAATAAAGCAATTTTTCAAAGCCAAATAGTAATAATTTACTTGTTTCATTTGCATTCATGTACAAAGTATATGCATGCATTACGTTTTCATGGCACAATTAAATACTATTGGTACATGAACCCTGCAAGGGCACTGCAAATTTAAGTAAGTATACTAATGAGTCTAAAAATAGGTTTGTCATTAATCCATTATACATAATTATTATCTCAAATTATCATATATTAAAAGTATCATAAATTAAAAAATTACAAGTATATTAATTGGATTATTGATCATGCAAGTCATAATTTTGTTATTAAAATTTATTTAGTTTTATACATCCATATAACTATATAAATAACAGGGCCGATCGATTCATGGTTTATCAGATTTAAATTCTTCGATTGTGTAGTAGCTTTTCTTATAAAAAGAGATTTTAACTGTCTGCAGAACATTGACTGTTTTGGTTCGGATTTTAAACGTTCTGGTAGTTTTTTATAAATTTGGATGACTCTGAAATGTGGACTTTTGCCGTCTTTTGCCGAAATGTTTAAAGTAGTGGGAGGTAGTATTAATGTGTTCTTGTTTCGTGTATTGTAGATTTCATGAAGTTCACTGTTAGATGTGAAAAGGTGTCTGTTCTTCTTAACAAATATACAGCTTTGCATTATATATATCGAAGGCAGTGTAAGAATTTCCTGTTTAACAAAGTGCGGCCTACAACTCTGTCGTTGCTTTATATTCATTAACATTCTTATGCATTTCTTTTGCTGAATGAAGAGGTCCATGAAGTCTGTACTTTCTCCCCACAAGATAATACCATAGTTGAGCCAGGAGTAGGCATACGCGTAATAGGCAGATAAGGTAGTTTTATAGTCCGTGTTACATTTCAATACGCTGAGTGCATATATAAACTGTGATAATTTTGTTTTTGTATTTTCTATGTGTTTCTTCCAATTTAAATTTGAGTCTAATGTTAGTCCTAAAAGTGTAAATTCGTTTATTTCTTGTAATTTTATGTTTTTGCAGCGTTTGTTGCTTTGTTGTCATCCTGTGTTATATTGTAACGTCTAGGAATTATTTCGAGTGTGATATTCATATGCATGCCGTGTTCGCACCTAGAAGGGCGTTCGACTACCATGATTTTCCACACATTGTATGTAATTTCGTAACGTCCAGTTAGCGAGCCTGTAAAAAAAAAGTATAATTTTTCGGTATCTTGGCAGCTCTATTCGATCTGACAACCGGTTGGAGTCCGATATTGCTGCACGTATCGCTAAGGCAGCCGCTGCCTTCTAGTAATAATTAACTTGTTTCAATTTGTGTTAATTTTTGTGCAGCGTGTGTTGCTTTGTTGTGTAATGGTGGAGTTACTATGGGATTCAAAAGAAGTACACAACCACTTTGATGGAGCCCCATTTATTCAGTGAATCAATAATTATAAAAATAGTGCGCGCTGAAGGAAAGTGCATCGTATGCATAATATTGAATATCATTATAAAGGTGTGTATACAATGGGTGTAATCCTCTAAAGGAGGATACACACTAATAACATACACTTCACCTCCCTGGGCGAAGGAAAAAAAATAAAAATTAAACTAAAACTTTTTTTTTTTTTTTTTTACATTTACAAAATTATGAAAGTTAATTGACTTCTACGTCATACTTATTACTAAACATTGCAATGTTATTTAAGACTTACAACTATGTTATTTCCTGTAAGGCCTAGTCCTATTCTTATGTACTAATTCTATTTTATTATTTTTACTTATTTTAACATTACAACCTAAATCTTCTATTACTACAAAGGGACCTTCATATAGTGCATCTAATTTACGACCCGTTTCGTTCTTCAATAACACCAAATCATCTTTCTGATACTTAAAAGAATTAACTGATTTATCATACATTTCTTTTCGTTTATGCTTGTTAAATAACAATTTTTTGCATCGGCATGTGTTAGCTGTAATCGATATTTTAATTGTAATGGATAACTATCAATATTGTATAAAGGTTCACATCACATCACAAATTCTACTTGGTATTCGACAGAGTTTACCAAAAACAAGTTCGAATGGCATATAGTTGGTTTCTGAATGAACTGTGTTGTTGAAACTAAAACACCAAAACGGTAACCAATAACTCCAAGTATCTGTGTAATTCTCACATTGAATCCTTAGAAATGCACCCAGAGTTTTGTGCGCATTTTCAAGGGCACCAATTGTCTCATGATGGTACGCTGTTGAAGATAATTTTTCAATATTAAGAATTTTACAAACCTGTTCCATAGTAGCTGAAATGAATTCTGTCCCACGATCTGTAGCAATTGTTCTCGGAATACCAAATCTTAAAATGAACTGTCTGACCATAGCATCTGCAATGGATACTGTTTCTTTATTTCTAAGGGGGATGGCTTGTACAAATTTGGTTAATTCACACTGTATAGTTAATATATAACAATTACCATCGGTGTCTCTATCTAAAGGACCCACTACATCTAAGTAAATTTTATCAAATGCCGAGGAAGCTGTCGTTGTTATTTCCATCGGTTCTTTGATATAACGAAAATATTTCGATCTCTGACATTTCGTACATTTCTCGACAAAATTTTGTACGTCTTTTACGATACCTGGCCAAAAGTATCGTCTTTTTATAGTATTAGCCATTCTACGCACTCCAGCATGCCCACTGGACGGCAGTAAATGAAAGTCATTCATGATAATAGTTTTCTCATTATCGTCACTAATTCTTTTTACTCCTCGTATTATACAAATTCGCGGTCCGGACCAATTCTTAAGTGACGTTATTTCATTACAAAGATGTTTAATAAAATCCATATTATCTTTATTTTTAATTATAAATACTTCATCGATACGTATCTTTTCACAATAATAACTTAATTTCTGCACAAATTCGGCTCGCGAGAAATGCGCCTTGAAATCAGAATTAATAAACAATGTATTATTTTTAGTCATAAACGCAAAACATTCAAACTCGTCAGTTATCATGTTATCATCTTTTAATATTTTTAAATCGCTGCCTTCAATAAAACACATTTCTACTGAATCACATGTTTTTTTTAATATATCCACAACTCTTGGCTGATCAGGCCTTTTGTCAGTGAATTTACTAATATCCGCATTCCGAAGATCATTTACACTCTTAGGTAACTCATCCATTCTCTTCTTTTGAGCCCTAGTCATCACAGCCACAACATGCTCATTCATACTCTTGAATTCTTCTGATGTTAAACATACTCTCGATAAAGCATCTGCGACAACATTATCCTTCCCTTTCACGTATACAATCTTAAAGTTATATTCTTCTCACTTACATTAAGTATTCTGACAGGAATCCTACTATTTTCCACTTTCACTATTGTGTTTGCTAAAAACACATCTCTCTCTAATTCTTTTTCACATATAAGTACATCATCAGACATAATTTCATTGACACATATATAATTAATTGATTCTGAACGTGCTGGAATAATTATTCATTTCTATTGAGCTCATCAACAAAATTTAAGTAATATTGTTGCTCGTTTTTAGTTAACGTTAAAATATTTGAATTGAGATTAACATTAGCTTTAAATTTATTTAAGAAATCCAAACCTATAATTCCGTCTGCCTGTAATGGCATCGAATCGAAAACAAGAAAGTTATGATGAAATGTTTCTTTGTCATGTCTTAAAACTAAATTTACAGAACCTTGAGAAAGTTGCTGACCAACAATTCCATTTATTAATGTGTCATCGTTATGTACAACAATATGTTTTGACAATACTTCTTTTCTAATAATTAACAAAGTTGCTCCTGTATCAATAAGCCAATAATATTTAATATTTTTAATTTAAAAAAACAATGTACTTTGTATTGCCTTGGCATGATAATACAAAATGGTTAAGATCGAAAAAACTGATTCAAAATGCCTGTATCATTCTTTTGTTGGTCATCGCCATCTAACATATCATCAGCTTGTTCAGCTGAAAGCACATTTTGGCTTCGCCCACGATTCCTAAAGTATCTTGTGCCTCTATAACCACTAGATGGCCTTTGAAAGTTACTCCCATCTGTGTAATTTCCTCTCAAATTACCACGACATATTTGTCCACTGTCGTAATACTTCTCATACTGCTTATCACGATTATAATTGTTATAATTTTTGGGACCGCGATTATTGTACAAGCCTCTTCCTTGAAATTGATAAAGCTGCGGTCGCTGTGCGTAAAAAGAACCTCGTTCATTATCAGACATATGCAAAATGTTACCTGATGACGTTTGGTAGGGTGTGGTCTCTTCATCTTTCGCAGCTTGGATGGCATCCTTCAGGCTGTTGTAGTTCCGGGCGGAGATAATCGTGCCTAACTTCGAACTGCATAGACCATCTGAAAATCGTTTTACGGCAAGTTTTTCATTCAATGGCTTCAAAATTCCAAACGAGTCGGAATTACCGTCAGCTTGGGAAATAGTCAGCTCGGTAAACAGTTTCTCTATCTCTGTGCCAAATTCCTCAATAGACTCTGAACCCTGTTGTATGTTTTGTAACCGTGTTTGTATAGCCACAAACGATTTTTTGTGTAACAAATGACGTCCCAAAGTTATAATTAATTCATCAACTGTTTTATAAGAACCAGAAATGCGCAACTTTGCATTCTCCGAAAGTCTACTTTTCAAAACAAATGTAATTAATAATGTCTTACCTTTATCGTCGATCATGCCCGCGTACATCTCCATAGAATCTATCATCCGCTTAGTAGTGTTCTCAACACCGTCCATAACTGGAATCAAACTACATGCAACTTTAAGGCCAAACTCCATTTTCCCGATATCTGAATTATCTGAGTTAATAGGAAAAATACATAATTTATTTATCTCTTCATATACCTGCTTACTTTTTATTAAAATATCGAATGCTGACGATAGCTTAACATCCCTACTCTTTTCTAATAATAACAATATTTCACTACATTTATCAATTATTATTTTTTTTGCTTCGCCTAACTTAGTCTCAATAATCTTGCCTTTATACCTAGATTGTCCCTTTTTAATCAATTTTTTTCTAATATGTATCAAATCATCATAATTTTTTACTAAACTATCAATCATACTCTAAAATTAACATAACATAAAATTAAAACATTCTTAAATTCATTATTTCAACTCAAAACAACAATACCAAGAAATCATGTACCTACAATTATTGCAAACCACCAGAAAGAATGTCAGAGTTGCATTTTTGCTAGCACGGTGTCGAATTCGCTGAGTGTCCGTGCTCAATTCTAGTGCATCTAAAGTTTTTGCGTTATAAAATAATTATACGTTCATGATATATATGAACAATCCAAACAACCAACATTAAACTGTCTAAAAACACTTTTAAGAAAACACCGACTGTCACTGACTCACGATTGTTTCTGCATCTTCTAGTTTTCTGGTGTACTCGCCACTCTTCCTCGAACCGATGCTCTTATGCGCTGCAAGGTATTAAGTCCTATTTCGTCCAGCATCCAGCGCCGGTGGCAATTTTTGTAAAATTTCAACGCGACGTAAATGGCCAAAACAGCTATCCCAGCGAGGATAATAAGCGTCATGATGCTTAGGCGCTCCATGTGTCCTCCGATGTTCTTGAGAGCGCTGTCATTACTTCCACCAGCCGCATTCTGACTCAAAAATACCTCCTCTTTCTCCACAGTTGACTGACACATTTTTGGTTCAAATAAAAAAAATACTTTTGTATATATATATATAATAGCCTCTTAGCAGGCTTTTTAGGCAAGGGTCGCCATGTAATGGTGGAGTTACTATGGGATTCAAAAGAAGTACACAACCACTTTGATGGAGCCCCATTTATTCAGTGAATCAATAATTATAAAAATAGTGCGCGCTGAAGGAAAGTGCATCGTATGCATAATATTGAATATCATTATAAAGGTGTGTATACAATGGGTGTAATCCTCTAAAGGAGGATACACACTAATAACATACACTTCAGTTGTAATCCTGTGTTATATTATAGCGTCTAGGAATTATTTCGAGTGTGATATTCATATGCATGCCATGTTCGCACCTAGAAGGGCGTTCGACTACCATGATTTTCCACACATTGTATGTAATTTAGTAATGTCCAGTTTGCGAGCCTGTAAAAAAAAGACGTGTGGCACTCGGAGACTGCCGCGGTAAAGCTATTGCATAACATTTTTTATGTAAATACAAAGAGGAGGTGCCCTAAAGCCGAAACTCTAAGCAGGCATGAGTCACCAGATTGCGGGGTGAAGAGGGGGATTACGCATGCGCAGTAACGACGATACAACCAATGCCACCTAGAGGCGATTTGCAGAACTAAAGAGACAAGCGTGATATTTCAAAAAGTCATTAAAAGTTCTGCTATTCATCGATAGATGGTATCACCGCTGTGCCGGTCGGAGTTAGGTTATTTTCGTTACGGAATTTCTGGATTCGGTCTCCACGCTCAAGGCCCACGATAGAAGCTATGCAATAGCTTAAAAAGTATAATTTTTCGGTATCTTGGCAGCTCTATTCGATCTGACAACCAGTTGGAGTCCGATATTGCTGCACGTATCGCTAAGGCAGCCGCTGCCTTCGGCGGATTAAATCAACGAGTATGGAAGTCTCATGACCTGAATCTCGGAACTAAGCTTGCTGTTTACAAAGCAATAGTATTGCCCGTACGTCTCTTCGCCTCTGAAAATTATATATATATATATATATTATACTTAATTTAATTTTAAATTATATCCATTATTTATTGCACGACAAGAGACATGAGTCAAACAAGATTATGTTTTTTTAGTAGAGAAAAATTAACTACGACTTCACTTTGACCGATACACCAAACAACTTGACCGAACTTTGGACTAGGAATCGATATTATTACATGAAACATGATTGATGTATAAAACTTCCCGGAAACCGTAAGGCCGCGTTCTCGACGACAGCGGTGAGAGGGGCGGTAGCGATGGCGGGAGCGGGCCTATGATAGGATACGCAGTCATGGATGATAGCAGGAGCGGCGGCGGCGCGGCAGCGAGAGCAGTGCACGAGCGGCGGGCAACAACCGAGCGTCGTCACTCCGTTGAAGGCGGTTGTAAAGATAAAGATCATTTATTTGTCAAACATGCGTTTACATATAAATTAAGCATGCAAGATATAAAATAAAGTGAAGCACCTACATGTGTTGCCTATCAAGGCGTTCAATTTGTACTTCAGTATACATGCTGAAATTTTAATGGCTTCTTTCCCGAAAAGGGGTCATTGTACTCATCATTATGAACAACTTTTAAAATAATAATGTCCTCCCGGCTGAATTTCGGTCACGGCGGCCAATCTCAATGGAGACTAGCCATCTGCGCGGGACATATTATAGTGCACAAGTGTGTGCGCAAACACAGGTGCACTCTCTATTCCCTCACTCTCATAATCCGATGGGACGGCAATTTGACACGACTGGAGAGAGATCAGGCGCAGGACCGACGGATTTACGTGCTCTCCGAGGCACGAAGGGGTCTCGATGTGTAACGAAACGGTCACCCATCCACAGACTGACCGCGGCTAGTGCAGCTTAACCTTGCAGATCGTACAATCCACACGCTTGCTACTTAGCCACGAGCCCCTTTCACAACTTTTACTATGGAACCAACCCTGAAATTACGAACAAAAAATCAGGTGGTTCCTAAATTTTATCGATTTAAGTGAACACAAATGTAGGAACAAACAGATTTTTTTTTCGCGATTTCAGGGATTGTCCCATAGTAAAAGTTGTTCATAATGATGAGTACAATGACCCTCACAATTTCCTCACTGCTGAGGATCGTGACCACATACGACGCGTTTCCAAGCTATGCGGTCTTCCGCTGTGTGGTCCGCTCGGTAAATGCTGCCTCCGACAGCCCTCTTAATCACGTCTGACCATCTTGCTGGTGCTCTGCCTTGAGCGCGCTTTCCTACTAACCGGCCCAGTATCAAGAGCCTTTCCAGACAATGCCTAGGTGATCGCATAATATGTCCATAAAGGCTGAGGGCACGCTCCTGGTATATTTTAGGTAGCCGTATGGTGATATTAAGCTCCTCCAGTACAGACACATTAGTTCTCATGGCGGTCCACGGTATCCAAAGTAGTCTTCGCCAACACCTCTAATGTCATCTCGAAGGCATCTCTATCTTAATGCTATCGCGACTTTTAATGCACTACTACGTACTACTAATCCTGCGCTTTCCGCATCCAGCGGATTCCTGCGACCTTCACCAGGTCGTCGGTCCACCTTGTGGGGGGCCTACCCACGCTGCACCTTCCAGAACATTACGGCCCCATCGGCCATTCGTTCTGCGAGCAATGTGCCACTTAAGTTTGGCAATTTCGTACTACTACGCTATTGTAATTCCGAGTAATGAACCCGCTGCCTTCGAGAACAGGCTAGTTCTCGCCGTCACTCCCAACCCACCTGCCGCTGTCGTCGAGGACACGGCCTAACTTAAACACTGTACAGGTTAACATTATTAGGGTTATGTCTTGTTCAAACACGCCATATTTCTCGAAGGATTACATTACATACATACCATCATGCCTGTTTCCCATCGGGGTAGGCAGAGACTATGGATTTTCACCTGCTACGATACTGACCTCTTTCGCTTCATCTATGTTCATTAAACTTGTCATGCATTTCTGTCAATTTAGGTTGGATGGTTTATATGGAGAAAGGGATCAAATACACTTATGACCATCAATTTTTTTTTTTTTTTTTTTTTTTTTTGAATCAATATTATTTAAAGAGATAAATATTTTTGACGACGTCTGTGGTCTAGTGGTTCGAGTGTCGGACTACTGATCATGGTCGTGGGTTCGATTCCCACAGGACACAAATATTTATATTGTTATAATGAACAACATAAGTGTTTGTGTTGGTTTGGGTGTTTTTTCTGTGTAACGAAGTACTTATTTACAAAAAAAAAACAACATTTTGGTCTGTATCCGTGCCATATTTAAGGAGGTGACTGTATCACTGATACTGAACACGAATCAATAAAAAAAACAATAGAAAAATCATTTTTTTATTAAAATCCTTATTTGTAAACAAACAAATTCCCCCCGTGTGTCGCGCACGACACAAAAACGATGCGTGCGAAACCACCAAAAAAATGGGCAGAATTTTCCGCGCTTTGACAATGCCGCCGGTGACTTATTTTCAGAGTTGTTCGGGATTTATTCTCAAACCCTCTCTATGTTTCTAAGTGAAAATTTGGTTATTAAATAACCCTATTAGTTAAGTATTTTTAGATGACTAAGCACATTATTTATACAATACCTTAATACCTTTATACAATAAAATTATTCTTATTCTTTTTTATCATTTGCTCTAGAAATATGGCACAGTTACAGATAAATAATAAGTAAATATGTTTGGGACATTTTTACACAGCACTATCTAGTCCCAAACTAACCAGAGCTTGTGCTATGGGTACTAGACAATGAACATAATACTTATATACTTTTTTTGTAAATACATACTTATAATACATAAGCAACACCCAGACCAACACAAACACTTCTGTTCATCCACAGACATAGTATTTACTATGTCTGTGTGTTCATCTCACAAATATTTGTGTCCTGTGGGAATCGAACCCACGACCACGTGATCAGCAGTACGACCCTCGAACCACTAGACCACAGACGTCGTCAACAATCAACATCTTGTATAAGTATTATATCCATTGTCTAGTACCCATAGTACAAGTTCTGCTTAGTTTGGGACTAGATTGTGCTGCAGATACACTCTTATATAATATCAAGCGCTCCGTAAGCGTAACATTGACCTTCTATCGACCGCTGCCATAAAAGTTTGAAAGATAAACTTGCTATCGACCCGAAGCTTGACAAATGAATTGGCGAGCTTGGTATGTTTTTATATGCATAGTTTATTCTGCTACTCATTATCATCCTACCAGTAGTGGTCTGATACTATCAATAGTGACGACTATCGTTATTTATCGATAGTTTTAAGAAAACTATTGATACTATCGATAATCGAAAAATAAAAATATGTTGTAAAATAACAAGATCGAGTTATTTAATACAGAATTTTTAACAGGAATAATTAACGAAAAAATAAAATACTTAAAATCAAGAAACCTAACCAATTAAACGATTTAAATAATAATTGTGGAAAGAAAAAATCGCTCACGAGAAGGATTCGAACCTGTGACTCCTGGCTGAACTCCTGAGCCAGGAGTCGCAGGTTTGAATCCTGCTCGTAAGCGATTTTTTCTTTCCATAATTTAAATCGTTAGATTTCGCTTCGCATGCGTAAATGCGTTAAAAATAATAAAATAACTTAACCAATTCTTCCTAATTGTCAAATTAAATCATCATCATCCTCCGAGCCTTTGTCCCAATTATATTGGGGTCGGCTTCCAGTCTAGCCAGATGCGGCTGAACATCAGTATTTTACACGGAGCGACTGCCATCAGACCCCCGCAACCCAGTTACTGGGTAATACTGACATTCGGAGGTTAGACCAGTTGCCAGACTTTCAGGTTTCTGACTACCCATAACGACTGCCATAGGTATTCGTATGACAAACGGGACCGACAGCTTAACGTACTCTCCGAGGCACGGAGGGGTCTCGATGTGTAACTAAACGGTCACCCATCCACAGACTGACCGCGGCAAGTGCAGCTTAACCTTGCAGATCGTACAATCCGCGCAGTCGGTGCTTCGCTACGAGTCAAATAATTAAGAAAAATACACATCGTTTTCACCAAAACAAATCGTTGCTCGATTTATTTTGTAAGTTAATCGAACAACGATTTGTTATGGTGTGAAAATAAAAATATTTATATCTTTTTTGTGGAAGATAAGTCCCTGCCGCTGAAAACACTCGTTCAGAAGGCAGAGAAGTAGCTGGCATGTGAGATCTAAACGATATGTATGCGCAGGAAATAAATATCTTGAGGATTTTAATTTTATACTTTTAATCTTCAGAAACTAGTTTTCAAGTAAAAATTCAAAACTATCAATATTAATGTCGAACTATCGATAGTATTTCACTATCGATACCATCGATAGTATCCGACCACTACCTCCCAACGATGTTGGGGTCGGCTTCCAGTCTAGATGCGGCTGAACATCAGTATTTTACACGGAGCGACTGCCATTAGAGAACCGCAACCCTAACCGGGCAATACTGACTTCCTAAGCCTAAACCAGTTGTCAGGCTTTCGGGCTTCTGACTACCCGTAACGACTGCCATAGCAGATGTTCATATAGCAACCGGGACCTACATGACAGCTTGAGAAAATGCGGGCACAGAGACTTTTGAAAATTAGGTATTTGAAGAAACTATTGCTGTCGCTTTGCGAGCGCTCGGCCTCAAATAAGTGCGATAAGGACAATTGCAGCTCCGACTGAATAGCCTTAGTAAAAGAGTAATAATTCGAGGTTTGGCTCTCGACTATTTTCTCCTCCGAAACAGGACCAATTTAAAAAATAATTTCATAAACTGAATAAAAATAATATGTACTGCCCCCCCAGCCAAGTTGACAATCTACAATCGTCAACGCTAATAGAAAACAATCAAAATGTATGGGAATGACATATCTCAACGAAAAAGCCATTCTTTGAGATATGTCATTCCCATACATTTTGACTGTTTTCTATTCGTTGACGATTGTAGATTGTCAACTTGGCTAGGGGGCTGTTTCGCTATGTTTTTCCTTTTTCATTAATAATTGTAAAATTTAAACACTAGGCTTCTGTGGACAGAAATAAAACAACAAAAAAAGCTATTGCATAGCATTTTTTATGTAAATACAAAGAGGAGGTGCCCTAACGCCAAAACTCTAAGCAGGCATGAGTCAGCAGATTGCGGGGCGAAGAGGGGGATTACGCATGCGCAGTAACGCTGATACAACCAATGCCACCTAGAGGCGATTTGCAGAACTAAAGAGACAAGCGTGATATTTCAAAAAGTCATTAAAAGTTCTGCTATTCATCGATAGATGGCAAAACTAAAAAGTATCACCGGAGTGGGGGGTGTTAGGTTATTTTCGTTACGGAATTTCTGGATTCGGTCTCCACGCTCAAGGCCCGCGATAGAAGCTATGCAATAGCTTAAAAAAAAATAGGCAATTTTGAGATTTTTTTAGGGCTCTAGAAATAGTTTATAAACAAAAATGAAAACATAGGGGGTACAAAATGTTGATATTTATTTTTCAACACACTTGCTCGTAAATTGGCTCTTATTGTATCGCTTTACCTAAAAGCACGTACATTACGTACGTACGCCCTTAATTAATTAATTTAATTTAAATTTACTTATTCGAGTAACATAGACTCGTAGTGTTAGTAACAGATTGCTTAGAAACTATGTTAGTATGTACATTTTGTTACCGTTCCTGAGAAAACTACCGCAAAGTCACAGGTCCAGCTGAAACCTTGTAGCAGTGGTTCAGAAACACACAGTCTAGCCTGCTAGCTAGCGTCATTAGGATGCTGTTGTTGCTGGCCCGAACCCTACGGACCAGGGATGCACAACGCTTCCGCATGACTGCATAGAAGCAGTCTGTGCGAGCAACCGCGAACATCCCTGATGCGCTGCAGTATCGAGGCAACCCCAGCAGCACCCTGAAGGCATTATTGTATTGTAAACGAAGGGCGCTGTATTTTTTTTGAGTGTAATGTGCCCACAGACTGCTTGTGTAAAATGATGAACAGTAAGCTCTAAACAGCGTAAGTTTGACCTCAGCGTCAACAAACAGCGTGTTTGTTACAGCGTGATTGGCGATGCTTGGGGGAGGCCTATGTCCAGCAGTGGACGTCTTTTGGCTGAAATGATGATGATGATGATGATGATTGCGTAACAAACATCCAAACATCTTCACAAATTTTCACATTTATCCTACTAATATTATGAACGTGAAAGTTTATAAGGATGTATGATATGTATGGATTTTAATGAAATTCTAATTGCAGATAGAACATAACCATGATTAACATATAACCTACTTTTTATCCCGGGAAGATGTACCGTTACCGAGGGATGCGTGATAAACGACATACATCGGGTGAAGCCGCGGGCATAGGCTAGTAATATTATATAGTAGGATAGGATATTCTGCTATTCATCCCATTATTACATATTTATAATCTCTTAGTTTTACGGCACCCGCAGAAAAACAAAGGACCGACAATTTTCGCCGCATATCTACGACCGCTCATATACTTATTCAGAATTAAAACCTCAAAGAAATTTCTACACGAATTCAGCATGAATTTCCCTCTTGTACCTAAATAATAGAAAATTGAAATTCATAATTTGAATTTTCGAAAACCTTTTTCATTAATTTCCCTTTGTTGAAACGATATCCTTCATCGGAATTTTCAGTTTTCCCTCTGTCGCGGTATCGCGCGGACGTGTTACTCGTCCCGAATTTTGCGGGATTTTCGAAAAGTTTCGTGTCAGTGAAGTGTTAAAGTGTGTTCATTGTGTTTTAAAGTGTTCTTGTGTGATTTTTTCGTGTGTTTTTCGTGTTTGAAAATGGATGATTTTTAAGTTTTTGCTGCTGGATTTAAGGTAAGGTAGTTTTTGATAGAAAATTCATGAAACATATAAGATTGTTCTGTTTTAGTGTTTATTCTTTGCAGAATTGTGTAATTATTGATATTATGTATGGTTACGTAGTATTTACAGTTCCTACAAGAATTATTTTCTTTTGTATTCATTCTTTGGGATTATATTTATTACCAACGTCTTATCGATAAATGGATGAATAATTATGAAATATTACAATAAAACAAGTTTAACTGGATTACATCGCGGATATTATTTAAATTAGTTTTCCTGACGTTTCGAAAGCTTTGCAGCGTTCGTGGTCGCAGGAAGACTAAGATGACAAGCGTCTTTACAGATATATATAAAAAAAAATACAATTTTTATTAATAAAAATCGTTTCGATGCACGCAGTAATCGCTCACAATGTCACTATCTTTTACAGTGAAGCGTGCTGTTTGGGACTTGATTATGAAGATTGATTGTGATTGTGGGTTATCATACATAGGGCAAACAAAGCGTAGTATAGACAATAGAATAAAAAAATAAACAGGCTAAGAGTGAGTCGGACTCACGCAGTAAGGGTTCAGTTCAGTACCACCCATCGACCTGATACCTCATAGAAACCGATTTAATTTACGAGAGTTTATCAAAAGACATCAACGAACGTACGCGAATGTTTGTATCTCTTTCTTACGTAGATACCACCACATATTTATATGTTTGCCTTGTTGAGTATTTGATGCTAATTGCTAAACTACATAGTATGCACTATAATCACATCAAGTTTGACGCTGGTATATATTACCGTTTTGAAGGTAGAGCAGGAACAAAAAAGTTGAAAAAAATGCATGTTTTTCGAGGTTCTTGTGTGGGGACCACCTTTGGTTTTAGACTTTTTTTATTTTTAGTATTTTTTATGATAAGCACCATCATTTAGTAACACATATTCTGTGAATTTCAACTGGTTATCTATCACCATTACAAAGATACAGCCCTGTGACAGACAGACGGACGGATAGCGTAGCGAACGGAACCCTAAAAACATTTTTTTTTTATTTTTTTTATAGTATTTGATGGCGAATCGAGCTAAAGGCCCACCTGATGTTAAGCGGTTACCTTTGCCCATAGCAATTTCAATACCACCTAGGCTGTTGCCTAAATGGCATCGCAAGTCGGTTCGCCAAACTGAGACATGAAGATGGAAAGTCTCATGTGATTGTAATTTCACCGGCACCCGTACCCTTCAGACCGAAACACAGCAAAGCAAGCATCACTATTTGGCGGAGAATTAGATACGGTGGTAGTACTTCCCCGGACGAGCTCTTTCACAAAGGAGCTCTACTACTACTCGATATATATTTGACGTCACACCAATTTAAATAACATACGCAATATAATCTGCTTAAATTTGTTTTATTGTAATGTGTAGTGATCGCGAAAACCTAACAAATTATTATATGAAATATTATTATTATTATTTTTGAAACAGGTTTTCAAATAATTCAATTCAAATATTTATTTACTTTTAAATATGGTTACAGTAGGTGTTACAAATATATTTAGTAGGTAGTTCAGCATATTTTTTCATAACATAATGACATACAAATGTTAGTGTTCACAATAAAATTATATTACTATAGATAGATAGATAGAGATAGAGTAAACTTTATTGTTTGCACACCATAAAAATAATAAAACTTTTTAACAAAAAATTGAACCGACGAAAACAGAAACTGAAAAGCGAAAAATAACTAATTATGAGTCGTGGCCAAACGAACTTTTAACAAGCAAAGTGCGTGCAAGTTGCAAGTGGCCGAGCGGAGAACGCATTTTTGGAAAGTAATTGTTTATCGTTGAAAATTTCACGTTGTATTTGATGTGACGTTGTTTTTATTATTTATTTAAAGTAACTTCGAGATATACCCTATCCATTAAAAAAAGAATCATCAAATTCGGACTACTCTGTAAAAAGTTATGCGTGGCCATACATAAAAAAAAAAAAATACGCGTCGAATTGAGAACCTCCTCCTTTTTTTCGTCGGTTAAAAATAAAGTTATAACAAACATGAGCACAGTACTAACAATTGGCGGTCTTATCGCTTAAAGCAATTTCTTCCAGACAACCATTGGATGGACTTGAAATGTACAAGAAAATATAACAGGTAGTTGGCGGTGTACTATAGAGAAAACATGTTATGTATATGCTTATATAAATAACTAAAATAAAAACAAAAGTAAATATTAAATGTTTATCTTCCAAATATTCATTGACTGAGTAAAAGGCTTTTTCAATGAGCAATTTACGCAGAATTAGCTTGAAGCGTGTCATTGGTAACTCTCTAATCTGGGCTGGAAGCTTATTATATATTTTAATACACATTATATAACAACTGCGCCTGTAATAAAGAAGCATTATATAAGAACTGAAATTACAGTTTAACGGAGTTTCTTTCACCGAATTGATTAATTGCCTTAGTAGTTATAGTACGTTACACGTATATATGTGTTTTTACGTACTTTTGTATGTAATTTCATACGAGCTTAATACCAGGCAATCTTATCTATGGCTGCGTGGGCTACGTCACAATTAGCTTGTATTCATAAAACCAATGTCAACCAGTTATTGTGAAATTTCCAGAAGTATGTATCATCATCATCATCATTTCAGCCGAAAGATGTCCACTGCTGGACATAGGCCTCCCCCAAGCATCGCCACGACGACCGGTCCTGTGCCTTCCGCATCCAGCGGATTCCCGCGACCTTCACCAGGTCGTCGGTCCACCTTGTGGGGGGCCTACCCACGCTGCACCTTCCAGTACGCGGTCGCCACTCCAGAACTTTATTGCCCCATCGGCCATCCGTTCTGCGAGCAATGTGCCCCGCCCACTGCCACTTAAGTTTGGCAATTCTTCGGGCTATGTCGGTTACTTTCGTTCTACTGCGAATCTATTTCTGATTCGATCAGCAGGGACACTCCGAGCATAGCCCTCTCCATTGCCCTTTGAGTGACTTTGAGCCTTCTTATCAGGCCTATTGTGAGCGACCACGTTTCAGTGCCGTAAGTAATTACTGGCAACACACGCTGGTCAAAGACTTTCGTCTTGAGACACTGAGGTATGTATAGAAAGGCTTGAAACTTTAGCTTGTAAGATTTGCTTGCCTCTTTTTTTTTTTTAGTTAATACTTAACCTATAACATGATGTTCTCGGGTTTTTCATTAGGAAATTCCCAGTAGCAGCCCGGAGCCTGGTTTTATGCCCGATTAATGGCAATAGGCTCGCCCCCCATTACATGGGACTTTTAACATAACTGGCGAATATACACCTCTGTCTATCCCTTTGGGGAAAAATATAGGCGTGAAGTTATGTTATGTTATACTAGACCTGAAAAGAGGTCATTGTACTCATCAATATTATGAACAGTTTCTACTATGGCACCAAGTCTGAAATCTTAAAAAAAAAACTGCTGTTCTCTACATTTGTGTTCACATAAATCGATACAATGTTGGGAAAAGCTGTTTTTTTTTGCGTTTTCTGGGTTGACCCCATAGTTAAAGTTGTTTATAATGATGAGTACAATAACCCCTTTTCAAGGTTAGTATAAACTAAGAATAAGGTTGTATCTATTGGTCAACTTGGGCTTGAATAATTTCTTAAATAATTTGGTTTCTATAAGATGGATAGGTTATAATATATTTTGTGCATAAAAATAAAAAAAGTAAGAAAAATAGAAAATAAATAACCGGTCAAGTGCGAGTCTGACTCACGCAGTAGGGTTCCGTACCACCCATCGACCTGATACCCTATAGAAACTGATTTAATTTACGAGAGTTCATCAAAGGTACATTCACGTGCGCAAAATATGAATTTTTGCATCTCTTTCTTACGCAGGTACTACCACATATGCCTATGCCTATGTTTTCCCTATTTTTAGTAATTTTTCTAAACAACATAGTATGCACTATAATAGAATGCGATAGGAACCAAACTATTGGTCCAGATACCAAGTTTGACGCTGGTATGTATTACCGTTTTGTAGATAGAGCAGGAACAAAAACATTGAAAAAAATGCATGTTTTTCGAGGTTTCTTATATGGGGACCCCCTTTTTTATATTTTTAGTTTTTGTCGTGATAGACACAATAGAAACACATATTTTGTGAAAATTTCAACTGGTTACCTATTACCGTTACAAAGATACAGCCCTGTGACAGACAGACGGACAGACGGACGAACGGACAGCGTAGCGAGAGTAATAGGGTCCCGTTTGGCACCCTTCGGGTACGGAACCCTAAAAACATTGTATTCTATAATATACTTATTGTATTAACACATTAGTTACTATACTTATTTTATACTTATTTACTTACTTACTATTATATACTACACTTACTTACTTTTTTTTTTCATAAGTGTTTGTGTTGGTCTGGTTGTTTATTATGTATTATAAGTATGTATTTACAAAACAAAAAACTATATAAGTATTATATCCATTGTCTAGTACCCATATCACAATCATAGCTCTGCTTAGTTTGGGACTAGATGGTGCTGTGTAAAAATGTCCCGAAGATATTTATTTATTTATTTATCTGTAAGCCTCACATTTGGCTGTTTTCTTGCCTTTATTTCTGTCTTTCTTTTCCCAGCAATGGGAAAATAACAGGCTGGTGTTATACGTTTCTTTGTTAAAGATATCAATATTTGATGAGCTTCAGCTTCACTAGTATAACATAACATAGTTGATCCGTTGTTAGTCACTATGACGTAAGACAAACTTGGTTGTTGCGTATACCCAGTGGTCGATGTTAGGCCAGCTCTGTGGTCCATTATTAGGTTAATGACTATGCTAAGCTTTGTATATTATGGATCCATCAGAGTAATCATGTCTTCGAACAGTGTGTGTTGCCAGTAATTACTTACGGTACTGAAACGTGGTCGCTCACAATGGGCCTGATAAGAAGGCTCAAAGTCACTCAAAGGGCAATGGAGAGGGCTATGCTCGGAGTGTCCCTGCGTGATCGAATCAGAAATGAGGAGATTCGCAGGAGAACGAAAGTAACCGACATAGCCCGAAGAATTGCCAAACTTAAGTGGCAGTGGGCGGGGCACATTGCTCGCAGAACGGATGGCCGATGGGGCGGTAAAGTTCTGGAGTGGCGACCGCGTACTGGAAGGTGCAGCGTGGGTAGGCCCCCCACAAGGTGGACCGACGACTTGGTGAAGGTCGCGGGAATCCGCTGGATGCGGAAGGCACAGGACCGGTCGTTGTGGCGATGCTTGGGGGAGGCCTATGTCCAGCAGTGGACGTCTTTCGGCTGAAATGATGATGATGATGATGATGATCAGAGTAATCTTGGACGAATAAATAAAAAAAGGCGGACGGAATCTCGCTAGGAAAAGTTTGAAGCACTTTTTCCTAAACCCACTGTAATTTCGACAGTATTTTAACACACCAGATATAAAATTGTTAATTTTAACCGACTTTAAAAAAAGGAGGAGGTTCTCAATTCAACTGTATTTTTTTTTGGTTATGACACTTGTGACACTACGACAGTGACTACCGTCACACAAGATTTGTTGCCGAATCGCGGCTTTTCGTCTCACTATGGGTGTAAATAAGTGCGTGCCAGCTCGTACTTTTAAGCGAGCCGTCTTACTATGGGTGCTTCACTTTTTGTCTAGCGAGATTCCATCCGCCTTTTTTAATCGTCCGATACTATAGTAGTAGTAGAGCTCCTTTGTGAAAGAGCTCGTCCGGGGCAGTACTACCACCGTACCTACTTCTCCGCCAAATAGTGATACTTGCATTGCTGTGTTTCGGTCTGAAGGGTCCTTCGGCAGACATGGCCAGCCCACTGCCACTTCAGCTTACTGATCCTACAAGCTATGTCGGTCACTCCGGTTCTTCTCTTGATAATCTCGTTACGGATTTTAACCTTCAATGAAACTCCAAGCATAGCTCGCTCCTTAGCTCGCTGAGCGACTTTGAACTTGTGGACTAGCCCAACTGTTATTGTCCACGTCTCTGCACCGTAAGTCATGACAGGCAGGACGCACTGGTTGAAGACCTTTGTCTCTATATCTATAACTATCTATATATCTATGACTATCTGATATAGTTTTCTGTAACCTAGAGTACTATGAGTATCTTTTTTTTCATAGCTCCACGGAACTTTTCTCTATGGAATTAGAAAATTAAATATTTAATAACACAGCAATGTAGCCTATTGAGGAAAAATATCATGTTTTCTCGAGATTAAAAGTTTATCCTTCACTTTGTTTCTATGGCAATGTAAACAAAGGAAATACAATAGATTTTATGAAGAAAATATTATACCAATAACCAGACTGCCCTCTGCTTGTAATTCTTGTGTTACTGAGGTGATGTCGACTGAACATACAACCGAATTGGTACCGAGATCCCAAATAAAAAAATACGTCTCCACATTCTCTGAAAACTTGAATTTAAAAAATGTTTTACTATTTTTATTTTTTTTCAAATATCCGTCTGTTACTAAAACTCGGCTAGAACGCGATTTCTCTAGAAAAAATAATTTTAACTATTTTTTGCCTCAAACAACTGCGTTCCGTGGAAATGAGATTAACTGGCTCCTCGCCTCATGTACGGTTCGCTGGTAGACAAGACTGGGACATATCACACTAAAATGAGATATGTAGTTCGGTTGAAAGCCGGACAGTTATTGGGCTTGGGATTTTTATTTATTTTTTACAATGCAGGTTGAGGACATGGTTTGTTTGCAATGTTTGCAGCGGCGCATGTAGACTGCTTCTACACTATAATGCGCAAGCGTGCAGCATCACTGGTGGCACGAGTCATGGCCAGCTCCAACAGGGTTCTGAACATGATAGCTGACAGAGTGGATTGTCCATATATAATCTACTGCTGTCAGTTACATGAATCAAAATATATAACTGTTTACTAACACATAGGTTTAAGAGAATAAAAAAATTAATTACGAAAACAAAAAACCCGACTGCGTGTACAAATATAAGAAAAGATATAAAGAAGACTTATCATCACGCAGTCTGAGGCTACGTATGTTTTTGGTCATGAATTACATAATAGTACCTATGTAGCCTCCGCCTGCGTGTTGATAAGTCTTGTTTATATCTTTTCTATTATTTTTACACGCAGTCGGGTTTTTTGTTTTTGTTAATAAATTCATGTTTTATTTATCATACTATTAATGTTGTTTTTGCAAATTCAAATTCATTTTTAACGGTGAATATTTTGTTGTTTTTTTGCATTTCTCATTCTAAATTACATTTAAACATATAAGTTGTATATATTTTTGAAAAGCATTTATTTTGATACCCCACTCGATAGGTTTCGAGGGAAAAATTTCTTTTTTGAAGCCGTAATTTGGCGCCAAAAAGCGGCCATTTTTATTTTTATAATTTTGATATACTCAGTGTCACTCTCACAGTTCAAGTTCAGTTCAGTTTCGTCCGTGTGGTGCCGGACGTAAAGAATTGCACCACCCTTATCTCTTCTCATGGGTGTCGTAAAAGGCGACTAAGGGATTCACCAGAGGATGGGCAGCAGCGTTCTCTGAGTATTTAACCAACCAACTGCGATTGCCAACCCGCCTGCCAAGCGTGGCGATTATGGCATATCCCCCCATAAACATACATATGCTTGGGGGAGGCCTATGTCCAGCAGTGGATATCTTTCGGCTGAAATGATGATGACTCTCACAGTTAAGACGAATCTAACGACACCTCACAAGTTAAAATCCATCAAGCCGTTTAGGCTGCAGGGCGTGCCAAAAAAATATACATACATACATACATACACTCGAAAAACATTACCCTCCTTCTGGCGCAGTCGGGTAAAAATTGTTACTAACCATATACGAGTTGTTTTGCTCGAAATAAAGTTTTTCTACTCTATTCTATTCTAATGCTGGGAGGCACGATGAAATAGTACTGACTAAAACTACGTAAAACTAACTAAAACTACTTAAAACTTCCTCATAAAACTGCCGATTATTGGAAGCCTAATATTTTGAACAAAACTACGGAATTTATCTTTTATTATTTTACATAAAAAGAAGCTACCTTTATGAAAACAATACTACCAACTATTGGTCTACGCGGTTGCTACGACGTAGCTGTCACGCTACGCCAGCTACTGTCGTAGCAGATAACACATTTCTCTTCCGCTACGTCACGCCTTACAATTTGCTTAGGATGATATGCAAGATGTATCTAAGTATAATAAAATTAGTCGAAAGGTATTTTTGCATACCTTTTATACATTTACCACGTGAATGTCGAAACAAACTACTCGATAACACGGACACAGTATAAAGATTAAAACGGACAAAACCATTTCAGTTGGTGTAGTGATTTGTGAATAGTGTAGTGACAGATAAAACGTAGTGATAAGTGCTGCCTATAAAGAACACATGAACTAAGTTTCTTTCCCTAAAGGAGCGTACTCACAGCGACCATTCGTGTGTAATGTAACAATTCAAAATTCGATTTTGAACATTAACATCCATAACTTTTTTTGTTTGCGCCATCTCTACCTACTGACCGAGGGGCATTCGCTTTCGTAACAACTCGGCATTGAGCTTCATTTGTTACAAACTGCGAACATTTATGCGTTTGACGTTGTTTTTTAGGGTTCCGTACCCAAAGGGTTCCAAACGGGACCCTATTACTCTCGCTACGCTATCCGTCCGTCCGACCGTCCGTCCGTCCGTCCGTCCGTCCGTCTGTCTGTCACAGGGCTATATCTTTTGAACGGTAATAGGTAACCAGTTGAAATTTTCTCAGAATATGTGTTGCTATGAGGTGTATCACGACAAATACTAAAAACAAAAAAAAGGGTAAAACCAAAGGGGGTCCCCATACAAAAAAACCTCAAAAAATATGCAACGTTTTTGTTCCTGCACTATCTTCAAAACAGTAATATATACCAGCGTCAAACTTGGTCAGATTATAGTACATATTATGTACTTTAGCAAAAAATACTAAAAATAAGACAAACGTAGATATATGTGGTGGTACCTGCGTAAGAAAGACATGCAAAAATTCATATTTCGCGCACTATACGTTGATGTCTTTTGATAAACTGTCGTAAATTAAATCAGTTTTTATGGGGTATGAGGTCATTGAGAGGTACGGAACCCTTACTGCGCGAGTCTGACTCGCACTTGACCGGTTTTTTGTTTTGGCGTTAGTTACAAGTGATGCGTATTTGTATTACTCGGCTTAACGTACTCACTGCTGTAATATTCGAAGTTACTTGTAACTTTTCAAGTCTGGGAACTGTAATGCACGGCTCGAAGTATTTGTCGGTGTAATGCTGAAACTCGAACTGTTACATTACACGCAAATGGTCGCGGTGAGTACGCACCTTAAAAGATAACAAGAAAGTTATTGGACGCATTCTTAGAATATTTTTTCATAGCAATTTATGATAAAATAAATTTCTTATAAGCTTTAAGGCTTAATTGTGATTTAAATAATGTACTTTAATGGAACTTTATACAAAAAAAACCGGCCAAGAGCAGGCCATGCTCAGTATTATAGGGTTCCTAAGTAGGTGTAGTTACAAACGAAATCATCAAATCGAATATTAATCATGGCTATTTTAGTTTTTGCAATAATCGGCAGCGTTCGCGACTCAGTGTGTTAGTAGCGCCATCTAGCGATAAATTCAAGAAGCCAAATTTAAGAAGTGTCATTTCAAAGTTACTTTTTGTGATTATTTCAAATAGAAAGTAGCTAAAGGAGCATTATTTGCTGATGATAATTTTTCTCTAAGGTCAATGACCTTTGAACTAGGACGTTTTAAGTATTTTTCAGTTTTCTCTCTATAACTCTAAAAATTATAATCACATTATACTCGAAATAATTTTAAAAGAGAGTTTTCACAAAGGTCTATCAATGTGGAAGATTATAAGTTTCTACATTGCATATTTTAGAAATGGCAGGGGGGGGGGACACATTGCAAGCCACTTTGGCGGGCTATATTTCGCAGATGGTACACCTGATAAAAAAGTGGTGTATGAAACATTACCTTCATTTTAGTAGACCTATTCAATAATTGCCCACACGAGGGGGTGCAGCGAAAAAAATTTTTCCATCCCTATTTCACATGTATGGACGCCACCCCTAAAATACGTAAAAACGATTTTTTTATTCTTTTAAAATTGAGATCTATATGTAGACTATTTTTTAACAAAATTTCATTTACTTATGTTTATAACTGTAGAAGTTATTAAGCTGTAAAGGATTAGGACAGACGGACAGACGGACAGACGGACGGACATGACGAAACTATAAGGGTTCCTTGTAGGACTTCGGAACCCTAAAAAGTGGCAAAGTGGAAGGGAAAAGAGCACGAGGCTGCTGTCTGACACGTTGCACGTTGATCAGATCTGCATCTCTCTTTCCATCTCCGTTCACGACGCTGTCCTGGCTGCAGGTGATCGCAGAAAAGATGGCGGAACATCATTCACAAGAAAGTTATCCATGGGGGTGGTTACGACCCTTTAGTATTGAGGAACACGACTGAAGGAGGGAGGGATGGTAAAAAAACCTTTTATTGATTTATTGTTTTTAACACAAATTTTAGTTATGCAAAAAAATTATCCAGAATGATGAGCCTTCCCATATGTTTTGCTAATAAAAAAAAGTCGTGTGGCACTCGGAGACTGCCGCGGTAAAGCTTTTGCATAGCATTTTTTATGTAAATACAAAGAGGAGGTGCCCTAACGCCGAAACTCTAAGCAGGCATGCCTGCTTAGAGTTTTGACTCATGAGTCACCAGATTGCGGGGTGAAGAGGGGGATTACGCATGCGCAGTAACGCCGATACAACCAATGCCACCTAGAGGCGATTTGCAGAACTAAAGAGACAAGCGTGATATTTCAAAAACTCATTAAAAGTTCTGCTATTAATCGATAGATGGCAAAACTAAAAAGTATCACCGCTGTGCTGGTCGGAGTGGGGGGTGTTAGGTTATTTTCGTTCCGGAATTTCTGGATTCGGTCTCCACGCTCAAGGCCCGCGATAGAAGCTATGCAATAGCTTAAGCGCAGTAACGCCGATACAACCAATGCCACCTAGAGGCGATTTGCAGAACTAAAGAGACAAGCGTAATCAGCCTACGTCTATAATAAACTGAACCTCCTCCTGATCTGAATGAACTGATCCTCTTCTGTTGTACAAATGTAAAAAAGTTATAACTGAATGGCTAAAAACCCTAACATATGAAGAAACAGGAAACATTTTGGTCAGGATTAGCTAAACAACTCGTCAAATTCTACATGCACATGTACACACACACGCATACACACACCCCCCCACTTCCCCCAAATATACTCTCAAACACACAATAATCTCACAGAGCTGCTAAAACCAATGTTATTTTAATTTTTTGTTTTCCTCATTTTATATAAAAATTTGTTAAAAATAGTCTCATCATTGTTATGATCAATGAAAAGTAGCGAGACAGTTCTAACACAAGTACTTTTGTAACTTACTGGAACTGCCTCAATTTATGTTTGAACACTTATGTATGATTTTTTTGATTTTTTGATTTTACTTATATACAAGGTGTCCTATTGCGAAAAGGTGTTTAATTTTTATTCCTGCGAGATAAAAACGCGTGAGTGAAGCCGAGGTGTGGGTGGATAGTAAGTACAATAAATTCTTGTAATGGTTCCCAATATGGAAAAATTTGAGTCCCTGATACCAACTGAATTAAATTGTCAGATTTATAGTGAATCCCAGGTGACATTGGCATTTTGAGCAGCTTTTTACAGGGAATTCGGCAAGTGATACCTATACACGTGTCTTTACGACGTGACTGGAATGTTTATTAATATCACGTGTTGTAAGTACATTTAAGTTCAAGTGTAGGTTGTCAACACATTGTTAATTAGAACGTTTTCTGATGTGTCAGTGTGGTTTCGTTTGGTTTTACTTTTTTCTTGGTCTTGATATACCTTTATTACACTTTTTTCTTCCGTGTATTTTTTTTGTTCCGTGTGGTGCCGGTCATAAAGAATTGCACCACCCTATCTTCTCATCGATGTCGTAAAAGGCGACTAATGGATTCACCAGAGTATGGACGGCAGCGTTCTCTGAGTATTTAACCAACCAACTGCGATCACCAAGCATGGTTAGCATGGCGATTATGGCATATCCTTCCCTTTTGGGGGAGGCCTATGTCCAACAGTGGACGTCTTTTGGCTGAAATTATGATGAAACTTTTTTCTACAATTTGACATTTGTGATTTACTTGTTATTTTTGACATTTATGTTTATTAAACACTATTTTTACATTGATCGCTGTAAATCTGTGTACAAAATAAAGGAGGAGTTGATTATACAAAAACGATATCAAATTCCAAGAACATGGATGAATCACAATTAGACAACATGTTCTCATGCCACTTATTTTCCGAGGAACACGACGTACAAATTGGAGTGCTGAACTCTGAACACGAGAATGTGAAACGTGACTTGAAATCCAATCTAACAAGGAAAGGGAGATATCGTTCTGTTTTATACCAAGTAAAGGCGCCTACAGACCAATGGGACTGTGGTGGCACTTTTTCCTTTTTTTGTGATGGAGAATATGCCTATCGCATATCACACACAAGTAGTTGTAGAGCTCCTTTTTGAAAGAGCTCGTCCGGGGAAATACTACCACCGTGCCTACTTCTCCGCCAAATAGTGATGCTTGCATTGCTGTGTTTTGGTCTGAAGGTGCCGGTGAAATTACAATCACATGAGACTTTCCATCTTCATGTCTCAGTTTGGCGAACCGACTTGCGGTACCATTTAGGCAACAGCCTAGGTGGTATTGCAGTTGTTATGGGCAAAGGTAACCGCTTAACATCAAGTGGGCCTTAAGCTCGTTTCGCCATAATAAAAAGGGAGGTGGTGTGGCTATGTGGGACTCCCACCCACTAAACACTACGCCGTGTGCCTACTTTCGCCTTGGGTGGATGGGCCACGAGAACTGCTACGCATGACTTTCGCGACCCATCCAGCGCGGCCCATTTCAGGGCCTTTAAACTCTCTTTCGGCGAAGTCCGGGCACACTTGGGATATCACCGTAGCTCGAAGGCCGTGCAATGCAGATGACAGACTCCCCAATCTATCGCCCGCTGGCCATTCTTAGGGTGGCGTCACCGTAAAGCCGTCTGCGCCGACTCGTCCTCCTGTGGCGGATCGGATCTGTGACGGAACTTTCCTCCCTGACCCGCTCCGCCCCTTCGTTTGCGAGATAACATCCTCGCAGAAGGACGTGACTTCCTCCCACGCCTCCCTACTGGAAGCCATGGCCCTAAACATGGCTGGCAGTGAGAGGTCTCCCCCAATTGCTGCATAGAGAACAGGACGTTGCATAACCCAGACAAGACACTGCGCAAGTGTATACAGGGCCGTGTCCTCTCTACAGCCGCACTGGTTTCACACGGGAGTCGCCTCCCGTCTCGCCACTTTGTGCAGGTATTTGCCAAAGCTATCATGCCCCGACAACACCTGTGCCAGACGGAAGGTCAACGTACCACTCGCCTCCACACCCACTCCTCAAGAATTAACTGGATAGCTTCCACGGTCCAGTGTCGCGCACTGTGCGTCTCCAGCCGCTCCCTCCACTGCTCCAGTACGGCAACCTACGCATTCTTGCGCCACGTCTTCACGACTTCAGGTGGCGGGCGTCTGCCAGTTTCCACCGGATGGTCTGCTTGTTGCTGATAGACTTCGGCGAGCACTTGTGCCTCCGAGTCCCACGGGGGAGTGCCTGCTAGTGCTCACGCAACTTCTGCAGATATTGTGCGGTATCCACGTAAGATGTGGTGGCACCGTCGTGACTTAGACCTGAATCCTTCCCATTCCGAGAAGACGCCGTGCCCAGCAGTAGGACAGTAATGGGCTGATTTCGTAAGGTTGACTCTGTTTAGGAAGTTTTGAAAATTAAGAGCACATGAAACAAATACTGTGGGCACACCATAACCCTAACGGATAAAAAGTTCAACTTTTACGAGTTTCGAAACTAAATTATAACTCGGTTTAAAATTGTTCCGAAGCTGTAATTGTATACAAACATTAGGTTTATATAACGTGATTGTTTTAGCTAATTTTGCTTTCCCTTATTATAATGTAATAATAATAATATATCGTTTATTTCAGAAAATACCATAGAAAGTTTTAAATCGTTTTACTTAACCTAATGTTCACAGTTAATCACACACATAATCAAGTATCGCAATTATTTAAATATTATTCGTGCAATGTTTTATGTATATTAAAAGAAACTGCTCCCTGCAGTGACTATTCAAGAAGGAAATTATCTATGCCTCCTCCTATTATATTATGCGTATAAATAATTAATAGTAAAAAAAATCCTTTATGTACATTTACTAAACAGAAACATAGATAATAACATACAACAGAAGTGAAGTGTACAAAAGCACTGCCTATCTCTTTAAACAATCTCTTTTCCAGATGACCTGTAACGGGAAAAAAGCAAGAGAGGAAATGAAGATGATGTTTTTAATTAAAAAAGAAGTATAGGCGTATAGAAACGAACCCAAAAATATAACGTGGCGCTAGAATAAAACCGGCCAAGAGCATGTCGGGCCATGCTCAGTATTATAGGGTTCCTTAAGTAAGTGTAATTACAAACGAATCAAATCGAATATTAATCATGGCTATTTTAGTTTTTGCAATAATCGGCAGCATTCACGACTCAGAGCGTGTTGTTAGTAGCGCCATCTAGCGATAAATTCAAGAAGCCAAATTGAACAAGCGTGTCATTTCAAAGTTACTTTTTGTGATTTTTTCAAATAGAAAGTAGCTAAAGGAGCATTATTTGCTATGATAATTTTTCTCTAAGGTCAATGACCTTTGAACTAGGACGTTTTAAGTATTTTTCAGTTTTCTCTCTATAACTCAAAAATTTATTATCAAATTATACTCGAAATAATTTTAAAAGAGAGTTTTCACAAAGGTCTATCAATGTGGAAGATTATAAGTTTCTACATTGCATAGTTTAGAAATGGCAGGGGGGGGACACATTGCAAGCCACTTTGGCGGGCTATATTTCGCAGATGGTACACCTGATAAAAAAGTGGTGTATCAAACATTACCTTCATTTTAGTAGACCTATTCAATGATACCCCACACGAGGGGGTGCAGCAAAAAAAAATTTTTTTTTCCCCATTTCACATGTATGGACGCCACCCCTAAAATACGGAAAAACTATTTTTTCATTCTTTTAAAATTGAAATCTATATATAGACAATTTTTTAACAAAATTTCATTTACTTATGTTTATAACTGTAGAAGTTATTAAGCTGTAAAGGATTAGGACAGACGGACAGACGGACAGACGGACAGACGGCCAGGCGGACAGACGGACAGACGGACAGACGGACGGACATGACGAAACTATAAGGGTTCCTTATAGAACTTCGGAACCCTAAAAAGAGCTGTCAAAACCAAGGAAACTGGGTGTCGTAAATGTTGGCGGGAAAATATTATACATTCATAAAAGTTTCTCATTTAAGAAAAGTACTGTAAAAATAATAATATTTTGAACGTCTTACTTCATTTTGTGCTTTTATTCTATAACTTTATTTAGAGTTGAAAGTGTACCTTGTACCTTGGAGTATAATACCAGGCCCCTCAGAAAGTATTGCGAAAAAAAGTTTTTATATATGGGAGACTGGCCAGTTATAATGTTTTTCGAAAATATGATTATTTATAAGTAAAAATAAGTAAGTTCCAATTTCAAAATTTCCCTCCACATTTTTTGCGAGTTAATTCAAAGTATTGTGTCTCACTGAAATATGGATCTGCGCCGGGAACATTTTAGAGCTATGATTTTATACGATTTCAAGTGTCGCCTGAAACCGGATGAATCGTACGATAGACTTCAAATGGCATTCATGGATGAAGGCCCTTCCAAGGCAACCGTGTATCGTTGGTATAACGAATTCAAGCGCGGTCGACCAACTTTGGGGGATGACGAAAGAAGCGGTCGCCCTTTGACGGCTGTTACCGAAGAAAACGTGCTAGCAGTGAAAAATTTAATCCAAGACAATAGGCGAATTACATATCAGGAGATTCAACACATATTGAAGATTGGATCGGGAAGCGTTCACGAGATTCTACACAGCCATCTTCGCGTGAGGAGGATAGTATCACGCTGGGTGCCGCACAACCTCACCGATGCTCAGAAGCAGGCCCGGGTGGAATGGTGCCGTGATATGCTTAACAAATTTGAAGCAGGCTCGTCTCGGCGTGTTTACGACATCGTTACAGGTGATGAGTCCTGGATTTATCAATACGACCCAGAAACCAAGCGCCA
The DNA here is from genome assembly GCA_949699075.1 of Asteroscopus sphinx. NCBI lineage: Eukaryota > Metazoa > Arthropoda > Insecta > Lepidoptera > Noctuidae > Asteroscopus > Asteroscopus sphinx. The sequence goes on from OX453032.1 coordinate 6,720,556, forward strand.
GTCGACTGTTTGGGTGTTTCAAAATGAGCCAACGCCTACCAAAGTGAAGCGATCTAGAAGCGGGGGTAAGATTTTGATCGCTAGCTTTTTTAATTTGACTGGCCACTTGGTATCAATTCCCTTACGGGATCAAAGAAGCATTAATGCCGAATGGTATACTACCAAATGTTTGCCAGAAGTTATCTCTGTTATAAGCAACAAGCGACCAAACACAGGGCTCCGCGGGCTACTGCTCCACCACGACAATGCACCTGCGCACACCGCACTCAAAACGAGGGACTTCCTGGACAGCACGCCAGTCAAACTCCTGGGTCACCCTCCTTACAGCCCTGATCTAGCACCGTGTGACTTCTTTTTATTCCCAAAAATAAAAAATCAGCTCAAAGGGATACAATTTTCGTCGCCGGAAGATGCGCTGGCTGCGTTCGAGCAGGCTGTAAACGAGGTGTCTGCGGCGGACTGGAAAAAGTGTTTTGAAAACTGGTTTAGGCGCATGAATCTTTGTATAGAGGCTGGTGGAAAGTACTTTGAAAAGATTTGATAAAAATATATGTACGTATAGAACAATTTTTTTTAGTTTCGCAAAACTTTCTGAGTGTCCCACGTATACTAGCATATGCCTGCGGCTTCGCCCTCGTGTTATTCGGCTTATCCCAGAAGATGTTATCATGCATCCCTCGGGAATTGTTTATTTTAACGGGATAAAAAGTAACTTATATGTTAACCCCAGTTATGGTCTATCTGTGTGCCAAATTTCATCCAAATCCGTACAACGATTACGGAACAAATATCCAAACATTCACACTCATTTTTATCTAAATATATAAAACAAAGTCGGGTTAGTTACACATTAAAATCGGTCCAACCGTTCTTGAGTTGATTTACAACTACTGACCGATTTTTATGAAATTTGGCATACAGATAGAAAATAACTCGGATTAACATATAGACTAATTTTATACCGTAAAGATAAACAGTTCCCGAGGGATGCGCGATAAAATGACATTCACGTGGGCGAAGTCGCGGGCATAGGCTAGTTTATAATATTAGTAGGAAGTACTATTATATTAACGACATTGGTAAATTTAAAGGTTTCGGCAAGCCTATTATGTCACTCCTTACTAGCAAACATATTTAATCACCTTTAAAGGGCTTGCGTTTGACCGCCATCTCACCTGATGTTAAGCGATGGTGCGGTCGACGATGGTACACGCTTGCCCAGCAAAGGTGAGAGATGGCATCTGAAATATTCCGACCCATCCTCTCAAGTGGCTACACCGGGCATCGTACTGGAACACGACTAGGTCACTTGGCGGTACGTCTTTGCCCGGTGGGTGATCGCAAGCCGTCGGCCGTGGCCTACCGCCAGAAAAACCTACACCTACACTACTACAGAAGGGACAACCTATCTGCGCACTTTTCTTTTATTTTTGATAGACGTAACTGAAATTGTCCGCCAACCCGCACTAGGCCAGCGTGGTGGCATTTGGCAGAGAACCTTCAGGATCATGAGAGTAAGAGTGGGGGGCCTTGAGGCGTCTATTAAGCGACCCTGGGGAGGACAGCAGTACGTGGTGGTCGCGTTCTACTGTGGGGGAAAAATATTGTTTTTCCCGGGACGTGCCAAAGGCATAGTACCAGAGGGGCACCGGTGCGGTCCAATGGATTTCCCGGAGCTCCTCTATTTTGTGCAGAGGATGGCCACCGTGTGGTTTTAGTCGGTAAGAGTCCGACATACCCCTCCGCCATCCCCAGACGGAGGGTATCCATGAGGATTTCAACGCGAAAACAAAAAAAAAGGCCAGTGTGGTGGACTAAGGCCTTAGCCTTCTCGTACTGAGAAGAGGCCCGTGCCCAGCAGTGGGACAGTAATGAGCTGGTTATGTTATGTTATGTAACTGAAATTAATCTTTCTCGAGTCCGCTTAGTAACGGGATAGTCTGGTAATAGCAGCATGTCAATAAAACTCTTCAAGTCCTTAAGAAAAGTTCCACAATATCCTGCAGACGCCTAAATTAAGGACAGGATGGGATGCCATGAGAGGGCAATAAAAGGCGCTCGCAACTTCACATGTTTGCGTTGGGGAATCGCGGTTTTGTGTCACACCGAAGTGTAATAGGTATCGCTTTGTTATAGGGAAGAGTTTCGTATTTGAATTTTCATGCTTGTTGTTTGGTGAACTCATGTTTTTTTTTATAGCTTATGTCCAGCAGTGGACATCTTCTAACTGAAAATCGTGATTAATAGGTAGCAGAAAAGATGATGAAGATTTTAGAAATAAATAGTCACGATTTTTTTTTTTTAATTTGGCGTCACTGGACGCTTGGCAGATGTGAAACATCAAAATTCATAGCGGCGGTCGTTTGAGGTCTAGACGGGATGAGAGAGCGCCGTTTGCCGTCACGGCATACGAGTTGGTTTAACCCCAAGGCGCTCCAATAAATAACCCTTATTCCATTCTGTGGTTCCGTGTGGTGCCGGACGTAAAGAATTGCACCACCCTCTCTCTTCCCGACTAAGGGAATAGTAGAGAGTATTTAAACAACCAACTGCGATCGCCAACCCACCTGCCAAGCGTGGCGATTCTGGCATATCCCCCCCCCCATTGGGGGAGGCCTTTGTCCAGAACCGGACGTCTTTCGGCTGAAATGATGAATGAAATGATTTATTTATTTATTTATCACAACTTACATCTATCATTACAGGCTAGCCCAATGCAATAGAGAAGGCCAACACAAAATACAAAAATATTAAACAAAAATACAAACAATTACTTACACCTAACAATCAAATCCTAACATTATACACAAACTATAGACTATACAAAGTACCTATGAAAAATTTACATGTAACTTAAAATATATAACAGAACTTTTGCGAGTTCACTCAAATTACATGTAAATATGTCCAGTCACTCATGCAGTTCATTCATTCGTCGGACAGCTCGGGTGAGAGGTGTCATGGACAGTAAGTTGGTCCTAGCAACCGGCACGGCCAGCAGTGGCGGGCGTCGCCTTCTCCACACATAGCGGTCCGGCACACACAGACTTAAGCGACGCAACACTCCCGGGTTATGCTCCTTACCACGCATTAGTTTAACTAAATACGCGGTAAGTGCAAACTCCCTTCGCACTCGCAGCTGATTGTACCCGACCATACCCAACATAAATAGCGTAGGGTACATCAGCGGGTAAAATGGATACACCCCATACAGCTTTTTGTATAGGTGCCGCGTGAACTTGTTCTGGACACGCTCCAACATTATTAAGTACCTAGCCTCATGCGGAGCGGTTCCGATTCGCACCCATTATAATCAACATACTGCCGGCGGCCTCGCATATAGCTGGCGAAAATTTTTAGAAGATGTGGTGTGCAGCCCACCTCCGCTAGCTTTCTTAGTAAGATATCATTGTCCACCGTATCAAATGCTTTTTTTAAATCAAAGTAAGCGGCGTCGACCTGCACACCAGCATCTACCGCTGGCACCACGTACGACATGAAGTTGAGAAGATTAGACGCGGTGCTGCGGCCCGGCCTGAACCCGTGCTGCGCATCCGATAACTGTGCACGTATTTGCTCCTGGAAGCAGCGCTGGATAGCGGACTCAAACCCTTTTCCCGGCGTCGATCGAGGCGTCGAGCACCGCCACTGGTCTATACCCACTAACGTCCGTTCCCGCTTTACCTTTGGGTACCTTGGGTAATATGATGATTCCATTCTACAAAAAATCACACTTCTATCGTTATTTTTTTTTAAAACAAATAAGTTTTAAATTGTTTTGACTTGTGTGGTGTTTGTAAAAACATCACTTACTTTGAACGTTGACTGTACAAAAAACTAACGCCTCAAAAACTAACGCCTCAAAAACTAAACCGCGGAAAAAGTAATTTCAAACTAAAATCCTTTATAAAAAGCTACACTCCTTTGAAAGAGTATAAGCTTACCTTTACAGAAGCGTTGAAAAACGTTCAGAATTTCATAAACTAGGTTAACTTTTTAAACTTAATCCTTACCCTAAGTTCAGCGGCTTAACTTAATCCGTTTACTTAGTTTCTCGTGAATTTGTAAACATCATTTCGACTTTATTTTCTTTTATCACTTTGACTCAGTTTCTTACTCCCAGTTTCCGAAAGGCTGGTCAACGCAAAAATTTACTAATCAGCTGTCAAATCTCAGGTCAAGAGTTGTGACTGGTGGTTAACATTTTTTTCGGCCAATACCGCCGGCCGGAGCTGACATGAGATTTGACAACAGATCAAATTGATCAGCCTTCCAGAAACTGGGGTTTAGTCTAAGTTTAGGGTGCTGATAGTTATCCCACGGGAGTCTTTTACACAGTTTTTGAGTTTGTTTTTGTTTTTCAGTTTTTTTGTACAGTTTTTGCTTCGTTACGATTTTATTATATGTATAGATTATACGTATTTTTATGGTGTAATTAAAACTATTTATGGGAAGTCGTGCTATCAATACGGTTTGGAAGTAACTTCGTATTTTTTTTTTATAACATATTTTACGCATGCGAAGCATTTCTTTCCACAATTTATATCTTATGAAATATTATAATTTTATGAAATCGTGTTTTTCACTATAGTTAGTGCATTAGTTCTCAACTTTACCATTATATTGATCACAAAGTGATTGACAGTTTTGATGATATAACAGAGAAACATGCAACCCAATTTGAGGTACCATGGACTCTAAATGTGAACTATAAGAAACAACGTGTCTGTTCTTTGCTGGTGAAAAGCGCAGCCCAAATTCATTTTTATTTGTCACACTTCGGTGTAACTGACAGCCAACCTATTATTATTCCAGCAAGCCTCCAAACTACCCGTTGTTGGCAAAATTTGGCTGCGAAGTAAACAAAAACAAGTTTAATGTTATTACGACAACTCCTAGTGGGGTGAGCTGCTCAATAACTGTGGTTGAGTGATGGGATCTTCTTCATCTATTGTTAGAGAAAGTTTGAAAAGTTCAAGGTTTGAAGGCTTTGTTAGTGTAGAAGAGGTTCATAAGTAGTTTTAAAACAAAGAAAAAAAGAAGGAAAATATTTATTCTCACAGATTATAACGAAACAACAAAAAGAAAATACTTAGAAAAGAGAGAGAGGGCGAGTTTCTTCTTCTTAACGAGTCGAGGTTAAAAAAAACTACTAGTATGTGTTATAAATGCGAAAGTTTGGATATTTGTTTGAACTAGACACACAGATTAGACCATGTAGAAAAACGTAAATCCTGGTAGTCCTTCTTACACTTTTTTAACCAATAGATATCTTTTCTTTCTATAAAAAAACACATTACTCTTTCAAATTGACACAATACAAAATTGTATTACCGTTATAAACAACGTAATACTGAATATTCCAGCGATATAACCAGAGGGTCATCCATCTTCATTTACTTTGCGTAAACAATCAGTTATTGTGTCAGACTTTATAATAGAGGAAGTCGTTTAAAACCCGCAGGGCTATTGCGTATAGTTCCCGGCACGAGACGTGAGCACAAATTGTACCAGCGTGGTGGTCTTTGTCGTCACCGTATTCTAGTATTCCGTTTTCTACGTATATTCAATTATGCATTATTATATATTTAAGCCAATGCAAGTGCCCGTTTCTGGTCTGTTGTACTGTGAACAGAGATTCGACCACTTACGCAGTGAAATCTGTGCTCACGACTCGTGCCGGCAACTGTAACTCATTTGACAGTTTCATTTTGATGTAAAATTGAAGACGATGTTGATAACATCGTAATCAAATATTGGAATTGTGTAACGACATAGAGGGACTTCATTATGAAGTAAATTACATAATATACTCTCTGTATACATTTATACGACATTGGACAGATATCAACATGTCAGTTTTGCTTCTCTTTCAACAATGTCATTCTTCTTTAAGCTTTAACTTTCATTCAATTTTATAATGAATCCCTCCGACATCGTAATCAATGTTTTGTAGTTACGCAATTCGAATTGTATCATTTTTCCGGATTCAAACGTCAAAATTGACATTTTATTGATTGCGATGCAGCTACGCAATTGCCCTTCCGATTCCTATAATCTACCATTACCGATGACGACACGTTTTCGATTGGAAATTTTTCAAATAAATGTCAACACAGTGGCGGCGTAAAGGGGGCGATGGGGGCGGGTGCCAAGAACCAAGGGGTTAGTAATAGGTACATATGATGATTTCAGTTGAATGTCCTTACGGTAATGTCAGCTTTTCATTTTTCTGAACAAAATTTCACATCAAATGTTAAAATTCATGGTCTTCCTTTTATTTGTGACACTATGTTATTTAGCAAAAAATAATCCTCATGATGAAGCCTTTCGATCGGTATGATAAAGCTACAGGGTGATTATTTTTCTCATGTAACGGGTTCGATTTCCGGTTCAACCATGTAATTATTTAAATATCTATGAATGCAGTTTTAATTGTTTTTAAATTCAAATAAAAAAATACAAATAAATCTCTTCTTTCAGTAAAATGTTCCATCTACAATATTCAAGGTACTTTCCCTCCATGTGGCATATCCGTGGGTGGGATGTCCTGTATACCGTCTGTCCGTCTATCTGTCTTTCCGTCTGTCTGTTATAGCGGTCATAGAGCTGTATCTTTTTAATCGTAATAGTGTGAAAGATGATATGAATAGAAAGAAAGTGAACACGGAGATGACGGCTGATAGAGATGTATGGAAGAAAAAGACATGCTGCGACGACCCCAAATAGATTGGGATAAGGGCAGGAGGATGATGATGATGTATGTGATTCCATCATGGCAAATACTAAAAAGTCTAAGCCCAAAGAAAGGTCTAAGGTTTCTCATAAGGAACCTACAAAAAAAACGTTTTTTTTTAGGTTTTTTGTTTTTGTTCCATTTAAAAAACGGTAACTTATAAAAGCGTCAAACTTGGTTTGTTTGTATGTGCATACGCTTAAGTTAAACAACACATAATAAAAATATGGAAAATTAAGATACCTATGTGTAGTCCTATGTGAGGTGGACCGACGACCTAAAGAACGTGGCTGGGGGGGACTGGATGCGAAAGGCAGAGGACCGAGCGTTGTGGCGCAACTTGGGAGAGGCCTATGTCCAGCAGTGGACTGCGATAGGCTGAGTTGATTGTGTAGTCCTACGAAACCCGAGTGCGCGATTCCGATTCGCAATTGGCTGGTTAAAATAAAAATGTCACACTTAAATAAAGCGAAAAATATCACGAAAACTTTTACCTACTAAGATAAATGCGTATGTCTTTGAATCTGACTATTACTAATAGCAATCCCGGGCTATTTTCCGAGTCCACTTCACCGCAGGTTGCACTACTAAATCATAAGTTATCGTATAAGGGTATTGGCATGACCCTATCGATCTAAAGATGATTGTTACGCCCCCATCTTTTAGCTAAATTACCAACCATTTCAGTTGAATAGGCTGTTTTTATCTTTTGAAAAGATTGACTACTACTATGGATAAATAATAAAATATAATAAATATCTTTGGGACAGTTTTACACAGCACCAAACTAAGCAGAGCTTGTGGTATGGGTACTAGACAATGGATATAATACTTATATACTTTTTTTATTTTTTTGTAAATACATACTTATAACACATAACATAACATCACGCCTGTATTTCCCCGAAGGGGTACGCAGAGGTGTAATAGTACACCCACATTTCACCAGTTATGTTATAGTCCCATGTAATAGGGGGCGAGCCTATTGCCATTGACCGGGCACAAATCCAGACTCCGGGCTGCTACTGAGAATTTCCTAATGAAAAAACCCAATAACACTTTGCCTGACCCGGGAATCGAACCCAGGACCCCACGCTCAGCAGTCTCGCTTGCAACCACTAGACCAACGAGGCAGTCATACAGACATACTTATAATACATAAGAAACACCCAGACCAACACAAACACTTATGTTCATCACACAAATATGATGAATATAGAATAAATATAGGATGAATATAGTTTATTGGTCTTTGCCATAGAAATCTAAATAATGAGGTAAATAGAAATGTTATCTACTGTCTTTTAATACCGGAACGCGTGTCGCCGCTACCAACACATAAATAGGCAATTACGCCCACCATGTTTCTAGCATTCAATGCAAAATAAAATTAAGCTTAAAAAAAATTCGCTGTTAGATAATATGTTACGTGATAGGAGAGGTAAAAGCTCACAGACTCCGTTGGCTTGATCACGTGGAGAGAATGAGAGAAGATCGAGATGCGAAGAGAGCCTATCTGGGTCGACCAAAAGGGCGTCCTAGATATCGCTGGAGCGATAAGATATGCTGCAAAATGCAATTTTAGTGACTCTTCGTCCAAAACAGCACTGATGATCAAGCAAAACGGAACCCTTTCCATGCAAGTTCGACTCTCACTTGTCTGGTTTTTTCACCATAAAATTAAAACACGCACGAAACTACAATTAACCTAAAAGTTGTGTTGTTCCTACAACAATTAACCTTACAAAGAAGAGACTACCTATTTCCAAGGAATTTTCATGTACCACACATTCCTTGGAAACCTATTGTACTATTTCTGAGTATTACCAGTATTACGTCAGCTAGTTAATTTTAGTAGCTGTAGAGCTAGCTAAAGCCCGTATTACAGAACGTTCTTCAAGCTTTGATCACTGTTTAAAACTTAGTTTTGAGTTGGGATTTAATCTTAGAACATTCAAATGAAATCAATAAAAAATCAAATAAAAAAAATGTTTTTTATTTCAAATAAACCTAATTACAGGCACTTTTGAAACGTCAGGCTCTAGTTGCATGGTTCCAAATTGTGGGTCCTAGTGAGAAGAACCGACAAGAAACTCCATGAATATACTCTTTTTAAAATAGGTTATTGTTTATTACATCAAATTTATTCAAATAATGTGAGTATAATGTAGGTTAATGCCAGAAATAAACAAGAGTTTAAAAGTGAGAATATTGCCTTTTGAAATAAACGTAAAAAGAGTTGCCATAGTATGTAGGAGCTGACCTTTTTTTTCCGACTAAAACCACCACGGTGTTCTTTCAACTACCTTAGCCGGGGGCGTGGGAACCCGTGAGTATTCACACAACCACCCCCGACAGGTCCCGGCCCGCCACAAGTAGGCGAGCCCCTTCTCCCCGTGCGGCCTAACGTCAGCCGCACCCTCATCTGTGGCGCATACGGAACACTGCACGCCACCTCACCTCACGGGACTTTACCAACTGCGTCAACTACGCCAGCTGCTGGTCGGGCAGCAGACTACCCCGAGTCTGCTGCTCGCAGGCCCATCCTCCTGTAATTTTTATAGAGGTTTTCTTCTTCGCGGTCCGGGCGGTGAAGCCAAGACCCTCGGTCCCAAGAGGCGCGAGAACACTACTCAGCAAGCACTCCTGGGATTACGAGACCGACGGGGGCAGGGAAGGACAGTCCCCCCGCTGCCTGCCCAGTGGCAGGGTGAGTGCACACCGGGCCCGCCCCTGCTCCTCCACAGTGCCCTCTGCTTTCTCAGAGGAACACGCAGAGCAACTTCCCGTTAGCCCACATCGGGCCCCTCCCGTGCCAGAATATTCGCCACAGGCAATAAGGTCCCCCGGTCCAAAGGAGACTTATTGCCCGTGCCCAGGGTGCACCGGCCCAACAACTGCCGTTCCCTCTAGACGTGTCCAGAAGGACAAGCAGCCGTCAGACACACGTGGAGGTTTTCTGGCCAGCACCCCATATAGGAGCTGACCTGCCCCGACAGACGGCACCCGTTCACGAGCATGACGCGAGCATCAGCCATCGCTTAACTCATCAGCCATTGCTTATTTAAGGGAACTTAACATAAATTCCTCAAGCATAGATTCATTGATCACAGTTCAGCTGAGTTCAGTTTTATTTTATACTGTCACCTGTTTCGGTATTTGAGCAGAGATTTGATCTGTAATCACTCAAGTATTGTCGAGACCACGCTTGGGTTGAGATTTCTTTCCTATTTCAGGTTATATTAGTGTGTTATGTTGTTGAATTGAAGGTTATCATTACCGTATTGGTATTGTATCGGAGTGACCGACATAGCTTGTAGGATCAGTAAGCTGAAGTGGCAGTGGGCTGGCCATGTCTGTCGAAGGACCGATGGCCGTTGAAGCAGACGAGTGGAGACCGCGTATCGGCAAACGCAGCGTAGGGCGCCCCCCTACCAGGTGGACCGACGACCTAAAGAACGTGGCTGGGGGGGATTGGATGCGGAAGGCAGAGGGCCGAGCGTTGTGGCGCAACTTGGGAGAGGTCTATGTCCAGCAGTGGACTGCGATAGGCTGAGTTGATTGTTAGGCTGAGTTGTATTGGAATAAGACCGATACTCAAGTAACGATTCTATCCTTAAGTAGTGCTCAGGTGATTGAAGATCAAACTAAACTTGAGGAACATTCTATAATACGGACCTAAGAGTTCGTCCATGGAAGTAATTTAATAATCCTTTATCCATTTTTCGGGTAGGTACCTACTGCTGGTGAAATTACAATCACATGAGACTTTCCATCTTCATGCCTCAGTTTAGCAAACGCGACTTGCAACTTTCCATATTAGTATATAATCTATGCTTGCAACACTACTTATGAAACAGCTTAGTAAGCTTACCAGTTTTTTTTTGAGCCAGCTAGGAACAAAATGGTTTTTAATATTATTTGGAAAAAAAACGGGATTCCAGTTTTTTTTCGTGTGAAAAGAAAAATGTACATTCGTATTTTTTATGCTGCTTGTTATATTTTAATGATGAATGTTTACATTTTGACATGTTTTTGTTCGATTTTACATATTTTAAAAAATCATGCAGTTATAATTATAGTTGAAAATTAATTATACAAAATATAACACAACATTTCCTTTCTGAAAATGAATAAATAACAGGTATAATAATATTATTAAACAAATTAATGATCTATTCAATTTTTACAATAATAAAATACTTCAGATATACTGAGAGATAACGACCAAAAAGCACTGGTAACTTAATACATTTTCTTTATTACTTTATTTTTATCAAATACTATGGGGTATATTTCTTCCGTAGGTTGTACCTACATTAGTTGAAATACGGGACAGAGGTTGTCCCGGCGGGTCATTGAAAATTACCCCTAAAATACGGGACGTCCCTGGATATATGGGACGTCTGGTAACGCTACAGCTTAGGTTGTTTTGCAGTTGTTATGGGCAAAGGTAACCGCTTGACATCAGGTGGGTCATTAGTTCGTTTCGCCATCCTGTACTATAAAAAATACCGAAAATGGGCAAATGCTGGCTTATTTTGACCAGACATTACTTGATACAGGCCTCATCTGCTCATTTTGTGTAAAATAGGTTAACTATACATACTTATATTATCTGTGACTATACCAAAGTTTGTGAATCCTAATAATTACTTTGGTGATTCGTGCTTTTCCGTCATATTCATTACATCCGAAAGACGTCCACTACTGGACATAGGCCTCTCCCAATTAAGGGGGGGATTCCGTCATATTATCTGTGGGGCAATCAGAGGATCTGTCAAAAACTTGCCCTTAGTTAGGTTACCCTTATAATGAACACTACCCTTACTCAGGGGTCGAACAAGTTTGAGAAGTTTGAAAAGCATTGCGATGGATGATGTGTATTTTACGATAACATTCATTAGCACCAACGACTTCAATTTATAGACTCGCGATCTCGAATAAGCAGCATGTTCCAAATTCAGTTGACGCAACCTACCGGCATCTGGTATCGATGTGTCAAAGTTGTGTAATGCAAGCATTATAAGTGTGAGGTTATAAAAAAAAATAACTAACGACGTCAATTAAATAAAACCCCATCTCGTATAAGCAAGAAGTTCCAAATTTAATTGACGCAACCTACCGCCATCTAGTATCGATGTGTGGAAGTTGCGTTATGCAAGAAAAAAGTTCTGCCCCATCGGCCATCCGTTCTGCGAGCAATGTGCCCCGCACACTGCCACTTAAGTTCGGCAATTCTTCGGGCTATGTCGGTTACTTTCGTTTTCCTGCGTATCTCCTCATTTCTGATTCGATCACGCAGGGACACTCCGAGCATAGCCCTTTCCATTGTCCTATTAGTTTTCTTTACGATGCTAAAATCTACAAAACATGCAGTGATACAGTTTGATAGAAAATATCGAACTGAAGGTTCTAAAAATACCTGTATCCACCTACCGTACAGATTAGATAGCGATACTTTCATTAGGTAAGTGTAGCGAGGTTTTATGAAAACCTTATCACTGATAACGACTTTTTTATTTCGCATTGTGCACGTAGCTTCAGATATAACTGCGTTTTGTGTTTGGAAAGGGAAAGTGAAAACCTTTTGTGATTTATAAGAATGTAGAAGAAGATAGACAGATTCTTTTTATTCTTATTCTTTACTGTACACACTTATACAATATTTAACAAAAACCCTGTTGTTCCTGTGAGCTACGTTATCGGTATCAATACTCATGCTGGACACAACTCATTTGTAAAAACTCTTTAATATTAAAATTAAACATTAAATAATTATTAATTGTGAATTGAAAGTGATTATATCACTCAAAACTCACTCACTCAGTGATTACATCAATAAAAATAATCTAATTTAATGTTAAATCATTATTAATTGTAAATTGAAAGTGTTATAATCACTTTTAATAATGATTTAATATTTAATTTAATTATTTATATTGAAAAGTTTTTCCAAATGATTTGTGTCCTTAAGTATGAATATCGATTCTGATAACGTAGCTCACAGGAACAACAGGGTTTTTGTTACATATTGTATACATTGATGTTACAGTTTTTAAGAAAGTTTATGTACATCGGCGAGCTTAATGGGAATGTAACAGCCAAGTGGGACCACCATCAGTAAAAAAAAATATTACTTCTGAGTACCTACATCATTTATCGAAAATTATTTTTAATAATTGAAGTACAGGTACTGTAGTTTAATCAGAAACTATTAACTCTATAAATTATAGTTCGCTGTAGTTGTAGATGAAAAAAATACGAAAATCGGCCACTTTTGGCACTTTTTCTATCTACAACTACACGCACGCAAAAAAAGAAAGAAAAAAAAAAAGAAAAGAAAGTTATTGTTTATCGTTGAAAATTTCACGTTGTATTTGATGTGACGTTGTTTTTGTTATTTATTTAATGTAATTTAATGATCTTCGTTGATTGGTTGTTTGGCGCCGACTCATAATTAGTTATTTTTCGCTTTTCAGTTTCTGTTTTTGTCGGTTCAATTTTTTGTTAAAAAGTTTTATTATTAATTTTTTTGTGGTTAAAATCTAACTATAGGTCTCCATTATGTCGTAGTGTCTAGAACTATATTTATGTGTGTCAAGTTTCAACAGAATCGGTTAACAGGTAAGAATTCAGTGGGTGAACAAGCACTCATCCCCTGTTTTCCTACCCTTAGGGGTGGATTTTGATTTTGGAATTTAAATGGGACCAACTTCGAGATATACCCTATCCACTAAAAAAGAATCATCAAAATCGGACCACTCTGTAAAAAGTTATGCGTGGTCATACATAAAAAATATATATATATATATATACGCAATGATTAATGATTAAAAAAAAAAAAAAAAAAAAATTTTTTATTATATAAAAATATATATACGCGTCGAATTGAGAACCTCCTCCTTTTTTTCGTCGGTTAAAAATATAAATATAAACTCTCAGTATACAAAACATTTTAAAATCATCTTCACCAGCACTCTAGCACAATTTGTTGAACAAAGTTCGTCGGTTGAAACATGATATTAAGCGAATCTTTATTGTTCTCGCTACGATAACTTGTTTTAGATGCTTAGAATGGTTGCCAAGTTATCAAAGTACTTTAAATACTTAGGATACTTGGCAGTCGGGTAAGTGTATAGTGAAACTTAATACAAAGGAGTTGGGAGTAGAAGAGCAAAGCATAAAACCCCGGTTAAGTGGTCAACTTGCAGAGAGGGTTTGCTGATCTCCTAACGATCCTTTTTTTTTTATAAATATAAATATTTTTGGGACATTTTTACACAGCACCATCTTAGTTCCAAACTAAGCAGAGCTTGTACTATGGGTACTAAGACAATGGATATAAAACTTATTTACCTTTTTTTTCTAAATATATACTTATAATATATAAGAAACACCCAGACCAACACAAACACCTATGTTCATCACACAAATATTTGTATCCTGTGGGAATCGAACCCACGACCTCGTGATCAGCAGTCCGACACTCGAACCACTAGACCAAAAATGGCGGACGGAATCTCGCTAAGAAAAGTTTGAAACATTTAGTTTTTTCCTAAACCCACTATCATTTCGACAGAATTTTAACACACCATATATAATTAACTTAACCTTCTCATACTGAGAAGAGGCCCGTGCCTAGTAGTGGGACAGTAATGGGCTGATTATGATTATATATATATAATTACATATATCGTTAAACAAAAACATCCTAATTTTAATAGAGAATATGGTTGGCAGCTACCACCTGTTTGGAACCCAGTCCGAAAAATAATCAAGTCCCAAACAGCACGCAACACTGTAAAAGATAATGATATTATGAGTGATTACTGCGTGCATCGAAACGATTTTAATTAATAATATTGTACGGTAGATTAAAATATATTTTATAGAAATATCTGTAAAGACGCTTGTCATCTTACGGCCAAAATTAATATCCAATCTATCCGCGATTTGCCCTACTAGAGATAGGAATTTGACATAAGCTCCATACAAAATATGTCAAATTTCTATCTGTAGTAGGGTAAATCGTGGATAGATTGGATATTAATTTTGGCCGTTACCTGCGACCACGAAATGCTGCAAAGCTTTTGAAACGTCAGGGAAACCAATTTAAATAATATACGCGATATAATCCGGTTAAACTTTGTTTTATTATAATGTGCAGCGATTATTTGTGACACTACGATAGTGACTACCGTCACACAAGATTTGTTGCGTTATAGCGGCTTTTGTCTTACTATGGGTGTGAATGTGTGCGTGTCAGCCTGTACTTTTAAGCGAGCCTTCTTACTATGGGTGCTAAACTTATTGTTTTGCGAGATTCCGTCGGCCGTTTTTATTCGTCCAAGATCAGAAGTAGAGTAGAAGTAGAGTATCAAAAAGTTTCAACCAATGTTGCCAAATAAAAATAAATTATAAATAAATAAATAACGTTTATTTACGAAAATAGTACATAGTTTCAAATTATACATAAGCTACGTTTTAATTGTACAAAAATTATTAAAGCATCTGTAGCCGAACTAGGCAAAGCCTGTGTTTCGGCTATCAGCGCCAATCCCTTCAAATATTTTTCAATTAGGATAGCCATCAAACAGAAATGTTAACATAGTGTAGGTACATAGGTTTTTTTTTTTTATTTAAATATTATTGAATTTTATACAAGAAACTTAATCTAAAACTATTCGCAGTCTTTTCAGACTTGCGATCTATGACTAGGTAATATAAATAATAATTTTACTCAAAAAAAGTAATAAGTTCCCAACTTAGTAGAAAACTTTTAAACTGGCAACCCCAAGACGAGCGAAGTTTGTTGACCGCAACTTTCGTCTGTGGCAACTTCGCACATTGCCTGTCTTGTCTCAATGGCCGTTACGATAACTTATGGCATTCAAACTTGGAATTGTTAGAATTTTAATCAAAAGGGAACATATTTTTGGAGTCGACTGTACTTCCTTTACGCTGATCTAATATGATCAAAGAAAACGAATTTTACACCCAATTTGTTAAAGTTCACGATGTAAAGTTCACGGATCAAAGTTAATGGTATTCATTGATCAATAACCAGGAAATGCTGTGATGGTTACTTCTGGCAAGAACATGCAAGACGCTAGAAGTTGTTTTTTTTTTTTCATTTATATTGGTGTTGATTCGCTTCACAACCTAAACTTATTTGAAACTATCGCTCTCATTTACTAATAGTAGATACAAGAAACGGGTGGCAACAATTTTAGTGCTGTCAAATTAGTCGGATTTAACATTTCCATGCAAGTTTTGTCGTGATCTCGGAACGTGCTGACTAAAAATATGAAGAAATGTAACATTTAAACTAATTTGACAATACTAAAAGTGTTGTCATCCCTTTCTTGTATCTACAAAGTAAAAGAGAGCGATAGCTTAAAATAAATTTAGTTTGTGAACAAGGAAATCGACACAATTGTCTTTTTATGGTATAGGTAGGATGGCGAAACGAGCAAAGACCCATCCGATATTTAGTGGTTACCTTTTTTTATATAATATAGGGGGGCAAACGACCAAGCGGGTCACCTGATGGTAAGCAATCTCCGCCACCGATGGAAATCGGCAACACCAGGGGACCACCGATGCGACCTTTTAAAAAGACGTATGCTCGTTTCTTGAAGGCAACGTTACCCATAACAACTGTAAAATACACATATAAATTGTTAATATCCGCTGATTTAATTAAAAACTCATTCCATTACCTGACCCTGACAGACTGCGGGCCAAAGGTTATGTCAGGCGTGTGGTATCTGTGGATTAATTGTATGTCGTGGGTAGGCCGCTAATAAACAGTTGGTTCGTTGACTTGATCTTTCATTGTGTTTCTCTCCTGATAATTGATGATTAAACGAACTTACCTGAAGTGAAGTTCTATCCCAATTACACGAAGGCTCTGTCCGAAGAGATCAAGAGAAACTATGTAGTAACGCGCAGGTACTGCTATCCAACCACTAAATTTGAAATCAACAAGATAAGCAAAAAAAACAAAAAACCACTAGTAGCGCCCTCTCTCGGTAACTCATTTAGTTTAAAGTAAAGGGAACGGGATCCATATTTAACATACATACATAAGACGCATTAGGGACGTGATCATGAGTGCAAGGGACTGGGTGGGTGTTGATCTCTTCGGACAGAGCCTTCGTGTAATTGGGATAGAACTTCACTTCAGGTAAGTTCGTTTAATCATCAATTACACTCTGCTCTGTCCTCGAGATCAAGAGAAACTATGTAGAAATTGAAAGCATTATAATGCGTTGTATGTATGTTAATAAATGTAGGTTTATTTTAATTTTTTATACATAAAATAAAAATGAAACATACTTAGTTTGAATAATCAATATAATAATATTTTAATATATGTATTTCACAGTATTAGTACAAAATTATTAATTTGACGTGATTATATTATTACAATAATTGTAATTAATTAATCTATAATTAAGTATTTAAAATAGATAAAGCGAAATCATTCGCATTATTGGTTAACACTGGCCTTTGGTAAAACCTGGCAAATGCTGATGAAGACCCACTCCAGCCAGCAGTTTTTCGAATTAGGTCTATGGAGACGCCTGATTTAAGAGCTGCTGAAGTAGACGTATGTCTGGTGGAGTGGGCCTTGAATTTACTGGTATCAACACCACTGTCACATAAAACATTTTTTATCCAGCGGCTTAAAGTCTGTGAACTTACAGCTTTATAAGGGCTTTTAGAGCTTATGAAAAGATATTCTTCTTCACCTCTTATTGACTGAGTTCTTGATATATACGATCTAAGTGCGTTTGCTGGGCAAATTTCTGGTCGCTCAGTAAAAAATGGTAGATGAAGACAGGGTTGTGCTGAACCAATACACGAAGACTTAATCAAGTCTGGAATCTTAACAGTGATATAGTTTGAATTGACACAAATGTTTTTAATATTCATTTTCGAGATTGTTTGAACCCTATGGCCTGTGACTAATACAATAAGTGTCACAGTCTTCTTGTTTAAACAATCTAACTCTAACTTATCGTTGGGATACAAATTAGACAAATAATTTAGTACAATAGACGGATCCCAGGTTTCATTATATTTAGGTAATGGTGGTCTTAGTTTATAGAAACCTTTAAATAAACGAATAATTCTGTCATCAGATCCAATTTTTGAACCAATTATAAGTGACAAAGCTGATCGATGACTGTTCAAAGTTCCATATTGGGCTCCGTCATTAAAAAGCTTTGTAAGAAAATATATAATATTAGGAACAGATGCTTCATATAAATCAACATTGTGAGACTGACAAAAATGAAACCACTTTTTCAAACCCGTATCATATTGTTTCATAGTATTATTGGAAAGCGAAGCACACATGATATCGATAGAAGAAGGAGGAACGCCTCTTTTTAGTAGTGCCGTCCTGACAACCTGCCTGCAGCCAGGGTAAGCCGTGGTGGTGGTGGTCTGTGGGAACATGACAAGAGAGCTCGGTCACTTGGTTCAAACAGGATAATTTTAGATACTAACAAACTTTCGAACAACGGGAACCACGGCTGAGTGGGCCAGTAGGGCACAACAACGATGCCTTCAGCCTCATCCGTAATTATTTTTCTAAAAGTCTTTAATATTACAGAAAATGGTGGAAATGCATAAAAATTTAGATTATTCCAATTTAATGTAAAAGCATTTACTGCGTAAGCGTCAGGGTCTTTTTTCCATGACACATATAAATCGCATTTTCTATTGATTCTGGATGCAAATAGATCAATAGTTGGTGCACTGAACGAGTGTACAATTTTGCTGAAGGCATGGTCACTTAGTTCCCATTCTATGTCAGGATGTGTGGCCCTTGATTCTGCATCTGCTATTTCATTATTTTCCGAACTAATATAAGAGGCAAAAACGTAAATATTTCTCTCCTCGCACCACTGCCATAGTTCTTTTGTTATTTTATTTAAATGTAGAAACCTAATGCCACCCATTCGATTTATATAGGCTATAGCTGTGGTATTATCGATGCGCAAAAGTATCTGGCAATTTTTAAGCTGTTTGGCAAATATCTTAAGTCCAAAAAAGGCCGCCATTAATTCTAATAAGTTAATATGCAGATCCTTTTCTGCAGCACCCCACTGCCCATTTGCAGTCTCTTCGCCGCATGCCACCCCCCACCCTGTTTTGCTCGCATCAGAAAATATTTCAACCAAATATTTCTCGTCACGAATAGGATTAACGTTATTTTTAACAGCGTTCAACCACCACAATAAATCTTGGTGAATATGTGAAGGAATGTTCGTATAACTTTCATAATAATTATTAGACTTTAATAATGCTAGGTATTTACACCTCTCTAACTCTTTTGTATATAGCCAGCCGTATTGAATAGTACCCAATAGTAATCTTTTCAAAGTACTTTCCACCAGCCTCTATACAAAGATTCATGCGCCTAAACCAGTTTTCAAAACACTTTTTCCAGTCCGCCGCAGACACCTCGTTTACAGCCTGCTCGAACGCAGCCAGCGCATCTTCCGGCGACGAAAATTGTATCCCTTTGAGCAGATTTTTTATTTTTGGGAATAAAAAGAAGTCACACGGTGCTAGATCAGGGCTGTAAGGAGGGTGACCCAGGAGTTTGACTGGCGTGCTGTCCAGGAAGTCCCTCGTTTTGAGTGCGGTGTGCGCAGGTGCATTGTCGTGGTGGAGCAGTAGCCCGCGGAGCCCTGTGTTTGGTCGCTTGTTGCTTATAACAGAGAAAACTTCTGGCAAACATTTGGTAGTATACCATTCGGCATTAATGCTTCTTTGATCCCGTAAGGGAATTGATACCTAGTGGCCAGTCAAATTAAAAAAGCTAGCGATCAAAATCTTACCCCCGCTTCTAGATCGCTTCACTTTGGTAGGCGTTGGCTCATTTTGAAACACCCAAACAGTCGACTGGCGCTTGGTTTCTGGGTCGTATTGATAAATCCAGGACTCATCACCTGTAACGATGTCGTAAACACGCCGAGACGAGCCTGCTTCAAATTTGTTAAGCATATCACGGAACCATTCCACCCGGGCCTGCTTCTGAGCATCGGTGAGGTTGTGCGGCACCCAGCGTGATACTATCCTCCTCACGCGAAGATGGCTGTGTAGAATCTCGTGAACGCTTCCCGATCCAATCTTCAATATGTGTTGAATCTCCTGATATGTAATTCGCCTATTGTCTTGGATTAAATTTTTCACTGTTAGCACGTTTTCTTCGGTAACAGCCGTCAAAGGGCGACCGCTTCTTTCGTCATCCCCCAAAGTTGGTCGACCGCGCTTGAATTCGTTATACCAACGATACACGGTTGCCTTGGAAGGGCCTTCATCCATGAATGCCATTTGAAGTCTATCGTACGATTCATCCGGTTTCAGGCGACACTTGAAATCGTATAAAATCATAGCTCTAAAATGTTCCCGGCGCAGATCCATATTTCAGTGAGACACAATACTTTGAATTAACTCGCAAAAAATGTGGAGGGAAATTTTGAAATTGGAACTTACTTATTTTTACTTATAAATAATCATATTTTCGAAAAACATTATAACTGGCCAGTCTCCCATATATAAAAACTTTTTTTCGCAATACTTTCTGAGGGGCCTGGTAAGAGTACTGCATCGCTAGTAATAAGACGCCATCTATCGAGAAAGTTTTTTTTTTTTTTTTTTTTTTTAAATATTTTTGGGACATTTTTACACATCACCATCTAGTCCCAAACTAAGCAGAGCTTGTGCTATGGGTATAATAGACAATGGATATAATACTTATATACTTTTTTTGTAAATACATACTTATAATACATAAGAAACAACCAGACCAACACAAACACTCATGTTCATCACACAAATATTTGTGTCCTGTGGGAATCGAACCCACGACCTCGTGATCAGCAGTCCGAAACTCGAACCACTAGACCACAGAGGTCGTCACGTGCGACAAACGTCCTGCGTGACTCACCGGTTCTATCGGCGGTGCGGTGCGTGGGTCTGTGAGCGCCTGTAGTGTGCGCGTGGCTGCGGCTGCAGCGGTGGAGCGCGGCGCTGCTGGCGCTGGTACTCCGGTCGGTTGGTCGGGACAGGCATTATCGGACGTCTCGCCGCAGCTCCCGCCTGCCTGCCAGGGGGCGGAAGTGGGCGTCTCGCGTTTAAACTTTGCGTCTGGTTTGGTAATCGTCTTGAAGGTCCAGGTGCAGTGGCTCCGGTTTTCATTTCCGCGCCTGTTTTGTTAATTGCTTTAGCAGCTTTTAAAAGGTCACCCAACTGGCTGCCAAAGAGGTGGCTATCTATTTGAGTTGTGTACAGGTGATCTTTTATTTCTTTTTTAATTGAGGAGCAAACAAAACTTCTGCGAATCATTGATTCCGTATGTTGCAAGTCACAGGCTAGTTTTCCAGCGTCAGTTATCAAACTAATAAGTTTTTTATTGGTATTGTCGGTAGATAAAACATGTGAAAGAGCATCTCCTAAACAAGTGATTATCGAGGAAATTTGCTTCTGCTTATTTTCAATTGCTTTGTCTTTTTTGTTAAGAACTTCCGACAAAGCTGCTTTCACCTCTTGATTAAGTATAGGAGCATCAATATTTTTACAGTTTTCTGGAATATCATGTTTCGCAAAAATTTCTTTTTTTACTTCCTTAGAAAGGCCATTTGTCGCTGTATGCTCCCACCTGACAGCTATATTTGAATTTAGAGCCGGGCCGAACCTTTTATCTTTTATAGGAGCTTCTCCTAATATTTCCAAAATATCATCGGGAAGAATGTCTTCAACTGCGGTGTTTTCGACGATTTGTACGTCCGCAATGTCAGTGCGTGTGTCAGTAGCAACAGGTTCAGATGAGACATTTATGGAGGTTGTTACATCTGGAGGCTCCACCGATGTATTAACTATTTCATTGAGCGGGACCCCTATCTCGTTAGGAATGTCTGTATTATGTGTGGTCTCGATGGAATGTTGGGATGGCTCGAGGAAAGGTGAGTCTTCTTCAAAAAGATCGCTTCTATGTGGCTCGTCTGGAATGGACATTAACGGGCGTATTTTTTGTGTACAAAAAAAGCCGAGCCAACAGGTTAGCACATAAACCGCGTAAAAATGTATTATACTACCAAAAGTAGGTATATAAGAAATAATGTCTGAAGCATTCCATTGTAATGCTCACAATCATTTTGTTATGCTGGTAACAATCCCTATGAACTGTACACAGCTTTGTTGTTATAAGTTGGCGGCTACGTTCCATCAAAATGTTCACGTTAAACAAAAAAAAATTAAAATATTTATGAAATAATGTGGGTAGGTACTGGTATCAGTCCCTATGAACTGAACACAGCTTTGTTGTTATCAATTGGCGGACACATTCCATTAAAATGTTCACGACCCACAACAACAAAAATAAAAAATGAATAATGTGGGTAGTTACGACATACAGAATTTTTATTTATTTTCTATATTACTCCTTATAGAATGGCTGATAATTTCACTGAAATTTGCTATTAAACTTGTACTTACCCAAGGTTTCTGACGAATCTTGCGAAGATGAGCGTTGTCGATGTGATCGTCTTTTCTTTAACTTTTTTTCAATTTTCTTCATCTTTCGATGTACGTAGGCTTCGATATCTTCATCACTATGTCGCTTTTTCGGCATAATGATAATTATTCCTTTACACACCGTAGCCAGAAACACTTGAAACTATTTAAATATTTTATTATTTGAGAGGAACGAATAAGCGTGGCGGATAGCGTAAGCACTAAAACGCGAATGAGTTACCGAGAGAGGGCGCTACTAGTGGTTTTTTGTTTTTTTTGCTTATCTTGTTGATTTCAAATTTAGTGGTTGGATAGCAGTACCTGCGCGTTACTACATAGTTTCTCTTGATCTCGAGGACAGAGCAGAGTGTAATAACACATAAACACTACTGGCGACGAGGATGGGATTGGATTGTCGCGACTGCCGCTGCCGTATGAACGAAAATATTGTGATGAACTGGGTTCGGTGTCATATGTAAATTATGTCGAGGAATCTTTTCCAATCAGCGCAAAAGAGGTGGCTTCATGGACATTGAAAGATGGAGTTTTAAACATTATAAAAAGTTATCTTATTAATGGCTGGCCTTCGAAATCGTTTCAGACTTAGAAAAACCCTATTTCCACCGAAAAGATAATTTATCTTTAGATAATGGTTGTATTTTATATAATCACCGAATAGTCGTGCCCGAGTTTTTGAGAAAACAAGTTCTTGGCGAATTACACGAGGGCCATTTAGGGGTAGTTAAAATGAAAAACATAGCAAGAAGTTATGTTTATTGGCCCACATTAGATGTCGAAATTGAGATCCTCGCGAAGGACTGTGGCGCTTGTCGCCAGCAGCGTGACGCGCCTCCACGTTCCTTGTTGCATCCCTGGGAATTCCCAGCACGGCCTTGGCAGAGAGTGCACATTGATTTCGGTGAATTTCAGGGTAAACATTATCTTGTTTCTGTGGATGCTCACAGTAAGTGAATTGCAGAAAATGTCTGGCACTAACGCTACGGCGACGATAGGTAAACTCAGGGAATTGTTCGCCCGTTTCGGTCTTCCCTCACAGCTAGTAAGTGACGGCGGTCCGCCTTTTAATTCGGCCAAGATAGCAAACTTTTTTAAGAAAAAATTCATTACGCATTCGATTACTGGTCCCTATAGGCCGGCGGGAAACGGCGCAGCCGAAAATGCAGTAAAATTAGTAAAGCGCGCCATGAAGAAGGCCGCACATGAGAAGTTTGACGTTGATACGGCGGTATCTAAATTTCTGTTCCAATATCGGAATTGTGAACACGCGACTACAGGTGTCGCACCGGCTGAAGCGAGCTCGGCAGGCGGCTCCGTGGAAGGTTCGACGGAAGGTTGGGCACCGGCCCGGCACGGAGCGCCACGCGGCGCCCGGCGACCAGCTGCTGGCGCGGGACTACCGCGCGCGCGCCGACAAGTGGGCACCGGCAGTGGTTACCGCGAGAGAGGCGCCGCTCACATATCGAGTGCGTTGTGCTGACGGAAATGAGTGGAAGAAGCACATTGACCAATTACTACCAGTAGGGAAATCTCGATCCACTTTACGGCACTCCGCGTGGTTGCACCCGAGGACTCAGATCACGTAAACACAGAGGATACGTTTGAGGACGCAGTCGGGGAAGCTACCGGTACCGACGACGGCCCGAATAAACGAATTTTTGAAGTCCCCAAAAGACACCTCTAAGGCGTTTCTGGTCCCAACTCGTGAAGTTTTACCGAAACCAGGTCAATTATCAGCGACTAATAAGACTCCTGAGAAGTCACATATGCGCCCAAAACGCGCTTGTACTTTAATTACAAAGAATTATAAGTATTAATCTCAGATTACTTATTAATTTGTGGTATTAAATAGTTTTTTTTAAGTAGTCCAGTTGTTTAAGAAAAAAAAAGTGTATTACATACTATACTATTTTTTTATTTATAAACACAGTTCACTCATAGGGCCCCGTATTACTAATAATTTAAATTAAAACAGTAACACTATAAGTAGGTACTTAGTAAGAACATTGTATATTTGCAGAAGTATATAAACGGTAGTTTTTGTAACTTCATATAATTTTTAGTTTTTTTTTTAAGAGGGGACGTGTGGTATCTTGTGGATTAATTGTATGTCGCGGGTAGGCCGCTAATAAACAGTTGGTTCGTTGACTTGATCTTTCATTGTGTTTCTCTCCTGATAATAACACATAAACACTACTAGGCGTTCGTACTAGTACTAACGCTAACTGCGCGACAAATCTTTAAGGTGAATGCTACAGGGTAGCCCGCGAAATTCAAAATTTCTTGCGTTTTTTGCTAATTGTAGCTCTGTTTTGAGTTGTATATCAATCAAAATATGATTTGCGGTAGTAATAACAATGTATCTACTGAATAATACTTATAAAAAATATAAAACTAGCTTTATAAGCTCTAGAAGCTCGATAATCTATAATTTGATCGTAAATTAATATAATCGAGCTTGTCCATCTTATAGAGCTAGGTTAATATTTTTTATGAGTATTATTCAGTAGATATATTGTTGTTACTACCGCGAATCATATTTAGATTTATACACAACGCGAAATACAACTACAATTTGCAAAAAACGCAAGAAATTTTGAATTTCGCGGGCTACCCTGTAGCATTCACCTTAACGCAATTCGGGATTTGTGACGTCATCTAATACGTCAGAGTAGTTCGCATGTAGCGCGATAGATGTCGCTACAAGGCAAAAACTGGAACCGCTATTATTAATTCCAAGCAGGTTTTAATCACCGTCTTTAGTGATATATTAAACTCACAAAGAATGCTTAGGGTGATTTAATTACACTTTCAAATATACGGTGAGGGCCATAATTTATTATTAGAAGAAAAATTATAGCATAGGGTAATCAAGAGTGATTTATTATATGTAATTAAAATAATGAACGTAAGTATGCTTCTGAAAATAACCTACTGATGGCACAGACATAGTAAAAAATAGAGACACAGTGCTGCGAACAATCACAGTGAAGCCAAAAAAACCGTGCTCCTTCGTGTACAACCAGCGCTCACGCATACACCATGCACCTGAAAGATATTTGTTTTCGCGATGCTTACTGGACGATGCCGCTTCTTGTATGTATACTGAGAGGGGTGAGCACGGTTTGAGGTGCATGTGTGTGCGTGAGCGCTGGTTTGTACACTGAGGACCATGGTTTTGTTGGCTTCACTATAATTGTTCGCAGCACTTCGTCTATTGATGGTGTGTGTAGTCCACCAAACCGCTGTAGGCCAGCCGTGGTGGACTAAGGCCTGAATACTTCTCATTTTGAGAAGAGGCCTCTTTGGGCACAGGTCACTTCTCAGTGGGACAGTGTTGGTCTGGCACAGACCAGTAAGCCTCGAGACGCCGCATAAACAAAGTTTTGCATGAGAACACAGTCGTAACATGTTGGCGGGGACCGGGGAGCGGACGGCGCGTTATGATTGGTCGGCTCACAAGTTCGGTGGTATGATTCGTGCCACTCGTTGACGGAGTGACGTCCCGATTGGCGGCGGGGCGTATGATATGAAGTACTAATGCATATCCTTGGTGACCGGGGGTGTCCGTCTAATCGGCGCCTAGAAGCTTACTAGCAAATTATATATTATTACAGATTATATGTATATACGCTGAAATTTGAATCGCTTATTTCCCGAAAAGGAGTCATTGTACTCATCATTATGAACAACTTTTACTATGGGAACAATCCTGAAATCGCGAAAAAAAAATCAGGTTGTCCCTACATTTTATCGATTTAAGTGAACACAAATGTAGGGACCTACTGATTTTTTTTCGTGATTTCAGGTTTGGTCCCATAGTAAAAGTTGTTCATAATGATGAGTACAATGACCCCTTTTCGGGAAATAAGCGACTCAAATTTCAGCATGTATATTACTGGTCTGTGTGGGCTGGTTACGTTTATGTTATAAAAATAACACATTATCCAAGTGGCAGATTTCGTGTGGTTTCAGTCATAAAAGAAGCCACGAGCCACCCATGCTCCACCAGTGGGTATTGCAAAAGGCAACTAAGGGGTTACGTCAAGAAAATTTGCAAAGGCATCTTCATCATCATGCTCCTGTCCTTATCCCAATTTATTTGGGGTCGGCGCAGCATGTGTTTTTCTTCCATACATCTCTATCAGCCGTCATCTCCGTGTTCACTTTCTTTCTATTCATATCATCTTTCACACAATCCATCCATGTTTTCTTGTGGAGAGGCATCTTGTATTCTATAATTTCTATACTCGACACTAACGCTCGTGCGTGGAGTCGAGATCGTAATATTAATTTAATTATGTGCTAGGTTTGTGCACGTGTGGTATTTATAACAAGCTTTTATTTCACTTCCCGTGTTATTATATATAGTTCACTTTCGGGTTACTGAAGCTCAAAGTGACCTTTTGCTAATACAAAAAATATAAAACTTAGTACTTTTTTTTTTTTTTTTTTAAATCTTTTCTGTGACCTGGCGATCTGTGTCTTCACAATAAGTCATTTCGTTGTCTGATTATGATAATCCGGTAATGTCTATATTTTGAGGGAATCATCCGTTGATATTCCTCTCATCGTGCATTTCAGAATCGGTCGACTAGTGAAGGGACGCCGTGCCTTTTTAGTCGAGAGAATATTAAGCTGCCTGAGCCTTCGAGTTGTGCTGTGAGCTCATTGACGTGACTCGACAATCTTGTCTGGTAGCTTTTGCTGAAAGTTTCAATTTCCTGCCTCCATCAGTAAAAAAAACATAACTTACTGAATACATCACTTATCGAAAATTCGTTTATACCAATTGAAGTACAGGTACTATAGTTTAATCAAAAACTATTAACTCTGTCAATTATAGTTCGCTGTAGTTGTAGATAGAAAAAGTGCAAAAAACGGCCACTTTTGTCACAAAACTAGTAACCTACTTGTTTTATTACCACCTAAAGAAACCTTGCACACCTTGTGGGTGTGCTATACACCTTTGCCTACCACTTCGGGGAAATACAGGCGTGATGTTATGTTATGTTATGTTAAAGGAACCTTTTTTTACAGACTCTTACTTATAATTTGAACAGTTTTTGTGTTACTTGGGAATAGTGTATGAATAAAGAAATAGAATTCAACCCTATTTTGTGCTTCTTGTAAAAGATTTCGGATTTTTTCAGACACGTTAAGTTTCAACTTGAATATATAATGCCTTTTGCTACGAGCTCTCTGGGGAACTGAATAAAAAATTTGGACACCACTGTGTTGGGAACGAAAAAGTAGTTTTTAGGGTCTCGTTCTGAAATAAAGAACTCTTATGGTTCCGTTACGTGCATCCGTTTGTTTATCTGTCTTAGGCCCGTATTACAGAACGATACTCAAGCGTTGATCTCTGTTTAAAACTAGTTTTGAGTTGAGCTTTGATTTTAGAACGTTCCTCAAGCAGAGATTTGTTGTTCAGCTGAGTTTAGTTTTGTTTTATACTGTCACCTCTTTCGGTATTTGAGCAGAAATTTGATCTGTAATCACTCTAGTGTGGTCCAGAGTACGCTTGAGTAGAGATTTCTATTCTATTTCACGTCAAATTCGTGTGTTATGTTGTTGAATTAAAGTTTATAATTACCGTTCTGGAATAAGGCCGATACTCAAGTAACGATTCTATTCTTAAGTAGTGATCAGGTGATTGGAGTTTAAACTGTACTTGAGGAACCTTCTGTAATACGGGCCTTAGAGTGTTACACCCATAGAAATCTAAATACTGAGATAATAGAAGTCGTAAAAGCACGTGAACTTGTCGCCGCGTGCAGGTGTCTCGTAGGACACCAGTGCGTGGACCTTTAAAATATTATTTAGACAAAAGTTTAGTTTATCTAAACAAATCTGTTGGTCCCTACACTTAAATCTATAAAATGTAGGGACCACCAGATTTTTTTTTCACGATTTCAGGTTTGGTTCCAAAGTAAAAGTATGAAACGTACCTACTTTTACACCGTAACTACCCACGATCGGTTCCCATTCTTCTCAATCAATCAATCAACTCAGCCTATCGCTTTCCACTGCTGGACATAGGCCTCTCCCAAGTTGTGCCACAACGCTCGGTCCTCTGCCTTCCGCATCCAGTCTCCCCCAGCCACGTTCTTTAGGTCGTCTGTCCACCTGGCAGGGGGGCGCCCTACGCTTCGTTTGCCGATACGCGGTCTCCACTCAAGGACTCGTCTGCTCCAACGGCCATCGGTCCTTCGACAGACATGGCCAGCCCACTGCCACTTCAGCTTACTGATCCTACAAGCTATGTCGGTCACTCCGGTTCTTCTCCGGATAATCTCGTTACGGATTTTATCCTTCAAAGTAACTCCAAGCATAGCTCGCTCCATAGCTTGCTAATCGACTTTAAATTTGTGGACTAGCCCAACTGTCAGTGTCCACGTCTCGGCACCGTAAGTCACCCATTCTTCTAGTGCATCCAAACATTGTCTGGAAGAGATCGCCTTGTGCATAAGACCGCCCATTGTACTTACATAATCTTTATGTAAATTACTGTCTTTGTTTTCGTTTGGTGTATCGACCAAACGGAATCATGACCCACCATAAGCTTAATTTTCTACAAACATCCTAATATAATTAGGTCAAATTTCGCTTAAAGATATTTCCCTGGCAACAAACTTGCTATCAATTTTATTGGGCAGTGACAGTTAGTTTACCAATTTCTTTGATTGACAGTTTCCTTATATTTAAAATGTCCTAAGTGCAGCACGATGCTAATAAGAAGAAAATTTTACTGTTTTGACAATTTCATACGAATTATCGGCCGAGTGGGTCATGATTCCGATTTGTTGACTGTACGAACAATAAAGAATATAATAAAAAAACAAAAACCGTCTTTCCCACCCTACAGTATCGAAAACTCTCTCACACATTTAAAAAGGTATACCCACTGTAAGTGCGTATACTTTTTTACAGACAGATATCCTTCCATTTATATTCCTATCAAGTGGCACCTAACGTAGTAGAACATTTGAGTGAGCGATCACAAGAAAACCCTTCGTATACTTTAAAAATACTTCGTAATACCTCGTCCACACTGCACACAGTTGACTGAACCGTTTTGTCTGATCCACTTTTTATTTTAAAAGCTTTTATTTATATTCTTTCGTTGTCTGTCTGTTCGTCTGCTCGAGCCAGTGATTACATAAAATTAATTAAAAAATTACATTACTAATAATTATTACATCATCATCATCATCATCATTTCAGCCGAAAGACGTCCACTGCTGGACATAGGCCTCCCCCATGCATCGCCACAACGACCGGTCCTGTGCCTTCCGCATCCAGCGGATTCCCGCGACCTTCACCAGGTCGTCGGTCCACCTTGTGGGGGGCCTACCCACGCTGCGACTTCCAGTACGCGGTCGCCACTCCAGAACTTTACTGCCCCATCGGCCATCCGTTCTGCGAGCAATGTGCCCCGCCCACTGCCACTTAAGTTTGGCAATTCTTCGGGCTATGTCGGTTACTTTCGTTCTCCTGCGAATCTCCTCATTTCTGATTCGATCACACAGGGACACTCCGAGCATAGCCCTCTCCATTGCCCTTTGAGTGACTTTGAGCCTTCTTATCAGGCCCATTGTGAGCGACCACGTTTCAGTACCGTAAGTAATTACTGGCAACACACACTGGTCAAAGACTTTTTATTAAAAATTATTACATAAATTAATGTATACAACGTGATATTGAAATAACTCAAAATCTCTTAAGGGGTCAATTTACTCATCAGTACGAACAACTTTTACTATGGGACCAATCCTGAATTCGCGAAAAAAATCCAGCTGATCCCTACATTTTGTCGATTCATGTGAACAAAAATGTAGGGGACAACTGATTTTATTTCGCAATTTTAGGTTTAGGTTTAAAGGGTTTAAATAAATTTATTCTCAATAAAAACAAAAATTCACTTACTTGAGAACAATATTAACTTATGTTATGATGGTTTTGTTCGTCGAATTTAAAAAATGAAAAAAAAAGTGGTGCATCCAATGCATTCATTATTTTACAAAAAAAATGTCTGAAATTAGGTTTAAAGAAATTAAAAAATACATGTATTATAAATTACATACAGTGCTAGCTCAGTTTTGAATGCAATAAATGAGCTTAGATTTTTAATACGTGAGATTTCAATACAATACAAATACAAATTAGTTTATTGTGCTTTAAACAAATAGTTTTACAAATTAGTGCTTGGAGTCTCCTTTTAAGCAATTAATGCCTGTGTTAGGAGACTCCGCTCTTCCATAACATATTAGCTTATAGTTAAGTTAAGTTCATTTCAGGATTGGTCCCATAGTATAAGTTGTTCATACTGATGAGTACAATGACCCCTTAAGAGGTTTTCAGTTATTTCAATAACACGTTGTATATTTGACTTAATATTCAATTTAACCATACTATAGGTACATGTAGCAGCAGTGATAGCCTAGTGGTTGAACGCTTGCCTTCCATGCAGAAGGGTGTGAGTTCGATCCCGGCCCGCACCTCTGACTTTTCGAATTCATGTGCGGATTTATTTTCGATTGTCACTTGCTTTAACGGTGAAGGAAAACATCGTGAGGAAACCTGCACACCTGAGAGTGCTCCATACAGTTCTCAATGGTGTGTGTAGTCCGCCAACCCGCACTAGGCCAGCGTGGTGGACTAAGGCCTTAGCCTTCTCGTACTGAGAAGAGGTCCGTGCCCAGCCGTGGGACAGTAATGGGCTGGATATGTATTTTGTAGATAGAAAAAAAAGCGAAAAACTGTCACTTTTGGCACTTTTTCTATCTACAAATACACCGAACTACATTTAACAGAGTTAATAGTTTCTGTATTGCCGATGTAGGCAACAAGTCTGCCAGATTAAGATGGGAATGGGCGGGCCATATCAGTAGAATACATCCAGAAAGGTGGGCAAAGATCGCGATACATTGGGTGCCTCGGGAGAAATTCGTCGCCGGGGTAGGCCGAGGAAACGCATGCGGGACGATATGGATATGTTTCTCAAGAATTGGACTGAAGAAGCTACTGATAGAGAAGTTTGGAAGAATATGGAGGAGACCTTTGCCCAGCAGTGCGACAGTATAGGTTGACAAAAAAAAAATTGTTTCTGATTTAACTACAGTACCTTTAATACAATTCTGCAAAACCAGACTTTTCATACATTTTGTAATCAGCGAGTAATATTTTTTTTACTAATGGGGGCGCAACTGAGCTGTAGGGAGTCCCTTCTTTAAAGTATCAAGTGTATGTTTCCATATTATCACTGCTAAAAATTCAAGTTTTTTTTAAATTAACGCGCTTTTCGAGCGCCACGATTGGCCACTCATAACCATGAAGATAAACAAGTAGCCCAAAATAATATAACTACAGATAATATATCTAATCTATCTCATTTATAATCTGTGTGCTTTTATATAGGCTCTGATGTAATAAATGTAGGTGGCATGTCTGACTGAATTCGGTTTTGTGTCTGGCAAAATCTGGCTATACTTTTTAATGACAGGGCTAGACAAAATGGAGAAAAATATATCTGTATTAAACAGTGTGATAATATTTTTAATACGGATTAGTTATTATAGAACTATGATTTGCGAGACACACAATTTTAATAAGTTTTTATTTTATGATTTTAAGCGTGAAGAATCGGCACATGACTTTAGAATTTCTATCGAATGTTAACTTTTAACAAAAAAAATACAATATTGTTTCTACAGGGTTTATTTCTAATTCATCAATAACTCTTTAAGGGATGATTATAAAAAAGAAAAGCAGCCGTTTCATACATTTTCATCGAGTTAGGTATCCACTTATTATGACAACTATTTTTGGAACGAAGTTCCTTGTCAGGGGTTGCAGTAGGTGTGATTCGGGAGAAAAATTTAATTATTTTTACGGTGAAATAGTGGGTTACTTAACAAAAAAACAAAGCAAATTCATGCCAAAGAATCATTCAATACTCGCCGATTCCGACAAAATAAATAATATTAGGCCCCACAAATTTACGTGTGTTCGCGAGACAGCTGTCAATGGCAGTGTGGTTCCGGAACCATAACTCGTGTAGCCATGTTGTTCTTCTAAACAGCGCATCTAGGGCTTTGACTGTATCAAAGTCGATGGGTGTATATTTATATCTACAAGCATCAACGCAAAGCAATCATTCTTAATTTTTCTCATGTATCTGGTCTGCTCGACGTCCGTATGTCACTGCAGGGATCCAGCAGAATACCAGCGTCAGGTATAATACCTGGCACATGCTGAGCTGGACACCCATTTGGTACAATATTGAGACACATATCACACTTTCTTATTGTATTTTTACTTGTATGTTCTGTGTCTTGTTTTTGTACTAAATAAACGTTTTATCTATCTATCTATCTATCTACATCACACAAAACACAATAGACAACTTTTAACATAATGGTTCTTTGAACCACTCCATCAAATAATCAAAACAACGAAAACAAAAAAAAACAAACATATTCACAATTATTCTGACAGCTGTCATTGTTAGTAACTGACAGAATAATTTGTGAATTTGTCTAGACATTTATTTTGTTCTACATTAATTCACGACTCTCAACATCTACGTTATATGGAGCCTGTCTATCTAGATTCCAGATAGTCCTTTGTGTTCTATCTCTTTGTTTACTGGGTCAAACGTAGTAAAAAATGGTATGTAAAGACAAGAGTGTGGTCCTGGCTTTGTCTGTGAGTTATGTGATGTAGGTTTTATCTTTTTGTGATTGTTTAATAACAGACCTGGGTGGGGTGCGATTATTATTCAGAAAAGCTTTTTTTAGGGTTCCGTAACCCAAGAGTTGCCAATGGGACCCTATTACAAAGCCTACGCCTTAGATCAAACATACTACAGATGCACGGTCTTGTACAAAATCAAACTCTCGCTCGTTCTCTATCATTCAACTCAGCCTATCGCAGTCCACTGCTGGACATAGGCCTCTCCCAAGTTGCGCCACAACGCTCGGTCCTCTGCCTTCCGCATCCAGTCCCCCCCAGCCACGTTCTTTAGGTCGTCGGTCCACCTGGCAGGGGGGCGCCCTACGCTGCGTTTCCCGATTCGCGGTCTCCACTCAAGGACTCGTCTGCTCCAACGGCCATCGGTCCTTCGACAGACATGGCCAGCCCACTGCCACTTCAGCTTACTGATTCTACAAGCTATGTCGGTCACTCCGGTTCTTCTCCGGATAATCTCGTTACGGATTTTATCCTTCAAAGAAACTCCAAGCATAGCTCGCTCCATAGCTCGCTGAGCGACTTTGAATTTGTGGACTAGCCCAACTGTCAGTGTCCACGTCTCGGCACCGTAAGTCATGACTGGCAGGACGCACTGGTTGAAGACCTTTGTCTTCAAACTTTGCGATATAGGCGACGAGAAGACTCGGCGAAGTTTGCCAAATGCTGCCCAGCCCAGACGGATCCTTCTGTTGGCTTCTTTCTCGAAGTTGTGTCTACCAAGCGTTCTCTATCACTAGGTATTAATTTGTCATAAAATTATAGAGTATTATGTACAAGTACCTACTACTTGTCTGCTGTGAGAATGCCGCAGTCGACCGTTAAAAAATGACGTCATGAGGCTCCTTAAAGCGTTGCTATTGGTCAGTATTGGTACTAGCCGGGCCTGGCTTGAGGTGTGGTATGAGGGATTCCTAAAATGTACCTAATTAAGTTATTTTTTTATATTTGTTTACCTATCGCTGACGATGTCTGTGGTCTAGTGGTTCGAGTGTCGGACTGCTGATCACGAGGTTGTGGGTTCGATTCCCACAGGACACAAATATTTGTGTGATGAACATGAGTGTTTGTGTTGGTCTGGGTGTTACTTATGTATTATAAGTATGTATTTACAAAAAAAATATATCTAAGTATTATATCCATTGTCTAGTACCCATAGTACAAGCTCTGCTTAGTTTGGGACTAGATAGTGATGTGTAAAATGACCCAAAATTATTTATTTATTTTTATTCATTTTATTTATCGCTGCCTACCGCATGTCGTCTTGTTGTGGTAATTTTTAAGTATTTTTTGTAAAAAAAAAAAACTATGTAGTTTAAATAATTATTATAACATGACATAACATAACATCACGCCTGTATTAATTGCCTGTATAATTATTATATTTATACTTAAATTAAAATTTAATGATTATTATTTTGGAAAAGAGGTAAGGTCTATGCAAGTCCCTTATGTCACTGCGACCTAAAAGATCTAATGATGAAAGAAAAATTTAATGATGTTATAACTTAATGTAATGCTCTTTTAGTGGCACTATTTGCCTTACATTTTTTGTTAATATGTGGACAATGTAGTGGGCTACAATATTGTAAAAACAACTAACAGTATTTTTTTCTATATACCAACATATGTATTGTAGCTGTTTATTGTCCCTGAATAAATAAAATAAAATAAAATCAATATTTTTTCTTTCGTTCTTTTTTTTCCCTTAAAAAACACAGCCTAACACTTTACACAATTCATGAAAACTATTTTTAGACCATAATACGACCATACATTCTTTAAAATAACCCTTCGTCAACTCCACGAGGACATAAGTGTAGGCTGACACCGTTTACCAGAGGTCAAAGTGGCATGCGGTCTTTACACGTATGTCATAAATATGACACTTGGATCGATAGGGAAGGGACACTGACGTTAATCTACATTTTAAATACATGGTTATTTGTAAAGGACATTGATAAAAATAGCCTTAAACTGTTACAAAGATGAACAATATACGAAAATTACATGCGAATTTTATCGTTTCATAATATATATTGTATTTAATGTGGACAGTACAAGAACCATTTTTTATATTTTAAGGAACATCAATATATTAATGACGTAACCGGATAAAATTGTATAATCCATGATATCTGTGTATCATCCATATTTTTTGTTCGATACTATATAGTCTATGATTCAATATTATAGACTCCTTATCATAAAAGAAATTCCAAAAAATTGGCATCGACTGACAACTTGACGACAATGTAGGTTGTTTGACATAACAAAAAAAGCAAAACATGACATCAAAATAGCACAGATATCTGTGATTATATGTGTCAAAAAAGTAAACATTTAAAAATTTAAAATTATATTTAGTACTGTCCGTGTTTATGAATGTATATACATATACATATACATTGGCTTCATTGAGTTGTATATGGTGAGCATCAACTTTAATTTGTAACGCCAAAGGGCGGAGTCACTAAGGATCTTTAGCAATGTCCTTTGCGACTAAACTAATGAAGCAATTTTGATGACACTTGGCACGACTTATTTCTGCTGCCAAACTGTGGTGCTTGCATTGCTGTGTTCCGGTGCGAAGGGTACGGGTAAAATATCAATCAAATTGAAATTCAAATTAATTTTTCAAATCACTTGCGACTCTGCATCTTCATGTTTCAGTTTGGAAATTGCAATTTGCAGTACCATTTATAGCCAAAATTAATATCAAATCTATCCACGATTTGGCCTCTGGAGATAGAAAGGAGAACATTCAGCGTTTATACATTTTTGGGCCTTTTCTCAAAGTGCCTGGGCCTGATAAAAATTATGTTATAAATTGATAGAACTAGTCATCTTGAGCAGTTGTTATTATGGCACCAAAGCTGTAGCTGTAGCTGCCATAATAACAATTACTCAAAATGACCAATTGTTGCTCGAAATGACGAAAAATCATATGAAAATCTCTATTTTTCGAACCCGTATAGCAGGTCACAGAATGACTCCACAGCTTTGATTTCCTAATAATTATTGCTCCAAATGAGCAGTTCTAACGATTCATAGCATAATTTTTTTCTAGCCGGCTGACTTTCAGAAAAGGCCCAATTTGAATGATGTCCTTTTACATAAGCTCCATAAAAAAGGCAAAATTCTATGTTTAGTAGAGCAAATCGTGGATAGATTGAATATTAGTTTTAGCCGCAACAGCCTAGGTGGCATTGCATTTTATAAAGTTGTTATGGGTAAAGGTAACCACTTAACATCAGGTGGACCTTTAACTCGTTTTGCCATCGTATACCATAAATAAGAATCCAAAAATGATATAATGTTACCGAGCTCAATTGTGTAACAAGTTTTTCAAGTACTTTACTTGGCCCCTCACTAGTTGTACTAACAAATTCTACCCCCTGGGACGGGACATTTGAGTGTCGAAACAATGTCATAGTACAACTCTAGAGCAGTATTTCAACATGGCCGTTTTTGTACGGTAATTGTAGTTTATGAAATTTTGCACCGATGAATGTTATCAAACCGCTTGTACAGAAAATAAATCCATCAATCTACGTTCAAGAAATTGTCTATTAGAGAAATTGTTTATTCGAGGAATTTTCCATTCGAAAAAGTGTCCATTTGAGAACAACCTCTGTGTTCTAGTGGTTCGAGTGTCGGACTGCTGATAACGAGGTCGTGGGTTCGATTCCCACAGGACACAAATATTTGTGTGATGAACATTTGCTAACCCTATAATTGATGTCTAATGTTGTAGCTGTTTATTATCCCTCAATAAATAAAATAAAATAAAAAATAAACATAGGTGTTTGTATTGGTCTGGGTGTTGCTTATGTATTATAAGTATGTATTTACAAAAAAAAAGTATATAAGTATTATATCCATTGTCTAGTACCCATAGCACAAGCTCTGCTTAGTTTGGGGGGCTCTGCTAGATGGTGCTGTGTAAAAATGTCCCAAAGAAATTTATTTATTTATTTTATTAATGTTCTGTTCCAGAAATTTTCCGTTCGAGGAATTTTCGGGCAATTGTTTTCGGGTGATTGTTTTAGAGTAATTTTCACTATAGTGTTCACTCACTTTATCTTTTGAGTGTTCACCTAATATATTTAATTGCGTTTACTCTTTTGTAGTTTTATTTTTCAAAGATAAACCAATGAGTTGGACCTGTGAAAATAATATTTTCTGAAATATTCAACATAACTATGCACCCCGTTTGCTAATTTAGCATATGAAAAATTCCCCAAACGTACAATTTCAAAGAAATTCAATTAATAGACAATTATAATTTCAATGAATGGAAAATTCCTCAAACGGAAAATTGCAGGCGTGTCAGTTGAAATCTTGGGAATAAGCCAGTGTTTTGATTGTTTATTACGAAGTTGTTTTACTGTTAAGATTGATTGTACTGTGATAGTGATGCTTAATAATTTTAATACAAGGTCATTTTGTCACCCCGTGTGTTTTTTGAAAAATATGGTGTATGTTTTTATTTCTTTGAAGTACAAATATGGTTTTTTGTTGACATTGTGATAGGTCGACTAAGTTATTTAATATGGTTGTTATATTTTCTTTGAAAGAACTTGTTTGTGGAACATGAAAGTAAATAAGGTTTAGTTGTGGAAATTACTTTACCTTGGCAAGTGGTCTATTCTTTGCACGGAACTAAATTTTATTTATTACACATTTTACCTTACAGCTTGCTTAAAACAGCAAGCAGATGGAGCAGCTTGCTCCAATAGTTTTCGCCAGCCTCTTCGATCTTGTGCATCCCTCATCCAGGTATTTCCTGCGGCTTTGGCGAAATCATCAACCTAATGCGCTTTTGGCCTGCCCGGGTTTCCGCGACTTGACCTTGGCCACTCTGTCAAAGCTTTACTCCTCAGAGCAATAGAATACTGGAGAGAGGACAAGCCGCCGCGTAAATGCTGACCGTTATATGCACAGCGGGCATACACTGCCGCTAGTTCACCGTCACTTGCACCCGAGTGAGTACGCGCACTAGTTTGGAAGACAACTTTATTTTATTTCCAAAATGCCGTAATAAATAAATAAATATCTTTGGAACATTTCTACACAGCACCATCTAGTCCCAAACTAAGCAGAGCTTGTGCTATGGGTACTAGACAATGGATATAATACTTATATATATTTATTTTTCTGTAAATACATACTTATAATACATAAGAAACACCCAGACCAACACAAACACTCATGTCACATCACACAAATATTTGTGTCCTGTGGGAATTGAACCCACCACCTCGTTATCAATAGTCCGACACTCGAACCACTAGACCACAGAGGTCGTCAAAGAAAGTTAATGATACAAGTGTGCGTGTTTTATGTGTGTGTGTGCTTTTTTTTGTAATTTATTGATGCGTTTCTTGCGTTGTGTGCAAAAGTTGAGCTTGCGACACTCGAACTCCATGCTAACTATGGCTTGCATCTCCTTATATTCCGTTATCTGTGCTTTACTCCATCGGCCATCCTCACGCCAAGCCAGGCAGATGTCCTTCGGTCCTGCCCAACTCCGCTTAAACTTATCACTGTGTTGCCAATGAAAATTTTTAGGCAGCTGTGTTTGTTTGGTAGAAAAGATTTCATATGGAAAGAGATCATCAGTCGGCCGTAGCACTGCCAAAAAAGGCAGTACGTTTCAACATCAACCAAATGGCGCCGTTTCTAAGTTATTCATGCAAAATTAATTGTTCGCCAATTTCCTCTTTTTGTTTTGAAAAATTGTATTACAACATTTAAATAAGTTGTCTAATCGGGAAATCGGGAATTTAGTTATATATGTAGGTATATATAATAATATGTATATTTTGTTATATGTATAATGTACATAGGTATTTATTAGTATAAGTCCGTAGTATGAAACATATTTGACTAATTTACTGGTGCATCTACCTTTTTCTTTGTCTCTGCATTACCCTAAGGTTGTCTGGTAGAGAACGCCTATGGCGTTAAGACCGCCTTTGTACCCAGTTGTGCATAAATAATTAAATAAATAAGGAAATAAAATTTTGCAAAGTCGTAATTCGAATTCACAAGCACAGATGAACATGCACTAGATGTATTTGGATAAATGCAGTGATATATTTATCGAAAACATGATTACCTTCTGTTCAAGTCATAGATCTAGACTTTTCTAGAATCTTAAAACAGAGAGCATGTCAAAAATAAAATGTCATGAGATTTTTTCACATCGTTTTTCTTTTGTACAATATTTGTTTTCATCTAGCAGAGCCCACAACATTGTCCGCCTGGAAATAGATCACGACAAGAAAACATTCAGATCAGATCCACTCTTAAACACCTTCAAATTAGCTGGAAGCCGGAGATTTTGCTACGGCCATGGGGTACAGCCGTAAACCGTGGTTTTTTTTTTTGTAATTTTTTGGCCTGAAAACCGTAGAACATGGTAATTGCCGCAGCATTGACAACACTGTCACCCCATCACCGACATTGTAGACTTTCGTCCGACGACGGATTTCAGTGTTTGGGAAAAAATCACACAAAATTTAATCTTTATAAAATATAACTGCAATCTTCAACTCTGCCCAGACTGAAGAACAAACGCAAATACAAGTATTGGGAACGAGAAAATTCAGTGAACAGCGCAAAGTTCTGTAAGAATTCCGAACTCGATAGTTTTGTAATACTTAGTATGGTGACCATATTCATTATCATATATATAGGATATTATTACAAAGGGGAATGCCATAAAATGACCCAGAGTCGATTAGAATAAGATACCTTTTGACTTACCTACTTAGACATATCTTAAGACTTAAGTCACACAGGGGTGTAAATTATTTAATGTCATTTGAAACGTTATAGCATACACTAACTAGCGAAAACAATGTTCAACTGTCATACAAAACTTAAGTTACTTTTGTATTTTACACGTTATTTTTACATTTACTAAAATATTACAAAAACATTAAGAGTAGCTAATTTTTTTCTTGTATGCGTTGTTTTGTTAGTTTTTGAGTTGTTCTACACATTTTTTTTAAAAAAACACAGCTCTGAGTCAATTATTGTCGCTTAAAAAGGCGCAGCACACAGCCTTCCTTATAAAAATTCATAAAAGACACATTTTAATAAAAAAAAAAACACGATAAAATACCACAAATAGGACGTTTTATCGATAAAATTAAGTGTATTTATCGCCCTAAAAGTTTTATTACTACAAACCGGGACATATTATATTATAATAATATAAATTCTTCCCATTTTTAAAATGTCGTTTTCATCATGGAACTGAAACATTCTTTAAATAAATCTTAAAATATTGTTGTAGCCCTTTTAACATTTTGAAAGAAAAAAGATTTATATCTTTTTTTACTTATTCCTTTGTGTTTCGTATTAAAGAGGCTAATGATTGACCTGATTTGTCAAGCCCTGTCGTTAAAATAAATTGTACTCTTTTTAATTTGAGGAAAAAATGTTTCCCTTGCGTTCCCATTTATTAAGGCGTTGTATAAGTATACAAAACTTTTTAAAATTAATTTTCCTTTAACAGTAAAAGTACGTGGTTAATGGTTTTCTACCATTCGATTGTAACTCATGTGTAAATTATTAGGTATAATTTTTTTTAGTTAACCTAAAAAAAATTTATTGAGGGATACATAACCTGCACATAAATTGCCAGTCAGCGGCAATTTTTTGAGGCAAAGCTTCTGTGGAGCCGTTGTGGACTCGGCCTGGAGAAAACCGTGAAAAAATGACACCGTACCGAGCGCTTTCTATCCGCGCTTGCAACGTTTCTGTTGAGCGTCCCTTGACACCACCCGATTTTTTCACTAGGGTATTAGTTATTTTAACGTAGATTGTGAAGAGACAAGAAAAAAAAGGAGAAGGGTTTTAAAAACGTCAATCCCATCTGTAAAAAAGAAAAAGAAATAATTTATTTAGTGTAGTGTGTGACGCACCTCTTCCCTATTTAAGTGTATATGCTGTGTAGCTTGTAAGAACAGACAGTATTTTATACGTATTAGACCCAACAAGTCACCTTTAATTCGATACCTATCGACCTTCGTACATGGCGACCCTGCCAGTGCTGCCTTATGGGCAGCGCTGCTAGGCACGTATAATGTAATGTAAAAGTGCTTGAGTTGACTGGCTGTGCCAAAGGCCGAATCAAGGAGTCAGTGGACGTTGTAAGAGACAAAATTTTGCTGTGAGAGTGAAAATGTGGTAACATGAAACCATGTGGACGACCTTGAGAGGTCTCACTAAGCCAGGGTACCTGGTCGTGTGGATGCAGCATGAGATGAGCCCGCAATGCTGGAGATGTATCCACGAATTTTATTATATTTTTATTGTAATGCCGCGGACATTATTTTTTGCTCGTAATAAAAATTGTGTAGAGCTGTGTAAGTGTGTAATCTATAATAAGCTGCCTCATACGTTTAAGGAACTCAATGTTAAGTTATTTACAAAAAAATTAAAGTATAACCTGTATGCATGTCTTTGGTTGTAGAGTTGAGTTTAGTTTAGTTTATAAGTTTGGTTTTGATAGCTCTATTTTTTTTTAAGTACAATGTACCCTGTATAGATAGAGACATATCCGCTGTAACCTAAAAGTATGGTCACATAACGAACAACCATCATCCCCTATCGACCTAAATTCTACGTCTCCGTATCAGTTCTATATTACTGCAAATATGTTTTCTCAAACATGCTTGGTAATTCGACCATTATTTTGACAACATTCTTCGAGATAAATCGAAAATGCTGTACCGGTCAAATACATGCGAGGAGTTAGTATGAAAATCCATATCTGTACTGTTTAGCGGCCCAATAATATACTATGAAAACTGATATCTATCGTGTAATTTAAAAATGAACGATTTTTTACTCAGAAAAATAGTTACCAGGGCGGTTACTTATAAAAGAAGGGCTCCGGAGGCATAATACATTCCCGGAGTCCCCCCTTATTGTGCTGAAGACTGCCACCAGGGGGTTTTAATGGGTAAAAACCCTATACGCTCCAGCCTCCATCCCCTATGCGGCCGGCAGCCTTCTGAAGGTTTCCACCTCGCAAACAAAAAAAAGCCTAAGTCCATGACGCTGGCACTGTGATATAGCCAGCGTGACCTATGAAAAGTGTGTAGTCAACAGACATTTTCGCAAACTTTTGCAATGTCTGAAAGCATTTTCCAGGTACGCAGGTTTCCTCACAATGTTTTGTTTTACCATTAATGCAAGTAATTATCAAATTGGCACAGTGAATTAAAATATTACCTTCATAAGTACAACATTTTATAGTACAGTCAATGACCATACAATCCATAGACGCCTCATACCAGGCGACCGATGTCTACAAGACAACTATGAAATTTCACTAATGTAGGAAGCAACTATTCGCCACTTGAAATCTTCAAATCAGTTTCAACCAGTTACATGAGCTCTCAAAACATTGTTACTCAATTTATATTTTTTTATAATAGAAAGGGGCAAATGAGCAAGTGGCTCACATGATAGTAAGCAATCTCCGTCGCTCATGAACAATACGCAACACCTGGAGAGTCGCCGATGCGTTGCCGACCTTTTTAAAAAGAAAAACCAAAGCCTTTAGAACCAAAAAAGCTATACTCCTTCGTGTACAACCAGCGCTCACGTACACACCATGCGTCTGAAGGATATTTGCTTTCGCGATGCTTACTGGACGATGCCGTGACATGTGTACTGAGAGGGGTGAGCACGGTTAGAGGTGCATGTGTGTGCGTGAGCGCTGGTTGTACACGAAGGAGCATAGCTTTTTTGGCTTCACTAGATTGTCCGCAGCACTTCGTCTATATTTTTTACTATGTCTATGGGGACCAACCCTAAAATCGCAAAAAAAGTTAGCTGTTCCATACAAAATTATCGATGTTGCTCGACAAAATGTATGGAACAGTTGTTTTTTTCGCGATTTCAGGGTTGCTCCCATAGTAAAAGTTGTAATGATGACATCCACGCCTTAAAAGAAATTCATGTATATCCTTTCTTTTGTATGTGTCTTAGTTGTGTCAAGTAAATATTTTTATTTCTTTCTTTCAGGTAATAAATCAAACTTATTCTGTGATAATTTCAACTGGCTACGTATTATGGTTACAAAGAGACAGCCCTTAGACAACTAGACGGACGGACGGACGAACGGAAGGTGAGGCTTAGTAATAAGGGTACCCTTTGTGTACGGAACCCTACAAATACGAAGTAGCCTATTCTTCTATGATATTTTTTGTTTGAATAACCTTCATTAACCCAATAAAACAATCAATCCTACATTTCATGCCCCTTATTACCCACAAGAAACCGTGGAATTACTGTCAAACATAGCAGTAAATACTTCATCACCGTTTCGATATAAAACAATGAAAATAATGCATATTACTTTGAGTTATTGTTTCGTTTCCTAACATTGCGTGTTTGGAGACCGTTACAGTTGTTCAGGAAATAGCTTTGACATGATGTGCGTTGAAAACAGGTCAGGTAGATGTGGCATCATTATTCATTCATTGCTTAAGTGTTGAGCTGTCGGTCCTGGTTTCTATACGAATATCTATGGCAGTCGTTACGGGTAGTCTGAAGCCCGAAAGTCATCATCATCATTTCAGCCGAAAGACAACCACTGCTGGTCATATGCCTCCCCCAAGCATCGCAACAACGACCGGTCCTGGGCTTTCCGCATCCAGCGGATTCCCGCGACCTTCACTAGGTTGTCGTTACACCTTGTGGGGGGCCTACCCACGCTGCACCTTCCAGTACGCGATCGCCACTCCAGAATTTTACTGCCCCATTGGCCATCCGTTTTGTTGAAACACAAAAGTAAAACAAAATAAATAAATGTTTGGGACTTTTTTCACAGAACCACAG
The DNA here is from genome assembly GCA_949699075.1 of Asteroscopus sphinx. Taxonomy (NCBI): domain Eukaryota; kingdom Metazoa; phylum Arthropoda; class Insecta; order Lepidoptera; family Noctuidae; genus Asteroscopus; species Asteroscopus sphinx. Next base: position 6,764,471 of record OX453032.1, read on the forward strand.
AATATCTAATTAATAGTACTCACAGAACGGTCACTCACCGTCTCCCGCCAATTCAAGATTACTCGCCCGCGCCCGCAGTTTGACGGCACTTGGACTGCAATCGTGCAATGGATGTCAATCGCTAGTCGCTATACAAGCACGCCATCTCTGAGAACTACTGAGAAGCGCTTGAAACCCAGTCGGTACGGTCTAACAAAGCAATTAGTATATATATATAGATAAAGATTTCTCAGGAAGTTATTATAGAATGGTTTGATTAGGGTTTTGTATAAATACAGTTTAAATTTGTCCATGATTAAAATGATATTTCACTCGAAAACATCCATAATCTTCTGAGAAAACTTCATTTATATCTTTCTACCCTGTACAACAATTGCTTTGTTAGACTGTACTACGAGCGGCGAGCATCCCTAACCTACACGTGTGTGTGCATTCGTATACAGACGTAATCATGTGTATGTAGGTGGTGCTAGCATTCGTAGTGTATTAAGTGTCCGAGTTGTATAACTAAGCAGGGCTTGTACTATGGGTACTAGACTGTGGACATAATACTTACATACTTTAATTTTCCCTAAATATATACTTGTAATACATAAGAAACACCCAGACCAACACAAACACTTTTGTTCATCACATAAATATTTGTGTCCTGTGGGAATTGAACCCACGATCAGCAGTCCGACACTCGAACCAGTATACCATAGTCTGGCAATCGGTTTATCCTTTGGATGTCGGTATTACCCTGTAACTGGGTTGCGGGGTTCTGATCAAATGGGGACCCCCTTTGATTTTAGACTTTTTTAGTTTTTAGTCGTGATAGGCACCATAGTAACACATAATCTGTAAAAGTTTCAACTGGTTATGTATTACCATTACAAAGATACAGCGCTGTGACAGACAAATGGACGGACGGACGGATGGACAGCGTAGCGAGAGTAATAGAGTCCCGTTTGGCCCCTTTTGGGTACGGAATCCTAATAAAAAATACATTTATTTTGAGGTAACAGTATGTGTGTGGTGTATATGTATATGTATAGAGTATGTGTGTGTGTGGTGGGGATGATGAGCGATTTTGTGTGTAGTTTATGTCAAATTCCTATCTCTGGTAGGGCAAATCGTGTATGTAGATTGGATATAAATTTTGGCCCCATGAGAATATATAGGGCGATAGAAATGATAGGTACTCCTTTGCTATTTAATATAATAGTAGTTTGGACCCTGTTCCCGATGCCGGTGGGCTACTATTTTTTATATTTATAAATGATTTTTTATAAAAAAAAAATAAAAAAATATATATATTAAAAATATTATTATTATTTTATTTTTATTTTTTATTTATATTTAAAATGATAAATAATATGTATATAGGAGAATAAAGGAATAATAATAAATAAATATTTTGGGACATTTTTACACATCACCATCTAGTCCCAAACTAAGCAGAGCTTGTACTATGGATACTAGACAATGGATACAATACTTACTATACTAATTTACCAGCAGATGTATCGGACGGGCGGAAACTCGATACCGTGTGTATGAGCCGCTGACGCCCTGTACCTATAGGTTTTGACTTCACACGCTGAACTGAAGGATTATTTCTTGATACGGGAACACCGGGAGAATTTTCAGGAAATGAAAACACCGACTTGACTGTTCATGAAGAGCTTGAGGCCTCTGCTTACTCCATTTATATGTAGGCTTGACTATATGTGGTAGAATTACTACTATACTTTTGTAAATACATACTTATAATACATAAGAAACACCCAGACCAATACAAACACTCATGCTCATCACACAAATATTTGTGTCCTGTGGGAATCGAACCTACGACCTCGTGATATCATCATTAATATCCTTTTTCTGGCTTCAGACACTAGTTCTACGTGCTCAGTTTATCTTATTCTTTTGGTCTGAGAATGAACACTGTCTTAAAAGGAAGACTCTTGAATTCTAAAATCTAAAACTTGAATTTCTTGATAACTAAAATGATCATAAAACCATATCCAGATAACAATTAACTTATTCTTACATCTGACAACTTTCCTATAATTATTTTTCACTTCAATCCATATATTATGTAACAAAGTAATACTTTACAAAAGGTGGATCATTATGCCTTCCCTTCTAGTATATTGTCTGCTGATGTTTCTCAAAATAGCTTGAGGTAAGGAAGAAAGACTTTTTGACTATGAGAAGCAGGTGGTTTTAATTTTTTGTTTAATTTTTTTTGCTACGTCATCGGTTTGCGGTTAAAACTGCATTGGTTTCTGTCAAAGAATACAGCATTTAAAGGGTTATATTGATATTCACCATTGATTTTTCTCAAAGATGCTTGGAATTCCAACATTATTTTGATAACCTTAGAGATAAATCGAAAATGCTGTACTGGTCAAATACATGCAAGGAGCGGCCATCAATGTTAGTATGAAAATCCATATATGTCCTGTATAGCGGCCTAATTAATTACTATGAAAACTCATACCTGTTGTGTAATTTAAAAACGGAATGAATTTTTTACTCCGAAAAATAGCAACCAAGGAGGTTACTTAAAAATATTTTATTTTAATTTGGAACTGGCTTGCAAATAGAGCTGTTTAAAGTAAAAAAGAAACATTTCGAACTGGCTTGCAAATAGAGCTGTTTAAAGTAAAAAAGAAACAAATCAACATATTGACGCGTGAAAAAATATTGTTGTTCGTCATTGATTCTAGAATTTACATAGGTACTACTTAGTTTAAATTTCCACGCATTTTTGAGAAAAGTTCTATACAAGTCTTGGCCGCAACCATACATAATATACTCACGTATGTGTCAATGCCTCTGTTGCCAACCGCGGCAGTATTGTTCTATTTTTGATTAATTTTGTTTCGTGTCCAAGTCATGTGCATTAATCATTTCCCCAGAACACGCACGGCTTCATTGTTTCGGCGCTTTTCTGGTTAATCGTCAATATCCTGGTTTACAGGAGCTGTAAAGGTCAGAGGTCGCGAATGAGTGACGTGCTTGTCTCAAAATAGTTGTCTTCTTTTTCAACAGGAGTATAAATAAGGCAGGATTACTTTTCAAAACATCAGCTTTCATTCGTTTTAGATAAATATTCCAGTTTAAGTAAAGTAAAATAAAATGAAAATTCCTTTCAATCAATCAATCAACTCAGCCTATCGCAGTCCACTGCTGGACATCGGCAAACGCAGCGTAGGGCGCTCCCCTACCAGGTGGACCGACGACCTAAAGAACGTGGCTGGGGGGGACTGGATGCGGAAGGCAGAGGACCGAGCGTTGTGGCGCAACTTGGGAAAATTCCTTTACTGTGCCAAAAATTTTAATTATTGGTTGAAGCCCTAGACCTCACACTAGGATTCCTTGTGTTGTGGGGTCTAGTCTCTTTCAGTCAGATGAAATAGTTGACACAGTTCAGAATAAATTTAATAATGAGTTTTTTACAATGGGTTATTTTCAAAGAGTTCTTTAATAACAAAAAAATAACAAATATATGGAGAGGTATCTTGTGTATGTGCGTGGGTGTGTGCGTAGGGGGGCGTGTTGTGTGTGTGGAGGGTGTGTGTATGTGTCCAGCCCTATTTAGGGATGACTAGAATGTCCTCAGTTTGTATATAAATCAAATTCAGTAGCCACATCCAAACTTTGCTCTTTTCAGCAATAACAATTTTCAGCTTGTTATCTATTAATTATTTATCTTGTTAAGTCATAAGTCATAAATCATTTATTCGTTTGTGTAACATAGGTACAAAAAATAATATAAAGTTCTTAAATACAATAAAGAGTCCGCTATGTTATGCCAGCAGGCGTACAAATGTGTATTTAAAATCTAAATGAGAAATTTGAATCAATATGCTATGCTATCTATATGTTCATCATCATCCTCAGAGTCTTTTCCCAATTGTATTGGGGTCAGCTTCTAGTCTAGCCAGATGCGGCTGAACATCAGTATTTTACACGGAGCGACTGCCATAATTCCCGCGCAAGCCAGTTACTGGGTAATACCGACATTCGGAGGTTAGACCAGTTGTCAGACTTTCAGGCTTCTGACTACCCATAACGACCGCCATAAATATTCGTATGACAACCGAGACCGACAGCTTAACATGCTCTCCGAGGCACGGAGGGGTCTCGATGTGTAAAGAAACGGTCACCCATCCACAGACTGACCGCGGCAAGTGCAGCTTAACCTTGCAGATCGTACAATCCGCGCAGTCGTTGCTTTTCTATGAGGCCGCTTTATTTATCTTGTTATGTAGTCAATTTTCAATTTACAGTTGCTTAAAATATTTTAATTTTAAACTCTTCAGTTAATTAATGGGTGTGAAAAAGATCGTCTAAAAAATTTTTAAAATTTAAAATTCAAATGTACTCTTGTAATCTTAACTTTCAGTTAGTATGGTAATCATTTGTTTATTTGTCGTCAAGTTTTTTTAAAGGAAGATTCTTGCTAGACCGTCGTTCGCTCTTGTTTTCAATTCAAACTTTTGCCGAGTCAATTGACTTTGTATTTTCGTGTCAAACCCTGCACGGAACAAATATTTTATGGCCTACAGATAATTTATATTTTTGTTTCGTGCCAGCACGAACTTGTTTATGGTATAGGATGGTAAAACAAGGTAAAGGCTCACCTGATGATATGCAGCTACCTTTACCCATGGCAACTGCAGTATCACCTAGCCTGTTGCCTAAATGGTACTGTAAGTCACGTTCACCAAAGTGAGACATGAAGATGGAAAGTCTCATGTGATTGTAATGTCACCGGCACCCGTACCACGAGCACCGAAACACAGCAATACAAGCACAGAAATAGATAGAATGCCCATGTGGGCAGGGCGCGCGTGGCAGCACCATACACCATAGGTCAGGATATTTCAAAGCCTTTCTCAGCACGCGTTATGACTTATTTCTATAAATACTGTAACAAAAACCCGTAAAAATGCCTTATTGTGCTGTTTCTAACTGCAGAAACAAAAGCTGTTAAGTACATTTGACTAAAATTAATATTTAAAAAATAATGACGTCAAAATATATACGTTGAAATATTTCAACGCCAAATTGTAATAATTTGCTTATTTCGTTTTGTGTTAATGTTTGTGCAGTGTTTGTTGCTTTGTTGTAATCCTGTGTTTTAATGTAACGTCTGTGTTTTATTGTAATTATTTTGAGTGTGATATTCGTATGCATGCCGTGTTCGCACCTAGACGGCCGTTCGACTACCATGATTTTCCGCACATGTTAATTATTAAATGTAATGTCGTAACGTCCAGTTTGCGAACCTAATTAGGCGCATGGTATAATAAAATTAGGCGTAGTTTGTTCGGAAAGTTTCCACGCATAAATCGCAAGTAAACTTGTGATTACAACCATTCTATTTCTGGGAATGCAAGCATCACTGTTTGGTGACAGAAATAGGTACGGTGGTAGTACTTTCCCGGACGAGCTATACTCAGACCACAGACCAGTAAGCTTCAAGACTCCGCATAAACAAAGTTTTGTATTCAAACGCAGTCGTAAAACGTTGGTGGGGTCAGGGGGGCGGACGGCGCGTTATGATTGGCCGGCTCAAAAGTTCGGTGGTATGATTCCTTATGACTGGTGCCGCTCGCTGACTGAGTGACGTTCCGATTGGCGGAGTGACGTATGTTATGCAGTGGTAGAGCATATGCGTTGTGACCGGGGGTGTCCAGCTAAGCGGCGTCTAGAAGCTTACTGGTCTATGACTCAGACTGAAATTACCCACAGTATTGTCAAGCATTATGGCCCTACTAAAAGCTAGAAGGCGCCCCCATCAGTAAAAAAATAATTACTCGCTGAGTACATCTATTTTTCAACGCTTCCTTGTCCATCCAAAGGTTGTCTGGAAGATATCGCTATTAGCGATAAGACTGCCAATGTACCCTTATTTTACGTATTAGTCCTAAGTTTAATAATGTTAATGGTGTACAATAAAGAATATTCTATCTATCTATCCATCTACATCATTTGTCGAAAAAAACCTTTTTGAACAATTAAAGTACAGGTACTGGTACAGGTATAATTTTTTTTTAAATATCTGTACAGACGATTGTCATCTTAGTCTACCTGCGACCACGAAATGCTGCACAGCTTTCGAAACGTCAGGGAAACCAATTTTAAATAATATACGCGATTTAATCCGGTTAAACTTCGTTTTATTATAATGTGTAGTGATCGCGAAAACCTAAGAAGTTATTAGGTACTGTAGTTTAAAGAAACTATTAACTCTGTAAATTATAGTTCGCTGTAGTAGTAGATAGAAAAATGAGAAAAACGGCCACTTTTGTCACTTTTTCTATCTACAACTACAGCGTACTATAATTTACAGAGTTAATAGTTTCTGATTAAACTACAGTATCTGTACCTGTATTTCTTCTCATGGGTGTCGTAAAAGGCGACTAAGGGATTCACCAGAGGATGGGCAGCAGCGTTCTCTGAGTATTTAACTAACCAACTGCGATCGCCACCCCGCCTGCCAAGCGTGGCGATTATGGCAATTCCCCCCCTTTGGGGGAGGCCTATGTCCAACAGTGGACGTCTTTCGGCTGAAATGATGATGATGATATGTACTTCAGTAGTTAATAAAAACGATTTTTCGATAGATGATGTACTCAGCGAGTCATTATTTTTTACTGATGGGGGCGCTTAGCTCTTATTAACGCCTTAAGGCAATACTAGCGAAGCAATTACTAGTAACATTAGGAAAGGCAATTTTCCTAATTTCCCCTCTAATTCTAGCCTTAAGAATAATTTTGTTCGTGCAAATACTTGAGTTTCTAATCTAAGTAAGAGTGACATTGAATTTTTACTGCATATTAGAAAGACTGAATGGGCTAGTAACCATTTTGAAGTTTAATTGAACTATTCCATTTTGTTTTAGGTGTAGTAGCTAGAATTATGGACCTTGAAGTCTTAAGGTGACCTTGGTGGGATGTTGGTCGCTGACAATCAACTCAGCCTATCGCAGTCCACTGCTGGACATAGGCCTCTCCCAAGTTGCGCCACAACGCTCGGTCCTCTGCCTTCCGCATCCAGTCCCCCCCAGCCACGTTCTTCAGGTCGTCGGTCCACCTGGCAGGGGGGCGCCCTACGCTGCGTTTGCCGATTCGCGGTCTCCACTCAAGGACTCGTCTGCTCCAACGGCCATCGGTCCTTCGACAGACATGGCCAGCCCACTGCCACTTCAGCTTACTGATCCTACAAGCTATGTCAGTCACTCCGGTTCTTCTCCGGATAATCTCGTTACGGATTTTATCCTTCAAAGAAACTCCAAGCATAGCTCGCTCCATAGCTCGCTGAGCGACTTTGAATTTGTGGACTAGCCCAACTGTCAGTGTCCACGTCTCGGCACCGTAAGTCATGACTGGCAGGACGCACTGGTTGAAGACCTTTGTCTTCAAACTTTGCGGTATAGGCGACGAGAAGACTCGGCGAAGTCGGTCGCTGACAGCCGTCGTCAAACAAAATTTGGTGACAAACCACTGTCTCCATGGTTGACAACCAGCTAGGTCACCTTGGTGGGAGGTTGGTCGCTGACAGCCATCGTCAAACAAAATTTGGTGACTAACCACTGTCTAAATGGTTGGAAACCAGCTAGATCACCTTGGAGGAGGTTGGTCGCTGACAGCCGTCGTCCAACAAAAATTTGCTGTCTACATGGTTGGAAACCAGCAAGGTCACCTTGGTGGGAGGTTGGTCGCTGACAGCCGTCGTCAAACAAAATTTGGTGACTTACTACTGTCTACATGGTTGGAAACCAGCTAGGTTGTCACGTCGTGGCCGGTGTGGGTGGCTCGGGCAGGAGACTCGCAGGGTCGAGGGTTCGGTGGCTTGGCACATGGTGACACACGGAAGTAGGAGGAGAACAGGAACTACAGGAACAGAACTCAGGAACAACAGGAACTAGTGGTACAGGAACTGCAGGAACTAGTGGTATGGAGTTATGGAACTCCTCTGAGGTATGGAGGGCAGAGAGGGTCAGTAGTACGGAGGGCCGGAGGAGTGGTAGGTCAACTCCGACTATTAAACAATTGAGTTGCTGCTATGTCCATTAGGGTGGGTCATTTTTTTTTTTTCTCGTTCTTCTTAAATGCTCAGCATTAAAAAGGTGCCAAATGGTGTCGTTAATTGATATGTAAAGTTTTATTAGATTATTTTAAGTTTTATTGCCTCCGGAATGCCATAGAACTATTTAAAAAAAAAGTAGATTTTTGGCGTCACTTTACTAACACTTTTCTCAAGTTATTGATATCAGATTTCATATGTAATACTTTTAAGTAATGATAAATACGAAATTGTTTGGTTGAGTTCAATAACAAAGCAGTAAGAAGGGGTGGAGTGCGGGGGAAGTTGAGACGAGTGACGCGCGATTTAGCGGTAAAACAATCAGTGTCGCGTTTCGCTTAATAGAGTGCAGTCGTTGTTTTACGTCATCAGAAAAATGGAACGCACACGAAATAGTTGGAAGTGTCCCTTATTTGGTGATTTATGTGATTTTAAAGACAACATATTGCCAACTTACGAAGATGTGATGAAGTTTTATGAGTGGATCCGACACAGGCTAAAATTTGAGAGGGAAACGAAAAAAGAGCCCACATATAAAGAAATAGAGGCCGTTGTAGTTGCAAAACTAATACAAACATGGGCGAAATATTCTATTCCTACAGTAGAACCAAAAAGGATGAAGGTAATGTTACAAACTTATCATTTAAAATGCAAAAACCTTCTTAAGTCTCACCCGAAAATACCTAAAAACAAGTTAGAAGAGTTTCGTCTTGGAAGTAAAGTTTTGTTCGATATTTCGGCTTGCAAGTGTCGAGATTTTCTTAAATGTACTTGCCCTAAAAACAAAAAAATACCTGTAAGAGAGCACAGCTTTATAACAGATCAACGAACTGCTAGGCAAATGATGATAGGTGGCGTAGACGTTGGCACAACAAAACAAATTACAAGAGCACTGAAAAGAAAGTTGTTACGAGAAAAATCTGAGAGCAAACGACAAAAAGTAGCCGAAATATGTACGGAAGAGTTGAGTAGCACATCTGAATCCGAGTGTGTCCACTTGCATTCGGATTGTGAAGAACCAACCCAAATTCAGTTGCGGACTTCATGTACTAATTCGGTGGGTAGTACTACAACTGCAGTTGATTATGCTTTGCTATCGAAAACATGTGATAGATTTGGAGTGTCGGACAGGGCAGGAGCAGCAATTGCATCAGCAGTTCTACATGCATCGAGTTCTCAAGTAATAGACAAATGTAAGCTTCGCCGAGAACGAAAAAAAACTAGAGAAAATATAATTTCACAACAAACTGTTTCACAAATACCAGCATTATACTTTGATGGGAGAAAAGATCAAACATTGATTATGTCTGAAAAAGATGGGAAAAAGTATAGGCGACGCATACTTGAAGAGCATATTTCTTTGATAAAAGAACCTGACTCGAAGTTTTTAGGTTATATTACACCTGCTTCAGGCACTGCAAAGTGTATAGAACAAGAAATATTCAACTTTTTCTTGAATGGCGATATATCAATAGATCATTTGATTGCAATTGGATGTGATGGGACAAATGTTAATGTTGGCAAATACGGCGGTATTATACGGATGCTAGAAATAAGATTGGATAGACCTTTACAGTGGATTATTTGTTTATTGCACATGAACGAACTGCCATTAAGACATCTGTTTCAACACATTGATGGCAGGACGTCTGGGCCACAAACATTATCAGGGACAGTTGGCAAAGGACTTGAGAACTGTGAGACAAGACCTATAACTCAGTTTCAACCTATTCCGGCGAACTTACCCGAGCTTTCTGCGAAAGATATTAGTACAGACCAAAAATACTTGTACAGAATAGTTGAAGCAATTTCAACAGGCATATTTCCTAGCGATTTAGCTAACAAATCACCAGGTAAAATGTCCCATGCCCAATGGCTAACTCGTGCCAACAGGATTCTCCGTCTGTATGTTTCAGTAGAGACTGCCTCTGAAAATCTAATAACTCTTGCAACGTATATTGTCAAGGTTTACGCTCCGATATGGTTTTCTATAAAAATTCACTCTAGCTGTAAAGATGGATCGCGACACTTGTTTCAACTCATCGAGCTAACCAGATATTTACCAACAAATTTAAAAGCCGTTATCGATCCAGTAATACAAAGAAACAGCTATTTCGCACACCCGGAAAACTTATTGCTTGCAATGTTGACAGATCACCAGCCACACGTTCGTGAATTAGCTGCACGTCGAATTTTGAAAGCTAGATCAGAAACACCAAAAAAATTGCGTCTTTTTCGGTTACCAAAGATAAATTTTAACGCATCAACATATTATGACCTTTTGAATTGGCAAGAAAATATCACCGAGCCACCGCTATTAAAATCCGTAACCGAAGAAAATCTCCGATTGCTTATTCAACAAAAAGGAGAAGGAGAATTTGATTTATTACGCCTTCCGTGTCACACACAAGCAGTAGAAAGAGCAGTTAAAGCTGTTACCGAAGTTTCATCCACTTTATGTAACAAAACAATGAAAGAAGGTTTCATCAAAGCCCAGATCGATTCTAGAAAAGCAATGCCGAAATTCGACAGCAAAAAGGATTTCGCCACAAACTAAACCCTTCACTATAATCATTATCCTTTATTATTTTTATAAAAAAATTGTTTGCTCTTTAATAAACCTATAATTACTATTGATTTAAGACTTTTATTTAGTAATAGTGCACATTAGTGTAACTTTGTATGCCATGCTGCTAAGTCTTTTTTAACATATTTGTTGACAATTTCCACATGGCTCCGGAGGCAGAAGATTGATTGCGATTGCAATGAAACTTCATAATCTTCTTACACTCATAATTTAGCACCGTTATGTCACTGTGCCCGTATAAAAACTAATCTTTTTTTTTTCTCCATACAAAAGTGACCCACCCTAATGTCCATGCAGCGAGCTCGGGCTGGATTCAGGATTCAGGTAGGTAGGTAGGTAGGTTGGTAGGTCGTCACAAACAATAAAAACACAACAGGAACGATTTTGGTATACTGTATCTCACTAAATGTTAAATTGATACATTTACTATTTGTTAATAAAATAATATAATTATTATAAGACACAGTCACAGACACATGAGTGTCTTTCCGCGTACAATATAGAAACTGGTTAAGTAAAATAATATAAAAAATACTGTAATGGTCGGACACGTCCATGCCCGGCCAAGGCTACGATATAAGTCTCTTGTTTTAAGTAAAAAATAGAAAATTGTAGAAGAATTTAAAATTTTGAATTTGGATAGGTAAAGTTTTAATAAAGTGGCCAGGAAAATTCAATAAGGTGGTGAGCAGCGTAACGAGTTTAGCCTCGTTACACTACCCGGGTGGGCCGATGTAAAAAAAATCTCTTAAAAGATTTTTTTACAAATTTAATATGTAAGTAATAAAATAGTATTAAAATAAATATTAATGGATGAGGTGAGTTAGTTATATATATATATACATAAAAATACCCCTAAATCCCTGAACAATATTATTATTAACACCTATACATTTTGAGGTTGTGAAGGAAGACTTGGTACAGATTCATGCATCATCACTCAAAATTATTCATACATCATCACTCAAAATTCTTGCATACGGAGAGAGATATGGTACACATTTATAGGTGACACATACTCGTCAAGAAATCCTTCTGTTTAAAATGACTTAAGGCTTATTTATTTAAATTAGGTGTCGTCGCCCGCACCTTTAGAAAACCCGATTGTATTTTTTTTACGAGTTATTACACCTCGACATATAAGGCTTATTTTTATCGAGTTATGCACCGCTCGAAACCTACAATAGAGACTATGAGTCTAGAACCATCTAAGGTAAAGTAGAAAAGAAATAATAATAATATAATATAATAGTAGAAAGAAGAAGTATAGATAGACGAAGAATAGAAGAGTAGAAGAATGAAGGATAGAATAGAAGAATAAAATAGAAGGATAGAATAGAAGGATAGGTAGTAGAATAGAAATATATACGTATTATTACTTATTATAATATATTTTTTTATGATATAATTGCCAAAATAAATACCAAGGATAATGAGATGAGCGATAGTAAATATATATTTATAAAAAGAGTATTTAGTTTGAATTTAAAAATAAATTGACTTATATCGCATTTGAAGTATTGGAACCTTTTTGGTTGTATTTATTACATGATGTACAATTGGTAAATATGACGTCTTTTTTACCGCAACGAAAGCAAACTTTGTTAGTATTTGTGCAGTCTGCTAATGTATGACTATCAGTACGACAGCGCGGACATTGAAAAAATTTCGTTTGTGAAGGAGGTCGAGTAACGTTTACTGTGTGTGCTGCTTGATGAGTAGAATTGGGATAAGTAGGTATATTATGAAATGAGTATTGTGTTATTGTATTTGGTTTTGAAGTGATATTATTTTGTGTACTAGTAGATGGCAAATCAGAATTTGATATTTGTAAACAACTTTCTATCCATTTGCATGATTCTATTAAATTATTAATTGATTCTAAGTCTTTTGGTTGAAGTCTATGTCCAAATTCTGGTCTTAAATTTCGTCGTAGAATTTCCAATTTATGTTTTTCCGAATATGGTTCATTTAATTTAGAAAATAGTGATTCCATTGTTGCGAAATAAATAATAACACGTTCATTAAGTTTTTGCTTGCGTGAATCTATCTGTTTTTTCATGTTATAATCATAATCTGTAATTTCAAAGTATTTTATAAATGATTGCTTAAATGTTGGCCAATCTTTGTTTGAATCTTTATTGGCTCTGAACCAATCTAGAGCTGGTCCAGTAAGTATATCATAAATATGATTATATAATGAAATTTGGTTAATCGATCTAGCCGTTGCGAATTCTTCCACTTGTAAAATAAAATTTCGTGGACAAGTTTCGCCTTTGTAAGTAAATCTTTTTATTTCATTATTCGGTTTTTTGTCGGCTATGTTATTTAATTTGTTTGTTAGATTGTCCAAAAATGTTGGTAACGAATTTAAATTTGTTAATGACGATTGTGCGGAATGATATGCAGAATGTATTGGTGTTTCTAAATCTCTATAATTTGTTTCGTAAATTTTATATCTATCCCAAAGAGTTTTATAAGTTTCTAAATCCTGTACGGACTGTTCCGTAGTAATTTCTATATGATTTAATCTATTTTTGACGTGAGATAAATATGGATTAATTTTATTTTTACGTACCGGATATGCAGAGATTAGTGTTGAAATTAAATCTAAGCATTTTTGTAATTCTTGTACGTCTTGGTTATATTCATATGGGCTAATTTCTAACTGTGAGCAAGAGGTTGATTCTATCAATAAAGTACGTAAATTGTCTGAAGTGTCTGTTGAATTAAATAGAACACTTCGTAGTTTAAGTTCGTATATAATTTCTGGTTTGTTTAGCAGTGATAAATCCATTTTAATTAAATAAGATATACGTAGTAAATACTCTTTATCGAATGAAGAAGAATAAAAGTGTAGAATAGGTCAAGTAAGGTTTCTATATTCAAAATTGCAAAATCACGATTGATTGACAGTTTGCGATATGTCAATTAAATAAAATTATCATATTAAACGTTTTCAAGACTTGATTATTACCGGTTAATTAATTATTGATGGTGTGAGTAGTGATTGTAATGTGTGCTCCGCAACAGTACACCAGAGTCGGTCTCGAAGACCTATGGATATACCGTTGGGAGTATGTGGCAGTACCAAGTGGAAGGATATTCTCCTTCGACGAGGATGTGTTATCTTCCAGCGACTTTTGGTAATCCAACCCAAGTTTTCTCAAGTTGGATTTAAACCTCAAGTGCCTTCAGTGGGTGTAGTTGCTGTTGAGCAACCGGTGCGGTATTTTTGTATGTAAATGCAGTATGTTTATTGCTTTGTATACTGTATAGTTTTGTATGGAGTTATGCTTGTATATTTGTATTAAATGTCTGATTAAAATGTGTGTAATTTTTTTGTAATGATGAATTTATAACAAACAGGTATAAAAAAGAAATCAAGAAATTTATGGGTTATAAAACAGGTGAAAATGATAAGTTAAATTATGGCCAAATAAGAATAATACAAACGATTATGTTGTCTCCCGGTGACTTTTAGAATTTTGAGAAAAATAAATGGTGGGTGATTATAAAAAAACAAAGAAAATAAATATATCAGAATAAAATAATCAAAATACAGTTGGGCGCCAGTGTCACGTCGTGGCCGGTGTGGGTGGCTCGGGCAGGAGACTCGCAGGGTCGAGGGTTCGGTGGCTTGGCACACGGTGACACACGGAAGTAGGAGGAGAACAGGAACTACAGGAACAGAACTCAGGAACAACAGGAACTAGTGGTACAGGAACTGCAGGAACTAGTGGTATGGAGTTATGGAACTCCTCTGAGGTATGGAGGGCAGAGAGGGTCAGTAGTACGGAGGGCCGGAGGAGTGGTAGGTCAACTCCGACTATTAAACAATTGAGTTGCTGCTATGTCCATGCAGCGAGCTCGGGCTGGATTCAGGATTCAGGTAGGTAGGTAGGTAGGTTGGTAGGTCGTCACAAACAATAAAAACACAACAGGAACGATTTTGGTATACTGTATCTCACTAAATGTTAAATTGATACATTTACTATTTGTTAATAAAATAATATAATTATTATAAGACACAGTCACAGACACATGAGTGTCTTTCCGCGTACAATATAGAAACTGGTTAAGTAAAATAATATAAAAAATACTGTAATGGTCGGACACGTCCATGCCCGGCCAAGGCTACGATATAAGTCTCTTGTTTTAAGTAAAAAATAGAAAATTGTAGAAGAATTTAAAATTTTGAATTTGGATAGGTAAAGTTTTAATAAAGTGGCCAGGAAAATTCAATAAGGTGGTGAGCAGCGTAACGAGTTTAGCCTCGTTACAAGGTCACCTTGGTGGGAGGTTGGTCGCTGACAACTGTCGTCAAACAAAATTTCGTGACAAACCACTGTCTAGATGGTTGGAAACCAGTAAGATCACCTTGGTGGGGAGGCTGGTTTGTCACTGTGTAGCAGACGCTAATCCATTAGGTGTCAAAAAGTGTGATGTTTGCAGTTTAGCATCCTTTGTAAAAGAGCTCTTCCGGGGAAGAACTACCACCGTACCTACTTCTCCGCCAGATAGTGATGCTTGCATTGCTGTGTTTCGATCTGAATGCTACGGGTGCCGGTGAAATTACAATCACATGAGACTTTCCATATTCATGTCTCAGTTTGGCGAACCGACTTGCGGTAACATTTAGGCAACAGCCTAGGTGGTATTGCAGTTGTTATAGGCAAAGGTAACCGCTTAACATCAGGTGGGCCTTTAGCTCGTTTCGCCATCCTATAATATAAAAAAATAGCATCCAGCAGCATTAGGTCCAGCAATGGCAAATATTCTAACCAAACATCGGCTTTAACTTAACTTTGGGTTAACCTAATGCTGCCTAATATTGGTCCTATTGGCTTCAAGTCTATGAATTATTTGTGGAAAGAGGTAGGGTCTTGAACGCCCCTAAGCCACTGCGACCTAAAAGATCTATTGTGATGCCTCTTGCAGCATTACAGCACTTCCCCAAGCTGCAAGTCAATCATAAAGTCGACTATGACCTTGGGGGAGGAGGATTTGATCTCCTGCATTGAGATGACGTGGCCTCCAAGATGCTGGCTTCTGATGTGGTGCACTGCATCACATTCGCATAGGATATGGATGGGCGTCTCATCCTTTTCGCGACAAAACCTGCAAACTATGGTATCACTGAGGCCCATCCTGTGAAGGTGTTTGTTCAGCTTACAGTGCCCAGTAAGGGTTTTTGTCAGGATTCTTATCTGATTTTTGTTCAACGAAAGCGCTTCTTTCGTAAACGGCTTCAAGTCTAACCCAACATTGCTAAATATTGGTTCTAATAAAAAAACCTCAATGTTTATTCTTCCGAAAAGGCAATCTCTTTCAAAATAAAGTGGCTATCGTCTTCAAAAGTATTTGTAAACGTAAATATTTGTGTCTGAAACTCGTGAAAAGGTTTTCATGAACTGTGAAGACTCGATAGAAAACATTCGCAGAATGAACTGTTATTAGTTTGTTTGTTTGTTACTGAAGGTTCTTTTACGGTTGTGTTTTAGAGTTCCGTAGTGATATACTTTTAAAATCTTTAATAGTATGATATCATTCATCCTTACTATCCATGCAAAAAGAATTGGTTGCATAAAATAATTTCATTTGATCTTTTAAAAAAAAAATTTTTCAATTTGATTTTCCAACGACATCATTGTTTTAGTTAGCGTTTTTAAAATATTTATTTGACAGAATTTTATTTTTAATTTAATAGAATAATTTTATTATCAAAATTGGAAATCTGTTGCCTCCATAAAGTTTCTTCTAGTCGTCTGTTTATACAATTTTATGGTATATTTTAAATCATTTTATAAGGAAACGATTATTTTGAATTCTTTTTGTAAGTCAACAGTTAAAAGTAGAAGAAAATAATGTAGGAAAAGATAGAAAATCTTTATATCCGACACATACTTTCCCGGGTATTGGTATATTTTTTATTCTGGTGTATCTTCTACTTTTTTTATACGAAGGTTTTATAGCTGAATACACCATTTATCGAAAATTCGTTTTTAACAATTGAAGTACAGGTACTGTTGTTTAATCAGAAACTATTAACTCTGTAAATTGTAGTTCGCAGTTGTTGTAGATAGAAAAAAAAAACAAAAGTGGCCGTTTTTCGCACTTCTTCTATGTACAACTACAGTAGGTACCTGTACTTCAATTGTTACAAACGAATTTTCGATAAACTATAATAGGTTTATTTATTCTTCATACTTATTAATCACAAATAATTTGGAAAGTTTATTTTGAAACCATTATCGAATTAATTAATCAAACTTACATAGGGCATAGGTGGCCGGCCGAAGCGAATAGAATCGACGTTGAGTGTTGCAATTTTTGGTATTTGTTAGAAGTTTTTAGACTTTAGTTCAGTAGATATTTGTTAGTTGTTTAACTGGTATACAAAGAACTAAAGTATTGTTTATATTTATTCTTATAATTTTTATCTGTTTTTATTTAGCCACTTCTGTAGCGTTGCTCGTGGCTTGGTTTAAGTCGGCTCTTATACTAAAAAAGGGGTCATTGTACTCATCATTATGAACAAATTTTACTAGGGACCACCTGATTTAGGCTTTTCGGGAAATAAGCGTTTCAAATTTCAGCGTGTACAGGTCCTTGGTGCGCTATGCTAGGTTATGTTTTGTCTCATCATCATCAGCCTATCACAGTACACTGTTGGACATACGTGGGACACTCAGAAAGTTTTGCGAAACTAAAAAAAATTGTTCTATACGTACATATATTTTTATCAAATCTTTTCAAAGTACTTTCCACCAGCCTCTATACAAAGATTCATGCGCCTAAACCAGTTTTCAAAACACTTTTTCCAGTCCGCCGCAGACACCTCGTTTACAGCCTGCTCGAACGCAGCCAGCGCATCTTCCGGCGACGAAAATTGTATCCCTTTGAGCTGATTTTTTATTTTTGGGAATAAAAAGAAGTCACACGGTGCTAGATCAGGGCTGTAAGGAGGGTGACCCAGGAGTTTGACTGGCGTGCTGTCCAGGAAGTCCCTCGTTTTGAGTGCGGTGTGCGCAGGTGCATTGTCGTGGTGGAGCAGTAGCCCGCGGAGCCCTGTGTTTGGTCGCTTGTTGCTTATAACAGAGAAAACTTCTGGCAAACATTTGGTAGTATACCATTCGGCATTAATGCTTCTTTGATCCCGTAAGGGAATTGATACCAAGTGGCCAGTCAAATTAAAAAAGCTAGCGATCAAAATCTTACCCCCGCTTCTAGATCGCTTCACTTTGGTAGGCGTTGGCTCATTTTGAAACACCCAAACAGTCGACTGGCGCTTGGTTTCTGGGTCGTATTGATAAATCCAGGACTCATCACCTGTAACGATGTCGTAAACACGCCGAGACGAGCCTGCTTCAAATTTGTTAAGCATATCACGGCACCATTCCACCCGGGCCTGCTTCTGAGCATCGGTGAGGTTGTGCGGCACCCAGCGTGATACTATCCTCCTCACGCGAAGATGGCTGTGTAGAATCTCGTGAACGCTTCCCGATCCAATCTTCAATATGTGTTGAATCTCCTGATATGTAATTCGCCTATTGTCTTGGATTAAATTTTTCACTGCTAGCACGTTTTCTTCGGTAACAGCCGTCAAAGGGCGACCGCTTCTTTCGTCATCCCCCAAAGTTGGTCGACCGCGCTTGAATTCGTTATACCAACGATACACGGTTGCCTTGGAAGGGCCTTCATCCATGAATGCCATTTGAAGTCTATCGTACGATTCATCCGGTTTCAGGCGACACTTGAAATCGTATAAAATCATAGCTCTAAAATGTTCCCGGCGCAGATCCATATTTCAGTGAGACACAATACTTTGAATTAACTCGCAAAAAATGTGGAGGGAAATTTTGAAATTGGAACTTACTTATTTTTACTTATAAATAATCATATTTTCGAAAAACATTATAACTGGCCAGTCTCCCATATATAAAAACTTTTTTTCGCAATACTTTCTGAGGGGCCTGGTAGGCTTCTCTATAGCTCGCCACTGACCTCGATCCTCTGCCACTCTCATCCACCAGCATCCAGCCAGCTTGCGAATGTCATCACTCTAATTAGCCTGAGGGCATCCCACTTTATGTTTTTCGATTTTGTTGCTTTCGATTTCGATGATTTGTCTAATGTTGTGAAGATTTAAGTCGGTGTAGCCTGACGCTGAGAGCCCGCATTTACTTTTCAACCGACGAAAAAAAGGAGATGGTTCTCAATTCGACGCGTATCTTTTTTCTTTTTTTTTTATGTAACCCATGCATAACTTTTTACAGAGTAGTCTGATTTTGATGATTCTTTTTTTATTGGAAATTAAAATCCATCCCTAAGGGTAGGAAAACAGGGGTGAGTGTGAGTATGAGTCGGCGCCAAACAAACAATCAACGAAGATCATTAAATTACTTTAAATAAATAATAAAAACAACATAACATCAAATACTACGTTAAATTTTCATCGATAAACAATAACTTTCCAAAAATGCGTTCTCCGCTCGACCACTTGCAACTTGCACACACTTTGCTTGTTTGTTTGGCGCCGACTCATAATTAGTTATTTACATTAGTTTAGTTAGGAAAAGACTAAAAGCTTCATTTTATTTTTCGCTTTTCAGTTTCTGTTTTCGTCGGTTAAATTTTTTGGTAAAAAGTTTTATATGATATGCCGATCGAAAGGCTAATCTCATACTTTTACAAAAACAATCTACATTGTAATAATGCCCAGAGATAATCGACCGCCAAAATAATTACTTAGGTTATACTATGTTGTGAGCAATTCCATTAGTTATATCGATCGCCTCGAATATAGCACATGACAGTACGTTAAGTTACTACAAATATTGATACAGAAGGTTTAGTGCAATCGACTGCACGACAGTGGTAACACTTCACTTCGAAAACCGCCTTTACTGCTTACGAAATAAAGATGCTGCTAATGTCAAAGTTTTACCACTGACTTGCGGTTGACCGTACAATTAAAACATACTCAACAAAAAAAACATAGTTTACTATATACATCAATGCGTAGTTAGGAAGCAGGAAATTCAATCACAAATAAAAACGACCCCATTTTGAAAAGGAAAGACGTTTAAGTGTGTATGTTTTTATCCACATAATATTTACTGATCAAACCAAGCTTTAACGGTGAAGGAAAACATCGTGGGGAAACCTGCACACCTGAGAGTGCTCCATACAGTTCTCGATGGTGTGTACCTATAGTCTGCCAACCTGCACTAGGCCAGCGTGGTGGACTAAGGCTTTAACCTTCTTATTCAGTGAAGACGAGGCCCGTGCCCAGCAGTGGGACAATAATAGGATGATCTAGACACACGGCAGTGTGTCAGCTAAGTTTGCAAAGAAAAAGGGCGACAAACTTACTGTGTACAGGTTATATTACACGAAACATTTCGGGCCACATCCGACCCCCCCATAACATAAAATCTATTTGAGCTACACACTTGCGATTCTGCATGTCTAGTAAAACTCTCTTCTTATTACCAAATCCCAAATTTCAATAATAAACCTCTTACCATTCTCGAGAGATTGACGCTCGAAAATCAGTATTTTTATCACTCATTGACTGACTCACTCACTTATTAAAAGTTTAGACTATATCCAGGTGACTTGGCAGGTTTACATAACCAATTATTTGTATTGTAGATTGAAGCTTCAGCTGTCAAAACATCCCAAGTTTTACAATTATACTAGTAGCAAGGAATCTAATTAAATTCCTTTTAAAACAAGTGAAGAACATTATACAGTCGACTGCACGACACTGGTAACACTTGAATTAGAAAACCAAAGGACGGTTTTCTGACGTCTGCTTACGAAATAAAGGCGCTGTTAATGTCAAACTGTTACCACTGACGTGCGGTCGACCGTACATTCCAGCAGCTATCATTTAAGAAACCTCTAACTTAGCACCTATTTAGATGTCAATACTTTTATAGGTGAAACCACAAATAATATAATAATATAAATTTAAAAAAATGCGTTTATTTTCAGACAGAGTCCATAGTGTTAGTAACAATTTGCTTAATATCTAGTGTTAGTAGTACTATTACTAGTAGAGACTCCTGCACTTCCTTTGTACCGAACTTGGCCCCTTTTTCACGTTTATGTTTTTATTGGGATTATGTTGGTTTTTTTATCGCCCGTTATTAGTTTAGCCTTCTGTCCTACCCTAGGTAGTGACATGACGGTACGCGCTATCACCATGGATGACAAATTAGGGCATGGAGGTCAGGGGAGCCTTGAACTGAAGCTATGGTGTTTTTGACGCTATCTGGCTCATGTTTTTGTAGTGTTAGCGTACTGCAATTTTCTTTTATTTTGTAGTCATCATCATCATTTGTGCCCAAAGAAGTCCACTGCTGGAAATAGGCCTCCCCCAAAAAGGGGGGATATGCCATAATCGCCACGCTTGGCAGGCGGGTTGGCGATCGCAATTGGTTGGTTAAATACTCGGAGAACGCTGCTGCCCATCCTCTGGTGAATCCCTTAGTTGTCTTTTACAACACCCATGAGAAGAAATAGGTTGTCTGGAAGAAATCGCCTTGAGCGATAAGACCGCCCATTGTACATGTGTTCTATATAAGTCATATATGTTGCTATCTTCTTTTGTGTACAATAAAGAGTATTTGTATTGTATTGTATTGTAATAGGGCGGTGCAATTCTTTACGTCCGGCACCACACGGAACATTTAATATTGCAGTAAGTAACTGAAATAAAAGTCTGCCCACTCTTCACATGTAATCTGTTTTTTGTTACTTGTCTGATTTAGTAAACAGTCTTGGCGTGTCTTTTTAATGCAATTCGTCAATAAAGACCTTATGTTAACCATTTCATACACTAAATAACATTTTTTAACCTAATTACATGTGCAGAACTAGTACTTATATTTTATCAGTAGTTATTTGAATAAAGTGACGTGCCAAGATTGTTTATTAAATAAGACAAGAGAGAAAAAAAAACAGTATAGGTATGGTGGTACACCATTGAAGACGTAAAGTCGGAGCGATCATTGTCTGTTGTCTATACAACCTTATTTTTAGTTTATACTAAACCCTCAGAGCAATATAATACTAGAGAGAGGACAAGCCGCCGCGTAAAGGATGACCGTTGTATGCACAGCGGGCATACACTGCCACTATTTCACCGTCACTTGGATCCGAGTGAGTATGTGCGCTAGTTTGTGAGAAAACTTTTTTTATTTTCAAAATGCCGTAAGAATACAAGTGTGCGTGTTTTATGTGTGTGCGTGCTTTTTGTTTTAATTTATTAATGCGTTTCTCTTGCGTTGCCTTGACTCCATTGGGTCATTGTATTCATCATTATGAACAACTTTTACAATGGGACCAACCCTAAAATCTTCTAATTTTATTATTATGTTATACAATACAAGTTTTAAACATACCAGGTAAATCTAAAAACTTGCCCATAATTTCAAGTGGTAGCATTGTACTATCAAATGACATTGTTGAGAGTTGAACGTGATATGAGCGGATAAGATAAGGCCTTACTAGAAATGGAGCATAGCTTTGACGCAATTAGCCGTTATTGGAATTATATTGCAACTGGCTTTGTAAGGTTGCCTGTACGTGATAGCATATCTAAATGTTATAATATTTGGTAGTGTTGAAATAAAAGACGGATGATCTTGGATTATTAATGCTGGCTTTAATCCTCGACTTACAGACATGTAGCACAGGCACAGACAGACAGGGACGAGACAAGTGTCAAAACCACTTGACAGATGTCACTTCATAATATAGATAACATATTATATTTTAGCTATGTAACATCTCCCTTTTTTTTTTTTTTTTAAAGAAACAAAACAGTTTTAAATCCTTATTACATTATCTCCTTTTTTATATAAACCAAACATTTTATAGTCCTTATAACTTTTTACAGAAGGTAAGTACATTAAATTTATTTAATTTAGATATAACTTAATATTAGACAAATACATCATTACATTTGAAAAGATATTTATAATTTTATCACTGAACGTTACCATAATTTTTTCATACTCTATGGCTCTATTACTGTTATGTGTCAATGTCACAACATCATAATGACATTTTAAGTTTGTAGGTTAGATAACAATAAATAATCACTTTACAAATTTATCAAGACTAAATTACAGAAATAATACATTCAATATCTGTTATTATTCGAAATACAATACAAAATTACGTATAACTTACAACTCCATACCTATTGACTGGTTTATAATCTCGACCATAGCGAGATTTTACATGTGACTGTTGATGTATTTGTGTTTTTTCTAATAAGTTTTTGTTTTCAGATGCTGTTTGTGCTATGTGCTGTTGAGACTGTGCTGTATATTGCTGTGACTGGGAAGTGTGCTGCTGTGATTGTGAAGTGTATATTGGCGATTTCAGAATAAACTGACGATTTCGCCTGAATTTACCTCGTTCACTATCGATAATGTAACTTCTTGGTTCCGGACCTACTTGAGTAATAACTCCTGGCAACCAAGTCTTGTCTTCAGGTTTGTGTTTAAAGACAACATTTTCACCCACATTTAACGGTTTTAATAATTTACTGTGTTTATTATAATATAATTTTGAATATGACTTTTGTTTTTCATTTCTCTCTTGTAGTTTTTGAAAATCACAAAGCCTTGGTTTCAAACTTTCTTTAACTGTAGGTACTACTGTACGCAATTTTCTAGACATACTAAGCTCAGCCGGTGAGTATTGACTCAGTTTTGGTGTATTTCTGTACAATAATAACGCTAAATATATGTCAGACTTATCGGCTTTACACTTTTTTAACATGTTTTTTATGGTTCCAATTGACCTTTCAACTAAACCATTTGACCTGCTTAAATATGGACTTGAAGTTATATGTTCCATGTCCCATTCCTTAGTAAATAAATCAAATTCTTTACTATTGAACGGCGGACCATTATCTGATATGAGAATTCGACAACTACCATGTCTTGCAAATATAGACTTTAATTGTGTTATCACTAGACTAGCTGTGTAACCTGACTTTAACATGGCAAGTTCTATATACTTTGAGTAATAGTCGACAACTGCTAAATATTTTGTACCTTCAAATTCAAAGATATCAACACCTACTTTACACCACGGTAAGTTTTCATATTCATGTTGAATAATAGGCTCTTTACTATTATTTCTACGATAGGTTAGACAAACATTACATTGACTTACATACTTTTCTATGTCAGTATGCATACTTGGCCAGTAAACTGTATTTTTTGCTAGACGAATAGAACTATTGATACCTTGATGACCAGAATGAATTAGCTGTATTATGTATTCTCTCATTGACTCTGGTATTATAATAGAATTAGACTTGAATACTACGTTATCAATTACATATATTTGTTCTTTGAAACTGTAATAACATTTGACTGACTGACTAACTGACTTTTTATGCTCAGGCCATCCATTCTGATAATATTGCATAATTTGACATAAGGTTTGATCCTTGACAGTAGACTCTTGAATCTCTTTTAACTTTTCTGGACTGACTGACAAATTTGACATTATTATATTGACATGTAAATCTATATCTTGATCTACTTCTGACAAACAAGTTTCATGTAATGCTGCTCGTGACAATGTATCTGCAACGTATAAGTACCGACCTGGTTTATACATAACATTTAACTCATATGGTTGTAATCTTAGCATAATTCTTTGCAATCTTGGAGGAACATCATATAATGCTTTTTTAAACAAAGTGATAAGGGGTTTGTGGTCTGTTTCCACTGTTACCTGATGACCATATATGTATTGATGGTACTTAGTACAACCAAATAGTACTGCTAACAATTCTTTCTCAATTTGTGAGTATGATTGTTGACATTTAGTCAGTGAAGTTGACGCATATGCAATAGGTTGTTTGTCATGAGACAAAACTGCACCCATGGCATCTTTTGATGAATCTACAGACAAAATAATTTCTCTTGTTGGATCATAATATGTTAAGACTGGTGTAGAACTAATTATTTTTTTTATATTATTAAATTGTGCCTCATGGTGATCAGACCAATACCATGCACTATCTTTTGACAATAGTGGTCTTAAATGACTTATTTCTTGTGACAAATTTTTAATAAACGGACCAAGATAGTTGACCATACCAAGAAATCTTTGCAACTCAGTGATATTTTTTGGACTTTGCATTTTGCATATAGCTTCTACTTTTGACTTATCAACTAGAACACCTTGTTGATTAAATATATGACCTAAGTACTTAACCTCTTTTTGACAAAACACGGATTTTTCTTTGTTAAATTTTAGGTTAATTTCACGTGCCTTTTCTAGAACTTTTTGTAAACGCTCATTATGTTCTTCTATAGTTCTACCATATACAAGAAAATCATCCATCATAATTTTAACACCTACTATATCACCAAATCTTTTTATCATTTCCCTATGAAAGATTTCTGGGGCCGCGTTGATTCCAAAAGGTAACCTTGTGAATCTAAAACGACCAAAAGGAGTAATAAATGTGCATAGCTTTGAAGAAGCTTCTGTTAATTCTAGCATCCAATAACCTTTATTTGCATCTAAGGTTGAGAAATACTGAGCTCCTGCAAGGCTAGATTTTATCTCGTCTAATGTTGGGAATTGAAAATGGGGACGTAATATAGACTGATTTAGTTTTCTTGGGTCAATGCACAACCGTAATTTTCCATTTTTCTTTGACGTTATGACAAGTGCACTTACCCATTCAGTAGGTTCTTCAACTCGTTGTATGACACTGCTTTTTTCCATCATTTCCAGCTCATGCTTTAAAGGTTGTTGAAGACGAAACGGTACCCTTCTGCATGCCTCTATTGATGGAGTTGCATTAGGTTTGAGGGTTAGTTCACATTTGAAATTTGTAAGACAACCTAAACCTTCAAACAAATCAGTGTTAGCATTCACTATGTCTTGACTATTTTGTCTCTGAAAAGACACACTATTGATTTTTTTAACTAAATTTAGAGTTTTACATGTATCTCTGCCTATAATGTTTTGACTTTTCAGGTCAACAATATGAAAATTAATGGTATTTGTCTTATTTTTAAATGTCACTGCCAACTGACACTGACCTACAATAGGTATAACCTCTCCACTGTATGTAGATAAAGTATTTTGACTTTTCTGAATGTTTTTATGTGGTATATTTAATGTGTTGAATGTGTATATGGATAATATGTTTGTGTCAGCACCAGTATCTAAAAGGAAATTCACACTAATTTGGTTAATTGATAGATCAACATTCCATGGCTTTGATTCAATGTTATGAATACAATAAATAGACCCAATATACAAAGAAGAATCAATATTATTCTCTAGTCCACACATTTCTGCATTTTGAATACATTTGACTTGTTTTGAATTACACATTTGAGCAAAATGGTTGAATTTTTGACATTTTCGACATTTAATACCTTTAGCAGGACATTTAAACCTGTGAACTTGACCACATCGACTACATATATTATTGTTATTCCTGGTTCTTGAGTTTGACGTTGCACGATGATCCCTTGAGTCAGACAATACCTGTTGATATCCAGAGTTTGACTGATATCTTGAGTTACGGTTGGGCCTGGACGGTTCATGGCGGGTTGGAGACCTTGAAACCCTGCCCACAAAGTGGTAGGAAGCATCCTCTAAAGCCTTTGTTTGAATTTTTGTAGCCTCACACCGTTTAGCTATATTGATTGCATCATCAAGAGTTTTTGGACGTTCGATGAGAATTCTTTCCTTGTAGTATGTGTTGTTGCAATTCCAACTAAATATATCCCTAAGTATGTCTTCTCTTAGTGCCCCAAATTCACAAGTGTAGCTTATATTTTTGATTTCTGTCACATATGAGTCTATTGTCTCTTCCTTGCCTTGTTTGCGATTAAACAGCTTGTGTCTCTCAATCGTAACATTAATTTTTGGAGTAAAATACTTAGTAAACTTTTCACACAGTTCGTCAAACTTGATGATGTCAATGTCCAAGTCGTATGAATAAAATATTTCAAGTGCCTCTGCACCAATGAATTGTAGCAATATGGCTACTTTTCTGCTATCTTTTTCATCATCCATGTCGTTAGCCCTTATATAGACTTTCAATCTTGTCAGCCACTTTTTCCACTCCAGTGGCATATTATTTGAGCTCATGTCTATAGGTGTTAACAACATGTCTGGCAATATAGTCCTCTGCGACTTACTTGAAATTTGTTTTCCTCTGGGCATCGTGTTGACATTTTCTTCTCGCGGCATTGTTCTGTTGGTTCTTGTTGAACTTCTGACACCATATAATATTTGGTAGTGTTGAAATAAAAGACGGATGATCTTGGATTATTAATGCTGGCTTTAATCCTCGACTTACAGACATGTAGCACAGGCACAGACAGACAGGGACGAGACAAGTGTCAAAACCACTTGACAGATGTCACTTCATAATATAGATAACATATTATATTTTAGCTATGTAACAAATGTGTGAGCAGTACGACAGAACTTTATATGGTCGGCGCTCACCAACGTTACAACACAGCAAAGAATTTTTGTAATCTGATATTTGTGAAAATATTATGAATCTTCGAAAAAACTTGCCGCAAATTGTCTTTGACTACAAGCGTTGGCGTACCTATGCAAGCCAAGCCAAACGCTCGACCCACACGTTTGGAGTTTATGGCGGAAATCTTTTCACGCGTGTCCTACCCTGTGCGTGGTCTGTTTCAATATGCGGCGGGCCTTATAGCCTGCTATAATGAACGGTCACAAGGGAATATCGCCTTAATTGCTAGCCTAGATAAAACTCCTAGGAATTCTTGTTAACAGCCTACGGGATGGCTGATATTAGATTAGAACTTCTTGCGACTTATAAGTAGGTAATAAAAAGAAGCGAAATACTAATAAACGAGATTATAAAATTACTCGTTTAATATTGGAATTACAGAGTTTGATATTAACAAGAGTGTAAGGCTGAGATCTATAAAGCGTACTTGGACTTTGCTCAAACTTGGCTTTCGTAAAACTTAGCTAAGTGTATACTAAGCATAATCTTTGATTTGGTATTTATAGACTTTTGATGTTGAGATTAAGCTGAGCATAAGCTAAGTCAAAATTAAAATTAATGTTTCATTTCATGCATAACATTCTTAATTTTTCGTAAAAAAAAAAAAATTACAATAGCAATATTTAAAAATCTAAAACCATGCATATCTTTCCTTTAAGTACAAATATTATTTTTGCAATAAGTGAAAATTGACGAGTGAGTAAAAAATATTTTTATTAACGATGATGATTTATGAAATGAAATGACATTAATTTTGTTAAGTGAAACGGATCGCATTGTGTGAAAGTTTGGGCAACTGACAGCTGAACTGTTGGAGGTTATAATCTATTTCTACCTTTGTGTTTGTGTGTGCTGATAAATTATCTAATAATTGTTTGATCTTAACCGAACGACTGGTCCACAACACCTGGCTACTTTCTAAAAGATTCCACTAAAATTCCATGGTCACCAGATTCTCTGGAAGTTCTGTATAATTGGCATCACTTCATTGTTATTTTGATAATACGGAAAAATTAAAAGGTCATCTGAACGTTAAGATGGTAAAGAAAGTGAAATTTGGACCATTATTTTTGTTTGGCCTATAGCCTAAGTTTTTGGTAAGTCGTCGATTTTGTGGACTTAAATTCAAACAAAATCATCAATAAGTAGTAGTAGGGCTCCTTGTGAAGGAGCTCGTCCAGGGAAGCACGGTCGACTGCACTTCGGTGGTAACACTTTGACATTAGAAGCGTCTTTATTTCGTAAGCAGTAAGGGCGGTCTTCGAATTGAAGTGTTACCACTGTCATGCCGTCGACTGTACCACCACCGTATCTACTTCTGCCGCCAAATAGTGATGCTTGCATTGCTGTGTTCCGGTGCTCGTGGTACGGGTGCCGGGGACATTACAATCACATGAGACTTTCCATCTTCATGTCTCAGTTTGGTGAACGCTATTTGCAATACCATTTAGGCAACAACCTAGGTGGGATTGCAGTCCTAATGGGCAAAGGAAACCCAAAAAAATACCATAAAACCTTAATTTGTGCACAGTTAAAGCTCCTACAAATAATTAAACTGCATTGCCCCTTTTTCTCGTTTATGTTTTTATTGGGATTATGTTATGATGGTTTTTTTATCGCCCGTTATTAGTTTAGCCTTCTGTCCTACCCTAGGTAGTGACATGACGGTACGCGCTATCACCATGGATGACAAATTAGGGCATGGAGGTCAGGGGAGCCTTGAACTGAAGCTATGGTGTTTTTGACGCTATCTGGCTCATGTTTTTGTAGTGTTAGCGTACTGCAATTTTCTTTTATTTTGTAGTCATCATCATTTCAGCCGAAAGACGTCTACTGCTGGACATAGGCCTCCCCCAAGCATCGCCACCACGGAATACTTGATCATTTCCTCTATGATCGCCACAAAGACCGGTCCTGCGCCTTCCGCATCCAGCGGATTCCCGCGACCTTCACCAGGTCGTCGGTCCACCTTGTGGGGGGGCTACCCACGCTGCGCCTTCCAGTACGCGGTCGCCACTCCAGAACTTTACTGCCCCATCGGCCATCCGTTCTGCGAGCAATGTGCCCCGCCCACTGCCATTTCATCATCATCATCATTTCAGCCGAAAGACGTCCACTGCTGGAAATTGGCCTCCCCCAAGTAGCTTGGCATGCAAGCTTAGCATTATATGCCATAATCGCCACGCTTGGCAGGCGGGTTGGTGATCGCAGTTCGTTGGTTAAATACTCAGAGAACGCTGCTGCCAATCCTCTGGTGAATCCATTAGTCGCCTTTTACGACACCCATGAGAAGATATAGGGTGGTGTAATTCTTTACGTCCGACACGACACGGAACCACTGCCACTTAAGTTTGGAAATTCTCAAACCTTTTTTTTTTTGTTTCCTATTATACTGATGTCCGAATAAAATCCAAAATGGCAGAATAAAATATACAATGCTACTAAAACCGGAAAGTCGGGCATTTCAATTATTCATAATTTCCGGACGGGCGTGCGTTCAGCGAATTATTTCGGTAGGGCTACCAACATCATGTTTGCTAAACATTATTTGTTATGAGAAAATGAGTTAAAGATTTATGGAAAACGAGTCAGGGAACGATTTTGGTTGGATTATGTTGGATTTATGCTCACAGCAACAGAATACAGGAAAGAGGACAAGCCGCCGCGTAAAGACTGACCGTTGTATGCACAGCGGGCATACACTGCCGCTAGTTCACCGTCACTTGCACCCGAGTGAGTACGGGCACTAGTTTGAGTGAAAACTTTCTTGTATTTCCAAAATGCCGTAAGGATATGTGTGCGTGTTTTATGTGTGTGCGTGCTTTTTGTTGTAATTTATTGATGTGTTTCTTGTATTGTGTGTGTAAGTTATGTTTGCGACAATCGGACTCCATGCTAACTAGGTGGCTTGCCCGGTCTCCTTATTTTCCATTATCTGTGACTAAACCTCTTAAGGGGTCATTGTACTAATCATTATAAACAACTTCATACCGAGAAATTGTATAACTACTTATAGTGCTATTTGTAAGTGTTTACTGTACACCATTTATGTGAACTAATAAAAACTTTTTTACAAAAAATAAAACCGACTTCAAAAACCTTAACTAAAAAGTAAAAAATAATCATTGTATGTATTTTAAAATCTTAACATAAACCAACACTTTGAAGGCGGCGCGTGATTGACCCTTTGCGTCTTGTAATGTACAGTCGAGCGCAATATCTATAGTAAAAACAGTTTATGTGAACGTACATAAACTTAATTCAATTTCAATTTCAATGTTTTTTATTTCAAATAAACCTAATTACAGGCTCTTTTGAAAGGTCAGGCTCTAGTTGCACGGTTCCAAATTGTGGGTCCTATGGAGAAGAACCGGCAAGAAACTCCATGGATAAACTCTTTTTAAAATAGGTTATTGTTTATTACATCAAATTTATTCAAATAATGTGAGTATAATGTAGGTTAATGTCAGAAATAAACAAGAGTTTAAAAGTGAGTATATTGCCTTTAGAAATAAACGTAAGAAGAGTTGCCATAGTATGTAGAAGCTGACCTGTCCCGACAGACGGCACCCGTTCACGAGCATGACGCGAGCATCAGCCATCGCTTAACTCAACCATATTGAAGGGAAGTTAACGACCCGACACTAACGCCACCATCAGCATGACATTTAAGTGAGCATGACAGACTCATACTGCTAGACAACAAATAGGCAGGAATATATAGAATTACTGTAAAAAACATTAATGGCCACATGATACTTACATTTTACATTTAAATCACCTATTAAAAATTGTAAGCAGTTCATATACGTTGCAGTTCTATGTCAGAAATGCAATATTAGAATTAATTATTACTTAACTTAAGTAATTACTTAATTACTTTGTACTTTAGTTTAAGTTAGAAGTTTTACTAGCAATAAGAACCAAATTAAAAACGAGCGCTAATCCCGCCGACAAACTGTTATACAGTTTGGCGGGTTTATACAATGTGTAAAAATGTTTTGGTCCTGAATAAATGATTTTTTTTTTTTTTTTTTTACATGAAAATCACGCGCCGCCTTTAAAATATTGGTTTATGTTAAGATTTTAAAATACATACAATGATTATTTTTTACTTTTTGGTTAAGGTTTTTGAAGTCGGTTTTATTTTTTGTTAAAAAGTTTTTATTTCATACTTTTTAGTTGAAAATTGCGAGGGTTGATTCATAAATGTTTATATAACCAATTTGAGTTTTTTTTTTATTATTAACCTTTGCTATCTCACTGCTGGGCAAAGGTCTCGCTCATGTTCTTCCAAACGTCCAATCACTATGGTGAAAAAAAACACGCATATCGGCCAAGAATTCTCAGAAAAACCAACCAATGAGCAGATCATCTAGATAGGCGATGCTAAAATAAACTGATTTATTGAAGCTGGTTAAAAAACTACTCAAC
Organism: Asteroscopus sphinx; assembly: GCA_949699075.1. Lineage (NCBI taxonomy): Eukaryota > Metazoa > Arthropoda > Insecta > Lepidoptera > Noctuidae > Asteroscopus > Asteroscopus sphinx. Next base: position 6,796,147 of record OX453032.1, read on the forward strand.
CTAAGTCAATTAAATTTATATGGAACCACCGCGCGGACTTTCTCTAACAAATTAAAAAACAACCACGTAAATCGGCCCACAAATCTCGGAGTAATCAGTGTACATACATGAAAAAAAAAAAAAACCGCGGAATACATAACCTCCTCCTTTTTTGAAGTCTGTTAAAAAAATATTTATTTATTTATGTTTTACTATTACTATGGGACCAACCCTGAAATCGCGTTGTGTGCGTAAGTTGAACTTGTGACACTCGGACTCCATACAAACTAGGCAGCTTGCCCGATCTCCTTATATTCCGTTATCTGTGTTATTATTGTTGTTAACTCTGTGTATCTAAAGGAATCAAAGCTTTGTTGGGAGGGAAGTAATTTTTTCGTTTGACTCTTGGAACCCTTCGGAAGTAAATCCTCCTTTTTAGGGTTTCATATCCAACGGGACCCTATTACTATAGACTATTACTAAGCCTACGCCCACCTGTCTGTATATCAAAGGGCTGTATATTTTTAATCGTAATAAGTAGCCACTTGAAATTTTACCACGGCCTCTTTTATGGCATATACTAAAATATTAAAAAGTCTTAATATAAAGGGGGTTGGGAGAACCCATACAAGAAACGTCAAAAATAGCATTTTTCTACGTTTTTGTTCCTGCTCCATCTTAAAAAAAAGGAAATACATTCAAGCGTTAAACTTGGTCTGATTGTGCCTAACTCCATAGTTATACAACGTTATTCTTTGTATACCTGCATCCTGAAATTACTTTGTTCAGAATCACTAGGACAATCGATTTATAGTGAAAAAACATAGTGTTATATTTTTGGAAAAAAATCTTCAACTTTATTAAAATTTTGGATACCTATTTTATTTGTACTACACCGCGAGTCGGCACGCTGATTTTATTTTGTACTGCACCGCGAGCCGCCGTCGCCGCTTTGATGTAGCCGACCGACAACCAGTCGAACACCGCCGCACGAAACGCCGCGCCGTCTGGCGCCGTCCGCGCCGCCTGACCCTCCCCTGCCCCCGCTCGCCGCCGCCGCTTGCGCCGAGGGCGAGGGAGAATTTCGCAAAATCGCCAGTCTTACGAAGTTCGCTCAGCTGTTTAGTGTACAAGAGAGTGTGGAAGGGCACTGCGATCTCGTGATCATATTTTTCGACAATGGCATTTCGGTTCACAAACCAACAGTCCTCCGAGAACCTCCCCTCACAGTTTTCCGAAGCCCAGGAATGTACTATCAACACGATGGTGCCATCGGCCATTTTTCAATCAGAGTCCGGCAGTTCCTAAATCAGGAATATGGTGACAGGTGGATCGGCCGCGGAGGCCCCGTTCCCTGGCCCGTGAGGTCCACTCACCCCACTTGATTTCTACCTAGTTTACTTGTGTGTGTCTGAACCATCTACGGTGACAGAACTAACCGGTCGCATCGGAAGTAGCTTTGCTGTATTAAAAAGTGATACCTACGTATTAATAAAACTAAACAGAAATTTACGTAGATAGGTACATAAACGTGCTCGACTTTGCATTCAAACAGGTGGCCTGCGATTGGAGCGAATGCTAGGTGGGTACTAATGTGTAACGTTGTAACGATGAGACACCTAGTGATAGTGATCAGTGTACAATAATCTACTTACAAAACAGTCCGGGGACATCGTTGTAGGTACCTACTCTTTCTTTACTACAAGGTGGAAGGTGGTTCGAAAGCAACGGATATGGTATGTACCTACCTACATGTACAGTGGACTGCATGACAGTGGTAACACTTGAATTAGAAATCCGCCCTACTGCTTACGAAATAAAGATGCTGTCAATGTCAAGTTGTTACCACTGACGTGCGGTTGACCGTACCTACCGAGCAGGTAGGTAGGTTTTACAAAATGTTAATAATAAGGTCGTGATTTCAATTATTTTTCCTATCGTCTAGTTAAGTACCTACCTACCTACGTTATTATTTATTATTTTAACGCATGCGGAGACATAAGTACCTATGTACTTATTTTGTTAAATAATGATGTGTAATGAATATTAGCAATATTTAAGTTATTAACATAGCACCAGCTGTCCCATAACAAGTCGAACATCTTACGTAAAATAAGTACCTATTTCATTGATCGAATTACCTTACTAGGTAGGTACCTATCTAAGAAGGGCATAGACCCTTACTGTCTGTGCATTTTGTTTGGGGAAAGCAAATTCCGTTTTACCCAGTAATTAAGTATGTAGGTATCACATTGCAAGGCCGAGTGACTATGAATGTTACCGCACTTTGACCCGAGCGGCGCGGCTGTGTCCAAATCTTACGTACGAAAAGCGGATAATTAAATCAGCTGTTTATGAAAAAACTGTTCATAGTAAGCCAATTTTTTTTTCACCCATATTTTTTTGAATATTTTAACTAATTGGGGTGTATAGGGATGTTGGTAAAGAAAGAATAACGTTGTATAATTTGATAATAATGTTTTATTAAACACGTTTTTAAACAGAAAGCGAGTGAGTATTTGATTGTCATCCATTCTTGAGCTCTAACTATGTTTAAAGTTTTATGTCTCTAGCTCACCAGGTAGTTAGTTTAAAATCGATTGCAAAAGTACCGAATAGACAGACATGAAAGAAACCGAAAAAAAAGAAGTAAAGACAGACATGTGTGGTGGTACGGAATCCATAGAGCGAGTCCGACGCGCACATGGCGGTTTTTTTTTTTTTTAATAACCTCTCCCTATCAGTCAGCCTAAGCGGCCAGCTTTGGGATCGTAAAAAAACCGGCCAAGAGCATGTCGGGCCATGCTCAGTATTATAGGGTTCCTTAAGTAGGTGTTACAAACAAATCAAATGCAATATTAATCATGGCTATTTTAGTTTTTGCAATAGACGGCAGCATTGGCGACTCAGAGAGTGTTGTCAGTAGCCGCTAGATGGCGCTATACAGTGCCAAATGCAATAGACGGCACTTGACGGCAGCATTGGCGACTCAGAGAGTGTTGTTAGACGCCGCTAGATGGCGTTAAATTTAAGAAGTGTGTCGTCAACATAACACAAAGTTACTTTTTGTGATTTTTTCAAATAGAAAGTAGCTAAAGGAGCAGCTATGATCATTTTTCTCTTAGGTCAATAACCTTTGAACTAGGACGTTTTAAGTATTTTTCAGTTTTCTCTCTATAACTCAAAAAATTATAATTACAATATGCTCTAAATAATTTTAAAAGAGAGTTTTTACAAAGGTCTATCAATGTGGAAGATTATAAGTTTCTACATTGCATAGTTTAGAAATGGCAGGGGGGGGGACACATTGCAAGCCACTTTGGCAGGCTATATTTCGCAGATCGTACACTTGATAAAAAAGTGGTGTATGAAACATTACCTTCATTTTAGTAGACCTATTCAATGATATCCAACACGAGGGGGTGCAGCGAAAAAAAATTTTTCATCCCCATTTCACATGTATGGGCGCCACCCCTAAAATACGTAAAAACTATTTTTATATTCTTTTAAAATTGAGATCTATATGTAGACTATTTTTTAACGAAATTTCATTTACTTATGTTTATAACTGTAGAAGTTATTAAGCTGTAAAGGATTAGGACAGACGGACAGACGGACAGACGGACGGACATGATGAAACTATAAGGGTTCCTTGTAGGACTTCGGAACCCTAAAAAGAAGTTACTTAGTATTCTTGCCCTCATTTGTCAAGGTTTCCTAGGCAAGGGAATTTCTTAGACAGAAACATGTTATTCAAATCCTCAAATTTGTTGTGTCTATGTCTATGTCAGTCTATGTTGTGGTTCATGTTATTAATTATGTACGCCGAAATTAGGTTGGGAAACCCCAACACCTTAAACCAGGTTAAACAACCTGGATTAAGGACTTAACTTAAAGGCTGTAGTTTTTAATATCAATAGCTTAACTATCCAGTATTCAATTCCGGTTTTTAGGGTTCCGTACCTAAAGAGACAAGACAAGGGGTTCAGTGTGGTTGTCACGTCGTGGCCGGTGTTGGGTAGCTCAGGCAAGAGACTCGGAGGGTCGAAGGTTCGGAGGCTTGACACACGGTGACACACGGAACGAGGAGGAGAACAGGAACTAGTGGTACAGGAACTACAGGAACTAGTGGTACAGGAACGACAGGAACAGAACTCAGAGGTATGGAACTCCTCTGAGGTATGGAGGGAACAGAGGGTCAGTAGTAAAAAAACGATTGAGCTGCTGCTATGCCCATGCAGCGAGCTCGGGCTGGAGGCAGGATTCAGGTAGGTAGGTAGGTAGATTGGTAGGTCGGCACAAACAATAAAAACACAAGCAGGAACGTTTTGGTATACTGTATCTCACTTAACTGGTAAATTGATACATTGACTATTTGTTCATAAAATAATATAATGATTATAAGACACAGTCACAGACACATGAGTGTCTTTCAGCGTACAATATAGAACTGAGCTAAAACAGTGGAAAATTAGCCATTTTTGAAAATAATTTTGAATTTTGAATTTGGTTTCATTGAAGTATAATAAAGTGGCCAGAAAAACAAATAGGGTGAACAGCATAACGAGTTGGACCTCGTTACATGGTGCCGGACGTAAATAATTGTACCACCCTATATCTTCTCATGGATGTCGTAAAAGGCGATTAAGGGATTCACCAGAGGATGGGCAGCAGCGTTCTCTGAGTATTTTACCAACCATCTGCGATCCCCAACCCGCCTGCCAAGCGTGGCGATCATGGAGAAGTCCTATGTCCAGGAGTGGACGTCTTGATGATCTGAAGGGAAAAAGCCGTGATAGTCTAGTGGTTGAACGCTTGCCTTCCGTACAGGGGGGTCTGAGTTCGAAACCGACCCGCACCTCTGACTTTTCAAAATCATGTGTGGACCAGAATTTTATTATGACTTTCTTTAACGGAGAAGGAAACCATCGCGAGGAAACCTGCACACCTGAGAGTGCTCCATACAGTTCTCGATGGTGTGTGTAGTCCGCCAACCCGCACTAGGCCAGCGTGGTGGACTTAGGCCTAAATCCTTCTCACTCTGAGAAGAGGCCCATACCCAGCAGTGGGACAGTAATGGGATGATGATGATGATGATCTAAAGGGTGACAACGGGATCCTATTGAAAAACATACGCCGTCTATCCATCCGTCTATCTGTCTTACTGTATTAGAGAATGATCCTCTTTTAAACCGTAACAGGTAACCAGTTAAAATGTTTACAGAACATGTGGAAATATGGCTTCTCTCATGATCATGAGACATACTAATAAAAATAAATAATCTAAACTCAAGGGGGTTCCTACACAAGAAACCTCGATAAAAATGCATGTTTTCGACTTTTATTATCCCTAATCTATCCTAATAAAACCTCGTGCTCGAACTTGTGGCTGAACCAAATGTGATAGGAGAGGCAAAAGCTCACAGAATCCGTTGGCTTGGTCACGTGGAGAGAATGGGAGAAGATCGAGATGCGAAGAGAGCCTATCTGGGTTGACCAAAAGGGCGACGCCCGGTCGGTCGCCCTAGATATCGCTGGAGCGATGCGGTGGAAGGCGATCTTCTGGAGATTAGAGCCAGTGATTGGCAAAATACTGCCAAAGATCGCGGCAAGTGGCCATCTCTCGTTTCGGAGGCCAAGAGACATTTTGGGTCGCTGTGCCAGCGGAGTAACCAGTATCTAGCCGTTACGACGGTTCTTTCACCATTCATGCAGTGCGCCTGTGGAACTCTCTTCCACACTCTCTACGCGATAGCCCTTCACTGGATGTCTTCAAGAGAAGAATTAAGGAGCATTTTCTTTCACCATAAATCATATGTATTATATATATATACGTATTTTATATATATATATGTATGTATTTTATGTACATATGTATGTACCTATTTATGTATATAAGTATATATATCTTAATATAATTATTTTACTTGTAAATAGTTTAATCTTGTTAGATAAGTTATATAGTCAAAATTTTTTTTATTCTGTTGTACACTTGTTTTTATCCTCTAATAATATATCAACATCTCTCTATCGCTCTAAGGTTTGCTGTAAGAAAACTCATTTTTGAGTTAAGCTCGCCGATGTACATAAGCTTTCCTATTGTAATATTAATGTGTATTTGTGTGTACAATAAAGTATCATAAAAAAAAGAGTAAGTAGTATTCTACTATGAACTATTCTAATAAAACCGGCCAAGTGACAGTTGGATTCGCGCAATAAGGGATCCGTGTCACCCATCGACCTGACCTCATAGAAACTGATTTAATTTATGAGAGTTCATCAAAATACATCAACTCACCATGCGCGAAATATGAATATTTGCTTCTCTTTCTAACGCAGGTACCATGTACATGCACACATTTTGCCCTATGTTTAATATTTTTTGCTAAACTAAATAGTATGTACTAATAATCAGACCAAGTTTGACGCTGGTATGTATTATCGTTTTGATGATAGAGCAGGAACAAAAACGTTTAAAAATATGCGTGGTTTCGAGGTTTCTTGAATGATTTTAGATTTTTTTTATTTTTATTATTTGTCGTGATAGGGGTCATAATAACACAATATATTCTGAGTAAATTTTAACTGGCTACTAGTACTGTTCAATTCAATTCAATTCAATTCAATTCATTTATTTTGCGAAAATGGGTACAAAAATCAAAAGATACAGCCCTGTGACAGACAGATGGATGGACGGACTGACGGACGGATGGACAGACGGACGCCGTAGCGAGAGTAATAGGGTCCCGTTTGGCACCTTTTGGGTACGAATCCCTAAAAACGATAATACATACAAGCGTCAATTTGGTGTGGTTATATTGTCAAGGTTTCTTAAATGTGGAGTCTAAACTCAAAGGGGGTCTTAAATGTAGACTTTCAATTGTTTTTGTTACTAACGTATAATGACCTAATATTATGTATCTAATTGGCACCTCTGATAACCCCATTTAAATATCTGCTGATCCCTATATTTTTTCGATCTATGCGAACACAAATGTTGGGAACATTTGATTATTTTTTCGCGATTTCAGGTTTGTTCCCATACTCAAAGTTGTTCATACTGATGAGTACAATGACCCCTTAAGAGGTTTTCAGTTATTTCAATAACACGTTGTATAACACAACAACATCGCTCAGCATATATTTTATATGAACACGTCCACACCACACTATGCTATACTATATAGCATTGGCTTGCTATACGCGATAAACTTGATCGATTTTCAGAGCTAAACTGCGCTATATCTTACGACTCCCCCGCCTCATCACTTCTCCACCCTCGCTATCAACTGAGGCTCGTCTTATAGATAAATCAAATCAAATAATTTATTCATTCATTTCATTTTGGGATAGATAGATAGAATTTGCTTCATTGAACACCATGAAAATAGCAGTAAACAGGAACAACGTGTATATAGCAGACTTGCTTGCAATATAGCGTATAGTGTTAACGCCATGACATATAGTATAGCTTATGACGTAATAATGCTATACTATACAACATGTTGATCTGTATTCGTGCCATATTTAAGGAGGTGACTATACCACTGATACTGAACAACAATTTTTGAAATCAATACCAATTTTTTTTTTTATACCTATTTGTAAACAAACAAATTTGCTCCGTGTGTCGCGTGCGACACAAAAACGATGCGTGCGACACCACCAAAACAATTTTCAGATATTTCCACCCTTTGATAATGCCGCCGATGACTTATTTTCCGAGTCATTCGGAATTTATTCTCGAACCCTTGCTATGTTTGAAAGTGAAAATTTGGATATAAAATAATTGTAGAATTTTTCAAGTATTTTTAGATGACATTGACATTGTTTATCATTTGCTTTAGAAATATGGCACGGTTACTGATCAACATCTTGTATATTGTATGCTATATATAGCAAAATAATTACAGCGTTGTCTAAACTATCTGTCTTAAACACGCGTAATGGGCGTTTTTTCGACGATGTGATCATTTTGCGCATGTCGAAGCGACAAGCGTTGTTTCTACTAGGCATATCTCCCTTGTTTTATTTATCTATGGTTAGAACCGAATAATGTCGGTTTTAAGTTAAGGCTTCGGTTTATGAACCTTTGAGACTTTATTTCAAAGCGAGTTTAGGAAATAATTTAACAGTCGGAAAAAGTTATTTCTTTGTCCAAGCAGTTTCTTGACTTATGTTTTCTAGCGCTCAGTTTTCATTTATTTATTTATATATGCTTTATTGTACACCATAAAAAACATTACATTGAATATGCATTTAAACTATTGTACAAATGGCGGCCTTATCGCGATCAGCGATTTTTTCCAGACGACCTTAGGATGGACAAGAATGACCTGGACATAAAATGGGGTTATCAGAGGTGCCAATTAGATACATAATATTAGGTCATTATACGTTAGTAACAAAAACAATTGAAAGTCTACATTTAAGACCCCCTTTGAGTTTAGACTCCACATTTAAGAAACCTTGACAATATAACCACACCAAATTGACGCTTGTATGTATTATCGTTTTTAGGGATTCGTACCCAAAAGGTGCCAAACGGGACCCTATTACTCTCGCTACGGCGTCCGTCTGTCCATCCGTCCGTCAGTCCGTCCATCCATCTGTCTGTCACAGGGCTGTATCTTTTGATTTTTGTACCCATTTTCGCAAAATAAATGAATTGAATTGAATTGAATTGAATTGAACAGTACTAGTAGCCAGTTAAAATTTACTCAGAATATATTGTGTTATTATGACCCCTATCACGACAAATAATAAAAATAAAAAAAATCTAAAATCATTCAAGAAACCTCGAAACCACGCATATTTTTAAACGTTTTTGTTCCTGCTCTATCATCAAAACGATAATACATACCAGCGTCAAACTTGGTCTGATTATTAGTACATACTATTTAGTTTAGCAAAAAATATTAAACATAGGGCAAAATGTGTGCATGTACATGGTACCTGCGTTAGAAAGAGAAGCAAATATTCATATTTCGCGCATGGTGAGTTGATGTATTTTGATGAACTCTCATAAATTAAATCAGTTTCTATGAGGTCAGGTCGATGGGTGACACGGATCCCTTATTGCGCGAATCCAACTGTCACTTGGCCGGTTTTATTAGAATAGTTCATAGTAGAATACTACTTACTCTTTTTTTTATGATACTTTATTGTACACACAAATACACATTAATATTACAATAGGAAAGCTTATGTACATCGGCGAGCTTAACTCAAAAATGAGTTTTCTTACAGCAAACCTTAGAGCGATAGAGAGATGTTGATATATTATTAGAGGATAAAAACAAGTGTACAACAGAATAAAAAAAATTTTGACTATATAACTTATCTAACAAGATTAAACTATTTACAAGTAAAATAATTATATTAAGATATATATACTTATATACATAAATAGGTACATACATATGTACATAAAATACATACATATATATATATAAAATACGTATATATATATAATACATATGATTTATGGTGAAAGAAAATGCTCCTTAATTCTTCTCTTGAAGACATCCAGTGAAGGGCTATCGCGTAGAGAGTGTGGAAGAGAGTTCCACAGGCGCACTGCATGAATGGTGAAAGAACCGTCGTAACGGCTAGATACTGGTTACTCCGCTGGCACAGCGACCCAAAATGTCTCTTGGCCTCCGAAACGAGAGATGGCCACTTGCCGCGATCTTTGGCAGTATTTTGCCAATCACTGGCTCTAATCTCCAGAAGATCGCCTTCCACCGCATCGCTCCAGCGATATCTAGGGCGACCGACCGGGCGTCGCCCTTTTGGTCAACCCAGATAGGCTCTCTTCGCATCTCGATCTTCTCCCATTCTCTCCACGTGACCAAGCCAACGGATTCTGTGAGCTTTTGCCTCTCCTATCACATTTGGTTCAGCCACAAGTTCGAGCACGAGGTTTTATTAGGATAGATTAGGGATAATAAAAGTCGAAAACATGCATTTTTATCGAGGTTTCTTGTGTAGGAACCCCCTTGAGTTTAGATTATTTATTTTTATTAGTATGTCTCATGATCATGAGAGAAGCCATATTTCCACATGTTCTGTAAACATTTTAACTGGTTACCTGTTACGGTTTAAAAGAGGATCATTCTCTAATACAGTAAGACAGATAGACGGATGGATAGACGGCGTATGTTTTTCAATAGGATCCCGTTGTCACCCTTTAGATCATCATCATCATCATCCCATTACTGTCCCACTGCTGGGTATGGGCCTCTTCTCAGAGTGAGAAGGATTTAGGCCTAAGTCCACCACGCTGGCCTAGTGCGGGTTGGCGGACTACACACACCATCGAGAACTGTATGGAGCACTCTCAGGTGTGCAGGTTTCCTCGCGATGGTTTCCTTCTCCGTTAAAGAAAGTCATAATAAAATTCTGGTCCACACATGATATTGAAAAGTCAGAGGTGCGGGTCGGTTTCGAACTCAGACCCCCCTGTACGGAAGGCAAGCGTTCAACCACTAGACTATCACGGCTTTTTCCCTTCAGATCATCAAGACGTCCACTCCTGGACATAGGACTTCTCCATGATCGCCACGCTTGGCAGGCGGGTTGGGGATCGCAGATGGTTGGTAAAATACTCAGAGAACGCTGCTGCCCATCCTCTGGTGAATCCCTTAATCGCCTTTTACGACATCCATGAGAAGATATAGGGTGGTACAATTATTTACGTCCGGCACCATGTAACGAGGTCCAACTCGTTATGCTGTTCACCCTATTTGTTTTTCTGGCCACTTTATTATACTTCAATGAAACCAAATTCAAAATTCAAAATTATTTTCAAAAATGGCTAATTTTCCACTGTTTTAGCTCAGTTCTATATTGTACGCTGAAAGACACTCATGTGTCTGTGACTGTGTCTTATAATCATTATATTATTTTATGAACAAATAGTCAATGTATCAATTTACCAGTTAAGTGAGATACAGTATACCAAAACGTTCCTGCTTGTGTTTTTATTGTTTGTGCCGACCTACCAATCTACCTACCTACCTACCTGAATCCTGCCTCCAGCCCGAGCTCGCTGCATGGGCATAGCAGCAGCTCAATCGTTTTTTTACTACTGACCCTCTGTTCCCTCCATACCTCAGAGGAGTTCCATACCTCTGAGTTCTGTTCCTGTCGTTCCTGTACCACTAGTTCCTGTAGTTCCTGTACCACTAGTTCCTGTTCTCCTCCTCGTTCCGTGTGTCACCGTGTGTCAAGCCTCCGAACCTTCGACCCTCCGAGTCTCTTGCCTGAGCTACCCAACACCGGCCACGACGTGACAACCACACTGAACCCCTTGTCTTGTCTCTTTAGGTACGGAACCCTAAAAACCGGAATTGAATACTGGATAGTTAAGCTATTGATATTAAAAACTACAGCCTTTAAGTTAAGTCCTTAATCCAGGTTGTTTAACCTGGTTTAAGGTGTTGGGGTTTCCCAACCTAATTTCGGCGTACATAATTAATAACATGAACCACAACATAGACTGACATAGACATAGACACAACAAATTTGAGGATTTGAATAACATGTTTCTGTCTAAGAAATTCCCTTGCCTAGGAAACCTTGACAAATGAGGGCAAGAATACTAAGTAACTTCTTTTTAGGGTTCCGAAGTCCTACTAGGAACCCTTATAGTTTCATCATGTCCGTCCGTCTGTCCGTCTGTCCGTCTGTCCGTCTGTCCTAATCCTTTACAGCTTAATAACTTCTACAGTTATAAACATAAGTAAATGAAATTTCGTTAAAAAATAGTCTACATATAGATCTCAATTTTAAAAGAATATAAAAATAGTTTTTACGTATTTTAGGGGTGGCGCCCATACATGTGAAATGGGGATGAAAAATTTTTTTTCGCTGCACCCCCTCGTGTTGGATATCATTGAATAGGTCTACTAAAATGAAGGTAATGTTTCATACACCACTTTTTTATCAAGTGTACGATCTGCGAAATATAGCCTGCCAAAGTGGCTTGCAATGTGTCCCCCCCCCTGCCATTTCTAAACTATGCAATGTAGAAACTTATAATCTTCCACATTGATAGACCTTTGTAAAAACTCTCTTTTAAAATTATTTAGAGCATATTGTAATTATAATTTTTTGAGTTATAGAGAGAAAACTGAAAAATACTTAAAACGTCCTAGTTCAAAGGTTATTGACCTAAGAGAAAAATGATCATAGCTGCTCCTTTAGCTACTTTCTATTTGAAAAAATAACAAAAAGTAACTTTGTGTTATGTTGACGACACACTTCTTAAATTTAACGCCATCTAGCGGCGTCTAACAACACTCTCTGAGTCGCCAATGCTGCCGTCAAGTGCCGTCTATTGCATTTGGCACTGTATAGCGCCATCTAGCGGCTACTGACAACACTCTCTGAGTCGCCAATGCTGCCGTCTATTGCAAAAACTAAAATAGCCATGATTAATATTGCATTTGATTTGTTTGTAACACCTACTTAAGGAACCCTATAATACTGAGCATGGCCCGACATGCTCTTGGCCGGTTTTTTTACGATCCCAAAGCTGGCCGCTTAGGCTGACTGATAGGGAGAGGTTATTAAAAAAAAAAAAAACCGCCATGTGCGCGTCGGACTCGCTCTATGGATTCCGTACCACCACACATGTCTGTCTTTACTTCTTTTTTTTCGGTTTCTTTCATGTCTGTCTATTCGGTACTTTTGCAATCGATTTTAAACTAACTACCTGGTGAGCTAGAGACATAAAACTTTAAACATAGTTAGAGCTCAAGAATGGATGACAATCAAATACTCACTCGCTTTCTGTTTAAAAACGTGTTTAATAAAACATTATTATCAAATTATATAACTATGGAGTTAGGCACAATCAGACCAAGTTTAACGCTTGAATGTATTTCCTTTTTTTTAAGATGGAGCAGGAACAAAAACGTAGAAAAATGCTATTTTTGACGTTTCTTGTATGGGTTCTCCCAACCCCCTTTATATTAAGACTTTTTAATATTTTAGTATATGCCATAAAAGAGGCCGTGGTAAAATTTCAAGTGGCTACTTATTACGATTAAAAATATACAGCCCTTTGATATACAGACAGGTGGGCGTAGGCTTAGTAATAGTCTATAGTAATAGGGTCCCGTTGGATATGAAACCCTAAAAAGGAGGATTTACTTCCGAAGGGTTCCAAGAGTCAAACGAAAAAATTACTTCCCTCCCAACAAAGCTTTGATTCCTTTAGATACACAGATTTAACAACAATAATAACACAGATAACGGAATATAAGGAGATCGGGCAAGCTGCCTAGTTTGTATGGAGTCCGAGTGTCACAAGTTCAACTTACGCACACAACGCGATTTCAGGGTTGGTCCCATAGTAATAGTAAAACATAAATAAATAAATATTTTTTTAACAGACTTCAAAAAAGGAGGAGGTTATGTATTCCGCGGTTTTTTTTTTTTTTCATGTATGTACACTGATTACTCCGAGATTTGTGGGCCGATTTACGTGGTTGTTTTTTAATTTGTTAGAGAAAGTCCGCGCGGTGGTTCCATATAAATTTAATTGACTTAGGTTGAGTAGTTTTTTAACCAGCTTCAATAAATCAGTTTATTTTAGCATCGCCTATCTAGATGATCTGCTCATTGGTTGGTTTTTCTGAGAATTCTTGGCCGATATGCGTGTTTTTTTTCACCATAGTGATTGGACGTTTGGAAGAACATGAGCGAGACCTTTGCCCAGCAGTGAGATAGCAAAGGTTAATAATAAAAAAAAAACTCAAATTGGTTATATAAACATTTATGAATCAACCCTCGCAATTTTCAACTAAAAAGTATGAAATAAAAACTTTTTAACAAAAAATAAAACCGACTTCAAAAACCTTAACCAAAAAGTAAAAAATAATCATTGTATGTATTTTAAAATCTTAACATAAACCAATATTTTAAAGGCGGCGCGTGATTTTCATGTAAAAAAAAAAAAAAAAACATTTATTCAGGACCAAAACATTTTTACACATTGTATAAACCCGCCAAACTGTGTAACAGTTTGTCGAAGGGATTAGCGCTCGTTTTTAATTTGGTTCTTATTGCTAGTAAAACTTCTAACTTAAACTAAAGTACAAAGTAATTAAGTAATTACTTAAGTTAAGTAATAATTAATTCTAATATTGCATTTCTGACATAGAACTGCAACGTATATGAACTGCTTACAATTTTTAATAGGTGATTAAAATGTAAAATGTAAGTATCATGTGGCCATTAATGTTTTTTACAGTAATTCTATATATTCCTGCCTATTTGTTGTCTAGCAGTATGAGTCTGTCATGCTCACTTAAATGTCATGCTGATGGTGGCGTTAGTGTCGGGTCGTTAAGTTCCCTTCAATATGGTTGAGTTAAGCGATGGCTGATGCTCGCGTCATGCTCGTGAACGGGTGCCGTCTGTCGGGACAGGTCAGCTTCTACATACTATGGCAACTCTTCTTACGTTTATTTCTAAAGGCAATATACTCACTTTTAAACTCTTGTTTATTTCTGACATTAACCTACATTATACTCACATTATTTGAATAAATTTGATGTAATAAACAATAACCTATTTTAAAAAGAGTTTATCCATGGAGTTTCTTGCCGGTTCTTCTCCATAGGACCCACAATTTGGAACCGTGCAACTAGAGCCTGACCTTTCAAAAGTGCCTGTAATTAGGTTTATTTGAAATAAAAAACATTGAAATTGAAATTGAAATTGAATTAAGTTTATGTACGTTCACATAAACTGTTTTTACTATAGATATTGCGCTCGACTGTACATTACAAGACGCAAAGGGTCAATCACGCGCCGCCTTCAAAATGTTGGTTTATGTTAAGATTTTAAAATACATACAATGATTATTTTTTACTTTTTAGTTAAGGTTTTTGAAGTCGGTTTTATTTTTTGTAAAAAAGTTTTTATTAGTTCACATAAATGGTGTACAGTAAACACTTACAAATAGCACTATAAGTAGTTATACAATTTCTCGGTATGAAGTTGTTTATAATGATTAGTACAATGACCCCTTAAGAGGTTTAGTCACAGATAATGGAAAATAAGGAGACCGGGCAAGCCACCTAGTTAGCATGGAGTCCGATTGTCGCAAACATAACTTACACACACAATACAAGAAACACATCAATAAATTACAACAAAAAGCACGCACACACATAAAACACGCACACATATCCTTACGGCATTTTGGAAATACAAGAAAGTTTTCACTCAAACTAGTGCCCGTACTCACTCGGGTGCAAGTGACGGTGAACTAGCGGCAGTGTATGCCCGCTGTGCATACAACGGTCAGTCTTTAAGGCCGATCGATAAGGCCGCCATTTGTACAATAGTTTAAATGCATATTCAATGTAATGTTTTTTATGGTGTACAATAAAGCATATATAAATAAATAAATGAAAACTGAGCGCTAGAAAACATAAGTCAAGAAACTGCTTCGACAAAGAAATAACTTTTTCCGACTGTTAAATTATTTCCTAAACTCGCTTTGAAATAAAGTCTCAAAGGTTCATAAACCGAAGCCTTAACTTAAAACCGACATTATTCGGTTCTAACCATAGATAAATAAAACAAGGGAGATATGCCTAGTAGAAACAACGCTTGTCGCTTCGACATGCGCAAAATGATCACATCGTCGAAAAAACGCCCATTACGCGTGTTTAAGACAGATAGTTTAGACAACGCTGTAATTATTTTGCTATATATAGCATACAATATACAAGATGTTGATCAGTAACCGTGCCATACCAGGCCCCTCAGAAAGTATTGCGAAAAAAAGTTTTTATATATGGGAGACTGGCCAGTTATAATGTTTTTCGAAAATATGATTATTTATAAGTAAAAATAAGTAAGTTCCAATTTCAA
Organism: Asteroscopus sphinx; assembly: GCA_949699075.1. Lineage (NCBI taxonomy): Eukaryota > Metazoa > Arthropoda > Insecta > Lepidoptera > Noctuidae > Asteroscopus > Asteroscopus sphinx. The sequence continues at coordinate 6,812,023 of OX453032.1, forward strand.
AATTTCCCTCCACATTTTTTGCGAGTTAATTCAAAGTATTGTGTCTCACTGAAATATGGATCTGCGCCGGGAACATTTTAGAGCTATGATTTTATACGATTTCAAGTGTCGCCTGAAACCGGATGAATCGTACGATAGACTTCAAATGGCATTCATGGATGAAGGCCCTTCCAAGGCAACCGTGTATCGTTGGTATAACGAATTCAAGCGCGGTCGACCAACTTTGGGGGATGACGAAAGAAGCGGTCGCCCTTTGACGGCTGTTACCGAAGAAAACGTGCTAGCAGTGAAAAATTTAATCCAAGACAATAGGCGAATTACATATCAGGAGATTCAACACATATTGAAGATTGGATCGGGAAGCGTTCACGAGATTCTACACAGCCATCTTCGCGTGAGGAGGATAGTATCACGCTGGGTGCCGCACAACCTCACCGATGCTCAGAAGCAGGCCCGGGTGGAATGGTGCCGTGATATGCTTAACAAATTTGAAGCAGGCTCGTCTCGGCGTGTTTACGACATCGTTACAGGTGATGAGTCCTGGATTTATCAATACGACCCAGAAACCAAGCGCCAGTCGACTGTTTGGGTGTTTCAAAATGAGCCAACGCCTACCAAAGTGAAGCGATCTAGAAGCGGGGGTAAGATTTTGATCGCTAGCTTTTTTAATTTGACTGGCCACTTGGTATCAATTCCCTTACGGGATCAAAGAAGCATTAATGCCGAATGGTATACTACCAAATGTTTGCCAGAAGTTTTCTCTGTTATAAGCAACAAGCGACCAAACACAGGGCTCCGCGGGCTACTGCTCCACCACGACAATGCACCTGCGCACACCGCACTCAAAACGAGGGACTTCCTGGACAGCACGCCAGTCAAACTCCTGGGTCACCCTCCTTACAGCCCTGATCTAGCACCGTGTGACTTCTTTTTATTCCCAAAAATAAAAAATCAGCTCAAAGGGATACAATTTTCGTCGCCGGAAGATGCGCTGGCTGCGTTCGAGCAGGCTGTAAACGAGGTGTCTGCGGCGGACTGGAAAAAGTGTTTTGAAAACTGGTTTAGGCGCATGAATCTTTGTATAGAGGCTGGTGGAAAGTACTTTGAAAAGATTTGATAAAAATATATGTACGTATAGAACAATTTTTTTTAGTTTCGCAAAACTTTCTGAGTGTCCCACGTATTTCTAAAGCAAATGATAAACAATGGTGCCGATTCTCTTGTAGACCCACCTAAAACTAACTATAACTAAAATTTACAAATTTTAGTTTAGAAAATCATAAAACTTATTCTGTGTTTATCTTTTTCTTATTTTAGAAAACTTGTTGACAGCTCTAATAATTGAGTTTGACGCATCTAAGTTGAATTGGCGGTGTTACCAGTACATCTTGAAAAATTTATTAAAGAGTGAATGGAATGACCGAAAGTTCACAAAAACAAGGAAATTAAATAATAATTATATTTGGAATTATTAGTTTATCATTAAAATTAAGAAGAAAAAATCATGTCACGAAATAAAGTACATTTTTGTTTTATATTTTCAATAAAATATATAAATTGGAATGTGATCAGATTAAAGAGCTAGGTTATTATTTTCTACGGCCCGTATTACAGAACGATACTCAAGCGTTGATCACTGTTTAAAACTAGTTTTGAGTTGAGCTTTGATTTTAGAACGTTCCTTAAGCAGAGATTTATTGATCACAGTTCAGCTGAGTTTAGCTTTATTTTATACTTTCACCCGTTTCGGTATTTGAGCAGAGATTTGATCTGTAATCAATCACTCTAGTGTGGTCCAGACTACGCTTGAGTAGAGATTTCTATTTTAATTCAGGTCAAATTCGTGTGCTAAGTTGTTGAATTAAAGTTTATAATAATTACCGTTCTGGAATAAGACCGATACTCATGTAACGATTCTATCCTTAAGTAGTGATCAGGTGATTGGAGTTTAAACTGTACTTGAGGAACCTTCTGTAATACGGGCCCAAGAGTACCTATCAAAGGAGATATATTGTTATTATTGCAGCGTATCATATTGTATATCTTAAACAACGAGAAACAGAGCTATTTGCAAAAAGCGCAAGGACCTTTGAATTCCATGGGCAATCACAATAATAAACTATTTCTTTAATTTAAAAAGCTGGAATTTCCCTTTTTAAAGACGTGGTTAAAAAGTTCTAGCACCCAGGACACGAAATTTCTCAGAAAAGTTGAATAAATTAGAATATAAGCCAAAAAGTACCACGCAGGATTACAAACACTGTTGCCAGGTCTCCCGATTTTCCGGGAAATTCACAGATTTTCCTAAAAATCTCCTGGTCTCCCGATTTTCGACAAAGATCTCCCGATTTTTTACAATCCCTGTATAAAGCTAATAATAGGAATAAGATCAAAACCTGGAAAAAAAACTGCATAAAATGAAACGGACGAATAAGTTGCTGCCCTGAATATTTCCGTCACTTGTTACACAGTGCAGTAAAATATCAAACTGCTTTGATTTTAATATTATAGCTGGAATGTTAGCAAAATGTAATACCGGGATTACTTCAAAACCTTTGATTTTTGTTGAAAAACATAATCTCCCGATTTTTTCCATTGTTCCTCAATACATCTCCCGCTTTTTTCATAATAAGCCTCCCGGATTTTGAAAATCGGACCTGGCAACACTGATTACAAACTTGGCGACTTTCTCCCCAAAAGAGGGAAAATTTGTGAATTCAGGCTTTTTAGGTACACATATTAGCATAAAATGATAGAATTGAATGTCAAACATAGTTTTTTTTTTCCCATTGTATGGATTTATGTACTTCTTAACCTTTATTATATAGGTACCTCTTCTTATCGAAATTATAAATTTCAATGTATATTTCCATGAACAATTTACCTTTCTGCTGAATCTACAACAGCTGGAACCACATAGTAGGCATCCATTATTTATTTTAAACTACCTAAAAACTATAAAAATGAATAAAATAAGCTTTGCAATTTTAGTTGTTGGTAACTAATTATAGTCGACATGTATTTTGATGCCTTCTAAAAATAGTCAGATTTAGGTTGACATTTCTAATTTTAGGTGAAAAACGTCAATTACAGAATAGCAAAATGTAAATTTTTACTAAGTTGAATAACTAAACTAATTTTGGTCCTGTCAAACCAAAAATTAGTTTTAAAGTGAATTTCAGAATAGAAAACGTCGTTTGACAGGACTAAACTAAATTTAGGTGATTTTTAGTCTAGTTTAGAGAATTTTGTGACAAGAGAATCGGCACCAATGTCAATGTCATCTAAAAATACTTGAAAAATTCTACAATTATTTTATATCCAAATTTTCACTTTCAAACATAGCAAGGGTTCGAGAATAAATTCCGAATGACTCGGAAAATAAGTCATCGGCGGCATTATCAAAGGGTGGAAATATCTGAAAATTGTTTTGGTGGTGTCGCACGCATCGTTTTTGTGTCGCACGCGACACACGGAGCAAATTTGTTTGTTTACAAATAGGTATTAAAAAAAAAATTGGTATTGATTTCAAAAATTGTTGTTCAGTATCAGTGGTATAGTCACCTCCTTAAATATGGCACGAATACAGATCAACATGTTGTATAGTATAGCATTATTACGTCATAAGCTATACTATATGTCATGGCGTTAACACTATACGCTATATTGCAAGCAAGTCTGCTATATACACGTTGTTCCTGTTTACTGCTATTTTCATGGTGTTCAATGAAGCAAATTCTATCTATCTATCCCAAAATGAAATGAATGAATAAATTATTTGATTTGATTTATCTATAAGACGAGCCTCAGTTGATAGCGAGGGTGGAGAAGTGATGAGGCGGGGGAGTCGTAAGATATAGCGCAGTTTAGCTCTGAAAATCGATCAAGTTTATCGCGTATAGCAAGCCAATGCTATATAGTATAGCATAGTGTGGTGTGGACGTGTTCATATAAAATATATGCTGAGCGATGTTGTTGTGTTATACAACGTGTTATTGAAATAACTGAAAACCTCTTAAGGGGTCATTGTACTCATCAGTATGAACAACTTTGAGTATGGGAACAAACCTGAAATCGCGAAAAAAATATCTGCTGATCCCTATATTTTTTCGATCTATGCGAACACAAATGTTGGGAACATTTGATTATTTTTTCGCGATTTCTGGGTTGGTCCTATAGTAAAAGTTGTTCATACTGATGAGTACAATTAGTCTGAGAACGGCCATTAATAAGTTTACTAGTGTTGCTCCATGCTTCTTGGTGTGAGTGAGTGTCCGTCTTTTTTTTATCTTTTTCATGGGACTTTTCCCTAAGTCTGCATCGTACTTATTGTTTTTGTTTCTGTGTTTGTAAACTAAGTAAGAGAAAAGCCGCGATATATAAACAAGAACAATTATAAAATGAATAAATAAATATTTCCGGCCGTTTTTACACAGCACCATCTAGTCCCAAACTAAGCAGAGTTTGTGCTATGGGTACTAGACAATGGATATAATACTTATATACTTTTTTTTGTTGTAAATATATACTTATAATACATAAGAAACATCCAGACCAACACAAACACTTATGTTCATCGAATACATATTTGTGTCCTGTGGGAATCTAACCCACGACCTCGTGATCAGCAGTCCGACACTTGAACCACTGGACCACAGACGTCGTCAAGCAAAGCTTAGCTATTATGCTTTGAAAGCATATCTCCCTTGTTTATAAAATCTATGGTTCTAACGCATTAACAACCTCTGCAAAGCTAAGTAACAGATTGTAATGTTCCACGACCTTACAAACCAACTCAAATCTTAACGCAATAGAAATAAGGTTGAATTTTGTCTGGTATAAACAGAACCCAATTTCGAAGATGGGTTTTCTGTTTTACGAGTATTATCAGTAGGTCTTAAAAGATATATTATAATAGAAAAATCCTTGGTTTTAATACATAAGACATACATAAGTAGCACATTATTGTCCCACTGCTGGGCACGAGCTTCTTCTCCGAATGATTTAGTAGTAGTAGAGCTTCTTTGTGAAAGAGCTCGTCCGGGGAAGTACTACCACCGTGCCTACTTCTCCACCAAAAAGTGATGCTTGCATTACTGTATTTCGGTCTAAAGGGTGCGGGTGCCGGTGAAATTACAATCACATGAGAATTTCCATCTTCATGTCTCAGTTTGGCGAACCGACTTGCGGTACCATTTAGGCAACAGCCTAGGTGGTATTGAAGTTGTCATGGGTAAAGGTAACCGCTTAACATCAGGTGGGCCATTAGCTCGTTTCGCCATCCTATACCATAAAAAAATTAGGTGTCTTTAGTCCACTACGCTCTGGCCTAGTGAGTCTTGGCAGACCACACACACCATCGAGAACTGTATGGAGCACCCTCGAGTGTGCAGGGAGTGTTGCCAAGTCTAGCCCAGTCGAAGTCGTCAAAAATTTGGCGCCAAGTAGCCTAAATTTGCCTTAATTTTTATTTCTATAAAGTAGCCTAAAATCGTGTAGTTGAAAGTGCCTATAAAGGCAATTTTTTTACGTATATTTTTTAAGTTTAGCGGGATAAAATCGAAAACAAAGTTTCTTTTACAGTTTGGCAAAAAATTTATACACAATGAGGACGCCACGAGTCATACATTATAAAATTTTACAACTGACAAAGATACAAAATTTGTTATGTTTATAGCCGACTGAAAACGTAGAAGAAAAGGTCGCCCAATATTTTTTATGAAGTAGCCTAACGGCCAAAATTAATATCCAATCTATCCACGATTTACCCTACTGGAGATAGAAATTTGACATATTTTGTATTGAGCTTATGTCAAATTCCCATCTCTAGTAGGGCAAATCGTGACCGTAAATGGCGACCAGTCGCCAATAGCAATTTTTGGTCGCTCTGATACCCTTTGAGATGGAGAGGCGAAAAATTAACTAATTTGGCTACACTGTGTGCAGGTTTCCTCACGAAGGGTGGCGTGTAATTAGCAAAATTAGGTGTCGTAAGTGTCCAGTGCGCGGCGTTGTCCTAATACAAAGTGACTATGCCACCATCGCAAGTACTCGCTAATCCTATTCATGCATTTTGTTCGTGACATTATATTATTGCGCGAATGCTAATTAGGATACCTATTCGACACCTGTAAGTTTGATCGCGGGCTCGTACAAACAAAATTTTAACTCGCAATGTTCGCGTAGTTACGTCGTATTAGAACAACGCCTCCTAATTTACGATTATCACCCGATAATGCCATGAAACAAAATGCACAAACAAGATTCGAGCGAACTTGTTAGGTTTCAATCAACTCAGCCTATCGCAGTCCACTGCTGGACATAGGCCTCTCCCAAGTTGCGCCACAACGCTCGGTCCTCTGCCTTCCGCATCCAGTCTTGTTATGTTTATTATAGTCAAATTAAAATGTATTAATTATTAATTTAATAGTGGGGTGCATTAAAAGAGCCTCCACGAGTGACGATATTTAATTGATCGTCCGGCGCATCCTGGGCAATCTGCCCCGCTACCAATCTGCTGATTCCCCACGGCATGAGCTATTATCATTATGTATTATGTAGCTCACTTCGACACGATAGAAGAAGAGTCAAATTGTATTAGGACAACGCCTAAGGGTTGGTAATTTGGTATGATGAAAACAGAACGGGTCTTTTTTTAAACATGAAAACGGTAGTCTTACTAATCTAATAAATATTTGTAACCTGAGTTAACCTGACCCATTTCTCTTCTCACAATTAAATAGAAGGGAATAATTATTTTCTTATAACAGCCACAACTAATAAGTGGCTGTTGGTGAATAAATGAATAAGAATGGAGAAGAATAATGTAGACGGAACGAGGACATACTTAGCTTATGCTACCCCACGAACGTTGTACGCAATAAGGCTAATTAGTGTAGACTGATTTATTTAAGTGTCACAATTTTGATTTTAGACGATGCGAGATCGTGAAATATAATAATTAAGAGTAATTTAACGTAGAGGCACGTTATCAGTTGACAGCGATATGAAGGAATATTTTGATGATATATGCTAGTTATTAGTTTTATTTTAGGTAAAGTATTTAATTAATAAGTTATATTCTGTCAGTTTGGGTACTGGTTCGCGCGTACTTACTGCGTGAGTCCAACTAGCACTTGTCCGGTTTCGTTTTTTAAGCCAGCAAAATTGGTAACATAGGTACCGTGTAACAGATAACGCCAGACCTGAGACCCTCAATCAGAATATTATGAATACAATCTTGTAATACTGTTTTTTTAAATTACAAAATTACATGGTTTTTAGGCATCAGTAAATTCCTGAGTTGGGTGCTGGATAGCTAACTAAATTATACTGAACTATATAATTTACAGGAATTTTCGCGCACAAATATTTTGACTTACCTCGAAGTTTTGGCCAAGTTGCATTTGCCGTGGTCACGAGCAGACTGAAGTATGCGGGTGTCATCGTCTTGAGCGGTGGGTGTTTTCTCGAACTACCCGCGGTTGGCTTTTCGTAACGTAGTTGTCTGTAACACGATATGCTGAATCACGACACACAATACTGACAGTTTCGGTGGACATACATGTAGACACACCACGACGCTAACACTCCGCAATATTGTTCAATATGAGTTAAATTCGCGAAAGTTTACAGGATTTATCCTCGGGATCGAAAAAAATTTTTTTTTTTTTAAAACCTAATATGTTATAAATCCATATAAATCAACCATATAAATCATTCTGAGAAAAACTTTCAGGATTTGCTTTTATTCTGTTACAGGTTGTGTATGTAGATGGCCATCAGATAACTGTGAATAAGACATTATGTAAGTCAGAATAGGCTTTACTTAGGGTAAGGATAAATGTGGGCTGAATATATAAACGTTTCAATGAATTGATGTGACCTCGAAGCGTGTGTGAATATTATGTGATGAATAGGAATGTAGACGAAGGTCTTTGAGCATACACGGACTATATAAATAATGTATATATTATTACAGTTCATTAAGATGGGTTTGTAATGTGGAAATTCTGGTATATTTTGAGTGCTGCAAATCATGGTACAGACTTGAGATTTAAAACGTCAATCCATCCAGCGTACCTTAGCGCAAAGTTAGTCACAGCTACTGCACCAGACGTGCCGCCAAAAATGAGGAATAATTACAATTTTAAAATGATCTTTTACAGTAATAATAATTTTATTGTACAAAATGTGCAGTTACTTTATAGTTTATTAATTGAAATATTGTTTTAAATATTGTATCTCCACATATTGTATGTTATTGATTTCCGCAAAGTAACGCCTGATTACATTCTTTATTTTAATTTTGTTGTAATTAAATCATTTTCATCACAGTAATAAGGTGTATTAAGGCACTTTTTTACTAACACTCTAGACCCAATTGTTGTCTGTTTCAGTAATAATAAGTAAAATAAAATAAAAATTAAATGACTCCAGGAGTAATGATAGTAGGTACATAATTATTAAGTCCGGGGCTCCATAGGCAGTCAGCCTTCCAAAATACATATCACTGATCCATACAAATATTTATGTATAATCTGTGTTATCTTTTATTGTAGGTACTTTTTTTTACTATTTCTTTTACCACAGCATTAGACATTCTCGTATAATTGTGTCAATACGAAACAAAAAGATCGTAGCAAAGCGTATGCTAAGTATGTCGTTATTTCAGTCGTTACTTGATTAATCGCGAAGTTGGTTCGGATCTAATTTTAATCACAAATTGGTAAAAGTTTTGTGGAACAACTTTTGAGTTTGACAATTTTGACGAAATACGAGAGATAACCCGAGAATAATCAGTAGTTAATTGAAGATTTTTATCATATAAAGCCACACTGGTGTATTAAACACGAGATACTCGTCGTCGATCGTTTGATCATAGGTTCGATGCGTGGCGTACCTTTGAGGTCACTTTCGTTCAGAGTGGGGGCTCTGAGTATCCATTAAGTGACCTCAGAGATGGCGGAGGCGCGTGCCTTACAGGCGTAGCAGAGGGAGGGCTCCGGAGGATACATTCCCGGAGTCCCCTTATTGTGCTGAAGATGGTCACCGGGGGAGTTTTAGTGCGGTAAAAATCCCACACCCCTAGGCTCTAGGAGGCCGGTAGTCTTTTGAAGGTTTCCTTCTTGCAACCAGAGTCTCGTAAGCAGAGAGAGGATGGCGGAATGAGCCAAAAGGCTCACTTGATGTTAAGTGGTTATCTTTGCCCATGACAACTGCAATGCCACTTTGACTGTATAAATGTTATTGTGAGTCGGTTTGCCAAGATGATATCATCATTATAGACATAGGCCTGCCGCAAGCATCGTCACAACGACCGGTCCTTCATTTTACCGCGACCTTCCTAGTCGGTCGTCGTGGTTCTGGGGGGCCTACCCACACTGCGCTTTCCAGTACGCGGTCGCCACTCCAGAACTTTAAGGCCCCATCGGTCATCCGTTCTGCGAGAAATGTGTCCCGCCACTGCCACTTATGTCTGGCAATTCTCCAAAATGAGATATGAAGATGGAAAGTCTCTTGTGATTGTAACTTTAGCGGCACCGATATCGAAATGCTATAATTTGAACGGTGTTACGTGTGGTTTCGGCAAACAATGTTGCCGCAGAACCAACCTAACCAGAAAAGAATAACCTGACCTGACCTGAATGACCTGACCTAAATAATCGTATGCCCGCTTTCGAAGCTCACGGTCAACGGTTCTACATTCCCGAATTAGGACAAGCAAGAAAGAATTAGCCAATTTTGGCTGCGGTGACTCAATGTGGCATATGTAGCCTATTTTAGTATTGAGTAAGCGTGCGCAGTGTGGACATAAATTAGGGTACCATTGACGTAGTGGTAGTCTACGTTAAGGGCACGCCACTGGTGGTAAGGCCCGTCATGGAAGAGTGGCTGGAGTGGCACCATGGCGCCCTGAGCTACCGGCTGACGTAGATACTTCTGGGTCACTGTTTTTTCAGAAAGTACTTATGTCGCATAGGCCGGGACCCGACGCCCGTGTGTCATCACTATGGGAGCAGCCTTGAGGACACGGCACAACACACTCTGTGTCCAACTTAGGCCATGCAGCGCCGTGATCTCATCATTGCAGTAGGTAGCACTCTTTTCCCACCTGCAGCTAACGGACTGGGTGTACGCCGACCTCCAGCCCGTCTAGGAGTGGGATCTGTGGGCGTTGGACTCAGGGTAGCCCGCCTCCCGACCAGTCAAAGCTCGTAATGACTACGCGCAGAATTCCGCTTGTGCCATACAGGACGAAGGTGCAGCCGACGTTGAGGCCTCAAAGGGAGAAGGGGCTCGTCGCAATAATGGTCAGCCGGGATCTGTTAGGGGTGAGTGGAAAATGCAGAGCGTATCTCACTCTCTCGGTCAAAGGTAGCTTAGCTAAAGGGACACCGAAACTATTAACTCTGTAAATTATAGTTCGCTGTAGTTGTAGATAGAAAAAGTGCCAAAAGTGGCAGTTTTTCGCAATTTTTCTATCTACAACTACAGCGAACTATAATTTACAGAGTTAACAGTTTCTGATTCAACTACAGTATCTGTACTTCATTTGTAAAAAAACTAATTTATGGGACAATATAGGCTGAAAATAAATATATAAATAATAATAAATAATACACTTGGCGGCTACATGCGCCCTAAACGTTGCTACCAGCGACCAGTTGTGTGTTAATATACTAAACAGGGACAAAATAGGCACAGATAATATAATACTATACTAGGTATAGGAAAATCGGAATCCAAAGGAGCGACAGATTCTATTTTCTTTATTAAAATTACTATTTTCTTACTATTTTCTCTTTAAATAAAGACCACTACACCCAGCCACGAAACCTGTGACATCAAAACGACTTGGCATTACCGACTTCCAAATTATCTATTTTTCATTCAGGTCCATATGTAATGTCCATTAAGATATACAATAAATTACCCCAGACATTAAAAGAACTCACCAATAATAATATATTTAAAAATAAATTATATAAATACTTATGCGTAAAGTGCTTTTATACGTTGAAAGAGTTTTTTGAAGACAAGAATAACAACTTAAATTCACACTAAGCTACCTATTAATGTTGACATAATTATTGTAAAACTCTTAGAGTAATACTCCAATAACTTTTATAAATTGATTAAGATATAATGTTATAAAACCATTATTATAATTAAAATTATTACTTAAATGTTTGATAATAATAATGGCATGTAATTTATTAATGATTTTATTAGGCTGTAAGTAATTATATTATTTTGTAGTGCCCTTACAGGGTGCATGTTTGGAACTCAAATATTGTTAACATCTTCTTACAACATGTATGCAATAAACCGATTGAATTGAATTGAATTAAAGACATTACTAATTTTCTATGAAAATATTTTGGCATTGGCTTAGTCCATACAAGCAGTTTTCTTTGTGGTTATAATGGGATCTAATATAACAAACGCATTCAGAATTTTTCCAACGTTTTAGTAGAAAATTATCAAAAACTTACTGGTAATAAACTGACAATTAAACTTTATAATAATTTTCCATGTTTTGTTTCTATTCACTCCATTTTATTGTACCTAATCCTTTGTGAATAAAACTGGCGTCATTTCAAAATTATGTCTGTGCAAGTAATGGGTGTATGATATTTCACTCACAGAACGGGAAATCCTTGTTCCTTTTATTTATTTATTACAATCGCTTGCTTCGTGTGCAAAAATGGCTGTAAAAATAACTTCGCCATTTTATGAGAGTTTGATGTAAAACAAGGGTTACAGGATTCATTCTGTTGTAAAAGAAATGGAAGGCGCATTTTGTTTCTGGTAATGAATAAATGTCATATTCTATGGAACTGAAAGTGGTTCCATGCGTTTAGATATTAAGAGGAAATGCGGGTGGTCTTTTCTCCAACCAAACGCTCTCAACTGTTTTCTTTCTGGTTTATAACCCTAAATCAATGATTTGTTACAGTAAAATTAATATCAACTTTTTGTAAGTCCCTATGTTTTTTTTTGTTGATAAATTATTTCTAGCAGCTCTGAAAAATCTCGAAATTGCCTATTTAGACCGCTATCTACAGATGCTTAAATTAAATTTAAATTCATTTATTAATTGTGACTACAGAGGCCCACATGTTAGTAAAAACTTAACAAACTACGGGTTAGTATTTAAAATAAATTGAACAATACACAAACATTTAATTTTATGAACGACAAGGTTGCCCTTGTCGCACCAACACATTAACAAAATGCTTCAATATAGGAGCATCATGTTGCTCAGATAAAGCTTTCAGAACGCTATTGGAACTGCTACGCATTCTGGTTAGTAAGGATACGGTCTTTTTCCTTATTACAGCATAAAAATCATTTGTTCGAGCTTCTGCGAACATGCCGGACGCACTACAGTATCGTGGCAGCCCCAACAGCATCCTGAAACCATTATTATATTGAACACGCAGGACGTCTAGAGCTTTACGAGTATAGTTGACCCACAGGCTGCCCGTGTAGAAGTTCTGGCAGTATGCAGTAAACAACGTTATTTTTGTTTCCCTACTACAGCGGGCGAACCTGTGCGCCAACATATTACACTTTGCTGCTAGCGTCCTGCGCTCACGTTCCATGTCTACCTGATCCCTAAGGTCCTCAGTGACATAATGACCAAGGTATTTAAACTGAGTAACTCTTCTCATTGGCACCCCGTTGAGTGTCAGTACAGGATCGTAAGAAATCTGCTTACCAGGAACCTTAAAAATCAGGTATTCACTCTTTTTTACATTATATGTTAGGCCGTGTCTGGCTGCATATTTTTCGCATGTTATTAGCATATCCCTAACTGAGCCGGCCGTTGGACCCAGCAGCACCATATCATCTGCATAGCTAATGTTGTTAATACTGACATTGTCGATTTTGCATCCGACAGGTTTGCTGCTGAGTCCATCAATAAGATCGTTTAAGTACAGGTTGAAGAGCTTGGGTGAGCTTAGCCCCCCCTGCCTTACCCCGCACTCCAACCTGTACGTGTCAGAAAGGATATCACCCCAACGAACATTGTTCTCCTGATTTAGGTACCAGTATTGGAACAGGCACAGCAACTGCTGAGGTACACCCGCTTCCCTAATCTTCTCCCAAAGGACATCATAAGACACTAGGTCAAAAGCCTTTGAGAGATCAAGGAAGCAGGCATACACTGGAGTACGTCTATCTATATAGTTAGCTTAGTGTATACATTTGACAACTGTTAATGAAAAAGGAAAAACATAACGACACAGGACATATTCTTCTGATTCAGTTTTTGATAAATCTTTTACATTGTTCAGTTTTGGAGGAGAAAATAGTCAAGAGCCAAACCTCGAAGTATGACTTTTTTACTAAGGCAATTCATTTAAAACTGCAGTTGTCCTTATCGCACTTATTTGAGGCTGAGCGCTCGCAAAGCGACAGCGATAGCGTCTTCAAATAACTACCTAATTTTTAAGTCTCTGCCCGCATATTCTCTTAATTCATGTTGTGTCGACATGAGCTACATATAATAATAGCTCATGCCATGGGAAAAAGATTAGTCAGTCAGCAGCTTGGTAGCTGTGCCGACTGTCCTGGGTGCTCGGAACTATGAATGAAATATCGTCCAACATGGAGGCTACTATTCTAAGGTGGTATTAATGTCGATTCCCGTGTCAAGAAAAATGTGTGATTAGCAATTTGTGTATGTCGATATTTATATACTTATTTTGTTACTAAAAATATAGATATTTGCTCATAAAAATCACTATGTGCCTGCATCATTGGATAAGTCTTCAAAATATGCGACTGCTAACCGCGTTGTAAAGTCCTAGACTCAATTTGGGCAAAACATTTTTAGTAAACCATTACAACATAAATCAGAAACAAAATGTAAATTAAGGGTATATTGGTTGTCTTATCGCTAAAAGCGATATCTTCCAGACAACCTGCTGAACCTCTTTCTGTCCAATTTAAAATTTACCTGTAAGTATACGCAAATGTCTCTACAAATTCAGTGTAATACCTTGCTTAATAACAACAAATCTTCGAGAATAAGTCTATTTTACCTAGAATACACATAAATTCTATCCAAACCACTAATATTGGAATTACATAAACAAGCCCCAGTTTAGATCCACTCCGTCTGTTTCAGACATAGGTATCTAGTGTTTATATCTGTCTAAATTGAAAGGGAGGGTAGATGTACAAAATTGAAGGTTGGGTCGGGTAGTATTTATAGCGAGTCTAAAAGAAAATTATGATTGACGATACAATTTACGACGATCCTTTTTTACACTTTTTTCTACAATCTGACATTTGTGTTTTTATTACATTTGATTTTTAATATACAACGTGCATATGACAATACGACAATAAATGAAAACACGGTTATTACTAGTCAATACAGGGTGATTTGTAATTCGACCTATTCCTTGAAAGGGGTTATACTAGAGCTCATTTGCAACAAAAATTATCCCGTGAACCAAGGGGCGCCAGGGCGATGAGATCAAATCCTCCTCCCCCAAGGTCATAGTCGACTTCATGATTGATTTGCAGCTTGGGGAAGTGCTGTAATGCTGCAAGAGGCGTCACAATAGATCTTATCAGGTCGCAGTGGCTTAGGGGCGTTCAAGACCCCTACCTCTTTCCTCAAATAATGTAAAAAAGGGGCGCCAGTCATTTGTTTTCGAGATATAGCAGTTTTAAGATTTTTTTGATATATCCCGACTTCCTATGGAAAAATGCTAACTGTGAAAAATCTATTCTATTCTGGGCACTCGATTGACACTTTCCTGAAATCTGATGAATGAGCAAATACTATCATACAGAATTCATGGCCAACATTTTCATAACCTCGGAAATAAATGGTCATAAATCACAAGTTATGTTATGTTGCTCGCCTTTGTACATGTAATTTCAAAACTATTATGTATTGTTGTGATATATTTTTTCCGAGTGCAATAAAGAATAAGAATAAGTTATGTTATGTTTTTTATGGTGTAGAATAAAGCATATAGAAAAAATATATATAAATAAATAATAAGTTATGAAAAAATATCATCTAAGTACCCTTTACATTACAGAGAATTACTCGTAAATTAAATGTATACGGTACATAATCGTCAACAACTTCGTTAGTTCTTCGTT
Organism: Asteroscopus sphinx; assembly: GCA_949699075.1. Classification (NCBI taxonomy): domain Eukaryota; kingdom Metazoa; phylum Arthropoda; class Insecta; order Lepidoptera; family Noctuidae; genus Asteroscopus; species Asteroscopus sphinx. Next base: position 6,827,161 of record OX453032.1, read on the forward strand.
GTAACTTCGAGTGTCAAGAAATAATATCAACTCAGCCTATCGCAGTCCACTGCTGGACATAGGACTCTCCCAAGTTGCGCCACAACGCTCGGTTCTCTGCCTTCCGCATCCAGTCCCCCCCAGCCACGTTCTTTAGGTCGTCGGTCCACCTGGCAGGGGGATGCCCTACGCTGCGTTTGGCGATTCGCGGTCTCCACTCAAGGACTCGTCTGCTCCAGCGGCCATCGGTCCTTCGACAGACATGGCCAGCCCACTGCCACTTCAGCTTACTGATCCTACAAGCTATGTCGGTCACTCCTGTTCTTCTCCGGATAATCTCATTTTGGATTTTATCCTTCAAAGAAACTCCAAGCATAGCTCGCTCCATAGCTCGCTGAGCGACTTTGAACTGTCAGTGTCCACGTCTCGGCACCGTAAGTCATGACAGACAGGACGCACTGGTTGAAGACTTTTGTCTTCAAACTTTGCGGTATAGGTGACGAGAAGACTCGGCGAAGTTTGCCAAATGCTGCCCAGCCCAGACGGATCCTTCTGTTGGCTTATGTTATACCTACGTAAAATTAAATTAACATTGTCAGGATGTGACTTAATTTTTATTTCCTTTCTTTCTTATTCAAAATCGCTACAACAGTAACCATACCAAGTCAAAACAAGTTTGTGACAACTGAAACTTGTTCCGTCCCATCTCATCCTGTCCTATCCAGACTTGTCCTACTCGTCACGGCTCGCGCTTGACGCTCCAGAATTAGTTTTTAATTGGAACCCAATCAACGGAAAAGGGACTTAAATTTCTGTTAGCTTAAGCTGTATTCTGTTCTAGAGTTTTTGTCAAACTTTTGAGGTCAATGAGCTTTTGAGTTGTATTTACAAAAAATAAAGGTATATAAGTATTATATCCATTGTCTAGTACCCATAGCACAAGCTCTGCTTAGTTTGGGACTAGATGGTGCTGTATAAAAAATGTCCCAAAAATATTTATTTATTTAGTCATCATCATCATTTCAGCCGAAAGACGTCCACTGCTGGACATAGGCCTCCCCCAAGCATCGCCACAACGACCGGTCCTGTGCCTTCCGCATCCAGCGGATTCCCGCGACCTTCACCAGGTCGTCGGTCCACCTTGTGGGGGGCCTACCCACGCTGCGCCTTCCAGTACGCGGTCGCCACTCCAGAACTTTACTGCCCCATCGGCCATCCGTTCTGCGAGCAATGTGCCCCGCCCACTGCCACTTAAGTTTGGCAATTCTTCGGGCTATGTCGGTTACTTTCGTTCTCCTGCGAATCTCCTCATTTCTGATTCGATCACGCAGGGACACTCCGAGCATAGCCCTCTCCATTGCCCTTTGAGTGACTTTGAGCCTTCTTATCAGGCCCATTGTGAGCGACCACGTTTCAGTACCGTAAGTAATTACTGGCAACACACACTGGTCAAAGACTTTCGTCTTGAGACACTGCGGTATTTTGGACGAGAAGATATTGCGTAGCTTCCCGAACGCTGCCCAACCGAGTCGGATTCGACGATTGACCTCTTTCTCGAAGTTGGACTTACCTAGCTGGACAGTTTGTCCTAGGTATACATAATCGTCAACCACTTCGAGTGTAGATTCTCCATGTTTACGGGAATGGGTGGTATATGGGAATTCGACATAACCTTTGTCTTGTCCATATTCATTTTAAGACCCACTCTATCAGAAGCTTTACTGAGGTCATCGAGCATTGTACCGAGGTCCTCCATGGTCTCAGCCATGACTACTATGTCGTCGGCAAACCGAAGATGAGTGATGTACTCGCCGTTTATGTTAATGCCTAGCCCCTTCCAGTCCAGAACCTTGAAGACATCCTCCAATGCAGCAGTGAACAGTTTCGGAGAGATCACATCTCCCTGTCTCACACCTCGCTGCAGAAGGATAGGTTTCGAGGCTTGGTCCTGTAATCGGACTGACATAGTGGCGTTTTCATACAAAGACTTTAACACTTCGATGTACCGATAGTTAATCTGGCACCGTTGAAGAAACTGTAGTACCGCCCAAGTCTCGATCGAATCGAAGGCTTTCTCGTAGTCCACAAACGCTAAACAAAGAGGCAAGTTATACTCTTCGGTCTTCTGTATAACCTGCCGCAGCGTATGTATGTGGTCTACGGTGCTAAAGCCTTTTCGGATACCGGCTTGTTCGGGAGGCTGGAAGTCGTCAAACCTGCGCGAAAGACGGTTCGTAATGACTCTCGAAAACAGCTTGTAGACATGGCTCAGAAGTGAGATGGGCCTATAATTCTTCAGTAGAGCATTATCGCCCTTTTTGAAGAAGAGTACCACCACACCTCTGCTCCATGCCTGTGGCGTTCTTCTCTCGAGAATGACGGAATCAAACAGCTTCTGAAGGGCCTTAAGGATCGATTTTCCACCCGCCTTCAGGAGTTCGGCCGTAATTCCGTCATCACCCGGTGCCTTGTTGTTTTTGAGCTGCTTCAGAGCCATCCTAATCTCGTACAGGCTGACGTCCGGGATATCTTCGGTATAGTGTCGGGTCAATCGAGCTCTTGGGTGGTGAGCCCGATTTACAGCGGGTGTCCGGGTGGACGTGTATAACTGTCCATAGAACTTCTCGACCTCCTTCAATAGCTCTGGCTTGGAGGATACGACTCTGCCATCGTCGGTCCTCAGTTTTGCTAGCTGGCTCTGCCCAATAGACAGGTCTCTTGCGAAGACTTTGGAGCCCTTGTTCTTCTCTATCGCGTCTTTAATACGTTCCGTATTAAATTGGCGTAGATCACTTTTCAAGGACTTTGAGATCTGTCTATTGAGCTGCCGGTACTTAGTCGCATCATCTGAGGACTGCAGAATCATCTCGCGTCTTTCCGCCATAAGCTCGAGAGTGTGGTCAGAGAGCTTTTTGTTTCTATTTGTACGACGGGTCCTAAAGATCCTAGACGCGACCGTATAGACAGTTTCCACAAACCCATCGTTGTAGTCGTCCACTGAGCTCCCTAGGCATTCGAAACGATTCTGAAGTTCGAGCTGAAAGCTCTCGGGGTTTTGGATTTGGATCGGTGCTGGACGGAGCGTAGACTTCATCAGTCGAGATCTTTCCAGCTTGATGTTCAGATTCAATGTGCCTCTTACCAAACGGTGATCGTTTCCGGTTTTGACCGCGTTGATCACAGAGACATCATTGAATATTTGCTTCTTCGTCGACATAATGAAGTCAATCTCATTTTTTGTTACACCATCAGGGCCCAACCAGGTCCACTTCCTATGCTCACGCTTTCTGAAGAAAGAGTTCATCATATAGAGTCCCTCCTTCTCCATAAAGCCGGCCAGTAGATGACCCCGGTGGTTCCGATATCCATATTTATATAGTATTGAAAGTGAATTAACTGAATGGATGAATGGAATAATTTAGATAGATAAAAACCAATTGAAATATGGAAGTGTCAGCCACCAGTGGCCGTTTAATAAAAAATAAAAAAATGCCACTAGTGATAAGCTAAGAAATAATGCTATTCTGCCGCTATTGGTAACAACAAGCAATAAAGCAACAAGCAGTACCTTTGTACTAAATAATTTAATGCGGTCTCCTTTCATATGTTATTGTATGCACAAAAATTATAAATAAATAAACAAAAAATATTATTATTATTAGATGTCCGACAAATCCACCTTGAGTTGGCATGCGAATTTTTGTGCACATATTTTTAGTCCTTTATTAGCGTAAAAAAATTATGAGGTCGGGGGTCTTGGCCATTAGGCTATTGGCTGTCACAACTATCGGTTCAATGATTGCCGAGTCCACATTCCGACAACCTTGTGAGCTAAGTCGAGATTTGGCTTTCAACCTAACAAATCAACCTCAGTGTTGTTATCTAAATTCACAGATGAAATAAATGAACACCTTAATGATAAAAAACATGTCGTCTTACTATTTATTGATTTTAGTAAGGCCTTTGAAACTCTCAGGCATGATACGCTTATAAACAAGCTTAAAAATACCGGTGTTCGTGGGCCTATATTGAATTGATGCAAAGATTATTTTAAAAACAGGAAAAACCGTGTAAAGATCAGCAACGAGCTCAGTGATGAAAAATTAGTTGACACAGGAACGGCACAAGGCTCGGTTCTAGGACTCTTGCATTACTTAGCATACGTCAACGATATGGAAAACGTAATAAACAATTGCTCCGTTTATCAATACGCTGACGATACGTGCCTCGTAGCAGCCGATAAAGATATATCAAAAGCTGAACAACGTATTCAAAATGACTTCACCAATTTATGTAAATGGTCTCACGATGTTGGACTAGTGTTAAATTCTAGTAAAACCAAAATTATTCATGTTCGCTCTAATCACCTACTCAATTCTGACAAGCCAGTCAAAATAGTAGCACATAGTCACCAGTGTCTGCATGTAATGCAATCAATAGGTCATGACTGCAAATGTGAACTACTAGAGCAGGTATCTCACTACAAATATTTGGGTCTTGTAGTAGATGACAGGTTAAACTGGGGTTATCACATTGACTACATTTGCGATAAACTGAGAGCAATACTAGCAAAATTTGCTATTATGAAATACAAAGTACCTTTTAAAATTTTGATAGACCTTTATAACGCACTTGCAGAATCAATAATTTCATATGGAATCACTAGCTATGGTAGAACATTTACAACTTACTTAGAAAGAATATATTGCCTACAACTTCGACTTTAAAAAATAATTATACCGAATAAAATTAAAAGAACACTCTGCGCTAATGATAAAGATGCAAGAGAAGTATTTAAATATTGTAAAATCTTACCAATTCATACAAAAATAAAAGAGTGATTACTAATAGAACAATTTACCAACAAAGCGCTTCAAATAAAAGTCAATCATAAAATAACAACACTAAAAATAACTCAAGCTAAGCTTGAAATACCGTGGGTTAAGAATTATTACGGAAAACGAACAAATGCTTACATAATACCAACTCTCATTAATGAAATACCAACAGAAACACAATTAGAAATAACAGATAAAAATTATAAGAATAAATATAAACAATACTTTAATTCTTTGTAAACAATTGATCAACTAACTCAAACACTAAAATTGCATCACCCTGTTTGAACCGTCCATTCCATTTGCTTCGCTTCGGCCGGCCATCTGCGCCACGTGTCGGGCTGCTTATCTAAAACGTTCCTTCAATGTTTTTGTGTCTACCTACGCATTACTTATTATTGCAAATTAATTACTGATACTTGTATGAATTACCTATTTTTAAAACTCAGTGTCTCAACATCCAGACAAACCTGTGTAAGGTTTTTGTGATGTTTTTATAATCATTTTTGTGTATGTTTTTAAGTTAAATAAATTGAAAAAAAAAAAAAAAAAAAAAAAAAAATTGTTTATAAATAAATACATGCTTTTTTGGAACATTTTTACACAGCACCATCTAGTTCCAAACTGAACAGAGCTTGTGCTGTGGGTACTAGACAATGGATATAACACTTTTTTTTTCCTAGTACCTACTTATTATACATAAGAAACATCTAGACCAACCACTCTTATCTTTCTCAGCTTTCACGAGATTCTCGTCATGGCGTTATGGTGACATCAATAATCACTGTGCGGCGCTCTAATCGGTCTATCACCACTATATCAGGCTTATTGGCGACAATAGTCGTGTTAGTAGCTGATAGAGCGATCCCAGTACTACGTCATTTTCGAAATAATTTTTTTATTACTTAACAACGCATTCTCGAACACAAAACTCCGTACAGTTTCAATTACAACATTTTACGTGAAAGTTATTAAGAGCAATCATCGTTCGCGCCTTGAGGCGAGCGATTCCATTACAGAGGTTGAACTTCAAAACAAGGAGTTCGACAGATGGTGCCACAATGTTCCCAAGAAAGTGAAAATTGGGAATATAAAGTTGTAGCCTTTTTATTTGATTTTGTGCTACGGATCGATTGAATCCCAAAAAAATAGAGATTTAGCATTTTTCTCTTTTGCATCCTAATAATTATAAATGCAAACGTATGGATGTATGTTTGTCCTTCAATCACGTTGAAATTGCTGAATGGATTTAGATGCTGTTGGACACACAGATATACCTTAACATAGATTAATGTATAGACTACTTTAAATGTCAAGAAGATAAACAGTTCCCGAGGGAAATGCGATAGTGTCTTTCCGTGATAAACCGAATCATATGCAGACGAAGACGCGAGCATATAGGCTAGTATCAATAAATCCATCAACAGCCCATTACTTTTCCTCTCTGCTGGTTATGGTTTAGACCAGCTGCTGAATTCTAAAACTCACTCGTGATCGCAATCATATTGATTTAATTTTCTACCGGTAGGCTACAGCAACTGAAGAGTTGTTTTCAAATTAAAAAATCTTTATTTGTCTCAAATTATTATTACCAGTAATATAAAATTGTGGCAGTCCGAGTAAGTAATAAACAATGTTCTTGTATGGGGGGATTTTTGTTTTTTTTTGTTTTTAGTATTTGTCGTGATACACCTCATAGCAACACATTTTATGAGAAAATTTCAACCGATTACCGTTCAAAAGATACAGCCCTGTGACAGACAGACGGACGGACGGACGGACGGACAGCGTAGCGAGAGTAATAGGGTCTCGTTTGGCACCCTTCGGGTACGGAACCCTAAAAATGCCAAGTTTTTTGACAAACAAGATATACAGTATGTAACAAAAACCCTGTTGTTCCTGTGAGTTACGTTATCAGAATCGATATTCATACGTCAGGACACAACTTATTAGGATGAGCTCTTCAATAAAAATAATCGAATTAAATATTCATCATCATCATTACAGCCGAAAGACGTCCACTACTGGACATAGGCCTCCCCCAATTAAGGGGGGGATATGCCATAATCGCCACGCTTGGCAGGCGGGTTGGCGATCGCAGCTGGTTGGTTAAATACTCAGAGAACGCTGCTGCCCATTTTCTGGTGAATCCCTTAGTCGCCTTTTACGACACCCACGAGAAGAGATAAGGGTGGTGCTATTCTTTAAGTCCGGCACCACACGGACCGAATAAAATATTAAATCATTAATAATTTCGGCGGCGCGTGCAGTCAATTCAATGTACATTGTGTGTATCTGTTTGTCTGTTTGTGTTTGAGTGTTGAACAGGTAAATAGGCAAGATTTTTAACTAACTCTCACAAAAAGGTGCTCAGTTTCCTCATAAGTTTGATGAGTTTTTAGCCACTAAGTTATTACCTTTTTGCATTAATGCAGAACCATATGATAACACTTTAGTTTTGCGTTTATTTTATTGTAAATATAGGCAGATTGAGTTACATACTGGCGACCTGCAAAAGCAGTGCTTACCCTTTGGGAATGAGCCACAATATCACTCCGTCTTCTATCCTAATTAGCTGGATTGAATGGTATTGATTTAAGCAGATATAAGGTCATATTTAGAAAATATAATTTCCGTACTGTTAGTAAACCACTAGTTTTATACAACGTGTATCAGAAATGCGTGGTCATATTTAAAGAGCTCATTCAGAGCATAGCATAGAACAACTTTTACTATGGGACCAACCCTGAAATCGCGAAAAAAAAAATCAGTTGGGCCCTATATTTGTGTTAATTGAAATTGATAAAATGTAGGGACCACCTGATATTTTTTTCGCGATTTCAGGGTTGGTCCCATATTAAAAGTTGTTCATAATGTAGAGTACAATGACCCCTTTTTGGGAAAGAAGCGATTAAAATTTCAACATATATTAGTTGTCTGTCGAGTGTCTATTCGGTTAGTACATCGTTTGACTTTTTTGATAAGTATAGTTGTAAGTTTGTTGTTTGTAAGATAAGTCAAAATTTTCTCAGGATCAGTAAGTCCCAATATGGCACAACATTTTCCTTATTGTACTCCATTTTAAGACTATAACATCACACCAACAATACAATACAATACAATACAATACAAATCCTCTTTATTGCACAACAAGATTATATTAATTTCTTAAATAACTACTTATGCGCTAGTGTACAACTACCAACCAACATACCAACAACCAACATTTTTAATCTAACATTTTCTTCCCTGTGACATATTTCCAAGAGGCACTCACAAGAATAATGGCATTTGCATTACGTAAGGCCTTAAAGTAGTCAGCTCAAGGCGCGAACACTGATTGGCCTTAATAGAATTTGCAAGTACGCCGCTGGATCACCGATACACTATATGTATAAACTACTTCTCTTAGTTTCCTAATTAAATTAGGTGCTTCAAATTTAAGTGTAGCCAGGGTTTAATTAAGTAAAAAGAGCTTTTGGGGTTTTGAGAAACTTACAATACAACACAATGAATAAGGCGCATCGTCAATCTTTTTCGTGCGAGACACGAAAAGACTATGACGAAGACACTCGAAAAAAAAACAGCCTTATGCAATGCCATTAGGATTTTAGAATTGATTGCCATGCCCTCTTTGTATATTTCGCTCACATGCTTCCTTAGACTGTATGATGACTGCATGTCATTGTTTGGCGTGCAGCGATGGTGCTCTGTGATTGGTTAACCAATTAACCGTGTATTAAATTATGTTATCTGTGCAGGTACATCCATGGGCCATATAAAATGTGTACTACTGTAACAATAATATAATCCTACAAGAATAATAATTTTATTAGTCATCTTTTCCCCACCCGTTAGTGTCGCAACCATTGTATGAAATTAAGATTGGCAATAGCGTCCTTTTGCCTGTTAATAGCAACAAACTAAATCACTATTCCATCTGGCAGGCGTGGTGATTTTTAATTTTCCCAATGGGTCTTAATAGAGTAGTCAGGCCAAAGCGCAAACTCTGATGGGCCTTAATAGAATTTATAAGTAAGCCAGTGGACTACCGATATAATGAACTACTTAGTTCCATCATTGATTTAGTGGCTTCGTCGCATTAAAGTGTAGCTAGTGGATAATATTTTATACTAGATGTTGCCAGCGGCTTTCTTCGGGTAGTAAGTTGATAAAAAAGAATGTTGCCGTTGTCCGGGTTGGCATCTCTGTGTCGAGTTTTAGCAAAATGTATTAATTCGTTGTTAGATGAAGATGACAAAAACCGGCCAAGTGCGAGTCAGATTTGCGCAGTAAAGGTTCCGTACTACTCATCAACCTGATACCCCATAGAAACTGATTTAATTTACGAGAGTTCATCAAAAAACATCAACACACCGTTCGCGAAATTTGAATTTTTGCATCTCTTTCTTACGCAGGTACCACCACATATGTCTATGTTTGCCCTATTTTAGTATTTTTTGCTAAACTACATAGTATGCACTATAATAAGACCGAGTTTGATACTGGTATATACTACCGTTTTGAAGATAGAGCAGGAGCAAAAACGTTGAAAAAATTAATTCTTGTATGGGGACCCCCTTTGGTTTTAGACTTTATTATTTTTATTATTTGTCATGATAGGGGTTATAGTAACACATATTTTGAGTAAATTTCAACCGGCTACCTATTACTTTTCAAAAGATACGGCCCTGTGACAAACAGACGGACGGACGGACAGCGTAGCGCTCCCGCTACGCTGTAATAGGATCCCGTTTGGCCGTTGTTGGTTGACCGTGTATCCCCACGTTGTCGTCGTGGTGGGGCTTGCGTGTCTCAGTGATCTTTGGAGCTATGCCGGGTAGAGCCACTCATGCCGGAAAGGTCCAAAGGGAGAGACCAGACTAAGGAGGATACGTGACGGAGTCCACTAAGGACTGCCGTAAGGGGCACGCCATCTAAGCAATCGGATGGTGTGCATTTCGTTCCTTGGGGTTTCCTTGGAGCGAATTTGGGGAGGGTACAGTCACGGGGGGGTCAGTTCGCTCCTGGTATGTGTCTGTTATCAGACACGACCGTGGATGCGAGCCAGTGACTAGGGGTATAAGACAGAGTCCTGCAAGAGGGACACTGGAAGGAGAGGTAAGAGGTAGGGGCGGCGGGTTTGCTAGTCAGCAATGGCTGGCAAACACGGTCTGATGCAGATCACCGTTCGGCCTGACCCGTAACCCTCACTGAGAGGAACGGGGGGTCGATATTGAGGCTGAACGCTTTCGCGATGCCATGACGGCTGTTTGCGATGCAGCCATGCCTCGCACACGAAAGCGGCCCCTAAAAAGGGAGGTCTACTGGTGGTCCCGGGAGTTGGCAGTCCTCCGTGAGACCTGTACTGCTGCCCGCAGGCTATACTCACAAGTCCGAAGATTACGTCACCGCAATGAGGAGCTAGAAAATCGGCTATATGAGTCCTACCGAGGTACCCGGGACTCTCTACTGGTAGCGATCGGTCAAGAGAAGAAGCAGGCGAGGAACGAGGTGCTGGATGGTCTAAACCGCGATCCTTGGGGGCGCCCGTATCGTGTGGCGCGAAATAAACTTCGTGTCCAAGGTCCCCCATTGACGGAGACTCTCCAGCCTCAGTTGCTTACGGAAGTCGTAGGGGCCCTTTTTCCTAACCGGTCAGAGTTCCCACCCCCGACTATGGCTCCATCAGAAGGCAGCCAGGACGTAGAGTCGGAGACTCCTCCCCTGATCTCAGATGCAGAGATGGGGGCAGTGATTCTGCGGGCGCGGGCCAAAAAGACTGCCCCAGGACCAGACGGCGTGCCTGCAAAGGTGCTGGCTCTGGCACTATGCTGGGCTATGGAAGACAGGCTTAGAGCTCTTTTCGACGCCTGTTTGACATCGAGGCAGTTCCCACGGCCCTGGAAAGAGGGTCGCTTGGTGTTGCTGCAGAAGGCTGGACGACCCCCAGAGTCTCCTTCAGCGTACAGACCAATAGTTTTGCTGGATGATGCGGGGAAGATGCTGGAGAGGATTCTCACCAACCGCATCGTCCAGCACCTAGACACAGTTGGCCCGAATTTGTCGGACGCCCAATATGGTTTCCGGGCAGGGCGTTCGACCGTGGACGCCATTGTACGCCTGAAGGTTGAGGCAAAGGAAGCGGTTACACAAGGGGGGTACTGTTGGCGGTGTCTCTTGACATCGCCAATGCGTTTAATACTCTGCCATTCAGCTGTATCGGAGAGGCGCTCCGTTTTCATGGAGTGCCGATGTATTTGAGGCAGCTGGTGGCAGACTACCTGAGGGGGCGTTGCGTCAGCTACCAGGGACGCGATGGTCAAGTCGTGCGTAGGTCCGTCACATGCGGTGTTCCACAGGGGTCGGTTTTGGGTCCACTTCTGTGGAACGTTGGGTACGATTGGGCTTTACGTGGTGGCCTCTCCCCCGGGCAGGGCGTCATATGTTACGCAGACGACACCCTCGTCACAGCCCAGGGAGGAAACTTTGAGGAGGCGGCACGCTTGGCCACTGAGGGCGTTTCCCTGGTGATAGGCCGTATCGCAGCGCTAGGTCTCAGGGTAGCGCTTGAAAAAACGGAGGCCCTGGTGTTTCATGCACCCCGACGCCGGCCACCGGCTGGCGCCCACATCACCATTGGAGATGCCAGTGTAGCGGTTCGGACAAGTATGAAATACCTGGGCGTGGTCTTGGATCGAAGGTGGAATTTCGGCGAGCACTTTGTGCAACTTGCCCCGAAGCTGATCGGCACAGCGTCTGCCCTTAGCTGGCTTCTTCCGAATCTGGGCGGACCGAGCATGAGCTGCCGACGGCTCTATACGGGGGTGGTGCGCTCGATGGCACTCTACGGGGCGCCGGTGTGGGCGGAGTCCCTGAATGCCCACAATAAGGCTCTGCTGCGGAGACCGCAGAGAGTCATGGCAGTCAGGGTCATACGCGGATACCGCACAATATCTGCAGAAGCGGCATGTGCACTTGCGGGCACCCCCCCGTGGGACTTGGAAGCCCAGGTGCTCGCCGAGGTTTATAGACAAGGAGCGGACCATCAGGCGGAAAGTGGCAGACGCCCGCCGCTTGAAGTCGTAAAGAGGTGGCGCAGGGAGGCGCAGGATGCCATATTGAGCCAGTGGAAAGAGAGGCTGGAGATGCCCAGTGCCGGCCATTGGACCGTGGGGGCTATCCAGTCGATTCTCGAGGAGTGGATGCGGAGGCGACACGGGACGTTGTCCTTCCGTCTGGTGCAGGTTTTGTCGGGGCATGGTTGCTTTGGCAAATACCTGCACAAAGTGGCGAGACGGGAGGCTACTCCCGTGTGTCACCAATGCGGCTGTAGTGAGGACACGGCCATTCATACCCTTGCATACTGTCCTGCTTGGGTGATGCAGCGCCGTGCTCTCACTGCAGCAATCGGGGGTGACCTTTCGCTGCCAGCCGTGGTTAAGGCTATGGCTGACAGTGTGGAGGCGTGGGAGGCGGTCGCGTCCTTCTGTGAGGAGGTTATCTCGCAGAAGGAAGCGGCGGAGCGGGTCAGGGAGGAAGACTCCCTCGCTGATCCAATCCGCCGCAGGAGGACCGGTCGGCGCAGGCGGCTTTACGCCGAGCTGATGCCGCCCTAACAGAGGCCAGCGGGCGATAGACTGGGGAGTCTATCGTCCGCATTGCACGGCCCTCGAGTTGTGGTGATGTCCCAAGTGTACCCGGACATCGCCAAAGAAGAGTTTGTACAGGAAGAGGGACCCAGAAATGGGTTGCGCTGGATGGGTCGCGAATGCCATGCATTGCAGTTCTCGCGGCTCATCCATCAAGGCGAGAGTAGGTACACGGCGGAGTTTTTAGTGGGTGCGAGCCCCACATAACCACGCTGCCTCCCCGGGTGGTGTGGCATGCGTCAGGCATTTTCTCCGTCTCAAAAAAAAAAAAAAAAAAAAAAAGGATCCCGTTTGGCACCCTTAATAGACAAACTCATTATCGCATTTATCAATTGTTTGTGTTGACAAATAGATTTCGAAATTAGAAAACTACTGAAAAATTATAGTCTTGTATTGTTTTCATGTTGTTTATAAAGTGTTATAATAGAATAATACAGTTTTAAACATAAACTAGTGGTGGCGTAAATGGGGGGCGATGGGGGCAGTCCCCCAGCCCAGTGACAAGTGGCTGCGGCGCCGACGCCGCATGGAAGAGATTATTCTGTAATTTTGGGACTATTCTGAGTTTGCTCCGAATCCAGTACTGTGTCTAATATTTGTCGTTTCAGTGGATTTATGTGAAAAAAGCTTTAGAAAAGTAAAGGTAATGTAATCGTACTTAAGATCCTCAATGAGCCAAGCGCGACTTTCCTTGATAATAATTGCCCCATCCCATCATAGAGTAAATTTGTCAAAGGGGCGACTGCTAGCTAGACCTGTGTCCTCTAGCAAGCTTTCCAAAGGTCCGGACATCTTTCTGACGGAGGATGAGCCGTGATTAAATAAAGACATACAAATAATAATAGTAATAAAATCTTTATTTCAAATCACAAGTAGATCCATATAGTGTGAGTAAAAACAAAAGAAAACCTAAAACCTAATGTCAGTAACTTAAAATTAATACGTTTTGCTAAAAGTTAAAACAGGTAGTTCGCACTAGACTTGTGAAGCCCTATCCACTGACGCAACATTAGACAATTCCACTTGTCGCACAATGCGCTTAGGATGCTGTGGGAGCTGGAACACACATAACATAACATAACATAACATCACGCCTGTATTTCCCCGAAGGGGTAGGCAGAGGTGTAATAGTACACCCACATTTCGCCAGTTATGTTATAGTCCCATGTAATAGGAGGCGAGCCTATTGCCATTGACCGGGCACAAATCCAGACTCCGGGCTGCTACTGAGAATTTCCTACTGAAAAAACCCAATAACAATTTGCCCGACCCGGGAATCGAACCCAGGACCCCATGCTCAGCAGTCGCGCTTGCGACCACTAGACCAACGAGGCAGTTTGGGAGCTGGAACGCATTCTGCAAAGGGTCGAGGCACACAGTTTACGGATGATAGCATGATAACCATCAATCCTCGCCTCAGCGAACATCCCGGAACCGCTACAAAAACGCGGTAGCCCCGCCAGTATTCTAAACGCATTATTATATTGCATACGTAGATAATGACGTTGAATATTTTAGCAAAATAAAGTCACGCACAAAAACTAAACGTGTATCGTTTAGCTTTTGTTCTTCTAAATTGGGGGGTGTTCAATAGAATATCGCCCCGGCTGGCAATCCATACTAGGCCGAAACTGAAATGAACCCTGCTAGTGTCACAGACATAGTAAAAAATATAGACAAAGTGCTGCGAACAATCATGGAGAAGCCAACAAAAATCGTGTTCCTCCGTCAGGGTTGCCAGATGAGTACAAGTGGATTATCGTACTGATGTTCTAAAATTATCGTATATCAAGGAATTTGGTGAAATATTATCGTAAACAGTGCTGAGCTACGAACAAAAACAATGATTTTCAGCATCAAAATTATCGTATTTCTGCGTATTTCAATCAATTTTGTATCGTACCAGAGCCAAAATTATCGTATATTTACGATAATTATCGTACGTCTGGCAACGCTGTCCTCCGTGTACAAAACAGCGCTCACGCACACACATACACTTGAAGGATATTTGTTTTCGCGATGCTTACTGGACGATGCCACGACATGTGCTCTGAGAGCGGTGAGCATGGTTTGAGGTGCATGTGTGTGCGTGAGCGCTGGTTATGGTTGGCTTGTTTTTTTTTTTTAATTTTTGTTGGTTTTGCAAGCGCTCCCTGTTATTAAGTTCATCAAACAAAGATTGAGAATCTTTTTGTTTTAAACATTCCCCAAATCAAGTTCACGGCTTTGAAAAACTTATTCAGTAAAGTGGGATAAGCAGCGAATGTGGTTAATTAGAGTCTGTGAACAGAATTGGTATGCACAAGCTTAACAAAACTTTTGTGTTAAAAGAAAAAGAAGAGGTACCTAATTAGAAAAGTTTTGGGAGCTAAAAGTTTTTACTGGTTTTGCTGTTACTTAATTTCGTTTTGTTTATGGATGAAACTATGGAGCGTTTCCAAAGAAGGCAGCCTGTTTTTAATTATTACTAAAACAGAGAATACTTATACTAGTAAAATGGAAATTGTTTAAATTGTTTTTGTGCTTGATTTTGCTGTTATAATTTTTTTTTTTGTGTTTACCCTCGTTTCGTAGCTAAACATCATAGTAGTAGTACTAGTACGTACAGTCGACAGCATGACAGTGGTAACACGTCAATTCGAAAACGGCCCTTACTGCTTACAAAATAAAGATGCTGCTAATGTCAAAGTGTTACCACCGACGTGCGGTCGACCGTACTATCTTTTGCCGGTTTATTTTATCCTTCAACGAAGGTCCAAGCATAATTCGCTACGTAGCTCGCTGAGCGACTTTGAATTTGAGGAATAGTCCAAATGTCAGTGTCCACGTCTCGGCACCGTAGACCCCTCCGTGCCTTCGCCAAGTCTTTTCGTCACCTATACCGCAAAGTTTGAAGACAAAAGTCTTCAACCAGTTTACCTACGGTCATGACCTGGTCTTGCGAACCTATACTTTGCGGTATAGGTGATGAGAACACTTGGCGAAGGCACGGAGGGGTCTCGATATGTAACAAAACAGTCACCCAGCCACGGACTGACCGCGGCAAGTGCAGCTTAACCTCGCAGATCGTATAATAAATTGTTGTTATTTGTTGTTGATTGTTTTCAATAAATCAATTTAATTCAAACCGCGCGATTATTACATCGCCAAGAGCCCCAGAAGCTGAAAGCTGAAGTGGCAGTGGGCTGGCCATGTCTGTCGAAGGACCGATGGCCGCTGGAGCAGACGAGTCCTTGAGTGGAGAACGCGAATCGGCAAACGCAGCGTAGGGGCCCCTCCGCCAGGTGGACCGACAACCTGAAGAACGTGGCTGGGGGGGACTGGATGCGGAAGGCAGAGGACCGAGCGTTGTGGCGCAACTTAGGAGAGGCCTGTGTCCAGCAGTGGACTGCGATAGGCTGAGTTGATTGAAGAGCCCCAGAGGTAGAATAAATAACTATGGCTGATTAATTCAAGAAACTACACCATACCAGAAATAAACGTCATGAATTCCCCACACGCGTATACGTAATACGATTATAGTCTACACCTGTGCCTACACCAAAGTAGGGCAGGTATAAATGTAACGAAATCGTTCACTTCAAAATTATGTAAAATGTTGCTCGCAGTTCGCTACACAGTGCTGAAGATTTCATGAAATATTCATCATTAAATCTATAGAGTATACTTTTCAACTGAAGCGAATGATGTCACACCTATGTATTTAATTTACATGTTGAATATTGTCTATTTTTTGTTTTTATGACAGACGTCAGTTGTGGAAAAAGTGATAAATGGATAGCAATGCTTTGATTGTTTTAATATAATATTTAGTCTATATTGCGTCCATAAAATCACCTGATCGTTTCCACTTTTATTCATGGTCCTTCGAGCCGGATATGAACCAGCGACCTTGAATAAATGTGGAAACGATCAGGTGATTTTATGGACGCAATATGGACTAAATATTATATTAAAACAATCAAAGCATTGTTATCCATTTATCACTTTTTCCACAACTGACGTCAGTCACAAAAACAAAAAAATAGACAATATTCAACATTAGATATATTATGTATGTAATGTAGTGTATATTATTGTGTATCACGTGTAGCCATCGGTCCTTTATTTTTATAAATTTTTGACAAGAAAGGGATGGCAACAATTTTAGAACCATAAAAATTAGTTTACGTGTTACATTTATTTGTATTTTAGCGGGCAAGTTCCGAGATTACGACTAAACTGGTATGGAAATTTTAATTCCGACTAATTTGACAGAACTAAAATTGTTGCCATCCCTTTCTTGTATCTACTATTAGTGAAAGAAAGCAATAGTTTAAAATAAGTTTACTTCGTGAACAAGAGAATCGACACCATTATAAAAACAAGGCTGAATAAATAATTGTTAAAATAATTCACGATTCTTGAACATACGTTTTTTATTGCGGCCTCTAGGCAGTGCCCCTATCATGCACATAGCCAATGGCAGGAGAAGTTAAAAGTTTGAAGAAGCCTTAGAATTGACCCTACTTACTAGTTCAATGACAGAGTACTGGTATACACACTTATATTACGAAGATGTGATAACTGTTCTTCTGTCAAACATACAGATACTTAGCTGCATCTGGTGAGATTGGAAAGTTATTAGTGAATATCATCATCCTCCGAGCCTTTTCCCAACTATGTTGGGGTCGGCTACCAGTCTAACCAGATGCGGCTGAACAGCAGTATTTTACACGGAGCGACTGCCATCAGACCCCCGCAACCCAGTTACTGGGCAATACTGACATTCGGAGGTTAGACCAGTTGTCAGACTTATGAATAGCCGTAATGACTGCCAACTATATTACAAAAAATAAAATAAATAATAAATATTTTGTGACATTTTTACACAGCCCCATCTAATCCCAAACTAAGCAGACCTTGTACTATGGGTACTAGACAATGGATATAATACTTATTTACTTCTATTTTTGTAAATACATCCTTATAATAATACATAAGTAACACCCAGACCAACACAAACACTTATCATAATCATATAAATATTTGTGTCTTGTGGGAATCGAACCCACGACTTCGTGATCAGTAGTTAGTCTGACACTCGAACCACTAGACCACAGACGTCGTCAAAATGTATGACAACCGGGACCTACAGACAAGCTTTACGTGCTCTCCGAGGCACTGAGGGATCTCGATGTGTAACGAAACGGTCACCCATTCATGGACTGACCGTAGCAAGTTAACTTCGCAGATTGTACAATCCATGCTGTTTTTACTTCACCATGAGCCCTTCCAAGTCATTAGTGATCGGCACGGTATTTTTTTTCGCCTTGGTCTGTTTATTTTTTTAGTCTCCACATTTCATCATCTTAGCCCGGTATCACCCACTGCTGGGTATACCCAGCGGCCTATGGGCCTCCTTTCGTTTTTTCCAGCCTCTTCGATCTTGTGCGTCCCTCATCCAGGTGTTTCCTGAGGCTTTATCTTCATCGGTCTTCACATTTATCACACTTAAACCGAAGTGGCCCAGGCCCCAATAAACTTCTAGAAAATTCTAGCATCATGATAAATAACCTGCCAGTAGTGTTACTATCTTAACTACTACCTACCACCATTCTCTGAGGAAATTGAACATAAATAACGCATCTATCCCTCAAGGGACGCGGCCTATTTCCTTGAAGATCATGCCGAGATTGAGATTATCTCAAAATTGAATCCGCCATTGATCCCGCAAACAGATTACTGGGTTGAAGGAAATGTATAGAAAACAGTTTTTATAATAGCTATATGAATAGTACGGGAGGTACCGTTGCATTTTTGTGTCGAATTTTATACCTAATAAATTTCATCCCTAGTAGTTGAATAATATTCAACAATCACAAAAATGGGCTCGTAGCTAAGCAGCAACCACGCGGATTGTATGATCTGCGAAGTTAAGCAACACTTGCCGCGTTCAGTTCATGGATGGGTGACCATTTTCGTTGCACATTGAGACCCCTCCATGCCTCGGAGAGCATGTTAAGCTGTCGGTCCCGGTTGTCATACGAACAACTATGGCAGTCGTTACGGGTAGTCAGCAGCCCCCGAAAGTCTGACAACTGGTGTAACCTCTGAATGTCGGTATTACCCAGTAACTGGTTTGCGGTTCAGCCGCTTTTGGTTAGACTGGAAGCCGACCCCAACATAGTTAGGAAAAGTTGAGGAGGGTGATGAATCAGCAGAATGAACGTCAGTTGCCACACCCGCGGTGGAGTCTACGGTAAATGTGAAAATAGTTGAAAAAGATTTTGGTTCGAGTGTTTTTATACCGTCCAAAATTTGTGAGATGATTGTTAATTTCCAATAAAAAAAACACAGCTGTGTGTAAGGGAGGGGATTATACGTCAGTTACATTTTTTATTAATTTAATTCTGTCGTCATACCTATAGTAACGCCATCTGTTGCTAAATATTTACTACTCTTCGACAATATGGGCGCTTTTTACTGATGTGGAAAAAATATTTTTTCTCTGATATAACCACAAATTCATGATTTTTGGATATTTTCCTTTACATGTGCTGTGAGAATTTGTTTCTTGCCAAATTTTATGATTCTAGGTCAACAGGAAGTTTAGGTTTATTCCGTAGGCCGTATTCTTCGATTGCGTTGACTTAAAAGCTTGAATATTTTATTCCAAGGGACCGTTGACCTTAGTTTGTTTTTATAATTTCAACTTGATATCTCAACCCGTTTTTGAAATAAAAATTCTTGACAGACGGACAGACAGACAGACAGACGGACGGACAAAAAAGTGATTCTATAAGGGTTCCGTTGTTTCCTTTTGAGGTATGGAACTCTAAAAAGCAGGAAACACCACTGGACATAACTTTTTAAAATTTATTTAATCTGGCATACTTTTTATCAGATTTTTATGATGACCCCCATGAGAAAATATAAACTTGGCTTAAGGGTAAAACTTTTACGACAAAAAAGAAATCCTTCTGGATCTTGCATTAATAATATTTTGTTATTTTCAGGTACTTACCAGGGCAGAATTTCACTCGGGAACCACGAACACATAAGTACTGCTTGTTAATTTGATCCCCTCAAATCCAGAAAACCACGTATAAGCCGATATGGTGTATTTATAGTTAAACTCTGTTTGCTAACTTTGTTTGCTTCAAAAAGTTTTGTTTTTTAGCCAATAAGAAGTAAGTGTTGTAGCACAAACAATATAATAAGCATAAGATACATACAGGTAATTATTTATTATTTTTTAACGCAATTTACGCATGCGAAACGAAATATAACGATTTAAATTGTGGAAAGAAAAAATCGCTAATCGCTGCTCGTGAGCGATTTTTTCTTTCCACAATTTAAATCGTTAGATTTCGTTTCGCATGCGTAAAATGCGTTAAAAAATAATAAATAATTAGTAAGGGTAACTGCAAAGTTAGTCGAGTCGGTTAAGAAACACTGTTTCTTAATAAGATATCGCTGACGTCACCCAAAGATGTACCAAGTGGATGAGAATTTCGTTACCACGAGCAGTGTTCACGGTAGCTTAGTGGCTAAAACACTAGCGTACTGAGCCAGGAGTCGCAGGTTCGAATCCTGCTAGTGAGCGATTTTTTCTTTCCACAATTTAAATCGTTACATACAGGTATTTTAATAACAATAGCCAAAAAGGCCTCAGTACATAATTATCTATGTGCAAAAAAAAGCAGTGCAGTAAAAAAAGCAGTGATAGCCTAGCGGTAGAACGCTTGCCTTCCATGCAGGAGGGTGTGAGTTCGATCCCGGCCCGCACCTCTGACTTGTCGAATTCATGTGCGGATTTATATTCGATTATCACTTGCTTTAACGGTGAAGGAAAACATCGTGAGGAAACCTGCACACCTGAGAGTGCTCCATACAGTTCTCAATGGTGTGTGTAGTCCGCCAACCCGCACTAGGCCAGCGTGGTGGACTAAGGCCTGAGCCTTCTCATACTGAGAAGAGGCCCGTGCCCAGCAGTGGGACAGTAATGGGCTGGTTATGTATATATCTATGTAACTTTCTTCATACAGGTGAACCCACATTTATCCGCGCCGAACGAGCTGAAGTTAACGGAATGCACGCTAAAGTTTCCGGCAACAACCATACAGCCCAATACCCAATAGCCTATGTCCAGCAGTGGACTGCGATAGGCTGATGATGATGATGATGATGACACTAGTGCCAAAAATATCGATGTCAATTTCTTGGCAGGTCGCATTGTACATTCGAGTTGCCCTTATCAATTTTTTTTTGCCTGTATATTGTTCTTACGGTAGGAACGAGTAACTAGGAAATTTCCTACTATACGTCTTCCAAAGCACTGTATGCATATACGTGTAGGTAGCGTTTTGTGAAGTTTGATGTGATGCCTAGGGGCTATTATTAAAGGTGGAAGGCAATCGTCCTGCTTGGGTTTCCTTCAATTACTGTAAAATCAACAAGATGTACTACCCTCAATGTTAGGTGAGCTTATATTACGGATATGTATCTACAAGATTGTTTTATCTAAGAGAGTTCATCATACTACAACATACATTATAGGTAGGGATGCCAACTATTTTTAAGTTTTTTATGTTATTAAAACATGAACATAGATACAATAGATAGTAATAGCAATTGGCGGTCTTATCACATAAAGCAATTACACATACAGGAATTTTTTTAACCAGTGCGCAAATTTTTTTTGGTGGTTCAGTATAAGTAATAGAACACATTTCCATTTATTGTTCAATACTTTTTTTTATTTTTTTATCCGACGTAAAATCAGCTAAATATGGACATAATCTGTTCGTAATAACATAAATTAAAATGCGCGATGGCTGGCTCATGCGGCTGCGGGTTTGCATCGGGGGTACAACCCCCTCCCGGACGGCCGCGTGAGCCAGCCGTCGCGCACTTTCATTTATGTTATTACGAACAGATTGTGTCCATATTTTCTGATTTTAAGTCGGATAAAAAAAAAAGTATTGAACAATTAATGCAAATGTGTTCTATTACTCATACCGAACCACCAAAAAAAATTTGCGCACTGGTTAAAAAATTTTCCTGTATACATTGTACATTGTGTTTATGAACTTCAACGGAAATACGAAAAAAATCGGTGCGAAATATTCGTAGATACCAGAATTTTTCACTGGTCTTGTTGTACAATTTTCGGATTCAAACTCGACACAGTAATTGGATTAAAGAGATTCCCTCCATTCGTGTTATGTCGAATAGTACAAACACAATCCGATTTCTTTGCACCCATCCACGATAAGAAAATATAGTTATTTTCTTCAATACCGATAGATTGTAGTTTCGGGCTCAAGTGTAAGTCCTCATTCTTTTGATTCGTTTTCGTATAAAGTCAGAACTCTATTTGGCTTTGTTGAAAATCGATCGCCTTCTTGTATTACGTGGAAATATTCGTAAAAGTTTATGATGAATAAAAAATAAAATAAAATAAAATCATTTATTATCAGACAGCTTAGTCCATAGGCAATATTCACAATTTTATTATACTAGAATACACTCCGTCTGCACAGTAGGCTCACTTTACTCCGAACACATGGAGTTCAGTAAACCTACTGAGCGAGCAGTACGGTATCGTATCTATCTGCTATCATTCTCAGCACACTGTTCGGGCTCCCTCGCACACGCCGCAACACCGACGCCACCTTTTTACGCATAATGGCGTAGAAGTCATCTACGCTGTCGTCCGCAAACATGCACTGCAATATCGAGGGAGCCTGAACAGTGCCCTGAACACATTATTATACAGGACGCGCAAGGCATTGTAGGCTCTCTGCGTAAAGTTTGCCCACAGGCCACCAGTGTAAAACGTCTGACAAAATGCCTTGAACAACGTTATTTTGACTGACGCCGTACACCGAGCAAACCTGCGTGCCAACATATTATCACGAACCGACAATGCCCTGCGCTCCCTTTCGACATCCAATTCATCACTTAAATTCTCAGTCACAATATGACCAAGATAATTAATTATGATGATAATAAGAAATATTATTTCGAATCCTTGTAACTTTTAGAAATCTTGTTTTCTGCATTCAAGCAACGAGCCCGCGTGAGGACTTAAGGAGGTCACTGAACGTAGATGAAGCGAAAGAGGCGTGTCAGGATTGTAGCGGGTGAAAATCCATAGTCTTGTAGCGACATCTGTCCCACTACATGCGAACCCGATACCAATGACGTAGTGGTTGGCGTTCACCAACCCTGAATCGCGCTATGGTATTTTTTTTTCGAATGAACATTTCACATGTAGTACCTAGGTACTATTGCTGCTTAACCGGACTAACGGCGTTCCCACGTCCCCAGTCAAAGGTAGTTGAAGGAACACCGTGGTGGTTTTAGTCAGTAAGAGTCCGATACTCGCTCCGCCGGGTGGAGTGCGTCCATGAGGATTTCCCCACGGAAAAAAGGGTCTCCATCCGCCAGAACTAACGAAGTTTGACGCTCGGTTGTTATTGTATATACAAGCGCCCAAGATCAACCTGGTCGGAGGATCCGCCCTTTGTGTTAGAGGAACATGCTACCTTGTTTCTCCAGTCTCTATCTACCCCAATGAGAAACATGCGTAATGATAAATACGTATATGCGTATGTATGTAATTTTCTGCAAAATACTGTTAGTTCCAGCAAAAGTACTTTTTCATTGCGTTTTCATGAAACAATCATATATTTTTGTTTAAAAAAACTTTGCACTAGGATTTACAGTACAGGTGTCCTTCGAGACACCTGTACGCGGCGAAAAGTTCACGCGCCTTTACCATATTATATAGATTTCTATGGTTCACAGATACAATGTTTATACATCATCATCATCATCATTTCAGCCGAAAAACGTCCACTGCTGGACATAGGCCTTTTTTATGATATACGATGGCGAAACGATCTAAAAACCCACCTGCTGTGAAGCGGTTACCTTTGCCCGTAACAACTGCAATACCACCTAGGCTGTTGCATACGATGTTTACTAATGTGTAGTTTGCTCGACATCCTACGTCACAACAGGGATCCAGCAGAATATCAGCGTCAGGTTTAATAACCTGGCAATATGCTGAGCTGGACACCCATTTGTCACAATTTTGAGACACACATGGCGCATGACTATCAATGAATTTTTCCTCGCTTTGTTACTTCTTCACTATATCTTTTTCTTGTTCATGTATATCCTTTCTTTTGTTTGTGTCTCAGTTGTGTCAAATAAATATTTTTCTTTCTTTCTTTTCTTTAGATGGTACCGCAAGTCGGTTCGCCAAACTGAGACATGAAGATGGAAAGTCTCATGTGATTGTAATTTCACCGGCACCCATACCCGTCAGACTGAAACACAACAATGCAAGCATCACTATTTGGCGGAGAAGTAGGTACGGTGGTAGTACTTCCCCGAACGAGCTCTTTCACAAAGGAGCTTTACTACTACTAAAACTCCTCCAAGCATCGCTACAACGACCGGTACAGCGCTTTCCGCATCCAGCGGAATGGTTGTATACTTTTAGTCAATTGCATAGCCACTAATCCAAACGTGCCGTCCAGTATTTTCAAATGACGTCATTTAAAACTCTGTTCCACAGGACCCATACATAATTATGTTTAATGTAAAATCCTTGTAAATAGAATGTGTATACGCATATTTATATAGCACTGCTCACCCCATTGCTCATGGACCGTGCTTAATTCAACTCCGAGCATAAATATGGCCGTACAGTCGTGTAGAAAAGTTGTTTGTCGTGTTAGATTAATTTAATGTTTCGTTTTAAAAATGTGTGGACATTTTGTTGAGGATTATGTTGTGTGTATTTTCAATTATAAAATTTAATAATAATACACCCTTAGCCACTCACATCGTTGTTTGCTCTCAGTTGCCTATAATGGCGGCTATTTAGGGGGCCCTGCCAGTGAGTTGGCGAGTCACCGTCTGCCAAATATATATTTCAATGTTTAAAGTTGAAAGGAAGACGCCGTTTTCTTCCGGCTGAAGAAGGTAAAACCAGTCCATCAAACACCCATATCTATAGCCAAAATCATTTTAGATCCCATATTTCGCAATAGTCCTGCAGCTTCCCGAGATGGAATATGACTGTACTACTATAGTGCAGTTGTGGACTGTCTTCGGTTCGTGCCCCATCCCATCATAGAGTAAATTTGTCAAAGGGGTGACTGCTAGCTGGACCTGTGTCCTCTGGCAAGCCTTCCAAAGATCCGGACTTTTTTCTGATGGAGGATGAGCCGTGATTAAATAAAGACGTACAAATAGTCAAAGGTCTTCAAACAGTGCGTCCTGCCAGTCATGACTTACGGTGCCAAGACGTGGACACTGACAGTTGGGCTTGTCCACAAATTCAAAGTCGCTCAGCGAGCTATGGAGCGAGCTATGCTTGGAGTTTCTTTGAAGGATAAAATCCGTAACGAGATTATCCGGAGAAGAACCGGAGTGACCGACATAGCTTGTAGGATCAGTAAGCTGAAGTGGCAGTGGGCTGGCCATGTCTGTCGAAGGGCCGATGGCCGTTGGAGCAGATGAGTCCTTGAGTGGAGACTGCGAATTGGCAAACGCAGCGTAGGGCGCCCCCCTTCCAGGTGGATCGACGACCTAAAGAACGTGGCTGGGGGGGACTGGATGCGGAAGGCAGAGGACCGAGCGTTGTGGCGCAACTTGGGAGAGGCCTATGTCCAGCAGTGGACTGCGATAGGCTGAGTTGATGATCATTGCTACAACTTCTGCTGACCGATTAATCATTTCCCTACTAGAAAATATGCAAAATACTCTTGTAACCAGCCACGCCTCGTACCCAAAACTTTATGAAAATAGTTTAAACGGTTGAGATATATATGAGAGTATTTGAAATACACACAACAGACCTAATTAAACTATTTTCATAAAGTTTTGGGTACATGGAGCAAAAGTTGTAGCAATGATCATCAACTCAGCCTATCGTAGTCCACAGCTGGACATAGGCCTCTCCCAAGATGCACCACAATACTTGGTAATCTGCCTTCCGCATCCAGTGCCCCCAGCTACCTTCTTCAGGTCATTGGTCCACCTGGCGGGGGGGGCGTCCTACGCTGCGTTTGCCGATTCGCGGTCTCCATTCAAGGACTCGTCTGCTCCAGCGGCCATCGGTCCTTCGACAGGCATGGCCAGCCCACTGTCACTTCAGTTTACTGATCCTAACAAGCTATGTTGGTCACTCCGGTTCTTTTCCGGATAATCTTGTAACGGATTTTATCCTTCAAAGAAACTCCAAGTATAGCTCGCTCTATAGCTCCGTAGCAAGGATGACTGTCAAGAATAATTTTACAAGGAGTGTAAAATGCCTTTTATGTTCTGTGGTAGACATAGATAATATATATATATATTTATAGTATAGGATGGCGAAACGAGCTAAAGGCCTACCTGATGTTAAGCGGTTACCTTTACTCATAACAATGCAATACCACCTAGGCTGTTGCCTAAATGGTACCGCAAGTCAGTTCGCCAAACTGAGACATGAAGATAGAAAGTCTCATGTGATTGTAATTTCACCGGCACCCGTACCCTTTAGACCGAAACACAGCAATGCAAGCATCAATATTTAGCGGAGAAGTAGGTACGGTGGTAGTACTTCCCCGGACGAGCTCTTTCACAAAGGATCTCTACTACTACTAAAATATCATGGTAAGTGGATGAAATCGAGCTAAAGTAATCTAAAGTGAGTAAACAAACAATTACGTCAATTATTTATTACATGACTCGTTAAATTAGTGCCGAAGCACTGATACTTTGAAGCAACGCTTTGCATAAATCGGAAGAGTTAAAATCTTATGAAGTTTAGTTTTGTGTGGGATGAAAATCTGATGGGATCGTAAGTGCTAATAGTAGGGGTACTCGAGGTATCCACTGAGGAGGACAGCAGTACGTGGTGGTCGTGTGCTGCTGTTAAGGAAACTTTGTTGATTCCCCGTGACGTGCTAAAGCAGGAGCTCGTCTATTTAATGCAGAGGATGGCCGCCGTGGGGTTTTAGTTGGTAAGATTCCAACATACTCCTCTGTCCTCCTTAGACGGAGGGTATCCATGAGGATTTCCAACCGCAAAAAAAGGTAGATAAACTGATGCTTCTTTAATTTTTAAATAAACTAGATCTTTAGCGATGGAGACTAAATAAAGGCTACATCCCATTTGAGAAATATCCCATTTCGACAATTTAACTCAACTTTTGCCTACTAAAATTAATTTGAAGTTGACAAAATGGAATTTCTTGTATGGAATAAAAAATTGACATAATGGCATGTTTACCAAATGGGATTGTAGCCTAAAAAATCTCGCCTCGCTGCCAACAACAACGACAAGAGATTGTCGTAATGGTGGAACGGTATTTATGCTATTGGATTGGATGGATTCCTGACGTCATAGATTCATATCGCCGATGTCCGACAGTTGTAGTTCGCATGTAGCGCAATAGATGTCGCTACATTCGTAAAGTTCGTGCCAACATAAGAGTAATATAATCAGTTGGAAACCAAGCACGTCTTAAAAATGTTATCATTGCAAATCTAGGGTGCATTAAAAGAGCCTCCACGAGTGACGATATTTAATTGATCGTCCGGCGCACTCTGAACAGTCAGCCCCGCTACCAACCTGCTGACTGGCTAATCTTTTCCCCACGGCATGAGCTATTATCATTATGTAGCTCATGTCGACACGATAGAAGAAGAAGATTGCAAATCTCACACCACTACTACATAACATAACATAACATAACCAGCCCAGTTCTGTCCCACTGCTGGGCACGGGCCTCTTCTCAGTACGATAAGGCTAAGGCCTTAGTCACTACTAAAACAACATTAAATCTAAAATTATTTCTCCATTTGTTTCTACGAGAGGCCATTACCCAAATCCATCCCTTGAGAGCAGACTCTGGAAACGCTGTTAAGTTCAGAGTGCCAAGCTTGGTAGTTTGCATACATAATTAATATCGGGTAGTGATAATAAACACTTAAAATGTTGCTGGGAAGATTCTGAACTAAACAGAAATGTAGGGATGGGATTTAAAAATATGCTACAAGTTTTTAACATTGAATTAATGTTTTTTTGATCGCTGCTGGTGTGGGTCATATCCAGAAATAGAGCAATATGGCGATTATGCTGAATGTTTTTTTTTTTTTTTTTTTTTTTTTCCCTTGAGAGGATGGGCAGCTGCGTTCTCTGAGTATTTAACCAACCAACTGCGATCGCCAATCCGCCTGCTAAGCGTGGTGATTATGGGCCCCCTTTTGGGGGAGGCATATGTCTAGTAGTAGACGTCATTCGGCTGAAATAATGATGATGATGATGAGGTGTCTCTATGCGGCAACCTAATTAGTCATAGTTTTTAAATTAAAGTAAATATACCCTGTGGAAAAGGATTACACCATGAGGTATATTTAAAATTTTGTTTGTAGATCTACTAAAGACTAAAGACATTTTCAATGCCCTTTGATGGTTACAGCAAGCGTGAGATCTGTGTTTTTTTAAAGATGTGTTATGTTTCTAAGGCTTTTCCTTCTTTTTCCTTCTGATTTTGAGAACAGGCCCTCGCTCGACAGTGAAACATTATTAGGCTGAATATAATTATTTCCATGTATTACCTTATTTCTTTGTATACCGATACGATACTCTCTTTAGAGGTGATATAGGGTGTTAACTGGGAGGGGCTCGTAGCGGAGCAACGACTGCGCAGATTGTACGATCTGCAAGGTTAAGCTGCACTGTCCGCGGTCAGTATTTGGATGGGTGACCGTTTCGTTACACATCGAGACCCCTCCATGCCTCGCAGAGCAAATTAATCGGTCGGTCCCGGTTGTCATACGAATATCTATGGCAGTCATTACGGGTAGTCAGAAGCCTGAAATTTTGGCAACTGATCTAACCTCCGAATGTCAGTAATACCCAGTAACTGGGTTGCAGGGGTCTGATGTTCAGCTGCATCTGGCTAGACTGGAAGCCGACCCAAATATAATTGGGAAAAAGGCTCGGAGGATGAAGATGATAGGGTTAACTGGGTGGTGAAACTGCAAATGTTGTTAGGCTATCAGGTTAATTTCTGGACATAAGATTCTTTCAAAGCCAGAGAGGTTAGCAGTGGGACTAATCACTCAGGGTGCGCCCAGCGTAATTAAAACTCATCACTCATGCAGGCTTTGTAATCAACTCAGCCTATCGCAGTCCACTGCTGGACATAGGCCTCTCCCAAGTTGCGCCACAACGCTCGGTCCTCTGCCTTCCGCATCCAGTCCCCCCCAGCCACGTTCTTTAGGTCGTCGGTCCACCTGGCAGGGGGGCGCCCTACGCTGCGTTTGCCGATTCGCGGTTTCCACTCAAGGACTCGTCTGCTCCAACGACCATCGGTCCTTCGACAGACATGGCCAGCCCACTGCCACTTCAGCTTACTGATTCTACAAGCTATGTCGGTCACTCCGGTTCTTCTCCGGATAATCTCGTTACGGATTTTATCCTTCAAAGAAACTCCAAGCTCGCTCCATAGCTCGCTGAGCGACTTTGAATTTGTGGACTAGCCCAACTGTCAGTGTCCACGTCTCGGCACCGTAAGTCATGCCTTTGTAATACACCCCTGTTATTTATTTGGGCAAGCAAGTGGCAGAGCTCTCTCACATTATAATAAAAAAGTTTAACCGTATAATAATTTTTTTACGTCAGAATGTTTTTTTTATATCGTAAAGACGCTAATAATTTTGGTCTTCCTGATACCACAAACACTGTAAAGTATTCGAGACGTCAGGAACAGCAATTTTAATAATATACGCGATGTAATCCGGTTAATATTTGTTTTATAATGTGTAGTGTTCGCGAAAACTTGAGACATTATTACCATTATATACCTCTCTCACTTTTGTTTTACGAAAGAAAATGTAAAATAAATAAATGGATTATTATAACACTTTTGTACACAAAAATACTCTTAGCTGCTTACGTAGGACCGCACGTGCCGTGTATTGACAAATCCAGTAAATATAACTGTGTTATTACATAATTGTGCTTTCTAGGGCAGGTCATTCAGCTTGGTAGACACAACTTTGAGAATGAAGCCGGCAGAAGGATCCAGTTGGGCTGGACAGCATTTGGAAAACTTTGCCAAGTCTTATCGTCACCTATATCGCAAAGTTTGAAGACCAGTACGTCCAGCCAGTCATGACTGTTGGTGCCGAGACATGGACACTGACAGTTGGGCTGGTCCACAAATTCAATGTCACTCAGCGAGCTATGGAGCGAGCTATGCTTGGAGTTTCTTTGAAGGATAAAATCCGTAACAAGATTATCTGGAGAGGAACCAGATGACCAACATAGCTTGTAGGATCAGTAAGCTGAAGTGGCAGTGGGCTGGCCATGTCTGTCGAAGGACAGATGACAGCTGAAGCTGAAGAGTCTTTGAGTGGAGACCGCGAATCAGCAAACGCAGCGTAGGGCGGCCCCCGCCTGGTGGACTGACGACCTGAAGAAAGTGGCTGGAGGGACTGGATGCGGAAGGCAGAGGACCGAGTGTTGTGGCGCAACTTGGGAGAGGCCTATAACTTACTACTTACTTGATAACTTTTTTTTTTTTTTTTTTTTTTTTTTTGTTATTAAATTATCAATAATATACATAATTAAAATTAGTACAAAAGTACCACTTAAACCTCCTGGGTTTGAATGTGGCACTTACAATTCATCCTCGTATCAGCACATTTATTTATGTAAGTATAAACGTGTTACTTTTATTAACAATCTTAACAAACAATATTAATGTAATAATTAAGGTGTTTATTACAGCATAAAAACATAAATGACGATTCGACAGTGTTCTAACGCCACGCATGAATTATAATTCCGTGAGGAAATATGTTTTTAACTTATTTTTTATGTTTTTATCAGTAATATTATTACGTATGGCGGTAGGTAAAGAATTAATGAGTCGTGGAATCAGATAAAATTAAAATATATAGTATATTCAATATCTGTAGTGTGTTTCTGCCAAACTGTAAAACTGGTTGTCGGCAGTTGTTCTCGTTTCAAAAAGTCTGATAGTTGTACAAATATTGGTAGTTTATGTGCTAATTACATCTGAATTATTATCTCACTATGCTACTTTTAAACTTTATAAACTGCTTTGTAAAACCACAGTTATTAATTGAACATACAACATCGATAGCTCAGTTTAGAACTTATTTATGAATAAAAACTTTAGAGGAGTTGATTAAAATTGTCATGCACACAAACTTTATCTAATAACCATCGTGAGTTAAATTCATAATTATTAATATAAACGGTTTCACTCACGTTATTTCATCAGGTGTGCCCGACCAATTTCAAGCTCGAAGAGTGAAACCGTTTATATTAATAATTATGGACACAAACTGTGTTATTTTATTACATTATATTAATATCTTACTGCTGGGCACGGGCTTCTTCCTAAAATAAGATGTGTTTAAAGCCTTAGTTCACCACGCTGGTCTAGTGCAAGTTGGCAGACTATACACAACATCGAGAACTGTAAGCAGGTTTCTTCAAGATATTTTCCTTCACCGAACCACCACCGTTAGATACCATGAACATACACTCAGTGATAAAATTTTAATATCTTCGCACAGTTCCTAAAGGGATCGATATGAGGTAAGCTTTTTGTAGCCCTATAAACCTTTTTACATGTTGCTCCCACATTAAGATTTTATTTCTTTATGTTTACAACCCTGAAAAATTTGATATTGTATCTTCTGTCGAATTCTGTAACTCATGCACTCGTGATCGCAATAATGTTGATTTCATGTTCATTGCTCCGTATGTTTTGACAATAACTATGTCTTATTGGCAACTATGAATGCAATTTGCTAAAATGAAAGCTATTTTTAGGGTTCCGTACCCGAAGGGTTCCAAACGGGACCCTTTTACTCTCGCTACGCTGTCCGTCCGTTCGTCTGTCTGTCATAGAGCTACAGCCCTGTACCTACCTATTACCGTTCAAAGATACATCTTTTGAACGGTAATAGGTAGCCGGTTGAAATTTTCCCAGAATATGTATTGCTATGACTTCTATCATAAAAAATACTAAAAATTAAAAAAGTTAAAACCAAAGGGGGTCCCCATACAAGAAACCTCAAAAAACATTAATTGTTTCAACGTTTTTGTTCCTGCTCTATCTTCAAAACGGTAATACATACCAGCGTCAAACTTAGTCTGGTTATAGTGCATTTTACGTAGTTTAGCAAAAAATAGGTACTAAAAATAGGGCAACTATGTTTGCCCTATACATGTATGTGGTGGTACCTGCGTAAGAAAGAGATGCAAAAATTCTTATTTCGCGCACTCTGTGTTGATGAACTCTCGTTAATTAAATCAGTTGCTATGGGGTATCAGGTCAATCAGTGGTACGGAACCCTTCCTGTGCCAGTCCGACTCGCACTTGACCGGTTTTTTATTCTTAAAGTTTAGGACTTTTCCGCGTAGCGTATGGCACTCCCATCGTACCCTAAATACGAGTAACACGACACTTCATCATTACAGCCGAAAGACGTCCACTACTGGACATAGGCCTCCCCCAATTAAGGGGAGGATATGCCATAATCGCCACGCTTGGCAGGCGGGTTGGCGATCGCAGTTGGTTGGTTAAATACTCAGAGAACGCTGCTGCCCATCCTCTGGTGAATCCCTTAGTCGCCTTTTACGACACCCATGAGAAGAGATAAGGGTGGTGCTATTCTTTAAGTCCGGCACCACACGGCACTTATTTCATCTATATTATCTGGGCCATGAATTTAAACAGATCTTCTTCTTTTTCATAATTACAATTTGGTACATCAGTCCTGTTCAAATTCAGAGCCCTAACTAAATAATTTCTATTAGAGAGAGTTATAAAACTAAGAAAGCTGTTGTCATTGTGAGTGAGTTGGGCAGTGGTCTGGCCACGTCTGGCGTGACGCTGTACGCGGCCAACGAAACACTTGACGCGTCGCACCGCATCAAGCGTTTGAGACAGACCCACAGAAATAGATAGAATGGCCATGTGGGCAGGGCGCGCGTGGCAGCACTATTCACCATAGTGCAGGATATTTCAAAACCTTTCTCAGCACGCCTTATGACTTGTTTCTATAAATACTGTAACACAAACCCGCAAAAATGCCTTATTGTGCTGTTCCTAACTGCAGAAACAAAAGCTGTAAAGTACATTTGATTAAAATTTATTTTAAAAAAATAATGACGTCAAAATGTAAGGCGTAGTTTGTTCGAAAAGTTGCCACGCATGAATTGCAAGTACAATTGTGATTACATTACATTTCCATGATAAGCATTTGTGGACCGCGTACAGCGTGACGCCAGACGCAGCCGACGGCGTTTGTAACAGACCATGGCCTAAAATAATTACTCTGCTAACGCGTAAAAGGTGCGCTTCCTTGGTGCGTTGGGTGCGGGCCAGCTTTAACGGTATCCTAACCATGATCGCAAGCAGATAAGACTGCGTGTACGTGGGTCGCTGTTGCGCCATCTTGCATAGGATGAGGCAGCGGTGAGTCACGTTCATGTATGAATTGTAACATGTGTATCTATCTGTGTGTGTACCTAAGATGGGTACCTGGACACTGTGGTATCAGGGGCAACGAAACCGCTGATGAACTGGCTAGAGCTGGTGCTGAAAGCCCCACTGTGGGCCCAGAGTCAATCTGTGGCATTCCCAAATGTACCACTACAGCCCATCGTAAAAATTGGGGAGCTGACCAAAGTGTTAACCTTTGGGAAAATCCCCGGGCTAAGAAAACTCGAAAGCGCTACTTGTGCTTCAAGAAAAGGTTTACGAAAGAAGCGCTTTCTTTGAACAGGAACCAGATAAGAATCCTGACAAGAACCCTTACTGGGCACTGCAAGCTCAATAAACACCTTCACAGGATGGGTCTCAGTGATACCACAGTTTGCAGGTTTTGTCGCGAAAAGGATGAGACGCCCATCCATATCCTATGCGAGTGTGATGCAATGCATCACATGAGGAGCCAGCATCTTGAAGGCAACGTCATCTCAACGCAGGAGATCAGGTCCTCCTCCCCCAAAGTCATAGTCGACTTCATGATTGACTTGCAGCTTGGGGAAGTGCTGTAATGCTGCAAGAGGCGTCACAATAGATCTTACCATGTCGCAGTGGCTTAGGGGGGGCGTTCAAGACCTCTACCTCTTTCCTCAAATAATAAAAAATAATAATGTGTGTGTGTGTGTGTCTAACTAACATAGTTTTCAAGTTTTATTAACCTTTTGAGTCCTGGTCACGTGAGTAAAGAATTTTTTATTCTATTCTATAACCTAGTTATTAATATAAAACGGAGACTAATGCGCACATACCCATTTTAAGTCCGATGTTTCGACCAAGTTCTACAGGTAGTAGTTACAAGCCAGCGACGACACAGCCCCTAGACGCCACATAACAGGCGACCGATTTCTATCACACATAAGGGAAAAATCCTGTATGTAAGCCGCCACTCAAACAATTTGAATCAGTTATGACCACTTCTGTGAGCCGTTGACACTTCCGTGTTAGTGAACACAAAATTTACAAATAAATGTTATAATGACTTCTTGCACAGTACGATTGTGTTGTAAAAACAGCAAGACTTTGAGTGTCCAGAAAGACGGCATAACATTTCATCGTTAAGTTAATAATGTCATTATCCAATTAGATTTTTCAACTGATTTAATATTTAATGAGAGTTCATCTTATACTGGTTAATTCGCAACGGACACCAAAGGTGCAGACGGCACGTTGATGTCTTTCACAAAACATCTCTTTCTTACGCAAGCACTTAATACACTATCTCTTTCCCTCTATTTAATTGTCAATGTAACTAGTGATGTACTAAATCTGTTATCGATGAAACAAAGTTCTCCATACTATCAACGAAATTGAAAAATATAGGTAGTAGAATATTTTGCAATCTACAAAAAAAAAAAAACTACGATTTCAAACATTCAATCTTTATATACCTATAACAGCCAGGGAGTCTACTTCCGTTCAACGATAAACGAACTTTTGTTCCGACCGATACGTACACGATAAATGATATATGTACCTTTTTTAGGGTTCCGTAGTCCTACAAGGAACCCTTACAGTTTCGTCATGTCCGTCCGTCTGTCCGTATACCCATCTGTCCGTCTGTCCTAATCCTTTACAGCTTAATAACTTCTACAGTTATAAATATAAGTACATGTAATTTTGTTAAAAGATAGTTTAAATATAGATCTCAATTTTAAAAGAATAAAAAATGCGTGATTATGTATTTTAGGGGTGGCGCCCATACATGAAATGAAATGAAATGGGGATGAAAATATTTTTTTCGCTCCACCCCCTCGTGTGTGGTATCATTGAATAGGTCTACTAAAATGAAGGTAATGTTTGATACAGCACTTTTTTATCAGGTGTACCATCTGCGAAATATAGTCAGCTAAAGTGACTTGCAATGTGTCCCCCCCCTGCCATCTCTAAACTATGTAACGTAGATATTTATAATTTTCCACGTTGATAGATCTTTATAAAAACTCTCTTTTAAAATTATTTTGAGTATAATGTGATTATAAATTTTTGAGTTATAGAGAGAAAACTGAAAAATACATAAGACGTCCTAGTTCAAAGGTCATTGACCTTAGAGAAAAATGATCTTAGCAAAGAATGCTCCTTTAGTTAGTTCCTTTAGTTAGTCCTTTAGTTAGTTCCTTTAGTTGGTCCTTTAGTTAGTTAGTGTTCCTTCGTGACACACATTCGAGGCTTTTAAGGTCATCAGAAAACCTCACGTTGCTGCTCGCCTGTGGAATGCTTTGCCAGTACAAGTGAGGCGTGCTCAATATTTGCCTATATTCAAAAAACTGGTAAATGATCGCTACCTATCATCACTGTAATTTCCGGCAGGTACATTATGTAATATTTAGACATATTGTATTGTATTTATTATGTTTATTGTATCTTATATTTATGTAGTTTTGTTATAGATATATGTATAGTATTTATGTTATGTAGTATATGTATTCTATTATGTTGTTACACTGCGTACTACCCCTCTCTTTACTTGCCCATATTGTCCATCCTAAGGTTGTCTGGAAGAATTCGCCTTGAGCGATAAGACCGCCCATTGTACATGTGTTCTATATAAGTCATATATGTTGCTATCTTCTTTTGTGTACAATAGTATTTGTATTGTATTGTTGAAAAAAAATGACTTTCCTTCGTACGTACGTATTTTTACATTTATTACGTATTACTAATTACTACATATTTAACTGTCGAAAACATAGAAAATTTAAAATTAACTAATAAAATTCCAGCAAAAACTACAACAAAAGACCCTTCTTTTGTTGTACAAACAAAATTATAGATCTCAAACGATTTTAAACCTAATTGACTACTAAGTTAAGTTAGAAATCGTAAAAATAAAGAAAGTCGCTAGCTAGCTACCAATAGCCAATAGCTATTTTACTTGGTCAGCTCACGGCAGCGCAGCGGCTGCCCGCTACACCGTAAACTTGTTGGTTATTCGAAGCAGTAGCCAATAGCTAGCTATCGTGTAGACAGATATCGTAGCCATTGATCGAAGTAGCCATGGCTATTTGTTGAATAGCCGCTATTTAGCTAGTTATTAGAGTAGCTACCCACTTCTAAGCCTTACTCCTGACCCCGCCTGGATCGAGTGCTGTATCAATCGAATTTGAATTCGAGTTAGTGTCAAATCGTACTGCTTTTTTCTAGGAATTGAAATTAGCTCGATTTGGTTCAGAGCTTGAACCGGTCGGGAGTAAGGCCCACGATGTTAATTTACAACTTCCACACGGACAGGGTCACAAGCACAGCTAGGAATGAATAATTTAGTAAAATAACAACATTTGTGTCACATTCGATTTTATTTAAGATTTGCACGGATGTGTAATATTTCTCCATGAAGCTACTTGGTCTTTTACTTCTTTCGAAGGCCTCTTTGCGAGAAAAATCCTCAATTAAAATCAATCGCACTATTACATCCCTGAAAATGTTTGGTTTTGTTAAAACCTATTAAATATCACAATAATACTGTCAAACGCGGTTTGACACGTAAACACTGAAAAAATTACTCAGTACTATCAGAATTTCGCTTTCAATTACTACTAAAATAAAATAATAAAAAAGATTTCAATATCCAAAAGAGACCTCTTGAGCAGTCGCATAATTTGAGGTTACATTAACGACAATTTTACAGTTTACTGTCTAATTCAACATTGTTTATATAAAAACAATCAGAAATATATCAAATAGGTTAGGTAAGGTTAGAACTGTGAGCGAGCGAAGTGAGTGGTGCCGCGGTAGCTGCTAGCGAGTACTAGAAACAAATTACAGTTATTAGTTGTTATATTCATTAGTCACAAAATTTGTTTTATTTGATTATATCGAATGGTATTTATAATGGCTTTATTATAAAAGCTCAAAGTTACAAATGCACTATTCGAAGGCTATACATATATAAAATTAATTTATTTAAAAAATGATTAGTGGTGATGAGATTTTTTTTTTTTTTTTTGTCCTTTAAATTTATGTTATTTTTGAGTAGGTTCTTTTCTTTTGAATAAAGTTTTATTTACGTACTAATTAGCTGTTATAGTTTGCAATAATATTTGTTTTTGTTCCATGCTGTGTTCACTTTTAAATGTTAAGTAGGTCCAATAATATTTATACCTAGACGTAGTACCTAGTATGTTAATGTAACATTTTGTGTAATATTGCTGGGTAAAATAAATAATATAATACTACTACTAAATTAATTATTTTATTATTTAATATTTATTTAATATATAAACGGACAATTACCTCTTTTAAAATATCCGCTTTACAAAATAATAACTCCATATTCAACACCAAATAAATACATAAAGATATTTTTAAAGATATAATTATCTTAATTCTGAAAGTACAGAGCACCCGTCTTACTTTCAAAATTAAGATAATTTTGAAAGACTCTCTCCCTACTTGTAATACTTACTATTATTATTAGTATATTAATTACTTTATTATTAAATAATATTAAAAGAAATAAGAAGCTAAAATCCTTATAATTAATACTAAGTATTACATAAAAATAATATCGATAAAATAATATTTTATCGATATTATATTGTGTTGAATCTAAATCTGTCTCGTCTCTAACCCTACAAAGTTTGAAGTTTCTATGACATAATGACATTGTCAGGGCCAACCAGATCGCTGTACCCCGCTTCCTCATACCTCAGCTAGTGGCAGAATTGTTTGTACGCATTAAATTCAACAATATCCGTCTAGGGGCTGTGTTGTCGCTGTTACAAGCAAACTACAAGACTAATTATTCGTACGTAAATTACGCAGAACTTGAAAATAGAACCTAACATGCCTAAGCCCTAACCTACCCACGCAAAAGCTTGGGACATGAGCGGTGTAATCTATATAATCAGATTAAAATTGTCCAACCGTGTTAGGTTTACCTGGAATAGGCCTCAAATTTCCCAAAGGTGTAAACTAGTTAAGGGATTTGTATTTAGTACATATTTATATTATTTTGTATACAATATATAACAAAAACCCTGTTGTTCCTGTGAGGTACGTTAGCAGTATCGATATTCATACGTAAGTACACAACTCATTTGGAAAAACTCTTCAATAAAAATGGTTAAATTAAATATCAAATCATTATTAAGTCTACGGTCTAGAGACCGGTATACATATTACGTCACTAAATTACGTGTAGACCAATGTATCTAAGTCGAAAATCCAATTTCTTTACAAAAAAATCCATATACCTAATTATGTTCAACAATACTATTAGAATATTCAAACAAGATTGACCTTCAAAACGGATTATAGCTCATCAAATTTTAGTTCATTTTGTTACTATCACTGTAAATCGGATTCGGCTGTACCAGGCACGAATTTGAATGGAAATAGCACTAGTTAAGTACCTGGTTTTCTTGTTTAATTTTTTATTTTCTTGTTTGAGTTTTGTACCGTAATAATTCGAACTTTTGAGTACTCGATTCGAAGTGTGACAATGTTAGGTTTTCGCGTTAAAAGGCTATTACTAACTTATATTGATTATTACATAATCATAGGTCATCAACTCTCAGCCTATTGCAGTCCACTGCTGGACATAGGCCTCTTCCAAGTTGCGTTCACATAAATCGTTATTATGTAGGGATCAGCTGTTTTTTTTTTTCGCGATTTCATTGTTGGTCCCATAGTAAAAGTTGTTCATAATCATGAGTACAATGACCCCTTAAGAGGTTTTCAGTTATTTTAATAACACGTTGTATAAGTATTATTTCCATTGTCTAGTAACATATTACGGTCAACAGAACGTCGGTGGTAACACTTTGACATTGGCAGCATCTTTATTTCGTAAGCAATAAGGGTGGTTTTCGAATTGATGTGTTACCACTGTCATGTTGTCGACTGTACAAGCCACAGAGAGATAGAATGGTTGTAATCACAATTTTACTTGCGATTCATGCGTGGCAACTTTCGAACAAACTACGCCTTGCATATTGACGACATTCATTTCTAAAAATTAACTTTAATCAAATGTACTTTACAGCTTTTGTTTCTGCAGTTAAAAACATCACAATAAGGCATTTTTGCGGGTTTTTGTTACAGTATTTACATAAACAAGTCATAAGTGGCGTAATTCTTAAATAGTTTATTTTATTTTATTCACTGGTAGATGTAAGTACTAACATTAGTTTCTAAGTTGTTTATATACTAACCAAATGGACTTACAGTCTGAAATAAAAGATTTCTAAAATTCTAAATAAGGCGTACTGAGAAAGGCTTTAAAATGCCCTGCACTATGTTGCAGAGTGTTGGCACACGCGCCCTGCCCACTTTTAAATTCTATCTATATCTGTGGTAAAACTCTGCTTAGTTTGGGACTAGATGGTGTTGTGTATAAATGTCCCAAAATATTTATTAATTTATTTAAAGAGTATTTGTATCTAGTGTGACCCCAGGAAGGTTTTTAATAGAAATTTTAACACATCTTTTTTACTCCCGTTGAGTTTAATTTTAGTCAAACACGTAATTCATTAAAATTTGCTTTGAAGATTATTTATTCCGAGTTTCGACTCAATCCAGCCGCGCAATAATAATCTTCCATACAAAATTTATAACCCTATTGCACCTTTGCAGTTTTGGAAACGGAAAAGATAAATATTCCATTATTTAATGTAAAAATTAAAAAAAAAAAAAAACTCAAACGCTCTACACAAATTTGCACACTTACTCATTTAACGCACATACACACACACGACCCACCCCCTCATACCTCCACACTCACACTAACACACAATGCCTATCAATTTTAGAAATGATTGTACTTACTTTTTGTTTGCTTGTTTTTATTTTTCTTTTTATTATTATTTATAAACTCGGAATGTATAACATGTGCTATAATCCTTCCATATCGATAGGGGATCGGAACTGTCTCTCCTAAACACAGGTTACTTTGTTGCCTATCTAGGAGATCAGTACCCTTTAACTAGATTAAATAAGTACTTAAATTGTAAGCCTGTGCTAAAATCCTTCCATGTAATCTAGTCCAAGTTTAACAAATAAATAACTATAATAATAATAAAGATTATTTTTCTCAAGTTCTGAGTGAATCGATCCTGGAGAAAAGATTTTTCATACAAACTCTATCACCCTATTTCACCCCCTTAGGGTAATTTTTTTCTATTAATCCTTTCTTAGTGGGTGTTTACATTACAAGAGGAACCTACTGTCATAATTTCATGTATCTAACTCGAGTAGTTTTGGCTCTGCCTTATTGAATCAGTCAGTCAGGACATCTGTCTTTATAAGTATACAACATGTAACAAAAACCCTGTTGTTCCTGTGAGGTAGGTTATCAAAATCGATATTCACACGTAAGGAAGGTAGTCATTTGGAAAAACTCTTCAGTGAAAATAATCAAATTAAATATATATATATATATATAAATATAACATAATAAATAATGACTGTCTCGTTGGTCTAGTGGTCGCAAGCGCGACTGCTGAGCGTGGGGTCCTGGGTTCAATTCCCGGGTCGGGCAAAGTTGTTATTGGGTTTTTCATTAGGAAATTCTCAGTAGCAGCCTGGAGTCTGGATTTGTGCCCGGTTAATGGCAATAGGCTCGCCCCCTATTACATGGGACTACAACATAACTGGCGAAATGTGGGTGTACTATACACATCTGCCTACCCCTTCGGGGAAATACAGGCGTGATGTTATGTTATGTTAATAAATAATTATTAAAGTGTATCACTTTCAATTTACAATTAATAATGATTTAATAGATTGATTTTGATGAAGTCTGTGGTCTAGTGGTTCGAGTGTCGGACTGCTGATCACGAGGTCGTGGGTGATTTGATTCGTTTGTACACCTACTTAAGGAACCCTATAATACTGAGCATGGCCCGACATGCTCTTGGCCGGTTTTCATTTTATTTTAACTGCCTCGTTGGTCTAGTGGTTGCAAGCGCGACTGCTGAGCGTGAGGTCCTGGGGTCGATTCCCGGGTCGGGCAGAGTGTTATTGGGTTTTTTAATTAGGAAATTCTCAGTAGCAGCCTGGAGTCTGGATTTGTGCCATTTGTGTTAATGGCAATAGGCTCGCCCCCTATTACATGGGACTACAACATAACTGGCGAAATGTGGGTGTACTATACACATCTGCCTACCCCTTCGGGGAAATACAGGCGTGATGTTATGTTATGTTAATAAATAATTATTAAAGTGTATCACTTTCAATTTACAATTAATAATGATTTAATAGTATTGATTTTGATGAAGTCTGTGGTCTAGTGGTTCGAGTGTCGGACTGCTGATCACGAGGTCGTGGGTTCGATTCCCACTGGACACAAATATTTGTGTTA
This sequence comes from Asteroscopus sphinx, assembly GCA_949699075.1. NCBI lineage: Eukaryota > Metazoa > Arthropoda > Insecta > Lepidoptera > Noctuidae > Asteroscopus > Asteroscopus sphinx. The sequence goes on from OX453032.1 coordinate 6,868,517, forward strand.
TGAATATGAGTGTTTGTGTTGGTCTGGGTGTTTCTTATGTATTATAAGTATGTATTTAAAAAAAAAAAGTGTATAAGTATTATATCCATTGTCACCCATAGTACAAGCTCTGCTTAGTTTGGGACTAGATGGTGCTGTATAAAGTGTCCTAAATATTTATTTATTTTATTTATTTAATATTTAATTTGATTATTTTTATTGAAGAGTTTTTCCAAATGAGTTATGTCCTGACGTATGAATATCGATTCTGATAACGTAGCTCACAGGAACAACAGGGTTTTTGTTACATGTTGTAGATAGATGTATACCATGAACACGCGTCTCCGTCTGCATTTAAATTGATATCGCTGAAGGCAGAATTTGATTTATTACGGTATGGTTATGATTTATTACCGTATTGAATTTTATTGAAAACGATACTATATGAGTTGCACGGGAGGGAGGGGCTCGTAGCGATGCAACGACTGCGCGGATTGTACGATCTGCAAGGTTAAGCTGCACTTGCCGCGGTCAGTCTGTGGATGGGTGACCGTTTCGTTACACATCGAGACCCCTCCGTGCCTCGGAGAGCACGTTAAGCTGTCGGTCCCGGTTGTCATACGAATATCTATGGCAGTCGTTACGGGTAGTCAGAAGCCTGAAAAGTCTGACAACTGGTCTAACCTCCGAATGTCAGTATTACCCAGTAATTGGGTTGCGGGGGTCTGATGGCAGTCGCCCTGTGTAAAATACTGATGTTCAGCCGCATCTGGCTAGACTGGAAGCCGACCCCAATATAATTGGGAAAAGGCTCGGAGGATGATGATGATGACTATATGAGTTGCACATAACACACACACACACATAACATCACGCCTGTATTTCCCCGAAGGGGTAGGCAGAGGTGTAATAGTACACCCACATTTCGCCAGTTATGTTATAAGTCCCATGTAATAGGGGGCGAGCCTATTGCCATTAACCGGGCACAAATCCAGACTCCAGGCAGACTGCTGATCACGAGGTCGTGGGTTCGATTCCCACAGGACACAAATATTTGTGTTATGAACATGAGTGTTTGTATTGGTCTGGGTGTTTCTTATGTATTATATGTATGTATTTACAAAAAAAAAATATCTAAGTATTATATCCATTGTCTAGTACCTTTTTATTTATATTTATTTATTTATAATATTTAATAACTTCTTAGGTTTTCGCGATCACTACACATTATAATAAAACAAAGTTTAACCGGATTATATCGCGTATATTATTTAAATTGGTTTTCCTGACGTTTCGAAAGCTTTGCAGCATTTCGTGGTCACATGTAGACTAAGATGACAATCGTCTTAACAGATATTTCTAAAAAAATATTTTAATCTACCGTACAATATTATTAATTAAAATCGTTTCGATGCACGCAGTGATCACTCACAATATCATTATCTTTTACAGTGTTGCGTGCTGTTTGGGACTTGATTATTTTTACGCGGTTTAATCCGGTTAAACTTTGTTTTATAATATTTAATTTGATTATTTTTACTGAAAAGGTTTTCCAAATGCAACTCATTTGGAAATTTGAAATTTGTCCTTACGTATGAATATCGATTCTGCCCCCCTACATGTACATAATCTAAATAATAAGTAAGTTATTTTAGATATAACATTCTACAATACACAAAGCCTACAGTTTATAATTTTTCCGCAAAAAGGCAGTGCCTTTTAAACCTGACCTTTAAATCTCCTTAATTTAATAAGATTACTTTACATAATTTTAACAGGTCTATTAACGAACTCCTTGATAATTATGTTGGTAAGTATTTAATTAGAGAATTCGGTTTTGGTAAAAGAAATTGTCGATAACTAATTTGGTTAGAGGCTCGGTTTTAGGTTTCTTACAGGTACCGAAGATGTTTTATTTTATAGTTATAGGATGATAAAATGAGCTGACCCAACTGATGTTAAACGGATTACCTTTGACCATAACAACAACTGCCATACCGCCTGTTGTCTTAATAACCCTCTTACAGTAGTAGTAGGGCTCCTTTGTGAAAGAGCTCGTCCGGGGAAGTACTACCACCGTACCTACTTCTCCACCAAACAGTGATCCTTGCATTGCTGTGTTTCGTTCTGAAGGATACGGGTGCCGATAAAATTACAATCACATGAGACTTTCCATCTTCATGTTTCAGTTTGGCAAACCAACTTGCAGTACCACTTATGCAATAGACTATTGCGTATTACAGTTGTTATGGGCAAAGGTAATACTTACTTAACATCAGGTGGGCCTTTATTTCGTTTCACCATCCTAGAATATAAAAAAAAACCCGTTTTTGACGAAAACAGCAACAAGAAATAGATTTTGAGCGTTCTCTTTCTATTCGATAGAAATATTTATAGAAAATGTTCATTACACATACCAATACCAAATTAAATTTTCCGTGTCAGACATCACGCCAGATCACGTATAACCGCTACCGCTTGCAGTGTCGAATGAAATCATTAATAATCTGATTCCGGTGTGTGTATGTTTGATCTATGAAATGTATGGAAAAACGTGCGTCATGAAATCATAATATTATATATTCCAATTCTGAATTCATAACGCTCGTCAGTTTCATTCTGACAGATCAATTTGAAAAAATCACAATCTGAAAAAATCTGAATGTGTGTGGAGCATAATCAAATTGTTTCCAATTCAGAGCTTTCTGAAATAATAATATGAATCCAGATTATGAATTCAGAGACGCATTCCGGATGTCTGAGGCCAGCCTATTAGTCTTTTGATTTTAAGTTTATGATAAGATTTTTTTTTAATTATTTTCATTTTTCAATTTAATTATATTGGCAAAAGTATGAGCTGTTATGTGATTTACTACAAATAGACCATGTCTATTTGTGTGCGAAATTTCATCCAAATCCATTCAGCCGTTTCAGCGTGATTGAAGAACAAACAAACAGACATTCATACTTTTGCATTTATAATATTATTAGTATAGCATTACAAGAAAATAAAATACACGTTTCAACTGTTTGTAATCCCACGAGAAAGCTAAATAAAAGCCTGTTTTTATCCCTACATACATGAGAGCTCTTTAAATATTTCATTTGGCTTTTTCGAAGCTGCCTTTTATTTCACTTTCTGTAATTTTCGTTACATGTATTCAGTAAAGGAATTTTAAATGACAAAATTTTTATGTAAATATTTTCTTTTAGAATTCGATACAATTTTAAAATATAACCGACGGAACACGTATGGTTGCTGGTTTTTGGGGCTGGAGTTTACAGTCTAAATATTAAAAGTATTTTTTTTATAAAAGTATTTTTTTCATAAATAAATTGCATAAAGTATACTGGACTAGCTCAAGCCGTGAAAGAAGTACTTCCGTCAGCGGTTTTCCCGAACAAATTCGACATGGGAGCCTTCAAGAAAAGTGCTTATGTCCTTTCAAAAGGTCGGCAAAGCATCGGCGACTCCCCTGGTGTTTCGGATGTCCATGGGCGGCGGAGATTGCTTACCATCAGGTGACCCGCATGATTATTAGCCCCCCTACATTATAAAAAAAATAAACGTGTCCGTTCAGGAACGAAGTTATCCTTAGAAATAATATTTTTTTGACTGATTCATTATTATGCTAAATTTTGCAACTACACTACAATAATAATAATCGAATGGGAATCAGTTAGGATAATCGAATACACCGTAGTATTTCAATGGATTACATTTTTATTTTCTTTTTAAAATTACACATTCGCTATACGCTTATCCGGGTCACTCACATTCGCACGAATACCCAAACCCACAAATGTGGGACGATATTTGCAGCACATATACTTTGCAGCTCATATGCTGACATTCGCTCGGGTCTTTAATTAGCCTGAATCTACGTGCCTGTTCGGTGTCAAGGTGTCACTATACACCCCGCCGTCAGGTCCACTCTATGCGCCTGCACGACGTCAAGGTTGTCACACAAGTACACCCGTCGTGTCACAGGTCAAACAACTATACACACTAACGATATGCAAAGCGCCAAGCACACACAGAGCGGGTGCGGGTCGGGCATGGGTCGGGCCCGCGGCGGGTCGAGCGCTGGAGCCGCACGTGGCTCCTGACCCACGCGGCCCGCGCTCTGTCTGTAGTGGCAGGACACAAGCCCGGCTCCCGCGCTCCACCCGCCGCGGGCCAGCCGTGGGCCCAACCCACGCCTGCATTTCGTGTGATGTCATCCATATAAAAACAGGTAAAATTCATATTTTTTCATTTTTTTTATAGTATAAGATGGCGAAACGAGCTAAAGGCCCACCTGATGTTAAGCGGTTACCTTTGCCGATAACAACTGCAATACCACCTAGGCTGTTGCCTAAATGGTACCGCAAGTCGGTTCGCCAAACTGAGACATGAAGATGGAAAGTCTCATGTGATTGTAATTTCACCGGCACCCGTACCCGTACCGTACCGTATCGAAACACAGCAATGCAAGCATCACTATTTGGTGGAGAAGTAGGCACGGTATATACATATACCCGCGCTATTCCCGACCCGACCCGCACCCGCCTTGTGTGTGATTTGCGAATGATGTATCAGTAAAGTAGTGAGCATCATCTAGTGATATCGTATACATCTGATTTTAATCATATCCCCAATGATGTATCATTAAGGGGCCGAAACCCGTAATTCAACAAACTAATGCGAATCCCGCTCAAAAACTACTCACTCTATGGTACTGAAATTAAAATATGTGTTACTCAAGGATAGGCGTGACAATATTATTAAGTCCAAAACATGAATTCAATTATTTGGCTCGATCATAAAAATATCCAAACATACCTCGAAAACTGTTTATTTTCAAACAGTTTCCTAAATATATCCAACATATATTGGTATTTTGGTATGATATTTTACCTAAATATTGTTTTATTAATAACTTCTTAGGTTTTCGCGATCACTACACATTATAATAAAACAAAGTTTAACCGGATTAAATCGCGTATATTATTTAAATTGGTTTTCCTGACGTTTCGAAAGCTTTGCAGCATTTCGTGGTCGCAGGTAGACTAATATGACAAGCGTCTTTACAAATATTTCTATAAAATTATTTTAATCTACCGTACATTATTATTAATTAAAATCGTTTCGGTTTCGCATCTGCGATGCCGACCACCTGGCAGGGGAACTTTACCATGTGAAGCATGTTCTCAAGCATAATAACTTGCAAGCTCCACGTCCCCATCGCAAACGCCGCCTGAAACCCAGCACAGTTGATCGTCGACCTGCTGTCCTACCATTCATCAAAGGGGTCACCGACAGAATTGGTCATATCTTGAAGCGTGCTTCTATCAAAACCTATTTCAAGCCCCAAAGAAAGATCAGCCAACTCCTCAGACCGGTGAAGTGTCACATTCCCTTACAAGATGCAGGGGTCTACAAGATTGATTGTGATTGTGGGTTATCATACATAGGGCAAACAAAGCGTAGTATAGCCACTAGAATTAAAGAACATATAGCTGACGTCAAGAACAGACGCTCCACAAAGTCTGCAGTGTGTGAACATGCCCTAGACAAACCCAACCATGTTCTTCGATTTGATAAACCACAAGTTCTGGCGAAGGAAAACCGATATGTACCTAGAATGCTCCGTGAGGCTATTGAAATTAAAAAACATCCTAATTTTAATAGAGAAGATGGTTGGCAGCTACCACCTGTTTGGAACCCAGTCCTAAAAATAATCAAGTCCCAAACAGCACGCAACAATGTAAAAGATAATGATATTGTGAGTGATTACTGCGTGCACCGAAACGATTTTAATTAATAATATTGTACGGTAGATTAAAATAATTTTTTAGAAATATTTGTAAAGACGCTTGTCATCTTAGTCTACCTGCGACCACGAAATGCTGCAAAGCTTTCGAAACGTCAGGGAAACCAATTTAAATAATATACGCGATTTAATCCGGTTAAACGTTGTTTTATTATTGTTTTATTATTTTGAAATAATTTTACTAATCCATTTTATCGAAAATACACATATTTTCTGAGTAATTTTTTTTTTTTCGCTTAAATGCACTTTCAATCGGAGTGGCGTCAACTTCATGCTGCACTACTCCTTCCCAGCAAGCCTCGTATTTTGCTTCTCGCTCACTATCATTCCGCGGCGTTCTGGGCCTTAAGTGATAGTTCAGAGTTCATAGTTATTTATTGATAATAGTAATTATTATAAGTCACATTTTAAGTACAGTATTGACATAACCAATGACGCATCACTTAGTGATCTTGTGTACAACCGCCTTTACTTTTACGGAAAACAAACCTGCTGTTTCCTTACGTATAATTAGTGTGAGCAGGGGTGGAATAGAGTGTAAGGGTGAATTAGTAGGGCCAAATTAATGAACATAACGTAAGCCCCTGAATAATGTACAACTTCGTACTTAGAACTAAGATTATAGTTACCTCGTATGACGTGTAACTAATTTGTGAGAGGGTTTAAGAAACTCTTTTGTTACAGGGACTTTTTTTTTCGTGAAATGTAGTTATTATTATAATCCTGCCTGCTATACACTTTTGTATCCATGTTGTGCTCGTCAATAATATTGTGTATGTTTGTATTTTTTTTTTTTTTTGTCATAATTTTTTGATTACACTTGTTTGTTTTTTTTGTTACTATTGTTGTTGTGTGTGTGTTTGTCAGTTTTAACATAACATAACAACATAATATCACGCCTGTATTTCCCCGAAGGGGTATGCAGAGGTGTATAGTACACCCACATTTCGCCAGTTATGTTGTAAGTCCCATGTTATAGGGGGCGAGCCTATTGCCATTAACCGGGCACAAATCCAGACTCCGGGCTGCTACTGAGAATTTCCTAATGAAAAAACCCAATAACACTTTGCCCGACCCGGGAATTGAACCCAGGACCTCACGCTCAGCAGTCGCGCTTGCAACCACTAAACCAACGAGGCAGTCAGTTTGGTTTGTCAGTTTTGTGTCCAATAAATGTGTTACTTTCCTTTTCTTTCAATACAAGCATGCCATCTCTGAGAACTACTGAGAAGCGCTTGGAACCCAGTCGGCATTACGAGCGCGGAGCATCCCTAACCTACGCGTGTGTGTGCGTTTGTACACAGACGTAATCCTGTGTATGTAGCTGGAGCTAGCATTTATATTGTATTGAGTGTCCGAGGTGTGCTTGCACATGCACGAGTACCCATGAATGATCCCGAGTTCAAACCCGGTCCGCACCTCTGACTTTTCGGGTTTTTTGTAAGTATTTGAATTTGATTACCACTTGCTTTAACGGTGAAGGAAACCATCATGAGGAAACCTGCACACCTGAGAGCGCTCCATACAGTTTTCGATGGTGTGTGTAGTCCGCCAACCCGCACTAGGCCAGAGTGGTGGACTAAGGCCTTAAGAGGAAACGCAGGTGGTCTTTTCTCCATACAAACGCTCTCGACTGTTTTTTTTCTGGTTCATAATCCAGAGCAATTATTTTTTTGAGTAAAATAAATATCAGCCTTTTCTATGCCCCTTTGTTCCGTATTTGTGGATAAATTGTATCTAAAAGACATAAAAAAATCTTTAAATTGCCTATTTAGACCGCTGTCTACAGAGGCCTAGTGTATTTTGACAACTATTAATGAAAAAGGAAAAAACAGAGCGGCATGGTACACATTCTTCTTATTTAGTTTATGAAATATTTTGAAGTAAAACTTCTTTAGTCACGCTTGACTTGGGGGTAAGCTGGTGAATGCGTTACGAAAGGTGTGGCGAACGGAGGGGGTAGTACGGGGCGCGGGGAACGAGGCGCGCGCGTTGGCCAGCCACGACACAGCGCCGGCAGATGTACGCGCGCCGCGCTGCCATTCCTTTGTTCTCATTGAAATAGTATTGAGGGAGGTATAAGTCAGTGAAGTTTTACTTGAGTCGTGTGCTCTAAAGCACACTCGTTTTTTCAATTTGGTTCAGTTTCGGAGGAGAAAACAGTCGAGAGCCAAACCTCTAATTATGACTTTTTTACTAAGGTTATTCAGTCAGAACTGTAGTTGTCCTTATCGCACTTACTTAAGGCAAAGCGACAGTGATAGTTTCTTCAAATACCTAATCTTCAAAAGTCTCTCTGCCCATATTTCCTCTTAACCATCTCGTACTGAGAAGAGTCCCGTGCCCATCAGTGGTACAGTAATGAGCTAATTATAGTAGTTATCTAAAAGATAATAGAAGTGAATTAATTAAACAAAAGCAGTAATTTATTTGTTAGAGATAACTTATTTGTTGAGAACCGTACCATAACTGAAAAACATCGTAGGACCTTTGTAGTGTCCTGAAGTGCTAAAATAGCCGTTAGGAGAACACTACATAGGGACAGACCCTGAGGGTCCAACGATAGACGAGTTTCTTGTGTGCTGCGCGACAATTACAAGGAAACAGAAAACTTACCTGCCGTCCTTGGTTCCACTGCAGCCATTCGTTGACACGCCGCCGTTCTTCGACTGATTTCACGAGCCGATGGGTTGGACTGCTGGAGTTCTCACTGGGTGAATAGTTCAGGGAGGTCACGGATTCACTCGCGCGGGGCCCCGATTTTACCTCAATGAGATTTCGTCGCTTCGCCGGTAAAAAAATACGTGTGTTCGAAGCGGACGCCGGTAAGTAGTCTTTTTCGTAATGGCGGTCAACAGTGTTGCCAACTTAGGACGACACGTATGACCACCATAAAAATGGGGTCGTTCTGTTTAATGCAGATCATCGCAACAGAACACCGATACTCGTAAGAATTTACATGATGACGAAACAACCTTTTTTTTAATAAAAGAGTATCCATGTAGTTTTTTTACCATAGCACCAACTTTTGGGAACCGTGCAACTAGATTCGTAACTTTTTGAGTTATGTGGGTATGTACTTAAATACCCATTTGAAATAAAAAATTTAGAATTTGAACTGCTCAAATTATGATATTAGTATGAAAACCAGTTTTCTTAAGAGTATGACTTTGAATGAATAAAATTTAACTTGTTTAATTTAAGTTTTTTCCCCTGAAATCTATAAACAAAACAAAATTCTAAAATTGGCAACAAATTACCACTTCGTAGAATTAGCTGCGCGCTACGCCTCTACGCTGCTACGCCGCTACGCCGCTACGCCTCTATGCTGCTACGAATTTCGTAAACATTGACTAATAAGGCTGGACACAGATGACGGACTTTTTGTGCGGTCTCACAAAAAGTCTACGTGGCGTACAAAAAGTACTCGATGGATTTTCACCGACTCTAAAGCAAACGACGTACGGTCAGCTACAAAAATATTACACACCTTGCGAAATTAAAACATTTATTTAAGAAAAAATTGTAATTGAAATCGTCCAACATTGTACAAATAATATCTGTTAATACATATGAATACCTGGTTTGTGAAACTTCCAATGGTTTTTGTTTCGAGCGTATGACGTGGGTCGCAGCTTAAAATCAGCGTTGGCTGCAGTGGCGGCTGCTGAATCAGAGAACCGGTGGTGCACTGTATTGTTTTATTTACAATATAAAATACATTAATGATACAATAAATATGATTTAAAATACAATAAACATCTTTAATACCAGTTTCCGTCCAAATCGACTCTCTAAAAAACGTACTAAGAAAACAAAAGAAATCCACACAACCATAGCATTTTCTTTTTACTATTTTTATTAAGAAAAGTTGTTTTGAAAAGTTATATTAATGCTTAATTTTTATAAATAGGTACTACAACTTTAGTAGTCAACATTGAAGTCAATGCAAATTTTTACACCATTAAAAAGTCACAGTAACGTAAAAACACTAAATACTAACAAAACAAGGAGAAATTTAAACGAGCGCGGGAACTATGACAAGGAGAGGGCAACGCCCCTACCGCCCTTCGGCCGGCTCGCATCGAGTGCATTTCGTCAACGATCGGTCAATCTCGGCAATATTCGGCCCGTGCGGCGCACGAATCTAGGCTAGTTGCTTCATAGTAAATGTACTAATTATCTTCCGTCTCACGCGCCAGGGGATGTAGCTCTTATTTCATAGAAGTTGTATAAGCGCTCTGCGTGCGCTCCGCGAAGCGCAAGGGACTTTTTTGTTTGAGCGAAAATAATTCTTAACTTCATCAATTTAGAGATTAAATTACTCGTAAGTATAAAGTATATGCGTAATATTGATGTTTTAGATATTTTGTGATTCTTTTTAAAGGTATTATGAATTTATGAACTGGTAGTGCAGCGCATGAGTGCAGAAATCAGAAATCAGAAATCATTTATTCGAAGTAGACTCGTTTCAGCTAGTTCTTTTCGAACGTCATACATAGACAGACCCCCAAAAACGCCCGCCCTTCACCACTTCCTAATGCTTAAGCTGGGAAGAAGAAGCGGCGCAACAAACAGCCGCCACTGGTAGTCAGTACCTGTACTGCTACCTAATATTATGCTGAGCTGGTGGCCCTTTGGCACGATCATATATTTTTTTAAATGTTCTTTGCTTTTTTGTTAATTTTATTGTTTAAATAAATAAATATTTCAGGACATTTTTACACAGCACCATCTAGTCCCAAACTAAGCAGAGCTTGTAATATGGGTACTAGACAATAAAATCCTGTGGGAATCGAACCCACTCGTGATCGGCAGTCTGACACTCGAACAAATAGACCACAGACGTCGTCGAATAAACACATTTTCTTTCTTTCTCTTTCAATAACTTTTTCTTGATTTCTGACTTTTTCTTGGTTGATTAAAAAGTTGTGTAAATCATTCAACTCTTCATTCTGAACAAACTTGTGTCTGGTTTGAAGTTATTTCAATAACACGTTGTCATCATCCTCCTGCCCTTATCCCAATTTATTTGGGGTCGGCGCAGCATGTTTTTATCTTCCATACATCTCTATCAGCCGTCATCTCCGTGTTCACTTTCTTTCTATTCATATCATCTTTCACACAATCTATCCATATTTTCTTCGGTCTCCCTCTTTTCTTATAGCCATCAACATTCATACTTAAAACTTTACTCGTAACATGCTCCTCATTCCTCCTCATCACATGTCCATACCATGATAGTCTGTTGCTACTTAACTTCTCTGTCACTGGTGCTACTTTCTCTTACATATTCATTCCTTATCCTATCCATTCTCGTTACACAACACATTCCTCTTAACATTCTCATAACACGTTGTATGTATTCGATTTTCATAGATTACAGTTTGTCGTCTGTGGTAGGCCTAATATTGTTAATTAGGATTATCACAACAATTTGAATTAATTTCAACCCTTATTCAAAAAGGGGTTGAGACGGAATTCTTAATCCCCTTTGCCTTTGTTAAGTCCCACTTTACAATGAATATGGATCGTTATTTAGTACACTTTGAATATTTTGATCAAATTAACTAAGTTAGGAGTGAAGTTCATAAAGTTTGCAATTCAGTGATTGCTAGAAATGAGATTTTAGTCAAGTCTAAGAATATTGTTGGTTTTAGGGATTGAAGTCTTCGTTAATTATGGGTACCTAACAAAATATAAATTAACTTATGCTCATTATTCACTAAAAACCGGCCAAGTGTGAGTCAGACTCACGCAGTAAGGGTCCTGTACCACCCATCGACCTGATACGCCACACAAACTGATTTAATTTACGAGAGTTTATCAAAAGACATCAACGAACCTACGCGAAATGTGAATTTTTGCATCTCTTTCTTACGTAGGTACCAACCACATATGTCTATGTTTTCCCTATTTTTAGTATTCGTTGCTAAACTACATAATATGCACTATAATCTGACCAAGTTTGACGCTGGTATATATTACTGTTTTGAAGATAGAGCAGGAATAAAAACGTTGAAAAAAAATGCATGTTGTTTGGGTTTTTTTTTTTTTTGTTTTTAGTATTTGTCGTGATACACCTCATAGCAACACATTTTCAACCGATTACCTATTACCGTTCAAAAGATACAGCCCTATGACAGACAGACGGACGGACGGACGGACGGACGGACAGCGTAGCGAGAGTAATAGGGTCTCGTTTGGCACCCTTCGGGTATGGAACCCTAAAAATGCCAAGTTTTTTGACAAACACAAACATTCAACGTAATATATGTATTCATAGAGTAACTTTTTGTACGTGTTTACCGATTGGCATTCATACATAGAGCCCCGCGCCGCCAGCCTCCGCGCCTTGCGCTTTAGTCTTCCTGCGACCACGAACGCTGTAAAGCTTTCGAAACGTCAGGAAAACCAATTTAAACAATATACGCGATGTAATCCTTGTTAATCTTAACATAACATAACATAACACCACGCCTGTATTTCCCCGAAGGGGTAGGCAGAGGTGTAATAGTACACCCACAGTTCGCCAGTTATGTTATAGTCCCATGTAATAGTGGGCGAGCCTATTGCCATTAACCGAGCACAGATCCAAACTCCGGGCTGCTACTGAGAATTTCCTAATGAAAAAACCCAACAACACTTTGCCCGACCCGGGAATCGAACCCAGGACCCCAATCTGTTGTTAATCTGTTGTTATTTGTTAATCTTGTTTTATAATATTGAGCTTAACGTGATTTCCGAGGCCCAGAAGGGTCTAGATGTGCACCAAAACGGTCACCCATCAAAGGCTTGACCGCGACTAGTATAGCTTGTTCCGTGTGGTGCCGGAAATATAGAATTGCACCATCCTATCTCTTCTCATAGGTGTCGAAAAAGGCGACTAAGGGATTCACCAGAGGATGAGCAGCAGCGTTTTCTGAATATTTAACCAACCAACTGCGATCGCCAACCAGCCTGCCAAGCGTGGTGAATATAAATAGATAAATGTATATTTTTGGGTCATTTTTATACAGCACCATCTAGTCCCAAACTAGGCAGTGCTTGTGCTATGGGTACTAGACAATGGATATAATACTTACATTCTTTTTTTTTTGTAAATACATGCTTATAATATATAAGAAACACCCAGACCAACACAAACACTTATGTTCATCACACAAATATTGAACTAAGTTTACGGGACTTGTCGCGCACAATTAAATCAAAATATAACAAACATTTTGACTAACCTCGACGTTTCGGTCAAGTTGCATTGGCCGTGGTCACGAGCAGACTGAAGTATGTGGGTGTCATCGTCTTGAGCGGCGGGTGTTTTCTCGTAACTACCCGCGGTTGGTTTTTCGTAACGTCGCTGTCCGTAACAAGATATGCTGAATCACGACACACAATGCTGACAGTTTCGACGGACATACATGTAGACATACCACGACGCGAACACTTCTCGATTACCGGATTCCAAGAGGAGGACAACCTATATCCATCTTCCCGATTGAAATTTTTATATTTCTTTATCTCAATCGCTTTTCGTACAATTCTGGGATAGTAATGACGATCAGTGGAGAGGAAACATAAATATTTGTGTCCTGTGGGAATCGATTATGATTATGGCATATCCCCTCCTATTGGAAGAGGCCTTTGTCCAGCAGTGGATGTCTTTCGGCTGAAATGATGATGATGATGATGATGATGCGTTAGCTTAATTTCGCAGATTTTGCAATGCATGCGGTTAAGTAATATAACCTCATGAGTCCACTCGGTTTAGTAAAGCATCAAAGCAATATTATTAATTTGTTTGCGCTGTTACTACAGTTTTATTATTACGATTCTATTTACACAGCGGGTCGACAGATTGACTGTTCCGTTCATAGTTTATTGGATAAGGAAAAATGGACGAAGATTACAGATTGGCAAGTATTTTGGAGGAAGAAAAGATTTCTGGTGAAAGAGTTTATGCTATGATAGTAGTCACGCCTATGTATGGAGATCATAGTATAAAACATAAGCAACAAAAATAATAATGGTTCAAAGTAAGTACAGTTTTAGTAGTAGTAGAGCTCCTTTGTGAAAGAGCTCGTCCGGGGAAGTACTACAACCGTACCTGCTTCTCCGCCAAATAGTGATGCTTGCATCGCTGTGTTTCGGTCTGAATTGTACGGGTGCCGGTGAAATTACAATCACATGAGACTTTCCATGTTCATGTCCCAATTTGGCGAACCGATTTGCGGTACCATTTAGGCAACAGCCTAGGTGGTGTTGCAATTGTTATGGGCAAAGGTAACCGCTTAACATCAGGTGGGCCTTTAGCTTGTTTCGCCATCCAATACTATAAAAAAAGTCGATCCTTAAGGTAACAACGATTAATTTGAACACCATTCCTATTTAATTTTTTTTTTATAAATTCATTTATTTATTTATTTGACAATGTCTGTGGTCTAGTGGTTCGAGTGTCGGACTGCTGATCACGACGTCATGGGTTCGATTCCCACAGGACACAAATATTTATGTGATGAACATAAGTGTTTGTGTTGGTCTGGGTATTTCTTATGTATTATAATAAGTATATATTTACAAAAAAAAGTATATTTATTTATTTATTTAATTTGTATGGAAGACTTACAGCTAAAGAAAACAGAAATAAAAAAATAAAAAAATATACAACGTGTCCCAGAAATCAACGTCAAGCCGAAAACGGGCAATAGGCCAAGTCGTGACAGTCATTAGAAAAATATAAAAAAAAATCTTGGTCATGTACTTTTCAAATTTTATGGATTCAAAAATAAATCTCAAAAAGTGATACCCTGTGATGATTTTTCAAGTCCTGTGGCTACAAATATTAACTTTCCGTCAGTTTTTTTTCTGTGACGTATCCATGAATAATCCTTCTGTAAATTACAGTTAAAAGTTAAAACATAACTACCTCATTTTTAAATAAAATGTTAGATTTTTGCCCAACATTGAATTCAAAATTATTACATCACCCAACTTTAACCGCGTGTAGTGTAAAAAAAAAGTACTACACTATTTTGGCAAGTAACTTTAAAAGATGGCGCGTTTAGTCTGGATTCCAAAATGGTATGCCACTTACTAATTGCTACTTCTTAATTGAGGAAAAAAAAAAAATGTTAGTTTTAGGTAAGTTTGAAATAAAATTCAGTTGTTGGATTTCTTTAGTTATAATTTTTATTAAATCAGATTTACAGAGTTTATATTAAATGTTCGAACTGTTTGCCTTCAGCTGCACATTAATAAATACTAGATGATTTGGATAACGCTCAGCATTTGGGTATCTCTTACGAGATAGATAGTGACGCTACTTTTATCTAAGAGCGAGACGGATTGACACATAATTTCGTCTGTGTGAGTGAAACAGATAGAGACGCCACTCTGGCGAAACAGGGATGCGTTAGGTGAATTGTGCAATACTGCAGCACGTTACGCTCTTTCGTTTTCTAAGCATCCTTTTGTATTTGTAGTGACTTCATACTTACAACTGTGGCTTTGTTTATTGGACTTCATTCGCATTGTGATTTTGATTTATCTGCACTGTTTCTGACGACCCCGGACTTGTTTTAATCGTAATCCCGTATTTTGTGTAGTTTGTTATCATGCCATCTCGATACACCGCACAGGAATACGCCAACATGCATCTCATTTATGGAGCATGCTTATGCAACGCCAATGCTGCAGCAAGAATGTATCGTAAGAGATATCCAAATGTGCAGCTGAAGGCAAACAGTTCGAACATTTAATATAAACTCGGTAAATCTGATTTAATAAAAATTATAACTAAAGAAATCCAACAACTGAATTTTATTTCAAACGCACCTAAAACTAGCAAATTTTTTTTTTTCCTCAATTAAGAAGTAGCAATTAGTAAGTGGCATACCATTTTGGAATCCAGACTAAACGCGCCATCTTTTAAAGTTACTTGCCAAAATAGTGTAGTACTTTTTTTTTACACTACACGCGGTTAAAGTTGGGTGATGTAATAATTTTGAATTCAATGTTGGGCAAAAATCTAACATTTTATTTAAAAATGAGGTAGTTATGTTTTAACTTTTAACTGTAATTTACAGAAGGGTTATTCATGGTTACGTCACAGAAAAAAAACTGACGGAAAGTTAATATTTGTAGCCACAGGACTTGAAAAATCATCACAGGGTGTCACTTTTCGAGATTTTTTTTTGAATCCATAAAATTTGAAAAGTACATGACCAAATTTTTTTTTTATATTTTTCTAATGACTGTCACGACTTGGCCTATTGCCCGTTTTTGGCTTGACGTTGATTTCTGGGACACGTTGTATATATGTCCCAAAAATATTTATTTATTTATTTATTTAATAAGAACAATGTGCTAGACTGACAGCCAATTAAAAGTCTCCACGTATAAAAATAGAGTAAAACAAAAATAGTCTGTGAACAAAGTACTACCGACAAGAATATGGAGAACATCAAAGGGGAAAAGAATACAAACAAAATTATCTATTACTAATATACTAAGACTAACTATGACTAAAACGGTTGTACAAAAACATGGAATGTCTATATATATATTTTTATTTTTAAATTAACCTATTAATTAAAAAAGTTAAAGCTTAAGCACTTTCTAGCCGCGGTCACACTTGTATTAAAAATATCAAAATCATGCTGTTTACACAGCTTATTGAAGTTACTGCTTGCACGCACAATAAATGAATTATATAAGTATTATTTCCATTGTACCTATAGCACAAGCTCTGCTTAGTTTGGGACTAGATGGTGCAGTGTAAAATGTCCCAAAATATTTAGGTACTTATTTATGCGATTCGGCATGATTCTTTATTCAAGAAAATATTTGCTGCAATTTTTCTAGCGCTAAATTAGATTTACTCTCCGTAAGAGATAATTCGATATCGGATAATTTTCCAAGGAAACTGGATTACGGGTAGTAAATATCAAGTAAATATTGTGTATAGTGAAGAAGTGGAGTTGGGCGGGACATCTGGCTCGGCGTAGAGATGGCCGATGGAGTAAAGCGTTGACCGAGTGGTGGCCAAGGTCAGGTCGGAGAAACCCGGGCCGTCCGAAAGCGCGCTGGGTTGATGATATCGCCAAAGCCGCAGGAAACACCTGGATGAGGGACGCACAAGATCGAAGAGGCTGGCAAAAAAGAAAGGAGGCCTATACCCAGCAGTGGGTGATACCGGGCTAGAATGATGATGATAGTGAAGCTGCAAAGGCCAGCAGATATTTCCGCCACATGACTCGACAGTATCAGTTTTCACAAGCAGAAACAAAAATAAACACAAACAACAAACACAAAACAACATAAAATCTTAACTTAAAAAACACCTTTTAGAAGAATTAAAACCTAATAATGACTTATAATTTTATAACATTAGGAAAAAAACATGTTGTACTTTTGTAAGTAATTTGCTATTGAGAAGTAATATAAATTAGTTGAGGGTATATGGGAATTCTTGCATGGGGCAAGCGAGCGCGTTGCGTCGTGTTCACCCACCCACATCTTGTTGTAATGAATGTCGACGGACCAAGCGGTGTACAGAAAAACCTAAACTGGTTTATGTTCTACACTGTATCTGCCAAATACCAAAACGCCCACACTACACATCACATACACACTTACACCCTATATAAACCGTCACACACTACACACTTATCACACACCTCATCACACCACACCCACCACAGCTTTGGTAGTTACGTATCATAAAATTTCTGTTATGATCTAAAATTTCTGTTTCTATTTGTTTTTGTAAAACCTAAAATTAATTATTATTTTATTTCGCTGCGATCTGAAATATAATTGATATTATACATTGTAGTTATCTAATCCGAGCGCTTAGACACCGCGTTTCGTTTAGAAAAAAAAAAATAAGTTAAAAATACTATATTTATTATTTCTATCTGCTGGCCACCCCGGTATATGTCACTTCTGTTTCGCGCGTCTTATGACATCTGCGTTCTTATTTTTTCTCCTTGAATATTTTCTTTAATTTTTGTCTAAATTATCGTGTCAAGTGAAAGAAAACCAATTAAAATGCTAGAAAGTGCTTTGTTCGAGAGCCGAAAGCGAAAACGGGGGTGCTTTTCGCCTGAAGGAACGACCATCGAACGACAGGCTGTGCAGAATGTCGCAGCCGCGCTGTTGCAGTTATTCGATTCTCAGGAACACCTAACCCTGATTATTGGATGGATGCGAGTCTTGAAGAAGGTGAACCCTTTCTTGATTGTAAAATAAAAGAACAGGTGAGTTTTACCATAACCATAACATAACCATAATCATAACCTTATTCCAAACACGTCCAAACCTGTTTTTTCCCGTGATTTACCTAAAACAAATAGGTACTTGAAACGTCGCCTTCGTGGGACAACTCTACCTTACTCTGCTTATGGGGCGTGTGTATTACATTTACAGTGAAACTGGTGAATACGAGATATTCGAGCGATATTAGATATCTATGTCGCTAGCTGGTTTGCAAACTACATGTGTGGGCATGTCAGGCTTTAGTAGACCACCGGGGCACGCGATGCTTTCAGTCGTTTTTATAAACACTGGCGGTGGTCCATATGAATATCTGCCATCAAGTACGTGATGCTTAAGTTAACAGTAAACATGTTTCTGTTACAATGGCTGATAAGTGATAACAAATGCTTCAAATAAGGCTCTTCGTTATTTAACATCCCATTTAAAAATGAACCTAAGAAAGAAGAGTAGAATCCAAAACACTCAACTAAAAGTCCAAGCATATTCCTACAACTGTACCCACAAGAAAAGGTTACTTACATTAGGGGAAAAACACACTGCTTGACAACTACTCTTACTGGGATGCACCACCACTTAATTCAAAAGTGAAAGCGGGGCTCACGGAAGTCTCTAAACTCAGGGACCAAGGGATTGAGAAGTCATACATATGAATTAACCTATGACTGGCCTTCTATTATAAGGAAAGCTATGACGGATTGTATGCAAAATGAAAGTAAAACCTTTGCTTGATGATAAATATTAATCAAAATCAAGAGATATCACACATGGTGTGAACTTTTATTAGACTTAATAATATATTCACAAGTGCATTAAGCCGCTACAAGTGGTAAGGTTGGCATAGCTGCTCAGGAACTGCCTTATTTCTATGCTCGGTTGTATTGTGATTCCTCGGATCGATACTCGGCTCTTGAAACTCTTTCCAACTCTGGAAGAATAACCAATGTGTACCAGCTCTGATAAAGCAACCTATCCATCAGCTCCGAGAGAGCATAAGACCCACAAGGCTGATACTGAAATGTACCAACCATATATACATATAATATACCAACCAGGTAACCACATACTAACAATTTATCTAAGTACTGTAGCTGCTGGAAATATATAACTGACGATCCTGTCATTTTAAAAAGGGTACAAGTGTACGAGATACCACATGATACCTTTATGTATTCTAACTAGTCATTTTTCATAGTTAGAAATAATATCATTATAAACAAACAGACTTGTCACATCAATGCTATGTCATCTTGTCAACATATCTACTAATAATGAATCTATTACTTAAAACCTTCCATGATGCATAATATAATGGCACATTCAGGTTTACCCTTAATTAATAACCTAACACCATAAATAAAAGAAAATTATTTTGAGCAAATGATATCAAAATTCTTTCAAATCAAAATTCTTTATCTTTCAGACAACAAATTGGTCTACAATGTGTTAGTAACAAATGCAACTTATTCTATGTTAGTACTTAATAACTAGCAGAGATTTAGTCCGGGTGACCAGTGCCCACAAGAGGGCTATCAGCCCAGGCGGCTATCGCACGCGGGTTGGTGTCGGGGCTGCTGCGCAGCCTGTGCAGTATCAAACTGCTAAGATTTATATAAAAATATTTACATGTGTTCCTTCAATGGAATCATTGATTAATTTATTCATAGAAACTTTTAATACTGACTAAGTAGTAGTAGACCCTGTATTTGCAGTGCATAACACATAACATCACGCCTGTATTTCCCCGAAGGGGTAAGCAGAGGTGTAAAAGTGCACCCACATTTCGCCGGTTATGTTATAGTCCCCTGTAATAGGGGGCGAGCCTATTGCCATTGACCGGGCACAAATCCAGACTCTGGGCTGCTACTGAGAATTTCCTAATGGAAAAACCCAATAACACTTTGCCCAACCCAGGAATCGAACCCAGGACTTCACGCTCAGCGGTCGCAAGCAACCACTAGACCAACGAAGCACTCTTTTGCAGTGCAGTCGGGTAAAAATACAGAAAAAAATTGTGTCATTGACTTAGTACTGCTATTAAACAATTATGTTTCACAGCTATGTTCCATCATGGTTTATCACTCAGATACATATGATAGTGCGAAAACCAAGGCTTTATAAATAATTATTAACTATTTACCTTGATGTTTACCCACATAGAGGTCAAAACTTATCAAGGATGTACTGAAAATGTAAATGTTAGTCTAAATTTATTAAAACATTTTGGGTGGATTGCTAATAAACCCTGAAAAGACTAACCAATCATCATCAACCCATAACTATCCCACTGCGGGGTACGGGCACAGAGGTATGGGCCTCTTCTCAGAATTAGAGGAGTTACCAACAAACAATGTAAATTTCTAGGTTTTATAATTAATACACAAGTGTGGACCTAGAACAACACATAGAAAATAAAGTGTATATTACAGATATTTAATTTAACTAACAAATTACCAGCCACTTTGCCTAGAAGTTGTTGAAGTTGTTGTTGTTGTTGAAAACCTCTATAATTCTAATAATAATTACAATACTATAAATAATTTTAGTATGGGTACTGAATACCAAATTCAGCGTTGGTCATAAAATATCAGAAGCCTCTTTTACTGAAAAGGGTTTGAAGGAGGCATAGTGAGAGTGACCACATTGGTGTATTTTGGTCACAATAAAAGGTTGTCCATACTACTTATTATTAAAATTTGATATAAACTAAAATTAATCGCAGCATATAATATGTAACATTAAAAATTATTTGCTTAACAAGCATTAACATATTATCACTTGCTTTGCTGTTAAGAATCAATATTACAACTGCCATCATCTGCGTTAACAAAATGGAAACATACAATTTCTTCACTTAAAAAATGCACCCTGAGGTATTATTATATGGATATGGACCTGGTCATAGTCAAGAGACTAGTTCACATTTATGCTTCTTAATATGCTAAACTAAAGACAACCAGAATAAAAGATCAATAATGCAGAAACACCAAGTACAATACAGTAAGAGAACTGTCACTCAATAAATTCAGCTTAATTTACTTACAACTTGGTCAGACTAAAATTGACTTATGGTAAACATATTTCATGGAGTAAGGTCCTAAGCATATAACACAAAAACTTCAAATTATTTCATCTATTTTTCTTTTATTCGTCTTTAATAAGAAATGCCTACAAAACAATACTAAATACTTATAAAGTATGGTGGACCGACCTGGTACAGAACCTATGGATTTAGTGTACAGCATCTGTTCATCAAAACTCAGGATTGGCTATTGCAATGAACTTGGAGCCTTATCAGCCCTGATCAGTCCACAAGTGGATAAGGCTGATATAATTATAAGATTCCTTATAGGTGCATACAGATTTGGAACATCATTATCAAAACACTCTTGTTCATAGAATCTTACAAAAATATCCAATTTCATCACCACCTTCCTGGCCTAATAACACAAGACTAACTTTAGGAAAACTTGCCAAGAAGTTGGCTGATAGATAAACATATCAATAATTAATTAACAATTTTATTTATTGTATTTAACAATATATAAACCTAAATAACAGATTTTATTAAGATAACAATTGTGATTAAGTCCAACTTACAATAATATAATTTAATAGATTTTTATTTTTACTTCCATATTTAAACTGTTAGAAATAAATAGGTAATGATGAACCTTACTTAAGTCTACCTTTCGAAAAATCCCATGAAAAACCTAACAGTAAAACCATTAGTTAATGGTTAAAAAACATGAAGAAAGAGGTACAGTCAGCTACACCGATCGGTTACCCCCACTTATGAACAAATTTTAGAACATGAGGGGTAATCAATTAAGGACGCTGTGTGTACATTGAAACTGAAAGGCAGCTGGATAGAAAACAGCTCAAAAATATCTTTAAAACCCAATATTATAATTCTCATTAGTGAAGAATCTTATTCATCAACTTTGCATTATTTATTATAACAATAATACCTACTTAAATTTTAATGATGTCAAACAACATAATATGTCATGTAATAAACAAGAAAATACATTAGCATGTATTTCAATCTCGTACATTTCATATCTTAGGTTGATAAATAAATAAATAAATGTCTTTGGGACGTTTTTACACGGCACCATCTGGTCCAGAACTGGGCAGAGCTTGTGCTGTGGGTGCTAGACAATGGATAATTAATAATTAACGTTCTGTCTGTTTATTACCAACTATTGTTTAATATTTCTACATTATACATTAAGTATCCCTGATGTTAGTATAGAGTTTAATAAATCAAAACAAATTGTATTTAAATATCCAATTTAATTATTGCAGCAAACTCTGAACATCTACAATGTATAATATCAATTATATTTCAGATCGCAGCGAAATAAAATTGTAGATCAGACGAGCTTACCTGTAAGCGAAGTCTTGATTCTAATTTTATGAGCTGCGATCTGAAATATAATCACCCACCCGCCACCAACAGTCCCAAAGCTGCAATAATTAGTAAACATTCTTCGTTAATCTTTCAGATGAACATAGTGAATGTTAGATTGTGGAACCTGCCCTGTACAGGCAACAGGGCTTGTTCCTTATCTTCGTTATCTCTAAAACTAGTGACATATACCGGGGTGGCCAGCAGATAGAAATAATAAATATAGTATTTTTAACTTATTTTTTTTTTTCTAAACGAAACGCGGTGTCTAAGCGCTCGGATTAGATAACTACAATGTATAATATCAATTATATTTCAGATCGCAGCTCATAAAATTAGAATCAAGACTTCGCTTACAGGTAAGCTCGTCTGATCTACAATTATTTTTCCTTCTGCATGCATCCTTTCCTCGCGTTATTGTAATAATTATTAATTAATTACTTCTGATAGAGAGCGCCTTGACTTCCATAATACAAGTTCTACTTAGTTTGGAAGTCAAGAGTTCAATTTCTTGTGCCTATAATAATAAATAAATTCATTTATTTCAGATAATCAAATCCATAGACAAAATAATAATTACATGTCAAAAAAATTACCATAATGTCAAGAAAATTTAATTAATAATGTCAAATGTACGCATAAGCATTTTTTTATTTTAATATTAATTAACTGACACAATTGACAAATTATCTGCCCCACCTCTGGTTTACAGGAGCATGTAAGGCCTGCCAGTGCCTCAAAGACGGCCCGTCCAACCTGTCGGCAACGGCAGCCAGGTGGCTGTTGCTACTGTCCCGCACTCTACTCGCTATCGAGGTTGCCCTTTTGCGCATGGTGGTATAAAAACAGTCCACGCGCACCTCGGAAAACATCCCAGACGCGCTGCAGAAACGAGGCAGCCACAACAGCGCCCTTAACGCGTTGTTGTATTGAACGCGGAGGGCGCTGTAGGACTTCCACGTGTATGACACCCACAGGCTGCTCGTATAAAAAGATGAACAGTAGGCTCGAAACAAGGTGATCTTGACTTTCTTAGAGCTACGAGCAAACCTGCGGGCTATCATGTTCGCCCTCACCGACAACGCCCTCCTTTCTCGCTCAATATCAGCGCCGTCCTTCAGGTCAGATGTCACAATGTGGCCCAGGTATTTGAAACATTGTACTCGCTCCAAGGGCACGCCATATAGCCTGACGGGTGGAACCTCTGCCGGACACTTGGACCCAGCTTTGAAGACCATGAGCTTGCTCTTTCCTATATTGTACTTAAGACCATGTTTGTGATCGTACGTTTCACAAATACCCATAAGCTTCCTAAGTCCACAAATCGACGCACTGAGCAGCACCATGTCATCCGCGTAGCTGATGTTGTTAAAACAAACATCATCAACATGGCATCCAACATGGCGGCTGCTGAGCGAGGCGACAAGCTCGTTTATATACAGATTGAAGAGCAACGGTGAGCTCAAACCACCCTGCCTCACCCCGCACTCCAACCTGTACGAGTCCGACAGAGCTCCCGACCACTTGACATTGTTGACCTGGCCACCCATACCAGAACTGAAAAATGTTAACTATTTCCGGTGCAACCTCAGTATCTCGTAACTTCTTCCATAGCACCCTGTATGAAACCAGATCAAAAGCCTTCGATAAATCAAGGAAGCAGGCGTATACGGGTGTGTTACGGTCCGTGTAGTATCTGACGGCATGCTTCAAACTCAGTATCGCGCTGTCGGTGGCCTATGTTTTATGAACTTTTTTTTTTTTTTTTTTTTTTTTTTAATTTTTCGTGGAATTAAATAAATAAATAATTCATAGTAAAGTTTACGTTTGCGCATGTGAAGATTTATGCAATTTAGTTTTTGTTTTTTTGACGACGTCTGAGGTCTAGTGGTACGAGTTTCGGACTGCTGATCACGAGGTCGTGGGTTCGATACGTCCGAAAATATCTATGTGATAAACATAAGTATTTGTATTCCACGAAAACGGCGAGACCAGCGGTTCCTAGCAATGACGACAAAAGAGCCCAGCTCACGCGCCATTACACCGAGGATCTTCCGGACGTTGACCAGGGCGAGATTAGGGCGGCCCTCGAGCAGCTTAAGAACAACAAAGCTCCGGGCGATGACGGCATTACTACTGAACTCCTAAAAGCAGGCGGGGCTCCAGTCCTGAAGGAGCTACAGAGTCTGTTTAATTCCGTCATCCAACAAGGCTCTACACCGGAGGCATGGAGCGGGAGTGCGGTGGTACTGTTCTTCAAAAAAGGGGATAAAACCCTTCTGAAGAACTACAGACCCATCTCACTCCTGAGTCATGTGTACAAGCTGTTCTCGAGGGTCATCACGAATCGTCTCGCCGGAAGACTCGACGAATTCCAGCCACCAGAGCAAGCTGGGTTTCGAAAAGGCTACAGCACCGTAGACCACATCCATACTGTTCGGCAGATCATACAGAAGACTGAAGAGTACAATCAGCCGCTGTGTATGGCATTCGTGGACTACGAGAAGGCCTTCGACTCTATCGAAACTTGGGCAGTTCTGGATGCTCTTCAGCGATGTCACATTGATGAGCGGTATATAGAGATGCTGAGATGCCTATACAACGCTGCTACCATGACTGTTCAGCTCCAGGACCAAAAGACGAAGCCAATCCAACTGCGCAGAGGGGTGAGACAAGGGGATGTAATATCCCCGAAATTGTTCACTAACGCGTTGGAGGACGTCTTCAAGACGCTGGACTGGACTGGACAGGGTATCAACGTTAACGGCGAGAACATCTCACATCTCCGTTTTGCCGATGACATCGTTGTAATGGCTGAGTCGCTGGAACAACTGGGCGAAATGCTGCACAGCTTAAACGGAGCCTCTCGACGTGTCGGTCTCGGCATGAATCTGGACAAGACTAAAGTCGTGTTCAATATGCATGTCATGCCGAGGCCAATATTCGTCGAAGGGTCGACACTCGAAGTTGTAACGGAATACGTCTACCTAGGGCAGGTAATTCAGCTTGGTAGACACAACTTCGAGAAAGAAGCCAACAGAAGGATCCGTCTGGGCTGGGCAGCATTTGGCAAACTTCGCCGAGTCTTCTCGTCGCCTATACCGCAAAGTTTGAAGACAAAGGTCTTCAACCAGTGCGTCCTGCCAGTCATGACTTACGGTGCCGAGACGTGGACACTGACAGTTGGGCTAGTCCACAAATTCAAAGTCGCTCAGCGAGCTATGGAGCGAGCTATGCTTGGAGTTTCTTTGAAGGATAAAATCCGTAACGAGATTATCCGGAGAAGAACCGGAGTGACTGACATAGCTTGTAGGATCAGTAAGCTGAAGTGGCAGTGGGCTGGCCATGTCTGTCGAAGGACCGATGGCCGTTGGAGCAGACGAGTCCTTGAGTGGAGACCGCGAATCGGCAAACGCAGCGTAGGGCGCCCCCCTGCCAGGTGGACCGACGACCTGAAGAACGTGGCTGGGGGGGACTGGATGCGGAAGGCAGAGGACCGAGCGTTGTGGCGCAACTTGGGAGAGGCCTATGTCCAGCAGTGGACTGCGATAGGCTGAGTTGATTGAAACATAAGTGTTTGTGTTGGTCTGCGTGTTTCTTATGTATTGTGTTATAAGTACGTATTTACCGTGTTATTGAAATAACTGAAAACCTCATTCATCATCAAGGGTCATTGTACTCATCAGTATGAACAACTTTTAGTATGGGCTAACCCTTAAGTTACAAAAAAAAGGTTTTCCCTACATTTTGACGATTTATGTGAATACAAATATACTCTCAGTGGCCGAGAGTCTAGTAAGAAGATTATAGTTTAATTGAACGTTTGAAGTTCAAACTTTGAACTAATGTTAGAAAGAAAATAGTACGTTACTGTCGAGGCCTGAAATGAAGCAATTTACGGCCGAGTAATATTGGAAGTACGAGGCGAAGCCGAGTACTTCCCAAGTGATTTTGAAAGGACGTGGCGCAAGCCGAGTCCTTTTTAACTAAACGAGGCCGTTAATTGCTATTTCGGCGGAGACTAAACTTGTATAGTACTTTTCTCTCATTTGCGAGGAAACACGACACAAATTAATTCAACAGTATCTCATTTTCATTCACGTCAATTCGCCCGCGCGCGGTTCTTGTTCTATTTTCAAAGTTTTGAAAAAAAAATGCGTATAATGTGTATAATGATAAATATTTTGTACCTAAAAACACTTAATTTATGTAAGTGTGTACTTAAAAACCTCGGTAGCATAATTTAAAAAATAAAAAGTGTCCAGCTATTTCTATTATTGTCCTGTTGGATATTACCGGCCTGTTATTTCGTTGCGTACGGAAAAGAGCCGATTGTTGTATTATTTTTTTTGAATAATGAACCAATTTCCGAGCAAGTGGGAGAAAAGGTGTTTTATTATACAAATGTCTGTGTCCAGGGCCTATTTGTTCCAGTTTATTTTATCAAGTTATTTGATGTTAGTCAGAATAATTAAATAGTACTTTACTGTCTAGGCCAGAAATCAATAGACAGCTAAACTTCTGAAGTGATTTTTAACTAAACGAGGCCGTTAATTGCTATTTGTCCGAGACTTGTGTAGTACTTTTCCCTCATTTGCGAGGAAACAAGACACAAATTAATTCAACAGTATCTCATTTTGATTTGCGCCAATTGGTCCGCGCGTGGTTCTTGTTCTATTACCAAACTTTTGAAAAAAAAATGCGCATTCAGCCTTAAAAATAATAAATATCGTGTACCTAAAGCATCTAATTTATGTGTGTTTATTTAAAGAACCTCACTAGCATAAGTAATAATAAATATTCAGTCCAGCAATTTCAATTATTGTCGTATTGGAAATTGCTGGCGTGTTATTTCGTTGCGTACGGAAAATAAACGATAGCTGTATTCTTTTTTAAATTAATGGAGCAATTTTTGACGAAGTGCGAGAAAATATTATTTATTTTTCATTCTTTTTAATAAACCTATTTACCCAACAAAAAATATCTTTAATAACGAAACAAAAACGAAAATTAAATTGCTATCCAGTTTGCCAGATATCATCATTTCAAAATATTTGTTTAACACATAATCTTCCACAGCGATGGCAGGTCACACAGTCCTATACAAACATTGGATAATTTCGGACAAAAAATAAATTATGTCGTTAATGTTTCGAGCCTAAACTAACATCAATAATGGCTGAATTGGATGGTGTCTTTAAATCTTATGAAAAGTGATTTATCTTAGGAAGTGTTTGGTCACAGTTACATAAGCAGCCAATTATACATGCTTAATTTTTTATCGCTACACGAGTACAATGACCCCTTTTCGGGAAAGAAGCGATTAAAATTTCAGCATGTGTTAGCCATATTATTATTTATTATTAATAGCCACTGTTGAGCACGAGCCTCTTCTCAGAATGAGAAGGTTAAGGCCTACACACACACACCATCGATAACTGTATGGAGCACTCTTAGGTGTGCAGGTTTCCTCACAAATATTTTGATTAATGGCCGCAAAAACTAAAAGGTATCAATTTTGGCATTGTGTTGTGAACCGAGAGCCGGTGGCGGATTGTTTATAAAAAAAGTAAAACAGTTTGTCAAAAGCGGATTAAATGGCAAAATTACAATCACAGACTTTCCATCTTCATGTCTCAGTTTGGCGAACCGACTTGCGGTACCATTTAGGCAACAGCCTGAGTGGTATTGCAGTTGTTATGGGCAAAGGTAACCGCTTAACATCAGGTGGGTTTTAGCTCGTTTCGTTTAAAAAAAAAACAATATTGTCGCTGTCTTTTCCTCAAATACTTTTGTTTTTTTTTACTGCAGCTGTCTGCTCGTAATGTAATTAACGCACATTCCTATTCATGTTCAATTAATTTCTAAAAGAAAATACCGGCTTTACTCATTTTTTAAATTGGTCCTTAGCAGCTCTTCCCCCATAACAAAACCCTGACTACGCCAATGCTTGTATGTACACTTTCTGTAAGCATTTCTAAGTAAAATTACTATTATTAAAATGAAAGAACAAAATGAATGAATGAATGAATGTGTATGAATAGACCAAAAATGTTACCAAAAAATTCTAGAAATTCCTTCAAGCGCATACCTTACCGCTGGTGACGTGGTGTTTGTTTAACAAAAGAATAGAACCGTCCAAAATTAAATGGAGTACAATAGAAATTACCCCAGTTGTTTTTGACCTACATTCCTGTTGGTACACAATGAATAAAGCCAGAATACACATTTGTGTGTGTAATTGTTTTCTGGAGACCCTTTTAAACTTTAAGATCCGGGTAGACCATTGCGATAACCGGATTTAAACATGCCAGGCAAGATTTTTAAAGGCTCTTATTGGTATTGAAATTCTGCCTCAAAAATAGCAGCAAACTTATCAAGTAATCACATAGGACCTACTATCACTACTGTTCTCTTTTCTCTCTCTTTTGTAACTTTTTTTTTCCGTAAGCAAATCGTATCGTATCGTAATTGCATCGACATTAATAACCTAAGTGTCACAAATAATCGGCAAACAGGCACATCTACTGTCAGGAGATTGAGGTTTAAAGCATTGAAATTAGTTTTGAACGTTTTTTAATAAGAGAAGTCAATTCTCTACTGGTCGACACTTCGCGTGACAAAAGAGTTGAGTTGTTCCTTGAAGAATTAGCGTTGATTTTCTATATGGAATGCCAACGCTCTCTGTCTTCTGAGCATGTTTTCAGATAACAGTAGGTACCTTTTATATTTTATGAGATGATTATTATGGTCTGCTCTTGACCACAATCTAGACAGCTTTGTTAAGATGTAGTCGACGATGGAGCGAGGAAACTTATTAGGTGCCGATTCACTCCAGCTTGTTGTAAGTGCGTGGAAATACAGATGCCGGCAGTGAATTCCACAACTTGGCTGTGCGCATTATAAAAGAGTTCTCAAAGCACTTGGTCTTGACACTAGGGATTTCTACCAAATGTGGATGATATCCTGCAGTTCGTCTTGTAGTCCGATGAAAGAAAGGAAATGGCGGAATAAGCTCATGGAGCTCTTGCGCACACTCTCCAAAGTACAAAGAAAGAAAGAATCATTTATTTGCGTAGAATACAGGTGGTACCAGATATAAAAACACAAAAAAAAAAAAAAAAAAAAAAAAACAAATAAATACAGCCTGTAGAACGCCGATAAACAAGCAACTGTACGTCTATGGGCTAAGCTTTGTAGCTTAGATTTTACTAGCAGTTCGTCACCTATTAGCCTCTCAGGTCTGCGTTGAATCGAGTCAAAAGCGGCAGAATGGTATTTGGCGGAGCCATCCATTTCGAATTTCAAATCGCTTTCTTTTCGTAAGGGCATGACTTTGCTACAACATTGCACAATAGAAGACAGCACAAAACGAATCTATTGTTCATTTTATTGCTCGCAAACATGAGGTTTATATCAAAGGGGCATTGGACGTATAGAGGAGATAGGGGCCAAAAAGTTTTGCATTGAAATACCTTTATATTGTCCTGCAAAAGATTAAACTTGGAGAGGAAAGGTAAGTTCTTTTGTGACCCAGTTTGATGTACTAACAAAAGGATTAAGTTTTGAATGTGTGCCATATGCGTCAAGGCCTGTTCAAAAGAGGAAAACTCTGTATGTCATTCAGTCTAAGTTTTCTCTCAATTTTATCTTTTAGTTTAGGAAGGAAACGTTGCGCCCTCACGCTGGGATTTTTCCTATGTACGTCCCATTAATCACCCCAATTGATCGACAAATATTGTGTCCATTTTGTCCACGACGTAATTTACGATAGAAAACCTGTTATATTTTCCAAAAAAAATCAAGAATCGACTGATTTTTAAAAGTTAAAAATAAATTTAAACGCATGCAGTAACACCAAAAACAGCAATCTGTTGTCCATACTAATATTGCTTTCGTGCGAAAAATAGAACCTATGACCTGTCAGAAGCGAATTGCAAATGATTTTCAATATTGACATTTGGATGCCGATGACATCATCCGCATTTTTTTTTATTTACACGGCACCATCTAGTCTTTAAATAAGCAGAGCTTATGCTATGGGTACTAGCCAATGGATATGATACTTATTTACTTTTTTTTTGTAAACACATACTTATAATACATAAGAAACATCCAGACCAACACAAACACTTATGTTCATCACACAAATATTTGTGTCATGTGGGAATCGAACCCACGACCTCGTGCAGTCCGACTCTCAAACCACTAGACCACAGACGTCGTCAGATTTTTGAATACAATGTGATCCGTTCGATGCATACGATACCGATAGGAAGACACGCGATTTGCCCAAAACGCTAAAAAGTGCATTTCACGTGATTCTACGTCGTAATCGCCTTAAGGCCCAGAACGCCGCGGAATGAGAGTGAGCGCGATGCAAAATACGAGACTTGCCGGGAAGGAGTAGTGCGGCATGAAGTTGACGCCATTCCGAATGAAAGTACATTTAAGCGAAAAAAAATATTACTCAGAAAATATGTGTATTTTCGATAAAATGGCTTAGTAAAATTATTTCAAAATAATAAAACAATATTTAGGTAAAATATCATACCAAAATACCAATAAATGTTGGATATATTTAGGAAACTGTTTGAAAATAAACAGTTTTCGAGGTATGTTTGGATTTTTTTATGATCAAGCCAAATAAGTGCATTCATGTTTTGGACTTAATAATATTGTCACGCCTATCCTTGAGTAACACGTATTTTAATTTCAGTACCATAGAGCGAGTAGTTTTTGAGCGGGATTCGCATTAGTTTGTTGAATTACGGGATTCGGCCCCTTAAAAAGCTGGCCTTAAACAACACGACTGTACTATGCTATGTAACGAGCTACTGAATCAACAGAATTGACCTAATTTCAATAAAAATACAAGCTTTAATAAGTAAATAATAAGCCAAGTCAATAATAATAATCTTTCCTTATTAACTTTCTTACAGGTTCGTCTTAATACCATAGATTATCCACCATTGTTTCTTCTTGATGAAAATTATTAATTAATGTTATTAAAATTAAGACAGGGCTCAAGGTATTATACTGTTAGCAGAGTCGCTGCAAAACGCGTAAGCGAAATCACAGTGATCTGTATGAAGGTATATGTATTTTGTAAACCTTCGCTAATTTCATGCGATTTCTTTTGCTTAAATTGTCATTTACATTCAAAATGGCGTGTGATGATTAGACATGTAGTGACAAAGATTGAGAAAGGTATGTTACGACGGTTTGGGCATCTAAATAGAATCGAGTTTTTTTAAAAGTCCCTGTTTACTTACGATATCAGTGTACTCTGGTAGAGGACATCTCTACAAACAAATGTCACTAAAGCAGCCAAGCTCTAAACCATCACCATGTCGAAGTATAGGTGATAATATGTTTCAAGATTTACGTTTTACCAAAGTGCGATGGAATGTGGGTGTCTCTGTCAGTCGCTGTGGTATTACAATAGCAGTACACTAGGATAGGTGACATCTCTACATTATAAGTCACTGTGGCAGCCAAGCTTTAACTGAAACCATGTTGAGACTTTATCTGTTTCCCGATTTGCTTTCCTTGGTGACTTTATTATTTTAGTATTTTAGATACATTGTAAATTGCAAGCGTTGTATTGGTATTATTATCAAAAATTGTAGCCTATGACACTAAAAAGATGAAGACAAATCTAATGACATATTGCACTTCAAAATCCATCAAGACGTTTAGGCTACAGGAGCTCACAACCAAACAGACAAACACACATACATATTATGCATACATTCATACACCCGAAAAACATAACCTGGAACAGTCTGGTAAAAATAAGAATATAAAGTATTATGTATAAGTATTGTAGTGTGTGCGTCAAATGGAGCGCAAGAATAAAATCTTTTTTTTTCTTTCTTTCTTTCTAAAGATGATACTTTTAAAGGTGATCATCCTCTTGTACAAGATAGAGGAACAGGAAAACGCTCATAAATTACGCAAATAAAATTAAATAAATGATTATAAAGGATATCGCTTAGAATAGCCTGATTCTGTACAAAGATGAAAAATATACGACAATTACTTGCGTATTTTTTCATGCCTCACTATTCATCGTATTTAATGCGGACAGAACAGTAAACATATTTTATTTTAAAGAGTTAATCAACACAATAATACCGTAAACGGCTGTGATACTCCATTTTACTTCATATTTTTAACCAATACCTTGTAAGTACTCTATGGTTTTATATTGTGTTACGTTGGTACTACTGTTAAAGATAGCCAATGATAGTCAACCTCTTTTTAGCAACTTCACGTGTATAGGAGTAGAAGAGTAAACGGTTTAGGTGCTAGGCAACCACTTGTTTAAATTAGTTTTTAAGCAAAAAAAAATCCTCAAAATGGTTAATATTTTAATGAAACTTCCATAGGCTGGGATAAAATAGATTTTTAGCAATGTCCTTTTAGACGTTAAACTCAAATTTTATCAGCCGAACATTATCGCGCTTTATTTAATAACCATTGGCTTAAGATTTATCTCGCTCTAATTTCGAGAGTCAGTGAAAGCTTTTACGTAATTGCTGTTAAATATTTTACATTTATTACTTTATAGAGATATCGCAGAATTGTTTCAGAGACTTTTACGTAAAATTGTAGAGTCATACTAAGACGATTATGTTATTTTTCAATACACTTGCTCGTAAAATGGCTCTTAATGCATCGCTTTTTTCGCGTGCTTTGTGCTTTACAGTTTTTTTTAGTTTATACGATACGTCAAGGTTAGTCAAAATGTTTGCTATGTTTTGATTTTATTTTGCGCGACAAGTCCCGTAAATATAGTTCAATAAACGAAACCTCTTTTGGGGTCATTATACTCATCATTATGAACAAATTTGACTAAGGAACCAATCCTGGGATTGCGAAAATAATACAGCAGTTTTCTATATTTTTCAGATTTATGTCAATGTAAGGATCAGCAGATTTTTTTTGCGGTTTCAGGATTGGTCCCATAGTAAAAGTTGTTCATAATGATGAGTACAATGACCCCTTAAGAGGTTTAGTATAAACTAAGAATAAGGTTGTTTAATCGCACCCATGATACAGAAATTGTGCTAGCGAGGAGCAACGTTTAACAAAAAAAAACGCCCTACTATTATACGTGGTCAAATTTTAATAGCGTCTTTCCCGAAAAGGGGTCATTGTACTCATCATTATGAACAACTTTTACTATGGGACCAACCCTGAAATCGCCAAAAAAATATCAGTTGGTCCCTACAGTTGTGTTCACTTAAATCGATAAAATTTAGGGACCACCTGATATTTTTTACGCGATTTCAGGGTTGGTCCAATAGTAAAAATAATAATTGTTCATAATGATGAGTACAATGACTCCTTTTCGGGAAAGAAGCCATTAAAATTTCAGCATGTATAAAAAGGACTACAAAAGCTGTTTTTTGTCTAAACTGTTGTCTTATCTTCGGGATCTCAGAATTGTTTTCCTTTGTCTCACAATTGCAAACGATTTTTGTAAAGTACAGCCTTCTCTCAAGATTAACTCTATTGTTTAACAAGACTTTTGTTTAACTGTCTGATTAAACAGCGTCTATTTGAAGTTAAACAAGCTTGAAGGAGTTTACTGTATTCCTGATTTTGAAGTTAAATATACCTTTTAACCTTGGCCTTAGAAATCCGTTGATTAATTCGGCAGGTATCTATTTGAAGGAACGTCCTTTTCAAGACAGGAATATTGAAATTACTGTTTATTGTTTTTGGTTAGAGTATTTTGATAGAAATGAAGTGTTTATAAAAGCAACTAAGTTTCTTACGTTGACGTCTGTGGTCTAGTAGTTCGAGTGTCGGATTGCTGATCACGAGGTCGTGGGTTCAATTCCCACAGGACACAAATATTTACGTGATGAACATAAGTGTTTGTGTTGGTCTCGGCGTCTCGGTGTTCGGGTTTCTTATGTATTATAAGTATATATTTACGAAAAAAAACATGTAAGTATTATATTATTTTAGTAGTAGTAGAGCTCCTTTGTGAAAGAGCTCGTCCGGGGAAGTACTACCACCGTACCTACTTCTCCGCCAAATAGTGATGCTTGCATTGCTGTGTCTCGGTCTGAAGGGTACGGGTGCCGGTGAAATTACAATTACATGAGACTTTCCATCTTCATGTCTCAGTTTGGCGAACCAACTTGCGGTACCATTTAGGCAACAGCCTAGGTGGTATTGCAGTTGTTATCGGCAAAGGTAACCGCTTAACATCAGGTGGGCCTTTAGCTCGTTTCGCCATACTATAAAATATTTAAAAAAAAAATTGTCATAGTACAAGCTCAGCTTATTTTGTGACTAGATGGTGCTGTGTGAAAATGGCCCCTTGGAGGACATATGCGTCAAATTAGTTTTATTTTTCCCGTAAGCCGAATTCTATCGGGCAGTATTAAATAAAAAATATTTTAAACACTGGAATTGGTGGGTCGACGAGTCATACACCAAAACACCTAACATGATCAGCAAAATTAGCTTCAAAAATAAAATACAATTCTTACAACTGGCAACATTTTGTAGAACAAGTCTAATTGCTATTCAACAGAGGTTTCTTCCATATTTTTTTTCATAAAGGCAAGCCCATACTGTTGTCGTAAAAAAGGATGTAATATTGTCTTAATGTAATGTTATTACCCTACTATGGCGAGGCATAAGGAGGGTCGATGTCTTTGGGAATGTATGTAGGTATGACAGAACAAAATACGTGTTATAAGATCAAAATAGACAAAGCTGGGATTTAGGTACTGTATACCAACTATTTATTTCTTCATAATTATTTCAATAACATTTCACAAACGAAATTATTTTTTGTATTTCTTAGCCATAAGCCATAAATTTCCAGAAATTTACTAGAGCGATACAGTTGTTTTTTTCCGGTATCAGATTCACAATTCTGTAAACAGCCAATCAAATTCGAAATAATGGAAAGAAAACACTGGTTTTAATGTAACCATTTCCCAGAAAGCAAAATTTTCAATTTAGTGTAATTCGCAATGATATTACATTTTCTCAGAAGTTAAGGCTATATGTTTTTATTTTAGAAGTTTAATCACATAGTTTGAGTAGTAGCCAGTATGGTCGATATTAAAAGTAGTGATTTTGGTATGGTATAAATAATTAATAATGGGCAATGGCAATGGCTATGCTCGGAGTGTCCCTGCGTGATCGTATCAAAAAAGGAGATTCGAAGGAGAACGAAATTAACCGACATAGCCCGGAGAATTGCCAAACTTAAGTGGCCGTGGGCGGCGCACATTGCTCGCAGAACGGATGGCCGTTGGGACAGTTAAGTTCTGTAGTTGCGACCGCGTACTGGAAGGCGCAGCGTGGGCAGGCCCCCCACAAGGTGGTCCGACGACCTGGTAAAGGTCGCGGGACTCCGCTAGATGCGAAAGACGCACGACCAGTCGTTGTAGCGATGCTTGGGGAGGCCTTTGTCCAGCAGTGGACGTCTTTCGGCTGAAATGATGATGATGATAAATAAGTGTTTTCTTTATGGTACGACAGAAATAGGTACGGTGGTAGTACTTCTCTGGACAAGCTCTTTAACAAGTACTACTACTTAAGAAAAAAAAACAAAAGGAATTGTAGGTATCTCAAATTGATTAGCTGATGTTTATTTTAGGTTATGAATGTTTTTACTCTTGGTTTTTCCACGTTCAAACATATTTTCATAGATGTACGCTGATTAAGAGTGCAACGCTTTAAAAAGACCTTTATAAAGGACGCCGCTCATAATAGGTATAAATAATAAAATAAAACAATTCATGCTTTAAAATTTAATACAAATTTCACTAAACAAAGTTCATTTATCTTTAACCTTTTAAAAGTAACAGTAAAGTGCACTTTATTATTGTTTTCTTTTTATCGAACTGTTCTAACGAGGCATTGACATGCAATATTGCTTATCTTATTTCAGGGTTCCGTAGCTTAATAGAAATAAAACTTTTTAACAAAAAATTGAACCGACGAAAACAGAAACTGAAAAGCGAAAAATAACTAATTATGAGTCGGCGCCAAACGAACTTTTAACAAGCAAAGTGCGTGCAAGTTGCAAGTGGCCGAGCGGAGAACGCATTTTTGGAAAGTAATCGTTTATCGTTGAAAATTTCACGTTGTATTTGATGTGACGTTGTTTTTATTATTTATTTAAAGTAATTTAATGATCTTTGTTGATTGGTTGTTTGGCGCCGACTCATAATTAGTTATTTTTCGCTTTTCAGTTTCTGTTTTCGTCGGTTCGATTTTTTGTTAAAAAGTTTAATTTTTAATTTTTTTGTGGTTAAAATCTAACTCCAGGTCTCCATTATGTCGTAGTGTCTAGAACTATATTTATGTGTGTCAAGTTTCAACAGAATCAGTTAACAGGTAAGAATTCAGTGGGTGAACAAACACTCATCCCCTGTTTTACTACCCATAAGGGTGGATTTTGATTTTGAAATTTAAATGGGACCAACTTCGAGATATACCCTATCCATTAAAAAAGAATCATCAAAATCGGACCACTCTGTAAAAAGTTATGAGTGTTCATACATAAAAATATATATATATATATATATATATACGCGTCGAATTGAGAACCTCCTCCTTTTTTTCGTCGGTTAAAAACTGAATCTATTTATTACTTTGTTGTTTGTCTATTTGTTATATAATGATCCCACCTCTGCCTTTATGGTATTGAATTTAAAAAAACTTTAATAAACTTATTTTTATTTTATTGTTAATCTTGAGTCAAGAGTTAGAGTTGGCTTATTCATATGATTTATCAGGAATTTATGATTAAAATTAAGACTCTTCTATCATGCTCCTGCCCTTATTCCAACTTATTTGGGGTCGGCACAGCATGTATTTTTCTTCCATACATCTCTATCAGCCGTCATCTCCGTGTTCACTTTATTTCTATTCATATCATCTTTCACAAAATCCATCCATGTTTTCTTTGGTCTGCCTCTTCTCTTATAGCCATCCACATTCATACTTGAAACTTTCCTCGTAACATACTCCTCATTCCTCCTCACATGCTCCTCATTCCTCCTCATCACAATTCCATAATTAAGATTCTTCTATCTTCACCAATATTAAAATAAGTACCCAATTGTTTTGCATAGGAGATGTTTTTATAGATTAATAGGCTCCATCACAGTTTAAATAACTTTACAAGTCTGTGCGAATGCCTAGTTTTCTGATAAAAGATGGTACATAATAAGCAAAGTAGTTTGTTTTTGGCAATATGAATATAAGTGATTAAAGCATTTACTCATGGTGTCATAAATAAAATAACAGTATAAATCTGGTGTGTTAGAATGCTTTCGAAATTATAGTGGGTTTAGGAAAAAATTCAGTGCTTCAGTCTTTGTTTAGCGAGATTCCGTCCGCCTTTTTTATTCGTCCGGGTAGTGAGAATTCTAGTTATATTTTTAACAATTCTATGCCCACGGCATTGCCCGCATATACTTTGATTTATGACAGAAGTATGTTATCACACATCCTTTGGAAACTAACGTATCTTCCCGGGACAGAACTGTACACAGCCAACAGCGAACAGTAGCCTATATGTTATGTATGCGATATGCTATGTGGTATGGAGTTGTGTTATGGTCTATTTGTGTACTAAATTTCATTCAAACAAATAAACAAACAAACAAACATACACAAACAAACACACTACAAACAAACACTACTACACACTACAAACTTTCGCATTTATAATATGTATTTTAGAGCCGGTTTTTCAATACTCTGATAACTTATAACATACGAACACAGACATAGTAAATAATATAGACGAAGTGCTGCGAACAATCTGGTGAAGCCAAAAAAAAACTATGCTCCTTCGTGTACAACCAGCGCTCACGCAAACACCATGCACCTGAATGATATTTATTCGCTTTTGCAATGCTTACTGGACGATGCCGCGACATGTGTACTGAGAGGTTGAGCACGGTTTGAGGTGCATATGTGTATATAAGTATAGTTTTTTTTGGCTTCACTATGATTGTTCGCAGCACTTCGTCTATCAACTTTCAAAATGTCAAACTTATTTCTCAGATAAAGGTTAACTGGCTATTGAAAGACCGACCCTTACTGGGATATTTTACTACGGGTCTCTAAGCGGTTTTTTATTCATTGCTATCAAAAAATTTAAAACAGTGGCATGCCATATAAATTCATTTTATTTTGTTCGTCTGTCAACTGAAGGTCAGACTTCAATCGATTATTTGACGATTACGTTTTTGTTGAGTGTCACAAATGAGGGTAGTTGTACATTAATACTGTGTCGCCTTTAATGAAGGGAGTGAATTTGGTCTTATAATAGCTACATTATAATATAATTGTATAGTTAAAAATCATTATTAATCACTAATTAGTTTACTTCAGTGAATTTGTCTCAGTCATTAACCTACATTATTCTCACACAATTGTTTTCAATTAATCATGTAACAAAGTATAATGTAGTATTATTATTTGAAAAGAGTATATCCATGGAGTTTCTTTCCGGCTCTTCATCATAGGACCAACTTGCGGCCGTCGTTAGGCCGCACGGGGAGAAGGGGCTCGCCTGCTTGTGGCGGGCCAGGACCTGTCGGGGGTGGTTGTGTGAATACTCACGGGTTCCCACGCCCCCGGCTAAGGTAGTTGAAGGAACACCGTGGTGGTTTTAGTCGGTAAGAGTTCGACACTGGCTCCGCCTACCCCGGGCGGAGTGCGTCCATGAGGATTCCCCACGGAAAAAAAAAAATTACATGGACTCGTTTAAAATTAATTAGGTATATGTTTTCACTCAGAGCTTCAACGAAAAAATGTGTCACCCAAATGGGACTACAGCAAAAATGGCACTCAACGTGGGATTCGGAGTTATTGTTATAATTGCGAAATAATATGCTTATTTTAGGGTTATTAAAAGCACAAATACTTGCTCAACTAAAATAAACTAATTCCTGATGAGATGAGTATTATTGAGGCTTACAATGAATTATTTTGGTAGTGGGTTTGTAAAATCCACCACCGTATCTACTTCTCCGCCAAATAGTGATGCTTGCATTGTTGTTTTGGTCTGAAGGGTACGGGTGCCGGTGAAATTACAATCACATGAGACTTTCCATCATCATGTCTCAGTTTGGCAAACCGACTTGCGGTACCATTTAGGCGACAGTCTAGGTGGTATTGCAGTTGTTATGGGCAAAGGTAACCGCTTAACTTCAGGTGGGCCTTTAGCTCGTTTCGCCATCCTATACTATAAAAAAATGGTACTGTGAGTATGGATACAGTAAAAGGGTTATAATCACCAAACCATTTACCAAACAAAGTGATTGTGCTAAAGTTTTTAAATCTACTAATAGGTATACAATGCTGATATGATTACTAATAGAAGTGATCAATTGATCATTCTAATTAAGACACTACTCTCTCTTGATTCGTGCTATCATTTTCTCGAAAAAGAAAATACATTATCCACTTATTTATTAAATCAATCATCTTTTCATCTTTCGTAATAAGATTTACGTCTTTTCGTAGACATAATTGAATCAATTAAATTATCAGTCCCACGTTGGGCGCCAATAAGGTTTATTGACATATTTTCTTGATGTTATTAGGGGCGATGATCAGAAATTCAGAATATTTACTTAAGTTTAACTAAATGATCTAAGATTTCGGTCCAATGGATGTTATGAAGGTTACATGAAATACACATTGTTAGATTTACAAGGGTGAAGGGTTAAACAAGTGTTTAATTTGATTAGCGCAGAGGTTTTCTGCTCTGATAGTAACACGTTCAATCCTAGCATCGAACGAATATCGTTTCTACAAAATATGTTCATTTCAATTCAATTCAATTCATTTATTTTGCGAAAATGGGTACAAAAATCAGATGTTAATTTAAAAAAGAAGTAGGTTACATATGCCATATTCTGCTGTTAAGCATGCAAAATTTAATACAAATACATTAATTAAAGTTGCAAAAATAAACGAAATAATTAATGTCAGTCTCATATATATGATTTATGTGTTATTTTTATCTTCTGGATGCTACATGTAATAACAATATTTTTTATGGTCTACGTACAAACTTCGATCAAATATACTATAAATGCACGGTCTTGTACAAAATCAAACCCAAAAAACGTCTCCGCGATAAAATGTTCTAGTAATTATGTTTACGACAACGACAAGTACGACACTCCATCCTATGTTTGCAAATTTCTAGTATAGTTTTTATTTGACTTTTCTACAAATTTTTGCATCGTGAAACGTCTCACCGCTAGCGCGGTCGTGAAGCGAAACTATGCACGTGACTGATTATTGCACAGTTTCGATGGTGCCGTTTTTCGAGCGGCGATCATGCATCTATAGTACATTTGATCGAAGTGTCCAAACAACAAAGTTTACCTACTCTATCTACATAACCAGCCCATTACTGTCCCACTGCTGGGCACGAGCCTCTTCTCAGTACGAGAAGGCTTAGGCCTTAGTCCACCACGCTGGCCTACTGCGGGTTGGCGGACTACACACACCATCGAGAACTGTATGGAGCACTCTCAGTTGTGCAGGTTTCCTCGCGATGTTTTCCTTCACCAATAAAGCAAGTGATTATTGAATATAAATCCGCACATGAATTCGAAAAGTCAGAGGTGCGGGCCGGAATCGAACTCACACCCTCCTGCATGGAAGGCAAGCGTTAATCCACTAGGCTTGCTTATCTTAGATTTTAAAGTTAAAGATATACATTGTAGAAAGAAAAAATCGTACACGAATAGGATTCGAACCTGCGACTTTTGGTTCCACCAACCAACCAGAACCAAAACCTGTTCGGTTCAGATTTCATTTCGCATGTGTTAATGAGTTAAAATAATAGAATAAAATGATTTACAAGTTGTTTGTTTCTATAACTTAAATGAATAAATAATAATAAATATCTTTCAGCTAGGGCTAGGATTTCGCATTTATCATTTGTAAACGTACCCAACACAAAAGAAAAAATCAAGTGTGGGCAAAAGACCCTAACGAGCAAGACTTAAATAATATATTTTCTGATTTCATGACCTTGGCTGCCATTACCGAGGGTCAAGATTATTTCGGGTTTTTCGTTTTTTTTCCAATTTAAGGGTTGAAATAAACCTTTTAGCCTACCCTGATCAGTTTGAAAAAAAAAAAAACGAAAATACCACACCTTTTCCTGTATTAAGAATTCATGGTTTCCCTTTTTATCGCAGATCGTGTTAGATTTTATAATATTGGATATGACATGCTAGGCAATCTTATATAATGAGATGGCTTTTTCTTTGTGTGGGACCTAGAACATGACTGTTGACCCCTATTATGCTTGAAAGGGTAGACAGTTTAGGTCGCCGAAGACGATTTTAGGTTCCATGTGACGGTTGCGAGCCTTGGTCTATCGCTATTTTTACAGAACCCAATTCCATTTGCGTTTTAAATCTCTTTCTTAAATAGCAATGTGCGTTATCACGGACGAATAAAAAAGGTGGATGGAATCTTGCTAAGAAAAGAATGAAGCATTTTTTTTTCTTAAAACCAATTATTTAGTCAGTTATTTTACACACAAGACGGCATATTTTTATTTTAGTTGTGACACTACGACAACGACTTCCGTCACGAGATTTGTTGCATAATGGCGGCTGTTAGACTTACTATGGGTATGAAAGTGTGCTTGCCAGCCCGTACTTTAAAGCGAGACGACTTACTATTGGGTGCTTCACTTCTTCTAATGTTTAGCGAGATTCCTTACGCCTTTTTTTATTCGTCCATGTTTTTTTATGAGATATATATCTGCTCTTGACCGCAATCTAGACAGTTTTGTCAAGATGTGGTCGACGATGGAGCGAGCAAACCTATTAGGTGCCGATTCACTCCAGCTTTAAAGGCGTTAGGATTGTAAACGCCGCCGCGCCAGGAAATACAGATGCGGCAGTGAATTCCACAACTTGGCTGTGCACATTATGAAAGAGTTATCAAAGCGCTTGGTTCTGATAGTAGGGATTTCTACCAAATTTAAATGATATCCTGTAGTGCGTCTTGTAGTCTGAAGAAAGAAAGGAGATGGTAGAATAAGCTCATGGAGCTCTTGCGCACACTCTACAAGTAGGTACAGACTCTACAACACCGACAAACAAGCAACTGTGCGTCTATGGGCTAAGCTTTGTAGCTTTGATTTGACTAGCAGTCCATTACTATGTGTGTTATAAATACAATCCAGAATCGAATTGTTATGGAGGATTTTCCAGAAATATATGTTAGTCCAGCTACAGTTTTAACTTTGCTTTACACCGATTTCCTTATTTGTGCTTAATGGTGAAACGAGCTAAAGGCCCACCTGATGTTAAGCGGTTACCTTTGCCCATAGCAACTGCAGTATCACCTAGGCTGTTGCCTAAACGGTACCGCAAGTCAGTTCGTCATACTGAGACATGAAGATGGAAAGTCTCATGTGATTGTAATGTCACCGGCACCCATACCACAGCAATGCAAGCATCACTGTTTGGCGGCAGAAATAGGTACGGTGGTTTTTGGCGTGTTTCTTGGATGATTTACTCTCTATTGTGGGGTTATGATACAAATATTATAAATTATGAAATATTGAAAATGTGTTTTTTTTTTCTTGCATTTTTGAACTGGTTTATGTTCTACACTGTATCTGCCAAATGTATGTATTTTTTTTGTGGAAAATAAATAAGTAAAACTTCTAAACACACGCTTGACTTGGAAAGTAAGCTGGTGAATGCGTTACGAAAAGTGCGATCGGGCGAGGCGAACGGAGGGGATAGTACGGGACGCGGAGAATGAGGCGTGCGCTAGGCCACGATACAGCGCCGGCAGAGCAGACGCGCGCCGCGCCGCCATTCCTTTGTTCTCATTGAAATAGTATTGAGGGAGATGTAAGTTAGTGAAGTTTTACTTCAGTCGTGTGCTCTAAAGCACACTCGTTTTTTTTTGTTTTCATGACTAGTAACTTTGCTAACAATCAATAGCCTGAAATATTCAAGCGAGCAAGTCATACAATTTGCAATTTATTTTGACCACATGTGTAACAGTTGAAGGAATATACAGTGAGGGCTGTAATATTCAAATTTCTTTCAACCCTCCGCGGTCAAGCAGGTAGCAAGGACCCGCTGCGTTAAATTTTTATACTAGGCCGATTTGACCCGAAACTTTTGCGTGACCCTGCTTATTTTTGTAAAACACGAGCTCCTTTGAGAATGGTCGTAAAAAGCCACAGTTTTTTTCGGTTATGCTGTAAACTTTGTAATTCTGTGGATTACTTTTCTCTGTGGTGGATGTGGAATTTTAAATGTATCACATATATTTTCTTTGGCTGTTTCTTTCTAAATTCTATGGCTGCCTAGTAGTTGAAAATGTTTCATCCATGCAAGAGTCTGAGAACCAACCATCACTTTCATCATACTCCTTCATCATTTCAGCCGAATGACTTCCACTGCTGGACATAAGCCTCCCCAAAAAAGGAGGGATATGCCATAATCGCACCACTTGGTAAGTGGGTCTGCTCAGGTCTGCTGCCCATCCTCTGGTAAATCCCTTAGTCGCCTTTTACGACACCCATGAGAAGATGTAGGGTGGTGCAATTCTTTCAATCATCATCCTCCTTCTTCCTCGCCTTTTCCCAATTATGTTGGGGTCGGCTTCCAGTCTAACCTGATGCGACTGAATATCAGTATTTTACATGAAACGACTGCCATCCGACTTCAGAAACCCAGTTACTGGGCAATACCGACAACCTAAGGTTAGACCAGTCGTCTCACTTTCAGACTTCTGACTACCCGTAACAACTGCCATAGATATTCATATGACAACCGGGACCGACAGCTTGACGTGTTCTCCGAGGCACGGAGGGTCTCGATGTGTAACGAAACGGTCACACGAGCCCCTCCCAACACACTTTGTTTTATACACTTTTAGGAGCCTATTTTTCCCACTACAGGCCAAAGGACTTCCTTCCTTTCTTCCACTTTTCATGGTCACTGGCAATTTGTGGCCAATTGTTTAAGTAGAAGTCCAGCTCATCCCGCCATCCCCTTCTGGGCTTACCGCGTTTTCGTTTTTAGCTGTTTATGATGCACTTTGTTGTGAGTTTTGTCCATAGGTCCCTACATGGGCCAGCCCAGTTTCATTTTAAAATGGCAGCGGTATTACGTTGTCCGCAATTTTGGTTTGGGAACGCAGTATTGAGTTTCT
Organism: Asteroscopus sphinx; assembly: GCA_949699075.1. Classification (NCBI taxonomy): domain Eukaryota; kingdom Metazoa; phylum Arthropoda; class Insecta; order Lepidoptera; family Noctuidae; genus Asteroscopus; species Asteroscopus sphinx. The sequence goes on from OX453032.1 coordinate 6,913,220, forward strand.
TACTCGAAATACTGTGTTCGATTACTCGCTCACAGATGGAGATTGAGTGCGGCCTTTTGACGAAGTGTTAACAATGACGTCTGCGCTCCTTGGTAGGGAGAATGCATGACATACTTTAACCTTTATGAATTTATTTTCAGATCATAATGAATTTATTCGTTTAAGTTGCATCACAGACCAGTAAGCCTCTAGACGCCAATTAACCGGATACCCCCGGTCAACACGCATATGCATATCACATACGCATATGCACTGCATATCATACGCCCCGGCACTAGCGAGCGGTACCAATCACACAGAATCATAACACTGAACTTTTGAGCCGACCAATCATAACGCGCCGTACGCCCCCTGGACCCCGCCAACATTTTACGACTGTGTTCTCATGCAAAACTTTGTTTATGAGTAGTTTTGTGGCTTACTGGTCTGTGAAATTGCATTAACATAGAAGGATAACATCGTGAGAAAACCTGAACACCTGAGAGAGCTCCAAAAATGTCTTGCAGTGTCGGGCGTTAGGGACACAATAATAACACAAGTTACTTGTAAGGACGTCTATAATGTTCTGCTCACTTACTAGCTAATTAACAATATATATGAAGGGGGTGCGTCACACACTACACCTCCCCCGTTTTAAAAGAAAAAAAAATATTAACAAATATATTTTTTATCGTAAAAGTTTAAAAATAAAACAACAAGCTATTGTTTGGTAAAAGTCGAAAGGTATAAAACTATCTATAAAGAAAACATGAATAAATTCATGGCAAAGATACAAAAGTTGAACATATTTAAATATATTTAATTCTACATTACGGATCGCCTATCATTCATCTTTTTGTGGTTTATGTAACGTTAAATTTAAACTAGTTTTGAAACATCTTCGACAAAAACAAAAGACGCAGTAGGTTTACGATATTAAAATTAAGTTCCCTTAGAAATAAGTATCATTGACAATTGACAAACATATTATAGCATACCTACTATAATAATTTTAAACAGTATGTTATGATTAAGGTATATGCTAAATTAAATGTATTAATTATACACATTTAAAAGATTACGTATAGTTATTATAATTGCACTGTTGACAATAGTAATGATGTTACCTACCTACTAGTATTATAGATTTAATCAATTTAATATTCAACATCATTAGAATAATAATTTCAAACTTAAAATATTCCTTCAACCTGTTATTCTGTTTTAGATTACATTCTTTCTAATAATGAAAATAAAATTATTCATTAATTAATCACAAACCTTTGATGGCATATTGAACTTCTTTAAAAATAACCATCTTCTTAATTTTTTTTTTTTTAAACAAGAACTACACCGTCATCTATTAACTTTCCTGAAATCTTTCATTTATTATATTAAACTACTTTTCTTCCCTTCATACAAAATGTTACAATAAATTTCCATTCTTCTTAATCATTTCAAAATCTACATGTCATCTTTCATTACCTATATTTGGTAATTCTCAAACTTAATAAAAACAATCATTACTTTATTTTCCATAACTCTTTAATAAACACTTTCAAAGTATCATCATCCTTTTCATGGTATACACATTTTTCATAATGGACCGGCCGGTCATATTATCCTTATTATATTTATAATTGAGGTATACCTACAACTTAAGGACCACTATTTAAGACATAGTCTCCAACGGTTTTCACAGAGGAAAGCTCGTTCACACCATGATCAAACTGAAGGACCAGTGACCTTAGTACCTCAGTACTGTGTACCATATTTTTATTACATTTCAATCCAATCACAACAATTATAACTTTTCCAAATGAATAATTTGATACCTAAGTTCTCTGCCGTTTTACGGGTGATCAGTCCGTCTGCGAGCAAGAGTCTTATTTACAAAACCATTCCCAGCTATCACTCGTACTTACCTTACTCAAACCAAAACTTTCTTTCAATAATTACATCATCGTAATCAAACAACCTAAGTATATACCTATACATTATTCCTTCTCACTTCTAAATAGGAAAAGTACCTAATGTCACTATGAAAGGTGACAAAGTTATTTCATACTATCCCATTTCATCATTCCTAAATCATTTCGACCAACTCAACTTTATATGTTATTCAATTCATTACCTACTTCAAAACATCACCATATTAAGTACATTATTTTAAACAAAGAATGGCACGTTTGATTCCGACCTCAGATTTCAACACCTAAAAGTGCAACGCATGCATAAGCGGAATATGCATTCCTTATGATGACATGATAATCGGAATGAAACAATGACAATATGTTACTTTAAAATGTTGAACATAATCACATTTTGTGGATTAGCCTGTCCTATTATTTTAACCTTTCAAACAGCCAAGAAAAGATGTATTCTAAATACGATAAGTTGTTATTGTTGAACTACTTTCAACTTACATTGTAAGTTGCGTCATCAGAGTATAAACATAAAATATAGATAAACACTTAACAAATTACTGTCAAAATCTTTAAAAAAATACATAAAATGCAAACTCATCAATTAGGTAGATTCTGCCTAGTACTGGTATATACCTATTTGGCACGATGAAATAAACGCGCAGCAACTAAGTTCTTGGAAGCGAAATTTGAGCGCATTTATTTAGGACATAGGACACTCGTGGCACCCTATAATACAATTCAAGGTGCAATGCTTGTAACAAAAACGAAATACCTAGATGTTTTATGTTTTAAATTTTAATTATAAAAAGATAATCAACATTTCTGAAATAAAAATGGTATTTTGTTTTAAAACTTTGTTTGCTGAAAATCTCTGATAACCTATTTATTGTCAACAGGCAAATTCTTCTAATAAACAAAGGTTTATTATATTTATTATAAAAAAACTAATTTAGTAAATCTTAATTATTACCTATCTACGTTAAACATATTAAAACCCGAATAAAAAAAAAATGTCCGCGGCATTATTAGTCATTAAGTAGGTACGTGTTACCTCATCTCATCACACAATACCTCACAATACACTTCTCTTCAATAACATGGTGGAGCCCGTGGCCCCATGATGCTCCACAAAAGTAGTGGTACCATCCACTGCATCATAGTCCATACGCAGCTGGCTGCGTATCTGGATGGACAGCACTCCCATCTTCCAAACACCTTGTGCCTCGTTCAATCTCGTTTACCCTCACACAGTATCTCATGGACGAACGTCGAAAGACACGTTGAACGTCGTCTAACTTCTCAGAGGAGAGGACTCAGCGAGTCGAAACACAGTTTCATCACGTCAACTTTTACACATTTGTCGACTGGCCGTGCTGCCTACGAGACAGCACTGGCAGGGTCGCCATGCAGTGTCGGGCGTTAGGGACACAATAAATAACACAAGTTACTTGTAAGGACGTCTATAATGTTCTGCTCACTTACTAGCTAATTAACAATATATATGAAGGGGGTGCGTCACACACTACAGTCTCTATCGTGTGTTTTGTCTGCCTACCCACAACGGTCAACGTTGTAGACTTAGATTTAAGCCATTTTCATTCTGATAAAAGGCTTGTGCCCTGAAGTGGAACAGTGATGGCCTGATTATTATGCATGTCGAGTTTTACACAATCTTTTCACCTTAATTCCGACACGTGGCGTATCATGCCCAAAGATCGGCATTCTGTTCAACCCCTAAGGGCAAAGTGTGATATGAATGTTTTAACTGAACACGTACTTGTGGCGTGACATGTGTCTCGTTTGAAGTCGTGTTTATGTCTCCTGGGCTTCCTTGAGTCACGTTATTGAAAAGGAAGCTAGTAATTTGACGTGAAAATATTACTTGCTAGTGTGGCAGGGAAAACAGCTTCATCTTAGTAATCTCTTTATAAAAATTCTTATTTCTCTAATGCTGAGTTAGCCAGTTTCCATATACCATCTATAAATATAAGTCATAGTAGAGCTCCTTTGTGGAAGAGCTCGTCTGGGGAAGTACTACCACCGTACCTACTTCTCCGCCAAATAGTGATGCACACATTGCTGTGTTTCGGTCTGAAGGGTATGGGTGCCGGTGAAATTACATTCACATGAGATTTTCCATCTTCATGTCTCAGTTTGGCGAACCGACTTGCGGTACCATTTGGGCAACAGCTTAGGTGGTATTGAAATTGTTATGGGTAATGGTAACCGCTTAACATCAGGTGAGCCTTTAGCTCGTTTCGCCATCCTATACTATAAAAAAAATATATATATATAATCCATGAGTGACTGATTGACCTGACTGACTACTAATAACCCAAAACCGCTAGATCTAATCTGGTTTGAACCTTAGTACAGAGATTTTTGCTTAACTCATTTATGCAACACTAAAGATTAAAATGTGCGCCTGCGCTGGGAAGGCGCAAGCGTGGACGACCAAAACAAACTTGGCGGCGTACAGTCGTATCGGAGGCCAAAGAAATTGGGCTGACCTGGAGTGAAGTCAAGTTTACTGCCAATGACAGAGCGCAATGGAGAGCCACTGTATCTGCCCTCTGCCCCAGATGGGGGACATAGGAACAAAATATATATATAAAGATTAAAATGTATACCAGTAAATACACATATTGAACTAAGTTTACGGGACTTGTCGCGCACAATTAAATCAAAATATAACAAACATTTTGACTAACCTCGACGTTTCGGTCAAGTTGCATTGGCCGTGGTCACGAGCAGACTGAAGTATGTGGGTGTCATCGTCTTGAGCGGCGGGTGTTTTCTCGAACTACCCGCGGTTGGTTTTTCGTAACGTCGCTGTCCGTAACAAGATATGCTGAATCACGACACACAATGCTGACAGTTTCGGCGGACATACATGTAGACATACCACGACGCGAACACTTCTCGATTACCGGATTCCACGAGGAGGACAACCTATATCCATCTTCGCGATTGAAATTTTTATTATTCTTTATCTCAATCGCTTCTCGTACAATTCTGGGATAGTAATGACGATCAGTGGAGAGGATTTTCGGGTCGTGTAGCTCAATCCAATGGTTTGGTCCCGAATCGAGCAAATGTTTGGCTATGGCAGATTTGTCCACTTGACGGCGCCTTACCGCTGTGATGTGAAATAAATACACCATGTAACCGAGACATTCTTTTGCCAGGCAACACTTTTAAAAAGAAAAGCCTTCTACAAGTTTATCAATCATCAAAATTTACTTGACCATTTGAATTAAGTTATGTGTTAATATTACCACTTAACTATGCTCCAAGATCTCCAATTCTCGCTGAAACCGCAACTCGTTCACTTGAAGCTATAATCGAATTTACTTCGTTTAATCTAGTTATAGTTTCTCGAAGCATGAAGCCGTTTGGATTGATTTGATTTAAGGTATTAATTCTTTTTTCTATTTTGTGAAATGTGCTTGCTTTTGACCGCTACCTCACCTGATGTTAAGCGATCGTGCGGTTGAAGATGCATGCTTGCCCGGCAAAAACCTATCTATATATATCACTTGTGCCTTTAAGACCACCAAATTATACCTATCGGGAAACACAGACATGGCCCTTGCCACAGTTCCACTCCGTAGCGTTACACTTAATATAAGTCAGTGCGTTTTTTTTTATGAATCGAGCTATCGTTATAAAAGTACCGTCGACGGAGTGGGGTCAGTTCTGATGCTTTTTCCAACTTAATTATGTAGGTAGTTTATGTTTCCTATGTACGGTTGACCGCACGTCGGTGGTAACACTTTGACATTAGCAGCATCTTATTTTCATAAGCAGTAAGTTTTTCGAATTGAAGTGTTACCACTGTTATGCAGTCGACTGTACCTACTGTTATATTGCAAGATCTATTTTGAGAGCGGTGGAATGCAATCACATCGTATTAACACGAATTCCTGAGCTGGATTTGGATATTTGTGGTCAGTTAACTACAGTGTAATGGTTATGTAGGTGTTACTGAAAACCAACGCTGTATTGTGGCTCACGTTACAATACAACATCATGCTCGAACCTCATGGTATCATACCTAAAGTGTACCAACAGTCCTATATTACTACGCCTACCCCCGGCTGTCCGTCCATCCATATGTCTATCCCAAGGGTGTATCTTTTCTGTACGTGTTTGTCACCTAACTCCTCCTAAACGGCTGGACCGATTTGGATGAAATTTTGTTTGTATATTTCTTTGGGTTCTTGGATGGTTCTAAAATACAATTGGACCCGGTAGGTTATTTATTATCGTATAGGATGGCGAAACGAACTAAAGGCCCACCTGATGTTAAGAGGTTACCTTTGCCCATAACAACTGCAATACCACCTAGACTGTTACCTAAATGGCACCGTAAGTCGGTTAGCCAAACAAACATGTAGATAGAAAGTCTCATGTGATTGTAATTTCACCGGCACCCGTACCCTTCAGGCCGAAACATAGCAATGCAAGCATCACTAATTGGCTGCTGTCGGTATGTCACTGATCTTCTAAACGGCAGGGATGATTTTAATTATATGTGGCACTGCTTTTCTGGGCAGGACGACGTCTGCGAGGTCTGCTGGTTGCCTATGATAATAATAGCCCAGAAGATAAATATGCAGAATATGTGTTACCTACTACGCATGTTACTAAGATATGCATGTTATTTTGAGGAAAGAGGTAGGGGTCTTGAACGCCCCTAAGTCACTGCGACCTAATAAGATCTATTGTGACGCCTCTTGCAGCATTAAAGCACTTCCCCAAGCTGCAAGTCAATCATAATGTCGACTATGACTTTGGGGGAGGAGGATTTGATCTCCTGCGTTGAGATGACGTGGCCTCCAAGATGCTGGCTTCTGATGTGGTGCACTGCATCACATTCGCATAGGATATGGATGGGCGTCTCATCCTTTTCGCCACAAAACCTGCAAACTGTGGAATCACTGAGGCCCATCCTGTGAAGCTGTTTGTTCAGCTTGCAGTGCCCAGTAAGGGTTCTTGTCAGGATTCTTATCTGATTCTTGTTCAACGAAAGCGCTTCTTTCGTAAGCCTTTTTTTGAAGCTCACAAGTAGCGCTTTCGAGTGTGCATGTTAGAAGAATATGAATAATCATGGATGAAGAGGGAGGGGGAGACCAAAGAAAAGATGGATGGATTGCGTGAAGAACGATATAGATGAAAAGGGAGTAAATGATAGGGTGACGGCTGATAGAGAAAAATGGAAGAAGAAGACGTATTTCGCCGACCAGAAGTAATTTGGGATCAGGGCGGGAAGATGGTGCTGATGTGTTAGGTATAATCGACTGCATGACAGTAGTAACACTTGAATTAGAAAACCGCCCTTACTGCTTACGAAATAAAGGCGCTGTCAATGTCAAAATGTTACCACTGACGTGCGTTCGACCGTACTACGGCCTCTGTCATGGAAAATAAAGTTATGTCTTTATGTTACCAAATTTGTACGCCTATCAAGGCAAAACATAGTGATACTGGATTATTTAAAAAATAACACCATGTCTTGTACATCATACCTATGTTTGACAAATAAATAATTTCGAATTTTGAATTTTTTTTTTTTGAAACAAATAAATATCTTCGGGACATTTTTACACAGTACCATCTAGTCCCAAACTAAGCAGAGCTTGTAATATGGGTACTAGACGATGGATATACTACTCATATACTTCTTTTTTTGTAAATACATATTTATAATACATAAGAAACACCCAGACCAACACATACACTTATGTTCATCCACAGACTAGTAAGCCTCGAGACGCCGCATAAACAAAGTTTTGCATGAGAACACAGTCGTAAAATGTTGGCGGCGACCGGGGGACGGACGGCGTGTTATTGGTCGGCTCAAGTGTTCGGTGATATGATTGGTGCCGCTCGCTGACGGAGTGACGTCCCGATTGGTGGCTGGGCGTAAGATATGCAGTGCTACTGCATATGCTTTGTGACCGGTGGTATCCGGCTAATAGGCGTCTAGAGGCTTACTGGTCTGTGTGTTCATCACACAAATATTTGTGTCCAGTGGGAATCAAACCCGAACCACTAGATCACAGACCTACGTCGTCAAAAACAAAATAATAATAAAAAGAAGGTAAATTACGACATCTACGGAACCTTAAGTGTGCAAGTCCGACACTTAACGTTTTTTTTTACACTCTTCGTTTCAACAGCACAGACTACCTAACTAAAATCGAATTCTTAGTATGTAGGTAGGGACCTACATTTAATCAATTTATGGTCGCCTGCTTGGCGGTGTTAAATTCTTGGCCGATCCCTAGGGCGGATAAAGTATTAATGAGATTTTCTGTTAGAAGAAAGAAAGAAGAATATATAGCCTAGATAAAAGTTTCGTATCATCATCATCATTTCAGCCGAAAGACGCCCACTGCTGGACATAGGCCTCCCCCAAGCATCGCCACAACGACCGGTCCTGCGCCTTCCACATCCAGCGGATTCCCGCGACCTTCACCAGGTTGTCGGTCCACCTTGTGGTGGGCCTACCCACGCTGCGCCTTCCAGTACGCGTCGTCACACGTTAACTTTACTGCCCTATCGGCCATCCTTTCTGCGAGCAATGTGCCCCGCCCACTGCCACTTAAGTTTGGCAATTCTTCGGGCTATGTCGGTTACTTTCGTTCTCTTGCGAAGTTTCGTATTTCGTACATTAACTGCCCCATCGGCCATCCGTTCTGCGAGCAATGTGCCCCACCCACTGCCACTTAAGTTTGGCAATTCTTCGGGCTATGTCGGTTACTTTCGTTCTCTTGCGAAGTTTCGTATTTCGTACATTAACTGCCCCATCGGCCATCCGTTCTGCGAGCAATGTGCCCCGCCCACTACCACTTAAGTTTGGCAATTCTTCGGGCTATGTCGGTTACTTTCGTTCTCTTGCGAAGTTTCGTATTTCGTATATTAACTGCCCCATCGGCCATCCGTTCTGCGAGTAATGTGCCCCGCCCACTGCCACTTAAGTTTAGCAATTCTTCGGGCTATGTCGGTTACTTTCGTTCTCTTGCGAAGTTTCGTATTTCGTACATTAACTGCCCCATCGGCCATCCGTTCTGCGAGCAATGTGCCCCGCCCACTGCCACTTAAGTTTGGCAATTCTTCGGGCTATGTCGGTTACTTTCGTTCTCTTGCGAAGTTTCGTATTTCGTACATTAACTGCCCCATCGGCCATCCGTTCTGCGAGCAATGTGCCCCGCCCACTGCCACTTAAGTTTGGCAATTCTTCGGGCTATGTCGGTTACTTTCGTTCTCCTGAGAAGTTTCGTAGGTATTTCGTACATTAAGTAGGTTTCGATTTTTAGTCTTGGTATTTTTCTGGTCTAATTATCTAATATCGAAAACGTTTCATGTCATGTTTGGTGTAGTTGCTAAGCTATTAGGGATACGACACATTGATTGACGGCAATCGACGGTTTGTCCATACACTCCATACCATATGTTTTCATATACATGTTGAAATTTGAATCGCTTATTTCCCGAAAAGAGGTACAACTTTTACTATGGGACCAATCCTGAAATCGCGAAAAAAAAACAGGTGGTCCCTACATTTTATCGATTTAAGTGAACACAAATGTAGGGACCAAGAGAAGTACTTAAATTGTAAGCTTGTGCTATATTCTTTCCATGTAATCTGGTCCAAGTTTAACTTATAAATAACTTATTACATACTGTTACTGCTTACTACTATTTTCATGGTGTATCATCATCATCATCATTTCAGCCGAAAGACGTCCACTGCTGGACAAAGGCCTCTCCAAAGGGGTAGATATGACATAATCGCCACGCTTGGCAGGCGGGTTGGCGATCACAGTTGGTTGTTTAAAATTTAAAGAGGATGGGCAGCAGCGTTCTCTGAGTATTTAAACTTAAAATACTTAATAACTTCTTAGGATTTCGCGATCACTACACATTATAATAAAACAAAGTTTAACCGGATTAAATCGCGTATATTATTTAAATATTTTTTTAGAAATATTTGTAAAGACGCTTGTCATCTTAGTCTACCTGCGACCACGAAATGCTGCAAAGCTTTCGAAACGTCAGGGAAACCAATTTAAATAATATACGCGATTTAATCCGGTTAAACTTTGTTTTATTAAAATACTTAGAGAACGCTGCTGCCCATCCTCTGGTGAATCCCTTAGTCGCCTTTTACAACACCCACCCTATTTTCATGGTGTATAATAAAGCAAATTCTATCTATCTATAAACTATTGTCGTTGTTTTCGTTTGGTGTAATGTACAATAAAGAATATAACAAAACATAACATAACATCACGCCTGTATTTCCCCGAAGGGATAAGGCAGAGGTGTAATAGTACACCCACATTTCGCCAGTTATGTAATAATATGTTATGTATGTTATGTCCCATGTAATAGGGGGCGAGCCTATTGCCATTGACCGGGCACAAATCCAGACTCCGGGCTGCTACTGAGAATTTTCCTAATGAAAAAACCCAATAATACTTTGTCCGACCCGGGAATCGAACCTATTACCCCACGCTCAGCAGTCGCGCTTGCAACCACGAACCAAGAACGAGGCAGTTATAAAGAATATAATAAATTATAAACACAGGAACTTATCATCGAGGATTTTATCAACTAGCAAAACTAGTGAAAAAAGTTCCTTGCTCATAAAACTGTATAATACCACCATTAAATAGTTTCTTATAATAAAATAACCGAAAAACTAAAACTATCGTCCCAAAACGAATGGATTTAATCGTCCCTACTAACACGATTCGATCGTCTGGAAACTTTTGGGTCTTTACGGACCCCGGTTTTTGGTCCTTCGAGCCGAATAACATGTACCGATGTTACATGGTAATGCGTTGGTAAAGGTACTAACAGTAGTTACATAGTAGCAGGTGCGAGTAATGCAGGTACAGTCGGAAATCTTTCCGGTGAACCACCACTGAGGCTAAAATCATTTGCACTCAATGTTCGATGGCAGCCGTAGGTACAGTCGACCAACCGGAATCATGACCCACTCAGCCGATAATTCGTATGAAATTGTCAAAACAGTACAATTTTCTTCTTATCACCGTCATGCTGCACAAAAATATAGACTAAGTGCTGCGAACAACCATAGTGAAGCCAACATAAACCGTGCTCCTTCATGAACAACCAGTGCTCACATAGACACCATGCACCTGAAGGATATTTGTTTTCGCGATGCTTACTGGACGATGCCGCGATATGTGAACTGAGAGGGGTAAGCACGGTTTAAGGTGCATGTGTGTGCGTGAGCACTGGTTGTATGTGAAGGAGCACGGTTTTTGTTGGCTTCATTATGGTTGTTCGCAGCACTTAGTATTTTTTACTATGTCTGTGTGCTGCACTTAGGACATTTTGAATATTGCTTTAGTACGGGTCAGACGTCTATGCAGTTTTGAGCTTTGTTATGACTGCAATAGATTACAAATTGGATAAAAAATAACGTTTTTGATAAAACTGGAATTATGTTTTGAATTTCGAACTATCTGTCGTTGCGCATAGTTTAATTTGAAAATTCGACCTAATTGTATTAGAATGTTTGTAGAAAATAAACTACAGTACCTGTACTTCAATTATTAAAAACGAATTTTCGATAAATTATGTATTCAGCGAGTAATATTTTTTTTACTGATGGGGGCGCCACTTGGCTGCTATATTCCTCTTAAGTCTATTATTTTATAGAAAGCACAAGCGAAACATTTTGCATATTGCCAGCCCATAAAAAGAAGTATACTACTTCCACGAGTTAACAGGAAAAATCTATGTAATAAAAGGCCCTCTTTATGCCCTATTCAGTGTGAACTTAGCAACATGTCGTTTAGTAAGCCCTTTTTATAGAGCATCGTAAAAACTTATGTTTTGTCGTCAGTAATCTGTTGAGACGGTTCATATATCGTAACTTTGTTCATAACCTGGTTTTAAAGACTTTGAGGATATAAATGTGCTGCAAATTTACAGATACTGACATACACTGTGTCTCGCTGAATAGGTTTAGGAAGTTAACCACGGAGGTGCGGGGGCACAACGTCAGTGCATAAATTTAATTTAATTTAATTTAAAAAAAAAATGGTTTTAAAATTTTTGCTTAGTTTTAGCTTAGTTTTAGTTTTAGTTACTTTTACTCTTGTATCTAAATAATTATTTATTTTCGCATATTAATGTTAGTAACCCTACATTACTTTTGAACTTGCTGTCTTTTCTATGAGTGCTGTGTGTACCTGTAATGGGCATACATATAAGAAATGTTATTATTGTATTGTGTGTTTTCTGTATGCTATATATGTATTGCTGTTGGTATACCATAAATAAATAAATAAATAAAACATAAGGGGTCGGCAAAGACGTAAGTCTTTCTGAACATTTTGTTTTTTAAAATAAAGTGAACACAAATGTAGGGACCAACTGATTTTTTTTCGCGATTTCAGGGTTGGTCCCATACTAAAAGTTGTTCATAATGATGAGTACAATTACCCCTTTTCGGGAAATAAGCAATTCAAATTTCAACATGTATACATGTATCGTCATTACGTAAGACGTCCACTGCTGGACATAGGTTTCCCCCAAAGCCATATATGCCATAATTGCTACGCTTGGCAGGCGGGTTGGCGATCGCAGTTGTTTGGTGAAATACTCAGAGAACGCTGCTGCCCATCCTCTGATGAATCCCTTAGTCGCCTTTTACGACACCTATGAGAAGGGGTAGTGTATAGATGGATATACATGTATACATCCTACTAATATTATAAATGTGAATATTTGTAAAAATGTATTTTGTATATTTGTAATTCAATCACGCAGCAACAACTGAACGGACTTGGATGCTATTGGGCACACAGATATAACAGCAAGCAACAACTGAACGGACTTGGATGCTATTGGGCACACAGATATAACAGCAAGCAACAACTGAACGGACTTGGATGCTATTGGGCACACAGATATAACAGCAAGCAAAAACTGAACGGACTTGGATGCTATTGGGCACACAGATATAACAGCAAGCAACAACTGAACGGACTTGGATGCTATTGGGCACACAGATATAACAGCAAGCAACAACTGAACGGACTTGGATGCTATTGGGCACACAGATATAACAGCAAGCAACAACTGAACGGACTTGGATGCTATTGGGCACACAGATATAACAGCAAGCAACAACTGAACGGACTTGGATGCTATTGGGCACACAGATATAACAGCAAGCAACAACTGAACGGACTTGGATGCTATTGGGCACACAGATATAACAGCAAGCAACAACTGAACGGACTTGGATGCTATTGGGCACACAGATATAACAGCAAGCAACAACTGAACGGACTTGGATGCTATTGGGCACACAGATATAACAGCAAGCAACAACTGAACGGACTTGGATGCTATTGGGCACACAGATATAACAGCAAGCAACAACTGAACGGACTTGGATGCTATTGGGCACACAGATATAACAGCAAGCAACAACTGAACGGACTTGGATGCTATTGGGCACACAGATATAACAGCAAGCAACAACTGAACGGACTTGGATGCTATTGGGCACACAGATATAACAGCAAGCAACAACTGAACGGACTTGGATGCTATTGGGCACACAGATATAACAGCAAGCAACAACTGAACGGACTTGGATGCCACAGATATAAAATAACCCGGATTAATTTCTAGGTTTAACTTTTATCTTAAAAAAAAAAACAATTCCCGAGGAATGTGTCAATCTGTGATAAGCCAAATTATACGCGGGTGAAACCACGGTAAAAGTCTAGTCAATTCCTATTGTTCAATAACATAATATATGTCTAATTGTCTAAAGTCACTTATCTCTACTTGGGAATTTTCCAAGTACTACATCAGCCTAAATAGAGAGATACAAAAACTAAATTGATTTTTTTTCTTTTCAGGTACTCTTCTTCTTCTCTTTGTGTTTTAAAAGCTTCAGGACGTGAGTTGACTAATATGTCTCTTAGATACGTAAATACTTACCCCGGTTCCACACGTTGGCATGAACGTTCGCGCCAACGCTATTCGGCCAACGTATGGATCGGAAAAATGGCGTTAACGCGAACGTTAGGCTGAGCGTTGGCAGTTGGCCGTGGTGTGTCGGTCTTATCAAAAGAATTATACGCCAACGTTCCCAATGCATCCACACGTTGGCAGTTTGCTCAGTCTTACCGCAGCACTCGGGCACTAAGGTGCATCGAATGAACTTATTCCTACGGTCACCGCGTCTTGAAAATGTTATCCGCATAGATGAACGAAATAGTCATAAAATTTCTAGAAATTAATAATTTTGTTAATTAACAAATAACAATGATATATTTTTGTCTGTCACAACATTTTTCAAAGACGACGTCATTGTTTAACTATTGTGTTATTATAATTGACAGTTGAGTTCTTAAGCATTAAATAATGTAAAGTGCCCAGTGCAACTTCTATTTCAGACTTTTTGTACATTGGCCCTGACGGGACTTAACTAACATTATCTCCAACGTGTGCACGCTAGGCATAATTTACGGGCCAACGCTCGTACCAAAGTTGAGCCAACGTGTGGGGCCGACCTTATATATGTTTGATAACAAATAAATACGTCAAAGGAGGAACTATAATTTCAAGAAATCTTTGAGGCTTTAAGAACCAGTAGCCCTAGCATGAACAATTTTGACGTATTGGAACGTTAATGTAAGTGTATAATGCGCACTTTGTATCCTACAGAGATATGGCTAAAATATTCTAGCTAAGAGATTTTATGACTTTCTACGAAGTTCTGCGATCAATCTAGTGAAGCTAAAAAAAACTATGCTCCTTCGTGTACAACTAGCGCTTACGCATACACATGCACCTCAAACCGTGCTCACCCCTATCAGTACACATGTTACGGCATCACCCAGTAAGCATCGCGAAAGCAAATATCCTCAGGAGCGTATTTGCGTGAGCGCGTCATCATCATTTCAGCCGAAAGACGTCCACTGCTGAACATAGGCCTCCCCCAAGCATCGCCACAACGACCAGTTCTGCGCTTACCGCATCCAGCGGATTCCCGCGACCTTCACAAGGTCGTCGGTCCATCTTTTGGGAGTACTGTACACTGCTGCGGGGGCTGGTACTGTATACTACCAATTAACTTCTTTATAGCATCACTTCTGTGCGTCCGTCCCTCGTAAGCTGAAATTTTCACAGAATATGTGTTACTATTATATGGCATCTATCATAGCTAATAATAAAATATGGTACGGAATCCTTAGTGCGTGAATCAGACTAGAACTTAACCAGTTTTTCTTTTACCTTGTCTCAAAGCATTTACTCTTTTAACTTGAAACGACTTTCCTTTAAAAGCAACATGAACAAGCAACCATTACGTTAAATACTAGTAATTGTGTTCTTTCAACAAAATTACCTTTAAACGTTCTTTCCTCTAATCCAGAGTTTCTCAAAGTAATGTACCGGAACCCCTAGGGATACGATAGTTGATCGCAGGGGGTTCGGGACAAGATTAAAGTTATGGCAGCTGACAGACAAAATATGGATATCGACTTGAGGCTGAATCAGAACTAAGATTTAAATTCACCAACATTGTTTTTAAAATCAACTCAGTTTTCGACCAAAAACAAGCCCATTTATCAATATTAATTAATAGATGACATATTGTTTATTTGACTTACTTATTTATGCACAGTTACAGATAAAAACAGTTTAGGAAAATACAAGTAGAAAGGTACTGTTTATTTCTAAAGAAATCTCTTCCAGCAGACCTACGAGAGTAGATTCGGAAAAAAAATGCAGAAAGAGTGTGAAAAGGGATGAACAAGATATTTAAAATTATGTAATCATATAAGTACCTACAACTAATATTATCTTCAATAGCTAGTCTGAGAATTTTCGATAGGGGTACGTAAGGCTACAAGTTTGAGAAACCCTGCTTCTATTGAGAAGCATCGATTTATCTAAAAGAATGCTAGTAAATATTTCAGTGTACTACCAAGGGACAAAAGTAAAGCAACCTTATGTGTATGGGTTCAAGGTTGAATTTGAAGTTTATTTTTTGGAATGTTCTTTCTAAATTGCACACTAGTTCGACGATAGGTCAAATAGGTCAACAAAGAAGTTATTACAAAGTCTTTTACGTAAGCTTGAATTTGGTAAGACAAAATCGCTCTGTGTCTTTTATTTCAGCTATACTTTTATTTGTTATAACATACATACAAAATATCACGCATATATTCCACAAAAGGGATAGGCAGAGGTGTAATTAGTACACCCACATTTTACAGAACCAAAAGAACTAAAAGAACTTTAAAAAAAAGATAACCCCAGTTGATTTGAAACAATGAGAAAAATGTAAACCAGTTGTATCAGTTTCCCAAGAGAAATTATACCTGCGGCCCCTGCGGGCGATTAGCGAACTGTCTTGAACAATATTTTATTTAATACAAACTCATTTGCATTTTAAACAAAATGTTTTAAACGAAATGTAAATATGTAATGCCCTTTCTTTCGAAACTCTGGGCGATGCGACAGTCGTTTTGATTGAAACAATATATCGTCCCTCACGTGATAAACCGACGTATGTAACTAGCAGCAAGAAAACTTTTCAGGGCAACGTTTTTTTTTGGTTAATTCATCATCATCAATCATCATTTCAGCCGAAAGACGTCCACTGCTGGACATAGGCCTCCCCCAAGCATCGCCACAACGAGCGGTCCTGCGCCTTCCGCATCCAGCGGATTCCCGCGACCTTCACGAGATCGTCGGTCCACCTTGTGGGGGGCCCACCCACGCTGCGCCTTCCAGTACGCGGTCGCCACTCCAGAACTTTACTGCCCCATCGGCCATCCGTTCTGCGAGCAATGTGCCCCGCCCACTGCCACTTAAGTTTGGGAATTCTTCGGGCTATGTCGGTTACTTTCGTTCTCCTGCGAATCTCCTCAGTCTGCGAGTCTTTTTAGGGTTCCGTAGTTTCTACAAGGAACCCTTATAGTTTCGTCATGTCCGTCCGTCTGGCCGTCTATCCGTCTGTCAGAATCAGAATCAGAATTTTTTATTTGTGATACATAGGTAAAATCGTTAGTAGTAAGTACATAATAAAGTTTTAGGAGCCCAATGATCGGCCAATTAAAGGCATACAAAAATATAGCATGACTGTAACCATAGATTAATAATTGGTGTCCGCTGCCAATAGCGGAAACCATTATTCCATGACTATAACATAATGATATTGTAATAAATTCTATTAATTTGTATAAGTAAATTATTTCATATAATGTCAAAGATACAAATAAGAATGACATAAATTATGATCATTCATTTAAAATTAAAATTATGAGTTACAAAATTGATTTATAAACAATATTGAGCAAAGGTAAATTCGTGTCCAAAAATATAATAATTACAAATCATGTCAAAAGTTTATCTGCAAAAAAAATCTGTTACACTATAATAAAATTTTTGACAGCAATTTTTTTAATTTTTGCTTAAATATATTGCCATTTAATTTTTTCAAGTCTTTTGGCCGTCTGTCCGTCTGTCCGTCTGTCCGTCTGTCCGTCTGTCCGTCTGTCCGTCTGTCCGTCTGTCCGTCTGTCCGTCTGTCCGTCTGTCCGTCTGTCCGTCTGTCCGTCTGTCCGTCTGTCCGTCTGTCCGTCTGTCCGTCTGTCCGTCTGTCCGTCTGTCCGTCTGTCCGTCTGTCCGTCTGTCCGTCTGTCCGTCTGTCCGTCTGTCCGTCTGTACGTCTGTCCGTCTGTCCGTCTGTCCGTCTGTCCGTCTGTCCGTCTGTCCGTCTGTCCGTCTGTCCGTCTGTCCGTCTGTCCGTCTGTCCGTATGTCCTAATCCTTTACAGCTTAATAACTTCTACAGTTATAAACATAAGTAAATTAAATTTTGTTAAAAAATGGTCTGGTCTCAATTCTAAAGGAATAAAAAAATCTTGATTACTTATTTTAGGTCTGGCGCCCATACATGTAAAATGGAGATGAAAAAATTTTTTTAGCTGCACCTCCTCTTGTGGAGTATCATTGAATAGGTCTACTAAAATGAAGGTAATGTTTCATACACAACTTTTTTAGCAGCTATACCATCTGCAAAATACAGCCCGCCAAAGTGGCTTGCAATGTGTCCCCCCCCCCCCCTGCCACCGCGACCGCGTTCTGGGTAGGCCCCCCACAAGGTGGACCAACGACCTAGTGAAGGCCGTGGGAATTCGCTGGATGCAGAAAGCGCAGGACCGGTCGTTGTGTAGATGCTTGGGTGAGGCCTTTGTCCAGCAGTGTACGTCTTTCAGCTGAAATGATGATGATGAATGTTTTTTAGATGTGATGAGTGTTTGTGTTTTTGAGGTCGTGGGTTCGATTCCCGCAGGACACAAATATTTGTGTGATGAACATGAGTGTTTGTGTTTGTCTGGTTGTTTCTTATGTATTATAAGTATGTATTTACAAAAAAAAGTATATAAGTATTATATCCATTGTCTAGTACCTATACCACAAGCTCTGGATAGTTTGGGACTAGATGGTGATGTGTAAAAATGTCCCAAAAATATTTATATTTATTTATTTTTATATTTTGTCGTTGGCAAGAATTAAGCTAGCTGCATTGGAATCGGCCGAAATGACTCTCAAGCCAGCCACACGTTTAACTGTGTTTTGGCAAGTAAGCTTATAATGAAGTGATCGAACCAACCACGTAGCATTTTTAGAGTCCAAATTAACCACCTCGAAACTGTCGAACCTATTCCTCCAATATTGTTACGACATTTTGAAAAACAATATCAATCTTACAATATTCAAACTACTTGAAAATATAACCTCAAAAGTCAAGCACTTAGTCCTTAAAAGCTTCAAACGAATCCAATTCAGCAATTAGCAGAAGTATGAAAATTTCATACTTCTGCTAATTGCTGATAATATTCGTCCCAATAGTCTAACTTGCTAAGATTGAAATGAAACACTTTAGAGACTAGACCAAATAATTGTCTGGGGACTTATCAACTAGACAAAGGTCAGTGTTATCACAGTGGTCGTGTACTAAAAGTTTATTGCTTCTACAAATTCAAGCTATATCTTTATATTCCCTTGCGGAGTAGATGAGAATTTTAGGCGTCTTAAGGTGGTTTCACACCGGCGAGGCGTGGCGTGGATGGGCCGAGCGAGAATTGAAATTTGTATAGCAAAATTTTATCTTTAGTGTGAAAGGTCTGGATTGGCGAGGATGTGCGAGGCTAGAATTGGAATATTTGTTGGTACAACATTAAACTTTATTGCTGCATGAATAGCGTATTTATTACATTGCAAAACGGTACATCGCGAGTAGACGCGTGCCGGCGCGCGCTGGGCTGCGCTAGGCGGCGCGTGCTCGCGATGTACACTTTCGGTGTGAAAGGGTCAGCGAGATTTCAATTCACGCCCATCCCATCCAATCCTCGCCTCGCCGGTTTGAAACCACCTTTAATGTTTTTAGTAAGGAATATATCACGATTTTTCTTAGCGTACGGTCAACTGCATACCAATGGTAACAAATAACGGTAACGGTAATAAATAAAATCCCTTAGTTACCTCTTTAAATAATAACTACAATAATTTTATCATGAGAAAAAAAGTTAATTCTTAGTCAAAAACCAGTTTTACACAATGGCTGGTAATACAATTTTAATTTTACGAATGAGCAGAGCAGTAATTCAATACAATACTTTTATTAAATTGACGTTTTCGTAATAACTTTTAGAAAACTACTTACAATAGCAATAAATTATTTGAAAACGGGCACTCGGCAATGTGGCATAGAATTCGGCGTTAAGAAATTGTATTTCAATATTTTACAAGAGTTAACGGCTTTCTAAGAAAAATATTCAACTAAAGTTTTTTTTGTATATTGGTTAGGTAGAGTTTTTAAGACCGAGAAAATGGCTAACGCATTCCACACTACCCAGGCAAGTGGTGTGATTATGTAGGACTCACACTCACTAAAAACTCCGCCACAAGCCTATTCTTGCCTTGGGTGGATTGGCCACGAGAACTGCAATCCATGTCATTTGTGACCTATCTAGCGCAGCCCTCTTCAGTATCTTCCACTTTCTTCCTAAACTCTTTTTTAGGTGATGTCCGGACATACTTGGGACTTGGGACATATCCGCAGCTAAAGGGCCGTGCAGTACGGACGCTGGACTACCCAAAAACCCCGCTGGCCTATTTCATATCAACTTTAATTTAGCCTAAGGTTTTAGGTTACTTTCCCAAAATCTGTTTGGGGTATTGTTTGTTACTTGTCAGTTTTTGGGTTCAAACTGTGAAGAGTAAATTGTGACAACGTTGCTAATATCAAAACTGACACCTAACGAATAATAAAATTAGTAAAAACATGCATGTGCTGGGCCAATTAATGTATTACACCTTTGTTTAATAAAATGTGTAGAAACCTTTTTACATACATATATACTATCTCGCCTATGTCCCTTTGGGGTACGCAGAGACTATGAGATATGACTTTCCAACGTAACGATTCTGACACACCTCTTTCGCATCATCTATGTTCATTTAAGAGCACTCTAAGTTAGAATGTTTTTAACATGGCCGTTTTTGAGAACGTTCGTGATTTGGTTTAAAAGTTTTAAAGAGATTCTTATCTCAAAACAAGTAAATCTTTGCTTCCACTTTGGCTTATTTAATACTTATTGGTGCCCAAAGAGGGACAACTACATGTTGGTAAAGAGAATCATTTTATCTCCACTCAAAACTTAAGAAAATGCAAGTGTGTTTATCCTGAAACTACAATCCAAGTTTTTCTGGGAATACTGAAAGGATTTTATAATGTTAGAAGTTTATATTCTGAACTTTTTTCTGACATACTTGTGACACACTTTTTCTGGCATGTAAAATTGAATCTCTATCCGCTTACAATCATACTAACTTGATAAAAAAATACTCTCAAGGTCTTCCTACAAATTTACTAAGAAATAATTATTGGCACCCCAACAGGGACCGCTAGTCCCTCGGTGGGTGGCAATAACTATTTCTTCACTTAGATGTCTAATTGGTTCTTTATTGGTATAATTTTCTACGGAGCGACCGTAACAGACAATTTCTTAGCTCTTTTATTTATTATAAATAAGATATTTTTTCACAGTCGTTTCATTTTCTGTTGTCATGTTCCGTTGTATCTTCATTTAAGAATAAGAATAGAATAAGAATAATTTTATTGTATAAAGGTTACAAAAACTTGGGTTGAGGTCCTAGACCTCACACTAGGATTCCCTGTGTCGTGAGTCATATCTAGCTTATTTTTAGAGATAGACTCTAAAAATAAGCTAGATATGAAGATACGAACTTGTATTTAAAGGAAAAGAATTAGGATTCTTATATTATTTAATTTTATAATTTTGTAGTAGTAAACACATTTTCCCAAGTTGCGGTACAATACTCGGTCCTCTACCTAGGCCTATGTCCAGCAGTGGACTGCGATAGGCTGAGTTGATAATGATTGATGAAACACATTTTGCTATCTCGATCTTCGAAGCCTTGAAATCAACTTCAAAGAAGAGATAATATTATTGATTTTACATGATTGAAATAAGTATTATCTTCACTCTCATAAGAAAGCGTTTAAGTTATTTTAATATAGACCTAATAGGTGATTTGTCTTTTGTACCATTTTAAATAATAATAAAATTATTTATTGCAGGCACGCAGACCCATTTAAAAATTAAAATTAAATAATCCATTTCCATCTAGGTAAGTCATTTTCAGCTAGGTAAGTCCAACTTCGAGAAAGAGGTCAATCGTCGAATCCGACTCGGTTGGGCAGCGTTCGGGAAGCTACGCAATATCTTCTCGTCCAAAATACCGCAGTGTCTCAAGACGAAAGTCTTTGACCAGTGTGTGTTGCCAGTAATTACTTACGGTACTGAAACGTGGTCGCTCACAATGGGCCTCATAAGAAGGCTCAAAGTCACTCAAAGGGCAATGGAGAGGGCTATGCTCGGAGTGTCCCTGCGTGATCGAATCAGAAATGAGGAGATTCGCAGGAGAACGAAAGTAACCGACATAGCCCGAAGAATTGCCAAACTTAAGTGGCAGTGGGCGGGGCACATTGCTCGCAGAACGGATGGCCGATGGGGCAGTAAAGTTCTGGAGTGGCGACCGCGTACTGGAAGGCGCAGCGTGGGTAGGCCCCCCACAAGGTGGACCGACGACCTGGTGAAGGTCGCGGGAATCCGCTGGATGCGGAAGGCACAGGACCGGTCGTTGTGGCGATGCTTGGGGGAGGCCTATGTCCAGCAGTGGACGTCTTTCGGCTGAAATGATGATGATGATGAATCCATTTCCATTACCATAATCTAAAATTCACTGAAAACCATGTCAGACTTCATTGAAGTTCAAAAAAATAAATTAAAAATAATAATAATAATTAAGTAAGTAATATTTAGCTTACTTAAGTAACACAAAATAGGACTATCCAGTTAGACAATTTTGAAATCCAATAAATTTTAATATAAATTATAGAGATTTTGTTGTTATTGAGGTCGAAAAACGGTTCTTCTACAAATAACGTACAAAATACAGAACATTATTCAGTATTCATTCATTCTAAGTAATGACATGAAACTTTTTATTTGTACCGATATTTTACAGTAAATAATACCTATAAGAATGTTATTAGTTAATCTTTATGTACTTCAGTTCTTAAATTTTTATGGCCCCAGGGTGGGCGCCAATAATTGTTAGGTAATTGCTTCGAAAGTTCTGGAAAAACTTTTTTCGTTTATTGTATTTGAGGCAATTAATTGTTCTTGAAGGTTATCGGTCTATTTATGTAAGAAATGTCTAGT
Organism: Asteroscopus sphinx; assembly: GCA_949699075.1. Taxonomy (NCBI): domain Eukaryota; kingdom Metazoa; phylum Arthropoda; class Insecta; order Lepidoptera; family Noctuidae; genus Asteroscopus; species Asteroscopus sphinx. The sequence goes on from OX453032.1 coordinate 6,935,963, forward strand.
TATTGGAATGATTTATTTTGTTATTCGAAAAGAAAAACTAATTTTGAAGCCCTAGAGTCGTTAATAACACTAGAACGAGTACAATCATTATTTATGTAGATGTTATTGACACTTTTTTTTAAAAATCCAAGAACATTAGTCAACTTTATGGGTGAAAAAGAGTGACTTTTCGTTGCTGATAGCCATAGTTAATAACTTTATGAATATGTTCGTTTGATGTTGCTTTTCTTCCTAATATTTTAATCTGTTACTCGCCAGTTAGGACCAAAATTAAGGCAGTTCTTGGGTAAATTATCTGTAGTACATATCCCTGGGTCCATTTTCTAACATTCTGGTTGGCTTAACGTACCAATTAGTCAGTTACTTGGTTGCATGCTCCCAAAAGGTATATAAATTAATTGGTAGTGCTTTTGGATGACTTTTTGGCGCAATCAGTTCGCACTCGTAGAATCGGAACGAATGCAAATTGAAAGAGAAGTAAAATATTTATTTTTACAATGATTGGCAATCAAATTTTTTTTAAACCTTTATCATAAATATTATCATCATCAGTCTCTAGGAATATGGGTCTCTCGATGACTTTTACAATGCACAAGCTGAAAGAACAGAAATGAATAATAGTAGTTTATGAAACTGTTGCATAATAGGGGTTATTAAAACACGAGTGTGAGTTTAAAAACCGAGCCGTAGGCGAGGTTTTTAATAGTATCACACGAGTGTTTTAATACCTAATTATGTCAGTTTCATACACTATTTTATCTACACTCATACAATTTTAAATAAAATACCAAAGTCAAAATCTTAGTAACATTGTCGTTGTTTTTCTTGATTTCTCTGGTAAAAGATTGTTCGTCATTTACGTTGCTGCATCCAGAAATTCAGGCGGGGTCATATTTTCCTCAGTTCAGTATCACTGCTGTAGTCAGATATTTTTGCCCAGAATAAAACTTTCGACATACAAAACCATAATAATAACGTAAACAATAACAATAAATTTACAAGTAACGATGTCCATATCCAGTAGGCCAGGCGCGCGGCCGCGCACGCGCGCTGGTGCGCGCCTACACAGATAATAAAATATTGTCTGGCGACAACATTATAATCGGAACTAATTTTCTATCCTTGTCAGGATTCCGTCAATCTCTGTTTTATCATACAAAAAATATGCCTGTAAACACTTAAATATAATTAAAAGCAATATGACAATCAAAAGTTCTGCCAAAAACGCGATTTTAAACGATAAAAATTTTCAATGTATGACAAGTGGCGCCACCCTGAATTTTGTGTACTCATTGGTGCCAAACTGTACGACTGCTAAAAAAAAGGTTTGAAAACTCCTTGGTTAGGTCGAAGTGGCATTAAAAACTCCTTAGTTAGGCTGAAGTGTGCGGTTATGGAAAAAAAATTAAATTACCGCATTGTTTTGTTCAGCAAACTGTATCGTAATGAAACTTTTTAAATTCATAACAGGTGCATGTGCGTAAAGTATGTCATTATGACATTACTTTCGAGTTCATAATTCGAATTTTACGATACGAGTGTAGATAAAATATATTTATTTAGCACAGGACATTGATAGCAGCACAATCACAATAAAATAACAAAATAAAAGTTAAACAAAAAAGTATGTAGTTGCCAAAGACATTTCTATACTGACGGTAGTTGCTGTCGAGTATGCCCATTGATAGATAGATAAAACGTTTATTTAGTACAAAAACAAGACACAGGACATACAAGTAAAAATACAATAAGAAAGTGTGATATGTCTCAATATTGTACCAAATGGGTGTCCAGCTCAGCAGTCCATTGCCACAGACATATTAAAAAATATAGACGAAGTGCTATAAACAATCATAGTGAACCCAATAAAACCGTGGTTTTCCTTCAGGTGCATGGTGTGTGAGTTCACGGACGGGCACGGTTTTGCTAGCTTCACTATGATTGTTTGCAGTACTTCGTATATATTTTTATTATGTCTGTGTTCCAGGCCAAAAAGATAATCAACTTACCATGCTGGGCGTGGGACAGCCAGCACTGATTAATTTTGTTGGCACCCTTCTGCAGTGACACACGGACGTAGAATTATATTTAAAGATGACCTGTCTTAGTAAGACACTATCGGTTTTACCACAAAAGATTTAACCACGTCTTAGTTATGTGTCCAACAGATGTTTCAGAAAATTGTTACTACAAATCTACGTCTTTCACTCGCCTTGAGTTAAATACGCTTTCGGTCCGTGCTTATATTAAGCAGCCCAGAACCTATGTTTTAAAGTGTCTCGCCCTTGTTTAACCCCTAAAATTCGCTTGTGGTCATTTCATAATTTTCTGATAATAATTTATTAGTTATGATTTGAATGTTATTAGTGGCTGTAGTTTTATCAAACGTCAAAAAAAAAATGTGCTCTAAGGTCTTTTTATGAATAGAATCAACTTTATAAGCCTACAAAAGTACTTAATTTACATTGTTATTAAAAAAAAAATTGCACTAAAATGAAACATTTCACGCCAAAATATATTCGTTTCATCAACCCAGTTCTACCTGCAACTGGCTGCATTGAAACCTTTCCTGGGGTTTACCTTATTGGATAAAAAAGGGTAGCGCCTAAGAGCATGGAAACAAAGCTCGCGCGCAGTAGGGGTGCGTGCGTCCTTTGTTTCCGTGCTCTGAGAGCAGCGCCTAAGCAAACAGATGTTAAACATTGTTTTGTGGTAAAAGAAATGAAACACCCGCTCACTGGGCATTTAACTTCTAAACGCTGTCTCGCCAAACACGCATCGAAAGCTTGTTTTAAATTATTTTTGTGGTAAGACCCTATGTTTCTATCAACAAAGCCATTTTAAAAATGGATATTTATCAATTGTTATTATACTTACTCAGCTGGCTCAGCGACCCAAAGTGAGTCATGGCCTCCGAAACGAGAACTCTCCACTTTGCTCGATCTTGCGCGATATCTTGCTAGTTGGAAGCTTGAAGCTCACGCAGATCAGCCTCCACAGTATCTCACCAGCGATATCTGGGGCGACCTACTGGTCTACGTCCGGTTGGTTGGCCCAGATACGCTTTCTTGGCTCCTCGATCCTCCCCCATGCGTTTGATGTGGCCGAGCCATCGCAGACGTTGTGCTTTGATTACGCCAATGATATTAGGCTCGTCCACTAGCTCTTCGATTTCGGCATTCTTCCGGACTCTCAGCGTACCATGCTGTTTTTTGTCAGCCTCAGGATTTTACGACTTTTTTTTAATGTTATTATAGCCTCTTTTATTTCCTTATGGCTTATCTAAGTTGCGACAACCAATCACTAATATATTTGTCACGGTTTGTAGATGGTGGGTGAACCCTTTTCCCTATATTCTTAACATAACTCCTTGGATATCAGCTGAGCTAGCAAATATGTCTATATTTTTTTAATAAATTATAGGTCGCCAAATATTATAAATTGCTAAGTTTATAAGTTGCCAAATATTTAAATTGTTATTAAAAGTTAAATTGTTGTTGAAAATGTGTATCGAAACATGAAAGATATTTGTGTGGTAGAATTAAAAAGTATCGATAAAATGTATTAAAAAAAAATGAAAAGATGAGTTAAAAATATATTGAACAAAGAGCCAGACTAAACAAAACATAATAACATAGGTATTGCTGAGTAATTTTATGTTTTCGTACGTATGTGTAGGCGACGTTCGACCTAACCGACCTCTAACCACTGTAGCGTTTAATGGCTGCGGACGGTATTGGAATTCCTTGAACGAAAGCGATAGCTGCCGCCTGGCGGCAAGTTTTATCAAGTCTTATCTTATCGTCTTTTGCTACGAGATAAAGCTATCTATCAATCTTATTTATATGTTATGTTGTTCAGGAATAACAGGGCTACCATTTAAACATGCAAGGCAACCAAAATTTTAAATAACTAAAAAAACCACTTAATGTGCTTTTTTATTATAATATCATGTCTTTTCTTCTTTCTTTGAGTCCGGCTAAACATCGAATTAATTAATAATTATTAATAGTTCATTCTTTTGAAAATCACAATTATAATGCTAAAAACACAATCAATCACAAATAAATAAATCAAAAATTACACGTAAACAAAAACAAATTACGTAGATGATTGAATGCCTGCCTAAAATAATGTTGAGCAGAGATAAATCTTCAGTAAAATGAACAGCAAAAATGTTTTGAGTACTTGTAGGCACGGTCGACCGCACGTCGGTGTTAACACTTACACACACTAGCAGCATCTTTATTTCGTAAGCAGTAAGGGCGGTTTTCGAATTGAAGTGTTACCACTGTCATGCAGTCGACTGTACCATAGATAAATAAAACAAGAGAGATGTGACAAGTAGGAACAAAGCTTGACGCTTGGATATGCGTAAAATGATTACATCGGCGACAGAATGCCCACAGATAGAAGCACGTATACAACAAATTATAAGTAAGCTTACTTGTGTATTACTGTTTTTGAGTGCTTCTTGGTGTGCGCGAGAAAATATGAGTGTGTGCGTCGTACGGTCGACCGCACGTCAGTGGTAACATTTTGACATTAGCAACATCTTTATTTCGTAAGCAGTAAGGGCGGTCTTCGAATTGAAGTGTTACCACTGTCATGCAGTCGACTGTACTTTTACTGTTTTGTGTCTGTGTTGGTAAAATAAGTGGGAGAAAAGCGACAACACCTAAACATGCACAATTATGCATTGAAGGCACCCAGGCCCTTCTCCCTTGTTTAATAAATCTGTGGTAAGTAAGCTTTGTTTACTGTTTACTGTTGGCCTGTAGATAGATAGATAAATAAAATATGCTTTATTGTACACCATAAAAGTAGTAGTAAACAGGGACAACGTATACATTATGGGTACATGGGCGGTCTTATCGCTAAAAGCGACATCTTCCAGACAACCTTTGGATGGACAAAGAAGACGTAAGATCTAGATCATGGGGGCTGTCCGTGGCGTACTACTACATTATCCTGTACTGTAACATTCCACTGTTGGACAAAGGCCTTCCCCCTTGATTTCCAATCTGTGCGGCTTAGCGCCAGTGATGGCCAATTGGTTGTACTTTTGTCCAGCTCGTCCCTCCATCGCTTTCGCGGTCTGCCTCGACGTCGCTTTGCTGTGTCAGGGCTTCACCGTGTTGTAATTTTGGCTCACAGTTCAGACGGGATCCGGCAGACGTGGCCAGCCCAATCCCACTCCAGTTTAGCGGCTTTTTGAGCTACATCAGTGATTTGCGTTTTGGAGCGCAGTGTAGTGTTTCGAACTTTATTATTATTATTATTTATTTATTGATTGAGTAACAATGACTCACTGTGTTAGTAACAATATTACTTAATAACTATGTTAGTATTCCTATCCTATGCACTTAACCTAAACCGCACTGGTATGCAAATCCCTGCTACAAGCTCAGCACCGAGGTTGAAAGCTTGCAGCAGCGATTTACACACGCGCAGTCAAGCCTGCTGGCTATACAGCGCAGTATAACGTTGGGGCTGGCCCGCACCCGGCGCACCAGGGAGGCGCATCTTTTTCGCATCGTAGCGTAGAAACAATCGACGCGGGCTTCAGTAAACATCCCTGATGCGCTACAGAAACAGGACAGCCCCATTAACACCCGGAACGCGTTGTTATATTGTATACGAAGGGCGCTATAATTTTATCCGTTAATTTAACACCTAACCTTGAATTTGGACTTCTGAAGGTTTATCAAGGACCATGTTTGAGTACCGTAGGTTAGAATGGGAAGAATGTACATGTTCATGAGTCTTCACTTCAGTGACAGAGAAGGTCTCCCTTCATAGGCTCTTTCATGGACCAGTAGCTCTTCTAGGCATTTTCGGTCTGTCTTGAGATTTTTTTGTCCTGTCTAGACTGGAAATGGACTACCTGGCCCAAGTAGATATATTCCTGGACATATTGCATTTCTTCACCACTCTTTTAGTCGTGTTCCTCAATACTGAGGGTCGTGATCAACCCCATGGATAACTTTCTTGTGAATGATGTTCCGCCATCTTTTGCGATCACCTGCAGCCACGACAGCGTCGTGAACTGAGATGGAAAGAGAGATGCAGTTCTGGTTAGATCAACGTGTAGGACAGCGGGCTTGTGGTATTTTCTCTTCCACTTTGCCAGTGACAATGAGTTTTTCCAGATTGTCACCTGTCTGGCAATGTGACCGAAGTACTCTTGAACTCTCCGCAAGCAGATGGTGGATAGTCTTGTGATAATTCGTTAAGAATCGATACGATACTTCACCACTCACTTCTAACTAATTCTCGGTACAGTTGGTCATCAATTTGGTCTTCGACATATTCATCTTCAGTCTAACCTCAAGGCTTGTATCACTGAGTTGCTGTAACATCAGTTTACGTGCTTTAACTGACGAAGAAAACAGAATAATATCGTCAGCAAAGCGGGTTGGTTTTACACCTTTTTTATTTTTAGTATTTTGTCATACCTATTACCGTTCAAAAGATACAGCCCTATGACAGACAGACGGACGGACCCCAGTCCCGTTTGGCACCCTTTGGGTACGGAACCCTAAAAAGGGCAGGAGGATGATAATGATTTACATATTTTTAATCAGTTAAATTGAATTATAATACATTTAACTGTATGCTTGCAGGGTCCGGTAATGAGGGTATTAGGGGTATTTTATTATGGTGAGCTCCCGTAATTTGGGGTCGAGCCGTATCGTCATTTTCACATAATTCCGAATAAGGGTAGAAAAAGGGAAACCCGCGCCGCTAATTAATGAGAAATGATTTTTATCTGATTATTCTAATTGTGTATACTCATTATCGAAAGTGAAGCGAAACTCTTAGGCTCATATTCAGAGACGAATCTAAGCGTGAACTTATGCTTCCAACTATCAAAATGCAGTACTATTTGAAAGAAAAAAAAAGATTTATTGTCCCAGTTAACGGCGCGCTATATTTAAACAACAGTGAAACAGAACACAAACATAACTAACAGGTGGGGGTTACAAAGAAAGTCTAACAAAAAAACACACAGGTAAAATATAAAGAAAGTACAGTCGACATAAAATATATAAGTAGTTGACCGCATGATAAATGTATGAAAATGAATGAAGTATAGTTATTGCATTGTGTTGCGTAACGTTGTCACTTGTCAATGTCACTAGTGTCAAAAACCAGAGCCGTGACAGCTGCGCGACCGGCTCACGTTTGACGACTTGATACAATGTTGCCATGTTGTGTGGTTTTGTGTTATGGTCTATGGAATTTCCAATCTTGCGTATTTATTAAATATTACACATTTTATCTCGTATTGTATTTAATCTTACTTATTTATTTTTTATTGTTATTTACCAACATCACGCCTCACTGATCTACGTTATTGCATTGTGAAAGCAAAAGCATTCGCTGAAAACCAGCGCTGTCTTTTCTCCGTGCATGAGGCACAGCAATATGCTGAGCGGTGGCCGTTTTGCGCGGATGTGACGCATATCTTACCACACTTCTTCGCTCTGTACCTGTATTTGTTCTGTATTCTTGAATTTTTTGGTAATTTTGTGCGTCACTTTTGAAGCAAATAAATACTTTTTCTTTCTTTCTTTTCATGACAGTGGCAACACTCGAGTCAGAAAACCGCCCTTACCACTTACGAAATAAAGGCGCTGTCAACGTCAAACTGTTACCACTGACGTACGGTCGACGGCACCTAAAACAATTTAATAAAAATAAAATATTTCCGTTAATTCTCAAGACATCTGGCCAATTGCACGCCGTGTAGCCACGACAATGAGGTTCCCACTCAGCATGGTGCTGTGTAACAGAGCAAGCCACTTCACACTCTAATGAAGAGGGCGTGTCGCAGGTTGCGAGTTGCTTAATACGATGATGCTTAATATTTAACAGTCGGAAATATAAGTTCACGCATAGATCCATTTCTGAATGTAAGCCTTAAGGGGAATGTAGCAGCCAGCGAAAAACTGCCACTTTTGTCAATTTTTCTATCTACAACTACAGCGAACTATATCTACAACTACAGTATTTATTTATTTATGTAATTATTTATGCACAAATGGGTACAAAGGCGGTAACTACAGTACTTGTACCGTAAACTGCCCTTACTTGGCCCACAAGCCCTATTTTGCCTAGTTGTTTTTTGAGTAAACTAGCATAGCTAGTAGCTATTAAGCTATGATTTCCGTACATCGGGAGATTTAAAAACTATGACAGCGCTACATTTTGGTTCAGTTATAAAGTGACAGTGCGTGTAAAAAATTAAGTTAATGCCTTAGGCAAAGTAGGGCTTGTGGGCAAAGTTAGGGCATTTTACGGTACTTCAATTGTTAAAAACGAATTTACGATAAATGATATATTCAGCGAGTAATATTTTTTTTCAATGATGTGGCGCCACTTGGCTGCTACATTTATTATATATTTATTTATTTAATTCTTTATGAACAACAGGGTACAAAGGCGGTACATTTCCCTTAACCTCTTATTACTTATTACAATTATTTACCTTGGCAAATAGTGGGTGGTCAAACTCAAAACCTAAGTGAATATAATTTTAGCTTCCAACAAAACCTAATTCTTTAAATGCACTGCTAAATTCACCGTCAAAATTTCACACATGCATTTCAAAATTTCCTGTACATATGAACAATTTTCTCCGAAAACTCCCAAAAGCTAAAACTCCACTGTTAATTCCGTATGTTTATGCGAAATTTATGCACGCCGTGCTCTCTCGAAATTTCTCGCGAAATTTTATCTGTGTAAAAACAGTGAAATTTATCTCGGCAGCTAAGCAACTGTTCACATTAATTACTCACAAGATTTTCTCGCAAACATCTGTTTGGGCTCTAAGGAAGGCGACGTGAATTTAATATAAATGTACAGTCAACAAATCGGAATCATGACCCACTCAGCCGATAATTCGTATGAAATTGTCAAAACAGTTAAATTTTCTTCGTGCTGCACTTATGCGTGCTTGACATTTTGAATATTGAGGAAACTGCGTTAATACGGATCAGAGGTCTATGCAATTTTGAGCTTTGTTATTAAATGCAATAGATTAATAATTAGATAAAAGTTACGTTTTTGATAAAGCTAGAAATACTTTGAATATCGAATGAACTGTCGTTCCGCATAGTTTACCTATAAAAAAGAAATAACAATTTATTTTTTTCAAAAACCTATACTAACTCTTTCAATTCCAGAAGAATATTAATCAAATTAACAGAAATTGGTAAACTAACTGTCACTGCCCAATAAAATTGATTGCAAATTTGTTGCCAGGGAAATATCTTTGAGCTAAATTCGACTAATTGTATTAGAATGTTTGTAGAAAATTAAGCTTAGGTCATGATTCCGTTAGGTCGAGTGTACTTCCATACTTTAATTTTCGCCGTGTTAGACAAAACTTCTACAAAGCTTTTCGTATTTGTCAACAGAATTTTAATTTTAATTATTATATTTTAAAGATGAGAAACGTGTGTTTGAGAAAATTAGGGTTTATGACAATAAATATGATTAATTTTGCCAGGCGGCGCACTGATTTGCTTTGTTAAACATAGATATTATAGTAAAAGTACAAAACCAAACAATTTTGGCAACTTTTGTAGTCTATTGGTATTTATTTGTAAATACATACTTATACATAAGAAACACTCAGACCAACACAAACACTTATGTTCATCACACAAATATGGGTGTCCTGTGGGAATCGAACCCGTGATTAGTAGTCCGACACTCGAACCACTAGACCACAAACGTCGTCATATATATAATCATTCTCTTTTTATCGTTTAATTTAACAGGTGGCGTTAATTCCTTATAAGTAATAAGAAACTATTTCCAAGCGCTTCTTAGTAGTTTTCAGAGATGGCGTTCTTGCATAGCGACTGGCGATTGACATCCACTGCACGATTGCGGTCCAAGTACCGTCAAACTGTGGGCGCGTGCGGGGCGCGGGTGAGGAATCTTAAAATGGCAAGGGGCGGTAAGTGGCCATCCTGTACGTTAGTACTATAAGATATTCTGTGGCGATGGGATACCCTGTACGCCTACCATGAGTTGTTTTCGAAAAATTACTCGCTAGCGTGCAACTCGCTAGCGTGTTAACGTGGTTCAAATAGATTTCGATAATGCTTGCACCATGAGTTTTACGGAGTCTTACGGAGGCGCCAGAGTAAGCTCGATCGTCTTCGAAATGTTATGTTGGTATAACGTAGTTAACTAGCTAACATCACTCATGTTTTGTTTCTTTCTCTCTCAGTATAAAGAAGAGAGAATGGCTCATATTCTCAAAATGTTGTGGTATCGCTATGCCGACTGAAATTGAAAGGTCAGCGGTTTGTGTTTATGTTAGTGAACTGCTTATGGTATTTAGTGATTGTTGAATTTTTATACCTTGAATTATTTCACTGTCGTGTCGTCTATTAAATTATTTGTAATTTTGTTGACGTTGTGTGATTGTGTGGCTCGCGGCATTTTTGATAAGTTTATTTATAAAATAGAATACAATGAGGACACAGTGGATGTGTGAGTGGGTCACAATTTCAATTGTTGGCGGAGTTCATGGAAAGGAATGTTTCTAAAAAATTATAACAAACTTAAAGATACAAAATTTCCAAATAGTTGCCCCTAAACAACGCAGGTAAATTAGGTAGATTAGCAAAGCCACTTGAAACTTTGAAAGTGTAAATATAGCTAGGCTCAACTCATATACTCATTAAATAAGCCCTTTCAGACATTATTTTAACTTTAATATACTCAAAAACGTATTTAATTATTATGTAAACATATGTTTCACACCTCAAAATGCTAGTGAGCTACGTAACTACTATCGCAAGCGTATTTTTCGGTAGCGTTTGTCGAATTTGTGACTCATGGTGCCGTTTTGTATGGTAACTGCTGCAAAACGTTAGTGACTATCGAATAGATTACGTGAGGTTTCTTACCTATCGAAATCTATAGTACTCATGGTACGAATTTTAATTATTTCTGTGACTGCTAAGGGCGCTGTACAATCTTTCATATAAATACTTTACGGAGACGCTAGCGAGTTTTGGCCGTGTAAACTCATGGTATAGCTACTGATTCGATCTACGTTAACACGCTAGCGAGTTGGACGCTAGCGAGTAATTTTTCGATAACAACTCATGGTAGGCGTATAGCGTGCACAGAGTAACTTCGATGAGGGGTCATGATAAGTTGGGTGCGATCGACGCTCGCGTACAATTTTGCTTTCCGTCCACTGGAGTAAGAACCAGACGCTATCTTGTTCTATCGCGTTTGATTATGCTACTAGTGTCGTTCACCGGCAATCAGCTACACTGTACACAGTGATTACCTCCGCCGTCGCGTTCACACTTGGTGAATTAGTGAACGATAGAAACACACCGCCGCGCCGCCGCGCCGTGTGTTCTCAGTATCAGGTTAGTTTTATTTTAGCAATTTAATAATTATTTTTGGTAGTTCAAGCAACCAAAAGCACTCCTAATCACTCGAGTGACCTTGGGTACTGGGAGTACCCAAACGTCTTTTGCCTCAAAGTGGCCTTGGGTACTGGGAGTACCCAAGCGAAGTGAATGTGGAGTACCTCATGAATATGCCTAATAATTGTCTAACTAAGAGTTATTTCTTTTAGGCAATATTATCATCTAGTTCTTAATGAATAATCTAACATTTTATGGTACGGCAATACTACAACCATTGACTCAAAGATTTAATATAAATATTTTTTATTCGGTCTATTGTACCTACATCTCGACTTGGCGGCAACGAATTTACCTTATTCTCGTAGTTTTTCAATACAATGTGTTTTTATTTAATTTCTACATAAAGAATAATCACACCAGGCATTTTAAACCATAAAACATGTAGGTACAAGGAAAAATTCACTTAATTGTTAAAATTATTTTCATAAATAAGATAAAAAATGCTCAATGTTTATGTTTACAACCGATTATTTAAGTGAGGTGATCATAAATTAAAACAAAACTTTCACGGGTTCAAATGGCCTATTCATAAGCATAGTTAAACACTTCAATTGTAAGCAAACTTAGTAGAAACAGTCAATAACGTTTTTTGTAACATGAGCGGCCGCGCGGTTTTACTTGGCTGATAACGTAATGTCGTGGTCAGTCAACGGTTAAAATTAAAAGACAGATGCGCCCGGTCACTCCAGCGGCTAATAGAGATCCGAGGGGAGATGTCATGTGCCTCTATTTAATTTTGATGTTCTATAGCATACAAATAAACTAAATAGTAAAATATTTCAACATATTCGCAACTCGCAGGTAACGCCACCTTCATAGCCACACCTCCCGGAATGAATCAACATAATGTGACGGTGGAAGGGAACGAAAACATTACGACAATTAACATTTTATTTTTATTTTATTATGTCAAAAGAATGCTATGGCGTCGTTCTTGGCACCTTTCTATTGTATTTTTTATCGCGTGAATGTAATAAGTTCAAAAAAGTTGCTAAATTCGTGCATGTCATGGTAGATTTTTTTTGTAGTTTTTTTGTTCAGTACCGTAGTTATATAATGTTAAACCGTTTCTTTGAGAGCTAGAGTTCCTTATAGACTGTGGTAGAAGTACCTAGTTTTATTTCCGTTTTTTCCCGTATCTACATAAAAAATGTTACTCTTCGCTACGTTGTCTGTCCGTCCATCCGTCTGTCTGTCACAGGGCTGCTGTATTTTTTTTAACGGTAGTAGGTAGCCAGTTGAAATTTTCTCAGAATATGTGTTACTATGACTTCTCTCACGACAAATACTAAAAGTAAAAAAATCTATATCAAAGGGGGTCCCCATATGAGAAACTACATGCAATACAAACTATGACATATGTTTTTGGTTCTGCTTTATCTTCAAAACGGTAATACATACCAGCATCAAACTTGGTTTATTATAATCAAACCAAGTATATATAGTACCAAGTATTATTATAGTGCATACTATGTAGTTTAGCAACAAATACTAAAACTAGAGCAAACTTTTTTAAACTTTGTTTTGTTTTTGTTGTCTAGTACCCATAGCACAAGCTCGGCTTAGTTTGGGACTAGATGGTGCTGTGTAAAAATGTCCCAAAAATATTTGTTTATTTATTTTTATTTATTTTGAGATTTTGAGTGGCAGATACAATAGATAGACAAAGCGATTGCTGAAATCGCGTGTGATTTTCTGTCATCCCTTGGAGTTCCCTTCTTCATTTCCGAAGATTTTCATCAGATCTTCACCTAATTTTAATAGAACCAACTCGCAAAAATCCCTTTTCAAGAAAAAAAGAATTTTCAAAATTGGTCCATAATTGACGGAGAAACCGGTGAAAATACTTTTAAATAATACATACTTACAGTCGAACATAGAACCTCTTCCGTTATTGAAGTCGGTTAAAAACCCATTTATTTCAAGTAAATTGCTCGTAATAAAAGCTATTATTTCAATCCATTGCTTTTCACTGAGCAAAACAGAAATTAGTCTCGACTGGACCAAACTAATAACATTTACTTTTTTGTTTTATTTTGTTTCTAAGCCAGCTTGGCAGAAAATCTCGTACATTTCCAACAGAGGATAATGGAGGGAATTCAATAATGTGGCTGCTCATATGTCATTAGCTAGCTTAATAACACTACAGTCATAAAACTCCGAGAGTACAGAAGTAAGGCCCGCCGCACATGCCCACACCACAGATTACCTATTAGTTACTACGTAACCCACACTCGCATTGGTCATCACGTGTCACGTGCGAGCACTCGGACATAGCCAATACTATGTGCACGTCACGGGCGCCACCTAACAGCCGCAATAACAAACGTCACTTCGTTTACATAATACTCGCGCCATTGCCACTCGGAAGACGTGTCTCAGCTACACAGAGTACATTGTATTATACTGAAATAGAGACCAATCTTCATCCTCAAAACAGGTAACCGATAACCGATTACTAGCGCCATCTGATACTTTTAGTGCGATACTACTGTTAGATGATGTACATCTGAACTAAAAATAAAAAATGCAAAATGAGAAGCATTTCTTGAGTATCGAACCCACGTCCTGCGTTTATAAACCTGACCGCAAGATCGTAATGCTACCAACACGTGCTTCTGACTTGCGAATTTTAGCACTATAATCAACCAGTCAAAATCAATAAAAGTAGAATACTTTATTATTCAAAAAACAACAAAAATGGCTCTGAAATAGATACTTATTTAATAATGTAATATTTGGTGAAAAATCAGTACAATTATCTCGTGAAATGAAATCTTAATCTCTTTGGAGCAATTATCCAATGTGGGGTCATGTAGTGACATCTCGTCGCCTCAGTGCTTGAATGTCCAATCGACCATTGAACAAATTTTACCGGAGACGTTTTTTAGGGTTCGGAAGTCCTACAAGGAACCCTTATAGTTTCGTCATGTCCGTCCGTCTGTCCGTCTGTCCGTCTGTCCGTCTGTCCGTCTGTCCGTCTGTCCGTCTATCCGTCTGTCCGTCTGTCCGTCTGTCCGTCTGTCCTAATCCTTTACAGCTTAATAACTTCTACAGTTATAAACATAAGTAAATGAAATTTTGTTAAAAAATAGTCTGCATATAGATCTCAATTTTAAAAGAATAAAAAAATAGTTTTTACTTTCTTTAGGGGTGGCACCCATACATGTGTAATGGGGAAAAAAAAATTTTTTTCGCTGCTCCCCCTAGTGTGGGGTATCATTGAATAGGTCTACTAAAATGAAGGTAATGTTTCATACACCACTTTTTTATCAGGTGTACCAACTGCGAAATATAGCCCGCCAAAGTGGCTTGCAATGTGTCCCCCCCCCTGCCATTTCTAAACTATGCAACGTAGAAACTTATAATCTTCCACATTGATAGACCTTTGTAAAAACTCTCTTTTAAAATTATTTCAAGTATAATGTGATTATAATTTTTTGAGTTATAGACAGAAAACTGAAAAATACTTAAGACGTCCTAGTTCATAGGTCATTGACCTTAGAGAAAATGATCATAGCAAATAATGCTCCTTTAGCTACTTTCTATTTGAAAAAATCACAAAAAGTAACTAAATTTGGCGCCATCTAGCGGCGTCGTACAACACTCTCTGGGTCGCCAATGCTGGCGTCAAGTGCCGTGTATTACATTTGGCACTGTATAGCGCCATCTAGCGGCTACTGACATCACTCTCTGAGTCGCCAATGCTGCCGTCTATTGCAAAAACTAAAATAGCCGTGATTAATATTCGATTTGATTTGTTTGTAACACCTACTTAAGGAACCCTATAATACTGAGCATGGCCCGACATGCTCTTGGCCGGTTTTTTTAGTTTATTATTGATTTAAGAGAAATATTTTTTAAACTTTGAAGATTTAAGAATAATGTAATATATGCTATACATAAACTAAAAAAAACGTCTCCGGTAAAATTTGTTCAATGGTCGATTGGACATTCAAGCACTGAGGCGACGATCTATCGAATATTGAATAAACTATTACAATATCTCGTTTCTTAAATTTGTAAAACCTGTCATCTATTACTTTTAGTCCGTAACAGTAACAAATATAATGCTACTAAATTAAAAACCGCCATCTTAGCTGTTATCTACAAGCATTCGAAGTACTACGTTTTTTTGCAGCGTTGTAAAAGCTGTTGTACCCGATTATTTGTTCTAAGATTGAGCACCATCTAGGGTCACTCGTACGACACGCGCGTTCACACTCATGTACGTGCCTGCATCGACACGTGAGTCAGTACTACGCTATAATTATGTTTTAAACGCTTTCACGCGGCGATGATGACCAATGCGAGTGTGAGCATGCCGTAAAGTTCATGTATGCACTAATGAAATGTGTAACACACACCGACATAGCGGGTGGAACACGCGCTCGTGTAGTTATAGTCACAGTTCGAACGTGTTCTGAGATTTACTGTCCGTGAACGAAACCTATGTGTGCGTTTCTCGAGCGCGCATTGTATGAATGAAGCTTTATAATAATAATAATAAAATGTATTTATTACACAAAGTTAACAGACAGACATAAGTATAACAGTAATGATCATAATTATTACGTGTATAAATATTAAAGTAAGTAGTATTACCCTAGAAAATGGTATGCTGCAGAAATCTGTACACAACTTAATAGACCCTGCCTCTTAAACTTTACTTCTGTACTCCCGGTGTTTTGTGCTACAGTGCTTGTAGTCATGTAGTGTGTAGGGTTCTCCATTTCAAAATGGAGGGATGTCTGTGTAGGGTGCCAAAAACTAACTAACTTTTCAGAAAAAGGCCTGCAAAACGCAGTAATGAAAAAAACTTAAGTGTCAAAAAACCTAGGCACGCACGCGGAATTCAAAAATGCCCTTTCTGAATTAAGATAAACCAAAGAAATCAATTTAACTGTTACTCAAGTAGATCACAACCATCACAACTTACTGGCCAGCCCCTCAAGCCAAGTTGACAATCTACAATCGTCAACGCTTGATGATGATGTATGTCATTCCTATACATTTTGATTGTTTTCTATTAGCGTTGACGATTGTAGATTGTCAACTTGGCCAGGGGGGCAGTACTTCTTAAGATGCCATCAAATATTTACTGGTTATCTACAGACCTGGCAAGTCCGCATGTATTGAAGTACGAGACTCCGGACATTATTTCAGGATTTGAACACGTCATAAAAATTGATAAGGGCACATGGGAGTGAGGGTGGTGCAAGTGATAAGCGAAAAGTAATTATAAAAAAAAAGCAAACCCTTTTTTTGGCTTAGGAACGCGTTGCTACTCTTAAGTACTAGTCTTAAGTAGAAATGCGTTCCAACGGCAAAAAAAGGGTTTGCTTACTTATTTTTTTTCACTTATGAAATCTTACTTGAAAATGAAAAGCACTTAAGTGAAATCTTAGATTTGACGTAAGTGCTTTTCACTTCCGAATAAGGTTTGACTTAAGTGATTTTCACTTTTTTCACAGTAGGTACATATTCTTAAGAATAAGAATAAGAATAATTTATTTCGCAAAAAAATACGGGTCCAGACAGATGGATAAAGAGTCACAGTCAGTTTCCACATATTTTGCCGCTTAAGTGGCACGCAAAAAATTTATAACAATAATAAATAAAATCAGATAACATAACATAACCAGCCCATTACTGTCCCACTGCTGGGCACGGGCCTCTTCTCTTTATGAGAAAGCAAAGGCCTTAAAAAAAAAAACAGAAAAAAAACAGATTAGTTTGGCATAAAAGAGTATACAAGGCGCCACTAGTTTTACACTTATTCTGGTCAGCACTCATCGTTACAATTTAACTGATATATTTATATGCATATTTTTGCAATTTTGTTTTTCGAGTCTTGATTTATTGTGATACGTCTGTGGGAAACGGAACGCAGGTGTGAGTGAAAAGGATGAATGCATGGACACAGCGAGGTTTTCAGAAGAAATCCCGAACGACTTTGAAAATAAGTCACAGGCGGCATTGTCAAAGGGCGGAAAATTCTGCCTATTTTTAACCGACGAAAAAAAGGAGGAGGTTCTCAATTCGACGCGTATGTATATATATTTATATATATATATTATTATTTTTTTGTATTACTAACGCATAACTTTTTACAGAGTGGTCCGATTTTGATGATTCTTTTTGTAATAGATAGGATATATCTCGAAGTTGGTCCCATTTAAATTTCAAAATCAAAATCCACCCTTAAGGGTAGTAAAACAGGGGATGAGTGTTTGTTCACCCACTGAATTCCTACCTGTTGACCGATTCTGTTGAAACTTGACATACATAAATATAGTTCTAGACACTACGACATAATGGAGACCTGTATTTAGAGTTAAACCACAAAAAAATGAAAAATAAAACTTTTTAACAAAAAATTGAACCGACGAAAACAGAAACTGAAAAGCGAAAAATAACTAATTATGAGTCGGCGCCAAACGAACTTTTAACAAGCAAAGTGCGTGTTAGTTGGTAGTGGCCGAGCGGAGAACGCATTTTTGGAAAGTTATTGTTAATCGTTGAAAATCTCACGGTTTGTTAAAAAGTTTTATTTTTGGTAGTTTCGCATGCATCGTTTTTGTGTCGTGTGTGACACACGGGAGAAAATTGTTTGAATACAAATAGGCATATCAATAAAAAAAAGTATAGATTTTTTTAATGATTCGTGTTCAGAATCTTATTTGCCTACGAGCATTCTATTGTCTTGATATTTATCAAGCAACGACTGCCATACTACTTCGTAATTACTTGACGTAATAGGCACACTTTTAACCAAACTAAGTGCGGAACCCTTTGTACACGATAACAAATAATGAAATTTGTCGATATTTGAAACACTTGTCTGATTATGCACCAGAGAACAAAATGTTTCGTAAAATGTGGTAAAATGCTCAATATTTCCGTCAAAGCTGAATAGTTCGAGTTTAGGTAAGCGTGGTCGAACGTCGACCTTAGCGCTTTGCTCCTTCGTATCAACGTGTGCACATGGTGGAACGTCCACAATTTTAGAAGCACTCATTTTAGAAGCACACAATTTGACATGATAGAATAAATCATCGAAACTTTCCATGTCTTTAGTAGAGAATTCAGCATCGGAATCTAACGTTAATTTAAATTCAAAAATATCCATGCAGGTATTTTCGAATGATTCACGCAATGAAACTATTTCTGAGGCATGCAAAAGGAACATTTCCTCCAAAGCAGGATTAGTTTCTAGCTTTTTTGAAAGATCATATACTAATTGCAATTGCGAGAAAATGCGTTGCTTTTTAGCTAAACATTTATTAATGTTACGCATTATTTCTAATTCCTTTTTAGAAGGAACTTTCTCTTCTGAGTTAGGCATTTTCGAGGGAAAATATTAAATAGCTATGGAAATGAAATATAATAAGAAACAAGCACGGCTTGTGTGCACAAATTGAACAAAGAAATTGCACGGCAACGGTTTATTCAAAATGGCGTCCTAACGTCTAACTAAAGCACGGCTGAAATCAGACTTTAGGATTTGAAATATGAAAATAAGGTATTTTAAATCCGGCTCGAAGGACCAAAATGTTGGGGATGAGATATAGGGGCTGGTAAATTTAAGGATAGTTCGAAGGACCTGAAAGAATATTTATAGTTTTCCAAGTGTGGAGTAAGCTACTCTGGTTTCTGATCTTTGCTCAGGCTGCACCGGGTAAAATAAATGAATACCACCAACCTTTCACTCCCACGCAGTCGCTCTTGGCGCAGATCAGCTCAGCACGGCCGAATGTTCCAGTCCAACTAAGGTGATTGGGTAAATATAGCCACACCACACTAGTCACAGGAAGGTTTGAGAACGTCTCAGTAGCAATAGTTTATAAGTATGTGAGTTAATCGAAACTGAAGAAGTGCTAGGAGCGCGACACGGTCACGTACGCATCAATCGGCGGCTACGATCCAACTGGTTCCCCATGCCGGCGCAAGGGGCGCGGCGAGCACTAGCGTCGCCGATCTGCAGCTTCCAAACGAGGGTAGTTGTAGAAAAATTGATGGTAAACAATTCCCTCTACCCCACACTTTTATTTGAGCAAAGATCGAACAAGATTATTCTTAAATATTCAAAGTTTAAAAAATATTTCTCTTAAATCAATAATAAACTAAAAAAAACGTCTCCGTTAAAATTTGGTCAATGGTCAGTTGGACATTCAAGAACTGAGGCGACGTTATGATAGCGATCGGTTATAAATTTAAAAAAAGTGTCTCTTGCTGCTCAAGTTTTAAATAAACAATATTTCAAGAAGTTTCAGTTGTTTTATTTATTTACTCTTAGTTTAGTCCCACATGTCTTTAGCTAAGTAGCTACGAAACAAAAGCTTATTCCGTATATTTAAATTACCGTATAAAATTATTTTGACTTTGACTGTAACATAACAACATAACATCACGCCTGTATTACCCCGAAGGGGTAGGCTGAGGTGAAATATTACTCCCACATTTCGCCAGTTATGTTATAGTCCCATGTAATAGGCGGCGAGCCTATTGCCATTGACCGGGCACAAATCCAGACTCCAGGCTGCTACTGAGAATTTCCTAACGAATACTCGATAACACTTTTCCCGACCCGGGAATCGAACCCAGAAACCCACGCTCAGCAGTCGCTCTTGCAACCACTAGACCAACGAGGCAGTCACGACCTTGATCTTGTCTTGACCTTGACTGTAGTCACGGTGAAAAGGTTAAATAAATAAATAAAATAAAAGCCAAGCCAAAAAAAAAATGCCAAAAAAAAGCCCTTTATTTAGGTTTCATCCTCCTTTCTTTTGACCTTTACAGTATCTACATCCTTTTACAGTATGTTAATATCTCCACAAAAAGTATTGGCCTTAACCGCTTACCTTTCATCACTTAAACCTTTTGTACGGGTTATTACCTTCTTCGAAGTAGATAGTCTATCGGAAAACCTCTTTTTCGTAGCCTATAATAGTTGAGTCAAAATTGATTACTACGAATTTAGTGGTTTTTGTTGTCTGACGGCTAAGCTGATCGGATTCCCAAACGGAATTACTGTATCGGCCAAATATAAATAGGCAGATTTAGCTAGGATTTTTTTTACGCGAGTCACTTAGGAAGGTCAGTGACATTATGTTCTTTGTCTGTCGTTTGCGCACTCGTTCGAATTTCTTATTCTAACCTTGCTCCTTCATACATCTCACCACGTGCGGAGCCTATCACTGCTCCCGCTGCATCATCTAGCCTTCCTTTTGGGTGCTAGAATCATTACAGAAATAAAACTTTTTAACAAAAAATTGAACCGACGAAAACAAAAACTGAAAAGCGAAAAATAACTAATTATGAGTCGGCGCCAAACGAACTTTTAACAAGCAAAGTGCGTGTAAATTGCAAGTGGCCGAGCGGAGAACGCATTTTTGGAATGTTATTGTTTATCGTTGAAAATTTCACGTTGTATTTGATGTGACGTTGTTTTTATTATTTATTTAAAGTAATTTAATGATTTTCGTTGATTGGTTGTTTGGCGCCGACTCATAATTAGTTATTTCTCGCTTTTCAGTTTCTGTTTTCGTCGGTTAAATATTTTGTTAAAAAGTTTTATTTTTCATTTTTTTGTGGTTAAAATCTAACTCCAGGTCTCCATTATGTCGTAGTGTCTAGAACTATATTTATGTGTGTCAAGTTTCAACAGAATCGGTTAACAGGTAAGAATTCAGTGGGTGAACAAACACTCATCCCTTGTTTTACTACCCTTAGGGGTGGATTTTGATTTTGAAATTTAAATGGGACCAACTTCGAGATATACCCTATCCATTAAAAAAATAAACATCAAAATCGGACTACTCTGTAAAAAGTTATGCGTGGTAATACATAAAAAAAATATATATATATATATACGCGTCGAATTGAGAACCTCCTCCTTTTTTTCATCGGTTAGAAATTGACGCCAAGTAAAGCCTTACGCGCACGTTAAATAACTCAATTAATTTGTTTTCGTGAAAATCTCAAATTGACTGGTCTTAAAAGTGTTTCTCCAACAAGCTGAGTGTTTCTGTGAAATGCAACGACCAGGGAGGCTTCCCAACTAGAAAAAACAGCAAGACTTCGAATACGGTGCCGTGCGTCCAAGGTGAGCTTTCGTCAATTTCCATATATTCCCCTTTTCTTGTTGCTGTGCTACAAAATATTAAAGTAATTTCTATTCTCGTATAATTCCGAACCGGGAGCCTACTCGCGTTTGACGATATTCGATAAATCGTAACATTCATCGGACAATTTTCTACTCCGGTCAAACTTCGTTCCGATTTTGCAGCCGACGATCGTGTTTCAACGTTTGTTTCTCTGTTCTCTGGTCAATTGAATACGACTATGAACCGTAATAATTCTTTATTGCGTGTTTTTATGTGTCTATTTTTATTATCTACGTGTCTGTCGGAACGAAAGTTCGTACTTCGTTTGTCGTTCGTCGAACGCGAGTAGGCCCCCTGCGCGCATTCAATTACGATACGCGAAAGAATGATCTGTTTTTATGTTCGGTAAAGAATTTAATTTGAAGAAGGGTATTTATTGTAATATTTTTGTCATTGCTAAGTGACTCAAGTGCTAAATAGCTGGTAGGTCACTAATTAGCATTTATCTTCGTGGATCGATTGAATATCGAAGATAAATGCTAGTTAGTGACCTAGATAGTTGACACATCCTGTATACTACAATCTGAAATCACATATTCTCTTCGTAACCGCAACCACTAAATTACAACACCTTATATAAAGATGTCTTCTCATGGCACCTAGGAACCATAAATGTAAGAAGCACTTAGACTAATAAATTCACAACTACGAGGGCATTAGAAAATAGTTTGAGGTGACAGTTGATGGGTATAAATGGAAGTGGAAAGGGTTGCTACTTATAAGGGACATGTAGGTATATAATAGTCCGGCCATTGTGGTTGCCACACGGGGAGAAGGGGCTCGCCTGCCAGTGGCAAGCCGGGACCTGCCGGGGATGGTTGAGCGAATACGGGAGTATTTCCCACGCCCCCGGCCAAGGTCGGTAGAGGAACACCGTGGTGGTTTTAGTCGGTAAGAGTCCGACACTGGCTCCGTCTTCCCCGGGCGGAGTGCGTCCATGAAGATTTTCCACAAGGAAAAAAAAAAAAAAGGTAGGTCCAACTTCGAGAAAGAGGTCAATCGTCGAATCCGACTCGTTTGGGCAGCGTTCGGGAAGCTACGCAATATCTTCTCGTCAAAAATACCGCAGTGTCTCAAGACGAAAGTCTTTGACCAGTGTGTGTTGCCTAATTACTTACGGCACTGAAACGTGGTCACTCACAACGGGCCTGATAAGAAGGCTCAAAGTCACTCAAAGGGCAATGGAGAGGGCTATGCTCGGAAAATCCCTGCGTGATCGAATCAGAAATGAAGAGACCCCCTTTAGTTTTAACTTTTTTTGTTTTTATTATTGTCGTGATAGGGGTCATAGAAACACATATTTTGAGAAAATGTTAACCGGCTATCTATTCAGTTTCAAAAGATACAACCCTGTGACTGACAGACGGACGGACGGATGGACAGCGTAGCGAGAGTAATAGGGTCCCGTTTTGGCACCCCTTGGGTACGTAACTCTAAAAAACAGCTACAATTTTTCCCAAATTTTCAGATCTGGTGCCATAGAAAAAAAGTTGTTCAGAATTATAAGCAGTCTGCCTTTTAAGTTTCTTTGATAGTTGTGTAAACACACAATATAACAACATTATTTAAAAAGTTTTTGAGTTTAACAGCTTTTAAATTAGTCCACCTCCTTTGATCTTTGAATGCCCTTCATAAACTTAGTCTCATCAACATAATTTAAGTACTTTTTTGAGGGTTGAAGACTTTGCAATTCTAATTAGGAACGAAACCTGCTGGGGCCTTACTGACCCGACTGGTTCGACCTCTGAACCAAATCGAACTAGTGTCAATTCCTAGAATAAATTAATAGTTTAAAAAACACTAGTTAACACGCTCTACCCTATTTACACGTCAATATACATCGTATATAGATATATCAATATTATTCTGCTTACATTCTCCATGTACAGGTCTATATACATTTTATACAGGAACCTATGTCAATGTTTACACTATTCAATATATAATAGGTTTGTTATAACCTTGAAAACTGATCGTGTTCAAAGTCCATTACGTGGCCTTTCTCACAAGTGCAAACACGACTATTATACGATATTCCATCATGGAATGCCAGTGCCTATCTTCCGGCTTCATCATCAGACCTTGAAACCTAATCGTGTTCAAAGCTCATTACAAGACTTTTCTAAGAAATACAAAACAGCTATGATACGATTTTCCATCATGAAATTCCAGTTCATATCTTCCGGCTCCATCATCAGATCAGTTCAACAGTACCATATTATTGTATTGTCATCAGAACTACATACAGCTGCCAATTTTCATTACGCTACGACCCTTGGAAGATGGTTAAATTAGTTACCTTAGATTCCATTACATAGTTAGTTACATACAGTTCGACCTAATAAAAGCGTGTTAAAAATGTAGTACGATTTGACACAGCACTAGATCCAGTCGATTGATACAGCACTAGATCCAGTCGAGAGTAAGGCCCCAGTTACTTACAGTTAACGGCTATGCGACAGTTAAGCCCGGGGTTCTGGGTTCGATTCCCGAGTCGGGCAAAATTCTATTGGGTTTTTTCATTTGGAAATTCTTAGTAGCAGCTTGGAGTCTGGATTATGCGTGGTTAATGGCAATAGGCTCGCCCTTTGTTATTCGGGACTTTGTATAACATAACTGACGACTGTGACTGTACTATATACCTCTGCCTTCAATACGAACGCTCGGGGAATACAGGTGTGATGTTATGTGTCAGTTTTGACCAAACCTTAACATCATCATCATTTCAGCCGAAAGACGTCCACTGCTGGACATAAGCCTCCCCCAAGCATCGCCACAATGATCGGTAATGTGCTTTCCGTGTCCAGCGGATTCCCGCAACCTTCACCAGATCGTCGGTGCGCCTTGTGGAGGGCCTACCCACGCTGCGCCTTCCAGTACGCGGTCGCCACTCCAGAACTTTACGGCCCCATCGGTCATCGGTTGTGCGAGCAATGTGCCCCGCCCACAGCCACTTAAGTTTGGCAATTCTTTGGGCTATGTCGATTACTTTCATTTTCCTGCGAATCTCCTCATTTCTGATTCGATCACGCAGGGACACTCCGAGCATAGCCCAAACCATAAAATCGGTCTTCTTTTAAACGCAGAGTTATCTCAAATATATCGAATCGAATCAAAAAAACTTCAGCATATACTTAAAATTGTATAGTTTTAATTACAATCAACTTTTAACCAGAGTTACAATAATACAATATAAACTTAATGGGAAATGACACAACTACTTATCACTAGCAGAATTATACGTAGGCATTTCCTTGATTTATTATTAATTAATAATAGTAATAATATTAATTTCACTTAAACTACGGGTGCATACAGGATATGGGTTTACAATAAGTTTGCACATATTTTGCCTTTATAGCAGGAAAAAAGCATTTAAAGTTAGAATAAGAATGTGAATATAGACTTAAAATAATTAAAAGTAGGACGTATTAATAATACTTTAAATACCTAATCTTAAATCATACCACACCAAAATGTAAACCTGCTTTGTTTATAATAGAGAAATATAACGAATATAATTTACAAATATACCTAATAGTTTTTCTTATAATGTAAAGATGCCGTAATATAGAAGACATCATAAGAATAAATAAAGGACCAACATGGACCAAATTTTCAGTTAATATAAATAAAGTAATAAATGGATTTCACAATAAAAACTATAATCTCAAGAACATGTTTTGCAATCCTTTCTAATTTTTATAACCGTTTTGACATGTTTATGTGAAATTAAATTAACAAATATTTATATATTTTTAAACGATTTTTGCTTTTGAATATCCTAATACACAATCAAGGATAAATAACAGATAGATAATAGAAACTACTGCATAAAATGAGAGCTGCGATTTTTATTATAATTCTGTTGCTATGGCTCATTATAACTTGTATATTCAAATATAAGTCCAAAGTTACCGTTTTATTAGAAAAACATTGAAGTTTCAAAAACTCTTTCGGGATGATAAAATGTTATAAAGTCTACCTGTTTCGTAGAATCATAAAAATAACACATTTATGCTTATTGTTATATTTAAATTTTTCTAGTGTAAGGAATAAGGGTCTTTGTTTGAAGGTTGTAAAGAATTAGGGTACATAAAATTGTAAAAGTGCGCAAGACATTATTAACGCCATTCAATAATCAATTGTAGGGTTGTAAAAATATTTTAGAGGTAATAAAAAAAATGTTTGACGGTAACCATTGCGTGGAAGAAAGTTAAAATTTAAGGATTGCTTTTGTGCGCATTGTTTTTAATTATAAGCGGGGGTGAGGGCCCAGGTAGTAAGTAAGATACATAAATAGTTGAAAACACAGAAACGCCACTTAACAACAGTGCAACACCGTCATTTGTGCTAGACAGATCGTTGTCGAGATGACATTTTTACAATAAAGACGCGAATAGACAACTCTTTATAGTAGCGTTACGCTGTTTGTTCTTATAAAGTGTTTCTCTTCAAGCTGACTCCTGGCTCCATATAGTCAGCCTACTGATTGGCCCAATCCTCTTCTGAGTAGAAGAAGGGGCAGGACTTAGTCCACCGCGCTGGCCTAGTGCGGGTTCTCGGACTACACACACCATTGAAGACTGTATCCTGCAAACTCACTGAGCAATCCAGGTACAGAGAGTACGTGGCAACCCTAACACACATAACCTACATACGATGAGACCGTTAGGTACAAAACCATCGGCGAAGAAAGAAAACAAAACTGAAGCAGTCGGAAGGACCAGCAGCAACCTAACATTACCTACATACGATGAGACCGTTAGGTGCAAAACCATCGGCGAAGAAAGAAAACAAAACTGGAGAAGTCGGAAGGACCTGCAGCAACCTAACCGATCAAGTGTTGAAAAGTAAGTAACTTTGTAAAAAGTTCTCTTCAGGACACGATCGACGTATCCTTATACAAATTCAAATTCAATAAAGTGTTTATTCGAATAAGAATTTAAATGCACTTTCGAAACGTCGAGAATCTAGTTGCACGGTTTCAAAAAGTTGGTCCTATGGAAAGCCGGCTAGAAACCATAAGTATAATAACTCTATGCTAGAAACTCCATGGATATACTCTTTTTAAAGGATCAAGGCAGGTCCGATCGATTTACTGATCGTGTAAGAAACTCTATACTGCGTTCCAAAACACAAAATGCTGATGTAGGCCAAACAGCTGCCAAGCTTAAGTGGAACTGGGCTGGTCACATCTGCCGCATGCCGGAGGAGCTATGGGGAAAATCAACCACACAGTGGGACATCAGCAAACGAAAACGCGGCAGGCCCAGAAGGAGATGGCGGGACGAACTTGACTCCTATCTAAAGGATTGGCCCCAGAAGGCAAAAAGGACAGGGACAAGTGGAAAAAGGGAAGGGAAGCCTTTGCCCTGCAGTGGGACACTACAGGGTGATAATAATAATAAGGCAGATCCACCAGTATCAGCTGATCACCAAAGGAAATAAAAGGTTTGTTGACATTTTTGGCCAACTGATTGACCTATAAGAAGACAACAGCCAAGCGGAGATCGGATCGGGAGGATCTATATATCAGTTATCGATTTTCCTTCCTTAACAAATCCCTGTTTATACATGTATTAATTTTTATTGTTAGTTTAATTTAATTTTTTAATTGTGTATGTGCATACTTTTTATTGTGACAATAGCAAAATATCTTGACGTGCATTGCAAACGCATCACGAATATTTTAACCAGCACTATTTATTTTATTTATTTGTTCAGTAGTATACATAATGATACATTCTAAAAATGTAAACATAAACTCATTAGAGTTTTACCAAAAATAGAATTACTAGAAATAATAATGTTTTTATTAGTATTTGAATTTAAAATGAAAGTTTTTAATATGAAGAATAATAATTGAAATTAATATGAATTAACAACCGAAGACCAGACTCCAATAATATGACTTTGAAATCATTTATAAATCCAAACATTAAAAAAGACGTAATCTCGCGTATTGAAATAAATACAATAGACACTTGAACAACAAGCGGGAACATCTAACCAAACTTACGATTACGATACAGAAGAAATTCTAACAGCCTCTGATTCAGAATTCACACTTGCGTATGAGTTAGATGAGAATATTCCAATCATTCCAATATTAAAAGAAGCCATTGATCATAAAAATAACCAAATAATAGTTCACCAACGGCAAAGGAACGAATTAAAAAAGAAAACGATTCCAAGCGAAAAGCGATATGTAATAGAAGTTTATAAACCTATCATTTCAAAATAAATAACTGAATATTTCTCGTAACTTAGAGAAAATACTTAACGAAGTTTTTACTAGAACAATACTCATGGAAACTGTTAATAATGCGAGTGAAAATGAAATGAATTAAATAAAGAAAAATAATTGTATCTTAGACGCAAATTAGATGTTTAATTACACATAACCAAAAGGATCATAATATGTAACTGTTTGATTACACAAAGATCACAATTAGAATTTATATGTATAAAGTAGATTTTTAAGCAGGTTCTATCTAGTTATGTGTCCACAACTGTCCACCCTCATAAATTGTAACATATCATAAGTTACGAGTTACACATGTCACCTAGAGCGATAGGGTTAAACAGGCGTAAAAATACAAAGCCACGGAAGACCCATTAACTTATGATTTTATAGCATTTTTTATTGCCTTTTAGAATTTACTTTGTAACAACAAAATCATAACTCATATTGCTAATCCGCTTCACGGTTGACCCGCATTCCAATGTATTATCGAGATGTGAATATAAACCAGAGCAGGTCTGAGGACCAGCATTCGATCTTCCACCTTCATACTGTGCTGTATAGTAGTAATTCTGCATAATTGTAATAAGTTGTAATTGAAAAGTAAATATATATTTTGACTTAATCAATCAGTGAGTATAATTTCCGACACCTTCGTCAACCTTCGGGACACGCTGAAGAATACAGGAGAACCTAATGATCCACACGCCAGGATCATAAAAGTGGCGCAGTCGGTAGGATCTGCAGCGACGCATCAGTGAACAGCTAAGTAACTTTGTACCAGTTATCTTCAAGACACGATCGTCGTATCCTTATTGAGGGATCGAGGCAGATCCACCTGTACGAGTTGATCACCTAAGGAAACAAAAAGGTGCCTGAAACTTTCAATTGATTGTCCTATATAAGAAGAAAACAGACAGCCTGGCGAAGATCGAATCGGGAGGATCCATATATCAGTTTCTGATTTTCCTTCCTTAACAAATCCCTATTATATATATGTATTAATTTTTATTTGCAGTCGAAGTGTCTTTTATATATTTTTGTGTGTATTTTATTGTGTGTGTGCATGCCATTTTTGTAACAATCGCGAAATATTTATTTTACGTGCACTGCAAACGCATCACGAATGTTTTAACTAGCGCTAGGAATAAGATTTTTATTTTATTTAAAAAAAAAAAAAAAAAGGGGAATAATTTTTATGAGAATATAATTGAAATGAATATAACATGAATAATAATTCATGCCCGAGGACCAAAATCCAGGGATAAAAATAATTGAATAATTGCGCTCGAGTAAAGTAAGGAATTGAAAAGTATAAAATTAACAGTCTGATCAACTGTAATAATTTTATAATATGTGTATTGTGTGGTAATGAATAGGAAACCAGGGTCAAATAAAGGACCAGTGTCAGAAAGCGACCGTTTAATTTTGCGGGATATATTAAATCGTCTATTTACAATTTACAAAGTTCTACATGAACTATATTTATATTGCCTAAATTTATTGTACGAATACGAAATTAACAGACCCTTATGAAAGGATCTTATATTATTTTTGAAAATAATTTATCAATTCGGATTGTGATTGGTTTCGATTTAACTGCTTTACGTGTCTGGAATTGCAGTATTTTTAATAAGAAGAAAATTTACAGTCATTTTAGAATTTTTATAATTCATTTATATTATTTACCAACTCTAGACTATTTAGGAGTTGATTGTACTTTTATTAAATACTAATAATTAATTAAATATGAATTACTTATCACAAGCCGCGGGATTAGCCCAGCGTGAATTTGAAAATGTAGCCCAACAAGCTGTGGAAACTGCTCGACGCGAAGCAGGACATGCCGCAAGTCATTTAATAAATAGGGCAGTACAGCATTTGCAAGATGTGCCTCTACCACATCAACAACCACTTCCAGATTCTTTTGAACATGGTGACGATTCTCCACCAGATTACTCCCCAACTGACCATTACCGTCATGGACAAGTTAGCGAAGGTCAAGGACAGGTTAGTGAAGCACCAGGAGTAAGACCAACCAGCTTAGTCAGAATAACATCGGATGATATAAAAATGATTCCAATATTCGATGGTAAAACCGAAATATTAAATTTGTTCTTAAAGAAATGTGAATATATTAATAGCATATATTCTGGTTCTGATATACAAAATGAATATATAATGCAAATTATCACTGGTAGATTAACGGGTAAAGCAGCTGCATTAATAAGCGAAAATGATATAGCCTCTACAAATTGGACCGAGTTTAAAAAAATATTACGTCAACATTTCGGAGACCAAAAGACCGAAAAATGCCTAGTACTTGAATTAGAAACAATGACTTTAAAGACTAATGAGTCATATAAAGAATTTTGTAGAAGAATTCAATCTAATGGCAGTAACCTATTTTCAAAAATTATCGAAAGTAATGACCGAGAAACGACCAATACGAAAAAGGCAATTTATAACAACACAGCCTTACATGTTTTCTTGTACGCTTTACCACAGGATCTTTTGAGAACAGTGCGTCTCAAAGAACCGAAAACATTGGAAAAAGCATTACAGATAGTCATTGAGGAAACTAATTTCCAAAACCAGTACAGGATGAGAAATAAATTACAGCCAAATCTACCTCACTCTTCTAATAATCCTCCTCGATATTATCAACCACCAAGTTTTATTACTTCACGTTATTCTAATAATTTGATACGACAGCCTAGTTTTGTACTACGGCCTAATTATAATAATAATAATAAATCAAGTAATTATATTCCAAGATTTAATAATAACTATCAACGTCAACCAAATTTTTATAATTTATCACGCCAAGATTCAACACAGAATCCTGGGTATAATAATAATCAACCCCAGAACAATAACTTTAGACCGCATTATAACAATCAAAATCGGGAACAAAATCGCGAACAAAATCGCGACCAAAATCGCGAACAAAACCGCGAACAAAATCGCCGTTTTCCATTACTTACGGTAGAACAAGTAACACCGAAGCCTAGAATTAACAAGATTAATTACCATACAACGGAATCTCAATCAAATGTAGAAAATCCAACTCCAAGTACCAGTACTAATATGCCTAACATGAACTCCTTATATAAAAATACAAACGAGAATTTTCGAGTTGTAGCCTCATACCCAAAGGAGAGAAAATAAACACATCATTACCATATATAAAAATATCGGAAATTAATGCCAAGTTTCTATTAGATACAGGTAGCACGCGTTCTTTTATGAGCAATAAATTAATGTTACAACACTTTAAAAGCTATAAATGTTTCGAACCATTTGACGTCATAAGCACCCATGCTACAAGTCGTCATAATAATATAATTTATATCCCAATATTTAAAACGTTTAAACAAAAATTTCCACATAAATTTTATATATATGACATTAACGATACTTTTGATGGACTTATAGGAATTGATCTATTAAAAAAATTAAAAGCGCATTTAGACATAAAGAATAAAAAATTAACCACTCCGTTAGTGGAAATACCTATTTATTTCCAAGTAGAACAAATGGGAAAATCTAAAAATAGAAACGAGTCACCAATTGTAAACATAAGCTTATCGCCTCATTCGTCCCAACGAGTCACCATTCCAACGGTGCTCACTCAAGGACAGGGAACAATAGAATCTTTACGATTCTGCGAAGGTGTAATAATGCCACAAGCGGTAGTAACATGTGTAAATAACTTAACGGATGTTACGGTACAAAATAATACAAGTAAGGAAATCACAATTGAAATTATGAAACCTTTCACAATCACGAACTTAGATAATGCTATAAATTGTCAAATAAATTATTTAGATATTAATATAGATAATTTATTAACAGAAAACTTAGAAAAATTACGGACTAATCACATGAGTCACGAAGAATGTGAAGTCATTAAGGAGATATGTTACGAATTTAGAGACATATTTTATCATGAAGAAATACCTTTATCATTTACGAATGACGTAAAACATTATATTAGGACTACAAACGACAATCCTATTTATATCAAACCTTACAGACAGTCACCATATCAGGCAGAAGAAATAAAAAGTCAAGTCGACAAACTTTTAAAGGATAATATAATAACGCCAAGTTTTTCACCATAGAGTGCACCAGTTCATTTAGTGCCGAAGAAAATAGACGCGACAAATGAACGGAAATTTAGGATGGTAATTGACTACAGAAAACTAAATGAAGTCACAATCGATGATAAATATCCTATCCCTAACATTTCGGATATTTTTGATAAATTAGGAAACAGTATATACTTTACAACCCTTGATTTAGCATCTGGCTATCACCAAATTGAAATAGCAAAATCTGATAGACCTAAGACAGCCTTTTCAACACAGTTCGGACATTATGAGTTTTTGAGAATGCCATTCGGTTTGAAAACAGCGCCTGCTACTTTTCAACGCGCAATGGATAATATCCTTAAAGGACTTCAAGGAGTCCACTGCATGATATATTTAGATGACGTTATCGTATATTCATCTAATCTAGAAGATCACATTAATAAACTTAGGAAAGTTTTCGAAACTTTTAGAGAAGCTAATTTAAAAGTACAGCTAAACAAATCAGAATTCGTTAAAAAGGAAGTGTTATATCTTGGTCATACTATAACCAAGGAAGGTTTAAAACCTAACGATGATAAAATAATATCAGTCATTAATTACCCTATGCCAAAAACAATTAAAGATATTAGATCATTTCTAGGATTAATCGGTTATTATAGAAGATTCATCCCAGACTTTGCTAAAATTACTAAACCTATGACTATGAATTTAAAGAAAAATTCAAAACAAGAGATAACTCAAGAATTCATAAACGCATTTGAAACTTGTAAAAGTTTATTGACCAATGCACCATTGTTACAATATCCTGATTTTAATAAAACTTTTACCCTAACAACCGATGCCTCAAACATAGCATTAGGAGCAGTTTTATCTCAAGGACCCATTGGGAAAGATAAACCAATAGCCTATGCAAGTAGAACACTTGGTATACATGAAGAAAACTATAGTACTATTGAGAAAGAACTTCTAGCAGTTCTCTGGGCAGTTAGACATTTTAGACCATACTTATATGGCAAGAAATTTTATATATTTACAGACCATAGACCTTTAGCATGGCTGTATTCCCTTAAGGAACCCAATAGCAAATTAACAAGATGGAGACTCAGACTCCAAGAATATGATTTTGAAATTATCTACAAGTCAGGAAAACAAAATGTTATAGCAGACGCACTTTCGCGAATTAAAATCAACACATTAACGACATGTGAACAACAAGCGGGAACATCTTACGATTACGATTCAGAAGAAACCTTAACAGCCTCTGATTCGGAATTTACACCTGCAGACGAATTAGATGAGAATATACCTACCAATTATCCCAATATTAGAAGAAGCCATTGATCATAAAAATAATCAAATAATAGTTCACCAATGGCAAAGGAATGAAATAAAAAAAGATAAAGATTCCAAGCGAAAAACGAAATGTAATAGAAATTTATACACCCGTCGATTCAAAATTAATTACTGAATTTTTAAAAGATTACTTAGAAAGTAAAATAAAATATTTTATCTTCTTTAACACTCCGCAACTTCGAGAAAAATTTAATGAAGTTGTAGGAAAATTATTCGAAAAGAACGCTATACAACTAATAGAGTGCACTAGAAGAGTAACCATTGTAGAAAATGAGGATGAACAAAAGAAAATAGTTAATAAATATCATGATGGCAAAACATGTCACAGAGGAATTAGTGAAACTTTAAATAGAATTAGAAGAAACTATTACTGGCCAGGAATAAAAGAAACAGTGTCAGCAATAATTAACTCTTGTGAGCTCTGCAAACGAATGAAATATGATCGAAAACCTCTTAACCCAATATTACAATTAACTCAAACACAAAACAAACCATTCGAAGAATTATTCATAGACTTATTTGCTATAGATAGTAAATTATATCTCACTATCATAGATGCATTTTCTAAACTAGCACAAGCGATAGAAATACTTAATAGATCTACACCAGAAGTAGTTAAAGCACTTATAAAATATTTTTCTTACTACGGAACGCCTAACAAATTAAGTTGCGACGCGGGATCCGAATTTAATAATAATTTAATTAAAGAATTATTATCGTTTTACAAAATTGAGTTACATATAGGAACGCTTAACAACCCTAATTCAATGGGATTAATAGAGAGATTTCACTGTACTATAATCGAAATTTACAGACTAGCCAAATATGATCATAAAACTAATGACGCATCGTCAATTATGACATATGCGATTATGGCATACAATAATACCATTCACTCAGCTACAAATTTAACACCATACGAAGTAGTGTTTGGACATACTGAATCTAATAACACATTCAGTGTTGAATTCGATAAAAATTATATGCAACAACTTGTTAAAGACCATGTAAAAAGGACTTCACATTTATATAAATACTTAACAGACAAAATGACAGAAGATAAAGAAAAACTTTATAATAAAAATAGTAGGATCAGTAATGATCAAAATAATTGTATATTTAATGAAGGAAGTACGGTATACACTAAGTTAGTGAATAAAAGAAGGGCTAAAGACACCCCTAGATATGAGAAGGCAAAAGTAACGGGACAAACGTCAAGGAACATAGTCCCAGTACAAGTTAGAAATCGAGAAACTACGGTTCCGGTTAAAAATATTAGAAGACCCACAAAACTAAACGAGTCTAATTGGAATTGAATTAGAATCATTTACCAGCACAGCACAATACACATACGAATGAATAATGGGAATGAGAATAAATAAATGAATAATGGGAATGAGAATAAATAAATGAATAATGGGAATGAGAATAAATAAATGAATTTATAATTGAAACTTACAAGTAAGTAAGATTACTGTTTGATCATACATAACCAAAAAGATCATTGTTCGATCATACATAACCAAAAAGATCATTGTTTGATCATACATAACCAAAAAGATTACTGTTTGATCATACATAACCAAAAAGATCATTGTTCGATCATACATAACCAAAAGGATCACAATTAGATTTATATGAAGTAGGATTAAACAAGGGCCCATAGAAATTAAAAAAAAAAAAAAACCATAGTTAATAAAACCATAGTTTTAAAATCTTAAATGTTTCGACATAATATCTTTATATAATTTAGAATCTTTGATCATATGTCAGAATCATATGTTAGGATCTTTAGTTATAAGAAGTATTGTTAACAATATATATATATATTTTGAAAATTTTGAAACATTGTAAACTTAGAATCAGTTTAGGGAAGAATACGCTTTATATATGGTATCCCATATCCTTTCCCAATCCTTTCATCAGAATGGACAAGATTACCAACCCAGAGTTGCGTACTAGTGAGCAATCGACTCTACGACGACTTAACCTTATACCTTGTCGGAGATTCGATGCTACTAGGCAAGTAACATCTGAACCAACTGCTACACAACGCTACGCAATACTACGCTTGCTACGAGAAAATATTGGAGTTTAGTAAAGGTCAACAAAGTGAATAAAGTGATAAAAAGCCAATAAAGTGTAAGTGAAGTGAGAACATTAAAACGGAATAAAAAGACAATAAGGGATTTAAACAATGTATTGTAGCATTTATAGTATGTAGGCATTATTGGGTATTAGAATAAAGAATACCAACTTTTATTAATTTACACCACAATTTACTATTTTTATTTTTTTTGTATTGTATTGTATTATAAGTATTAAACTTTATCTATCAATCTACAGGTCTTATGTTCCATATTTTCCAAGTAAAATTATCGGAAGTCACTTTGTTTCTTTCCGGTAATTTCACTCTTAAGGGGGATGGAGTTATGTGTCCACAACTGTCCACCCTCATAAATTGTAACTTATCATAAGTTACGAGTTACACATGTCACCTAGAGCGATAGGGTTAAACAGGCGTAAAAATACAAAGCCACGGAAGACCCATTAACTTATGATTTTATAGCATTTTTTATTGCCTTTTAGAATTTACTTTGTAACAACAAAATCATAACTCATATTGCTAATCCGCTTCACGGTTGACCCGCATTCCAATGTATTATCGAGATGTGAATATAAACCAGAGCAGGTCTGAGGACCAGCATTCGATCTTCCACCTTCATACTGTGCTGTATAGTAGTAATTCTGCATAATTGTAATAAGTTGTAATTGAAAAGTAAATATATATTTTGACTTAATCAATCAGTGAGTATAATTTCCGACACCTTCGTCAACCTTCGGGACACGCTGAAGAATACAGGAGAACCTAATGATCCACACGCCAGGATCATAAAAGTATCTACCTTTAATTTTAAAATACTTAAAAAAAAATTGAAAAAAAAAGAATTGAAATAATTTTAGGGAAATATACGATTTTAATATTGTATCCCCTGTCCCAATCCTTTTATCACGAAGAAGAAGATAAACAACACAGAGTTTCGTAGCTACTGGTGAGCAATCGACTTCACAATGACTTAACCTTAACACTCGTAACTAATAGCTGGTAATTCGATGTTACTAGGGAAGTAATATCGGAACCAACTACTACGTAATGCTACGAGGACAACACTTAAAGTTCAGTGAAAGTGATGAAAAGTCAATAAAGTGATAAAAGGCTTATTGCCGTTTGAAGTGAAAACATTGAACAAAACTTTATTAAAGACGGGAACAACGGATTACATAAGTGTATTGTAGCATTTATAGCATTAAAGAATTATTAGGTGTTTTAATTAAATACATCAACTTTTTTTTTTAATAAATCTCTTTCAGTTTACAGACCTCATGTTCCATAGTTTTCAATTTAAATTATCGGAAGTCACTTTGTTTCCTTCCGGTAATTTCACTCTTAAGTATACTTTTGAAATACCTTCTGGTCATAAACGCCGATGGGCTTAGTTTTTAAAAAGTCCGTAAATGGTCATCGATGCTGACGGTTACACTTGAAATTCCCGTAAGCGGACAAAAATGCCCACGGGTATACTTTTTAATAACCCAGTAAAAATACATAAAATAAACGCTGACTGGAACTGTTGTAATTTTTACAAAACAATTTCACTTCGATCCGACTCGTCAACTGCTGCAAATTCTCACTGAGAGATCTAGAGTTTGGAAAAAAAGGAAAGTATAACAAACAACGTGATCACATACTCTAGCGCACGCACTCATCTATAACTTCGAGCATCAACGCATCGGTTGCACACACATATACGTTACGATTCAGATATATAAGGAGCACGCCGGCCAGCAGCATTCATTCGATAGCTAGATGGCATGGAGGACGATAGCCCCGCAGTCGACTCCGTTGTCTTTGGCTTATCTGAGAGGTAGCCCCGCAGCCCTCAGGTTAAGCATCGCTAGGAGGTTAAGGAATAGGATAGCCCCGCAGTCCATTCCAGGAACCACCCATAGAATATCTAGATTATTTACCTAAGTACCTACCAACCTAATAGTAATTGCTGTAACTGTTTATTTTGATGCATTGAATAAATCTTCCTATATCTTGTCATATACCAGCCGTTTTATTCATCAGTCACCTCCATATTGGCGCCCAACGCAAATCTACCCACAACTTTAATAACAAATTGTTGAAATGGCAGAAAAGAAGAAATAACGGTTGTGACACGAAGATTTTGACGTCTATTTTACATTGAAGTTCAACATTTTGAAAACTACCTACATTATTATTGAGAAGTCTACCCTACAAAATAATATTACAAAATGTCAAAAGAAGAACAAATAACGGCAGAACAGAAACAAATACAATTATTAAGCGAATTACTGAATAAGGTAACAACACCAATGATGTCTGTTAAAAGTTTTGCCCAGTGTAAAGCCAAATATAATGGCGTAAGAGATTATAATAAAGTGGAAGAGTTCGTCACAAATATTACCGTCTTTAAGAAGGTTGAAAAAATATCAGATGAAGACGCGTTGGAGGGCCTTTCATTGGTCTTAACCGATAAAGCAGCAACATGGTGGATTGGCATAAAGTCCGAAGTTAAGAAATGGAATCAGGCTGTCGAAGCCATCAGATCCGCTTTCGCGCCGAAAAAACAAGCACACGAAATCTACATCGAAGTGTTTGCAAGGAAACAGACGAATGAAACTATTGACGATTTTGTCTGTGAAAAACGAGCTTTGTTGGCACAGTTGCCAGCTAAACGGCACAAGGAGGAAGAGCAGCTAGATATGGTATATGGCCTGCTTAACATAACCTTCAAGAAGGAGATACCTCGAGGCGAGATAAAAACTTTTGCCGAGCTGTTAGAACGAGGCCGTCTCATAGAGAGTCTAACAAAGGAAGCTAAAGATGAATCAACGGCAACAACATCACAGCACTTGGAGCGGAAGCCACTCAAACGATGTTCCTTCTGTGGCAAGAAGAATCACCTATTTGACGTATGCCGCAAAAGGTTGGCTGAAGTTCAACAGCAGCAGAAAAAACCCGTCGCGACGGAAGAAAAAACAATCATAACATGTTATGGGTGTGGCGCACCAGGGGTATACAGAAGCAACTGTAACACGTGCAAAAATAAAGAAACGCCACCAAAACCCGTTGCATTCTATGCGATACAATCCACGCTTCAAACCCAAGCAAAGATACCTACCATCGAGATCACAGTAAAAGGTGAGGAAGGGTACGCATTCATTGACACTGCTGCCCGTTGCAGTATTGCCAGCACACAATTATACAAGACACTGTTACGCAAGGGCACACAGTTCAAGCAACAAGCAGCCGATATCACATTGGCAGATGGTAGTACTAAAACGTCAAATCTGTTGACAGCTACAGTTGACA
This sequence comes from Asteroscopus sphinx, assembly GCA_949699075.1. Taxonomy (NCBI): domain Eukaryota; kingdom Metazoa; phylum Arthropoda; class Insecta; order Lepidoptera; family Noctuidae; genus Asteroscopus; species Asteroscopus sphinx. Next base: position 6,974,704 of record OX453032.1, read on the forward strand.
TAGTGATTGGAGGACGTATTCTACCGATAACGCTATCAGCTATGCCAGAAGCCGTAGACAACCGTACGCTCCTGGGTATAGACTTTCTCGAAACCTCGGGAATTGTACTAAATCTACCGCAGCGCAGCTGGAACTTTATTGACGACGCTAAATCAACATATAATTTTATCCAACTCAAAAACGACTCCATTCCGTTGAAGGCAGTAAAAGCTTTAACATTCGAGAAAAAAGAGCCTCTGGAGTTGAAGGCTGTTTCGGAGTTTCTTCAATGGGCAAACGAGTTGAAAATGTTGTCACCAATACCGGAGACACCCTCACCTCTCAGAAACTTTGAAGAGAGTCCGCCAGCAAACAAGCGCCCCAGATGGGCACTGCACAAAATGGATACGCCACCACGCCCTGTACGTCCAAGGGAGCCCGCTGACGACATTTCTTGTGTAGATCCACGAGTAGTTTATTTACCAATAAATCCTACTTCTTTGTATTCAGTTGATATTTTTTTACATCCTGATGAAGGTACCTTACTCACAAATAAGGAAAGAATAATTTTCAATGAGTTATTGTCTGAATACAGCGACATTTTTGAGAAAAACATAGAACCAACACCATTTGCGCAACACAGAATAGATACAGGCAATCATCCACCTATTAGTGTTAAACCCTATAGATTATCACCTACTAGGCAACAACAACTAAGAGAACAGCTTGATGAGATGATTAGTAATGACATTATTGAGGAATGTGATTCTCCATGGTCAGCACCTGTAATTCTAGTCCCAAAAGGTGATACCGATATTCGAGTTTGCGTAGATTATCGTAGACTCAATGAGATAACTAAACCTGACAGATATCCTCTGCCGCGTATTGACGACTTATTACATGAGGCAAAAGCTATGCCTTACATGTCTACAATTGATTTACAGGCAGGGTACTGGCAGATTTCGGTACATCCACAAGATTATGACAAAACAAGCTTTGTTTCACCATTTGGAACGTTCCGTTTCAAGCGTATGCCATTTGGTTTACGAAACGCGCCTGCTACGTTTCAAAGATTAATGGACAAATTCTTACAAGGATTACAAGCAAAATGTGTGTCTTATTTAGATGATTTAATTGTACGATCTACCTCTTTTTGTCAGCATACAATAGACTTAAGAGAAGTATTTAACAAGCTTAAAGAATATAATCTACGAGCCAACAGAAAGAAATGTAAATTTATATGTTCTGCAGTAAAATACCTAGGGCACTTAATTGTCCCTGAAGGAATTAAAACAGACCCAGGAAAAGTTGCTGCTATTGCAAATCTTCAGGTACCTAAAAACCTGAAACAATTGATGTCATTTTTGCAAACCGCTTTATGGTATCGAAGATTCATATATAATTTTGCGGAAATCGCAAGACCGCTTACCAACCTGACAAGGAAGAAAGTTAGTTGGAAATGGGAACAAGAGCAACAAGAAGCATTCCTAAAATTAAAGAATGCATTAACAACTTCACCTGTATTGAAACAAGCAAGTGTTGATATACCCTTTATCATCAAAACTGACGCCAGCCAGTATGCCATAGGGGCGGCTTTGGTGCAGGGGGAGGGTGACGAGGAGCACCCTGTAGAATACGCAAGTAGGCTCTTAAACCCAGCCGAATGTAACTACACTGTCACAGAAAAGGAAGCATTAGCCATAGTATGGGCTATATCAAAGTTCCGTGGCTATATAGAAGGATCAAAGTTTATAACCATTACAGACCATCAACCTTTGAAATGGCTACTGAATCTAAAAACACCAACTGGTCGCCTTGCACGATGGGCACTCCAGCTACAACCATATGAGTTCCAAATTCAATATACTCCAGGACGAACAAATGTTGTAGCTGATACACTGTCTCGGCCACCATGCGAAAAGCATGATGAAAATTGCAACATATGCAGTATAGATTTAGAATTGCCCAAATTCAATGAAAAGCAGTTGAGAGAATCACAAATGAAAGACGAAACTCTTCAGACTATAATTAAAAGCCTAGAAGAAGGAAAGGAATCAACAAATTATGTAGAATACATAAAGAAAGGATACTTACTCCATAAAGGTGTGTTGTATCTTTACACATCAGAACAAGAAGATGAAAACGCGAAGTTAGTAGTTCCCTGCCATGAAATACCTAACACATTGAAAGCTTACCATGGCGCACCTACTGCAGGTCATATGGGAGTAGAACGAACAGTGCAACGCATAACAAACAAATTTTATTGGCCAAAACTACGAAATGATGTAATAAAATATGTAAAAACATGTGTTGAATGTCAAAAATATAAACCGTCAAACAAAAAACCAGCAGGACTATACCAGTCTACTCCAAACTCTCAAAGATTTGAAGTATTGTCCATCGATCTGTTTGGCCCATTACCAAAAGGACCATCAGGAGAAAAATGGATTCTGATTATAGAAGATACTACTTCAAGATGGATTGAATTATTTCCATTGAAAGAAGCAACTGGTGAAAACTGTGCCTTGATTTTGCTTAATGAAGTATTCCTTCGTTACGGCTTGCCACGGAAAATAATCAGTGATAATGGAGTACAATTCATATCTGCAATAATGCAAAAACTTGCATATTGTTTAGAAATCCAACAAATTTTCACTCCAGTATATCATCCCGAACCCAATGTGGTTGAAAGAAAAAATAGAGACATGAAATCACAAATAGCAATTATGGTTAAAGAGAAACACCAAAATTGGCCATCCACTTTATCTGCAATAAGATTTGCTATGAATACAGCTCGTTGTCAAACAACAGGATTCACACCATCTTACCTTACATTTGGTAGAGAATTACGAACACCCTACGAGTTGACACACGATTTAAGCAATGTTGTAGAATCTGAAAATTTTGTAGCCGAAATCACGCCGAAGTTGAAGCAACTAGTCCAAGACTTGGAGCTAGCAAAAGAAAACATAGAATGCAACAAAGACGCAACACGCCAAAGGGCAAATATGAAACGAAGACCAGACCCAGACTACAAAGTTGGAGATCTAGTCTTGATAGAATCACATCCTATTAGCAACATTGATAAACAGTTTACTGCCAAATTTGCTCCACGAAGAGATGGACCTTACATTATATTAAGGAAACATGGAACTTCCACATATGAAGTTGCACATCCAGATGCCCCAGATAAGTCAATTGGAAAGTACCACACTTCAGCTATTACAAAATTTGAAAAGAGAGATAATATAATATCCAAACCAACATATGCGATACGTCGCAGAGGAAGACCTCGGAAACAACCTGATGCTGGTACTTTGTCGGGACGACTTTAGAGTACCAGAGGGGGAGAATATAACAAACAACGTGATCACATACTCTAGCGCACGCACTCATCTATAACTTCGAGCATCAACGCATCGGTTGCACACACATATACGTTACGATTCAGATATATAAGGAGCACGCCGGCCAGCAGCATTCGGTATTGATGCCGCGCGCATCTAGTTTGTAAGTATGTAGGGAAAAAACCTTCGGCGAATGGAGTCCCACATGGGACTCTCCGCCAACTAAGTCCGGTTAAGCAGAAATGGGACTTCGGTCCCACCTGCGAGAGCCCATTCGAAAAAAAAAAAAAAAAAAAAAAAAAAAAACAGCAGCATTCATTCGATAGCTAGATGGCATGGAGGACGATAGCCCCGCAGTCGACTCCGTTGTCTTTGGCTTGTCTGAGAGGTAGCCCCGCAGCCCTCAGGTTAAGCATCGCTAGGAGGTTAAGGAATAGGATAGCCCCGCAGTCCATTCCAGGAACCACCCATAGAATATCTAGATTATTTACCTAAGTACCTACCAACCTAATAGTAATTGCTGTAACTGTTTATTTTGATGCATTGAATAAATCTTCCTATATCTTGTCATATACCAGCCGTTTTATTCATCAGTCACCTCCATAAAAGAATATTGAAATTCCCGTAAATGGTCATCAATGCCCACGGGTACAGTTTTTGAAATTCCCGTAAATGGTCATTAATGCCGACTGGTATAGTTTTTTGAAATTCCCGTAAATGGTCATAAATGCCGACGGTTATAATGTTAAAAAACTCCGTTAATGGTCATAAATGCCGACGGGTATACTTTTAAAAGCCCGTAAATGGTCATTAATGCCGACGGATATACTTTTTTATTCCCTGGAAATGGTCATTAATGCCGACGGGTATATTTTAAAGCAATTTATGTAACGGCGCCCAATCTGTTCGATCAAATTTATTCTCAAAAATAATGAACGATAATGGCGGGCAAACCAAAATAGTTATTTATAACAATTCCGCTTTGAACTTTTTTTTGTATAATTTACTACAATAATTATTACGTATAGTAAGATATAATCTTACATGGTTCACAAACTTTAAGAGAAGAATTGCAGATTTGAACGGAAGAGTCTTACTTTGAAACACAATATAGATTAGGAATGAATTAAAAATGAGGATCGTATGAGTATACAACCAAAATGACCTCAATCAAGAAACTTTAGACCTAGTCCTCAAATAAATACGAGATCATGACCTAGGTAATTATTCGAGACTGCAACAAAATGCAATTTCGCAACAAAACAATCCACATAAACCAATTTGATTTGAATCAAGAAAAAAAATATCAGCTCCGCGATACAATGACTCTAACCTTACCAGAACTTGTAATCGCTCTTCATAAATAAATGAAGCGGTCTTTGCCAATGTTATAAGCAGAGGGTAAAAAAATTGAAGTAAACGAGAAAAATTAACTTTATAAGAGCTTTTACTACGCAGTTTGAACACTAAGAATTTTTAGGAATGCTTTTCAGATTGAAAACGGCACCTGCCACATTCCAAAGAGCCTATAACCTAATTCAGAGGATTACAATGAATTATTAATCGGGCGTAAAAATATAACGCCTCAAAAGACCCATTAACTTGCGATTTTATAGTATTTTTATTGCTATGAAAATTTACTTTGTAGCAAACAAAATCACAAGTCATTACTTATCCACTTCCCGGTAAAGGCTCCCATTCCAAAGCATTATCTTGATGTGTATATACACCAAAGCAGGTTCAAGGACCAGCATTTGATCTTCCACCTTCACACTGTGCTGTAGATGAAGTCATTCAGTATAAATTATAATTACGTAATAAGTTGTAACTGAATCAAGTAAATATATATTTTCAGGTATTCAACCAGTGAGTACAATTTGAGACACTTTCATCCACCTATGGGACACGCTGAAGAATACAGAAAGAATTTAATGATCCACATGGCAGGTTTATAAAAGTATGTAACAATTACCAATATAACTGGCGCAGTCGGTAGGATTCTTCGTGGAGATTCGCCGCGATCTAGATCGAAAAGAATGTCAGCAACACACGATAGTACAAGACACAAGTGGTCATAATTATAAACATATGCTTAACGTAACTTCACATAATTTAAGAATGATGAAAATTAATTATGAAAACGAAAGTATAAACATTTGCGCGGCAAATTATTAAGACTTGCAAATAAAGTTAGATACGAAAAAAAAATACAAAAATTACGATTGTACCATTTACGTGAGTAAAATAAATCACGAACAGAAAATTTGTAAAACGATAGACCACTTTTCAAGTAAGAAATTAATAATTTTTACATGACAAGTGTCATACTTAAATTAATTCCGTACTAGAACAGAAATAAAAAAAGCATAATTGTACTAAAAAATCTGGTGAGGATCAATTGGGAAAACGATAATGCATCCACTTATAGAGATGATTAAAAAAAACATTGCAAACAGGTTTGCCCAACATGTGTCAACCAGTCATAGCCCAAATACTTTCAGAAAAGATAGGCCCCAACTTCTACATATTCGCCCGCACCAAGTGGACCACTTCCTTACTCTCTTAATGTAAACGATAGCAATCAAAATACTTATTATGTGCCTAACGCACCGAGAAGGGCAACAAGATAACAACAACAAGCCACAACGACAACAAAATCGTTCTCCAGTGCTAAAATATCTATCTATCAGGATTAATCCCAAAATACGATGGATTACCAAACATAAAATATATTAAAGTGTTATGGATTACCAAAACATTTTAATACATTTAATAAGAAAGGAGATTTTGCCTTAAATCACAATGATACTACTGAGTGGTTTAATCAAATCTTAGAGACTTGTAAATAATTGTAAAAAAAAGGGAAAATCGCTAGCAGTCATCAGTGAAATCGATTATGTAATTTATGATTGGAAATTATTAAAAGCCATTCTAACACAACACTTTGGGGATCAAAAATCCAAAGAATCATTAAACATTAAACAAAATAAATCATGCTTAGATTTCTGTAATATAATTCAATCAGTCCCTTCAAAACATGTTTCCAAAATTGCACATATGACGGACAGACAAGAACGAGACCATAGCCACTTTTACGTATTGTGAGTGAAATTAAATAATTCACAAAACTTAAAGGAAGCTTTAAAAATTGTCTTAGAAGAAACTCATTTCGAAACTCAGTACAAACTAAGAAACGAGTTAAAACCTATAAATCGCAATGATTTATAACAGCCTGACCTACCTCAATCTAGATTTAGACAACCCATGAACAAGACACCACGTAACACTAATGAAACTAATTCTGCAGACAGATTTTTAACTTTATGACTGATGGACCTCTTATTGCGAAGCATTTATGAACAAAAAAGAAAGAAAAATGCTGCAAATCCGGAACAAGGAAATTTTCAAGTTACACTTAATCAAACGCCTAGATATAATCACCCTTTATGGCAACAATATACTCCTAGGCATCCTTCTCAATATGTAAGACAAAATGCGCAAACGTGTAATCGTTTCAATTCGAACTCTAGTATGAATGAAGAGGAAAAGGTAGCCATTTATAAAATCTGTCATAAATATAAAGACATATTTTACAATGAAAATATTTCATTAAGCTTGACGCATGACATCAAACATAAAAATACGCACAAAAGACGAAGAGCCAATTTATGTAAAACCATACAGACAATCTACTTCACAAGCGGCAGAAGTAAAATCACAAGTAGACATGCTACTGCAAAATAATATAGTCGAAAAACTTTAGAAAGACAACGTAATAACGCCAATTATTTCTCCATGGAGCGCACCAGTTCATTTAGTGCCGAAGAAAATAGGTGCCACAAGTTTAGGACACCACCCTAAATTATCGAATATAGAAAATTAAATTATGTAACCATTGATGACAAATATCCTATTCCAAACATTTTTGATATTTTTGATAAACTCGGAAGTAGTACATATTTTACTACCCTTGATTTAGCATTGCCTAATATCAACAAATTCAAATTGCTATCCAACAGATCTAAGACAGCTTTTTCTACACAGTTTCGGACATTACGAATTTCTAAGAATGCCTTTTGGTTTGAAAAAAGCTACGCAGCTTGCTACTTTTCAACGCGCAATGGATAATATTCTCAAGGAACTTAATTAAAAAAATAGGTACTTCTAAAACCATTAAATAAAAAAGTAAAGGAAATAATTTTTGAAATAATAAAATTCCCGTAAATGATCGTAAATGCCAACGGGTATAACAAAAAAAAAATACTCCGTATATGGTCATGAATTGAATGAAAAAAACGGGTATATTTTTGGGAACTCCCGTAAATGGTCATTAATGCCGACGGGTATACCTTGAAATCCCATGAAATGGTCATAAACGCCGACGGGAATAATAAAAAGAAAGTCTAACGATTAAGATTCTGATGCAATTTCTACGAAAGTATCGGAAATGGTAGGATTAATCCCAAAATTTGGTGGAAATTCAAAACATTTTAACCTAAGTATTTATATTCTTTATGAAAAGTAAATTAATAATAAGCCATTATGGCAATAATACCAGCGATCGAAATGAATTAATTATAAAAGTTATTACACGCAAATCATCTGGAAAAGCAGCATCCATTGTCAGTGAGAATGAATACGTAATTTACGATTGGAATTTTAATAACCACTGTTAATTCAATATTTCATTGATCTAAAGATGTTTTTGTTTTTTTGTTCAAACGATTCGAGTTAGCAATTTAATAATCTGACTCCGCAAATGAACAACAATTACCAGCTTAACTGGCGCAGTCGGTAGGATTCGTCGTGAAGATTCGCCGATATTTCTCGACATGAATATCAAAGACACACGATAATACAAAAAAACCAAGTGATCATAACGATGACCATGAGCTTAACGCAACTTCACGATTAAGAAAATTAAAAATTAAATATGAAAACGAAAGTAAAATTTATTGCGTGATAAATGATTAGGACTCCCAAAAATATTTAACTTCGAGCAAACAACTGTCTGTAAAATGGCGATTTATAGTAAAACAGCTCTAAAAGTATTCCTATTCAATTTACAATTTATGTAAAACTTTAGAAAAAGCTTTACAAATTGTTACAGATGAAGTAATATTTTAACGACAATACCAAATGCGTAATGATATCCTCGTCCTTAATAATCGAAATAAACAACCAAATCTACCTCAATCCCAACCAAGAAAAACCATAAAACCACAATATTATACACCGAAATCATCCATACAAAATAATGCAGATATAATCCTACAAAATATTATAATCCTAATAGTAATTATAATTCCAATAAAAATAATTTCGTTAACACTCCAAGATATATTCTTAAGTATTCGAAAAGAAATGAAAATGTTAATAGAAATTGTTCGATGTCTCAAAACAGGACACCTAATACCCAAAGCGATCCAAATCGCAAAAGTATTAGACGAACATTAACAGTAGAAGAGTGTGTACCCCAAAACCAAGGCATAATAAAATAAACTTCCACATTTCAGAACCCCAACATCTTCAGCCGTCATATGACACGTCAAACATTTGAGATCTTATTTGTATGGAAGACAATTTACTATATACACAAATCACAGACCATTAGCATGACTGTACTCTCTCACAGAACCAAATAGTAAATTAACTCCATGGAGATTTAAACTTCAGAGTTTGACTTCGAAGTAATCTATAAATCAGGTAAGCAAAACGCAAACGCTGACGCACTATACTCGAACGTATTTGTACAAGACGAAAAAGGAATTTGACGAACTACAACTTTGTACTTGGCGAAAAAGGGTCTTGACGAAAAATTAATTCGACAGAAAAGCGATTTGAAGAAAGTCGTTCTAATCATTATAATAAATACATTAACCGGAATACATTCGCAACCTGGATATTCAAATCAATTAGATTATGATTCAAAAGAAACTACGACAGCATCCGAAACAAAACTATCAATATCGAATATTGAATAACGAATATTTTTTAATAATTCCAATTCTAGGCGTAGCAATAATGTAGTTATATGTCCACCCTCATAAACTGTAACTTATCATAAGTTACGTTACACATGTCACCTAGAGCGATAGGTTAATCAGGCGTAAAAATTTAAAGCCACGAAAGACCCATTAACTTGCGATTTTATAGCATTTTTTATTGCTTTGAAAATCTACTTTGTAGCAAACAAAATCACAAGTCATATTACTAATCCGCTTCCCGGTAAAGGCTCGCATTCCAAAGCATTATCTTGATGTGTATATACACCAGAGCAGGTCCGAGGACCAGCATTTGATCTTCCACCTTCACACTGTACTGTAGATAAAGTAATTCTGAATAAATTGTAATTAAGTAATAAGCTCAAGAATCAAGAAAATATATGTTTTCAAGTATTCAATCAGTGAGTATAATTTGAGACACCTTCATCCACGGACACGCTGAAGAATACAGGAAGAATCTAATGATCCACACGGCAGGATCGTAAAAGTATGTACACCAAAAATAAACCAATAATAGTATATCAATGGCATAGAAATTAATAAAGAATTACCAAACAAAAAAACATACATTAGAAGTTTATACATCAACAAACTCAAATATTATAGCTGAATAAAAAAAATATTAAAAAAAATATCTCTCAACTTGGAACTCTTCAACGAAGTTGTAGGAAAATTATTTGAGAAGAATGCCATCCAGTTAATAAAATGTACAAAAAGTCACTACAATATTAGGAAATGAAGATGAACATAAATTAATAGTTTTTAAATATCATGACGGAAAAAACTTGTCATAAAGGTATAAGAGAAACCTCAAGTAAAATAAAATTACGAAATTACTATTGGTCAGGAATGAAAGAAAGGTATAAACGAAACCTCAAGCAAAAAAAAAAAAAAAACTACTGGTCAGGAATGAAAATGGCCATTTCAGCAATCATAAAGTCATACGACTTTTGTAAAAGAATGAAATATGATAGACAACCTTTAAAACAAAATTTACAAATAACTCAAACACAGTGTAAGCCACTTGCAGAATTATGAATAGATTTATTTTCTATAGAAAGAAAAACTTACTTTACAATTAAAGATGCATTTTAAAAATTGGGTCAAGCCACAGAAATAGTGAACAGGTCAACCCCAGAAGTAGTGAAATAATTAATTCAATATTATTCATCTTACGGAACACCAAACAAAATAAATAACGATTCAGGCTCTGAATTTAATAACGCATTATTAAAAGAAATATTAATATTTTATAAAAATAAATCTACGTATAGGACACAAAAAATCAAAATTCAATGGAAATGATTGAAAGATTTTATTCCACCATTGTAGAAATATGTAGAATAGTCAAATACGGAAATAAAGCAATGCTTAATCAATCATGACATACGCTATAACTGTGAATTATGTGAAGCAGTCTCGTTTCCATATGTACTAGTAGTAGGCACTAATTTGCTTACGATGCACACTTTTTAAAGATGAAAAATTGGATTACAATTTTATAATCTGAAATGAAACCAAACGCAACCTGACGCGCTCTGTGGAGCTGTCACCCAGAACTGTCATTTGTACTTTTTTGTGCGCGATGCGCATGCACGTTATTTTCTAAATACTAACATAATAGTGTTTAAGTGTACTTATTAGGTGTAAATATTATATATAATCACATACTCGTAGTGATATGTGTAAGGAAAATCAAAATCGATACAAAACACAGTATTAAAAAACTGAGAGAAGAGACCGGCGCGGCGGCGCCGGCGTCAGGGTTGCTTGGGAGTGAGTGATAACAATTTCAATCATCATAAACATGATTACCTGTGTAGTGGTAGTGAATACGTTAATACGTAACAAAATAATACTGTGCGCTTATGTCTTAAGCTCAGCTAGTAGCGATTAATCAAGAAATTGGTAAATTAATCAAGCAAGTTCGAACTTGTTGGTAAAATAAGTAGCAGTTATTTGAGTGATTCTCGTGACTTTATTTGAGTGAGACAATACAGATTAACTATGCGCCCTTGAGCTCTCACGAGAGGTTAGCCGTGGCTGTGATACATCCTACATGTTCTCTTTACTCCGAGAGCTTCCACGAGAGGACAGCCAAAGGAGTGAATAGAGATTCACTATGCGCCCTTGAGCTATCACGAGAGGTTAGCCGTGGCCATGATACATACATTTTCCCTTTACTCCAAGAGCTTCCACGAGAGGTCAGCCAAAGGAGAGAATAGAGATTCACTATGCGCCCTTGAGCTATCACGAGAGGTTAGCCGTGGCCATGATACATACATTTCCCCTATACTCCAAGAGCTTCCACGAGAGGTCAGCCAAAGGAGAGAATAGAGATTCACTATGCGCCCTTGAGCTATCACGAGAGGTTAGCCGTGGCGATGATACATACATGTTACCATTACTCCAAGAGCTTTCACGGGAGGTCAGCCAATGGAGAGAATAGATTCCATGCATCCTTGAGCTTTCACGAGAGGTTAGCCATGGCCATAACATGTGCATGTTCCCCATGTTCCTTGAACAGGATGTTAATAGGAGGGGCGGAAAAGACTGCTTTATGGGTCCTCGAGCTTTCATGAAATGTCAGCTGCAGCCTTCATAACATTTATATTCTCAGCACAGCGGGAGCTCCAGCAAAAGTTCAACTTTGGCCATATGTCACAGTCTAAGAGCAGTGATACCTACACATTAATTTGTAATAAAATCAAGCCTAACTCAGGCCGTTTTCCTCAGGTGAGTAAGACACAAATGATAGTCTGTTGTAATAAGTTAATGAATATTACTTTACAGCAAAACACCTTTTACATGTAGAGGATTTCACTTTACATAAGTGTAGTGTTGAACATGGCCAATGACATACAAACATAACATCACGCCTGTATTTCCCCGAAGGGGTAGGCAGAGGTGTATAGTACACCCACATTTCGCTAGTTATGTTGTAGTCCCATGTAATAGGGGGTGAGCCTATTGGCCAATGAGCCAGTCCATATTCATGAAACATCTGAACATCTATCACTTTCAGTGGAAGACATATCTGAATTAGTTCACTTGAGGTTGAGGCAATACCTGAAGATACTAATAAGATCTTAGATAACAATAGCATATTGTTACATACAAATGGAGAAATCCTTCATGAGATATCCTTTATTTAAATGGAAGAAATATTACAAACAAATCCAATTGGCCGCTACGGGCCACCTATGTTACAGGTACAAACCGGATGATTAGAATATCTTCCCAATTAGTAGGTATTGTATTATTACTAATCCTAAATATGATAGGATATTAATAATATTACTGTTCTAAACTTAGAAACATGTTGACCTGTGGAACACTAGTCCATTATCTAGTGTTTCCATCCATCTAAAGTGGATGAAATCATAAAGGACATCAAGTAAATGCAGGTATTCATACCTACTTATTGTGCATTTTATACTGAAAGATATTGTGTACTACACCACTGAAAGCTAAGCATACCTTATAGTGTCTTAAAGATCTAAGAAAAGATAAAATATCAGTTTCATGAATCTAGAAATACATGAAAAGCTATTCAACTACCTAATGATTGTATTACTGGATTTAATTATTATTATTTTTGCATCCAACTTAGTAGGTACCTAGCAAATTATAATGTGAGATTCTCTTGATAACAGGCAGTAGAGAATCCAGTCTTTCACATTTCACATAAAAGAAGAACCAATGAACACAGCTTGGTGGTTTTTTCACCAATCGAGTCAATTTGTTGGTTGTTTTAGTTCAGCGGTTATCACTAGATGGTGTTGCTTCAATCACGGAGGGTTCCTGAATCGCGTGGAAATGCAATAATCCTTAGTTGTTTGTTTTAGTTCAACGTTTACCACTACCTACATAGTGTTGCTTCAATTATGGAAGGTTCCTGAATCACGGGAAAAAAAAAAAAAAACACAACTATTACACAAAATTTTGTTGTATTATACAGAAAATTTACAGATGGTACTGTTAAATGAAACTACCTACCTACCCATGCTAAATAATTCGCTGCAGGTGTTATGCGAAATTTATGACAAATTTGGAAAAGCTGATAAAATTATTCCTAATCTTAGAGTAATAAGACACAGAGTGATAGTTTCATCCAAATTTCCGCTCAAAGTTGAAGCACAAAAACAATCGATAAGTGCTCGCAAGCGGCACGTCAAATGTTCACCGACACGCACATGGGCGTGCTTAAGCTGTACGGAATGGAGCCATTTGTGCCTGCCCATGCATCAAATTGTGCACATGGACATGGTTTCTGTATATAGCTGTTCTAAGTTCCTAATGATAAGTAATACATTGTAGGTAATAGGTAGATCATATGTTTTGATATCCTGAAATACATAGGTGCCTCCCCTTTAAAATAGGATGAGACATTCTTTCCTCCATTTGGCCTTCTAAGTAGGATCAAAAAAGGTGGGGGGGGGGCATTGTTGGGGTATTTTGGTGGCCGCTAAACCATGGATGGTACCATGGTTTTTTAATACACGATAGTACACGAATAAGTTTGATAGAACTAGTTTTGACTCCACAAATTGGTTTTATCCCCCATCAGGACTCAACTTCCCTTGTACAAGACCTTTACTTAAGCAGCAATGGTTGCATGCTAGCTTACATATCAAACTGAACTAAGGTGCTGTTATAAAAATGCTGCCTGCTCAGATCCATAATCGGAGTCAGTGTGTACCTATAATAATAATAATAGGACCAGAAATATTTAATTTTATCTTTAAAAATGGCCGATCTGAATCAATATTTAATTATTTACTAAAGATATTTTAGTTAGAGGATCAATCCTTAATAATATTGATGATGTTTTTTGGATAGATTTCCATCAATGCGACCTCAACTTTACATATTAAGTTACATTTTCATCACTCAAAATTATTATATTATACAAATTAGGGAGCAGCAAAATTGTTTGCTTTCGTTATGCTCTCTAATTATAATCCTTAGTATAAACTGTAGAATGCGGTTAACGCAATACCTACATTATAAGATTATAACACAAAATAAAAATCTTCGTTGAAGTAGGTACACCATTATGATATACTAAATAGTTGACACCACTAGGCACCTACTGTTACTAGGTTGTAAAAGTGACTGCTCATTAGGGATGTGCAGAATAATTGTGTATAAAAAATCGAAATCGGTAAAATAAATCTTCCTTTGAAGATTTTAATTAACAAGTGGCTCAGTTGAATGAGATAGAGTAGGAAATTATTTATTGGATGAATTATTTAAACCAATTATTTTGTTTACACAATTGGGTCAAATAATGATACTCCTCAGTTAAAGGTGTTTTACAGTAAAAACGAATACTTAATTTAACTGTGATATTTTTGCAGTCAGAATTCTTATAGAAACTAAGAAGGAAATGGACTTCTTGACTTTTGTTTTACTCAATCAATACAAAAATCCTTATACCTACATAATATAAGCACCTATTTGAGGCAAATAATGTTATATAATAATAATGTAATGATAAGTAAATCAATAATAAAAATCCACATTGTCTATACATATGTGTACCTACCTAATCTCATGATCTTATTCTATTCTTTTGAATCTTCGATCAATTTGAATAGCAAGATTTCATAGTTTGAATACAGACAGAGATAGTTAAAATAAAAGATATCTGTACGAATCATAGCCATACATCTCTACAGACCTGCATGCCTCAACAAATCTACTTTTCCTTTAATTGTTTATTGTGTTTAAGGTAATTGTTATTAAACACACATACACAAGGACTTTACTTGACTTGTGAACTTATGATTTTGTT
Organism: Asteroscopus sphinx; assembly: GCA_949699075.1. Classification (NCBI taxonomy): domain Eukaryota; kingdom Metazoa; phylum Arthropoda; class Insecta; order Lepidoptera; family Noctuidae; genus Asteroscopus; species Asteroscopus sphinx. The sequence continues at coordinate 6,989,835 of OX453032.1, forward strand.
TTATATAAAGATAGCTACATCTACTTTTATTACCCAAGTAACTAAGTATAGAAAATAAGACCGACATTGTTACCATCGTATCATGTTGTATGTGATTATTCTGATTTCCTTTTTGATACCAATTGCGTGATTGGTTAGTTTAGATTAGGTATCTAATCTAAACTAATACTACACAACTTTCTTCTTTAAACATCTACTAGTACATATGGAAACGAGACTGCTTCACATAATTACATAGATCGGACTAACTTACCAAGTGACGTCCGATCCTCGATTATGTGAAGCAGTCTCGTTTCCATCCAATTCCCGACCCGACCCAGTGTATCCTAGATTCAATATCCCTTATGAAAGTTGTGTCTACCTGTGTGACTTTGAAGTAAATGACAGTTCTGGGTGACAGCTCCACAGAGCGCGTCAGGTTGCGTTTGGTTTCATTTCAGATTATAAAATTGTAATCCAATTTTTCATCTTTAAAAAGTGTGCATCGTAAGCAAATTAGTGCCTACTACTAGTACATATGGAAACGAGACTGCTTCACATAATCGAGGATCGGACGTCACTTGGTAAGTTAGTCCGATCTATGTAAATATCCACTATGTGACAAATTTCACATCATTTGATGTGATATTTGGAGATACTGATTCAAACAATATGTTTAACGTAGAATTAAATCAAAATTACATGCAACATTTAATAAAATACCACGATAATAAAACGTAGTAACTGTATAAGTATATAACCGACAACATTAGTGAAAATAAAGAAAATCGCAATAAAATTGATAAATCAGAAGATAATGTAATGTTTCATGTAGGACAAAATTTCTACACCAAATTAGATAATAAGCGTAGAGCAAAGAATGCACCACGCTCTGAAATTGGAATAGTACATAATGGGAGAAACCTCCAGAAATACTATTCCTATTGAAATAAGAAATTGATTAAATACCTGTTGAAAACATTAGGAAGCCTAACGTAAATTAGTTCGTGCAAGATAATTAGTTTATCTTTCAAAATACATCACAAGAAAACAAAAGTAATGAAAGAAATAAAGTTTCCAGTTACATAAATTTACATGTGATTTCTGGAAACAGAATAGAATCTCTCCACTCGTATCATTTGGAAGTCGTAAGAACCGACTGCAAGACCTAGTAATATGGATACCGCATACATGTGTTCATGTTGCTGGTAAGATTATATCAGACCCTGCAGGCCCATAGTTAAATAATCAAGAATGTAATTAGTTGTTAACTACATGTAACTAGAAATAAGATGTAATGTTTCTAACACCTTCGTATCCTATAAATCAAAAGAAAAGCAGAAACCGTAGAAAGGCGTACGGTCTGTGGAAAGCTGCAGATAAAACGGTTACAAAAGTAACAACCCCAATGTGAAGTGGAGTGATATAAGTCTATAGTGAAATAAAGTGTAAGTAGAAATTGCAGCGTTAATAAAAACACTATTGTTAATATATATAACTTTGTAACAAGCCCCGCTTATTTTTAGAATCCTTATCGGTTTCAATACCGAAGCTTTGCCTCTGTAATTGAATCGATTTTCGGGCTCCTTCTGTTACGCACAGCGACCATCGTAATATTGTACCGTAAAATGCCCTAACTTTGCCCAAAATTCCTATTTTGCCTAACACACACACACTTGACACTTTATAACTGAACCAGAACAGTTAGCGTTATAACAGTTTTTAAATCTCCATAAGTACAGAAATCGTAGCTTTCATAGCTTACTCAAAAAACAACTAGGCAAAGTAGGGCTTGTGGGAAAATTTAGGGCATCTTACGGTACTCTTTTTATATTTAAAGTAACAGTCAAATATTGTATTTGAATAAATAAAAATATTTTGAAGTCAAAAAGTGAATTATAATTTACAAATCCATTTCCACAACAACGAGACCAAACAAGAAGCTGTAAATTTAAGCGAACGGTAGCCTTTGGGTCACAAAACTGTAAAAGACCTTTGAGGTGGACGAACCGCGAGGGCTCTACGACTCCAGACTAATCACCGTGCTTGATTTATCTACCTAAGAATAATAACTATTTCTTAGAATAAAATAATAGGAATGAATAAACATCTCAACAAAAACAAATTCACGACCAAAAAAATATTGTAAAGGCCAAAGACCTCATTATAATAATGATGAAATGTCGCAAATAAAGGGAAAAAAATAATGGAAAAACCGATCGCAAGCAGGATTTGAACCTACGACCTTTATGTTTAGTAAATCGCTCTAGAGTCAACTAAGCTACCGATATCTGCTCGCAGTGTAAAAATAAAATTAATTCCACATTGAATCCGTGTTAATGCGGAAAAAAAATTGAATAATCAAATGTCGCACCTTTGTGCAGCTATGGGATAATGTAGGCTCACATAAAAATGTACATACACGTACATAATAAAAAACAGGATGAAATCAAATACTTGCGATATTTTTAAAGGTGGATTATAACAATGAAAATGAACAAATAAAATTTAAATAAATTACTTCCCATAAAAAATACTTGTTTTTTCGTTTCGTTGTTTTTCTTAGGAAACGTTGTTCAGTTTCATTGATAGAATCCATCTTTAAAAGTTTCATGTATTTGATTCCATCTTGTATTATCACGAAACTAGAATCGGACTCAAACCTCTTCTTTAAACATGAACTTTCACGTTTCCAAAGAAAAATTATAACCTCGTAAGAATAACATAAGAACGATCATATTAATACGGACAGGCCAAAAAAACTAAATTTCCAAAAAAAATGCCTCAGCTTTCTTTGAACACCTTGATTGAAACTCTGAAAAACTTGATTTTTATGATTTTGAAAGTCTGCATTAAGACCAGAATATAAAAAGAAGTTGTTTTGGAAATTATTTAACAAAAAAAATCTCAAACCTACTGAGAGGATAAAGTAATTTTTTTTTTTTTAGTAATCATCAGGGTGTAGATATACAACACTATCTTATTTAAAATGTGGTGTAAGCTGTAATTTAATTGTTCAATCTTTTGAAGAAGACAATACACATGTTGCAACTCCACACAGTGGTGTAATCATAATAAAATTATATGATACCGAAACTCGATTCAAATCATAATTAATATAATTTTGACATAGTATATGTAGAGGATAATAAAATAGGAAACGGCTTATTATTCGAACTGTAAGCTATAATCAAGTTAGAAAAGGCACAAAATCGAAAAAGCAGTCATACCCATACATTTTCAACGTAAAACTTTTAACCAGTTATTATGGAGTTATCGCTCAAAGCGAAGCGAACACGAAATAAAATTACCTGACCACTTTCCAGTCAAGGAATTATTGTATTCCAAGAACTTACAAAAAGGGTTACGTTACAATGCCCAGCGCACTTGTACAATATAACAAAGGTTATGCACAAACAATTATAAAAAATACGGTTGACTTAAATCATAAAGCTAGCCGTAAAAACATTGTTTATCATTATCAACTCAGCCTATCGCAGTCCACTGCTGGACATAAGCCTCTCCCAAGTTGCGCCACAACACTCGGTCACAGAATATCTAATAGTACTAACATACAGAACGGCCACTCACTGCCCCCCGCCAATTCAAGATTCCTCGGCCGCGCCCCGCACGCACCCGCAGTCTGACGGCAATTGGACTGCAATATTGCAATGGATGTCAATCGCCTGTCGCTATACAAACACACCTCTGGTTTACTGAGCCAGGAGTCGCAGGTTCGAATCCTGCTCGTGAGCGATTTTTTCTTTCCACAATTTAAACACCTTGTATATTTGTGCCATCAATCGATAAAGTCAAAGATAAGGATCAAATAACTCAAACAAACATTTTGTCATAGATTGAAGGAAGACTATGAAACTTTACATAGCTTAGATACATTTCAATAAAATTATACCAAATAGTTTGGACGAATAAAAAAGGTGGATTGAACCTCGCTAAACAATAAGTCAATCAACTCAGCGTATCGCAGTCCACTGATGGACATAGGCCTCTCCCAAGTTGCGCCACAACGCTCGGTCCTCTGCCTTCCGCATCCAGTCCCCCCCAGCCGCGTTCTTTAGGTCGTCGGTCCACCTGGCAGGGGGCGCCCTACGCTGCGCTTGCCGATTCGCGGTCTCCACTCAAGGACTCGTCTGCTCCAACGGCCATCGGTCCTTAGACAGACATGTCCAGCCCACTGCCACTTCTGCTTACTGATCCTACAAGCTATGTCGGTCACTCCGGTTCTTCTCCGGATAATCTCGTTTCGGATTTTATCCTTCAAAGAAACTCCAAGCATAGCTCGCTCCATAGCTCGCTGAGCGACTTTGAACTTGTGGACTAGCCCAACTGTCAGTGTCCACGTCTCGGCACCGTAAGTCATGACAGGCAGGACGCACTGGTTGAAGACTATTGTCTTGAGTTGTATTGAGTTGATTGAAACAATAATTGAAGCATCCATAGTAAAGTATGGGCGCACAAATTCACATCCATAGTATGCCAAAAAGCCACGATTACTTAAAAAATCTAACGGTAGACATTGTTGTAGTGTTAAAAATAAAATAACAATATAAATCAGGTTTGTTAAAATGCTTTCACAATTATAATAGTGAGTTTAGGAAAAAATTAAGTGCTTCAGTTTATGTTCAGCGAGATTCCGTGCGTCTTTTTAGGGTTCCGTACCCGAAGGGTGCCAAACGGGACCCTATTACTCTCGCTAGGCTGTCCGTCCGACCGTCCGTCTGTCTGTCACAGGGCTGTATCTTTGTAACGGTAATAGATAACCAGTTGAAATATGTGTTGCTATAAGGTGTATCACGACAAAGACTAAAAACAAAAAAAAGTCTAAAAACAAAGGGGGTCCCAATACAAGAAACCTCAAAAAACCTGCATTTTTTTCAACGTTTTTGTTCCTGCTCTATCTTCAAAACGGTAGTATATAACAGCGTCAAACTTGGTCAGATTATAGTGCATATTATGTAGTTTAGCAACAAATACTAAAAATAAGACAAACATAGACATATGTGGTGGTACCTGCGTAAGAAAAACATGCAAAAATTCATATTTCGCGCACTGTGCGTTGATGTCTTTTGATAAACTCTCGTAAATTAAATCAGCTTTTATGGGGTATCAGGTCGTTGAGAGGTACGGAACAGCCGGTTTTATTTATTCATCCGAGCCAAATAGGTATAAAAAACACCTTATTTTATTTTTAATTGGTTCATTATTCATGGACTTTCTATAATTTAAAACACTATGCTTTCTGATAGATTTGATCCTTATTATTGACCGTAGCAACCAAAGACATTTCTATACTTACGTCAGTATAATACCTTTATGGTAGCAACATAAGCCACACAGGATAGTAATAATTTATTTAGGTGTTACTTCGATTACCGGTTCATGTTAGCTAGTTTACAATTATATTTTAATACAGTTATACTTATTTGTATTAGAGGTACTTTCCCTACAGTGACCGCTTTTAAAATTCCATCCTGTATATTATTGTATAAGCGTATTCAAGGAAGCAAAAATACAAAATGTTAACAAACTACACACAAACAAGACTCTGAAATATTATTTTTGTAGTACCTAGTTAAGTATTTCACCTTGTTACATATTGGTTACTTTGTAGTCATGGTCACGGAACACAATGCTAATTTTTAATCCTTCTTCAAGAGCACGTCTTGCGACAATTTTGACATGTTTATGAATACTTAAATAATCACACATGACTTCTGCTCTCTACGGTAATTAGAATATTATAATTCGCCATGACGAGGACACATGGTAACCAATGCATATAAAAGGGGAGTTGAGTCTCCCAAGATTCTGTTGCATCGGCTCCTTCCTCGCACTTCCTTGTAATAAGTATAAAGTTAAAGTATAAATTGAATAAGTGATAAACCGAAAATAAAGCTTTTATTCCGTATCAAGAATATCAACAACCTGAATCTCAAGAATCATCTCATCCAAAAACCAAAAGTGGCGCAGTCGGTAGGATCTGCGGTAACCAGGTGACTCATTGCTGAAGTGAATACTGCTGATGAAGTAAGTGAAAACCTTCCATACTTGGTGTTGCCGACGTTACGTTCTTCCTAAAATGCACGCAGATTCCACAGAATCCTGTTCTCGTTCCCAAGAGAATTGAATTATTATACGGAATAAATCGCTGCAAAATTTTGTCAAGATGGAATAGAACTGGCAACAGAATCGGGAGGATCCATATGCCAAAGAAATCGACTTTCCTTCCTTAACAAAATAATTTTCCTAATTCCCATTAATAATAAACATCTGCTATCATAGATAGGGATTATTGTATAAACTTTTATGTAGTGTTAACGTGTATTAACCTCGCTATTAAGACGCTGACAACACCTAAAAAATCAGACCTCTGCGGTCACTGTCGATTTGTACAGAGAAGAAAGAGAGGCAACGAGCGGAGGGACGTCGGGTGCATCGCTCAACTTGAATGAAAATTAACAATATATTTTTTTTATAAAAAATTAAAAGCTTATTTGAAGAACAGAAACAATAGTGTTTTAGATTATCGTCTTTCTTAAATGTTTTCTTAATTTCATTTATAATATTTGGTAAATAATAGAGATTGTTTGCTTTAAAGCATGTTTTAAGAGGTTAGTTTACAATTCTTTTCTATCGAGAAAACATCAAGAAAACGTATTTTGGGCACAATACAGTTTTAGAAAATACGATTAAGATTAACATATTTTTTTTTTACTGCCACAAACTGAATAGATACAGCTAAAAATGTTTTTAAAAGAAGCCTATTTGGGGTGTTTGGCTGTTGTCAGCGTCTTAAACCCCGATAAACGGACATACTGAGCCAACGGGTAATTTTTTTTGGCCACAAAACCCATGTAAATGTAATTATACTTTAATTTAGATAAACCCGGTAAATAGACATAAGTGCTGGCGGGATATTTATCAAATTGTAAACTGTAATATACCCGGCAAATAGACATAAGTGCTGGCGGGATATTAACATATTTTTCCAGGACGCATAGTTCGCCTGATGAATAATTTCCAGGACGCATAGTTCGCCTATTGAATAAATTCCAGGACGCATAGTTCGCCTGATGATTTAATTGTGCGCACACATATTTTAAATCCCAGGACGCATAGTTCGCCTGTCGAATAATGATTTTAAGGGTACCCAGAATTTTAGTATTGTATATTGTGTATTGTACATACTTAATTTTGAATCATAAAGGCCTATATAAAGAAGAATATCCTATATATAAAAAAAGATTATTCTATATAAAGAAGAATATCCTATATAAAGAAGAATATCCTATATAAAAAAGGGAATATTCAATATAAAGAAGAATATCCTATATAAAAAAGGGAATATTAAATATAAAGAAGAATATCCTATGTAAAAAAGACAGATAATTTTAACAAAAATTATCAGAAGTTGTTGATGAATAAGGTACAATTACACTGGTCAGTAATTCTAATCGGTGCATAACATTATTAATAACGATTAATCGCGAACATAAAACTTCTCGCTGTGAATTAACAGAACGATATCCACGTATTTTTATTATTAAATTATTCCATCTGCCTTGCAAAGGAGTCTGCCTTGCAGAGGAGAGAGATCTATACTTGTGTACAAGAAATTAAACTATAGCACAATGAATTATTTAGCAATCGCGGCTGAAGCGGTTTCGCAACACGCGATGCAAGCAGTAAGAAATGAAGTAGACAATGCGGCTAGTGGTTTATCAGAAAGATTCGCTCAACATGTATCAACTAGCCATAGTCCAAATACTTTTAGTGAAGATAGACCTCCAACTTCGACTTACTCGCCCGCACCAAGTGGACCACCACCTTATACTCTTAATGAAAGTGATGGTAATCAAACTACTTATTATGTGCCTAACACACCGTCTCGTCTCAACGAGAACAGCCCGTACATAATTCAAATAACCCTCCAAATTTTAAAATATTTGACATATCGGGATTAATCCCAAATTTCGACGGAAACCCGAAACATTTGAATATATTTTTCAAAGAGGGAGACTTCGTAATTAACCGCTACGATAATAATACCGCCGAAAGATATAAATTTATTTTAGCAGCAGTAACTAGTAAACTAACAGGTAAGGCACTATCAGTAATTAGCGAAAATGATTACGTGTTACACGATTGGGAGCTATTAAAAGCCCTTTTGGCACAACGTTTTGGACATCAAAGATCCGAAGAATGCATCAAAATGGAATTAGAATCTTTAAATATTAAAAACAACGAATCATATCTGGACTTTTGCAAAAGAGTACAATCAGTCCGATCAAATCTTTTTGCTAAAATAGCTCATATGACAGATAGAGTAGCACATAATACTAAAATAAATATTTATAATCATACCGCATTAAATGTATTTCTTTATAATCTACCACAAGCGCTCTTATGTATTGTGAGATTAAATGACCCGCAAACACTAGAGGAAGCCCTAAAAATCGTTTTGGAAGAATCTAATTTCGAAACCCAATACAATTTAAGGAAGTTAATAAGAAAATACTTGATTCTTTAGCTACGACAAGTCATAATTTTCAACCAGGAGATCAGATATATAGTAAAATGGTAAATAAAAGACTTGCAAAAGACAAGCCATGCTATGAAATAGCTAACGTTATTGATATACCTGAAAGAAACGTAATACCGATAGAAATTAGAAATCGTGAGACCAGTGTACCAATTCGAAATGTACGAAGACCAACTCAAAATATCAGAAATGTAAACTTTTTAAGGGTCGAGGATTATACCACCCTATAAATATAAAATAAAACCCTTTTTCATCAACATATAAAATGAACATAGGTATAAAATCAACATATAAAAATCAATGCAATAATGTAACTGTATTTGAATAATATTATACATATCTAATAATTATATTATAATAAATAGATTAGAATGAATGAAACTCCGAGTGAATGAAAGTACTTAGATTAATGATTAATTGTAGTTTTATTATATTACGATTAACCCTTATAGTTTTTAAACAATCATTTACTAATACTTCAATGTAAGATTAGTACATGTCTATTTCCCTTTCCTATCCTTTCCCAAATGGAAGAAACGGACAAAAACCACTGAAATACATCAAGTATAACTGGAAGATGACATTGAGCAATACCTCAATGATACTATAGTAAAGAAAGTAGGCACGAGATATTGCCAATCGTCAACGACCGATGACTAGACCATCATCCTGAGACGTCGACGAAAAACGACAAGAAAAGTGATGTGAAAAAGTGAATAAAGGCACTTAGTGTAAAAGAAAGTGAGAAATACAAGTGAATTATGACGAGTGGAAAACAGTTAGGGAAAATTAAGGACTGTATAATTACAATAAGAATTGAATATGTTAAATATAAGTTTTAATTTTAACTTTTGGAAAATTGTATATTTCCAAGATAAGCTTAGACATCCATGTTTTAATCTTTTTGAAAAATTCCTATTTGGTAATTTTCCTCATAAGGAGGGAGGAGTTAAGTATTTCACCCTGTTACATATTGGTTACTTTGTAGTCATGGTCACGGAACACAATGCTTTTTTTAAATCCTTCTTTAAGAGCAGGTCTTGCGAGTCTTGCGACAATTTCCTAAGTTTACGACCGTTTTGACATGTTTATGAATACTTAAATAATCACACATGACTTCTGCTCTCTACGGTAATTAGAATATTATAATTCGCCATGACGAGGACACATGGTAACCAATGCATATAAAAGGGGAGTTGCATCTCCCAAGATTCTGTTGCATCGGCTCCTTCCTCGCACTTTCTTGTAATAAGTATAAAGTTAAAGTATAAATTGAATAAGTGATAAACCGAAAATAAAGCTTTTATTCTGTATCAAGAATATCAACAACCTATATCTCAAGAATCATCTCATCCAAAAACCAAAAGTACGCATGTCAAGCGTTGTTTATCAATATTAACATTTTAGTTTAATCCTCCTGCCCTTATCCCAATTTATTTGGGGTCGGCGCAGCATGTTTTTTCCTTCCATACATCTCTATCAGCCGTCATCTCCGTGTTCACTTTCTTTCTATTCATATCATCTTTCACACAATCCATCCATATTTTCTTCGGTCTCCCTCTTTTCGCTCCATTTTAGTTTACCATTCAAATTTTTTTTTATACCGTGACTGCACTTTGTTTACTGTTTTCTGTTTCCATGACTACAAAAAATACATTTTCTGTAATATCAAGCGCTTCACTTGGCGTATTTGTCCAAATGTTTGCGTTTTTTGGCTGATACAAATTTATTTATGATGCAATGCAAGATGACACGAATATTTGGGCAAATACGCGAAGTGAATCGTGTATTTGAAAGAAATCTGTTACTAGGATACTAGTAGTATTATATTACTGTTGGCTAGCATACTACCAGTTGCGTTAATTGTCAGTCCTGCCTGATGGTTCCATTGATGTCTCCAGTATATTGAGGATTGACTGTTCTCCATGTTTCCCATGTTCTGTTCTTGAAAATCAAGAAGCTGGATCTATGTCCCGATACGGTATCAGTGGCTGACGAATTTTTGGTCGACGAATTGTCCAAAAATTCGTCGATTTCTCGATGAATCGTTGCAGTTACCGTGAATCTTGCACGATGAATCCTGGAAAGTTTGAAATTGAGTCATCATTATAATCATCATCAGCACATTATGTCCCAATGAATTCAAAATTCAAATTCAAATAATTCATTCTGGAAATTGAATGTTACGAATAACTTTTACAAGTCGATTATTTTAAAAACTAGATGACATCAGCACTTCCTATATGACTACCTCTGAGAAGAAATACCGAAACAAACTCAAGGATAATTAGCTGCTGGGCACGGGCCTCTTCTCAGAATGAGAAGGTTAAGGCCTTAGTCCACTACGCTGACCTAGTACGGGTTGGCGGACTACACGCGAGAATCACTACAAAATTGAGTATTTTAAGATAATTATAAAACAGGGTCAGATTTTGAGATAGGACTTAACTACTTAAAAAAGCTATTAGCTAAAAAAGTAGTCAAGGGACTCGTGGAATCATTTCACTTTTGGAGAAAACATAAACTGGTTTAACTAAGAATCGAATCGACAAAAATGCTATTAATCTGTAGTTGTACGCCACTAAAGATAGAACTATATTAGGCCGAAGGGGGTCACGCACGCCGATCTGGACGCGTCGACGTCCAAATATGGCAACTAGTTGTGTAGGGCTACATCAGATCCACGCCACGCGATGCCACTCGACGCAACGCTATAAGGCCTAATTTTCAATGTTATTCAATACAAAGTTAGGCCTTAAAACCTTACATGTATAAGACGTCTCAGATGTGTGTGTCGATGTAATGTAGTTCTCGCTTAATCGATAGGGTATAACATAACATAACATAAAATGACATACATTTTGACCCCCGGCAAAATAGGTCTATAATAAGGATCAAATATGTCCAACAAACACAGTGTCTCAAATTATAGGAAACCTACATTTTTTATTTATATTTAATCTGTGTATAAGTGTGTTTCCACATAGACGCGAGGAGAAGCGGAACGGAAAACTATTAACACCTTGTGCGTCTAAACGTGGTTCCACGCGTGACATATAGAATTTTAATTTTGTCTGAAAAGGTGGCATACAAGATGACGTAATTTTTTGTAATTCCATAGTTCCTTTGATTAATATTTCCCCGCTTTGCTCGTCTCCGCGCTATACATAGACATAAATAGTCTATAATAGACTATAATACTACACTATATCACACATACAGTACACACACACACACACACAGAGTATACTAGACTATAGACTATAATAGTCCACTGCGCCCATAAATTAGTGAAAACGTACCCTATTGACAATAATTATAGCACAATGGGCTGTTGTGCTTGTTAGAGTATATTTTATTTTTCTTACTATTAATTTTATTATGCATATTTAACAACATAACATAACATAACATCACGCCTGTATTTCCCCGAAGGGGTAGGCAGAGGTGTAATAGTACACCCACATTTCGCCAGTTATGTTATAGTCCCATGTAATAGGGGGCTAGCCTATTGCCATTGCATATTTAGCAATATTTATTTATAGTTATGTAATAGTATTATGTATATATTAACGATTGTATTGAGTCTGGATTTGTGCCCGGTCAATGGCAATAGGCTCGCCCCCTATTACATGGGACTATAACATAACTGGCGAAATTTGCGTGTACTATTACATCTCTGCCTACCCCTTCGGGGAAATACAGGCGTGATGTTATGTTGTAACGATTGTATTGTATAACCAAGCTTAGAACAGTCGACTGCATGATAGTGGTAACACTTGAATTAGAAAACCGCCCTTACTGCTTACGAAATAAAGGCGCTGTCATTGTCAAACTGTTACCACTAACGTGCGGTCAACCTATACTATAACAATAACAATAAGTACTATAGCACAGTTTTTACGGTAGTGTAATATTAAGATAAGTCTGAATAAATAATTCGTAGTGTGAATATGTGAATTGTATTTTAAACCCCTTCTGTAATTTATAAAGTTGAGTATCATAATAGTTTCTACTAGCTTTGGCGTTGCATTGCCAAGTTTGTTAAAAAATTTCGCAGGCGCGTGCACAACAAACTCAACAAAGTTTCATCGCAATCGTATAAATGGTATAGGAACGTATTTGGTTCAAATAGGGATAAAAAAAGAAACATTACAATACTAATAATAATTAAAACAAATATACGTTACCTATATATCTAAATATGAAGGTAACGTGTATTTGTTTGAGTTATTCAATCTATAACAGTAATGACTCAAGAATAAATTTTAAGAATGCAAAAAAATAAAAAGATTATTTCATTTGTATATATATTTTTCAAAACTTTTTCTTTGATCCAAAAGTTGATTGTTAAAAAATGCTTTACGGTATTAATTCTACTTTATGTACACACGGCTACACATCAAGCTGTACATTTCCAGTATAAGCTGATCTCGCATTGTACGGAAAGTCTACACAATGCGAGGTCAGCTTATACTGAAAATGTACAGCTTGATGTGTAGCCGTGTGTACCACTATAGTGCATTGATAAATTCAATAAATAAAAATTACTTACCTACCGATTGCGCCAGATAAGTTATCACTCCCGAATTCCCCTGATGCGTAGTTCCAGTGTCTCAAGCATATTGAGAACAATGAAACTAATTATTCTACGGTGTCGACTTTCACTTGTTTAAATCAAAAGTCTGTCAAAAATGTCAATTCATAACATGCCTAGTGTCTGAGAGATAACCTTTTTGGTGATTCAATAAACCGATGCGGAGCGACATACCCTACTACAGGCCTGACCCGAGAGGTTTGCGATGATTGTTGCCAAGCCAAGGTGATGACATGTCTGGCAACCTGGGCTCCGAACCAGGCTTCATCACCGACTCACTTGTATAGTTATTTTAACTCTTACACAACTTTGACTAGAGTTATACAGATACAATCACCAACTGAGGTGACAAAACAGAAATGAGATTCTTGGGGAAAACGAGCTCTTTTATAAAGTTGGACACAAAGAGGGGCGATATCTTAAGGCCGTTTCACACTGTTAGTATAATATAAAATAATATATTCCAAAACATATTTTATTTTTAAATATTGGGCCAGGATAGATAGATATATAAAACGTTTACATAAAACAGTGCGCGAAATCTATCTTGGCTGGAGTGAAGTTGCACAAAACCACAGCAGTAACCATTTTATGGGTGTCGGTTGGAGGCAGGAGGCGGGGAAACATGCGCAGTGCCTAACTTCACTCTAGCCGAGTTAAAATGCACGTATACTGTCCCAGTGCTGGGCTCGATCCTGTTTTCAGCATGAGAAGAATTCAGGCCTCAGTCCACCACGCTGTCCTACTGCAGGTTGGCAGACTAAACACACCATCAAGATCTTTATGGCGCATTGCGCGTGTGCAGGTTTCCTCACGATGTTTTCCTTCACCGTTAAAGCAAGTGATAAGTAATTCCAATCAGTGCATGAAGCTGAAAAGTCAGAGGTGCGGAACTTTTTTTCCTTTTTCTACCATTTTTCTTTTTTACTTGAATTGGCTCGGTATATATGAAATGTATAAATTATCACTGTCATGTATTGTGCGGGATCTTATAAAAAACATGTATTGAAAAATGTCTTGATTTTTTATAAATTTTTACATTAACACTACCGTGTGCGAAGGCCTTTATCTGGACCAGAACCTCTATTGGGTCGTAAAAGTCAGTCAGGCATAACGAATCCGAAACTAAATAAGTTAAGCTTATAATTTATGACTTATAAACCATATAGTTTACGACTTCTTGCCAGCTATGTCGAATGCATTGTTCATACAATGTTGCAGGTAGCGAATGGTGTCAAACCAGGTTCAAGACCACTTGTCCTAGGCACTTGTCCTACCGTAAACGAAGTGTTTGGCGTTTTTTTTTATCTCAAAAAATGTATGTACGGTCGACTGCACGTCAGTGGTAATAGTTTGACATTAACAGCGTCTTTGTTTCGTAAGCAGTAAGGGCGGTTTTCTAATTCAAGTGTTATCACCAATGTTATTTAAAATCATCATAATCAAAGTATGCACCGTTGTTATCTATGCACTTTTGCCATCTTATAGGTAGTTCATTGATCCCTTTACTAAAAAAACCATGGGGGCGAGAATCAATAAAATCTTTGAAGGCGGTTTGGACTGCCGCCTCAGAGTTGAATTTTTTTCCTTGTAAGAAGTTGTCCAAATTCCGGAAAAAATGGTAATCTGTTGGAGCAAGGTCCGGGGAGTATGGTGGATGTCGCAGACATTACAATTGTAGCTCATCTAACTTAGTGGTTGTTTGTTGTGCAGTGTGTGGTCTTGCGTTGTCGTGAAGTAGCAGTGGCCTAGAGCGATTGACCAATCTCGGTTGTTTAGCAGCTAGTTCTTCCTTCATGGTTTGCAGTTGCTGACAAAAGATATCTGCCGTAATCGTTTCGCTAGATTTTAGAAAGCTGTAGTGAACGACACCGGCGCTAGTCCACCAAACACTCACAAGTAACTTTTTATGAGTCAATTTTAGTTTAGGGCAGGATTTGGCTGGGTCTCCAGGGATCAGCCATTGCGACGAGCGCTTCCGATTATCGTACAGTATCCACTTTTCATCACAAGTAATGATTCGATTTAAAATCCCTTCATTATTGTGTCGGTTGAGCAAAGTAACACAGTAGTCGACGCGTGTTTGCAAGTTCAATTCACTCAATTCATGAGGTACCCATCGTTCAAGTTTTTTTACTTTCCCGATTTGCTTCAAGTGAATTAATACAGTTTTATCACTTACCCTGAAGCCTGCAACTATCTCTGAAGTGCTTTGTGAAGGATCCGCTTCCACAATAGCCTTTAATTCTTCATTTTCTACTTTGGTCTCCAGCCGTCCACGGGGTTGGTTCTGAAGGTCAAAATTTCCAGAACGAAAACGTTGAAACCAAAAACGTACCGTGCTTTCTTTTGCGACACCAGCGCCGTACACATCATTAATCCTTCGAGCTGTTTCTGCAGCTCTGGTGCCACGGTAGAACTCGTACTCGTAAAATATATATCGATATTTCATGTTTTCCATTTAGCGGTAATAAGCGACGCCAAAGAAAAAAATAATGAGGAAAAAACAAATGAATGACTGTTTTCAAAACTCAAAAGTACCAGCTGAATGAATTTATAAATTTGAATTTGGAATTCTTAACCAAAGAGGAGATATTTCAGATCAAAGTGGTCAGTACGACAAAACGCTAATTTCGTATGTAAGGACTAAATATTTAATTAATTAATTATAATTCTTCCACCACGGAATCAGAGTGACACTGCTGTATCAGTCTGCTCGTGACCACGACCAGTGGGTCGAAATGTTGGGCTTAAAATAATAATTCCCATTTCACAGTATAATTAATAAAAAATCAAATATATTCAGAAAACTACATTCCATAATAATTATATTAGTAACAATGAAAACTTAAACAACTATGTTAGTAATCAAAGATAACAAACATAACATAATATGTAGTAAGTTTAAATATACATGTATTAATTGTGTTACCTAATATAAAGTACATACAAATATTTTTAAATTCATAAAACGTTTACGTATTCGTTAGTAAGTTGTCGTATCATGATTGTTTACCTTCAATTACAACTTTCTAGTTTCTAGATCAACTCGCTCTCCGCTAGTCGTAAGCGGTGGGGCAGGGGCTTTATTAGCTTATGACGGCGTATTGTCACGTACAGTCTGTCGGATATTTTTTATGGTAATTTTAATTTATGATTTTTCTACTTTTACGATTTTATTTTTAATTGTTTGTGTAAAATTATTATTGTTTGACTCGTATGTGATTTTTTATTTCACCTAAAATTTATAAAGAGTTGGAATGTTGAAATCTCCTCTAGAAGGAAGGCTTATGTAAATTTGTTTATGTCCCAATAAAATTTTAATAATTATTGTTTTGTGGTAGAGCTTGGTTACACAGATAATGTGGTAGACAAGGATAAAATAATAAGGATATTTAATGTACAATTTAATTTAAAATATAATTTAATTGAATAATGTATTAAAAAAAATATTAAAGTTATTCTAATTCCATATTAATGTTCTTGTTAGTCTTTGTAATTTGTTAATTTGGTGTAATATAATAATTATAATTTTTTATTGATTGTATTAATTTAACTGAAATGAATGTAACTAACTTGTAACTATGGGTGAATTCTCCTGAAATAAAATGATTATTTTATACTATTTTTTATAATCCTGTATGAAAAAAACAATCCATGGAATAGTTTTAAGTCCCCCAGCTTTGGAATTTTTCATCGATCTTAAAAATAAACAACAAGTTTTTTAAAGATTGATAGAAAATTACAACCCTAGGGGACTCAGGATTAAATATTGAATTTTTGGAATAGGTTTGTGTGTCCCTTTCACCCAGTATGTTTTTATGTAGGTTTGTGGGTGCGCATGAATTTTAGACAAACTATGTATATCAGTATGGCGAATTCGCATTAATTCTTATGAAAAAAAAAGAACTGACATATTATAACGTCGCATGTTTTCACTCCATTTAAAAGCGTCACCAATACTTTTTCGGTGATAATTTTTTTTTACATTTCACGACACACGCCAACCTGCTATGAATAGCTTCCATTTGTCAATCAATTTGTCAGCGAATAGGGTTGTACAAACTGTTCACCGTTAGTTGACCTGCGGCAAAAAAGAGAACTAAAATTAAAAAGTATTTAATACTGAATTTGACGTATCGTTGACGTTTTTCTTGATAAGCACCACAGTGCAAAGATAAATTGAGTACAATAGTATGATGTCCTCTTTGAAGTGTCTGTTAACGGCGAACCTTGGCTTGGCTAGCGGAAACCATTTTTAAACCGACGAAAAAAAATTGAAAAAAAAATGAACCGACGAACACAGAAACTGAAAAGCGAAAAATAACTAATTATGAGTCGGCGCCAACGAACTTTTAACAAGCAAAGTGCGTGTAAGTTGCAAGTGGCCGAGCGGAGAACGCATTTTTGGAAAGTTATTGATTATCGTTGAAAATTTCACGTTGTATTTGATGTGACGTTGTTTTTATTATTTATTTAAAGTAATTTAATGATCTTCGTTGATTGGTTGTTTGGCGCCGACTCATGATTAGTTATTTTTCGCTTTTCAGTTTCTGTTTTCGTCGGTTCAATTTTTTGTTAAAAAGTTTTATTTTTCATTTTTTTGTGGTTATAATCTAACTCCAGGTCTCCATTATGTCGTAGTGTCTAGAACTATATTTATGTGTGTCAAGTTTCAACAGAATCGGTTAACAGGTAAGAATTCAGTGGGTGAACAAACACTCATCCCCTGTTTTACTACCCTTAGGGTGGATTTTGATTTTGAAATTTAAATGGGACCAACTTCTAGATATACCCTATGCATTAAAAAAAGAATCATCAAAATAGGACCACTCTGTAAAAAGTTATGCGTGGTCATACATAAAAAAAATAAATATATATACGCGTCGAATTGAGAACCTCCTCCTTTTTTTCGTCGGTTAAAAAATAATAGTTATCAGAGATAATTTTTACATTGAAATAGCATGGTGAAATGGAATCGAAGTTATATAGGGGTAAAATAAAGGATAAGATTATCACTGGTATAGTTACCCTAGTTTAAGTCGACTTTTAATTAAATCGGCCTTAAATAGCATTAGGAAGCTTTGGTCAGTGGCATTTTTCGTCGAGGTATTACAAACGGTGTACTTCAAAAACCTCAACAGCCTTGAACAGAGTTGCGCTATTGATCTCTCAGTTTCGCGAGCTCTTCCCAACCCTCTGACATAATAGATGCATGTCACATAGGTACAATAACCCGATTTTTTTAAACTATATATGATGAGGATTAAACTTTTTGGGAACTTTTTACCGCGATGATTTTTGTTATCGATAGTATACAGTACATCAGAACTAGAGGTTCCACAATGTACCTTGAAGTAGCAATACACTGTATGTGCTAGTTAATAAATTAGGAATCTTAGGTCTCCGTATGGAGACAAAAAGTTGATTGTTGTTTACTGACAGTAAAGGTGGTTTCACACCAGCGAGGCGTGGTGTGGATGGGCCGAGTGAGAATTGAAATTTGTATAGTAAAATTTCAATTAACTTCACGCTTATCTTTGGTGTGAAAGGTCTGGATAGGCGAGGATGTGCGAGGCGAGAATTGAAATATTTGTTGGTACAACATTAAACTTTATTGCTGCATGAATAGTGTATTTATTACATTGCAAAACGGTACATCGCGAGCAAGCGCGTGCCAGGGGGTCTACTCCCGTTCGACGAAATTCGATAAATCGTACGATTCATCGCACAATTTGCTACTCCGGTCAAATATCATTCCCTTATCGCATGCGATGATCGTGTTTTGACGTTTGTTTTTCCCATCTCCGGTAAATTGTATACGACTATGAACCGTAGTCTATCTTAATTGTGCCTTTTTCATGTGCCTCTCTTTATTATGTAAGTATCAGTCGGAACGAAAATTCGTACTTCGTTTGTCGTTCGTAAAACGCGAGTAGACCTACAGGGCTGGCCGGCTCTGGTCGGCGCGAGTCGGTGTTCTCGCGATGTACATCTTTAGGTGTGAAAGGGTCAGCGAAATTTCAATTCACACCCATCCCTCTCCTCGCCGGTTTTAGTCTCGGCCGAAATAGCAATTTATTCCCCTTCCGATCCACGAACTATAGGTTTAGCCTTCATATATAGTGCGGGCGAGCAAAGACTTTAATGAACTTTGTAAAGAGTTCTCATTTGACCCATTTACTTCAAAAAGCTCTACGGTACGCAATGTGCTCAACCTTGAATTCATTAGAATAACTGCATAAGTAATATTCAAGAATTTTATGTAATATTTTTCAACTCTAATGAATTGTAGTTTTTGTGCTTGCCAGTGATCGTTAAAATCAGTGTTAATTTATCCTATTACTATCCGTGGAAACCTGTAATTAGCTTAATGTAACCTATGCTAGCTGTTTATTAATTTTTATAAAGCTGTTGTGTACTGTGCATGAACATGTGTTAAATTATAGGTATTTGTGTAACTAGTAGGCTCGCGTATCTGCACTTACATCGCGACCTACATTTAAAAACTGCAGTGACACATGGCGGAGCATAGATGCTACATTTATGTTAAATATTTTATTAGTGTTCAATTAGACTTGGTTTGGTTTGGGTTCAACCAAACATTAATATTGTCAATGCAATGTAGATTGTCAGAATGTCAGTGAGTGCCCAACGGGGATGAGTCTAAATGAAAATGCAAGTTGTCTGACCCAAACCACGTCTAATTGAACACTAATAAGATATTGTATATGGTTTTCCTAATTATAAATAAATAAATAGATAAATATGGTCTCGGTTAGTTAAGAAATCACTTCGGAAGTACTCGGCTTCGCCTCGTCTTTCTAATATTACTCGGCCGTCAATTGCTTTATTTCTGGCCTGGACAGTAATGTACTATTAATCTAGGGCACATTGAAATTAAAATATCTTATATGATACTTTTTATTGACATACAATGAGAACAAAGCCAGGCGTCACGTATTACAAAACCTCGTTTATCATTTTGGTTTATATTTGATCACTTGACAGTTAACACATTTGTGCTGTTCAAAACAAAAGTTTATGTTAAATTGATCGATGGTTACACGCGTAACTTTTTATTTCTATTGAAACATATCAACGAGACAACGAGGCTGGGTATAAAAAGTTACCGTTTTGACCTTCACAAAGTAATATATTTTTCACATATTTATTTATTTATTTATTTATATATGCTTTATTGTACACCATAAAAGACATTACATTGTATATAAAAGACATTACATTACATTATATTTAAATATTTATCACATAGAATAAGTCCTGAGGAAAATAGGAAATTCCCAATCGATACTATATTCGACGACGTCTGTGGTCTAGTGGTTTGAGGGTCGGACTGCTGATCATGAGGTCGTGGGTTCGATTCCCAAAGGACACAAATATTTGTGTGATGAGCATAAGTGTTTGTGTTGGTCTGGGTGTTTCTTATGTATTCATCATCATCATCATCATCATTTCAGCTGAAAGACGTCCACTGCTAGACATAAGCCTCGCCCAAGCATCGCCACATTTTAAGTATGTATTAAAAAAAGGATATAAGTATTATATCCATTGTCTAGTATCCATAGTTCTGCTTAGTTTGGGACTAGATGGTGCTGTGAAAAAATGTCCCACAATATTTATTTATATGTTATGGGAAATTCCCAATAGGTGTTTAGTGGAAAATACCTAATTTTTAATTTAATGGGTTTCCTATTGCTGTACCTATCATAAACTCAGCCTATCACAGTCCACTGCTGGACATAGGCCTCTTCCAAGTTGCGCCACAACACTCGGTCCTCTGCCTTCCGCATCCAGTCCCCCCCAGCCACCTTCTCCAGGACATCGGTCCACCTGGCGGGGGGGCGCCCTACGTTGCGTTTGCCTCCACTCAAGGACTCGTCTGCTCCAGCGGCCATCGGTCCTTCGACAGACATGGCCAGCCCACTGCCACTTCAGCTCACTGATCCTACAAGCTATGTCGGTCACTCCGGTTCTTCTCCGGATAATCTCGTTATGGATGTTATTTTATTCTGTTAAATGTGTGTGTGTTTTAATTACTTAATGGGAAACTCGAAATAGTAACGTAATGGGCAATTCCCAACAGTACAAAAGTCGAAAAGTTCCATTAAGAATGAAATGGGAATATTTATTTTTTAAATCCCAATTCTGCTGTCGTATTAAATATTTTTTGTAATCGAAGAGATAAATTGGATGCAGGTATTACGTTTCCCGAGGGATGCATTAATGTGTTGGTTCGGCAATGGATTTATTAAATTGGTAACGTCAAATTGATATTTCATGTCGAAATATCAGCTTTTAAGCTGTCGTGAAAAATATTTTTAAAATGCGTTGTGACTTGTGTACAGTAATGCATACTTATAATACATAATATAATATATTTATTTATTTCTCCTCACAATACAGAATACATGATAAAAATATTTCATACAAATTACACGATTTAATTACGATTAAAGATTAGATTTAGATTCACGATTTAGATTTGACTGCCCCGTTGGTCAAGTGGTCGCAAGCGCGACTGCTGAGCGTGGGGTCCTGGGTTCGATTCCCGGGTCTGGCAAAGTGTTATTGGGTTTTTCCATTAGGAAATTCTCAGTAGCAGCCCGGAGCATGGATTTGTGCCCGGTTAATGGCAATAGGCTCGCCCCGTATTACATGGGACTATAACATAACTGGCGAAATGTGGGTGTACTATACACCTCTGCCTACCCCTTCGGGGAAATACAGGCGTGATGTTATGTTATGTTATGTTATGTTACACGATTTAATACAGTCTGGTATAATGTGAGGAGCTGGTGTCTGATGTAGGGATAATTAAAAATAATTATGAGTATTATTTATACGTTGTTCCTGTTCCTGTCTTCCTGTGACCACAAACGCTGCAAAAGCTTTCGAAACGTCAGTAAAACCAATATTAATAACATACGCGAAGTAATCCGGTAAAACTTGTTTTACAATAATACTTTTTTTCTTTTAAAATTGAGATCTACATTCAAACTATTCTTGTGCAAAGTATTTTTTTTTTTTTTTTCTAATGGACTCTCGCAGGTGGTACCGAAGTACCATCTCTGCTTAACAGGGCTTAGTTGGCGGATAGTCCCATGTGGGACTCCATTCGCCGAAGGTTTTTCCCTAATCCTAAATACTTACAAACTAAAGACGCGGTTTCAATACCGCAAGCGGGCGTACCCCAAGGGGGGGGCTCGAACCTCGCTGTGGAATTGCAGGGGGACCCCGCCGTTCCTATGTCCCCCTAGCAGCCGTTGCTGCATCGAATTGATTTCCTCGAAAGTGGCGGACTTTCGGTCTATCGGGTGACGCGCTAAAACGCCGTTATGCGGCAAGCCTCGCCGGCGAGGCTAAGACCTACCTAAAACCTAAACAGTGGCTACGCAATAGCCTGCTCCTAGGAACTACTCTAGAGCATAGGGCCGGGTGCAAAGTTTCATGAACTTACGTATATATATGTAGAAGTTATGATTAGGGCATACGGACAGACAGATGGACGGGCATACGACAGACAGACAGACGGATGGACAGAACGATGTTGTAAGATTATTCATAACGATTTCATTTTCATCAATTACTACGAAATCAAGCAATAAACTTTATTGAAAAATAATCTTCGTTACTTACCAGATATAAAGAAAGAAGTTACGGATAAACAAGGCAATTTTATTTTACTGACAAAAACAAAATACGATGGTTTAGCAGTAAAATATTATATTGCTAACAAAATATCGGCCAAGGACGAGAATTCTAATAAATTCAACTTGTTTGTCACCTAATGAAAATGATCCGACTAGGAAACCGTCTGAAAGTCATGACCGAATTGATGGAATGCTACGTTGGGGTCATTAGTATACAAGATGTTAATAAGTACCCGTGCCATATTTCTAGAGCAAAAATGATAAATAATGTGCTTCATCACCATCATCATCATTTCAGCTGAAAGACGTCCACTGCTGGACACAAGCCTCCCCCAAGCAGTTTGGGGGGATATGCCATAATCGCCACACTTGGCAGGCGGGTTGGCGATCGCAGTTGGTTGGTTAAATACTCAGAGAACGCTGCTGACCATCCTCTGGTGAATCCCTTTAGTCGCCTTACGACACCCATGAGAAGAAATAGGGTGGTGTAATTGCACCGTAGTTTGGACTTTGTTCTCGATGCCGATGCCGGTGTGGTGGGCTACTATTTTTTATATTTTTAAATGTTTTTTTATAGGACCATGTATAGAATTATTTAAAAATTTAAATTTTATGTACTTAGCTGAATAAAGGAATTAAAAGGAAAACTACTTTCGCAACTAAACAGCGGAGATTTTTTTTTCAAACAGATCGGCGAGAAATGCATCTTGACTAAAATTACTGCAGTTTCTCAAAGCCTGTACTAATCCTTTATCTAGATAGCTTGGCTTAACGCCAGCAATGGGAGACGTTTCTCACTTGAGGTAATAGTTGGGACAACAGTCAGACTAGTACCTCTAGTAGTAGATACCTACCTAGTGCGTTTTACAAGTTTTGAAGTTTTTTGAAATAGTTTTATGGCCTGGTTGCTAAGACCTTTTAGCCACGTCTTAATTAAAACAGACCCTAATAAAGTGATGGAAACATTGCTATATGTTTCTGAAGGTATTGATGACAAAATACGAAAAGTCACGTATTTTAACTTCGTGCTCTGTTGGTGTTATAATAATACTGTTAGGGACTATAATTAAGTTTATAGAAAGCCAATAAAAAAAAAAATGTTACCATGAATATAAAGTTCCGTATAGTGCCGGACGTAAAGAATTGCACCACCCTATATCTTCTCATGGGTGTCGTAAAAGGCGACTAAGGGATTCACCAGAGGATGGGCAGCAGCGTTCTCTGAGTATTTAACCAACCAACTGCGAACGCCAACCCGCCTGCCAAGCGTGGCGATGTGGAGGCCTGTGTCCAGCAGTGGACGTCTTTCGGCTGAAATAATAATAATATATAATGATACTATGAATTTCAATCGCATTTACTGCCCTAATGGCAGGTTCACACACTTGAAATGCGACTTAGCGAATACGAAGAATTTTTGAGAGCTTCTAGAATTAATTAATCAACAAAAACTAAAATAAAAACCGGCCAAGAGCATGTCGGGTCATGCTCAGTATTATAGGGTACCTTAAGTAGGTGTTACAAACAAATCAAATCGAATATTAATCACGGCTATTTTAGTTTTTGCAATAGACGGCAGCATTGGCGACTCAGAGAGTGATGTCAGTAGCCGCTAGATGGCGCTATACAGTGCCAAATGTAATAGACGGCACTTGACGGCAGCATTGGCGACCCAGAGAGTGTTGTTAGACGCCGCTAGATGGCGCCAAATTTAAGAAGTGTGTCGTCAACATAACACAAAGTTACTTTTTGTGATTTTTTCAAATAGAAGGTAGCTTAAGGAGCATTATTTGCTATGATAATTTTTCTCTAAGGTCAATGACCTTTGAACTAGGACGTTTTAAGTATTTTTCAGTTTTCTCTCTATAACTCAAAAATTTATAATCTTAATTTTAAAAGAGAGTTTTTATAAACGTCTATCAATGTGGAAGATTATAAGTTTCTACGTTGCATAGTTTAGAAATGGCAGGGGGGGGCTGTAAAGGATTAGGACAGACGGACAGACGGACGGACGGACGGACATGACGAAACTATAAGGGTTTCTTGTAGGACTACGGAACCCTAAAAAGGGACATACAAAAAGTCGATGTTTATTATTACTATAAAAAAACATTGCTCTAGGGTTATAAACCAGAAAAAAAACAGTCGAGAGTGTTTGTATGAAGAAAAGACCATCCGCATTTCTTCTTAAGTAAACTTTGTTTATATAACATTATCTTATTGTCTAGAATATTAAATCAAATTCGTACAAAAGCTTGTTTTGCTTACAATTGTAGAAAGTAGACAGCGCGTACTCGTAAAACTACACTCGAAGTAAATTATGAATTAATTAGACCGCCCGAAAGTAAGCAGATAAAGCCTACAACAGAACGGGCCTTGGCAATGGTCCTGAAAAACGGTGCAATGAAGAAGTCAGTGAACCAAGATTTTCACTAAAATTGTATGCATAACAGACCATAGCGATAAGAATACAATTTAAGATTAAGTAACTAGAGTTGGGGAAAACGGCTTAAAATCGTAAGCGTGTTGCGTTTTCTGCCAACGACTTTTTTACGCTTTTTACGCTTATCGCTTATTGTTTTTTACTTCAAAAATATTTACATACTTTTCACTAAAAACTCAACAAACAAATTACAACTGTCGCGTAATTACCGAGAACATACAAAAACACATTCACTCGTTGACAACGATAGTTACACGAACCGCCAAAGCGAAAGCAAATTAATCATGGTCAAAAACATTTAAACGATATGAAAATAACCAACAAAACAGAAGGCAGGGGCGGGCCCGGTGTGCACTCACCCTGCCACTGGGCAGACAGCGGGGGACTGTCCTTCCCTGCCTCCGTCGATCTCGTAACCCCAAGAGTGCCCGCTGAGTAGTGTTCTCACGCCTCTTGGGCCCGAGGGTCTTGGCTTCACCGTCCGGACCGCGAGGAAGAAAACCTCTATAAAAAATTACGGGAGGTAGGGCCTGCGAGCAGCAGACTCGGGGTAGTCTGCTGCCCGACCAGCAGCTGGCGTAGCTGTCACAGCTGGCGTAGCTGGCACAGCTGGCGTAGTTGGCCCAGCTGGTAAAGGCCCATGAGGTGAGCTGGCGTGCAGTGTTCCGTGTGCGCCACAGAAGAGGGTGCGGCCGACGTTAGGCCGCACGGGTAGAAGAGGCTTGCATGCTTGTGGCGGGCCGGTACCTGTCGGGGTGGTTGTGTGAATACTCACGGGTTCCCACGCCCCCGGCTAAGGTAGTTGAAGGAACACCGTGGTGGTTTTAGTCGGTAAGAGTCCGACACAGGCCCCGGGCGGAGTAAGTCCATGAGGATTTCCCAACGGAAAAAAATAAATATATATATTAAACATAATTATACGTGGGACACTCAGAAAGTTTTGCGAAACTAAAAAAAATTGTTCTATACGTACATATATTTTTATCAAATCTTTTCAAAGTACTTTCCACCAGCCTCTATACAAAGATTCATGCGCCTAAACCAGTTTTCAAAACACTTTTTCCAGTCCGCCGCAGACACCTCGTTTACAGCCTGCTCGAACGCAGCCAGCGCATCTTCCGGCGACGAAAATTGTATCCCTTTGAGCTGATTTTTTATTTTTGGGAATAAAAAGAAGTCACACGGTGCTAGATCAGGGCTGTAAGGAGGGTGACCCAGGAGTTTGACTGGCGTGCTGTCCAGGAAGTCCCTCGTTTTGAGTGCGGTGTGCGCAGGTGCATTGTCGTGGTGGAGCAGTAGCCCGCGGAGCCCTGTGTTTGGTCGCTTGTTGCTTATAACAGAGAAAACTTCTGGCAAACATTTGGTAGTATACCATTCGGCATTAATGCTTCTTTGATCCCGTAAGGGAATTGATACCAAGTGGCCAGTCAAATTAAAAAAGCTAGCGATCAAAATCTTACCCCCGCTTCTAGATCGCTTCACTTTGGTAGGCGTTGGCTCATTTTGAAACACCCAAACAGTCGACTGGCGCTTGGTTTCTGGGTCGTATTGATAAATCCAGGACTCATCACCTGTAACGATGTCGTAAACACGCCGAGACGAGCCTGCTTCAAATTTGTTTAGCATATCACGGCACCATTCCACCCGGGCCTGCTTCTGAGCATCGGTGAGGTTGTGCGGCACCCAGCGTGATACTATCCTCCTCACGCGAAGATGGCTGTGTAGAATCTCGTGAACGCTTCCCGATCCAATCTTCAATATGTGTTGAATCTCCTGATATGTAATTCGCCTATTGTCTTGGATTAAATTTTTCACTGCTAGCACGTTTTCTTCGGTAACAGCCGTCAAAGGGCGACCGCTTCTTTCGTCATCCCCCAAAGTTGGTCGACCGCGCTTGAATTCGTTATACCAACGATACACGGTTGCCTTGGAAGGGCCTTCATCCATGAATGCCATTTGAAGTCTATCGTACGATTCATCCGGTTTCAGGCGACACTTGAAATCGTATAAAATCATAGCTCTAAAATGTTCCCGGCGCAGATCCATATTTCAGTGAGACACAATACTTTGAATTAACTCGCAAAAAATGTGGAGGGAAATTTTGAAATTGGAACTTACTTATTTTTACTTATAAATAATCATATTTTCGAAAAACATTATAACTGGCCAGTCTCCCATATATAAAAACTTTTTTTCGCAATACTTTCTGAGGGGCCTGGTATACGTTAATTTTCCAACAAGTTTTTAACTTTTACCTATGTTTTACAAATAAATTACTTTGATTTTGATTGATTTTGACGGTTATCAATACACCAGTCAATTTTGAAATTGAGTCTTATTCTTATTGAATTGAGGTTACCTTTCAATCATATAGTGTTGAAAGCATAAGTTTTAGTTGGCGAAAAAGTTTAAATGAAATCTGCTTAAATCAAGCAGATATCAGCTCAGTTTGCTTATGCGCTTTTACTATGAAATTAGACTTTTTTAAGCGCTCTTCGTTTAAACGCCCGCTTCTATAAGTAACAACTCAAAACCCTCTCCATTTTATCACCCAAGACTCACAAAATAAAAGCAGAAGTTTATTCAAAAGAGCTAATGAATCACAATGTTCCTTTATATAAATGGCATTGTAAAAGTTATTGCTTCTCAAGCCAAGTCATTTCGTTCGCTTAGGTTAGTTCTGTCCGCACGGAGCCCCGGAGCGGAGACATAGAATATATACTAACGACAAGAAGCGACACTTAAGCATGTGTGCTCGTAAAATTGCTCGCGGCAATGTGTGCCGGTCGGGGCGAGTGCGGGTACCGTGCGCGGTGCGCGGCATGTGGAACGGGCAGTCTCTCGGCTGCCTCAGCCAAGGGCCGCTTCACTTCGCAAGTTTAATGGTTTGACTCAGCGGACAACACAAGACGCAACTACTTAGTACGTTATTTGAGTATTTTAAATTCATACGCGTAATCATGCCAGACGGTAATTATTGTTGCAGTCAAAAAAACAATATTTTAGGTGTTATCTTAACCAAATAGTTGAGCTACTTGACGCTGATTACACCTGCCTACTAATAAAAATCGGGCCTACCTATTCCATCGTGTTTTGATATTAGAGAACATAATTTAATTAACACAAATAAAACTTATCTTTCATGTAGGTACACCTATCGTACACCCAATGATATATAAAATTATTTTTAAATACGATTGTGTACACCTATGTTCACTAATAAATATTTTTTTGATTATTACCTAGCATTCATTTTTAGTATCGGCCCTATTGCATTCACGCGCTCGCTCAAGGTCACCGGCGAGCGAGCTCACACGTACACTTACAGGGAGTGTCACCGCTGTGGCGGAGACACGTGTGGTGTTAAGCATCGACCTCTAATAAATGGACCTTTGGTCCAACCTTTACGAAAAATTGTACCAAGTTAACCTTTATATACGTGGATAAATGTTTGTGATTAAGGACCAACTAAAACATTTTAATTTATGACAGTTTATATTTTTAGAGAGTTTATTTTCCTACCATCTGTATTGGCACGGTCGACTTAAGACGGTGGTAATACTTGAATTCGACCGCACTTACTGCTTACAAAATAATAAATAAATAAATAATAAATATTGTTGGGACATTTTACACATCACCATCTAGTCCCAAACTAAGCAGAGCTTGTACTATGGGTATTATACAATGGATATAAAACTTAGATACTTTTATTTTTTGTAAATACATACTTATAATACATACGAACCACTAGACCACAGAGGTCGTCAACGTCGAAAAGGCCCTGTCAATGTCAAACTGTTACCACTGACGTACGATCGACCGTACACACCACACTGTTAGGGTATACCTACTTAACCATTTCTTTAGTAATCTTATACATCAATACTATCGTAAAGATAGCATGATAGTATTGATACTGTCGACAGTGTATATGGGCGCGCTAGTGTTGCCATCAATTTGTTTACACTTTTCTGACAGAACTTATATATTAATATTTATTACTGGTCAATATTGAATGTTTCTTCCTGGCGTTGATTGAACATTGCGCCCTCTAGTGTAATTTGAGAGTAATATAGCTTTCCATAGCATATAACATTAAAATATTAATTATAATACTAATTTATAATATAAATATTAATTATAAATTAATTATTATACTCGGACTCAGACCAATTAATGTCTATGCTATATCGAATATCGATGCTTACAACGCAATCTATAGCCATTTTGAGGTAACTAGTTTATTCAATGAATTACTCTTAAATTACGAAATATTTTGAAATAAATACCCAGTATTTCTAGAATTTGCTATGTAATTTGCTGTTGTATTTGTTGTACTTTGCAAAGATCATCACAGAAGATACCTTTTTGTTTAGTAAAGTTTAATATTTGATGATCTGTATTAATTAAATTAATGTTGTAAATAATGTTAATTTATGATAATTATAATTCTAATATTCTAATTAGATTAATGAAATGATTAATTTAAATGTTAATTTATATTGTTTCGTATTTTAATATCTGGCATGATTTGTTGCTTTATATAATGTTTAGAGATTATCTAAATTAATATTAGTTTTATCACGACGACTGGTTAATTATTTTAGTGTTCATGTATAAATTAAAATGTATTTAGTGACTCCGTTGGGTCTATTTGTGTTGTAGTAATATAAAGATGGAGACACTGTGCTTTGCGCGGGCTGTCATTCTTGTTGTAAAACTTCTTCTTCTGGTCAGTTCATGTAATAATCGGAAAATACATAATTTGGAGTAATGAGAAATTTATTTCGTGATGAATCCTGATGAAACCTTGAGCTACGCGCGGACATGTACATACTATTGCATGACTTCGATCTATCGATAGTATCGTAACAACAGTTTGTTAGTATCGATACTATTGTTGGATATCTTCCAATCGATACTATCGATAGTATGACAGATTTGAGGGGGGGACTATCGATAGATCGATAGTCGATTTTTATACAACACTACAATAAAGATAGAAAATATGTTGACTGTCGGTTGTGCCTTACAACCCCTTTCGAATAATATAGCCATACAATCCTTCAACAAAATACATTCTAAATACTATGACAGTAATAAAAGCTAATGACTTGTAAAGGCAGCATTCTCATTAATTTGATGGGCCATTACAATACAATATGTAAATTAAGTTTTCATGGTGGAAATAATGGGTTCCATAATTGTTGTAGATAGGGTGACCAGCTCCTCGATTCAGAAATTTTTCGACAAGCAGCTGTCAATCGATTCGGTTTGTTATCTCTTTTTCTCTCGTTACCTACGTGAATCGTAGAGGAAACGAGATAACAAACCGAATCGGTTGAGAACTGGCTATTGAAAGTGTGTTGAATCGGGGAGCAGGCCCGATTTCTTATTCAAATTACGGGATTCAGGCAGGGCTGTCTCTATAGCTAAGTGGGGGGGGCTCGCACAGATAAAAATTAAATTAAAAATTTGTTTATCAACCGAAATGAACAACATCAGTATATTATAGTTATCTTAACTATTATAAAATTGTAAACGTCTGTTTGTTTGTTTGTTCCAGCATCACGCTAAAACTACTGGACCGATTTTGATGTTTTTTTTTTGTTTGAAAGCTGATGATCTGACTTAAAAACTGGTATGGGTTTTGAGAAAGAAAGAAAGAAAGAAAAAAAGAAAAAAAAAAAATCGTGGGTTACGTACTCACCCGACAGATCGAAGCTTCTATGCATTTGCACGAGCGGATAGTAATGTACGATGAGTGGAGTGGAGTGGAGTGGACAGGGGATGGGACTGGGGATGGGACTGGGGATGGCAGTGGGTCAGTGGGGTTTTGGTGCAGCGGGGCAGTGGGACAGCGGGGCAGTGGGGCAGCCGGGCAGTGGGGCAGCGGGGCAGTGGGGCAGAGGGACAGTGGGGCAGCGGGGCAGGCTGTGGGACAGTGGGATAGTGGGGCAGCGGGGCAATGGGATAGTGGGGCAGCGGGGCAGTGGGTTAGCGGGGCAGTGGGGCAGTGGGGTAGCGGGGCAATGGGGGGCTGCGGGTCAGGCAGTGGGGCAGTGGGATAGTGGGGCAGCGAGGCAGTGGGGAAGCGGGGCAGTGGTGCAGCGGGGTAGTGGGGCAGTGGGGCAGTTGGGTAGCGGGGCAGCGGCGCAGCGTGGCAGTGAGGGGCATTGTGGTAGAGGGGCAGCGGGGCAGTGGGGCAGCGGGGTACCGGGGTATTGCGGCAGCGGGGCAGCGGGGTAGTGGGGCAGCGGGGTAGTGGGGCAGTGGGGTAGCGGAGCAGTGGGGCAGTGGGTTAGTGGGGCAGCGGGGCAGCTGGGCAGTGGGGCAGTGGGGCAGCGGGGCTGTGGGGAAGCGGGGCAGTGGGGGCAGTGGGGCAGTTGGGTAGCGGGGCAGCGGCGCAGCGGGGCAGTGGGGGGAAGTGGGGTAGTGGGGCAGCGGGGCAGTGGGGTACCGTGGCAGTGGGGCAGCTGGGCAGCGGGACAGTGGGGCAGCGGGGCAGCTGGGTAGTGGGGCAGCGGGGCAGTGGGGCAGCGGGGCAGTAGGGCAGTGGGGTAGTGGGGTAGTGGGGCAGCGGGGCAGCTGGGCAGTGGGGCAGCGGGGCAGCGGGGCTGTGGGGCAGCGGGGCAGCGGAGCAGTGGGGCAGCGGGACAGCGGGACAGTGGACTGGACTGGAATGGACTGGACTGGACTGGACTGGACTGACGTGGGTTAGCAGAATTTAACGCGAGCGGAGCCGCGGGTAAAAGCTAGTATTTTTATAAGAGAGAAGAGTTACATAGTAATGTGATGCGAACATATTATATAATATCAAAAATCTAAATGACTGCCTCGTTGGTCTAGTGGTTGCAAGCGCGACTGCTGAGCGTGGGGTTCTGGGTTCGATTCCCGGGTCGTGCGAAGTGTCATTGGGTTTTTTCATTAGGAAATTCTCAGTAGCAGCCCGGAGCCTGGATTTGTGCTCGGTCAATGGCAATAGGCTCGCCCCCTATTACATGGGACTATAACATAACTGGCGAAATGTGGGTGTACTATACACCTCTGCCTACCCCTTCGGGGAAATACAGGCGTGATGTTATATTATGTTATGGTAAAAATCTAAATTATAACATTAACTGGTATAGTATAGTATAACGGGCTGGTTTCCGCAACTCCACGTCTAAGCTTGTATTTTGCATACGGGTGGGAACTTACTCGATCCACCCCAACTCCTCAAAAAAGGCCAGCAACGCGTGTTGCTAGTGATCTCTCTGAGGGTACCTGGGTTACCGAAGTACTTGGCCCTGTATGTAGCGACCTCAGGGCAGTCTAGAAGCACATGAGCTACTGTCTCGTCTTCCACCATGCAGGATCTGCACAGTGGGCTGTCCGTAACACGTATGACAAAAAGATGTTTGCTAAAGGACTCGTGGCCAGTTATAGCAGCTGTGACTGTACGCAGCTGTTGTGTTGACAATTGGAGGGCTTGATTCGTGAAACGGCCGTCAATTGTGGGAAGTGCCTCCTTGGCCTGCCTGCACTCACCATGGTCTGTCTACAGTTTGTGGTATTTATCCCTGGTGCGTTTCCTTACCATGTTGCGTAGGTGCCCGAAGGGGAGTGGCAAAAAATGGTCATTGATTGGAGGAACATGGTCAAATTACTTGCAGGAAAACGGGACGTCCCATAAAATATAAGAAAATCTAACCACCCTAGTTGCAGGGGTGTCTCTTTCACGAATTATTGTATTAGGGTTGGTTTGTCCTAATTTTATAAAATGTTTTTACTTGTAAAGGGTTAGTAGGGGTGTTTATAATGTGAAATGTTTTTATTAAATTAAAAATTACTACGGGAGTTTTCGGTTTTAACTGATCGTGTATGTTTTATCAAACATGTTGTTTAACTAGCCAACGGTAGTTATTTTACAAAAAACTTACTTTTATACCTAATACTTAAGGCGCATGTAGCAGCCAAGTGTCGCCCCGACCAGTAAAAAAATTTATTACTCGCTGATAACATCGATTAGAAAATTCGTTTTTAACAATTAAATAATAAATAAATATTTTTGGGACATTTTTACACAACACGATCTAATCCCAAACTAAGCAGAGCTTGTACTATGGGTACTAGACAATGGATATGATACTTACATACTTTTTATTGTAAATACGTACTTATAATACATAAGAAACACGCAGACCAACACAAACACTTATGTTCATCACACAAATATTTGTGTCCTGTGGGAATCGAACCCACGACCTCGTGAACAATAGTCCGACACTCGTACCAATAGACCACAGACGGCATTGAAGTACAGGTACTGTAGTTTAATCAGAAACTATTACATCTGTAAATTATAGTTCGCTGTAGTTGTAGATAGAAAAAGTACGAAAAATTATAGTTCGCTGTAGTTGTAGATAGAAAAAGTGCGAAAAATTATAGTTCGCTGTAGTTGTAGATAGAAAAAGTGCGAAAAATTATAGTTCGCTGTAGTTGTAGATAGAAAAAGTGCGAAAAAGGCCTCTTTTGGCACTTTTTCTATCTATGATTTTTTTATAATAATTCAGCGAGTAGTAATTCTTTGCCTGATGGGGGCGCCACTTGGCTGCAACATTCCCCTTAAAAGTAAAGTACTAGTTAGTCATTGACTTAAAGCCAACGAGTTAATGTTGATGGCTGCATCACGTTAATGATTCAGATCGTAAACATTTAACGCGATAATTAAAGACATTGTCGACGCTCTTTCGTCATTAACCTAATGGGAATTTATTGCCCAACGAATGGGAAATTTGGAATCGGTGGAATGGGAATTTTCCAAGTTGTGCGTGTTATTAATGATATCAACACATGGAGTGTCACAGACTGCCGCGGCTTGTTATTGCCATGGCGACTGCAGGTGCGATTAGTGGGCTTAGTTCAATACTTACTGTTCAGGATCATTATCATCATCATCATTTCAGTCAAAGGACGTCCACTGACTGACTTAGGCCCTCCCCCAAGCATCGCCACAACGACCAGTCCTGCGCCTTCCGCATCCAGTGGATTCCCGCGACCTTCACCAGGTCGTCGGTCCACCTTGTGGGGGGCCTACCCACGCTGCGCCTTCCAGTACGCGGTCGCCACTCCAGAACTTTACTGCCCCCATCGGCCATCCGTTCTGCGAGCAATGTGCCCCGCCCACTGCCACTTAAGTTTGGCAATTCTTCGGGCTATGTCGGTTACTTTCGTTCTCCTGCGAGTCTCCTCATTTCTGGTTCGATCACGCAGGGACACTCCGAGCACACTTACCGTTACTTCTATCGAATTCAACGACATTCATTCATAAATAAGCAGTGATAGTCTACTGCTAGACACAGGCCTCCCCCAAGCAGTTTGGGGGGATATGCCATAATTGCCACGCTTGGCAGGCGGGTTGGCGATTGCAGTTGCTTGGTTAAATACTCAGAGAACGCTGCTGCCCATTCTCTGGTGAATCCCTTAATCGCCTTACGACACCCATGAGAAGAAATAGGGTGTTGTAATTGCACCGTAGTTGAGACTCTGTTCCCGATGCTGCCCGGTGCGGTGGGCTACTATTTTTTATATTTTTAAATGTTTTTTTTATAGATATAGAAAAGTGATAGCCTAGCGGTTGAACGCTTGCCTTCCATGCAGGAGGGTGCGAGTTCGATTCCAGCCCGCACCTCTGACTTTTCGGATTCATGTGCGGATCAGAATTTGATTATCACTTGCTTTAACGGTGAAGGAAAACATCGTGAGGAAACCTGCACACCTGAGAGTGCTCCATACAGTTCTCAATGGTGTGTGTAGTCCGCCAACCCGCACTAGGCCAGCGTGGTAGTCTAAGGTCTTAGCCTTCTCATACTGAGAAGAAGCCCGTGCCTAGCAGTGGGACAGTAATGGGCTGATTATGTTATGTCATTCATAAATCAGTATTACCCCTGGCGGATATTAAGAGAAACTACTGATTAATAAAAGTACGGGCTGGTTGGATTAATAAAGTTGACGGATTCGATGGAAGTAGGCGAATGTGTCAATCAAAAATCGATCCATTCGGGAGGTAAGGCCCCTGAACGGCGCGCAAGATTAAATTTTTGCATTGCTGGCTTTAGACGGAATCTTGCTAAACAAAAAGTGAAGCATCCATTGTAAGTCAGCTCACTTGAAAGTACGGGCTGGCACGCACACATTCACAACGATAGTAAGTTTAACGTCTAAATAAAAATGGCGGCTGCCATTACGCAACAAATCTCGCGTGACGGAAGTCGTTGTAGTACAGTCACAGCGGTAACACTCCGTGTACGTGTGAGCTTGCTCGCCGGTGACCTTGTGCGAGCGCGAGAATGCAATAGGACTTGGCTGAGGCAGCCGAGAGACTGCCCGTCCCACACGCCGCGCACCGCGCAAGGTCCCCGCGCTCGCCCCGACCCGCACACATAGCCGCGAATATAAAAGTATTCCATGGCCGCGAGCAATTTTACGAGCACACATGCTTAAGTGTCGCTTCTTGTCGTTAGTATATATTCTATGGTAGAGTACTATTAGATATTCTGTTGTAGTAGTGTCACAAATAAAATTAATATAGCCCTCTGGTGTGTTCAAATTACGTCAGTATATACAAAGTCTTTGGTTCAAATGCTGTCGAAATGATAGTTTGTTTAAAAAAGAATGCAGTTCTTCAATCTTTTCTTTGCGAGATTCCGTCCGCCTTTTTTTATTCGTCCGTATTTCAAGATATGTTTGTTTACTTTGCACAATTTAATAAATATTTAACAGTACAATTTAATACATTATAAACATGAATCACTGAGTAATCAGCTAAAGCGGTTTCCAATACACAACATTAGCATGTGAAGAGAAAATATACGATTATGATCTGATCGTCCTTGGTCGAATCGACTACCTACTGTATAAAATATTGTAATGAGATTTTGAGTCATGAAAGAAATATTTTTACAGTGAGGCCGCTGAGGGTCTTGATCATAGAAATCTTAATAATAAGGTAATAGAAGTGAAAAAGGTGCGTAAACTTTTCGCCGCGTACAGGTGTCTCGTAGGCACAGACAAGTAAGACTAGACGTCGACTAGCCGGACACCCCTGGTCATCAAGAATATGCAGTGGCACTGCATATCATACGCCCACCGCCAATCGGGACGTCACTCCGTCAGCAAGCAGCACCAATCATACGAAATCATACCACCGAACATTTGAGCCGGCCAACCATCACGCGCCATCCGCGGTCCCCGCTAACATTTTACGACTGTGTTCTCATGCAAAACTTTGCTTATGTGGCGTCTTGAGGCTTACTGGTTTGTGCTCGTAGAACACCAGTGCGTGAACCTTTTTCTTCATCATCAGTGCTGTTTTGGACACAGAGTCACTAAAATTGAATTTTACATCATATCTAACAGCGGTTTGTTTTTAGGCTTAATTTATTTTGCATTGAATGCTAGAAACATAGTGGGCGTAATTGCGTATTTATGTTTGGTAGCGGCAAACCAGCGACACGCGTTTCGGTAATAAAAGACATAGATACCATTTCTATTACCGTATTGTTAAAATTTCTTTGGTCTTGACAGTTCCTGTTTCACTTATAAAATGGCAAACAATGTAAGATAAAATTTGTATTTTCGTTCATATGCGTTACTGATACAAAATTTTATATAAGCT
Source organism: Asteroscopus sphinx (assembly GCA_949699075.1). NCBI lineage: Eukaryota > Metazoa > Arthropoda > Insecta > Lepidoptera > Noctuidae > Asteroscopus > Asteroscopus sphinx. The sequence goes on from OX453032.1 coordinate 7,026,753, forward strand.
TATTCAAAATTATTCGCATTAATTATAACTCACAATAAACTACAATCGTTTAGCGCAAAATTTTCGTGATGTTTGAAACGCATTCTCTCAGCAGCCGCACTTTGGTATTTGTGATCTCTTCAAAGATTTAAAGATTTTTCTTTTGTTAACTAAGGTCATAATAGTGTTTCAAGAATTTAAAAAATAGTTTTCTTAAAGCTATATTGCCTACTTATAAAACAGCTTACCTATAAAACAGCCTTTGTCATTGCCATTGCCTTTACAGGTGTTGAAAAAATTGGGACAGTTAAAAAGACACTCACCCTGGGGAACCTGAAGCCAGTGTTGGACTCTTACTGACTAAAACCACCAAAGTTCCTATTACGACCTTTGGCCAGGGGCGTGGGATGCAATCTGCTTTCTCTCATCCACGACAGACTGTGTAAACAACTGCAGCAATGTAGCTTAACCTCAGTGTGAGAAGCTTGGTTCGATCACTATTACACTGTGTTACTAGTATACGACTTCTATACACTTAATTATTCACAAAGTCTTACGACGTAAACCCGTTACCGCAAAGACATTAGTGTACCGGTCAAACCGCAGGTCACTGTTAAAGGGGTGTTAGGTTAAACCAGTATGGTAAAGCCAGTGTCGGACTTTTACCCTTCTTGTCTCGGTAGTATCAAATAATACTTACTTAGAAAAGACGAAGACCTTACTTTTTTAGGGTTCCGTACCCAAAGGGTGCCAAGCGGGACCCTATTACTCTCGCTACGCTGTCCGTCCGTCCGTCCGTCCGTGCGTTTGTCTGTCAAAGGGCTGCTTTGTAATGGTAATAGATAACCAGTTGAAATTTTCACAGAATATGTATTACTATTGTGCCTATCACGATAAATACTTAAAATAAAATAAAGTCTAAAACCAAAGGGGGCCCATACAAGAAACCTCAAAAAACATGCATTTTTTTCAACGTTTTTGTTCCTTTTTTTTTTTTTTTTTTTGCCGTGGGGAAATCCTCATGGACGCACTCCGCCCGGGGCAGGCGGAGCCAGTGTCGGACTCTTACCGACTAAAACCACCACGGTGTTCCTTCAACTACCTTAGCCGGGGGCGTGGGAACCCGTGAGTATTCACACAACCACCCCCGACAGGTCCTGGCCCGCCACAAGCAGGCGAGCCCCTTCTCCCCGTGTGGCCTAACGTCGGCCGCACCCTCCTAGGTGGCGCACACGGAACACTGCACGCCACTTCACCTCATGGGCCTTTACCAGCCGCGCCAACTACGCCGGCTGTGCCAGCTACGCCAGCTACTGGTCGGGCAGCAGACTACCCCGAGTCTGCTGCTCGCAGGCCCTACCTCCCGTAATTTTTTATAGAGGTTTTCTTCCTCGCGGTCCGGGCGGTGAAGCCAAGACCCTCGGTCCCAAGAGGCGCGAGAACACTACTCAGCGGGCACTCCTGGGGTTACGAGATCGACGGGGGCAGGGAAAGACAGTCCCCCCGCTGCCTGCCCAGTGGCAGGGTGAGTGCACACCGGGCCCGCCCCTGCTCCTCCACTGTGCCTTCTGCTGATATCAGAGGGACACGTGGAGCAACTCCCTACTGGCCCAGAACGGGCCCCTCCCGTGCCAGAATATTCGCCACAGGCAATAAAATCCCCCGAAGGTTAATCCCTCGGCAGGATTTTATTGCCCGTGCCCAGGATGCACCGGCCAAACAACTGCCGATCCCTCCAGACGTGTCCAGAAGGACAAGCAGCCGTCAGGCACACGTGGAGGTTTTCTGGCCAGCACCCCAACGTTTTTGTTCCTGCTCTATCTTCAAAACGGTAATACATACCAAGGTCAAGCTTGGTTTGATTATAGTGCATACTATTTAGTTTAGCAACAAATACTAAAAATAGGGCAAACATAGACATATCTGGTGATACCTGCATATGAAATAAATGCACATATTTCGCGCACGGTGCGTTGATGTATTTTGATGAACTCTCGTAAATTAAATCAGTTTCTATGGGGTATGAGATCGATGGGTGGTACGGAACTCTTACTGCAAGAGTTCGACTAGCACTTGGCAGGTTTTCATAGTTAAAAATCACGCAAATTGTGGACATCATTAACTATCACAATCAATTGCAGGACACAGCTGTATTCCAAATTGGATTACTCTTCCCGCAACCAGTCAGAAAAAGAAACCATCTTCCATGAGGTTCCTTGTCATTCTTTATCATAAACAGGCAGCTTTACCAACCGCCTTTCTCAGTTACTTATGGACAAGCTAAACTATAATAGAACCTATTGATTTCTGTTCCCGCTAATAGTTTGTTATACAGGGTCGGGTTAGTGTTTGTTGAAGCGCTAAATTACACAGCTAATGCTTGGACAAACATGTTGAATACAGGGTGTAATGAACTTATGAAGATTACAAAATAATGGCGACTGGTCAAGTCTGGGTCTAATCGGTCATCTTTAGTAACTATGTATGTATGCATGTGGTTTTTTTTTTACATATTTAGAAACACGAATGTCAAGTAAGGTACGTCCAGGGTCCATGACACTTGACTTCAAAGGCAAGTAAGTGTTATAGAGCAAATATATGATTTAGATAAGTTTCGTTGTAAATGCAGCAAACGTTGGCAAAGCTTTTTATAACAACCATGGACGAATAAATAAAAAAACCGGCCAAGTGCGAGTCGGACTCGCGCAGTAAGGGTTCCGTACCTCTCAACGACCTGATACCCCATAAAAACTGATTTAATTTACGAGAGTGTATCAAAAGACATCAACGCACAGTGCGCGAAATATGAATTTTTGCATGTCTTTCTTACGCAGTTACCACCACATATGTCTATGTTTGTCTTATTGTTAGTATTTGTTACTAAACTACATAATATGCACTATAATCTGACCAAGTTTGACGCTGATATATATTACCGTTTTGAAGATAGAGCAGGAACAAAAACGTTGAAAAAAATGCATGTTTTTTGAGGTTTCTTGTATGGGGACCCCCTTTGGTTTTAGTTTTTTTTTTATTTTTAGTATTTGTCGTGATACACCTCATAGTAACACATACTCTGAGAAAATTTCAACCAGTTACCTATTACCGTTCAAAAGATACAGTCCTGTGACAGACAGACAGACGGACGGACGGACGGACGGACAGCGTAGCGAGAGTAATAGAGTCCCGTTTGGCACCCTTCGGGTACGGAACCCTAAAAAACGTGGACGGAATCTCGCTAAGCAATAAGTGAAGGTAAAGGTAAAGGTCGACGCATCGGCGACTCACCTGGTGTTGCGGATGTCCATGGGCGGCGGAGATTGCTTACCATCAGGTGACCCGCATGCTCGTTTGCCCTCCTATGTTATTAAAAAAAAAAAGTGAAGCACCCATAGTAAGACGGCTTGCTTAAAAAAACGGGCTGGCATGCACACATTCACTCACATAGTAAGACAAAAAGCCGCGATTACACAACAAATCTCATGTGACGGTAGTCACTGCCGTAGTGTCACAAATAAAATAACAATAAATATCTGGTGTGTTCAAATGCTGTCGAAATTATAGAAAAAAAAGTGCTTTAATTATTTCTTAGCGTGATTCCGTCTGCCTTTTTTTATTCGTCCGAGATACTATCTGTAAAGTTTGTCAACTTCTCACTCACGCTACTGCCATAAAAAGCTGAAACGCTTTTTAAACTTTTTGTAATTCTTGTCTGTAACAAGATTTGTAATTAAATAAAAAACCGGCCAAGTGCGAGTCGAACTCGCGCAGTAAGGGTTCCGTACCTCTCAACGACCTGATACCCCATAAAAACTAATTTAATTTACCAAAAGACATCAACGCACAGTGTACGAAATATGCATTTTTGCATGTCTTTCTTACGCTGGTACCACCACATATGTCTGTTTGTCTTATTTTTTATTTTTTTGTATTTGTTGCTAAACTACATAATATGCACTATAATCTGACCAAGTTTGACGCCGGTATATATTACCGTTTTTAAGATAGAGCAGGAACAAAAACGTTGAAAAAAATGCATGTTTTTTGAGTTTTCTTGTATGGGGACCCCCTTTGGTTTTAGACTTTTTTTTGTTTTTAGTATTTGTCGTGATACACCTCATAGCAACACATATTCTGAGAAAATTTCAACCGGTTACCTATTACCTTTCAAAAGATACAGCCCTGTGACAGACAGACGGACGGACGGACGGACGGACAGCGTAGCGAGAGTAATAGGTTCCCGTTTGGAACCCTTCGGGTACGGAACCCTAAAAAGATGAAAAATATAACGTTTTACTATCGTTAAAGTTTATTTATATTTTTTCATTCGTTCACGAGAGTTTCTCTAATATCTTTGGTGCATTCACAGACAAAATTCTCTCTTTGTCACACAAATAAGAAAAGAAAGAAAAAAGATTTAACTACACAACGAGGTGACGCATTAAAGCATTCGTTCGGTCGCTGTGGCGATGCTTGTGGACATCTTTCGGCTGAAATGATGATAAAGATGATGATTTACAAAAAAAGTATATAAGTATTATATCCATTGTCTAGTAGCCATAGTACAAGCTCTGCTTAGTTTGGGACTAGATGGTGCTGTGTAAAATTGTCATCCCAAATATATATATATATATATTTTGTAAAAAAGAATCTTATAATAATTTCCCATCCAGCCTGTATAATCCGTCATACTGGGAATCAGATGTACGATGTACAGCAAATAAAAATAAATAAAAATATGTATGTATGTTGTATTTTGAAAAATATGTATGTATGTTGCATGATGTGTACGTGAGCGCTGGTTGTACACGAAGGAGCATAGTTTTTTTAGCTTCACTATGATTGTTCGCAGCACTTCGTCTATATTTTTTACTATGTCTGTGTTTACAGAGTAATAATTGAGCAAGGAAAAGTCGATCACGAATATCAAATAATTATTATCAATATAGAAACCCATGAAAGAAATAAAACAAATTAATGAGAAAGATTCTATCTCCCATGCTTATTTTCCAAGAGATAATAATCCAATCTATACTGTAATAACGTTGATTATTTCACTAATAGGAAACGTGATATTGACACGAATAAATATTGTAAATATTTGGCTATACTTGCTTGACGAAAGCGATTCGGAGTGGAATCCGTAATTTTGGGGTTTTGGAGCTTTAGATACAATTGACCGTCTTGTAGAAAATAACTACGACGAGAAAGTGAAACATATTTCACCTTCCCCAGTGGCCTAAAACATTATTCTTGGTAAAAGAAGGAATTTTTCACTGTTGTATGTTGTAACTTCTCTGGGTCTCAGATCTAAGTACCATGTACTTACGAGTAGTTAAAATATCAAATATCTTAAATCCTATTATGAAGAATGTAGCAGCTAAGCTATGACTGCCTCGTTGGTCTTGTGGTTGCAAGCGCGACTGCTGTGCGTGAGGTCCTGGGTTCGATTCCCGGGTCGGGCAAAGTGTTATTGGATTTTTAAGCTATTGCATAGCTTCTATCGCGGGCCTTGAGCGTGGAGACCGAATCCAGAAATTCCGTAACGAAAATAACCTAACACCCCCACTCCGACCGGCACAGCGGTGATACTTTTTAGTTTTGCCGTCTATCGATGCATAGCAGAACTTTTAATGACTTTTTGAAATATCACGATTGTCTATTTAGTTCTGCAAATCGTCTCTAGGTGGCATTGGTTTTATCGGCGTTACTGCGCATGCGTAATCCCCCTCTTCGCCCCGCAATCTGGTGACTCTTGCCTGCTTAGAGTTTCGGCGTGAGGGCACCTCCTCTTTGTATTTACATAAAAAATGCTATGCAATAGTTTTACCGCGGCTGTCTCCGAGTGCCACACGTCTTTTTTTTCATTAAGAAATTCTCAGTAGCAGCCCGGAGTCTGAATTTGTGCCCGGTCAATGGCAATAGGCTCGCCCCCTATTAAATGGGACTATAACATAACTGGCGAAATGTGGGTGTACTATTACACCTCTGCCTACCCCTTCGGGGAAATACAGGCGTGATTTTATGTTATGTTAGTAGCCAAGTGGCGCCCCCATCAGTAAAAAAAAATATTACTCGCTGAATACATCATTTATCGAAAATTCGTTTTTAACTATTGAAATACAGGTACTGTAGTTTAATCAGAAACTATTAACTCTGTAAATTATACTTCGCTGTAGTTGTAGATAGAAAAAGTGCGAAAAACGGCCACTTTTGTCATTTTTAGGGTTCCGTAGTCCTACAAGGAACCCTTATAGTTTCGTCATGTCAGTCCAGACGGACAGACGGATAGACAGACAGACGGACAGACCGTCTGTCCGTCTATCCGTCTGTCTGTCTGTCCTAATCCTTTACAGCTTAATAACTTCTACAGTTATAAACATAAGTAAATGAAATTTTGTTAAAAAATAGTATAGATATAGATCTCAATTTTAAAAGAATAAAAAAATCATGATTACGTATTTTAGGGGTGGCGCCCATACATGTGAAATGGGGATGAAATTTTTTTCGCTACACCCCCTTGTGTGGGGTATCATTGAATAGGTCTACTAAAATGAAGGTAATGTTTCATACATCACTTTTTTATCAGATGTACCATCTGCGAAATATAGCCCGCCAAAGTGGCTTGCAATGTGACCCCCCCCCTGCCATTTCTAAACTATGCAACGTAGAAACTTATAATCTTCCACATTGATAGACGTTTGTAAAAACTCTCTTTTAAAATTATTTCGAGTATATTGTGATTATAAATTTTTGAGTTATAGAGAGAAAACTGAAAAATACTTAAAACGTCCTAGTTCAAAGGTCACTGACCTTAGAGAAAAATGATTATAGCAAATAATGCTCCTTTAGCTACTTTCTATTTGAAAAAATCACAAAAAGTAACTTTGTGTTATGTTGACGACACACTTCTTAAATTTGGCGCCATCTAGCGGCGTCTAACAACACTCTCTGGGTCGCCAATGCTGCCGTCAAGTGCCGTCTATTACATTTGGCACTGTATAGCGCCATCTAGCGGCTACTGACATCACTCTCTGAGTCGCCAATTCTGCCGTCTGTTGCAAAAACTAAAATAGCCGTGATTAATATACGATTTGATTTGTTTGTAACACCTACTTAAGGAACCCTATAATACTGAGCATGGCCCGACATGCTCTTGGCCGGTTTTTTATATCTACAACTACAGCGAACTATATTTTACAGAGTTAATAGTTTCTGATTAAAGTATAATAATGTCCTCCCGGCCGAATTTCGGTCACGGCGGCCAATCTCAATGGAGACTATCCATCTGCGCGGGACAACTAAACTATAGTAGGTACCTGTACTTCAAGTGTTTAAAATGAATTGTCGATAAATGATGTATTCCTCACTTAAGTTCGGCAATTCTTCGGGCTATGTCGGTTACTTTCGTTCTCCTGCGAATCTCCTCATTTCTGATTCGATCACGCAGGGACACTCCGAGCATAGCCCTCTCCATTGCCCTTTGAGTAACTTTGAGCCAAATTTAAGTGGCAGTGGGCGGGGCACATTGCTCGCAGAACGGATGGCCGATGGGGCAGTAAAGTTCTGGAGTGGCGACCGCGTACTGGAAGGCGCAGCGTGGGTAGGCCCCCCACAAGGTGGACCGACGACCTGGTGAAGGTTGCGGGAATCCGCTGGATGCGGATGGCGCAGGACCGGTCGTTGTGGCGTTGCTTGGGGGAGGCCTATGTCCAGCAGTGGACGTCTTTCGGCTGAGATGATGATGATGATGATGTATTCATCAACTCAGCCTATCGCAGTCTTGCTCATTGCTGGACATAGGCCTCTCCTAAGTTGCGCCACAACACTCCGTCCTCCGCCTTCCGCATCCAGTCCCCCCCAGCCAAGTTCTTCAAGTCGTCGGTCCACCTGGCGGGGGGGCGCCCTACGCTGCGTTTGCCGATTCGCGGTCTCCACTCAAGGACTCGTCTGCTCTAGCGGCCATCGGTCCTTCGACAGACATGGCCAGCCCACTGCCACTTCAGCTTACTGATCCTACAAAAAATTATGTATTCAGCGAGAAATGTTTTTTTTACTGATGGGGCGACACTTGGCTGCTGTATGCACCTTAAGTATTAGGTATAAAAGTGAGTTTAATGAAAGTATGTGAAGATGACGATGTTTGTTACTCAATCTAGCTGAAACGGCTTAACAGATTAAAATGACGACGATAGCGATGGTCGACGTCTGTGGTCTAGTGGTTCGAGTGTCAGACTGCTGATCACGAGGTCGTGGGTTCGATTCCCGCAGAACACAAATATTTGTGTGATGAACATAAATGTTTGTATACAACCCAACCCGCCTGCCAAGCGTGGCGATTATGGCATATCCCCCCCCTTAATTGGGGGAGGCCTATGTCCAGTAGTGGACGTCTTTCGGCTGAAATGATGATGTATTTACAAAAAAAAAAGTATTTAAGTATTATATCCATTGTCTAGTACCCATATTACAAGCTCTGCTTAGTTTGGGACTAGATGGTGCTGTGTAAAAATGTCCCAAAATATTTATTTATTTATTTAATGAAATTTGGAACTTTTTGTCATGTTGTCATTGTTGTCGCTTTCGCTTTAGCAGCGCGAGTGTGGCCAAAGCTTTATCGATACCCTTTTTGCTTTATCTAGAATATTGTTTTGCGAACATGATACTGTTAGACAACACTTTTTACAATAAACTAATGTCTGCATATCGGTGGCAAAACAGTTATACAGAAGGTAAATAAAAGTCATATTCACTTTCCACCACGAGAGAACTCTGTATTTTTCATGTTAGTCACTTTAACACATGGCATTAATATATAACAATTTAAACTCAATTCACAACTATTGGAAACCAAGGATTTCTACAATTCACAGAAAATACTACAAAGGTTACATCAATACTGACCGTTGCAACAATCTGAATGCCCCCACTGATCAAAACCACAGATCTTTTATAGATCAGCAAAATCGAGTCAATACACGTTCCTTAATTCATTTTTAAGAATATTCCTTTTTAAATAAAAAATGTTGGAAAGGTACAAAAATTAAGTAGGTATCAAAAACAATATTCGGATATTATTGGAAATAGAAATTAATATAAAACAAATTAATACAGCACAAAAACGTTAAATTAAATCATAAAATAATTCAAAACAAATTGAATAACATAGCTATTCTAACAATACAGACCTTCATTTACTTTGTGTTTTTTTGATAAACAGATTTTCATGGATATTTATTGGTTACATTGAAAATAACCTGTATGTTATGAACTTTAATGTTTTGACATTGCGTCGAATCTGAATGCAAAACAAAAAAAAAAAAAATAGCGGAGAGGGAAAAAAAACAGACGCCAACTTATTGCTTTTAGCAGATTTAATAATATTATTAAGTTCAAGAAAAGATACTTAAAAGGAAAAAGAAACCAACAGATCATTAGGAACCGCAAAACGAATCCGCCATTTTCTTTTCTCCTATCTCCCGCCAAATCTCTTCCATTTGATTACACTGCGTTCAATTAAGATAATATCTGTGGTTTTAATCTTTTTAAATTGGCTCAAATAACGAACTGGGGTTCCAAACAAGATAAAAAACCTTGAGAATATTTCAAACTTAATTATGATTACAGCTTTTTTACTAATTGACAATTGAAGAGATATAATTCTGTCGAAATGACAGGGAAGGTAAATTATTGTAGAACAATGAGTAATAATTATAATTTGAAAGAAATGTTCAGTCGTATTATTTTAATTAGATTGGAAGCCACCAAACATTGAAATATATTATTATGTTAACACTGGAACAGCTATTCAGAACAATGATCATGGCCGACTCGGGTAGTGCGTGGGGAGCGGGACGTACGTTTTATTTTCGAAGAGTATAAAATCAGACACGTCAATGCACTATTCTCAGCAGTTAGGGCACCTATCTTGGGTGCCGTATGCGAGAGTCCATTCGAAAAAAAAAAGACGTGTGGCACTCGGAGACTGCCGCGGTAAAGCTATTGCATAGCTTTTTTTATGTAAATACATATAGGAGGTGCCCTAACGCCGACACTCTAAGCAGGCATGAGTCACCAGATTGCGGGGTGAAGAGGGGGACTACGCATGCGCAGTAACGCCGATACAACCAATGCCACCTAGAGGCGATTTGCAGAACTAAAGAGACAAGCGTGATATTTCAAAAAGTCATTAAAAGTTCTGCTATTCATCGATAGATGGCAAAACTAAAAAGTATCACCGCTGTGCCGGTCGGAGTGGGGGTGTTAGGTTATTTTCGTTACGGAATTTCTGGATTCGGTCTCCACGCTCAAGGCCCGCGATAGAAGCTATGCAATAGCTTAAAAATATGCGCTATTTTCAAGACGCAGCGACGACGTGACGACAAGCCAACAAGCTTCCTACCTACCATTTTGTTGTCTTAAAATATTCTGTCATGTTTTGATATAATCTGTGTTTCTTCATTGTCTTATTTAGTAAACAATCTTGTCATGTCTTTTTTATGCAATTCGTCAATAATAATTATTAAAAGCCATTGTGTTAACAATTTCACACACTAAATAACATTTTTTAACCTAACTACATGTGCAGAACTGGTAATTATATTTTATCAGTAATTATTTGAATAAGAGAGTGCCAAGATTGTTTCTAAATAAGACAAGAGAGAAAAACAGAATATACCTACAATACAATTCACTAAATATAAACAACATAACATTCATACATTGGTCTGGGTGTTGCTTATGTATTATAAGTATGTATGTATTTACAAAAAATTCCCATACTCACATACGGTGCCCAAACCTGGTCTTTGATAGTTCAACAGAGGTCCACGCTTGAGGTTTGCCAGCGAGCAATGGAGCGCAGTATCCTGGGAGTCAGACTCACAGACCGAATCCGGAACACAATACTGCGCTCCAAAACACAGATTGCTGACGTCACTCAAAAAGCTGCCAAGCTTAAGTGGGACTGGGCCGGACACGTTTGCCGAATGTCGGTCAATTTTTGGGCTAAAATTTGTACCGAGTGGATCCCGAAAAACGTGCAACAGCATCGCGGCAGACCCAGGCGAAGATGGCGGGACGAGCTGGACTCGTATAGAAAAGACTGGTTCACAATTTCACTTGACCGGAATGAGTGGAATAAGGAAAGGGAGGCCTTTGCCCTGCAGTGGGACACTATAGGCTGAAAATAAATAAATAAATAAATTTACAAAAAAAAAAAGTATTTAAGTATTATATCCATTGTCTAGTATCCATAGAACAAGCTCTGCTTAGTTTGGGACTAGATGGTGCTGTGTAAAAACGTCTTAAAGATATTTATTTATTTATTTATTGGTGTTACGCATCACATTGAATACAGTCCTCTATAATATTCTACCATGCGGCATGCAAATATTTGGTTTTTTTTTTAGTATTGGATGGCGAAACGAGCTAAGGGCCCACCTGATGTTAAGCGGTTACCTTTGCCCATAACAACTGCAATACCACCTAGACTGTTGCCTAAATGGTACAGCAAGTCGGTTCGCCAAACTGAGCCATGAAGATGGAAAGTCTCATGTGATTGTAATTTCACCGGCACCATCACATGCGGAATTTTTAATAGCTTTTTTTCGAAAAGGGGTTATTGTACTCATAATTATGAACAACTTTTACTATGGGACCCACCCTGAAATCGCGAAAAATAATCAGTTGGTCCCTAAATTTGTGTTCACATTAATCGAAAAATCAACAACCAGGGAATCTTAAGCCAGTATCGGTCTTATCGACTAAAACCACCATGATGTTCCTTGAGCATTAGGAAGCAGTGAAAGGCAGGCATTTTTTGGGGTCTGTCTATGTATGATGTTCGAAAAAAACTAGCTAAAACGAGTCCACTTCGATTAAATGATGTTTTGATTTTTATTTTTAGTGACCCTTGGCCGGGGGCGTGGGAAGCCTCTCCGTACAGCCTTAGCTTTCTCATCCTGTAGGCTATGTCGACAACTTTGGTTCTCTGTCGGATCACCTCGTTCTGAATTTAATCCGGATGATTAATAAGGATGACTAATTATGCCATAATTCCTTGGGCATATTTTTATCTGATGCATGTCATATGAATTTCGTATTAACGCAGAACAGTAAGCCTCTAGATGCCGGATACCCCCGGTCACCAAGCATATGCAGTAGCACTGCGCCAATCGGGACGTCACTGCGTCAGGGAGCGGCACCAATCATAGCACTGAACTTTTGAGCTGACCAATCATAACGCGCTGTCCGCCCCCTGTCCCCCGCCAACATTATCTTTTCGACTGTGTTTTCATGCAAAACGGCGTCTTGAGGCTTACAGGTCTGTGCGGGACTGTTCGGAATGGGTTGTAATGCTCGTATTATTATGTAAACACCTTTCTAATCAACACTTTGTCACTAATAATCTTCGAACTGTCAAGTCTTAAGAGATAAATAACGTAACAAATTACGAGTCGTGACAGCGACAAGTGTCCCGCCGTATCGAGACTACGTCTACGGGTAGTCTAAATGCAAATTAGGTAACAATTGCGTCCACAGGACTGTTAGGTTATTTGTGTGCATGAGATACAGGTTTTAAATAGTTTCTTGGCTTTCTGTTAAGGCCCGTACAAACACAAACCAGCAGGGCAATTGTGTAATTGCATCGCAATCAAGGAAATGTCAATTTTGACGTTTGAATCCGGAAAAATGATACAATTCGAATTGCGTAACTACAAAACTGTTGATTACGATGTCGGAGGGATTCATCATGAAATTGAATGAATGATAAAGCTTAAAACGCATACTTGCAGCAGCTTAGTTGCATAACGAAACGAGATCTAACATACATGACGTCATTTATATCGCAATGGATTTCCCTCCTGATGTCATTTACTTCATAATGAAGTCCCTCTATGTCGTTACACAATTCCAATGTTTGATTGCGATATTATCAACATCGTCTTCAATTTTACATCAAAATAAAACTGTCAAATGAGTTACGCAATTGCCCTGCCAGTCAGTACCAGCGCAGATTGAAGGCGGGCCCGCGCAAGTTGTAATACAAGGAACAATTTGAAACACGACACACCTAATATTAGCGTGGGTTGGCGAACTGAGGCCTTAGGTAAAAATCAGCGCTGCAGTTAGACCTGTAGCATTAGCTGAGCTTATGGCCTTTTGGACACATAATGCCACAGCGAGACTAGCAATGAACAATAACCTAGCAATGTTACCTATTTCTTTTCTTTCTTATGTGTAATTAGAGCAATACCTACCGGTTACTGTCGTGCTAGTACCATCCCCTTTTTTTTGTTTTTTTTTTTTGCCGTGTGGAAATCCTCATGGACGCACTCCGCCCGGGGTAGGCGGAGCCAATGTCGGACTCTTACCGACTAAAACCACCACGGTGTTCCTTCAACTACCTTAGCCGGGGGCGTGGGAACCCGTGAGTATTCACACAACCACCCCCGACAGGTCCTGGCCCGCCACGAGCAGGCGAGCCCCTTCTCCCCGTGCGGCCTAACGTCGGCCGCACCCTCCTAGGTGGCGCACACGGAACACTGCACGCCACCTCACCTCATGGGCCTTTACCAGCTGCGCCAACTACGCCGGCTGTGCCAGCTACGCCAGCTGCTGGTTGGGCAGCAGACTACCCCGAGTCTGCTGCTCACAGGCCCTACCTCCCGTAATTTTTTATAGAGGTTTTCTTCCTCGCGGTCCGGGCGGTGAAGCCAAGACCCTCGGTCCCAAGAGGCGCGAGAACACTACTCAGCGGGCACTCCTGGGGTTACGAGATCGACGGGGGTAGGGAAAGACAGTCCCCCGCTGCCTGCCCAGTGGCAGGGTGAGTGCACATCGGGCCCGCCCCTGCTCCTCCACTGTGCCCTCTGCTGATATCAGAGGGACACGTGGAGCAACTCCCTACTGGCCCAGAACGGGCCCCTCCCGCGCCAGAATATTCGCCACAGGCAATAAAATCCCCCGAAGGTTAATCCCTCGGCAGGATTTTATTGCCCGTGCCCAGGTTGCACTGGCCAAACAACTCCCGATCCCTCCAGACGTGTCCAGAAGGACAAGCAACCATCAGGCACACGTGGAGGTTTTCTGGCCAGCACCCCTAGTACCATCCCCTGCTATACCCTTTAGTGTTCATGTTGTGCGCGTCAATAATATTGTTTCTTTTTTTGTCATAATTTTATTATTACACATGTTTGTCTTTTTGTTACTATTGTTGTTGTGTATGTTTGTCGATTTGTGTCCAATAAATGTGTTTCTTTCTTTCTTTCTTTCTTTCAACTGCGTCGTTCCTTATTGCTTTGGACCCGCCGGTGACAAACCAAGCACCGCGGCGCGTGGAAAGGAGCTGCGCGGTTGCGTTATATCTCTATGGCCACCATACTAACTGGCCACACAGGAGCAGGACAGGGCTGCGTGTCAGTGTGACATCAAAGTGGTTACGAGGCAGTTGTATTGTTTCACAGCCGACACAACATGTCATACTGAAAGCAGTTCTATGGCAGGCCCGCCGTCAAAACGCTTTAAAACTGATTGCTTTTTAGTGTGATGTCTGCCGCACTGCTCATGCTCAGCGCTGCTACTGACCCGCTTTTGATTTGTATGGGCCTTAATAATAATTCATTTATATATACGAGCTTCCCCCAAAATGATTGATAGGGTAAAAGTAGAATTAAATGTTCTGGTAAAAAAAATTCTCAGTTATTATCATTGGCCATTTTTAGGGTTCCGTAGTCCTACAAGGAACCCTTATAGTTTCGTCATGTCCGTCCGTCTGTCCGTCTGTCCGTCTGTCCTAATCCTTTACCGCTTAATAACTTCTACAGTTATAAATATAAGTAAATTAAATTTTGACAAAAAATGGAATACATATAGATCTCAATTTTAAAAGAATAAAAAAATCTTGATTACCTATTTCGCCACAGGCAATAAAATCCCCCGAAGGTTAATCCCTCGGCAGGATTTTATTGCCCGTGCCCAGGTTGCACTGGCCAAACAACTGCCGATCCCTCCAGACGTGTCCAGAAGGACAAGCAACCATCAGGCACACGTGGAGGTTTTCTGGCCAGCACCCCTAGTACCATCCCCTGCTATACCCTTTAGTGTTCATGTTGTGCGCGTCAATAATATTGTTTCTTTTTTTGTCATAATTTTATTATTACACATGTTTGTCTTTTTGTTACTATTGTTGTTGTGTATGTTTGTCGATTTGTGTCCAATAAATGTGTTTCTTTCTTTCTTTCTTTCTTTCAACTGCGTCGTTCCTTATTGCTTTGGACCCGCCGGTGACAAACCAAGCACCGCGGCGCGTGGAAAGGAGCTGCGCGGTTGCGTTATATCTCTATGGCCACCATACTAACTGGCCACACAGGAGCAGGACAGGGCTGCGTGTCAGTGTGACATCAAAGTGGTTACGAGGCAGTTGTATTGTTTCACAGCCGACACAACATGTCATACTGAAAGCAGTTCTATGGCAGGCCCGCCGTCAAAACGCTTTAAAACTGATTGCTTTTTAGTGTGATGTCTGCCGCACTGCTCATGCTCAGCGCTGCTACTGACCCGCTTTTGATTTGTATGGGCCTTAATAATAATTCATTTATATATACGAGCTTCCCCCAAAATGATTGATAGGGTAAAAGTAGAATTAAATGTTCTGGTAAAAAAAATTCTCAGTTATTATCATTGGCCATTTTTAGGGTTCCGTAGTCCTACAAGGAACCCTTATAGTTTCGTCATGTCCGTCCGTCTGTCCGTCTGTCCGTCTGTCCTAATCCTTTACCGCTTAATAACTTCTACAGTTATAAATATAAGTAAATTAAATTTTGACAAAAAATGGAATACATATAGATCTCAATTTTAAAAGAATAAAAAAATCTTGATTACCTATTTTAGGGGTGGCGCCCATACATGTGAAATGGGGATGAAAATATTTTTTTCGCTGCACCCACTCGTGTGGGGTATCGTTGAATAGGTCTACTAAAATGAAGGTAATGTTTCATACACAACTTTTTTATCAGGTATACCATCTGCGATATACAGTTCGCCAAAGTGGCTTGCAATGTGTCCCCCCCCCTGCCATTTCTAAACTATGCAACGTAGAAACTTATAGTCTTCAACATTGATAGACCTTTATAAAAACTCTCTTTTAAAATTATTTCGAGTATAATGTGATTATAAATTTTTGAGTTATAGTGAGAAAACTGAAAAATACTTAAGACGTCCTAGTTCATAGGTCATTGACCTTAGAGAAAAATGATCATAGCAAATAATGCTCCTTTAGTTACTATCTATTTAAAAAAATCACAAAAATAAACACACTTCTTAAATTTAGCTTCATAAATTTAGCGCTAGATGGCGCTGTTTGCAAAAACTAAAATAGCAATGATTAATATTCGATTTGATTCGTTTGTAATTAGACCTACTTAAGGAACCCTGTAATACTGAGCATGGCCCGACATGCTCTTGGCCGGTTTTTTTTAATAGTATATTATGATGGCGAAACGAGCTAAAGGCCCACCTGATCTTAAGTGGTTACCTTTGCCCATAACAACTGCAATACCACCTAGGCTGTTGCCTAAATGGTACCGCAAGTCGGTTCGCCAAACTGAGACATGAAGATGGAAAGTCTCTTGTGATTATCTGAGGAGCGTGCCGAATAATTACAATAGCAATGGAACACATAACCCCATATCGTTCCCTATAATCGCCTTGAGCGATAAGACCGCCCATTGTACAATATGAGTCATATATGTTACTATTTTCTTTTGTGTACAATAAAGAGTATTTATATTGTATTGTATTGTAATCAAAAAATTGTTAAAGTATTGTGAGATCAATAATCGCGGATGTTCTCAAAAAATGCCAGGTTAAGAGTTCTCTAAACCGACGAGCATGCATGACGAGGTTAATGGACGTAGATGAAGCGAACGAGGTGTGTCAGGATCGTAGCAGGTGGAAATCCATAGTCTCTGCCTACCCCAATGGGAAACAGGCGTGATAATATGTATGTATGTATGTATGTGAGAAGAAAGAATAACATTACATCTGTCTGAATTATATATTTTATTTTTTATTATTATAAAGAATGTGTATAAATGTAAAAATATAATAGTTCCTAGTTATGAGTAAAATTTGCATGCTGTGGATGATGGCTAATGAAAATTTTTTTTATCATGTAAAAACATTTGATGTACCCTATTTATTGCAAATAAAGAATTTGAATATATAATGTCAACCCAAATATTGTTTTTAACTAAATGTGTGAGCGAACTATTAGGTTAATGTTTTACTGAATTTAGCCATGAGTTTTTAATGTAATTACATAATATATTTGTTTCTTACCCGATCTTGTTTTGTGATTACAGGTAATAATCGTCCAGGAATTGCAGAACTTGAGTAAATTTTGATGAGTCTATAAAGAAAGCAATCGACCTCTGGATTCCACATCAGTTTCTGAAGTGTATAATTTTGATAAAGAATTAAATGAGGAGGAAGTAGGATGGATAATTTTGGTCTAGTCATGTGAATCTTCACTGATGATAATATGATCTGGATTTTTCTAGTTGCAATGTTATTTGTGAAATAATATATCCACTATGTTATGAAATATAAAAAAATGTAGTCATATTCATAAAATGCTTTCCTGACCATTAAAATATTTCGGGTAAACGCCACTAAAATATTAACATTTAACTGACGTGAAATCTTTTACATTTCGACATTCAGAATAAACAGTTTTTATATAAATTTTCAACATGTATACAGTGAATG
This sequence comes from Asteroscopus sphinx, assembly GCA_949699075.1. Lineage (NCBI taxonomy): Eukaryota > Metazoa > Arthropoda > Insecta > Lepidoptera > Noctuidae > Asteroscopus > Asteroscopus sphinx. The sequence goes on from OX453032.1 coordinate 7,044,504, forward strand.
ATAAATAATGATAACGCATATATATCGTGCAGACATAATAAAGGATTCCTTTTGATTATATTTTCGTACTGGAAGCCGCATAATTTTATTCAAAATATGCCAATTTATTCGCGAAATTGTAGGGTATGAGGAAATATTCGTAATTTCGTATGAATATCAGCTTTATTGTTGGCTCTGTGGTTTTTATGAGAACCTGTTTAAAAATAAATGAGTGTGTGATTCTGTGAAATAAAATTAGTATGAATTCCTTTTACTGACGAAATGTGGGTGTAATATTACACCTCTGCCTTCCCCTTCGGGAAATACAGGCGTGATGTTATGTTATGTTATGTTATGTTATGAATTCCTTTTAAATGTTGTGTAATTTAAATGTTTAATTGATGTCAAATGGTTCTTTTGTGTACCTACTACAGAGATAACCAGGTACACTCCCAAAGCTTGCTCATCACAGCACTGGGTCCTAGTTACAATGCAATAAAGCTAGCCGTGCCCACTGAGGTATTATAACTCCACAGTGGCCGTGCCTGACTGTTTTTTGGGGGAATGTTGGTGTCAACACATAAGTTTAGTATGATCGTAAAAGTTGGGAATGGCAGAAGAAACATGAAAGCAGAATTAATACAGTAGAAATAAGAGCTTTGAGAAGTATGTGTGGTGTAACTTTGAGAGATAAAGTAAGGAATAACGTGATAAGGGAGCGTTGTGGAGTGAAAGAAGATGTAGTGACAAAGATTGAGAAAGTTATGTTAAGATGGTTTGGACATATAGAGAGGATGAATGGATTTGTTTTAAATGATAAAAACCGGCCAAGAGCATGTCGGGCCATGCTCAGTATTATAGGGTTTCTTAAGTAGGTCTAATTACAAACGAATCAAATCGAATATTAATAATTCCTATTTAAGTTTTTGCAAACAGCGCCACCTAGCGCTAAATTTAAGAAGTGTGTCATATCAATACAACACAAAGTTTCTTTTTGTGATTTTTTTAAATAGAAAGTAACTAAAGGAGCATTATTGCTAGGATCATTTTTCTCTAAGGTCAATAACCTTTGAACTAGGACGTCTTAAGTATTTTTCAGTTTCATCACTATAACTCAAAAATTTATAATCACACTATACTCGAAATAAAATCAAATAAAAATTTTGTGACAATTTCATTTTTGACTTTTTGAAATTTTGATATTGACATTTTGATTTTATTTCATTGTTTGACATAATATAAATATCCATTTTGTCTATTTTAATTTTTATTAATGGGTACACACTAACATTTTAAAATGTATTTGAATGATTTTGGTTTGTTATAGTATTTATAATTTAAATTTGTTTATTTTTATTTTTATTAACCTAATATTTACTGTAAGAATTTGTCCTGTTGTAAATTTATTGTATGCCAGTTACGGCGGGTCATAGCAGCACAACAAAATGTATTTAATATATTTATTTTACCTAAGTACCACAATATAAAATAAATTGAAATTGAAATAATTTTAAAAGAGAGTTTTTATAAAGGTCTATCAATGTGGAAGACTATAAGTTTCTACGTTGCATAGTTTAGAATTGGCAGGGGGGGGGGGACACATTGCAAGCCACTTTGGCGAACTGTATTTCGCAGATGGTATACCTGATAAAAAGTTATGTATGAAACATTACCTTCATTTTAGTAGACCTATTCAATAATCAATAATACCCCACACGAGAGAGTGCAGCGAAAAAAAATTTTTCATCCCCATTTCACATGTATGGGCGCCACCCCTAAAATACGTTATTTATTTATTTATTTATTTGTTATTGGTAACTTCACAGCTTACAATATTTTATTCAATACATTAGTCTAGACAATACGCCAATTACGAAGCACACAACTATTTAAATTCACAAACCTATGCAGAGAGCCTCTTGGGCATTTATACAATATCTAGTTAATATTAGTAGTGTGAGTGTGTGTACTGGAAGAGTGTGAAAAATGTGTGTGGTGAGGTGATGGGTAGTGAGAGTCGTGTAATTTCGGGCACTAAGCGGAGTTGACCTGTGATAACGTTTGAAGGATTTGTTTTTTCCACGTTATTTTTGAGGCGTTAAAGGGGTCTAGCGATGAAAATTTGTTGTTATTATACAATGCTGGAATACGAATGAATGGTGACATCTTTAGGTAATTAGAAGAGGCTGAAGGGACTGCTAATAATGGGGTGTGTCTGGTGCGTCTACGCGGTACATTAAAATTTATTCTACTGAGTAGATAAGGGCAGTCAAACTTGTTACTAAGAATGTCATGTAGTAACATCAAATCGTTAAGTTGGTGTCTATCTTCAAGAGTATTCAATTTATAATATTTACAGGTATCAGCGTAATTTGGAAAAGAGTTTCTAGTTTTATAGTTAAGGTATTTCAGAAATTTTCTTTGAATGGATTCAATTTTGTCAATATATTTTTTATAGAATGGACGCCAAATTACACTAGCAAATTCTAAAATGCTTCTAACGTAACAAAAATATAAGACTTTTATACATTGCGGGTCCTTAAACTGTTGGGTATTACGTATTACGACCATAATTGGGCGTTGTTATAATTGGTAATAATTAATTAATGTTGGAAATTATTTTACTAGTGTATTGATTGTTATTGTATATCCTGCATTGTTTATTGTAATGAAATATTTTATTGTAATGTATTGATTAATTATTATTGTAGGTATATCAATTGCTAATCATTTATTTCTTTTGTAATGTATTTTTTTATGTATGTACCAATATTTCTGACACAATGTAACATTGTTTGAGAATAAAGAATAACTATTATAAATCCCAGGGATTTATGGGCTCTGCTGGTGATATGGACTATATGGTTCACGAACGTACACTTTTCATCTAGAATCACCCCTAAATCTCTTACCTCAGATACTCTGGGTATTAAGTCGTTACTAATACGATAATCATAGGTAATAACTTTGTGTTTCCTAGAAAAAGCAATCGTTTGACATTTTTTTGTGTTGACACTGATTTTATCAAGATTTTTTATTCTTTTATAATTGAGATCTATATCTAAACCATTTTTTAACAAAATTTCATTTACTTATGTTTATAACTGTACAAGTTATTATGCTGTAAAGGATTAGGACAGACGGATAGACGGACGGACGGACAGACGGACAGACGGACGGACATGACGAGACTATAAGGGTTCCTTGTAGGACTACGGAACCCTAAAAATGGATAGTCGCGCGTTAAGTCCACGACAACTCCTTTTCTTAATTTAAACGACTTATTATATAATATTTTTATGTTTGTTTTGTTTATTTTTTTGTTTGTTTGTTTTTTTATATTTTTTTGTTTTGTTTTTTTTGGGTTTTTTTTTTATGGTTATCTATAATAACTTTTATTGTAGTTATTTTATTCTATTGTTTTTGTTTTTGACATCATGTATTTATATTCTATACATTTTGTAAATTTTTGCATTTTTTATTGCATGTATTATGTCCTTTTTTTAAATAATGAGAATTTCAATTGTATAGAATCTTTTCTAACTAGGTACACACGGCTACACATCAAGCTGTACACTTCCAGTATAAGCTGACCTCACATTGTGTAGGCTTTCCGTACAATGCGAGATCAGCTTATACTGGAAATGTACAGCTTGATGTGTAGCCGTGTGTACAGACAGAAATGGTGTTGCTAGACTTGCTGGAGACTTTGTTGCGCAGTTTCTTCTTCCCAGCATAAACACTACCATGCATTCCACTTGGACCCCCTATTTACACCCCTCAGGGTTTCATGGACACTTCTAGGAAGCGGTGAAAGGCGGGCGTTTTTGGGGGCTGCCTTTTTTGTCGACGTTTAATAAGCGCTAATTGGCTTTATCCCAAATTGAGTAAATGCCATTTTGATTTTGATTTTGGACGATGGGAGACTGAAGAAACAAGTTTAGTGTACAAGGCGAGTGTGGAGAGAATAGTTGGAGGGGGACCTTGCCAAACGTACCACAATAAAATAAAATAAATAAAACCTTACACCGAATAGGCTAAAAAAGACAAAAGATCAAAAAGTATCGATAAATTTTGCTGACCTTTGGCGCAAAAAATCTTCGTTGTACATAATACATAATACCTAGGGACTTTGAATAGAGCGGTCAGCTCCAAAACACAAAGAGTGACCAACAGAGATATAGCTGTCTCTTTTACACTTATGTAATTAATATGTATGAGGAGTGTTTCATCTCTTTTTCTCCTGAAATCAAAATACAGATTAACGGTACAGAGTCAATAGTTCGTGACCAGAATTTGTATTGAGGGATATCGGTACAGCTGTAAAGTACAGAAAAATGGCAGAAGTTAAAGTTTTTCTGACAAAGATTTTCAAGGAAAGAGTTTGTTTTTAGTCTGGGTGTTTAAGAATGTATTTTTTTTTTATACGCTTTCTGTGCGCTTAAAGACAAAAAATAACCCCATATTTACAAAAATAGCATATCTGAATATCATGGCCCGTAAAATATATCATATACCATTCGATATCTTGGAACAAAAATAAGGCTACAAAAAAAACATACAACGTGAACGCAGTGATACAGTCAGCTGCACAAAAATGTATACACTAGGCGAAATTAAAACGTTAATTTAAGAAAAAGTAGGGATTGAATTCATTCAATATTTTGAACTTAACATCTGCTTATTATCCCCCCCCTTAATTGGGGGAGGCCTATGTCCAGTAGTGGACGTCTTTCGGCTGTAATGAATCTGCTTATTAATACATACAAATACCTGGCTTTCTAAATTCTAAAGATTTAATCACGAAATTTTTATTAAATTTGCGTTTTAATTTTGTAAAATGTATACATCTTTGTGCAGCTGACTGTAAAAACAACAAAAATACATTTTAATGTCAGTTATGTAGTTTTTTTAGGGCTTTGAGAGCTTTGAGAAGTATGTGTGGTGTAACTTTGAGAGATAAAGTAAGGAATAACGTGATAATAAGGGAGCGTTGTGGAGTGAAAGAAGATGTAGTGACAAAGATTGAGAAAGGTGTGCTAAGATGATTTGGACATATAGAGAGGATGGACGAGAGGAGATTGACGAAACAAGTATACGAAACGAGTGTGGATGGAAGAGTTGGAAGGGGACGACCTTGGCGAACGTATCGCGATCAAATCGCGGACGTTCTCAAAAAATGCCAGGTCAAGAGTTCTCTAAACCGACGAGCATGCATCACGAGGTTAATGGACGTAGATGAAGTGAAAGAGGTGTGTCAGGATCGTAGCAGGTGGAAATCCATAGTCTCTGCCTACCCCAATGGGAAAGAGGCGTGATAATATGTATGTATGTATGTAGTTTTTGTTAAAAATCCTTCAGTTATTTATACTGAACCTTATTTTCATATTTTTATCGTGGTTGTTCCTAATAAGAATAAGGTGGCTTAGTTAGCCAGTTGATAAAGTTAGCAAAAGATAAAGAATAAGTTGAGCTGTCGATAAAGTAATTTTCTTTTACGCAGTGTTGAGGAGAATTACAAAAGGTACTTGTTGGGAATCCATGATGTTATTGGTATGTGAGTTTAGTTGTAGTAAAGTTAGTTAAGAGAAACGACACGTTTGACTTAGTGACCGAACGATTGGCTGCCACGGAATAATTTATAAATACAACATGTTATTGAAATAACTGAAAACCTCTCAAGGGGTCATTGCACTCATCAGTATGAACAACTTTTACTATGAAACCAACCTTAAAAACCACCAACCAACGAGCTAAAGGCCTACCTGATGTTAAGCGGTTACTTTAGCCCATAACAACTGCAATACAACCTAGGCTATTGCCTAAATGGTAACGCAAGTCGGTTCGTCAAACAGAGACATGAAGATGGAAAGTCTCATGTGATTGTAATTTCACCGGCACCCGTACTATTCAGACCGAAACACAGCAATGCAAGCATCACTATATGGCGGAGAAGTAGGTACGGTGGTAGTACTTCCCCAGACGAGCTCTTTACCAAAGGAGCTCAGTACATTTGATATTTCACCGTATTCCAACATAATAAAATTTGAGCTCGTATTTTATTTGGGAACATAACCTTCAAAAGACTCTTAGGCCCGTATTACAGAAGCTTCCTCAAGTACAGTTTAAACTCCAATCACCTGATCACTACTTAAGGATAGAATCGTTACTTGAGTATCGGTCTTATTCTAGAACGGTAATTATAAACTTTAATTCAACAACATAACACACGAATTTGACCTGAAATAGAATAGAAATCTCTACTCAAGCGTAATCTGGACCACACTAGAGTGATTACAGATCAAATCTCAGCTGAAATTCCGAAACAGGTGACAGTATAAAATAAAACTAAACTCAGCTGAACTGTGATCAATAAATCTCTGCTTGAGGAACGTTTTAAAATCAAAGCTCAACTCAAAACTAGTTTTAAACAGAGATCAACGCTTGAGTATCGTTCTGGAATACGGGCCTCAATGTCGCGTAAGAAGATTTTTTTCCAAAATTCCCAATACACCAACTTTTCCGCCATTAATATGACCATAAACATACTTCACTGTGAACTCACCCTACCATTAAGGGCTCACAATAAGACTTACTTTCAAAAGGGTCCCTTATCATTGTGTTGGATGATTGATTACAAAGTACCTACATTGTGGTGGTAGACCACACCTTCATCAACAGATGGATGGAGACGATTTAGTTCATGATATATAAATTTAAGGTTACTTGGAGAATTTTGGTTTGAAGATGGGTTTGAATGTTAAATCATTAGACAAAACAGAATATAATAACAACATATAGGTATAATAACATATTTGACGACGTCTGTGGTCTATTGGTTCGAGTGCCGGACTGCTGATCACGAGGTCTTAGATTCGATTCCCACAGGACACAAATATTTATGTGATGAACTTAAGTTTTTGTGTTGGTCTGGGTGTTTCTTGTGTATTATAAATAAATAAAATAAATAATTTTGGGACTTTTTTTTTTACACCATCTAGTCCCAAACTAAGCAGAGCTTGTAATATGGGTACTAGACAATGGATATGATACTTATATACTTTTTTTGTTGTTGTAAATACATACTTATAATGCATTAGAAACACCCAGGCCAACACAAACACTCATGTCACATCAGACAAATATTTGTGTCCTGTGGGAATCGAACCCACGAACTCGTGATCAGCAGTCCGACACTCGAACCACCAGACCACAGAGGTCGTCATTATAAGTATGTATTTACAAAAAAAAGTATGTAGATAGATAGATAAAACGTTTATTTATTAGTCTCAATATTGTACCAAATGGGTAAGTAATAATAATGTGTAAGTATTATATCCATTCTTCTCAGTACGAGAAGGCCTAGGCTTTAGTCCACCACGCTGGCCTAGTGCGGGTTGGCCGACTACACCACCATTGAGAACTGTATGGAGCACTCTCGGGTGTGCAGGTTTCCTCACGATGTTTTCCTTCACCGTTAAAGCAAGTGATAATCGAATATAAATCGAGGTGCGGGCCGGGATCGAACTCACACTCTCCTGCATGGAAGGCAAGCGTTCAACCACTAGGCTATCACTGCTTTTTGAGAAGAGGCCCGTGCCCAGCAGTGGGACAGTAATGGGCTGGATAAAACATGGATATAATACTCATAACACATATTGTTATGTGTATTCAAGGGATTGTTCACCCCTTTAACGGTATGTTGCTATGTTAATGTCAGGAAAACTTTGAATGTATCCCAAGGGGGCCTATTTCTAACATACACAACTTGGGTATTATGTAGGGATAAGTTTAAGATGAGAAGTGTTGTTTGTTTTTGATGTATGAGGATGTTTCGAATAGGGTGTTTGATCATTCTAAAGAAAACCTACAAAAAAGGTACAAAAAGATACCGCGAATGGTAAGTTATTTGCCGATAACTATGAAGTACTAGATAAAGTCCATATTTTGTTGTAGGTAGGTACCTATTTGGACAAGTTATGCCAAAATGTCACTCATAAAATTGACAATAGATAGCTATAGACTGTATTAGGTACAGAACTAAATCAAACACATGCAAGTAAAGGTAAATACTACCAATGAAACTGAACATCTTAAGAAACATGTTGCACATTTTTTTTCGCTGCACCCCCTCGTGTGGGGTATGATTGAATAGGTCTACTAAAATGAAGGCAATGTTTCATACATCACTTTTTTATCAGGTGTACCATCTGCGAAATATAGCCGCCAAAGTGGCTTGCAATGTGTCTCCCCCCAGCCATTTCTAAACTATGCAACGAAGAAACTTATAATCTTCCACATTGATAGACCTTTGTAAAAACTCTCTTTTAAAATTATTTCGAGTATAATTTGATTATAAATTTTTGAGTTATAGAGAGAAAACTGAAAAATACTTAAAACGTCCCAGTTCAAAGGTCATTGACCTTAGAGAAAAATGATGTTAGCAAATAATGCTCCTTTAGCTACTTTCTATTTAAAAAATATCACAAAAAGTAACTTTGTGTTTTACTGAAATGACACAATTTTTAAATTTGGCGTTGTAGAGCGCCATCTAGCGGCTAGTAACAACACTCTCTGAGTCGCCAATGGTGCCGTCTATTGCATTTGGCACTTCATAGCGCCATCTAGCGGCGGCTACTAACAACACTGTCTGAGTAGCCAATGCTGTCGTCTATTGCAAAAACTAAAATAGCCATGATTAATCGATTTGATTTGTTTGTAACACCTACTTAAGGAACCCTATAATACTGAGCATGGCCCGACATGCTCTTGGCCGGTTTTTTATTTGAAATCGGTTTATAAATGACGGAGTTCTGAGGTAACAAACGTTTAAAAAAAAACAATCGAATTGAGAACCTTCTCCTTTTTTGAAGTCGGTAAAAAAGTGTTAACATTTGTTTCCTAAAACTATTAAAACTTAACTTAATTTTTGAGGTTATTCACCTCCCGACAAAGTGGCGTCGAGAGCGTCGCACGTTTGTGATTGACTCTAGTGCTATGAATTGATTAGAGTAATCATGATACCAAAAATTACAAATATCTTGTACAATAATAAATGAAAATTTATAATTACTTTCCGTATCAATTTATTATAATAAAAACTAGTTGGGGGGTCTGAGGTTTTGAGTTATTCCAATAACACGTTGTATATTTTAACTCAAGCACAATAAATTTTAACTCAAGTACAATAAATTTAATGTTTTTCTCGTAGGTAACTACAGAAATATTGGTTCTTATATAAAACAAAATACCGAAGCCGAAGTGCCAACATAAGCCGAATTGTATTTACAAACTGCCATTGAGATTTGAGAGTAGCTGATTTGAATAAGATGGGCGTTTTGTCGTTTCGTTATTGCTTTCTTGTCATTACGCGCTTTTAGCATTTTGTGTATAGAATAAAGAAACGAGTTTTAAAGACAATCAATTAAAAATTTTCAGACTTTCAATTGTTTTTACGATACGATAATAGTTTAAAGCTTAAGTTTAGATGAAAAAAAAAACTAATTTAAATGTTTAACAGTTCTTTTTCGAAAAGAGGGTAATCTTGTAAGTCTTGACGTCTGTAGTCCTATGCCAAAGTACCTACCTACTGATTGAATTGGAATAATTTATAAAACATTTTTAGTTTTTTGGATAGTAGATGTAGACATAGACAGTTTTCGTAGACTTTCATTCGTGAACCAGTAGCGCCCCGCGGATATGAAATCAAGTTAAGGAAATATTTCCGTGAAAACAATTTAGCAAATTCAGCTCGACTTTGATTTATCTTGATGTTATATATGTAGGTATATATAATATGTATATTTTATTATATGTATAATGTACACAGGTATTTATCTATTTTTATTATATGTAATTATAAGTCCGTAGTACGAAACATATTTTACTACTTTACTGGTGCATTACCTTATTCTTTGTCTCTGCATTACCCTAAGGTTGTCTGGTAGAGAACGCCTATGGCGTTAAGACCGCCTTTGTACCCAGTTGTATATAAATAATTAAATAAATAAAAGTTAGTGTTGCCATAGTTATTTTTTTTCTAAATATGGAAATCATAACTGTTATAGTTTACTAATAAAATCCATACGTGTTATTGAAATAACTGAAAACCTCTTAAGGGGTCATTATACTTATCAGTATGAACAACTTTTACTATGGTATCATAACCTAAATTGCGAAAAAAATATCAGCGGTTCCTTACATTTTGTCGATTTATGTGAACACAAATGTAGGGAACAGCTGATTTTTTTTTCGCGATTCCAGGGTTGGTCCCATAGTAAAAGTTGTTCCTACTGATGAGTACAATGACCCCTTAAGAGGTTTTCAGTTATTTCAATAACACAGAAACAGGCAAAGAAAAAACGGTTCAGTACCATTTTCTCCTCTGTTTGTCAAACGGTCCAGATTACGCTTGAGTAGAGATTTCTATTCTATTTCAGGTCAAATTCGTGTGTTATGTTGTTGAATTAAAGTTTATAATTACCATTCTGGAATAAGACCGATACTCAAGTAACGATTCTATCCTTAAGTAGTGATCAGGTGATTGGAGTTTAAACTGTACTTGGGGAAGCTTCTGTAATACGGGCCTGAGAGCCTTTTGAAGGTTATTTTCCCAAATAAAATACGAGCTCAAATTTTATTATGTTGGAATACGGTGAAATATCAAATGTACTGAGCTCCTTTGGTAAAGAGCTCGTCTGGGGAAGTACTACCACCGTACCTACTTCTCCGTCAAATAGTGATGCTTGCATTGCTGTGTTTCGATCTGAAGAGTACGGGTGCCGGTGAAATTACAATCATATGAGACTTTCCATCTTCATGTCTCTGTTTGACGAATCGACTTGCGGTACCATTTATGCAATAGCCTAGGTTGTATTGCAGTTGTTATGGGCTAAAGTAACCGCTTAATATCAGATGGGCCTGTAGCTCGTTGGTTGGTGGTTTTTAAGGTTGGTTTCATAGTAAAAGTTGTTCATACTGATGAGTACAATGATCCCTTAAGAGGTTTTCAGTTATTTCAATAACACAGAAACAGGCAAAGAAAAAACGGTTCAGTACCATTTTCTCCTCTGTTTGCTGAGCTTTGATCAATAAAAAAATGGAAAGAGTTTTTTTTTCGGCATAGTGCAATCATATTTTTTTTATGAATTACGGTCAAATTTCGACCATTGGCGACCTCTCGTAAAATAAACCACTTGAGGCAAAGAATATCCTGTGTTCACAAAATAAATGAATTTGAATTTGAACATTGTTGTGGGTTTACTATACTTACTTATAATTATTTTTTACATACATGAATGTGCCGTACAAATATACGTCAAGTCTGAGCCCGGCTTTGCTCATACTCGACAACAAACTCCGTAATCACATATTCTCAGTTGTTACGTCACATTAGGCTAAGTACCTCAATAATATCTCTCGAAGTTTCATGACGTCATGAGACAGGGATAAGAGCTCGTGGTTTCATAACAACCTTGGGGATTTGAAGATCTGTTGGGGTTAGCTGCGTTTACTACGATCTGCTGTCTGTGGATAGTTAACACGACTTTGTCGCTTGGTGGTCGCAAGCAGGGATGTTATGGAGCTCCGTAACCGTAACCGAAACTATCGGATATCCGAAATAAAAATCTATCCGTAACCGTAACCGAATCCGATATCAAAGTTTAGAATAATTTTGATAGGAGAGGAGTCTAAATGAGACATGTTATGACATGTTTTAGTTTTTGCCCGGCTGAGCCGACACACTAGCCGCGCGCGTCCCTTGCATTATTTGGTATTTCTATTGCTTTTTAGGGTTTCGTACCCGAAGGGTGCTAAACGGGACCCTATTACTCTCGCTACGCTGTCTATCCGTCCGTCCGTCTGTCTGTCACAGGGCTGTATCTTTTGAACGGTAATAGGTAACCGGTTGAAATTTTCTCATAAATTGTGATGCTATGAGGTTTATCACGACAAATACTAAAAACAAAAAAAAAAAACAAAAAAAAAACAAAAACCAAAGGGGGTCTCCATACAAGAAACCTCAAAAAACATGAATATTTTTCAACGTTTTTGTTCCTGCTCTATCTTTAAAACGGTAAAATATACCAGCGTCAAACTTGATCAGATTATAGTGCATATTATGTAGTTTAGCAAAAAATACTAAAAATAAGACAAACATAGGCATATGTGGTGGTACCTGCGTAAGAAAGACATGCAAAAATTCATATTTCGCGCACTGGGCGTTGATGTCTTTTGATAAACTCTCGTAAATTAAATCAGTTTTTATGGGGTATCAGGTCGTTGAGAGCTACGGAACCCTTACTGCGCGAGTCCGACTCGCACTTGGCCGGTTTTTTTTTCTTTTACTTTTACAATTCCTTAAAAATATCCATAACCGAAACTATCCGAAACTAACGGATAATCCGAAATAATTCCATATCCGTAACCGTATCTGAAACCGGTATAATATTATTTCTATATCCGTATCCGTATCCAGATCCGAAATTTCATATCCATAACATCCCTGGTCGCAAGCCGTCGACCGTGGCCTACCACCACCTCACCTGGGCACCTGATTTGCACCACCCAGGGATTACGTGTAGGGATACGGAAAAGGGGTAGTCTCCTACGGACGTGGGTGACTCGATCCCCAACGGGTTCCACAGGCCCACGTTAATTGGGTGCAAGTTGGGAAACTACACACACCATCTGGAATTTTATGGAAATCTCCCTGGTGTACAGGTGATGTTTTCTTTCACCATAAGCGCAAAATTATTATCAGCACATGTACACTGAAAAAAATGTTTAACCGAACTGGGGTGACAACCAAAATGTTGGTACGACGTTACTTGACAAACTGTTTATCTGTAAAGAACAAATTTTTGGTTACCGTATTTCCTTATTGTTATGAAGTCAGTTTTTTAGGGTTCCGTACCCAACGGGTGCCAAACGGACCCTATTACTCTCGCTACGCTGTCCGTCCGTCCGTCTTATTTTTTATTTTATTTTTATTCTTAACGGGCTTGCGTTTGACCGCCACCTCACCTGATGTTAAGCGATGGTGCGGTCGACGATGGTACACGCTTGCCCAGCAAAAACCTATTCACTCGAGTCTTGAAGACCACCAGATTATACTTCTCGTGAAACACTGACGCCTGTCTGTCACAGGGCTGTATCTTTTGAACGGTAATAGGTAGCCGGTTGAAATTTTCTCAGAATATGTGTTGCTATGGCTTCTATCACGACAAATACTAAAAATAAAAAACCAAAGGGGGTCCCCATACAAGAAACATGCATTTTTTCAACGTTCTTGTTCTTGCTTCATCTTCAAAACGGTAATACGTGCTAGCGACAAACTTGGTTTAGTTATAGTGCATACTATGTAATTTAGCAAAAAATTATAAAAATAGGGTAAACATAGACATATGTGATGGTACCTGCGTCTGAAAGAGATACAAAAAACATATTTTGCTCACGGTGCGTTGATGTCTTTCGATGAACGCTCGTAAATTAAATCAGTTTTTATGGAGTATCAGGTCGACGGGAGGTACGGAACCCTTACTGCGTGAGTCCGACTCGCACTTGGCCGTTTTTTTTAAGTTACAGGTAGCAAAAGTTCGGCTACATTTAACTAACTTTGTTTCTTCAGTATATGTAAAGTATGTCATCATCATCATCATCATTTCAGCCGAAAGACGTCCACTGCTGGACATAGGCCTCCCCCAAGCATCGCCACAATGACCGGTCCTGTGCCTTCCGCATCCAGCGGATTTCCCCGACCTTCACCAGGTCGTCGGTCCACCTTGTGGGGGGCCTACCCACGCTGCGCCTTCCAGTACGCGGTCGCCACTCCAGAACTTTACTGCCCCATCGGCCATCCGTTCTGCGAGCAATGTGCCCCGCCCACTGCCACTTAAGTTTGGCAATTCTTCGGGCTATGTAAAGTATGTAATTCAAATGTATTTAAAGCCAGGTTTTAAATGCATTACAAACTGGAGCAGAATCTCTAATTGGACCAGTTCTTGACATTTACATTTCATCTGCATGTCAAAAGGATTTGTAGCTCGTTAATTATTAGGCTACTCGTTTGTGGAATGCATTGCCAGTGCCTATTAGAAGAGCGCAATCGCTGCCAGTGTTTAAGAGGCTTGTGAAGGAGCATTATTTGTCGCTATGAACATGTTTCTTCTCCTGTATGTGGTCGTTTTTAATTACTATACCGTTGCTTATTATTTATATGTATATATGCATATAATATTTATGTATTAGGATTTATAGAATATATTTTTGTTGTTATTTTATAGTAGTAGTATAGTATTTTATTTTATTATTAAATTATGTATCGAAATTGCACATCTGACAACCCCATTTTCTGTCCAGTTCATTCTTGTCCATCCTAAGGTTGCCTGGAAGAAATCGCTGATCGCGATAAGGCCGCCATTTGTACAATAGTTTAAATGCATATTCAATGTAATGTTTTTTTATGGTGTACAATAAAGCATATATAAATAAATAAATTATTGTAAATAAACTCGGTTTTTGCAGCAGAATATGACAAGGGTGGATTTTATACAATATGTAACAAAAACCCTGTTGTTCCTGTGAGCTACATTATCAGAATCGATTTTATTACGTAAGGACACAACTCATTTGGAAAAACTCTTCAATAAAAATAATCAAATTAAATATTAATTCAATAATAATTGTAAATTGAAAGTGATATAATTTTTTGAAGTAAAACTTCTTTGCCGCCGTTTTTTTTCATCTAAAGAAGTTTAAACGGCTCAAAAAACACCCATTTCCATAGGACGAATATCTTTATAGTTATAATAATAATTTCTTAGGTTTTCGCGATCACTACACATTTTAATAAATCAAGTTTAACCGGGTTGTATCGCGTATATTATTTAAATTGGTTTTGCTGACGTTTCGAAAGCTTTGCAGCGTTCGTGGTCGCAGGAAGACTAAGATGACAAGCGTCTTTATAGATATTTCTAAAAAAATATTTTAATCTACCGTACGATTTTTATAGTTTTTTGTAGTTATAACGTTTCGCACTTTCTTGTGATGATTCATGATGACAATACATATCTCCTACAGTGCAGCTGTTGACTGTCTCCAGTTGGTGCCCTATCCTATCTTAGAGTAATGTTTCTGAAAGGGGCACTTGGGAGCTGGACCTGTGTCCTCTAGCAAGCCTTCCAAAGGTCCAGACTTCTTCATCACGAAAGATAAGCCGTTATTCAATAGAGAGATACATTTTTAATAATAATACTAATTTTATACCTATACATATTAACCCCTTTTTTTATTTTAACTGCCTCGTTGGTCTAGTGGTTGCAAGCGCGACTGCTGAGCGTGAGGTCCTGGGTTCGATTCCCGGGTCGGGCAAAGTGTTGTTGGGTTTTTTAATTAGGAAATTCTCAGTAGCAGCCCGGAGTCTGGATTTGTGCCCAGTTAATGGCAATAGGCTCGCCCCCTATTACATGGGACTTACAACATAACTGGCGAAATGTGCGTGTACTATACACCTCTGCCTACCCCTTCGGGGAAATACAGGCGTGATGTTATATTATGTTTATACCTATACTCCAGAAACAGTCTTTATCCTGATAGTAACATATAATCTGTGTTTCTGTATCCAACCAGTCTATAGCATAAATAAAATCATTGATATGAATTATTTATCAAAAAGTTTGTTATTAGATTTATCATCGCATAACAATATGAGAGGAGGTGGTGAAAAAAATAATATAAATGTGATTACAAGATTTTCAAGAGAGAGATGCTTTTTCTCAATGATACTTCAATATCTTTTCTATTTTTCTAACCAGCTGACAACCTGTTAAATCATCTAACCCTTTATTTATGCGAACAAAATCACCGACTTTTAAAATCCAACGCAAATAGAATGTCTAAAAGCTCACTAACAGAATAAATAGTGGCAATGTAAAGTAATAAGTGCAGAAGGTTTACTTGAGAGGCTGTAAGAGGGATTGAAAGTCTCTCCAAATCTGTATAAAATAACGCTCCAATTAATATAGGATACTGTACTCAAACGCTAAAATATTTAACCCACCTGCATTCTGTAAACACTTCTGAGAGACTAAGCTTTTATGACCGACATTTAACCATCGAAGTAACCAATATAGTTTGTAGGATCAGTAAATTCAGTAAGCTAAAGTGGCAGTACGCTGGCTATGTCTGTCGAAGGACCGATGGTCGTTGGAGCAGACGATTCCTTGAGCGGAAACCACAAATCGGCAAACCCAGATAGGGCTCCCCCAGCGAGGTGCACCGACGACCTAAAGAAGGTATTTGGAGGGGACTGGATGAAAGGCGGAGGACTGAGTGATGTGGCGCAATTTGGGAGAGGCTTATGTCCAGCAGTGGACTATGATAGGCTGAGTTTGATGATGAGTTAACCATCCAGCAGAGTGACTAAATTCCCTAGACAAAATGAATGCTACAAAATAATATTTCTGACACAAAAAAAAGAGAAGCTTGAGAATTCTATTTGTTTAAAAAATTGTTGCTTTACTCTACGCTTTCTCCTGTATCGTGGTTGTATTTGTGGATACAAATTGCACATGTTCAGATGAAAATATGTTCCGTACTGGAATCGAACCATTGATACCCGTAGCGCAGCAGCATAATGCTCAACCACTGTATATACCAAACATCAAGCTCAAGCCATCAAGTGAATTAATATCCTTACCCCCCCTACCCATGAACTTTTACCCCACTGTTAGTTTACGTGCACACTACACCGTGTACTACCATACATTTTGACTTTATCAGCAATTCACTTTGTCGTAAAAACTAGACTAAAATATTAAGGAATTCATCTAGTGAGCCTTCTGCCCTTTCCCATTTTGTGTCGTAACATCATTTACCACCATTTTGACGTTCGAGCGAGCTAATTGAGTTCTGTGTTTGGTTTTTATGTCGCTTCAAGTGGGGTGATCTGTGATGGGGGTTGAGTATGTGTGTCTACACCAGTGCTTTCCAAACTGTTGTTCGCGACCCACTGGGGGGTCTCTAACACTGTACAGGGGGGTCGCAGTCACTTGAAAATAAAAAGTTTTATTGTTCTTAATATAATGTTTATTAAAATCTCTTACAGCCGCTGCCGCGGGCGGCGAGGGGTCATGGGCATTTATTTTTACAAAAGGGGGTCGCGCTATGAAGAAGATTGAAAAACACTGGTCTACACCATTGGCGTTTTGAAATATACTACCTACATGTACGTATATGTATGATATTTTTCACGCCTATACAGGGATATTTTTAACCGACTTCAAAAAAAGGAGCAGGTTATGTATTCGGCAGGTTTTTTTTTTGTTTTTTTTTTTTTTTTCATGTATGTACACCGATTACTCAGAGATTTGTGGGCCGATTTACGTGGTTGTTTTTTTATTTGGTAGAGGAAGCCCGCGTCGTGGTCCCATATAAATTTTAATGACTTAGGTTGAGTAGTTTTTAACCAGCTTCAATAAATTAGTTTATTTTAGCTTCGCCTATCTAGATGATTTGCTCGTTGGTTCGTTTTTCTGAGAATTCTTGGCCGATATGCGTGTTTTTTTTTTCACGATAGTGATTGGAGGTTTGGAAGAACATGAGCGAGACTTTTCCCAGCAGTGGGATAGCAAAGGTTAATAAAAATTATATTCTCAAACTGGTTATATAAACATTTATGAATGAACCCTCGCAATTATCAACTAAAAAGTATGAAATAAAAACTTTTTAACAAAAAATAAAACCGACTTTAAAAACCTTAACTAAAAAGTAAAAAATAAATATTGTATGTATTTTAAAATCTTAACATAAACCAACATTTTGAAGGCGGCACGTGATTTTCATGTACGTTCACATAAACTGTTTTTTACTATAGATATGCGCTCACTGTACATTATATTTACATAACGCAAAGGGTCAATCACGCGCCGCCTTCAAAATTTTGGTTTATGTTAATATTTTAAAATACACACAATGATTATTTTTTACTTTTTAGTTAAGGTTTTTGAAGTCGGTTTTATTTTTTGTTAAAAAGTTTTTATTATGTTTCATTTTACTATAGTTTCAACACTGAAATCGTGAAAAAAATCAGCTATTCCATACATTTTGGTCAAGCACACGCAACATTTCCTATGGAATCAATGTTTTTTTTTCTTCACAATTTTAGAGTTGATTCCATACAATACACATCCGTACAATGACCCCTTTTTAAGAAATAAACTATTAAAATTTTTGCGTGTATTTCAATGCGCGGAACCCGGATTTACTTCACGTGAATTTTCACAATTTTGTGACGGATAAAATAAAAGAAGACTGGATTTCAGCACCTGTGTCTGACACTTGGACGTTTTAGACGTCACTGGGGGAGAAAACCGGTTGAAATGTTTTAATATGAGACGAACGAATGGTGTGCTGTTTTCAATAGCAGCTCGTTTACTTTAAAAAGTTGATATAGGGTGCCTGTTTGACGTAAATCTTATGAATAAAAGCATTACCTTAAAATTCTGTTCCTCAACTCAACTCAGCCTATCGCAGTCCACTGCTGGACATAGGCCTCTCCCAAGTTGCGCCACAACGCTCGGTCCTCTCCTTAAAATTCTGTTCACCATTTTCAATCTCCAGTTAACTTTAATCTGAGGAATAAGTTTGACTTTTGGAGAGTTTACAAAACGTTGATCTGTAACCGTGCCATATTTCCAGAGCAAATGATAAATAAATGAATTATGATAATAGAAATAGAAATAGAAATAAACTTTATTGCATTAATTGTGGTACACACGGCTACACATCAAGCTGACCTCGGGTTGTAAGGAAAACCTATACAATGCGAGGTCCGCTTATACTGGAAAAGTATAGCTTGATGTGTAGCCGTGTGTACATAAAAGATCTTACAATAATAATTTTTGGTCCCATGGTAAAAGTTGTTCATACTGATGAGTACAATGACCCCTTAAGAGGTTTTCAGTTATTTCAATAACACGTTATACAGCCTACTATATCCTAAGTAGGATTGTAGAAAATCTGACAAAGCGTCACATTTATTCTTCAGTCAATAGTTATTGAATCAAACGATTGAAAAACCGGCCCTAAGTAGGATGAAATGCAACAAAAGTTACTATCATAAATCATGTTTTACCGCCTGTAACAAAACCGCTCTTTTATAAAATTACTATGATTTATAACCTCAACTGCCTGACCTCTCACAGACCACCATTGGTCAGTGCCCATAGTTTTAGACAAGGGTTGACAATGCCAGAAAGGGATGACAGTACCCTTGTTACCGCTCATTCAAGGGTTATGGTTTAAAAATGAATTAGACCTTGAAATGGCGCAGCTCTTGGTATCTCCCATGGTATTATACAACGTGGATATGACAATACGACAATAAATGAAAACACAGTTATTACTCTAGTCTATAAAAGCATTATAAACACATAAATAAGTTGTTTATGGAAAAAACGAAAAATGAAATTTTTGATCAAAATAATTATTTTACAATATATTGTCATTTCACCGGCACCCGTACCTTTCAGACCACAACTACGCAATGCAAGCATCACTATTTGGCGGAGAAGTAGGTACGGTGGTAGTACTTCCCCGGACGAGCTCTTTCACAAAGGAGCTCTACTATTACTAAATAAAGAAAACTTTAATTTGGGATATCTAAAACTATTTAATTTTGTTCCACAAAATACAACAGTCTAAACTACGTAATGGAAGGGTGATGTGTACACAACTGGCGAGCCGAGCGCTTGCTTTCCAGCCATTCAATAAAAATACAATTCAGTATGTTGATATCGTCGCCAGGCCGCTACAGATTTTAACATCGAATTAAAATTATCTAATATTTTGAGGAAAGGGGTCTTGAACGCCCCCTAAGCCACTGCGACCTGGTAAGATCTATTGTGACGCCTCTTGCAGCATTACAGAACTTCCCCAAGCTGCAAGTCAATCATGAACTAATTATCTACTCTCTATGACTTTGGTGGAGGAAGATTTGATCTCATGCGTTGAGATGACGTGGCCTCCAAGATGCTGGCTTCTCATGTAGTGCACTGCATCACACTCGCATAGGATATGGATGGGCGTCTCATCCTTTTCGCGACATTGAATTAACTATGACTTTGAACTAACATACCTAGTTTGTTGCCAACACAGACAGTAAAAAATATGGACGACGTGCTGCGAATAATCACAGTGAAGTCAACAAAACCCGTGTTCCTCCGTGAACAAACCATCGCTCACGTACACACAATATGCACCCATTACATATAGATCGATGCATGCACCTCAAACCATGCTCACCGTTCTCAGTACACATGTCACGGCATCGTCCAGTAAGCATCGCAAAAAAATATCTTTTCGTGTGCAACTAACTACGTTTATTCAATGTTAAAATCCTTGCTCACTTTTGTACCTTTTCACCCCGTTTTACACGCTCACACGTAATAATGTCATTGTACACGTGATTCTCGTAATTCTGTCATCAAACAGCCACCAGTTTATCTCCCTTATTTCTTTGATCGCAGCATTCCACCCACTCGTAACGACTGCAATCATTGAACAGGCCTCCCACATGAGGGCAGTTTAAATTTTATAATTTCTGTGTGGATTGTAGTAGCTCCCATTACTTACACATACATACATATTATCACGCTTGCTTCCCATTGGGGTAGACAGAGACTATAGTTGTCGGGGCATGGTTGCTTCTGCAAATACCCGCAAAAAGTGCCGAGTCGGGAGGCTATTCCCATGGGCCACCAGTGTGGCTGTAGTGAGGATACGGCCCGTCATACCCTTGCATACTGTCCTGCTTGGGCAGTGCAGCGCCGTGTTCTCACAAGAATCGGGGGAGACCTCTTGCTGCCGGCTATGGTCAAGGCCATGGCTGACAGGGTTGAAGCGTGGGAAGCGGTCGCATCCTTCTGTGAGGAGGTTATCACGCAGAAGGAAGAGCGGAGCGGATCAGGGAAGAAGACTCCTTCGCTGTTCCAATACGCCGCAGGAGGACGGGTCGGCGCAGGCTGCTTTACGCCGAAGTGATACCGCCCTAACAGAGGCCAGCGGGTGATAGACCAGGGAGTCAGTCGTCCGCATAACTAACTAAAATAACTAGCTATACGGTTCGAAAACAGCAGCCCTTATTTTTCCTATCTGTTTGTCACGGTAACCTATCAAATCAATATCGGAATGGTTTTTTTTTTGCGTTCTTATTACGAAAGGAGAGTGTACGGGAGATTTTGACGTTGATATTAAAAAACTGACGTCATGTGACTTTTATACAGCTACCGCTATCTAGTAGTAGTTGAAGGAACTAATTATATTTTTATGGTGGGTGGATTTTCTTTTCTTGTTTATTCTATCTAGTTTTTAGCCTAGTGGTTGAACGCTGGCCTTCCATGCAAGAGGGTCTGGGTACTTCCCCGCCCGCACCTCTGCCTTCGAATTCATTTGTGGATCCGAATTTTATATTGTGAGGTGAGGAAAACATCGTGAGGAAACCTGCACACCAGAGAAGGCTAGATACAGTTCTCGATGGTGTGTAAGTATAATGTACCAACCAGCACTAGGCCAGCGTGGTGGACTATAGCCTTAACCTACTCATTCTTAGAAGAAGCCCTTGCCCAGCAGTGGGACAGTAATGGGCTGATGATGAAATGGTTAGCATAAACTTTATCTTTTCCTAATTTTTATGACACTTCTGTCGTTCCTGAGTCAATCTCAAACACGTACTTCGTCACAGCCCCGTTCGCAAGGCCCCCGGTGGCCACAAACAATAGATTTTCATGTTTCTTTTCTATAAGCCATTAATTGAAAACTTGAAGCTTCTACCTAATCCAGATACAAAAATTTATTTTTGAATTTACTTTTACATTCAGGAGAAAATATTCAAAGTACACAGAATAAAGTTGTGAACTCATAAAATAATTGATTGATTAATAATTGATTTGACGACGTCTGTGGTCTAGTGGTTCGACTGTCGGACTGCTGATCACTCTTCGTGTGGATTCCCACAGGACACAAATATTTATGAACATATGTGTTTGTGTTGGTCTGGGTGTTTCTTCTGTATTATAAGTATGTATTTACAAAAAATAAAGTATATAACTATTCTATTAATTGTCTAGTACCCATAACACAAGCTCAGCTTTGTTTGGTGCTGTGTAAAACGAACCAAAATGTTTTTTTTATTTAAAAAATATTTAATTTTAAAAATGTATAATATAATTTTGAAAATTAATATATGTGTTGTTGTTATATTTTAATGTACTAACCATTTATTATTATATTTACTAACACGACTAGATCTCTGTTATCTTATAAAATAAATTAAATTATTATTATAATACCCACACTGTAAAAATTGTGTTCGTATTATTGTAAAGACTCTTGTACACTCTTCTATTCTGACGATTTAAAATCACGCTATACTCCTTTTATTTCATTTTGATCATAAATCCACAAAACAATAATACAATGCTGAAATCTTGGCATCGATTTGAAATTTTTCTACAGAACATTTGTCTTCTCACGTATTTGCGAATTCAATAACGGGTGTGCTATTGTACGGTTCAAATTTATGACTTTCCTCAGCCCCCACGCCCCTTATATTTAAAAAGGACAATAGAACATGTCTTGATGTTTCTTCATTTCTGTGCCCACTGATTTATTCTGATTGTGTTTATTTATAGCTATGTTATACAAGGTTGAATCAAATTCGCTGGAAAAACTTCATAGACTAGATCATCATCATCATTATTTCAGCCGAAAGACGTCCATTGCAGGACATAGGTCTCCCCAAGCAGTTTGGGAGGATATGCCATAGTCGCCATGCTAGCAGGCGGGTTGGCAATTGCAGTTGGTTGGTTAAAATACTCAGAGAACGCTGCTGCCCATGCTCTGGTGAATCCCTTAGTCGCCTTTTGCGACTCCCATGAGAAGATATAGGGTGGTGCTATTCTTATTCGCTTGTCTTTCTATTGCTAATGCCACTAAAAATAGAAAAATATAATAAACTTCAAAAAAGTAAAATCTGACTTCAAATAGAATAAAATAAATTGTATGAAATAGTTTAGGAAGTCGATGCCAATTTTGTCTTACTTTTTTTAAGGTAAAGGGCATAAATTTACCACCATGTAAATAACGTGTTTTTGAAATAACTAAAAACACTTAAGTGGTCATTGTACTCAACAATTCACACAACACGTTTCCAATGTGAGATCGTTGTGCCCGTTAAAGGGTTAAATCAAACCGAATCAAAGGCACCTACTTTCTATACTGTTTCACACAAATTATTTTATTCTTTTTGAAGTCGGTTTTTACTTTTTTTAATTTCATTCATGGCTGCACCCTTGTGCAGCCAAGAGACGTACTTAAATTGAAAATCGTAATTATTTGTTTCTGTAATTTGTCCTGTTAACTTTTCATGTAATATGTATATTTTATGTCATCAACTCAGCCTATCGCAGTCCACTGCTGGACATAGGCCTCTCCTAAATTGCGCCACAACACTCGGCCCTCTGCCTTCCGCATCCGATACCCCCCAGCCATGTTCTTCCGGTCGTCGGTCTACGCTGCATTTACCGATCCGCGGTGTCCGCTCAAGGACTCGTCTGCTCCAGCGGCTATCAGTCCTTCGACAAACATCATGGCCAACCCACTGTCACTTCAGCTTACTGATTCTACAAGCTATGTCAGTTCTTCTCCGGATAATCTCGTTTCGGAATTTATCCTTCAAAGTTCAGCTCGCTCCATAGTTCGCTGAGCGACTTTGAATTTGTGGACTAGCTCAACTGTCAGTGTCCACGTCTCGGCACCGTAAGTCATGACAGGCAGGACGCACTGATTGAAGACTTTGTCTTCAAACTATGCGGTATAGTCGACGAGAAGACTCGGCGAAGTTTGCCAAATGCTACCCAACCCAAACGAATCCTTCTGTCGGCTTCTTATGCATATTTTATGTGTGTGTGGCAAAATAAATGGCTTAAATGGTTTACTTATATATCCTTCCTCATTTATTGATCGTCCGGCGCACCCTGGGCAGTCAGCTCCGCTATCAACCTGCTGACTGGCTAATATTTTCCCCACGACATGAGCTATGATCATTATGTAGCTCATGTCGACACGAAGAAGAAGAACTCATGAAGGCTTATGAAAACGTGTAAAAGAGATTAAAGGAAGTCAGATGCTGCCCGCTTCTACGTAGAGAATCATCATGATCAGCACCATCAGCCCATTACTGTCCCACTGCTGGGCACGGGCCTCTTCTCAGAATGAGAAGGTTAAGGCCTTAGCCCACCACGCTGGCCTAGTGCGGGTTGGCGGACTACACCATTGAGAACTGTATGGAGCACTCTCAGGTGTGCAGGTTTCCTCGCGATGTTTTCCTTCGCCGTTGAAGCAAGTGCAATCAAATTCTGATTCACACATGAATTCGAAAAGTCAGTGGGCAGAATTCGAACTGAAACTTTCCTGGATGGAAGGCAAGCGCTAACTAGTTTAGTAGTAGTACAGCTCCTTTGTGAAAGAGCTCGTCCGGGGAAGTACTACCAGCGTACCTACTTCTCTGCCAAATAGTGATGCTTGCATTTGCTGTGTTTTGGTGTGAAGGGCACGGGTGCCTATGAAATTAAATTAAATTAAATATTTTTTATTCGGGCATCTAGGACCCATAATGTGTTAGTACAAACTTAACAACTATTGTTTAATAATTCAATAATAAAATACATTAAAATCTACGTTTTGTCTGGATTATCTCCACATGCATCGCTATATCAACTCAGCCTATCGCAGTCTACTACTGGACATAGGCCTCTCCCAAGTTGCGCCACAACGCTCGGTCCTCTGCCTTCCGCATCCACTCCCCCTAGCCACGTTCTTTAGGTCGTCGGTCCACCTGGCAGGAGGGCGCACTACGCTGCGTTTGCCGATTCGCGGTCTCCACTCAAGGACTCGTCTGCTCCAACGACCATCGGTCCTTCGACAGACATGGCCAGCCCACTGCTACTTCAGCTTACTGATTCTACAAGCTATGTCGGTCACTCCGGTTCTTCTCCGGATAATCTCGTTACGGATTTTATCCTTCAAAGAAACTCCAAGCATAGCTCAGCATCGCTATACAACGATTCAAGTACAGAGAATCCAGACGGCTGTCTATCATAGCCATGACGCGATTGGAGCTGGCTGGCACTCTGCAGAGCCCTTGCTCAAACGATGTGCATCCTTATGCACATCGTTTGCGAATAGTGGTGTAGAAGCAGTCTACTTCTGCTACTGCAAACATTTCTGATGCACTGCAAAATCGAGGCAATCCCACCAACGCCCGGAAAGCGTTATTAAATTGAACCCGTAGAACGTTGTACGATTTTTGAGTATACCTTGCCCACAGTGCACTGGTGTAAAAAGACATACAATACGCTTGGAATAAGGTGATCTTATCCTCCTATGAACAACGCGCAAACCTGCGGGCAAGCATGTTCGCTCGCACGGACAACGCCCAACTTTCTCCAAAAATTGCCATCTCAATCAATCAAATCAATTCAATTCTCAATCTCTTCTAAAATTGCAATCCCATGAGGCTTTCCATCTTTGTCTCAGTTTGGCGAACCGACTTGTGGTACCATTTAAGCAACATACTAGGTGGTATTGTAGTCGTTATGGGCAAAGGGAACCACTTAACATTATTTATTTATTTATTTCCACAAAAAAATACATACATTTGGCAGATACAGTGTAGAACATAAACCAGTTTAGGTTTTTCTGTACACCGCTTGGTCCGTCGACATTCATTACAACAAGATGTGGGTGGGTGAACTGTGCGAAAATTCTCAAATACCCTCAACTAATTTATATCACTTCTCAATAGCAAATTGTTTACAAAAATACAGCGTGTTTTTTATTTTTTTCTAAGTGCTATAAAATTATAAGTCATTAATAGGTTTTAATTCCTCTAAAAGGTGTTTTTTAAGTTTAGATTTTATGTTGTTTCGTGTTATGTAATTTTTTATTTTTGGTGGTAGTTCGTTTATTAGGTCTCGTATAATATAATTTAGACGTAGCTTTCCATAAAAATTGGTGAAATCAGGTTTTATTAGTTGTGTGTGTGTACTGCGGAGTGTCATGCTAGGCTTTGTGTTATATTTTCGTAATTTTTCGTCAAAGAAATGTTCTGTTAGTAATGTGTGTTTTACTTTTTCGTGTTAAGTTTACAATAGTGGAACAGATCACTGTAATTATTTTCAAATTGCAGCTTTATTTTGCGAGGCACAATGGCTTTTAAAATACGTAATTGTAGCTGATAAATAAGATTTAGATGTGTTCTATATGTGCGACCGTAGCTACTTAGTCCGTATGATGTTATGGATTCGCCAAGAGCTTTGTAAAGTGTGAGCAAAGTGGAGTAAGGTATTTTATTTTTAATTATTACAATTTTCGCTAATATTGCTCGCAATTAGGTGAGCCTTTAGCTCGTTTCGCCATCCTATCCTATAAAAAAAAACCGCTATACTATCACAGCTTCACGTAGAGAATTCGTAACTTCAAAACCCATTTTCCCGGAAGAAACTATAGTGTATAAATTTATTATTGCGTCTACAGGCAAACTTGCCACTTTGCTGGTTCCATAATGCTAATAAGGTATTCACAAAGTTTGAGAACATACACGGCCACAGGCTCTCAACTATACAAAGTTGAAGCTACCGGTTATGACTTTAAAAGTAGTTTGGTACAGATTTTATGTGTGTTCGAGTTTAATTATACATTTGTTTTCTAAAAACGTTACAACGTGTGCGTGAGCGCTGGTTTGTACACGGAGAAGCACGGTTTTGTTGGCTTCACTATGATTGTTCGCAGCACTTCGTCTATATTTTTTACTATGACTGTAGACATTGAAAATTTTGTAGGTCACGCGATACAAAGGCAAATATTTTATTTTAAATTGAATTATAATACTGTGATGAACAAATACCGAACCAATATGTAAATTATAAGCACTCCTTAAGGTGCTCCATTGAATTTGCAACCGTCCCTATCTAATATATACGTCAAATTGCGCGTGAGAGAACAAAGCGGAATCGCGCTGTTTTGATGTTTTTAGGGTTTCGTACACGAAGGGTGCCAAACGGGACACTATTACTCTCGCTACGCTGTCCGTCCGTCCATCCGTCCGTCCGTCCGTCCATCCGTCCGTCCATCTGTCTGTCACAGGGCTGTATCTTTTGAACGGTAATAGGTAACCGGTTGAAATTTTCTCAGAAATTGTGTTGCTATGAGGTGTATCACGACAAATACTAAAAATAAAAAAGGCAAAGGGGGTTCCCATACAAGAAACCTCAAAAAAACATGCATTTTTTTTCAACGTTTTTGTTTCTACTCTATCTTCAAAACGATAATACATACCAGCGTCAAACTTGGTCAGATTATAGTATATATTATGTAGTTTAGCAACCAGTACTAAAAATAAGACAAACATAAACATATGTGGTGGTACCTGCGTAAGAAAGACGTGCAAAAATTCATATTTCGCGAACTGTGCGTTGATGTCTTTTGATAAACTCTCGTAAATTAAATCAGTTTTTATGGGGTAGCAGGTCGTTGAGAGGTACGGAACCCTTACTGCGCGAGTCCGACTCGCACTTGGCCGTTTTTTATAATTTCCCACCTATCATCTATCTCATCCAATAAACATGTAAATATAAATCTATTATACCAGAATCTTTTAGATATGTACAAGATATATCTTATTTGCAAAAAACAATAGTAAAAACTATTGGAATTTCCAAATGCAATGCGAAATAGTGCAAAAACAGACCTTACTTTGGAAAATAAATCTATCGACCTAATTTTATTGAATCGTGTTTCCCATACACTAGTATATAGTGAATATAATTAAATATATGTGTATAAAAATTTGATCTGCGTCGTATCCACAAATGAAAATATTTTGATTCTAAAATCCCTATTTTTCCCAATGCCGCCCCTTGAGAAGAGGACAACGCGAAAAAATGTATAAATTAATCGACGAAAGACAGTGTAGCAATTGAAAAAGATTGTGTGTTAAGTATGCAAATATAATGTTACAAAAAGAGGGTATAAGTGAATTCATTTAAACATTCCTTCAGAAGAAGGGAGGGTCGTTGTGAAAAAAAATTCTGTTTTACCCTAATTCTTTTATAAATTGCGGTGCAAATTATAAAATGTAAGCGTATTTTTTTAATTTTATGAACGCGATAATAATTAACATGGCAATTTTTGTACTTTTTTATTTGCTTGTATTATAAATAACTAGTTGCTCCTTGAAAGAAAGAAAGAAACACATTTATTGGACACAAATCGACAAACACATACACAACAACAATAGCAACAAAAAGACAAACAAGTGTAATAATAAAATTATGACAAAAAAAGAAACAATATTACAGACGCGCACAACATGAACACAAAAGGGTATAGCAGGGGATGGTACTAGCACGACAGTAACCAGTAGGTATTGCTCTAATTACACATAAGAAAGAGAAGAAATAGGTAACATTGCTAGGTTATTGTACATTGCTAATCTCGCTGTGGCATTATGTGTCCAAAAGGCCACAAGCTCAGCTAATGCACACCACACCCACCCAGACACCCATCAGTGGTGAAAGTATACCATATATCGTAAGTTGTTATTAATTTCAAACATTATTTATGTCCTAATCTCAGAGCAACAGAATACTAGAGAGATGACAATCCGCCGGGTAAAGGCTGACCGTTGTATGCACAGCGGGCATACACTGCTGCTAGTTCACCGTCACTAGCACCCGAGTCAGTATGTGCGCTAGTTTGAGAGAAAATTTTCTTTTATTTCTAAAATGCTGTAAGGAGCGTAATGATACAAGTTTGCGTGTTTTATACGTATGCGTGCTTTTTGTTGTAATTATTAATGCGATTTTTGCGTTATGTGCGTAAGTTGAGCTTGCGACACTCGGACTCCATGCAAACTACGCGGCTTGTCTGATCTCCTTATATTCCGTTATTGTGGACTTAATACACAAATAGCATAAAAACCGGTCGAGTGCGAGTATATGCGAGTAGGATCAGTAAGCTGAAGAGGCAATGGGCTGGCCATGTCTGTCGAAGGACCGATGGCCGCTGGAGCAAACGAGTCCTTGAGTGAAGATCGCGAAACGCAGCGTAAGGTGCCCCCCAGCCACTCGAGGCGTCTATTAAGCGACCCTGGGGAGGACAGTAGTACGTGGTGGTCGCGTGCTGTTGTGGGGGAAACAATATTGTTTCCCGGGTGCCAAAGGCGTAGCACTAGAGGGCACCGGCGCGGTCCACTGGAGTTCCCGGAGCTACTCTATTTTGTGCTGAGTATGACCACCGTGTGGTTTTAGTCGGTAGTAGTCCGACACATCCGTCCGCCTTCCCCAGATGGGGGCTATCCAAGAGGATTTCCACACAAAAAAAAAAAAAAAAACAAAGTGCAACCCCCGTCAGGTGGACCAATGACCTGAAGAAGGTGGCTGGGAAGGACTGGAAGTGATCTTCTCAAGTGTAGTGGCGCAACTCGGGAGAGGCCTATGTCCAGCAGTGGACTGCGATTGTCTGAGTTGATGAGGGTTTCTCCCATAGTAAACGATGTTCGTTATGATGAGTACATTCATCCCTTGAAAGGATTTCAGCTAATAATGTAACAATTTAAATTATGATTCCCCGCTCTCCTCTCACTTGCACCACACTCCACTTCAAACGCACCCTCATAAGATCCACAAATTGCTACATCTATCTCCTTCATTGTCTTATTGTAAGCGTGTTAACATTCTCCTCTTTATATTTCTTTTGATTGTCTGTTGCTTCTGTCAGCGCAAAATAAATAACGTTTTTGCTTACGTGAAAAGATTTGATTGATTGTTAAGACGTTCAATGAAAGTAATTTTTTGTTTGACACTGTTTTTTTTCCAAGAAAAAAACACGAAATCTGTACATTCGGATAGAGGACGTCTGTACAAACGATTTTCCTGAAAAAAATCGACATGGGAGCCTTTAAGAAAAGAGCATACGTCGACTCTCCTCCTGGTGTTGCGAATGTCCATAGGCAGCAGAGATTGCTTACCATAAGGTAACCCGCTCATAAAAAAGAATACTGTGGCAACCAAGCTGTTACAATTTGCGTAACCATATTATTCAGTTATAGGTGAAAACGTGTTCCAAGTTTAGCGAATTGTGATGACCTTATAGTTTGTCATGAATAATAATAATGTTTCATTGCTCAACGCTCTGATTGCTGAACAACCAGATGTCGATATTTTTTTATACCAAAATACAGTAAAAAAAGTTTTTATTTTTTCCTAAACTTATACATACTTATTTTAATACAAAATATGAAGTTAAAATACTAAGTGTTAATTCCGCGAAATAAGTAGGTCGTCACGCTTGAATGCAACATGCAGAACTAAGACGATGGAGTCAATAATCAAGGAAAATGCGTTACTGTAAATGCATTTTGTTGATATTGTGAGTACTTCATGCTACTTAATCAATGTATTATAAATGTATTATCTTATCGTCTGTACTGAATCCGACGAAATGAGAATCCGACCTTTTGCGAATCCGACCAAGTGCGAACATGATCTTAAAAGTTAGAAAAGAATAAACAAACCCAAAAGTAGTCAAGAGTGCAGACTTTACCTCTAAAAGATATTAAAAGGTTTACACAAAGACAAAGCGATAAGGAACCCCTTCTCTCCCCCAAAACAAACAGGCAGTACATTTTCATAGTAATTCTCAAGTTTCCTTCCTTTCAGAAGAGCTTGGAATTCTACAAATATTTGCACCGTTTTGTTACCCTCTTGGGTTTTAGGGTGGTTTGGCAGTTCGTAAGAGATAAACTGTCGAATTCGGGTGTAAGGAAACCATGAAATTCTAATAATTTTCTATGGAGAGCTCTTTTCCAAGAAAATAATCTTAGTTAGTTAACAGTCGTTTTAATTAAAAAAAATACTTGACAAGAATTAGGTACTCTGCTGCCTGACCTGGCGTAGCTGGTGTAGCCGTTAATGTTGGGCATTCGTACTAACTGCGCGGCAGTTTTGATAGCGCGATTCAGGATTTGTGACGTCATCTTCAGCATCTACAGCACTGTATAATGCTCTCGTGAGAAGTCAACTTGAATTCAATGCGGTTATATGGGCTCCACATGAAGATAAGTACAGTCTCATGTTGGAGCGCATAAAAATAAATTCACAAGATATTTGTATTTAAAACTTTATGGAGTATATCCTTTTTATCCCCTGATGTACCCAACCTTGTTTGTCCTAGGCATGGTTGGGTACAATAAGTTGAAAACAAGGAGGGACTTGGCTCTTGTCACGTATATGTTTAATTTGCTAAGGGGCCAGACGTGTAACCCGGGTGTATTGAAGGAGGTGTGCCTATATGTGCCGGACAATTACGTGGGGCAGCGGCGGAGGCCGCAATTAATCGCAGTACCGCGCGGACGAACTAACTTGCTCGGCAAAGCGCCTATGACGCGCGCCTTGTCTACACTTAATGATGTAGCTGAGAGAATAGATTTATTTTCCTGCACTCTGAATGAATTCACAACAATTATAT
The DNA here is from genome assembly GCA_949699075.1 of Asteroscopus sphinx. Classification (NCBI taxonomy): domain Eukaryota; kingdom Metazoa; phylum Arthropoda; class Insecta; order Lepidoptera; family Noctuidae; genus Asteroscopus; species Asteroscopus sphinx. The sequence goes on from OX453032.1 coordinate 7,076,070, forward strand.
TGTACGTGTTATGTTTGGCATAATTAAGGACCACACTACCGCATTGGGAGTGTCCTGTAATGGTAGTGGTGATTGGGTGGATTAAATAAATAAATAAAATAAATAAATCTTCTACATCAGTGGTAGTTCGCATTGATGTCGCTACAGCGCACATAAAATGTCAGTGTTTCCCGAGAAGTATAATCTGATGGTCTTCAAGGCTCGAGTGAATAGGTTTTTGCTGGGCAAGCGTGTACCATCGTCGACCGCACCATCGCTTAACATCAGGTGAGGTGGCGGTCAAACGCAAGCCCGTTAAGAATAATAAAAAAATATATATAATTGAATAAAGATAGACCCCTTATTTTCATATAATTCAAATTGCGATATAAGTCAACTGTTTTGTCAATAAAACAAGTTTAACTGGATTACATCGCGTATATTATTTAAATTGGTTTTCCTGACGTTTTGAAAGCTTTGCAGCGTTTGTATTCGAAGGAAAACTAAGATGACAAGGTGTCTATACAAATATAAAAAAAAGAAATCTATCATACAATTTTTAATTACTTAAAATCGTTTAGGTGCACGCAGTAGTAATGTAATTATGTTTTTCAACACACTTGCTCGTAAAGTGGCTCTTATTGCACCGCTTTTAGGTTCATAATGTAGCTTATTACGCACACGTGCTTTTTACATTATATTATCGCACTAGGGCTTTTTACTTTACAGTTTATTTTTAAATCGCCGCAAAGAGTTTTTATGCCTAAACAAAATTAAACATTTTTGGGAATAAATCAACTGTATTAATTAAAATATGATATACAAAAATTTCATTACATCAAATTATTTATTTTTGTCAACAAATTAACATTAATTTGTGTTATAAATAAAAAAAAAAAAATTATTATATTTTTAATATCTATTTGGCGATTTCCTTCGACCACCTGCGCGCGCATAGCTGTATGTCACCGTGTGATTACAGTAATCCGCGCGCCATTTTTCACAAATTCTATATTTATCTAAAATGTGTGTATGTTTTTTTCCTCACAAGTGTGTTGAAAAACGTCGTATGACACGCGTGAGCATTGACTATTATACTCTCGACTCCATTACGCCCTCGCCTTCGGCTCGGGCTGCTATCCAGCCTTGAGTATACACTCAACTTAGCTCACTTGTATCATAATGTACTATTACAGTGTAGCGTGCTGTTTGGGCCTTGAATATTTAGCTTTAAAACGTCGGGAAAACCAATTTAAATAATATCAGCGATGTAATTCGGTTGAACTTGTTTTATTGTAATGTGTAGTGATTGCGAAAACCTAAAAAACTATTTTGTTCTCTGTATAAATGTTTGTCCATCTATTTGAATGCAATATTACCCTAGACGCAAAGAAACATTTTCTTACAAATTCAAAAACCATCTCAAACCAGCTTGCGGATGTATCAAGAATAAATCTTGTGAAGCAAGACAACTGCGAAAACTATCCTATCACATACAAATTGTGTGTTTACCCTCGAGAATATAAATCCGATCCCCTTTTGTTATCCCGGATAAGCAGATTTGTTACTGAGGCACTAGGGATCGGAGAACTGCAACTGTGAATTGTTGGGTAAAAGTTTTCTATTTTATGGTTCAAGGCTGGAAAAACGAAATAAAAATCCACCTGATTTTAAGCGGTTATCTGTGCCCATAACAACTGCAATACCACCTATATTGCCTAAATAGTATTGCAAATTGTGTTTGCCAAACTGAGACCATTTTTATGGAGTATCTCAAGTGATTGTCATTTCACCGGCATATTGCTGTATTTAGGCGAAGGGTACGGCTTTCGCCGGGACACAGCAATGCAAGCATCACTGTTTGGCGGCAGAAATAGGTACGATGGTAGTATTTCCCCATAAAAAAACTTTCACAAAGGAGCTTTGCTACTACCACTGTATTTATTAGTATTTTGTTCCTGATAAAAATTAAAAAATTGCTGAGCGTGAGGTCCTGGGTTCAATTCTGGGGTCGGGCAAAGTGTTATTGGGTTTTTTCATTAGGATATTCTCAGTAGCAGCCCGGAGTCTGGATTTGTGCCCGGTTAATGGCAATAGGCTCGCCCCCTATATTACATGGGACTCACAACATAACTGGCGAAATGTGGGTGTACTATACACCTCTGCCTACCCCTTCGGGGAAATACAGGCGTGATGTTATGTTATGTGAGTTGTTATGTGTTATAAATTAAAAAACCGGTAGTGTGAGTTGAACTCACGCAGTAAGGGTTCCGTACCACCCATCGACCTGATACCCCATAGAAACTGATTCAATTTACGAGAGTTAATCAAAAGACATCAATGAGCGTACGCAAAATGTGAATTTTTGCATCTCTTTCTTACGTAGGTACCACCACATATGTCTATGTTTGCCCTGTTTTTAGTATTTTTTGCTAAACTTCATAGTATACACTATAATCAGACCTAGTTTGACGCTGGTTTGTATTACCATTTTGAAGATAGAACAGGAACAAAAAAATTGAAAAAAAATGAATGTTTTTCGAGGTTTCTTGTATGGGGACCCCCTTTGAGTTTAGTTTTTTTTTTGTTTTTAGTATTTGTCGTGATATATATACATCATAGTAACACATATTCTGTGAAAATTTCAACTAGTTAAACCATACCGTTACAAAGATACAGCCCTGTGACAGACAGACGGACGGACGGACAGCGTAGCGAGAGTAATAGGGTCTCGTTTGGCACCCTTCGGGTACGGAACCCTAAAAACGGTTATACATATAAGTGTCAAACTCGGTCTGATTGTAGTGTATACTCTGTATCATCAACTCAGCCTATCGCAGTCCACTGCTGGACATAGGCCTCTCCCAAGTTGCGCCACAACTCTCGGTCCTCTGCCTTCCGCATCCAGTCCTCCCCAGCCACGTTCTTCAGGTCGTCGGTCCACCTGGTGGGGGGGCGCCCTACGCTGCGTTTGCCGTTTGTATACTCTGTACTTAAAGAAAAAAATATTAAGATAAGACATGTGTTATGGATCAGATGGATGGTACAAATCCATTAGTGAGCGAATCCGACTCGCACTTTTCTGTTTTATATATTCAGCCCTGTTTTTACCCTAGATACTAGTTCAAAATCTATATAGCTACCTCGTATCTAAAAGCAAAACCTGATAAACCAGCGTTAACCCCGACACATCTTGAAAATATTCTGCGGATTCTGTAGGAATAAATGAGGTGTCCTTTCCAACGTTCCGGCGGATCTCATATCATAAGGAACGTGAGGTCACGCTAAATCCAGTATGGTGGATGTTAGGAGTTATTTTTACTTTACTTGAGAAACAAAATGTTTGGAATATACATATGTACTATGCGATCGAAATAAGAATAGAAATGTCAATGACCTCGACCTGTCAAGTACCAATTGAAAAATACGCCTATGGCGTTAAGACCGCCTTTGTACCCCGTTATGCATAAATAATAAAATAAATAAAAATACGATTTGCAAGGTTAATTTTATAAAATTAGTTGTATTTTTTTCTACACTATTTAACTATATAGTTTTACCTAATCAATCGATGCCTGTTAAATTGGTTAAATTTGCAGTTTGATGAAGATGACGTCACAATATGGCAGAAAGTCATTCCTAGATTTGAATCGTATAGTATTTTTTTTAGAATTAGAATGTGTTTATTTGTGAACATAGGTACAAGAGTTGGTACAATAATAAATATGTGAAATTCAACCATGCTTAGCTTTAAAAGCATACACATATTTTAGTTTGGCTAGTTACAAATTAATGAATTATTTATTTAATTTTTTGGTGTAGTGATTTTTTTGTGTTTTTTGATTTTTTTGTGTTGCTTTTTCATTAGGAAATTCTCAGTAGCAGCCCGGAGTCTGGATTTGTGCCCGGTCAATGGCAATAGCCTCGCCCCCTATTACATGGGACTATAACATAACTGGCGAAATGTGGGTGTACTATTACACCTCTGCCTACCCCTTCGGGGAAATACAGGCTTGATGTTATGTTATGTTGTTGTTGTGATTGAGGAGCAGGAACTTTGGAGCAGCGTTTAAATGGTTAAATAAAAAGTTTAATTATAAATAGCAAGCTGTTATCTTTTATTCTAAAAACGAAATATTATTTTATTGAAAACGGAAATAATTATGTATATATATGATCTGTGTTATTCCAGTCTGTTCAGATCTCAAAATTGACTAGAAAGATTTGTAGCACACAAACAGACACTGAAATAAATTAAATAAATACTTTTTATGATAATAAAAAGCTTTCAATTAATTTCGCAGTGGACGTTCACGAGCTGATATGATCATGACGACACTCAATATTCTTTTAAACAAATACAGCCGTTTGAATTGCATAGTTGTTCTTGACAAGACAAGGCTAAAATGAATCTTTTCTTATTTTTTTCTTTCTCTATGAATTTAATGGATATCACATACTTCCAATTTAAGTGATGACACATACGTCAATTATTTTTTTTACGCATTTACGAGCAGGATTCGAACCTGTGACTCCTGGCTCAGTACGCTAGTGTTTTAGCTACTCAGCTACCATGAAAACAAAAAAGTTAAATTTAATGGATATCACATACATCAAATTTTAATTGATGTCAAATACGTGCAATTTAACCTCTCGCCTGCTTTCGTTGTGTTGCCAGGCGGCGAGGGGTTAATAGTGACATCCATCACTGTATTACTAATTATTAGGTGTACTGTGCTACTACTTACTAGTCAATAACAATCAAATAATAATGTTAAATGAATATATCAGTTACAAATTCTATAGTTCTTCTAGTTAAAACACAGACCAGTAATAAAATAAGACTAAAATAAATCTTTCATTCTTTCTCTATAATCTTACAAGAAGTATCCATTTTCATATTTGAGGCCATCCGCTTAATCTAATTCCTCACATGCACCGAGGTGTAACATCATAAGGAAGTCATTACCAACCTCCTTTGATCCCTCTTACCGCACCCTCTCATCATTCATGAGGGTCTGAGTAGTGGTAAGCGTGACTTAGCATATTTCTTCCTCAGTGCATTTTGACCGAGTAATATAAAATTACGTGAGACTAAATTATTTATTATTTTTAGCACCTTAACGCATGCGGAGATAAATCTAAAGATATAGAAAAAATCAATTAACAATCAATCAATCAATTATCCCTTATTGGGGGAGGCCTTTGTTCAGCAGTGGACATCTTTAGGCTGAAATGATGAATCAATTATCAATTGTAGTTTTTGTGCTTGCCAGTGATCGTTAAAATCAGTGTTAATTTATCCTATTACTATCCGTGGAATCCTCTTATTGGCTTAATGTAACCTATGCTAGCTGTTTATTAATTTTTATATAGCTGTTGGTTTTCCTAATTAAAAATAAATAAATAAATATAAATTGTGGAAAGAAAAATTCGTTCACAAGCAGGACTACAACCTGCGACTCCCGTCTCCCTAGCCAAGTTGACAATCTACAATCGTCAACGCTAATAGAAAACAAACAAAATATCATGGGAATGATATATCTCAACGTAGAATTTACGTGGTCAGAACGCTAAGGCTACGTCCGCACTGAACTGAACCTGGCGTGTAGCGAACTGAAACAAATGTACTAGAATTATAGCTCCCGGCCACAGCGGTGACACTCCCTGTACGTGTGAGCTCGCTCGCCGGTGCATGAAGTATTAATTTGCAACAGTTTTCAAAAGAAAACCTGTGTGGAATCCATGTAAGATCTACGTAAAAATGCGCATTAAACTTCTCATGAGTTGATCTCGACTGTTTTACGCCATGAACCAAACATTATAATTTACTAAATTACTAAACATCGGCGTCCTGGGTCGCGTGGTGTTGGGTATCCGGCCTCGGAAACACCTCTCGGCCAAAATTCTTCCTTCGTGAAGGTCGACAGATGCTCAGTAGTAAGCTAGCCACCTCTCAGTGCGGACATAGCCTAAAATATTTTACTTCAAGACGTCAACGATCATAGAAAGAGATTTGATACGAAACGTTTGTAACTTGGCTAAGCCTGCTGGTTCGGTACACCTGTGCTTTATCCGCTAAGCTACCATGATATCAGCTCGTGGTGCCGAATTTGACTTCCACTTGTATCCGTCTTTGGGTGACGTAGCTACATCTTATTAAGAAACAGTCCACGACTCATGACAACGACACAACCTATAATTTTTTTTGTGCAAATGAAATTGCCTTTTCATAAGTACCTGTAACAAATTTGGTTAATTTGAAATTCTAATAAAAAAAACTTAAGCTGTCTTCGAAACTAACCCGTTACTAAAATAGAATTTTTAACAAAGTTTAAAAGTCAACCCTTTTTCTACTTTTAACAAATTAAACCTATTCACTAAAGGTTTAAAGACAATGCTCTTCAATTAGCAATTAGGATCCTTTTGTATAAAATATTGAATTATAATTATTTTTTAGATTTTTAATTTAAATTTGAAATGTTTTTACCCTTTGTTTCGTGATAATTTGTTATTCGCGTTTTTGTAGAAATACTGAATAGTACTTGTAGAAACATTAAAATTTGCTTGAAAAAAATCACGAATATATATTAAACTAACTTTTGCTCGCGACTTCGTCCGCGTAGAAGTCGAAAATGGTTCTAATAGGATTTTTAGTTGGTTTTTTTAGGTTATTAAATTTTGCAATTATTATGTTCAAATACTTATAAAATATAACAATCTTTATTATAGTGTAGGGATTTAAAGGTTAAATAAACATGAAAATAAAATGAAATTTCGTTATATTTTGTGAGCACGAAGCTCGGCCTTTGATTTGGTGAAAGTTACCACGGGGGTATATTATCTTTTTACAACGAAATCGAAATACTACACCTACCGCAGTATTTTTTTGTAAACAATATTTTTTGTATTTCCTTCGGGAGCTAGAATACCAGGCTACTCTGTGCGCTTACTCTGGGACATGCCACATACAACTGGCCGTGAGAGAAGCAGCTTTCCCTCAAGTCTATTCCCGTTACCTTAAGAGTTTGACCTTGAGCTTTGTTTATAGTTATTGAGAAGCAGACTTTGATGGGAAACTGCACTCTCTTGAATTCGAAGGAGTAATTCGATGGTGTTAGGGGAATCTCTAGGAATAAAATTGCGAAAAACAATACACACTAAATTAAACTTCTAAGACAAACTAAAAGAAAACTATAAGTATTATTATACACGACAAATCAAACACAGATATTTTTAGAGACCTTCCAATTTTAAAGAGTATTTGCTTACCCCGGCTCCACACGTTGGCCCGAAAGTTGGCGCCAACGTGTGCATCGGGAAAATGTAGTTGGCCCGAACGTTGGGGCGAGCATTGGCAGCTACCCCGGCTCCACACGTTGGCCTGAACGTTGGCGCCAACACTATTCGCCAACGTGTGGATCGGGAAAATGGAGTTGGCCCAAACTTTGGGGCGAGTATTGGCAGTTAGCCGTCGCGTGTCGGTTTTATCAAAGGAATTAAGCGCCAACGTTGGCGATGCGCCCACACGTTGGCGGTTTGCTCAGTCTTGACGAAGCACTCATGCAGTAACGTGAATCGAATGAGCTGTTCCTACGGTCACCGCGTCTTGAAAATGTCATCAACGCAATAGTTATAGAATTTTTATAAAAAATCTTTATGTTTATTAACAAATAACAACGATATTATTTTGTTGGTGAAAACATTTTTCAAAAACGACGTCCATTGTTTAACTATTGTGTTATTTTAATTGACAGTTCAGCTTTTCTGCACTCAATAATATTAAAGTGTCCATAGGCATGATTACGGGCCAACACTCGTCCCAACGTTGGGGCCAACGTGTGGAGCTCGCCTTATGTTTTTAAGTGAGTTCAACCTTTTTTGAATAAAATCGGATTGAGTTTTCAAACATGTGTCAAAATAAAATATAATTTAAATCAAAAGCACTAAGAAGTATTGATATCAACTTCGAAGCAAATCACCGCCAAAATAACTAAACAACCCTTTTTAACCCCGTTAGGGGTTACATAATTTCAACAAAATACGAAACACATCTTCCATCAATTCTATTAAAAAAGGTTTATGCAAAATTTGAAGTAGATTAGACCAAGGAATCACGTTGTACCATACAAACTTTGCCCTCCCTTTTCACCCCCTTAGGGGTAGAATTTCGGAAAATCCTTTCTTACCGGATGCCTACGTCATACAAAGAACACACCCTCCAAGTTTCAGGTCTCTACGATCAGCGGTTTAGGCTCTGCGTTGATCCGTCAGTCATTCAGGACAAAACCTTTTATATGTATAGATTAATATTATCAAGCAAGTAGTAGTAGTTTAGTAGTAGTAGAGCTCCTTTGTGTAAGAGCTCGTCCGGGGAAGTACTACCACCGTACCTACTTCTCCGCCAAATAGTGATGCTTGCATTGCTGTGTTTCAATCTGAAGGGTACGGGTGCCGGTGAAATTACAATCACATGAGACTTTCTATCTTCATGTCTCAGTTTGGCGAACAAACTTGCGGTACCATTGAAGCAACAGCCTAGGTGGTATTGAGGTTGTTATGGGCAAAGGTAACCGCTTAATATCAGGTGGGCCTTTGGCTCGTTTCGCCATCCTATACTATAAAATAAAAATGAAATAAATATAGCAGGCTTTGTCAAGCAGTGGACGTTTTTCGTTTGAAATGATATAGAGCTAGACTCTGACCAGTTAGCCCAGACACCGCGGCGCCACCGTATAAACAAAGTTTTGCACGAGAACAAGAGCGGTAATGTTTGCGGGGGGCAGGGTCGTACGGCACATTATGACTGGTCAGCCTTGTACTGACAATTATGAATACAGAAAAAAAAACAGCCAAATCGGTCGAGCCGTTCTCAAGTGTTCCTTCATAAACATAGCAATAGATTTTTATTTATATCATCATCATTCATAATTTCAGCCGAAAGACGTCCACTGTTGGACATAGGCCTCCCCCAAGCATCGACACAACGACCGGTCCTGCGCTTTCCGCATCCAGTGGATACCCGCGACCTTCCCCAGGTCGTCGGTCCACCTTGTGGGGGCCTGCCCACGCAGCGCTTTCCAGTACGCGGTCACCACTCCAGAATTTTACTGCCCCATCGGCCATCCGTTCTGCGAGCAATGTGCCCCGCCCACTGCCACTTAAGTTTGGCAATTCTTTGGGTTATGTCGGTTACTTTCGTTCTCCTGCGAATCTCCTCATCTTTATTTATATAGATAGATAAAAACAAAAAAAAAACTTCAACTTTTTACATAGTCAAACAACAATTTCACGATCGATTGAACTTTTTACCCCATAAAGGGTAAAAAAACAGTGAAAAAGCGTTCACGCGAGCAGGGCTGTGTCAGTCTATATCGGGCAACGTCGGGCAATATGCAAATCCCGTCAATTTGTCCTTCTGCACGTATTTCAGACTTCGTGACACGAATAGTTAGCGGACATTGGTTCTCAATGTTTTATTTTGATTTGTGTTAAGTGATTTTATGAAGTGTACATATTTGGTAAAACTGGCGAGGAACCGAAAGATATTAAGACTTTGGTTGTTGTTATGTCGTTTGAACAAGTTCAATACTTTTCAAGCTTTAAGTGTTAGATTATACACAAATTTTCACCAATAAATACGAAACAAAATCTATGGTTAATAATAACCGAATCATTTTGATTTATGGAAAACAGAATATGACCGCGTTATCTTAATAGGGGCACCATTAATAACTGGCATAATAGGCACACCATTTCTCATTCCATATGTATTCTGAAGTTCTATGTGAGTATTGTTGTCATTATTTCATCTTACACTGAATTCACTGATCACTATAATTCAGAGTGACCTTTTTGTTATTTAAATAAAAGTAATTTTAGGGTTCCGTACCCAAAGGGTGCCAAACGGGAGAAGCTATTTATTACTCTCGCTACGCTGTCCGTTTGTCCGTCTGTCTGTGACAGGGCTGTATCTTCTAAACGGTAATAGGTAACCGGTAGAATTTTTCGCAGAATATTTGTTGCTATGACTCCTAGCACGACAAATACTAAAAACATAAAAAGTCTAAAACCAAAGAGGGTTCCCATACAAGAAAACTCGAAAAACATGCATTTTTTACAACGTTTTTGTTCCTGCTCTATCTTCAAAACGGTAATACATACCAGCGTCAAACTTGGTTAGATTATAGTGCATACTAATAAATAATAAAATAAAAGTAGGATAAATATAGACATATATGGTGGTACCTGCGTAAGAAAGGGATGCAAAAATTAATATTTCACTCACGGTTCGTTAATGTCTTCAATCAACTCAGCCTATCGCAGTCCACTGCTGGACATAGGCCTCTCCCAAGTTGCGCCACAACGCTCGGTCCTCTGCCTTCCGCATCCAGTCCCCCCCCCAGCCACGTTCTTTAGGTCGTCGGTCCACCTGGCAGGGGGGCGCCCTACGCTGCGTTTGCCGATTCGCGGTCTCCACTCAAGGACTCGTCTGCTCCAACGGCCATCGGTCCTTCGACAGACATGGCCAGCCCACTGCCACTTCAGCTTACTGATCCTACAAGCTATGTCGGTCACTCCGGTTCTTCTCCGGATAATCTCGTTACGGATTTTATCCTTCAAAGAAACTCCAAGCATAGCTCGCTCCATAGCTCGCTGAGCGACTTTGAATTTGTGGACTAGCCCAACTGTCAGTGTCCACGTCTCGGCACCGTAAGTCATGACTGGCAGGACGCACTGATTGAAGACCTTTGTCTTCAAACTTTGCGGTATAGGCGACGAGAAGACTCGGCGAAGTTTGCTAAATGCTGCCCAGCCCAGACGGATCCTTCTGTTGGCTTCTTTCTCGAAGTTGTGTCTACCAAGCTGAATTGCCTGCCCTAGGTAGACGTATTCCGTTACAACTTCGAATGCCGACCCTTCGACGAATATTGGCCTCGGCATGACATGCATATTGAACATGACTTTAGTCTTGTCCAGATTCATGCCGAGACTGACACGTCGAGAGGCTCCGTTTAAGCAGTGCAGCATTTCGCCCAGTTGTTCCAGCGACTCAGCCATTACAACGATGTCATCGGCAAAACGGAGATGTGAGATGTTCTCGCCGTTAACTTTGATACCCTGTCCAGTCCAGTCCAGCGTCTTGAAGACGTCCTCCAACGAGGTTAGTGAACTATTTCGATCAATTTTTTTATTTTTTCGATTTTTTCGTTAATGTCTTACTCTAGTAAATTAAATCAGTTTCTATGGGGTATCAGGTCGATTGGTGGTATGGAACCACAGAAATAGATAGATTAGAATAGATGTAATCACAATTTTACTTGCGATTCATGCGTGGCAGCTTTCGAACAAACTACGCCTTAAGGTGGGCACTGACGACGTAACCATTCCGACGTCGTTTTAATGACCACTTCCAACAAAAAGACGTCCTATGTTTTAGCACACTGCCGATCATTCCATCGCGTATACGTTCTTGGTTCTAGAATTTCATCAACGTGCTCACGTCATTATAGGTACTTGATAGAAATACAGGTAAACTAAATGCGTGAACTACTTGCACATAGCCTAAAGTTTCGATGTTGCAAAAATGCGGGCCGAGTATCTGCGTCCTTCACTTGCGGCGGCCACAGACGTACTAGAAGATGCTACGCATGCGGCGGTGCAACGCGGAATGAAATAAAAATGGACGTAGTTTTGCACATTCACGGAGCGTTTCGACGTCTTCCGGGTGGCGTAGTGCAAGTTTTTCGCATTGACGATCACTCCAAAACCACAACGCGATGACGTCCAAGGGGCGTAGCTTGGTGGATTTCTACCCGATTGGAATTCCACAGCCAGGACGTCGTTTTAAAAATAGTATACATTTTCAACATTCACGGATAGATTTTGGAATATAACCACGCCATTCGTACGGTTGGAAGCATCGTCAGTGGCCACCTTTACATATTAACGTCATTATTTTTTTAAAATTAACATTAATCAAGTGTACTTTACAGCTTTTGTTTCTGCAGTTAGAAACAGCACATTAAGGCATTTTTGCGGTTTTTTCTTACAGTATTTACAGAAACAAGTCATAAAGCGTACTGAAAAAGGCTTTGAAATGCCCTGCACTATGGTGCATAGTGTTGGCACGCGCGCCCTGCCCACTTTTCTGTGTATGGAATGTGTATGGATGTTTCCCTTATTGCGTGTGTCCGACTCGCACTTGGCCGGTTTCTTTTATACGTCCTTAAAATGGACGCTAACAATAGATTTAGAACCACTGTTATATGGACTCAATGGTGTCACATTAATAATTCCATGTAATATGGTATACGCTCAGTCATGGTAACAATGTTACTGAAGCTATTTAGAATTACCATTCATGTAATATATTATTCATGCTTTTGCTAAAGGCTTCATCCGCGTATAATTCGGTTTCATCAACTCAGCCTATCGCAGTCCACTGCTGGACATAGGCCTCTCCCAAGTTACGCCACAACACTCGGTCCTCTGCCTTCCGCATCCAATCCTCCCCAGCCACGTTCTTCAGGTCATCGGTTCACCTGGTGGTGGGGTGCCCAATGCTGCGTTTGCCGATTCGCGGTCTCCACTGAAGGACTCGTCTGCTCCAGCGGTTATCGGTCCTTCGACAGACATGGCCAGCCCACTGCCACTTCAGCTTACTGATCCTACAAGCTATGTCGGTCACTCCGCTTCTTCTCCGGATAATCTCGTTACGGATTTTATCCTTCAAAGAAACTCCAAGCATATCTCGCTCCATAGCTCGCCGAGCGACTTTGAATTTGTGGACTAGCCCAACTGTCAGTGTCCACGTCTCGGCACCAAAATTCAATTCACAATTCACGATTCGGTTTAAAAAAGAAAAGTTTTATCGCCATAGAAATCTTAGTAATAAGGTAATAGAAATGTCATATTTTTCTTTTAATATCGGAACGCGTGTCACCGGTTTGCCGCTACCGTTTCTATCATTCAGTGCAAAATAAATTTGCATAAATCGTTGTTAGGTTTTTTTAATACTTAACGGGCTTGCTTTTGACCGCCACCTCACCTGATGTTAAGCGATGGTGCGGTCAACGATGGCTCACGCTTGCCCAGAAAAAGTGAGAGGATGACAGTGAAATATTTCGACCCTCTCAAGTGGTTATACCGGGCATCGTACCGGAACACGACTAGGTCGCTTGGCGGCACGTCTTTACCCGGTGGGTGGAAAATAAGATTTTAGTGACTCTGCGTCCAAAACGGCACTGATGACCAAGCAAACGGTTCGTGCACTGGTTTCCTACGAGACACCTGTACGCGGCGACACTTTCACGTGCCTTTGTCACTTCTATTACCTTATATTATTTCGATTTTTATGGTTATCACACCGTGTATTTAAAGATACTATAAATTGTGGAAAGAATGAAACCTCCGAATGTCAGTATTATCCAGTAACTGTGTTGCGGGGGTCTGATGGCAGTCGCTCCGTGTAAAATACTGATGTTCAGCTGCATCTGGCCAGACTGGAAGCCGACCCCAATATAATTGGGAAAAGGCAAGGAGGATGATACATTGTGCAAAGAAAAACTTCGCTCACGGGCAGAATTCGAACCAGTGACACCTTGTTCAGTACACCTTTTTTTGTCAACCTGTACTGTCCCACTGCTGGGCAAAGGTCTCCCCCATATTCTTCCAAACTTCTCTATCAGTAGCTTCTTCAGTCCAATTCTTGAGAAGCATGTCCAGAACACCTAGCTTTTTTTTTAATGATATATAGATCTGCTCTTGACCGCAATCTAGACAAATTATCAAGATGTGGTCGACGATGGAGCAAGCGAACCTACTTAGTGCCGATTCACTTCAGCTTTAAAGGCGTTAGGGTGGTAAGTGCCCGGAAATACAGATGCAGTGAATTCCACAACTTGGCTGTGCGCATTATGAAAGAGTTCTCAAAGCGCTTGGTCTTGATAGTAGGGATTTCTACCAAATGTGGATGATATCCTGCAGTGCATCGTGTAGTCCAGTGAAACAAAGGAGATGGCGGAATAAGCTCATGGAGCTCTTGCGCACACTTTCCAAAGTACATTCTGTAGAACACCGACAGACAAGGAACTGTGCGTCTATGGGCTAAGCTTTGTAGCTTAGATTTTACTGGCAGTTCATCACCAATTAACCTCTCAGCTCTGCGTTGAATCGAGTCAAGAGCGGCAAGCTGGTATTTGGCGGAGCCATCCCATAAATGACTGCAATACTCCATACATGATCGTACTTGACGTTAGCTGCATCTTCTTCTTCTGGCTCTCCAGCTGAAGCTTGTCGAAAACTGTGGCTGGAAAAATTACCCCCACCTGCACACTACATCCAACCCAGTGAGAGACTTCCTGTAGGGTATAAACTCCCCTGGCCTACATGGAAGTCCCTAAATCGATTGCGGACCCAGGTAGGCAGATGCAGGCTTAACATGAGCAAGTGGGGCTATATAGACCAAACAGCTACAGCCTGCATGTGTGGCATTGATCCTCAATCAATGTCACACTTGCTATGCTGCTCCTCGTGTCCAAGCACTTGCACATTGAGTGACCTTATCGATGCCACAGACAACGCACAAGACGTGGCAAATTTCTGGGCCAGCAGCGTATGATTACTGTGCCACTATCAGTACATTTTTTGTACCGTCGACACGAACAAGAAGAAGAACTACTCCGTCAGCGAAGCCGCGGGCCTCAGCTAGTAACAAATAAATTTTATTTTGATTACAATATTATTGTAATGAAAACGACGACTATGATGAGTTATGTACTAAAGTAAATAAGATAGGTCTGAAATTACTTTATTTATCTACTACTTAAAATAAAACGGCAATATAATTTTCAGAAATATACCTACATAATATAAAACAAACGTTATAAAAAACATTTATACAGTCACATTGTAGCAAGAACCATTTAAACAAGACCTCTACAAAAGCTTTGTGTGTTATTCTCTCGTACAAATGACAATGCTATAGTATAAGGGCAGGGGTCAAGTTTTGTTGGACGTAAATTATGTATGCTATGTAGCATGTAATACGGTTTTACATGAGAAATGGTAATAGGACACAGGAAACTTAAAAGGATTGTGTTGTAAAATCTAGAATAAACCTGACGGCTGGACTCTTATAAGAATAGGCAGAATTTAATAAGTCCATTGTATTTTACACAGGCTGTTCCATCGTTATGCTACATATAGGGATAGTACTAAAATAATGAAAATAAGAAATTTTACTTGAAGAAGATTTCAGTAGTGGTAGTAGAGCTCCTTAGTGAAAGAGCTCGTCCGGGGAAGTACTACCACGGTACCTACTGCTCCGCAAAATAGTGATGCTTGCATTGCTGTGTTTCGGTCTGAAAGGTACGGGTGCCGGTGCAATTACAATCACATGAGACTTTCCATCTTCAGTTTGGCGAACCAACTTGCGGTACTATTTAGGCCTAGGTGGTATTGCAGTTGTTATGGGCAAAGGTAACCGCTTAACATCAGGCGGGCCTTTAGCTCGTTTCGCCATCCTATACAATATAAAACAAAACTTCATTTTATTTTTTAAAGCAAATATTTCAGATTTTTCCAAAGAAGCCCGACTTGTACCTTCAACTATGCCAAAAAATATCACCTGTATTTATAAGCCACAAATCGATAGAGTTGATAATAAGGATGAAATTACTCCAACAAACATTGTATCCTAAATAAAAGGAAACCCACGAAATCTAACATAGCCTAGGTACATTTCAATACAAATATACCAAGGCAGCAAATACTCAAAATACACCTTCTTTCATTTTGTTGTTTGACCATATTTCATGGACTTCCTTCGATTTTAAACACTATGTTTGTTGGACAGATTTTATCCTCATTATTGACCCTATCAAGATCTATCAACAGAAGCCATAAAAGGTCTTCATCACGATTGTTTTAGTTTGATTCCCAGCTCAGGCTCATCATCCTCCTCGCCTTTTCCCAATTATATTGGGGTCGGCTTCCAGTCTAGCCAGGTGCGGCTGAACATCAGTATTTTACACGGAGCGACTGCCATCGGACCCCCGCAACCCAGTTACTGGGTAATACTGAGATTCGGAGGTTAGACCAATTGTCAGACTTTCAGGCTTCTGACTACCCGTAACGACTGCCATAGATATTCGTATGACAACCGGGACCGACAGCTTAACGTGCTCTCCGAGGCACGGAGGAGTCTCGATGTGTAACGAAACGGTCACCCATCCACAGACTGACCGCGGCAAGTGCAGCTTAACCTTGCAGATTATACAATCCGCGCAGTCGTTGCTTCGCTACGAGCCCCTCCAGCTCAGGCAAGATATTTTTTATTTATTATATTACAAAAATAAATTAAATGAAGCTAGCATATGCCTGCGACTTCTCTCGCGTGAATGTCGTTTATCGAGCATCCCTCGGGATAAATAGTAGCCCATATGTTAATCCGGATTATGTTCTATCGGTATGCCAAATTTCATTAAAATCCATACAGTAGTTTTTGCATGAAAAACATCCAAACATCCATACATCCTCACAAACATTCACGTTTATAATATTATAAAATAAAATAAAAAGTAAGAATTATAGTATTACTTATTAAAATTAAAATTAAATTAAATAATCATTTATTTCAGGCAATTATACCCATATAAAATAAAATAATACAAATACAAAATTAAAATAAAATTAAAATAATGCGATCATAATTCAAAGTAAATTCAAAATAATAACAAATAAAATGACTCGTTTAAATTATAGCTGGAACATTAATTGTCATATACGAAGAAGTGGTTTACTTCGTATATGGCATTTAATATTCCATTGTCAGATTTGTGTATGCGGCTCATAAAGGAGGCTCGTGCTTTTCTCTTTCTCTTATACACGCTGAAATTTTAATAGCTTAATTCCCGAAAATGGGTCATTGTACTCATCATTATGAACAACTTTTACTATGGGACCATCCCTGAAATCACAGAAAAAAAAATCTGTTGGTCCCTACATTTGTGTTCACTGATTTTTTTTTCGAGATTTCAGGGTTGGTCCGATAGTAAAAGTTGTTCATAATGATGAGTACAATGACTCCTTTTCGAGAATTAAGCGATTAAAAGACTAGCCTGTTCCTGCGATGCCTATTCCGGATTATGTTCTATCTGTATGCCAAATTTTATCAAAATCTATTCAGTAGTTTTTGCGTGAAAGAGTAACAAACATCCACACTAAACTATTTTTCTTTCTTTTCTTTCTTTCTTTCTTTCACACGTCCATACATCCTCACAAAATTTCACGTTTATAATATTAGTAGGAAAGATGTAATATTTCCAATATTTTAAGTACTTTCTCTCGATGAAACATAGCAATGAGAAAACCTGTATAGTAGAATTTCCTACATTCTATTTAAAGTACCTCCATGAAGCATGGCAATAGAACAGCCTGTATATGGCCAACACGTAATAAAACCGGCACCCGTACCATTCGCACCGGAACACAGCAATTCAATAATCACTGTTTGGCGGCAGAAGTAGGTACAGTGGTAGTACTTCCCCGGACGAGCTCCTTCACAAGGAGCTCTACCACTACTACAAAATTAATAAATTAAAGTGTTTACTCGTAAGCAACACTTTTTCTTTTCTTTTACCTTTTTTCTTTTCCAAGAACGATACGTTTTCCTGTGCATTACGTGCGTCCCGCTTTCTGTATTTACTGTTTTTTTTTGTTTTCGTAAGAGAGTACAGTTTTTAACTCGATTTTTATTGTTCTTATTTCAAAATGTTTCTTCATAATACTCGTAGTGTTGGGAAAATTATTTCTTGAGTTATCGATAAAATGTCGAAGGTTTATTATGATAGTGTTGTTCGTAGTATAAACACGGTGGATCCTGTAAATAGTAATTGTCATCAACTCATATCTAAATAATGATTGTTTTTTGACCTAAATGCTTTGATAAAGTACTGGCTGTAGATAGCAAAATTAAATTTTTACTCTTAGCCGTGAGACAAAATATAAATTTACTTTATTTTTTAGTCTGTGCAACAATGTCAGTAGCTGTAGAAAGATATAAAATAAAGATTTTGATCTAAGAATTTTTTTTCTGTGTACACTCCCATTTGAAAGGGTAAATACTAGTGCAATAGTTGTATATATTTTAAAACTACGGTCCAAGGGTTAAAACTTCAACATACATGTAAAAAAACAACCCTAAATTCGTTTACAATAATGCTGTAGATCAGATATACATTTATCTTAACGTGACGTGTCTCATCACGAACAACCTTGTCTCCCTCCTGAATACGAAATCAAATCAGTCAAGCAAAACGTATTCATTTACGCTTGATTTGACTCAAATACACCTTGAATGTCGAAATGTAATTTATTTTTATTTACATTATGGAGATATTTTGGAAAATACGAAGAAGTTACTGTGCTATAATTTGGGAGGGAAGGCCAGTTTTGGACTGTTTTCTTCTCTCAAATCGACAGAGCGATGAGCCAGCGACCCGAAAATTGTAACCTGTGCGGACTGGATGTGGAAAAAGACCGAATGTTATGCTCCAGAGATAATGCACACAGCGGCGCTGGGCGTTTTGACGGCGTGACCGATCCGCCGGGCGGAGCGCGACTTATACGCTGAGGGTGTGTTATATAGGAATACAGACAGCGGAGCGTGTTCTTCTGGCACCGTCATTATACCAGCGTTCAGTACCGCGCGCTATCTGCCCGCAGTGTGACATGCACGCCCTGGAGTCCAGACACATATCGGGCGTGACAGAACTGGGAAGAGCGTCAACGCAACGTGGACAGGGCGTGCATATCACACTGCGGGTAGATCGTGCGTGGTACTGAACGCTGGAATAATGACGGCGCCAGAAGAACACGCTCCGCTGTCTGTGTAACTAACTAATATGTATTCCCATATAATACACCCCCAGCGTATCAGTCGCGCTCCGTCAGGTGGAGCGGCGGCGGAACGGTCACGCCGTCAAAACGCCCAGCGCCGCTGTGTGCATTATCTAATTAATAGAATAAATAAATATCTTTGAGACATTTTTACACAGCACCATCTAGTCCCAAACTAAGCAGAGCTTGTGCTATGGGTACTAGACAATGGACATAATACTTATATACTTTTTTTTTTGTTATACAGTTCAGTACATTACAACACGATGGGGCCCGCCAGCGATACGCTTCAGTTCCGTTCCGCTTCCGTTCCACTCGATGTGTGCTTGCAGCTTTGAGGTGCATTTTGAGAAAGGCCAACAGTAAATTGTGAAAGACCCGTCCCACCCCGTCCCGACCGTCTGTCTCGTGGGTCGTGTGAGTCTGTGGACCCAGAAGAATAAAGAAAATTTTCAATCATAAAAATAATAAAAAAGTCAATAAAAAATAAAATATCGATAATAAACCAATATTTTGGATTTTCTACACAGCACTATTCTAGCTTGGTATGTTATTTTTATGTGTTGTTAGCAAAATTGGTTTTCGTATTGTTGGAAGATTACGAAGAAGTAAATCACGAAAATTTGAACCCGATAGGTGGCGCTGTGAGCGAAGCCGTGGGAATCAGCTAGTATCTGATAATAAAATATCTCACACTTTCCTCAATAATGCGAAGATATTACTGCAAATTGAGTTCACTCTTAATCGATGTATTCCCAAGGAAATATCAGTTCACTCACTCACACAGTTCAGTCATTCGTTCAAATGCGAATGGATTTGGAAATTAACTGAATGGATTCGGTCATGTTTGAAATTAGAATCTACAAGGGTTGGTTTTCAGTTCAGTCCGGTTATTTTAAAGTAGGCGTAAATCTGTAAAATATTTCGTTTTAATACCTACTAATTAATAGTATATTAATAAAACTTTTAATTTATGTAGAAAATGTGTCGTTTCATAATCCTCCGAGCCTTTTCCCAACTATGTTGGGGTCGGCTTCCAATCTAACCAGATTATTTATTTATTTATTTTCACAAAAAAAATACATACATTTGGCAGATACAGTGTAGAACATAAACCAGTTTAGGTTTTTCTGTACACCGCTTGGTCCGTCGACATTCATTACAACAAGATGTGGGTGGGTGAACACGACGCATCGCGCTCGCTCGCCCCATGCAAAAATTCTCAAATACCCTCAATTAATTTATATTACTTCTCAATAGCAAATTGCTTACAGCATGTTTTTTTTCTTAATGCTATAAAATTATAAGTCATTCATCATTTCAGCCGAAAGACGTCCACTACTGGATATAGGCCTCCCCCAATTAAAGGGGGGATATGCCATAATCGCCACGCTTAACGCTTATAAGTCATTATTAGGTTTTAATTCCGATGCGGCTAAACATCAGTATTTTACACGAAGCGACTGCCATCAGACCGGGCAAACCAGTTTTTTTTTTAAAATGTATTATAGCATGACGAAACGAGCTAAAGGCCCACCTGGTGTTAAGCGGTTTACTTTGCCCATAACAACTGCAATACTATCTAGTCTGTTGCCTAAATGGTACCACAAGTCAGTTTGCCAAACTGAGACATGAAGATAGAAAGTCTCATGTGATTGTAATGTCACCGGCACCCCAACCCTTCACACCGAAACACAGCAATGCAAGCATTACTGTTTGGCGGCAGAAGTAGGTACGGTTGTAGTACTTCCCCGGACGAGCTCTTTCACAAAGGAGCTATACTAATACTGAAGTAATTAAAGTCTCTATTCGCGTTTTAAATTATGGTTAAAGGCGCATGTAGCACCCAAGTGGGGCCCCCATGTGTAAGAAAATTATTACTCACTGAATAAATAATTTATCGAAAATTTGTTTTTAACAATTGAAGTACAGGTACTGTTGTTAGTTGTAGATATAAAAACCGGCCAAGAGCATGTCGGGCCATGCTCAGTATTATAGGGTTCCTTAAGTAGGTGTTACAAACAAATCAAATCGAATATTAATCATGGCTAATTTAGTTTTTGCAATAGACGGCAGCATTGGCGACTCAGATAGTGTTGTTAGTAGCCGCCGCTAGATGGCGCTATAAAGTGCCAAATGCGATAGACGGCAGCATTGGCGACTCAGAGAGTGTTGCTACTAGCCGCTAGATGGCGCTGTACAGCGCCAAATTTAAGAAGTTTGTCATTTCAATATAACACAAAGTTACTTTTTGTAATTTTTTTAAATAGAAAGTAGCTAAAGGAGCATTATTTGCTAAGATGATTTTTCTCTATGGTCAATGACCTTTGAACTAGGACGTTTTAAGTATTTTTCAGTTTTCTCTCTATAACTCAAAAATTTATAATCAAATTATACTCGAAATAATTTAAAAAAAGAGTTTTTATAAAGGTCTATCGATGTGGAAGATTATAAGTTTCTACGTTGCATAGTTTAGAAATGGCTGAGGGGGGACACATTGCAAGCCACTTTGGCGGGCTATATTTCGCAGATGGTACACCTGATAAAAAAGTTATGTATGAAACATTACCTTCATTTTAGTAGACCTATTCAATGATATACCACACGAGGGGTAGCAGCGAAAAAAAAAATTTCGTCCCCATTTCACATGTACGGGCGCCAACCCTAAAATACGTAATCACGATTTTTTTATTCATTTAAAATTGAGATTTATATCTAGACAATTTTTTAGCAAAATTTAATTTATTTATGTTTATAACTGTAGAAGTTATTAAGCTGTAAAGGATTAGGACAGACGGACAGACGGGCAGACGGACAGACGGACAAACGGACAAACGGACGGACATGACGAAACTATAAGGGTTCCTTGTAGGACTACGGAACCGTAAAAACTGCCGAAAGTGGCCGTTTTTTGCACTTTTTCTATCTACAACTACAGCGAACTATAATAGTTTCTGTCCAGTGGTCGCAAGCGCGACTGCTGATCGTGGGGTCCTTGGTTCGATTTCCGGGTCGGGGAAAGTGTTATTGGGTTTTTTCTTCAGGAAATTCTCAGTAGCAGCCAGGAGTCTGGATTTGTGCCCGGTTAATGGCAATCGGCTCGCCCCCTATTACATGGGACTTATAACATAACTGGCGAAATGTGGGTGTACTATACACCTCTGCCTATTCCTTCGGGAATACAGGCGTGATGTTATGTTATGTGTTATAGTTTCTGATTAAACTAGAGTACCTTGTACCTTACTTGTACTTCAATTGTTAAAAACGAATTTTCGATTCATTAATCGACCATTCGATTACATAATTATGTACATTTTTTTTACTGATGGGGTGGCATACTTGGCTGCTACATTCTCTGTAAATCTTAATTTACACTTTATGATTAATCTTTCTTTCTCAAAATCAACATGAAAGTTAATGCAATCATTATACTTTTGTACAATAAAAATTAAAATGAGAAATACAATTCTGAGTTTGGTACATTACGTTTGTGATGTTTTAATAATACTTCTTTCAAAGTTTTTCAATTATATTCTTGTAGTGAGTTTCAATTTACAATGGACAAGACTTTTGACGTAAATAATTCATGTTTTCGGATTGTTTAGTGTGATTCCCAGTAACCAACCAAGGAAGTTATAATAATAATTCAATTCTTTATTCGGACAACCCTAGATCCATTACATAATTATACAACCTCTTAAGGGGTTATTGTACTCATCAATACGAAAAAAAATACTATGGGACAAACCCTGAAATCGCGAATAATAAATCAGCAGATCCCTATATTTTGTCGATTTATGTGAAAACAAATGTAGGGATCAGGTGAAATTTTTTTCGCGATTTCAGGTAATGTTATAAATATAAGCCATACTAAAAGTTGTTCGTACTGATGAGTACAATGACCCCTTAAAAGGTTTTCAGTTATTTCAATAGCACGTTGTATTTTTAGTAAGAACTTAAAACTATAGTATTTAATAATTAAGAGTGACTTAGTCTTCTGCATAGAAGTCTTCTGGATGAGATTCCACACCACATGGCTCTCAAACCTATGACCTATAATATTCAAGATGCTGTTACTGCTCCCACGGACTCTGGTTGGCAGTGAAGCTGCCTTTTTACGCCAGATAGCATTAAAACAGTAAACATAGTTGACGCACTGCAGAAGCGCGCTACTATATACCTAGTAATTACTCAATCTTATTACGCAATTAAATCATAATTTTAACAAGTATCCTTGTACCTGTCTCTTGTTGTTTAAATTATAGCCATTTATACAGAAGAAGAATGTTTGCATGGTATAATAAAATGTTTCACCAGGTATTCTCTTCCCGCGATGACAGCGCGATGCCTTCATGCTACGTCACGATCAGTGTTGCTATTGATTGATATCTTAAATATATTTAAGGGTATTTTTTTTCATAATGAATATAAAATAAATTCCTAACTAGTCTAACTATTTTTTATCTCGATTAGTTAAAGGAAACTGTATAAAATTACTAGTTCAAAAGTGATCCTTTATAGAAGCAAGTAAATTAAAAAATGCATTTTGCTCTGGTAATTTATTTACACAAAGTGGCAGCACATCAAACTGACAAGTGTCGCGAATACGGCCCACTCATAGAATTAATATAAACCAGAAACCACATCCTACTGTAATTGCAAGCCGCGCGCTGTGTCCAAAAAGTAAATAAGTGTCCCGCCCCCGCCTCACTTCTTTTCCGCGTAATGTTGCTAGCTCAGACATTATTAATCCGTTTTAGGGGTAAACATTGTGAACATTGGAGGTATGATGATAATAAAATCAAAATTGTCCATTCACAGGAATTCATATTTTGTAACTATTTACTTCGACAGCTAAAATGGCGGACGTGACTTTTTCTATAAAATTAATACAGGTATCGTTTTCGGGGTTTCTGGGGGTTCTAATTACGAATGTAACATCTATTTTAAGATTCATGATGGCGGACGCGACTTTTTCAAGTAAAACTTCTTTACGCACGCTTGACTTGGGGAGTATGCTGTTTGACTTGGGGAGTAAGCTGGTGAATGCGTTACGAAAAGTGTGATCGGGCGAGGCGACTTTTATTTTTAGATACAATGTGGCGGACGCGACTTTTTAAATAAAACCAATATGGGTATCGTTTTCGAGGTTTCCCGGGATGCTGATTGCGAATACAACATCTATTTAGAGATCCAAGATGGCTGCCGTGATTTTTTAAATAAAATCAATATGGATATCGTTTTAGAGGTTTTCGGGCGTGCTGATTACGAATATAACATCTATTTCGAGATTCAAGATGGCGGACGCGACTTTTCAAGTTAAATCAATATGGATATCGTTTTCGAGGTTTCTTGGGGTGCTGATTACAAATATAACATCTATTACGAGATTCAAGATGGCGCGGACGTGACTTTTTAAATTAAATCAATATAGTTATCGTTTTCGAGGTTTTGAGTGCTGAAAAGTCACGTCCACCATCTTAGATCTTAAAATAGATGTTATATTAGCAATCAGCACCCCGAAAAACCTCGAAAACGATACCCATGTTGATTATATTTAAAAAGTCACGTCCGCCATCTTGAATCTCAAAACAGATAATATATTCGTAATCAGCACCTCTGAAAACCTCGAAAACGATACCCATGTTGATTTTATTTAAAAAATCGCGTCCGCCATCTTGGATCTCAAAATAGATGTTACATTCGCAATCAGCACCCCTGAAAACCTCGAAAACGACACCCATGTTGATTTTATTTAAAAAGTCACGTCCGCCATCTTGAATCTCAAAATAGATAGTATATTCGTAATCAGCACCACTGAAAACCTCGAAAACGATACCCTTATTGATTTTATTTAAAAAGTCACGTCCGCCATCTTGAATCTCAAAATAGATGTTATATTCGTAATCAGAACCCCGAGAAACCTCGAAAACGATACCCATGTTGATTTTATTTAAAAAGTCGGGTCCGCCATCTTGAATATCAAAATAGATGTTACATTCGCAATCAGCATCCTTGAAAACCTTGAAAACGATACCTATATTGATTTTATTTTAAAAGTCACGTCCGCCATCTTGAATTTCAAAATAGATGTTATATTCGTAATCAGAACCCCGAGAAACCTCGGAAACGATACCCATGATGATTTTATTTAAAAAGTCGCGTCCGCCATCTTCAATATCAAAATAGATGTTATATTCGCAATCAGTACCCCGGAAACCTCGTCTCTCTCTCTCTTTTAGCACAGTCTAAGGAGACTGCTAAAAACTAAGAAAAGCCCTTAATAGTAATCAAAAGTAGGGAAAATCAAAACTCATAAATTGGCAACATCAACAAAATGGACTCATCATTCTCTATGAAAATTTAAATTGAACAATTTATTCAATAATTAAATAACCTGATAGCTGAATGTGCTACTTGCACATGAAATGTGATCCCATCGTGTTTCTTTTTTAGTCCAGCTGCATTATTACAGGTAGGAACGACACAAGACGGCATAATCTAATTTAATTTGACACCGAAAAACACGTTACGCGATACGAAGTTGACAGAGTGACTGATTGGCTGCGCGTGAAACTACTCTATTTAAGAGTAGTTTTTGACGCTTCAGTATTAGGCGCGATCACGGTTTCTGGTTTATATTAATTCTATGATGCGAATAAATGAATTTGAAAGGACATTGCTAAAGATCCTTAGTGATTCCGCCTTAAGGCGTTACAAATTAAAGTTGATGCTCACCATATACAACTCAATGAAGCAAATGTATTGCAATACATTCATAAACACGGACAGTACTAAATATAATTTTAGATTTTTTAAATATTTACTATTTTGACACATATAATCACAGATATCTGTGCTATTTTGATGTCATGTTTTGCTTTTTTTGTTATATCAAACAACCTACATTGTCGTCAACTTGTCAGTCGATTCCAATTTTTTGGAATTTCTTGTGTGAAAAGGAGTAATAATATTGAATCATAGACTATAGAGTACCGAAATAAAAATATGGATGATACACAGATATCATGGATGATACAATTTTATCCGGTTACGTCATTAATGTATTGATACTCTTTAAAATATGAAAAATGGTTCTTGTACTGTCCGCATTAAATACAATATATATTATGAAACGAAAAAATTCGCATGTAATTTTCGTATATTGATCATCTTTGTAACAGTTTAAGGCTATTTTTATCAAAGTCCTTTACAAGCAAATCCAGCAACAATAATTAGTATACCAGAGCTTTGAACTGGCAGACCTTTGTAAGGTCACTTTCACATGAGCGCTTCTTTTGATGTTAGATTATATTTAGATACCGACAGTGCGCATCTTTTGTGCACAGCCTTAGGCCTAAGATTAGATTTTACGTTGTGAGGAAAAGGCCGGCTGACTGATATAGGGTACATTTAAGACTGTATTCCAGGAAAATACCTAGTCAAGCATGCACCTAGATTCAAGAAATTACAGTTCTTTATTAAGGCCTGAATAAACAACGCGGATATGACAATACGACAATAAATGAAAACATGGTTATTACTAGTCTATAGAAGCATTTTAAACACTTAAATAATTTGTTTATCGATTTTTTGAAAAAATAAATATGAAAACATCGAAATAATAAATAAAACCATTTGTAATCATCTTTAATCATTGAGAAAGAGAGTTTAAAATTATTTGGACTAGCACAAGTAACGATCTTTGCCTAGAAAAATGGTTCTACATTCAAAATTAATGAAGTTAAAATAATTTCCTGTGGCTAAGCTATTAACTGGATTAGATAAAAAAAATTGTATAAGATCAGAGGACGTGATACTCTGTACTTGGTTTTATTTAATGTCGTATTGTTATATTCACCCTGTATACAATGAAATGAAGGCAGAACGAAAGTAACCGACATAACCCGAAGAATTGCCAAACTTAAGTGACAGTGGGCGGGGCACATTGCTCACAGAACGGGATGGCCGATGGGACAGTAAATTTCTGGAGTGGCGACCGCGTACTGGAAGGCGCAGCGTGGGTAAGCCCCCCACAAGGTAGACCGACGACCGGGTGAAGGTCGCGGGAATCCGCTGGATACGGAAAGCGCAGGACCGGTCGTTGTGGCGATGCTTGGGGTAGGCCTATGTCCAGCAGTGGATGTCTTTTGGCTGAAAGGATGATGATGATGATGACAATATGACGAAGAGGGAAACGCAACCCTGAATTCGTTGAGCAGGTATTCACAGCGAACAAGCGTATACAAGTGTACACACGGCTACACATCATGCTGTACATTTCCAGTATAGGTTTTCCTTACAACGCGAGGTCAGCCTTTACTGGTTGTGTACAGCTTGATGTGTAGCCGTGTGTACAGAGTATATAGCCCATTATTCTGGCAATTGGACAGAAATTGAACCAATTACATAACAATGAGTCCACAGATCTTTTAGATCAGCAATCTTAGATCATATCCACGTCATCCATTTCTATCAATATCAAGATAGCTTTTCGTAAATCACTTCCGAAGCTTAGTATATCATCTGTGGTAGATTCGTATTATTTCAGAAGCGGGTCTGTTAGTTATCTTTGTTAGCGTAGTCTGTTTGAACGGGAGAGTTTACTTGCTTGGTTACTTGCCTGCGAAAGGAAGTTGGTTTTAGCTTTAAAAGTTAATTTCTTATGGCTTTCAATATTTAAAATCGATTCATTGTTTCCTTGGCATGGCGTGTTGTTTGGTTTTTAATAGCGGGTTCACACGGTTCGATTTTAGTTGATCAATATTTTTTGTTCAACAAGAAATTTAAAGATTTAAATTGTGGAAAGAAAAAATCGCTCACGAGCAGGATTCGAACCTGCGACTCCTGGCTCAGTACGCCAGTGCTTTAGCCACTAAGCTACCGTGAACACCGCTCGTGGTATCGAAATTATACTCCAATATACGTCTTTGGGTGACGTCAGCCACATCTTATTAAGAAACATTGTTTCTTAACTGACTCGACTAACTTTGCAGTTAGATCAAAGTCGTATAGATATGCCTACCCTTACTAATTATTTGCTTCGCATGCGTAAATGCGTTAAGAATAATAAAAATAAGAAATTTAAAGTTTATTATGCTTAAATATGCTTATTGTTGTTTAAATTTGATTGAAATTATTCAAAAGATCACTTGGAATCCCAATACATAATATGCCCAGTTTTCGTCTACTTTTAACTGCGGCCCTATTAAGTGCATAGGCACACTTGCACAGTTAAGGAAAAATAATTCAATTTTCATTTTTTTTTTAAATATAGAGTATAACTACCAGTTTAAAATATATTATTAACTGGCCCGTGGCTTTGCCCACGTACTGAAATAAAATAAAGTTTATATCACTTCTGGATAAAGTGGCTTTGAAATGGTGAAATAATTATTGAAATTGGTTCAGTAGTTTCAAAGTTATCGATTACAAATAAACAAATATTTCCACTTTACTGTATTATACTAGTATAGATGGAAATGATTTAAAAATGGTTAATTCAGTAAATTGGTTTTCTTAGAAGCCTGTTAATTTATACTTGATGTCCATTGTTTTATATAAATCTAAAATAAAATGACGAAACCAATTCAGAAACCAATGTTTATAGGAAAATCATATAGTCGAAGTTAGAGTCTGCATAAGGTTTTCCTACTTACGTGTAAAATTGGAAAATAGGTCTCTTTAAAAATCGAATGTGTAAATATTTCTCTTAAACATAGAAACAGTTTTAAACTTCTGCTAAAGAATAAATAACTGCCTTTATAAAATACAATAAACCGCACCGCCTCTTTGCCGCTGCTACGACATGCAAAGTTACTTTTCTTATGATTTATAACTATGTATCAATATAATTCCTAAAATGTTGAAGTTATTTTTTATGTTCGCCTACCGCATGTCTTCCAGTGGCATTATATATTTTTTCATTGTTTATTTTCTCCACCACACAATGAAATCATTATAATCACAGCACCTTAGTTTTTACAAGACAATAAGTTAATTTATTTTTAAAACTAGGCAAGTTGTAAATACTGGCGCGAGTCCACTGTCTCGTCTAAACACACTTGGGTCGATGACGGCTCCGCAGCACCGCATCGCAGTCCGCATAGGATCGGGCTAATAGTAGAGCGATTATTGAATTGAATGAGATGTAGCGTTTTAACGGAACTTCTAGAGTTTTAGAGTTATTTTGTAGATTAAGTTCGAGCAGTTCGTTTATTTCATGAACGTAATAAAGGTAAAGTAAAAAATTACTATAGTTTAATAATTTGGGTTAGTGATATAAAAACTGGATATGGTTATAGACATTTATATTTTTTAATTTTTCTTTCAGTTTTGTTGGCGATTATAGAAATTTAAAAAAAAATCACTTTAATACATTAATTATCACTAAATTGTTAGGTAAGTAACTTTAAACACAATAACCAGCTTCGTTCATTGCTTCCCACGCATGTAATTCAGTTTATCACAGAAAAACTTTATAAAATAAATAATAATAACAAATATTTGGTACATTTTTACACAGGGCACATCTTTCGGGTACTTTTTATTTTCCCGGGATGACAAGTAGCTTATATGCTTCTCCAGGTCGCAGGCTATCTTTTGGCAAAATTCCATTACGATCGGTTTAGAATTTTAGTCCTGAAAAGGTAACAAACAGACAGAGTTGCTTTCACATTTACACACTTTTAGTCTGGATATCAAATCGCTGTCGCTTTTAAACTAAAAAAAAAACACTCCTAATATTGTGTATTCTATGGCCATACATTCAGAGCTTTTCTGTTTTTGCACCCGCAATTTAGCGTGAACCGTGCCTCATGGGTTCGACTCCGGATTGACGTAAAAGGGTTATTTTGCGAACCATATCTGAAAATATAACCCTTGGCTTTCCAATCTTTTTCTGATTTAAGACTGTGTCAACTCAGCCTATCGCAGTCCACTGCTGGACATAGGCCTCTCCCAAGTTGCGCCACAACGCTCGGTCCTCTGCTGCTGCTGCCCAGCCCAGACGGATCCTTCTGTTGGCTTCTTCCTCGAAGTTGTGTCTACCAAGCTGAATTGCCTGCCCTAGGTAGACGTATTCCGTTACAACTTCGAGTGTCGACCCTTCGACGAATATTGGCCTCGGCATGACATGCATATTGAACATGACTTTAGTCTTGTCCAGATTCATGCCGAAACCGACACGTCGAGAGGCTCCGTTTAAGCTGTGCAGCATTTCGCCCAGTTGTTCCAGCGACTCAGCCATTACAACGATGTCATCGGCAAAACGGAGATGTGAGTAGTTCTCGCCGTTAACGTTGATACCCTGTCCAGTCCAGTCCAGCGTCTTGAAGACGTCCTCTGAAGACTGTGTGTTACTTACATAATAAAAACTATATTTTGTACTTGAGTAAAAGAAAGTTTTTTGTTTGTTTTTTATTTAATCTTGTTTTCTTTTGAGGGGCTCGTGACTAAGTAATAATCGCATGGATTGAAAGATCGGCGAGCTGTGCTAGCCGCGGTCAGTCCGTGGATGGGTGACCGTTTTGTTACACACTGAGACCTCTCCGTGCCTCGGAGAGTATAGTCGACTGCATGACAGTGGTAACACTTCAATTCGAAAACCGCCCTTACTGCTTACGAAATAAAGATGCTGCTAATGTTTTCTTCTTCTTCGTTTCGATGATTCGAGTCTGATTATATTATTGTAGACCAAAAAGTAGCCACAAAAAAGTGTATGTATGTAAAAGTGTTACCACCGACGTGCGGTCGACCGTACGTGTAGCTGTCAATACCGGTTGATATAGAAATATCTATGGCAGAGTAGTTACGGGTTACGGGTAGTCAGAAGCCCGAAAGCGTAGCGAGAGTAATAGGGTCCTTTGGCACCCTTCGGGTACGGAACGCTAAAATGCCAAAACAAAATTAACTTTTTATTAAAATAAAATTGTTAAGTCTGTGACGACGCCTGTGGTCTAGTGGTTCAGTTTCGGACTGCTGATCACGAGGTTGTGGGTTCGTGGGTTAAATTCCCACTGGACACAAATATTTATGTGATCAAATCAAAATCAACTCAGCCTATCGCAGTCCACTGCTGGACATAGGCCTCTCCTAAGTTGCGCCACAACGCTCGGTTCTCTGCCTTCCGCATCCAGTCCCCCAGCCACGTTCTTTAGGTCGTCGGTCCACCTGGCAGGGGGGCACCCTACGCTGCGTTTGCCGATACGCGGTCTCCACTTAAGGACTCGTCTGCTCCAAAGGCCATCGGTCCTTCGACAGACATGGCCAGCCCACTGCCACTTCAGCTTACTGATCCTACAAGCTATGTCGGTCACTCCGGTTCTTCTCCGGATAATCTCGTTACGGATTTTATCCTTCAAAGAAACTCCAAGCATAGCTCGCTCCATAGCTCGCTGAGCGACTTTAAATTTGTGGACTAGCCCAACTGTCAGTGTCCACGTCTCGGCACCGTAAGTCATGACTGGCAGGACGCACTGGTTGAAGACCTTTGTCTTCAAACTTTGCGGTATAAGCGACGAGAAGACTCGGTGATCAACATAAGTTTTTGTGTTGGTCTGGGTGTTTCTTATGTATGACATGCTTTTGGTCTGTGCGGGCCTTGACAGGACAGGATTGTAGACGGGACGACTATCTATCGTCGCGACATAGGCGGGAACGCGCCCTAAGGACAGTCAACATACCTCATAGAAATAGTAAAAAACATAGAAGAAGTGCTGCGAACAATCTAGTGAAGCCAAAAAAACTACGCTCCATCGTGTACAACCAGCGCTCACGTAACATACATGCACATCAAACCGTGCTCACCCCTCTCAGTACACATATATTGTACTGTGTATTTAGTAGTAGTAGAGCTCCTACTAAATACACAGCTTGTGAAAGAGCTCGTCCGGGGAAGTACTACCACCGGTACCTACTTCTCCGCAAAACAGTGCATGCTTGCATTGCTGTGTTTCGGTCTGAAGGGTACGGGTGCCGGTGAAATTACAATCGCATGAGACTTTCCATCTTCATGTCTCAGTTTGGTGAACCGACTTGCGGTACCATTTAAGCAACAGCCTAGGAGGTACTGAAGTTGTTATGGGCAAATCCGCTTAACATCGTCGATTCGCCATATAGGACTATAAAAAAATTGTTGCGGCACTATCCAGTAAGCATCGCGAAAGCAGATATTCTTCAGGTGCATGGTGTGTGCGTGAGCGCTGGTTGTACACGAAGGAGCATAGTTTTTTTTGGCTTTACTTTGATTGTTCGCAGCACTTCGTCTATGTTTTTTACTATGTCTGTGACATAACTTTTTTTGTTTTTTTTTTGTTTTCGGGTGGAAATCCTCATGGATACCCTCCGACTGGGGACGGCGGAGGGGTATGTTGGACTCTTACCGAATAAAACCACACGGTGGCCATCCTCAGCACAAAATAGAGGAGCTCCGGGTACTCCAATGGACCGCGCCGGTGCCTCTCTAGTGCTATGCCTTTAGCACGTCCCAGGAAAACACTATTATTTCCCCCACAGTAGCACGCGACCACCACGTACTGCTGTCCTCCCCAGGGTCGCTTAATAGACGCCTCGAGTTCCCCCACTCTTAGCGTCCACGATCCCGAAGGTCCCCTGCCAGATGTGGCAGCAGGAGATGTGGCCCTTCGCCCTATCTGGGCCTTGCGCCAGGGTGGTTGCCTCCCCGGCACCGCCTTCTCCGAGCGGGATCGACCCTCTCCCGATCTCGCTCTGCGGCCTCCTTCTGAACATAACAGTCTCGCAGAAGGGTCTGTGACATACCTACATTAAATTCGGCCCGATAACCCAATGACCCACTTTTACTTGTATTCGTGCAATAGGGGTAAACTTTTCTAAGGGAGACCCATTGTCCTGTCACTAACAATCGTTGAGTTGGTCATGATATTCTACAACTTTGTGGGAACTATTTTTTGCATTGTTCGAGGGAATTTACTTATTTTGTAGGATTTTTTTGCATTGTCTAAGGGAATTTGCGTATTTTTTGTGCAGCAAGTGCTTACGCTGTCTTTCCGTCCGTCCATCCGTCTGTCTGTCATAGGACTTTATCTTTTTAACCGTAATAGGTAGCAGCTCGGACGAATAAAAATGGCGGACGTAATCTCGCTAAGAAAAGATTGTAGCACTTCGTTTTTTCCAAACCCTCTATAATTCTACAGAATTTTAACACACCAGATATATATTGTTATTTTATTTGTGACACTACGAGATACACGTCAAACGAGATTTGTTGGAATCGCAGCTTTTTGTCTTACTATGGGTGTGAATGTGTGCGCGTGCCAGCTCGTACTTTTAAGCGAACCACCTTACTATGGTGCTTCACTTTTTGTTTAGCGAGATTCCTTCCGCCTTTTTTATTCGTCAAAGGGTAGAAGTTAAAATTTTCACAGTGTAAACATTTTAGCCTCTATCGTGGCCAACACTAAAACTAATAAAAAGTCTAAACCCAAAGGGGGTCTCTCCATATAAGAAACCTGGAAGAAAATGAATAAAGTCATATTTTCGCACAAACACAGTGAAGCCAACAAAACCGTGCTTCTCCGTGTACACACGGCTACACATCAAGCTGTACATTGTGTAGGCTTTCCGTACAATGCGAGATCAGTTTATACTGGAAATGTACAGCTTGATGTGTAGCCGTGTGTACAAACCAGCGCTCTCACACACACCATGTACCTGAAGGATATTTGTTTTCGCGA
This sequence comes from Asteroscopus sphinx, assembly GCA_949699075.1. NCBI lineage: Eukaryota > Metazoa > Arthropoda > Insecta > Lepidoptera > Noctuidae > Asteroscopus > Asteroscopus sphinx. Next base: position 7,109,666 of record OX453032.1, read on the forward strand.
TGTTACTGGACGATGCCGCGACATGTGTACTGAGTGCGGTGAGCATGGTTTGAGGTGCATGTGTGTGCATGAGCGCTGGTTTCTACACAGTGGAGCAGTTTTGTTGGCTTAACTGCGATTGTTCGCAGCACTTTGTCTATATTTTTTTATATGTCTGTATTTTCAACGTGAATTTTGGGTACCTATACTAGAACTTTTCCATAAGTTTATTTTTTCATTACTTTTATTTTATTTTATTTATTTATTTGTTCAGTGGTATACATCGAGTGAAGAAGAGATGGCCAATCTGCTGAAGCGAATAGAAGTAGAAAGCGCTAAGCTTGGACTTAAGATCAATCATGCCAAGACAAAAATAATGGTGGTAGACCGAGCTCAACATCTTCCAATCTCTAATCTACTTGACGGGTATGAGAAAGTCAGCGAGTTCGTTTATCTTGGTTCCTTGATCACTAGTGAGGGCAGCTGCTCTGAGGAAATCCGTCGGCGTACAGGCATGGCTAAAAGTGCAATGACCAATCTGGAAAAAATTTGGAAGAACCGTGGCATCCGACGGAAAACCAAAATACGATTGGTCCGAGCACTGGTGTTCTCAATCTTTTTGTATGGCGCGGAAACGTGGTGCAATAAAAGTCGCGCTAGCAGCTAGATTGATGCCTTCGAGATGTGGTGTTGGCGAAGACTACTTCGTATACCATGGACTGCCATGAGAACTAATGTGTCTATACTGGAGGAGCTCAACATCACCAAACGACTATCTACAATATGCCAGGAGCGTGCCCTCAGCCTTTTCGGGCATATTATGCGATCACCTAGGCATTGTCTGGAAAGGCTCTTGATACTGGGCCGGATAGAAGGAAAGCGCGCTCAAGGCAGAGCACCGGCAAGATGGTCAGACGCCATTAAGAGGGCTGTCGGAGGCAGCATGTACCGAGCGGTCCACACAGCCGAAGACCGCATAGCTTGGAAATGCGTCGTACATACGACGCATTTCCAAGCTATGCGGTCTTCGGCTGTGTGGACCGCTCGGTACATGGTCGCGATCCTCAGCAGTGAGGGAACGACGAAGAAGAGAAGAAGAAGATACATAACAAAAAAAATCTAAAGATGTAAACATAAACTCATTAGAGTTTTACCGTCATCAGTATCATCGACTATGCAAACAGGTAAACCAAAAATATAGTTGGTTGGTTCCCAAAGATAACAAATATTTGTGTGATGAACATAAATGTTTGTGTTGGTCTGGGTGTTTCTTATGTATTATATGTATGTATTTACAAAAAAAAATGTATACAAGTATTATATCCATTGTCTAGTACCCATAGTACAAGCTCTGCTTAGTTTGGGATTAGATGGTGCTGTGTAAAAATGTCTCAAGAATATTTATAAATTTTTATTTACAACCTTAAATCCTTCTTCCACAGATAACAATGAAGACTCGTACAGTCGTGTTAGTGATTATCCTGGGATGTGGCGCGGCAGCCATCTTGTTTGCAGTGGCTGCCTACCTGTACATACGGCGCAGGAGGAAAAAGAGGCAGGACGAGGAAGATGGCACGAGTTGTGCGATCAGGTGAGTGGAGTGATGATTACTTTGAATTACCCAAGTCACACAAAAACCGTTTAAAATAAAGGGATAAAGGCTCGAGTAAATAGATTTTTAAGCAAGCGCGTACGACACAAAAAATAAGGTACAATGTCAATCTTCGTTCGCGCAGACACGAAAAATCTACGAAAACACCTGAAACATTAAAAAAATATGATCAACGTTATGCAATGCCCATAGGGTGATAAAATTGATTACCATTACGTCTTTTTCTATTTATTTCACACGCTTCCGTACACTAGCGGCAGCAGCTAGACTATTGGCGCGCAGCCACAGAATATCTAAGCGCAGCGATGGTATTTTCTGATTGGTCTCATCTCATCTGCGCAGGTACATCGGTGAACCATATAAAATGTGTACTACTGTAGCACAATTTTATTATTTTTAACGTATTTACACATGCGAAACTAAATCTAAAGATTTATTTAGCCACTCAGCTACTGTGAGCACTGGCGTACTGAATCAGGAGTCGCAGGTTCGAATCTCTGCTCGTGAGCGTTTTTTAAGCGAATAATCATCATAAGGTCGACCTTGTGGTCTATCATTATATCTCTCGAAGGCCTTGGCTGAACATTAATCCAGCAGCATAGGCAATGCCTCAATCATGCGTCAGTAGTCTACAAATGACTTCAATCAAATGTACTATAGATGTACAGTCTTGTAAGTTAAGTACAGTCAGTGTGCGAGGGATGGGAGAAAGACTCGCGAAACGGTGTTGCACGTAGGAACGGCAAATAATTGATGCGTCCTGCTTCGGCTATAGTTGATTTGGGCGTATATTCTGGACAATTCGTCATGTAGATCAGGGGCATAAATTTTATCATGAAGGATCTTGCACATTATTATAATTTGGTCATACTTCCTTCTGACCTCAAGAGAATTATACCCTAAACAGCCTTGGAGAAAGTTAAGATTATGTTTGCACATTTGGAGTATAGTTTTTATTTATTGTTTCTACTCATTTTAGCATCGTGAAACGTCTCACCGCTAGCGCAGTCATGAAGCGGCTGAGAGCGAAACTGTGCACGCAACTGATAATTGCACAGTTTTGATGGCGCCGTTTTTCGAGCGGCGATCGTGCATCTATAGTATATTTAACCGAACATAAACAAGATCATAACATTTTCTTTTTATCAGAATTTTCTGTTTAAAACGTAAATGAAGGAAGGAAAGATTCCTTAAATTTTCTTCATTCAGGAAATCTTTTCTACCATACCTCCTATATTTCTCGCTTTCTCGGTCCGACAGCTACGAACACTATATTTTATACTGCTATCAAATATGGCATCCTGCCAGGGCCATATTTTAGTCCATGCAGTTTTTAAAAACATTAAAGTTTTATAAGAATTTCAAAGGAAATGCGCTGTAAGCATAGATATTAAGGTTGTAAACACAACTATCCAAAATTAGTCAAAAACGCGTTTTTTTTTGTGTAAAGTTTTCAATGTATCATTCAATCCTTCGTGACTTCCGATATTAAACAACTTCAAAAAAAGGAGGAGGTTATGTATTCGGCGAGTTTTTTTTTGTTGTAGAGTGTTTAGTTGCATTGCAGGACCAAATAAAACCAATAATTGAGATAAGATATATCCTATATGTAACTTCAGACTATGGGCATCAATCATATAAAGTTTAGTAAGTAAGTAAGTAATTTATTCGCAGAAGGTATGGTACATAAATAAATAAATAAATAAATAAATATCTTTGGGACATTTTTACACAGCACCATCATAAGATAACAACATCATAACATAAGTTCTTAAAAATATAATACATGTTCAATAGCACATCTCGCCTTTAGCAGGCATGCGAAAACTTCAGTTTATGCGTCCAGTAGGGCATTTGCACAACACACTCACAACGACTATAGCTTCCATTTCATCATTACAGCAACATTCATTGGGTGGTGTATAGTTGTCGATAAGATGGATTGTCAAAATATATGGAGCACTGAACATTGAAATCAACACGATCGCGATCATGAGTGTTACCTAACCGGGCAGCAGTTTGCACAAACTTGTTTACACGTTTTGAATTTTATTTATTATAATACTAATCAATTCATCCTATTTTTAACCGACTTCAAAAAAAGGAGGAGTTTATGTATTTGGCGGGTTTTTTTAATTTTTTAATTTTACTGAAATCTGTTCAGTAATTTTTCGTGATTGGAGAACAAACATGTTTAGCCAACAGACACAGTTTTGACATTTCTACTGTTTTTAACTGTTTGTAATCTTCCACGTTGATAGACTTTTATAAAAACTCTCTTTTAAAATTATTTCGAGTATAATGTGATTATAAATTTTTGAGTTATAGTGAGAAAACTGAAAAATACTTAAGACATCCTAGTTCATAGGTCATTGACCTTAGATAAAAATGATCTTAGCAAATAATGCTCCTTTAGTTTCTTTCTATTTAAAAAATCACAAAAAGAAACTTTGTTTTATATTGATAACACAAAGTAACAGCGCCACCTAGCGCTAAATTTAAGAAGTGTGTCATATCAATATATGACACACTTCTTAAATGTAGCGCTAGGTGGCGCTGTTTGCAAAAACTAAAATAGCAATGATTAATATTCGATTTGATTCGTTTGTAATTAGACCTACTTATGGAACCCTATAATATTGAGCATGGCCAGACATGCTCTTGGTCATTGCTCTGGTTTTTTTTATTTTCTTATTGACCGCGCTGATGTACTCGAGTCAATAAATCGTAGCCATTCATATCCTAAAACTAAGACTCAGGCAACGCCAAAACCTACAGTTTCCAATACTAGGTCTCATCAGTCATACGTTTCTAATAGTGAAGGCAATAATATTCCTGATAATAATATATCGTGTGGCGTTTGTAACGGTAGTCATCGCCTTTACGACTGTCCCATATTTTGGCTAAGAGTGTAGATGACCGTATCAGTGAAGTAAGCAGATTAAATTTATGCCATAACTGCCATTCAGCACGCAACTGTCGCATGCATCCATGTCGCATGTGCAATGCGAGGCACAATAGATTATTACATAAACAATTTATCAACCATAATATTTCCAGTATTGTCACCACTTTTCCCTACAACACTGACGATACGACGTTACTATTGTAATTTTTTCTAATCAAAATGCTAACCAAGTTTTACCCCTAATTATGCCCCTGCCCCTTTAAAATTAGTTATGCTATTCTAATTACGTATTTGATGTTATTGTTAGTATTAATTTAAAATAAAAGACTGTACTTAACTAACTTATAAATATGGGTAAATTTGGCTCCAAGCATAGCTTGCTCCATAAATCGCTGAGCGACTTTGAACTTGTGGACTAGCCCAACTGTCAGTGTCCACGTCTCGGCACCGTAAGTCATTACAGGCAGGACGCACTAGTTGAAGACATTTGTCTTCAAACTTTGCGGTATAGGAAATACAGAATGCAATCATTCAATCGCTTCTTACACGTCATCCAATGACAACATACACACAGACCACAGACGTCGTCTAAAAATTATGAAGGTCTGTAAATTCCTTAAGTACAGAATAATAAAAAACAATTATTTTAAGTTAAACTCTTGATTATAAACATAACATAACATAACATAACTCAACATAACATATACTCTTGATTATAATAGCCTTTATTCAGATATTCTTACATACTTTTTTTTACTCAACATAATTATTCGGCAGTTTTATCTGTTTGCCTGTCGGCAAAGGCCTCCCCCAACTGTCTGCACAGAACTCTTTTCCCAGCTGTCCTAGTCCACTAACTGCCTGCCACTGCCTTGATCTCATCGACCCAGCGTGGTCTGCCTCGTTTTCTTTTTTTACCCTTAGGATACCAATGAATAATTATTTTACTCTATTTATTAAGACGACTACTACCCCCCAACCAAACTCTTGATAAATAGTAGATTAAATAAAACAAGAAAAATGCACAGCATTTACCTTCTCCATCGAGTAAAGAGCGCTTACGCGGAAGTTCACTTAACTAATGCCGAATCTCCTTTGTAAACAAATTATTTTCATTAACAAATAATCAATTAAGCATCATCTTGTGTCGGCAAATGGCCGTTATATAAAGAAGGGTCATTGATCAACTTGTATTGAGCTTTAGGCCCACAGAAATAAAGAGAGTTGTAACTGAATAAGACCAAGGTCAATTTCAAGTGCAAAATTATGACTTACATGAATCATTTTATAGTACCTTGATATTTAGCAGGGTTTTTAAATGATTGAATTTTAAAAATGAATTAATCGAAATAGTATTAAAATACAATATAATTCATTTATTTGCCAATGCACCCTGGTACTATCAGAAATGCCGACCTCCACCGGGACCTCAATGTGGACGTCATAGACACAGTAATAAAGAATTACGCAGAAGCTCATCAATTTAGACTTCACCACCACGTGAATGTCGAGGCAATCCAGCTCCTCGATAACACGGAAATAATGCGAAGACTAAAACGGACAAAGCCATTTGAATTAGTGTAGTGTATAGTGTAGTGACAGACAACATGTAGTGATAAGTGCTGCTTATAAAGAACACATGAACAAAGTGTCTTCCTCTTAACTGAAACTAAGAAAAGTTATTGGACACATTCTTAGAACATTTTTACATAGCAATTTAGGTTAAAGTTAAATTACCCACTAGCCTCATGGCTAGATTGTAATTCAAATAAAGTATCTTAAAGGTACTTTATAGTAAAAAAAAAAAATGCCAGAATGTAGGTGTAGAAGTATGATCTTAAATTTAAATGGACCATTTACATTCTACCATTACATATGGTGTGCAAATATACCAGGCCCCTCAGAAAGTATTGCGAAAAAAAGTTTTTATATATGGGAGACTGGCCAGTTATAATGTTTTTCGAAAATATAATTATTTATAAGTAAAAATAAGTAAGTTCCAATTTCAAAATTTCCCTCCACATTTTTTGCGAGTTAATTCAAAGTATTGTGTCTCACTGAAATATGGATCTGCGCCGGGAACATTTTAGAGCTATGATTTTATACGATTTCAAGTGTCGCCTGAAACCGGATGAATCGTACGATAGACTTCAAATGGCATTCATGGATGAAGGCCCTTCCAAGGCAACCGTGTATCGTTGGTATAACGAATTCAAGCGCGGTCGACCAACTTTGGGGGATGACGAAAGAAGCGGTCGCCCTTTGACGGCTGTTACCGAAGAAAACGTGCTAGCAGTGAAAAATTTAATCCAAGACAATAGGCGAATTACATATCAGGAGATTCAACACATATTGAAGATTGGATCGGGAAGCGTTCACGAGATTCTACACAGCCATCTTCGCGTGAGGAGGATAGTATCACGCTGGGTGCCGCACAACCTCACCGATGCTCAGAAGCAGGCCCGGGTGGAATGGTGCCGTGATATGCTTAACAAATTTGAAGCAGGCTCGTCTCGGCGTGTTTACGACATCGTTACAGGTGATGAGTCCTGGATTTATCAATACGACCCAGAAACCAAGCGCCAGTCGACTGTTTGGGTGTTTCAAAATGAGCCAACGCCTACCAAAGTGAAGCGATCTAGAAGCGGGGGTAAGATTTTGATCGCTAGCTTTTTTAATTTGACTGGCCACTTGGTATCAATTCCCTTACGGGATCAAAGAAGCATTAATGCCGAATGGTATACTACCAAATGTTTGCCAGAAGTTTTCTCTGTTATAAGCAACAAGCGACCAAACACAGGGCTCCGCGGGCTACTGCTCCACCACGACAATGCACCTGCGCACACCGCACTCAAAACGAGGGACTTCCTGGACAGCACGCCAGTCAAACTCCTGGGTCACCCTCCTTACAGCCCTGATCTAGCACCGTGTGACTTCTTTTTATTCCCAAAAATAAAAAATCAGCTCAAAGGGATACAATTTTCGTCGCCGGAAGATGCGCTGGCTGCGTTCGAGCAGGCTGTAAACAAGGTGTCTGCGGCGGACTGGAAAAAGTGTTTTGAAAACTGGTTTAGGCGCATGAATCTTTGTATAGAGGCTGGTGGAAAGTACTTTGAAAAGATTTGATAAAAATATATGTACGTATAGAACAATTTTTTTTAGTTTCGCAAAACTTTCTGAGTGTCCCACGTACATTATGACGAGCATTTAATTCTTATTTTAAATAACTAATAGGAACTCAATAATTGTGTTATTACAAGATAAAAATAACAATTAAATAAGTTATACAATGTCGTCCGTGTGGTGCTGCACGTAAAGAATTGCACTACCATCTCTCTTCTCAAGGGTGTCGTAAAAGGCGACTAAGGGATTCACCAGAGGATGGGCAGCAGCGTTCTCTGAGTATTTAAACAACCAACTGTGATCGCCAACCCGCCTGCCAAGCGTGGCGATTATGGCATATCCCCCCCGCCCCTTTGGGGGAGGCCTTTGTCCAGCAGTGGACGTCTTTCGGCTTAAATGATGATGATGATGACAATGTCAGTTCATGAGATAAATTCTAATAGACTTATAGTCAGATCGAATCTATTGTGAATTGTAATTAATAATGTCCATAATTAACGCCATTATTTCATCAAATTTGGGTAGAAAACTATATTGCAATCCTCTATTATTAAATTTTTTCGAGCAGTTTTCTTAAAAGTCACTACGCAAATACGTTAGATGGCGTGAGTGAGCCGTTGCAGCATAATTATGAATTTAGTTCTAAAGAACCTTTTTTTTTTTTTTTACGTGGGGAAATCCTCATGGACGCACTCCTCCCGGGAAAGGCGGAGCCAGTGTCGGACTCTTAACGACTAAAACCACCACGGTGTTCCTCTTCCAAACATTTTTCTAAAGAACCTAAACAACTAGGTTTTAGGGTTAAAACCCTCTTCACGAATGCGTCTCGCTTCACTTTTTTATTTTTTTTATATTATTATGTGGGCTTATCAACATTAATTTAACAGTTACATTTAACACGTGAGCCCATTTTGTTGTCTACTTTTTTGTAAAGAATAATAATCTATTGGATTATCAGATTATTTTATGGGTTCTGTGAAACAGACAAATAAATAAAACTTTCTTTAATAAAAAAAAAATCGTTTTTATTCCTACGAACTATTTGTAATATTTTTTTTCAGCTCGTTATTTAACTTCGTGAAAGGTTTTTGTTTTATACCAAAAATATTCACAAAAGTTTTTTTAATTTAGTCTTCATCCATATTTAAGTAAAACTATTGCTATACCAAAAAGTATTCCTAAACATTGTTTTTGTGAAAACAAGCTAATGTAAATCGCCAGATAGATTTTCATAGCATGTAATGGCTCAAGGGATTTGATCAAAGAGTCCAATGGGCACGCTTTGTCGTGAAGTGTGCCCATTGGATACATTACCTGTTATTGGAATAACTTAAAACCTCAGACACCCCAACTAGATTTTATTATAATAAATTGATATTGAAAGTAATTATTAATTTTCATTTATTATTGTAGAAAATATTAGTAATTTTTGGAATCATGTTTACTCTAATCGATTCATAGCGCTAGAGCTAGATTCTATCACGAACGTGCCGCGACGCTACTGTGTCGGGAGTTGAATAACCTATTAAAATTAAGATAAGTTTTAATAGTTTTAGGAAACAAATATTACCCAAAAGCTTTCATCACACTTTTTTACTGGGTATCATTCGCCTTTGCGCTCAGCGCCGCATCGTCATATGAAATTTTTAGACTCGGCATGGTATGAAAATATTTTTTGGTAAAAATTAACCCATGTTAAAAAGTAGTGTAATGGATTCTACTCTAGATTCTGAACAAACTCGTTTCAGGTTTTGAGTTAATTCGATAACACTTTGTATATTATACATAATTTTGTTAAAAACCATGAAAACTTAAAAACTATTGTAGTAAACAGATACATCAAACAATATTTATTATGATTTTCTTATTTTTTATTACTCATCCACCCAATAAAACATCTCAATTGCCTGTTATTATCACTAAGTGCAAAGAGCAAGGTCGTGTCACGGTCACGTAACCGAAGTGTTTATTCCAAACCTTACTATACTAATAAAACTGTTCCTTCCAAAATAGGTATGTTTTTCTCAACTTATATTCTTAGAAACAAACACAACGATAAATCTTGTAGGCGAAGTGCCCATGCGAGTCTTGCGTATCTTGTAAATTTGAACTATTGCTCGGTAATAGCCATGCGATGTTAGATAAAAGATAAAGATAAAGATTGCCAAGTTAGTTTGTGTACTGTCTCGGATGTCTAGCGGTAACGTGTTTAACCGCAGATCGTGAAGTCCTGGCTTTGAATCCCGGGTCGGGCAAAAAGTGTTATTGGGATTTTTCTGTCAAGACAATTTCTCAGTAGTTGGAGTTAGAAAGTTTGGCGGTGCTACTCCCCCGTGCCTCGGAGAGCACGTAAAGCCGTCGGCCCTACGCCTGATCTCCGGTCGTGTCGGATTGCCGTCCTATCGGATTATGAGAGTGAGGGAATAGAGATGGCTAGTCTCCGTTGAGATTGGCCGCCATGACCGAAAGAATCATGGCCACGTCCCATAAGTGTGTTGACCTGACATTCAGTTGTTCCGTCTAGAAATCACATAGGGCAAAACTAGCTCATATTATTATAAAACATAACATAACATAATCAGCCCATTACTGTTCCACTGCTGGGCACGGGCCTCTTCTCAATATGAGAAGGTTAAGCTAGTAAGGGTTAAGGCCTTAGTCCATCACGCTGGCCTAGTACGTGTTGGTGGACTACACACACCATCGAGAACTGTATGGAGCACTCTCAGGTGTGCAGGTTTCCTCACGATGTTTTTCTTCACCGTTAAAGCAAGTGATAATCAAATTCTGATCCGCACATGAATCCGAAAAGGCAGAGGTGCTGGCCGGGATCGAACTCGCACCCTCCTGCATGGAAGGCAAGCGTTCAACCACTAGGCTATCACTGCTATTATAACAAAGCTTGCTGCTGTTATTATTATAACAAACAATAATTTGATAACATTAATCCGACACAAAGCCAGAGATAGAATAGAAATAACCAAATAACTAATTATTATATTGAGGTTAATAATTTCGAATAGAGTGATAATTTCGTTCTTAACGGGAACGCACTCGTTTTTTTTCCGAACGCACAGGTTTTTTTTTTCAAAAACTCTCTGTACCTTCTTTTAAATAATACGTAAAGCCGTCGGTCCTGCGCCTGATCTCTCTCCGGTCGTGTCGAATTGCCGTCCCATCGGATTATGAGAGTGAGGGAATAGAGAGTGCACCTGTGTTTGCGCACACACTTGTGCACTATAATATGTCCCGCGCAGATGGCTAGTCTCCATTGAGATTGGCCGCCGTGACCGAAATTCGGCCGGGTGGACATTATTATAAATGTACCTATGACATTTTTGATAATTTTCAACAGTCAACTACTGGATTCAGAGGGCCTACATTGAACTCAGAGCTTCCTCCATAAAAGGCAAGAGTTCCACCGTTCAGAATCAGCCCCCTAGCCAAGTTGACAATCTACAATCGTCAACGCTAAAGAAAACAATCAAAATGTATGGGAATGACATAATTATCTCAACGAATGACTTTTTCGTTGAGATACATTGAGGTAATATGTACTACGTACTGGAGTAGACATCAGGAACAAACAGTTTAGTACAACTTGCTGGCGAGCGTGGCTAAGCGAGTAAGGGTGCAGGAGCTCTAAAACGTTCTACAAACTTTTTGTTCGAGGTGTCTTCTCTAGTACGTAGTACATATTACCTCAGTGTTCCCAAAAATTTTGATTATTTTCTATTAGCGTTGACGATTGTAGATTGTCAACTTGGCTAGAGTGGCAGATGTGCGGATCAGAATTTGATTAGCACTTGCTTAACGGTGATGGCAAACATCGTGAGGAAACCTGCACACCTGAGAGTGCTCCATACAGTTCTTGATGGTGTGTGTAGTCCGCCAACCCGAAGTAAGCCAGCGTGGTGGACTAAGGCCTGAATACTTCCCATTCTGAAAAGATCCCGATTATGAAGAATCCTACCTAGTACATTAGGGCTTGTTATAGTTTGGTACAAAATTGGAAGCGCCACTATTCGCACATTGAAAATTTTAACTTTTAAAATCACGTTTTGACAGAACTTTGGGTAGTATTATTCATTTAAATTAAATTTAAGTGTTTACAGTTACATTTTTTAAACGATAAAATATAGACTAACACAATACTTACAAAGATAGAAAATTTATTTCGAATTTAGAGGTTTTTTCTTTTATAGTATAGGATGGAGAAACGATCTAAAAGTCCACCTGATGTTAAGCGGTTACTTTTGCCCATAACAACTCCAATACCACCGAGGCTGTTGCCTAAATGGTACCACAAGGCGGTTTGCCAAACTGAGACATGAAGATGGAAAGTCTCATGTGATAGTAATTTCACCGGCACTCTTCAGACCGAAACATAGTAATGCAAGCATCACTGTTTGGCAGAGAAGTAGGTACCATTTTTGCTAGACTGATATTAAGACAGCACCTGATACAAATCAATGATGAAAGTTTCCCAAACCATTGCCCTCATCTTAACGCTATCAACTTATGTACCAAGCAGACATAAAAGTTTTACTATTCTGTTTGTTAGAGCAAATGTTGTTATCTGACGAAAACATCGTTAAGTCCAATGGTTTATTATTTTTTAGGGTTCTTTTGTAAATAAGCGTGAAGGGAAATCCTTCTTTTATTTGCTTGGATCTCTTTTGATTTGTGTAGGAATTTGTAATAAAAATTCGAATTAAATCATGATGGAAGACGTGATAGTAATCCCATCAAAAACATAAAATGTGAAAAAGAGGCCAAGTTCGGTACAAAAGAAGTGCAGGATTATAACGGTTTCGCCAAAAAAAAAGTATTTGAATTCTAAATGGGTTGCCAACTTCTATAGAGGTTTCTTAGAACATAGTTGCTGGAATGTACAACGTTCTTCACTTGTTTAAAATAAAGTTAATAAGATTCCTTGCTACCGAATAATTGCAGAACTACTCAAAGTTTTGATGAGTGAGTCAGTCAGTCTTAAAAATTGAGATTTTCGGACGTCAATATCTCGAGAATAAGAAGAGATTTATTATTTAAAGTTCTGATTTAGTAATTAGTGGTAAGTATTATTATAAGTTTAGTATTCGTATTTTTATAAGTATTACTAGACTCGCAAAATTGCAAGTGTGTAGGTCAAACCAATCTTAGGTTGTGGGGGGTCGAAAGTGGCCTGAAATGGTTCGTTTCGTTTCGTTTATATGGCCCATAGCCGGTGTGTCATCCTTTTCCTTTGCGAACTTGGCTAACTCACTGCCGTGTGTCTAGATAGTACCTATCACATGCTTTTGTGTTCAATTACAAAACAAAAGAAAACAAAAGCATGTGAAAATATCTAAATATATAAGGAGGTTCTCAATTCATCTGTATTTTTTATGTATGGTCGGGTATAACTCCAATATACTGGGTCATCCAGTACATGCACCGATTTGGATGATTCTTTTTTTGTTTGAAAGAATTAACCTCGGGATACTTTGACCCGAGATGCTCCCATTACAATTTGGTGAAGATCTGATGATGACCTTCGGAGATAAAGAAGAGAACTCTTCAATGGATGACAGAAAATCATCCGCGATTGCAGCAATAGCTTGCCTATCTATTATTAATGCCCACAGACAAGTAAGCCTCTAGACCAGGGGTCTCCAAACTTTAAAGCCAGGGCCATAATGATTTTTTGAGTGTGTTCCAAGGGCCAAAACAGTTTTAATTTTTCTGGCCTTAACTATATTTCTAAACTAGTCGCAAAGTGCGCGACCTAAGCAAACATGCTTTTTTTTGCATTTAAATTACTATTGTGTATTGACTGCCTCGTTGGTCTAGTGGTTGTAAGCGCGACTGCTGAGCGTGGGGTCCTGGGTTCGATTCCCGGGTCGGGCAAAGTGTTATTGGGTTTTTTCGTTAGGAAATTCTCTGTAGCAGCCCAGAGTCTGGATTTGTGCCTGGTCAATGGCAATAGGCTTGCCCCCTATTACATGGGACTATTACATATCTGGCGAAATGTGGGTGTTCTATTACACCTCTGCCTACCCCACGGAATACTTGAATTATATTCATTTCCTCTATGGCCTACCCCTTCGGGGAAATATAGGCGTGCTGTTATGTTGTTAATGTTGTTATGTGTATTGTGACACTTACTAACATCTAGTGGTGAGTAGTGATACTATATATTGTACTATATACTATCTATTTCAGCTACCCACTAACAGGTGGCATTAGTTGTAATTAAATATTTGGGAATTTCCTTGTTGGTTTGAGAAAATTTCGCACCTTTAATAAAAAACCGAATTAACTCAAAAATTATGTTCGTAGGATAATCGCGTTTACATTCTCCACCAACATGATTTTTGAGTTAATTCGGTTTTTTAATAAAGGTGCGATTTCTTCTTCAACTTATCACAGCAATAGTAAGAACAATAAGACATTGGCTGTCGCAGGCCTGATTGATGATAATAGTCTTAAGCTGTCGCGGGCCGGATTGATGGCACTGGCGGGCCGGATTTGGCCCACGGGCCGTAGTTTGGAGACCCTTGCTCTAGACGCCGGCTAGCCGGACACCCCCAGTCACCATGCATATGCGCTGTAGCTCCCAAATTGCACCATAACACAGTTCTGAATAAAGCATACACCAAAAGTCGTTTGTAACTTATAACGTGAAAAATAGCTTAACCTGACTTATTTCATGGTAAAAGCTATTACAGGATGTTGATTTTGTTGACAACTTCCGTTACAGGCGTGTTAATTTTTACGATAGCCAAAAAATATACCGTGAATTTTATGATTTATTTTCACTTATTTTATGCCCAAGTTTTATGAGGCGCGAACGGTACTTACATCAGAGTTGTAAACGACACGCAACACACTTAAAATTACATTAAATAATTAATTGAATAAACGAGTAATTAAATACAATAAGATTAGGAATGGAGATTACTTTATTTCATTTTGTATTTCTATTTATTTTATGTGTATATTAAGGTTTGCATGCAATAAACATCCTGTATTTTATTTACATAATATTTTACATGTCATAATATAAAGTGGCGGTGTAAGTATTTATGATTTTATCGTAGTTTTAATTATTACTTTAGGTACAATACATTATTTATGTGTAAAAGTACCAAGGTTGAGTTGTAGGAGCCTTTCAAGTATTCATAAGAAAGTGACAAATTTGTCTAAAATACACTGACTACTTTTTAGGGTTCCATACCCAAAGGATGCCAACCAGGACCCTATTACCACAGAATATCTAATAATACTAACGTACAGAACGGCCACTCACCGCCCCCCGCCAATTTAAGATTCCTCACCCGCGCCCTGCACGCCCCTGCAGTCCGATGGCAATTGGACTGCAAAAGAGCAATCGTCTGTCGCTATACAAGCACGCCATCTCTAAAAACTACTGAGAAGCGAGTCGGCATTACGAGCGGCGAGCATCCCTAACCTACATGTGTGTGTGCGGTCGTATAGAGATGTAATCTATGTATGTAGGTGGTGCTAGCATTTATATTGTATTGAGTGGCCGAGGTGTGCTATTACTCTCGCTACGCTGTCTGTCCGTCTGTTTTCTGTCACAGGGCTGTATCTTTGAACGGTAACAGGTAGCTGGTTGTTTTTTTTTTTCAGAATATGTGTTGCTATGACTCCTACCACGACGAATACTAAAAATAAAAAAGTCTAAAAACAAAGGGTTTTTTTTTCAAAGTTTTTGTTACTGTTCTTTAATAAAAACGGTACACACAAGCGTCAAAGTTGTGTAATTGTAATGCATAATATACTATGTCATTTGTTTAACAACAAATAATATAATAAAAATAAGGCAAACACAGACATATATTGTGTGGTGGTGTAAAGAGATGAAAATTACACTGAGGTAATATGTACTACGTACTAGAGTAGACATTACGAACAAAAAATATCGCGCAACTTGCTGGCCGCGGAGCACGCGTGCGGCGAGGGTGGCTAATCGAGTGAGAGTGCAGGAGCTCGAAAACGTTTTTTTTTTTTTTTTTCTGGAATTTAGAGGCTACAGCTTTCTTGGGTGTAGGTCCTTGAAGCCATTGCGGAAACGCCTCCTTACAATCTTCAGGTGACGCATGCGACCGGTTCCTGTGGTCTTCCTGCGCTTAGCCTTCACTGACCAGTGGTAGGAACGCAGCTTAGCTGCAGGGTAACCGCACTGGGCGCTTTTTATTTTTGGATGTGATACGATGATCCACACCTTCTGCATAAGGTATGTGTCTTGTTATGACGCTTACCAAACCTCGAAGTACCCTTCGTCATCTTGTCAGAATTTGACAAGCCAAGAGGAAAAAAAAAGAAAAAAAAAAGTGCTTCAATCTTTTCTTAGCGTGCTACAAAAATTTTGTTCGTGGTGTCTTCTCTAGTACGTAGTACATATTACTTCAGTGGAAAATATGAAGATACATCAACGCATAGTGCTGCACCTTTGTTGAACTCTCGTAAATTAAATCGGTATCTAAACCCTAATTCACGTAATTTTATGACGCGCCGATCAAGTTCCAGTGACGCTGCAATTCGTTTCTGACAGTGATCGTCGTAGATAAGACAATATGAAAAGCATTGTTTTGATCGAAACTTAACTGCACCTGTGCTGCAACATCAATTCTTTAGTTACGTGCATTGGCCTTCAGTTCGATGGGTGGTGCGGACGTTAGTGCGCCAGTCTCGAACGAATAAAAAAAGGAGGAGTGGACGGAATCTCGCTAAGAAAAGATTGAAGCACTACATTTTTTTACAAACCCACTATAATTTCGACAGCATTTTACCACACCAGCCAAGTTGACAAACTACAATCATCAACGCTAATAGAAAACCAGAGACATGACAACCTCTATGCCATGTCTCTGTAGAAAACAATCAAAATGTATGGGAATGACATATATCAACGAAAAAGTCATTCGTTGAGATATGTCATTCCCTATTGGCTAGGGGGCAGATACCTATTGTATACAACGTTTTATTGAAATAACTCAAAACCTTTTAATAGGTCATTGTATTCATCAGTATAAACAACTTTTACCAATGGACCAACCCTGAAATCGCAAAAAAAAACAGCTGTTCCTTACATTTTGTCGATTAATGTGAACAGAAATGTAGGGAACATCTGTTTTTTTTTTCGCGATAGTAAAAGTTGTTCATACTGATAAGTACAATGACCCCTTAAGAGGTTTTCAGATATTTCAATAACATGTTGTATTGGTATTTTATTTATGCCACTACGGCAACGATTACCATCATACGAGTTTTGTCAGCTTTTTGTCTTACTATGGATGTGAAATAATGTGAATGTGTGCGTGCCAGTTCGTACTTTTAGCGAGATTCCGTCCGCCTTTTTTCGTCGTACATGACGCTAATTTGACTCGTATTTCGCCGGTTTTTTTTAGAATCACATATCTCACGGTGGGATGCAGATTCTTAATAATATTTACCCAAACATAAATAGGAATTAGCAATAATTAACGCGAATATAGATCGAAGGACCTTAATATCACATAAATAACTATTGGGTATTTATTCAGTAACTATCCCACAATTTATATAATCTCATCCAGCAATCGGCTTATTAGCTCAAGACAAAGTTATTAGGATAACCTCGAATTATTCATAACAATAAGCTTAGGAGACAATGAATATCAGAGCAAGGAGGTATTCAAAGCAGTCATGGTTTCCGGAGATTGGATAAGAATCGATAACTCTCCCCATTAACACAACCAATCAATCAATCAACTCAGCCTATCGCAGTCCACTGCTGGACTACGCCTCCCAAATTGCGCCACAACACTCGATCCTCTGCCTTCTGCATCCAGTCCCCACCAGCTACTTTCATCAGGTCGTCGGTCCACCTGGCTAGGGGGCGCTCTACACTGCGTTTGCTGATTCGCGGTCTCCACTCAAGAACTCGTCTACTCCAGTGGCCATCGGTCCTTCGACAAACATGGCCAGCCCACTGCCACTTCAGCTTACTAATCCTACAAGCTATGTCGGTCACTCCGGTACTTGTCCAGATAATCTCGTTACGGATTTTATCCTTCAAAGAAACTCTAAGCATAGCTCGCTCGATAGCTCGCTGAGCGACTTTGAATTTATGAACTAGCTCCACTGTCAGTGTCCACGTCTCGGCATCGTAAGTCATGACAGGCAGGACGCACTGGTTGAAGATATTTGTCTTCAAACTTTGCGGTTAACACGGAACATGGAAATTATGCATAATTATTAATACGATGCTTTTTTGGCACACAAGAGATCATTGCTGCCAATTAACCTGATCATCATTATTTATCCAGTTCTGCATCCAGTCCAGGCCTGCATCCAGTCCAGGCCTGCATCCAACCTCTTCCTTCCTTTTTCGTTCCTGGTGGTTTTATACCCGGACTCACTCCATCCAGTCATGACATCCGTGCCGTCTGATTTCATCGGCTCATCGCTGCGGTGGTCGGTTCTCGGCCAGCGGCTGTTATCCATTCTTGCACTGTGTCCTGCCCATGCCCACTGCTTCCCTGCTATGGAAGCCATCACGTCACCCAGTTTGCTTATGATCTGTTGGAGGTGATGCTGGCCATATCATGCTGACGGCACACCTGACGCACTAATGTTCCGTGTATTTTGTTTTTACATGTGAAAAACTGTACGTCAAGTCTGACGGATATCATGTATCTTGTTACAATATTATATACATTTATCCTCTATCCACAATTCCACATATCCGACCGGTTGGTCAGTGCAATTCTGAGCATTATATTGCCCTTTCCATGGCTTTCGGCGTAGCTGTAAACTTCTCAGCTAACTTTTTGGTGAGCGTCATAGTTTCCGTGACATAAATAAGCACTGGCATGACATAAATCTCTAAAACTGCGGTTTTTAGATGATTCCCCTGATAACTAATTAAAAAAAAATATTAATATTCTTTTTTTGTTTACGAGTGGAAATCCTCATGAATACCCTTCATCTGGGGAACACGGAGGGGTATGTCAGATTCCTACCAACTAAAACCATACGGTGGCCATCCTCAGTTCAAAATAGAGCAGCTTCAGGATCTCATGTGGACCGCGCCGGTGCAATGGTGCCCCTCTGGTGCTGCCATTGGCACGTCCCAGGAGACAATGTTCTCCACAATTTTAATTTTAATATACCTTTTTATTTTGAGGAGGAAACCTTCAAAAGGCTACCAGCCTCAGTGGGGAGAGGGTGGTAGCTGGTAGATTTTTACCGTACTAAAACCTTCCCAGTGACCATCTTCAACACAATAGAGGGGGGACTCCGGGAATGGGTTATGCTACCAGTGCCCCCCTGTGCTATGCCTATATGGCATGCCCCAGGGGAGACTTGTCTCCCTGAATAAATTGTAGTATACCTTTTTTTTTAGTAGAAATCCTAATGGATGCCCTCCATCTGGAGAGGGCGGAGGGGTATTTCAGACTCTTATCAACTAAAACCACACGGTGGCCATCCTCTGCACTAAATAGAGGAGCTCCGGGAACTCCAGTGGACCGCGCCAGTGCTACACCTTTACCACGTCCCGGGGAAACAACAAGGTTTCTCCAACAGCAGCACGTGACCACCATGTGCTGCTGTCCTCCCCAGGGTCGCTTAATAGATGACTCGAGTCCCCCTACTCTTGGCACCCACGATCCCGAAGGTCCCCCATAACGAATTCTGAATGAAAAACGAATGGATTTTCTTTCTTCTTCGATCTCGAATTATCCAGTCAATATTAACACATTATTCTTACAAGGTGACAAATAGATTGAATTAGTTCAAAAATCAGACGAATTTCGTCTCTGACAAAAGTTTGCTATTTAAATAGAACCGAATTTAGGTATAAAGTAAAATGATAAACGATTTTGAACCTTATTTATATAGCCTTAAAGTTTAAGGCACGCAGTTAATTTACCTGATACAACTGAAGTCAATTTTAGAGGACATTTTGCTAAATGATTTTTGATTCTATACTGTTAAAGTTAAGTTATAAATTCTATTGTATTGTATAGAATGTACACAAATAAATGGTATCTACTAAGAATTGTTAGTTTGTTTGTGAAAAGCACGAAGCTATTTGGAGTTGGACTGCTTTTGTCAGCTTTTAATCGAAGTTCGGCTGTGGCAGAATTTATGTTTATATAGCTATTTCCTTTATCAGTTTCAGTTTATCTACGACTAGCTTTATTAAGACTTGCACACCAAACTTTGAGCGGTAGTTTTATGCGAAAGTTGTATGGCAAGAAACTATTACACACACATACCAAAATGACTAAAAACATTATTGTGAAAAAAGTTCCTTATGGGGGCTTGCGGTAGGTGTGATTGGGGAGAAAATAAGTTATACCCATCAACTTAACTCAGCCTATCGCAGTCCACTGCTGGACATAGGCCTCTCCTAAGTTGCGCCACAACGCTCGGTCCTCTGCCTTCCACATCCAGTCCCCCCCAGCTACGTTCTTTAGGTCGTCGGTCCACCTGGCAGGGGGGCGCCCTACGCTGCGTTTGCCGATACGCGGTCTCCACTCAAGGACTCGTCTGCTCCAAAGGCCATCGGTCCTTCGACAGACATGGCCAGCCCACTGCCACTTCAGCTTACTGATCCTACAAGCTATGTCGGTCACTCCGGTTCTTCTCCGGATAATCTCGTTGCGGATTTTATCCTTCAAAGAAACTCCAAGCATAGCTCGCTCCATAGCTCGTCGCTCGTTATACCCATAACACAGTATAAATCCTTACCTACTCTGTGCCCATAGAGTACATTGAATATACAGATAATAAAAAATATCCTAAGAGTTAATGCAGGACATGCTCTATCTGCTTGCAAAATTTCATCCAAATCCTTTCAGCCATTTCAGCGTAATTGAGGGACATAATCAGAACATAATTTTCTATTTGTTTATTTTTCTCTACCTATATTGTCCCACAGCTGGGCAAAGGTCTCCCCCATGTTCTTCAGAACTTCCCTATCAGTGGCTTCTTCAGGCTAATCCTTGAGAAAAGTATCCAGATCGTCACGCCAGCGTTTCTTTGTTCGTTTAAAACAATGAAATAAACAATAATCACAAATGATACATGGGTAAAATGGTTGGTAGTACATAATACAGTTTTAAGTGCTCTACGATCACACAATTAAAAGCATACTAAAATAAAGCATGTCTATAACATAATAATATTGTAATAAATTCTATTTGTACAACTAAATTATTTCATATAATTATGTCAAAGATTCAAATTACAATAAGATAAATTATAATCATTCATTTAAACTAAAATAATAAATTACAAAATTGATTTATAAGTGTCCCTTATCCTTATCGGAGTGTCCCTGCGTGATCGAATCAGAAATGAGGAGATTCGCAGGAGAACGAAAGTAACCGACATAGCCCGAAGAATTGCCAAACTTAAGTGGCAGTGGGCGGGGCACATTGCTCGCAGAACGGATGGCCGATGGGGCAGTAAAGTTCTGGAGTGGCGACCGCGTACTGGAAGGCGCAGCGTGGGTAGGCCCCCCACAAGGTGGACCGACGACCTGGTGAAGGTCGCGGGAATCCGCTGGATGCGGAAGGCACAGGACCGGTCGTTGTGGCGATGGTTGGGGGAGGCCTATGTCCAGCAGTGGACGTCTTTCGGCTGAAATTATGATGATGATGATGATTGAGCAAAGGTAAATTCGGGTCCAAAAATATACAACAATTACAAATGATGTCAAAAGTTTATCTGCTAAAAACTCTGTTAAACTATCGGCCAAAATTAATATCCAATCTATCCACGATTTGCCCTACTACAGAGGAATTTGACATAAACTTCATACAAAATATGTCAAATTTCTATCTCTAGTATGGTAAATCGTGGATAGATTGGATATTAATTTTGGCCTTAAAACAGCAAACAAATATCCATGGATTTATAATATTAGTAGGAAGTAGAATTCAAACTCATCAGCGAGCCTGCACTATTATTTGGTATGATGATGTGTGTAATAATAGTTCCTTGCATACACAATTACACACACATACACCCACCCCCCCGAATAAATAAATACTCAGTTTTTTTCTGAGTTGAGTGTATACTTGAATCGTATTCTTAATTTTATACTAATCCTAAATAGGGGTCATTGTACTCATCATTATGAACAACTTTTACTATCGAACCAAGCTTGAATTCGCGAAAAAAAAACTCAGCTGAGTTCACATAAATCGACAGCATAATAATATAGGGAAAAGCTGTTTTTTTTCGCGAATTCAGGTTTGGTCCAATAGTAAAAGTTGTTCATAATGATGAGTACAATAACCCCTTTTCAGGTTTAGTTTATTCTAAGAATAAGGTTGTGTTATTTCTTTATAAATCCAACCAAAGCTAGGTCAGAGCAATAGCTTATACAGAAAATTATTCATATAGCGGTACAATGAACAACGTCAGCCCACTTATATCGAAAACCTCAGCAAGAAACCTGAAACTTGGCTTGAAAAGGTGAAAATGAAAATAATTGTTCACTTCAAACCTCTTGTAGTACGAGGGAAACTCCTTGTTATGTACAACAGTACCCTAAAGCAGGAATTCTAATTTTCTTTACTGTTAAACATACATTTGTTATACAGTATGTATGTATGTGTGTGTATGTACTGGCGAAATGTGGGTGTACTATTACACCTCTGCCTACCCCTTCGGGAAAAAACAGGCGTGATGTTATGTTATGTGTGTTTTTTTATGTAACAAAAACCCTGTTGTTCCAGTGAGCTACGTTATCACAATCGATATACTTCCGAAGTGATTTTAAAAGGACGAGGCGCTAGCCAAGTCCTTTTTAAACAAACTAGACCGTTAATTTTTATTTCGGTCGAGATTTGTATATTACTTTTCTCTCATTTGCGAGAAAACAATACACAAATTAATTCAACAGTACAGTATCTAATTTTCAGTCGCGCCGATTAGTATTGGCGCGGTAGGTATTTGTTCTATTTTCAGTTTAGAAAAAAAATGCGCATTATTAAAAATATTTATTATTAAAAGGCTGATTTAATAATAAATATTTTCTACCTAAAAACACCTCATTTATGTAAGTGTGTACTTAAAAACCTCGGTAGCATAATTTATAAAATAAAAACCGTCCAGCAATTTATATTACTGTCGTGTTGGATATTAGAAAAAAAGAAAAAAAAAAGACGTGTGGCACTCGGAGACTGCCGCGGTAAAGCTATTGCATAGCATTTTTTATCAATACAAAGAGGAGGTGCCCTAACGCCGAAACTCTAAGCAGGCATGAGTCACCAGATTGCGGGGCGAAGAGGGGGATTACGCATGCGGAGTAACGCCGATACAACCAATGCCACCTAGAGGCGATTTGCAGAACTAAAGAGACAAGCGTGATATTTCAAAAAGTCATTAAAAGTTCTGCTGTTCATCGATAGATGGCAAAACTAAAAAGTATCACCGCTGTGCCGGTCGGAGTGGGGGGTGTTAGGTTATTTTCGTTACGGAATTTATGGATTCGGTCTCCACGCTCAAGGCCCGCGATAGAAAATATGCAATAGCTTAAGCGCAGTACCGCCGATACAACCAATGCCACCTAGATGCGATTTGCAGAACTAAAGAGACAAGCGTGATATTTCAAAAAGTCATTAAAAGTTCTGCTATTCATCGATAGATGGCAAAACTAAAAAAAGTATCACCGCTGTGCCGGTCAGAGTGGGGGGTGTTAGGTTCTTTTCGTTACGGAATTTATGGATTCGGTCTCCACGCTCAAGGCCCGCGATAGAAAATATGCAATAGCTTAAGCGCAGTACCGCCGATACAACCAATGCCACCAAGATGCGATTTGCAGAACTAAAGAGACAAGCGTGATATTTCAAAAAGTCATTAAAAGTTCTGCTGTTCATCGATAGATGGCAAAACTAAAAAGTATCACCGCTGTGCCGGTCGGAGTGGGGGGTGTTAGGTTATTTTCGTTACGGAATTTATGGATTCGGTCTCCACGCTCAAGGCCCGCGATAGAAAATATGCAATAGCTTAAGCGCAGTACCGCCGATACAACCAATGCCACCTAGATGCGATTTGCAGAACTAAAGAGACAAGCGTGATATTTCAAAAAGTCATTAAAAGTTCTGCTATTCATCGATAGATGGCAAAACTAAAAAAAGTATCACCGCTGTGCCGGTCAGAGTGGGGGGTGTTAGGTTATTTTCGTTACGGAATTTCTTGATTCGGTCTCCACGCTCAAGGCCCGCGATAGAAGCTATGCAATAGCTTAAAAAAGAAAAATGGTTTAATGTTACAGTTAACGATGCGCTGCTGCGCAACATTATACAACAGTGAGACAAAACACAAGCAGTTAACTAACAAAGAAAGTAAAACAAAAAACATATAGGTAAATAAAATATAAAGAAAGGACTGTCGACATAAAATATAAGAAAAGTATAGTATAGTATGTATTACTGGCATGTTATTTCGTTGCGTACGGAAAAGAGCCGGTTGACGTTTTCTTTTTTTTTAATAATGAACCAATTTCCGAACAAGTGGGAGAAAAAATTACTAAAATTATTATTAATTGTAAATTGAAAGTGATTATTTGATTTAATGTTTTATTTTATTATTTTTAATGATATAATCACTGAGTGAGTGCGCTTTGAGTGATATAATCACTTTCAATTTACAATTAATAATGATTTAATATTTAATTTGATTATTTAGGAGAATTAACGAATTAAACGTGAAATACCTATTGAAACATAACATAACATAACATAACGCCTGTATTTCCCGAAGGGGTAGGCAGAGGTGTAATAGTACACCCACATTTCTCGCCAGTTATGTTATAACTGAAACTAATCAAAATAATATACGCGATATAATCCGGTAAAACTTGTTTTATTATAATACCTATTGAATTTTGCCGGGGTCATTTAACGAGTTTCATCCCTACTACAGGTGCACGTTGGCGGACTATACACACCATCAAGAAAACTTGCAGGCGCCGCAAACAACACACCAAAATCAGCCAAAATAAATAAGTATAGTTACTATATAAAATAACAAACAAATCCACGATCAAAACTTAGTCAAGCCGTTAGTTAGCTAATATAATATTGTGCTGCAATTGTATTACCACATCCGGAATCAACTTAATCTGTACCAAAATAAAGTCTATATTTCTTTGAACGAACTCATGGAAGCGAATAAGGGTGACTTGTTAGATATTCATGGTAGAGGAGTTTGGACTTAATCACGTATATGATAAGGTTTATTTTGCTTTGTGGGTGTTTTTAGGAGTATGTTCTGAAATCGCGTTCGAGTTCCAGTCCACCGGTGTATTTCGGAGATCAAAGTTGTTTCGGTCATTTTCGGGTATAAAATACGAACTGACGTTATACAGTGTGTTTATGTTTGTTGTTTTAGTATACATGGTGGTTTAATTTTGTGAAAGAGGTGTTTTAGGATTTCGTGAAAAAAAACCTTTTTTATTTGATTGTTTTTTTTTTAAAGCAGAATTTGTTTTTGTTGTTGACAAAAACTTTTTAGAATTAAAAAAAAAAAAAATTTTTTTCTTTTATTTTTTGCAATGGATGCGACAATTATCATAATTAATTTTATTGCAATAAAACATAACGATTTTTTATTCATTCGACACGACTTAGAGACGCTGAATTTTAGTTGATTTTAGAAATGAAACGTGGTCATTGTACTCATCATTATGAACAACTTTTACTATGGGAACAACACCGAAAACGCGAAAAAAAATCTGCTATTCCCTATATTTTGTCGATTAATGTGAACACAAATGTACGTCTTTGCGTACACAAAACGACGCTTAAAATCATTAATTTATTTTTTTGAAATATTTTCATCAATTTTAACGGTCTTGTTTTCTTGAAGAGGTGGGCAGAATAAAATTCCAAACAATATTTCTCTAGGTACCCTAACAACCTGCAACCGCGTCCAATAGTAACCAATTTATTCTCAGACGCTACTATTTCAGGTATCTAGTCAGACCTTGTATAGCTATTACTGATTTAGGTATCGCTACCTATTTTAAGTGACCTCTAACGGGTACCTGCAGCTTTTAAGAATATATTTTTAGCAGAGATTTAAGTATTGAATTGGTGATATGTGAATAAAAAATATACATTCTGTATATTGTAGGTTTTAATTTTTCTTCATGATTTCCGAATGAATGTAATAATACTCGTGATATGAAATAGTTGAATAACTTATAATCTAGTTCATAGGTGATTTAGGTAAAGTTTATAAAAAAGGTATCCGATTCCCACAGGACACAAATATTTGTGTGATGAACATGAGTGTTTGTGTTGGTCTGATTGTGTCTTATGTATATTAAATATGTATTTACAAAAAAAAAGTGTATAAGTATTATATACATTGTCTAGTACCCATAGCACAAGCTCTGCTTAGTTTGGGACTGGATGGTGATGTGTAAAATGTCCCAAAAATATTTATTTTTTATTTATTTATATTTATTTACTTAAATGTAATAAGTAGTAAGCAATGGGTAATTAATACTGTTACTACTTTATAGAGCAATTTCTTGTATTTTTAATCTGTTAACTCAAGAAAAAAGATATAAATATCCTATTAGTCAATTTTGTTACATGTTTTATATTTTGTTTTAGTTTTATTTTTTGTTATATCTTTTGATTCATCATCATCATTCCAGCCGAAAAACGTCCACTGCTGGACATAGGCCTTCCCCAAGCATCGCCACAACGACCAGTCCTGCGCATCACGCATCCAACGGGAACAAACCTTTTGATTCATTCATGATTTCAGCCAAAAGACGCCCACTGCTGGACATAGGCCTCCGCCAAAAAGGGGGGATATGCCATAATCGCCACGCTTGGCAGGCGGGTTGGCGATCGCAGTTGGTTGGTTAAATACTCAGAGACCGCTGCTGCCCATCCTCTGTTGAATCCCCTAGTCGCCTTTTACGACACTCATGAGAAGATATAGGGTGGTGCAATTCTTTACGTCCGGCACCACACGGAACAACCTTTTCGCTCGCTTCGCTTCATGAGTAAAGTCCCTTAAACATAAAATTGCTGCAAGAAATATTTTTGCCTATTACTAAAAATGGCTGCAAGAAATATCTTTGCCTCAAGTTCCGTCAAGACCATACACAAAAGCGTGATATTCGAGAGTGTATGAAAATTTCATTTGTTTATGTCAACTACTGACACTTTCAATTTACTTGACGTAGTATCTAATCAGCTGATTGTACTGTTTCCCCTCTATCCTTAGATCTGAGAGACTGAAGATAGATTACCCAACGTGAAATATGGAAAAGTTCAATATTTTCGTCATGAGTACAAGTTTTCTTTTATTTTATTTTGTGTGTTTTATTTTTCATATTTCATGTACCGTAAAATGCCCTCACTTGGCCCACAAGCCCTACTTTGCCTAGTTGTTTTTAGAGTAAACTATAATAGCTATGATTTCCAAACTTGGCGAGATTTTAAAACTGTGACAACGCTAACGCTTTTGGTTCAGTTATTAAATTTTTTAAATTAAATTATTCATTTATTACAGACAACAGAGGGTCCAGTGTGTTAGTAACAAATTAACTTAACCTATGTTAGTACCTAATAACTAGAAGAGATTTGGTCCGATCGACCAGTGCCCACACGAGTCGGCTATCGGTCCGTGCTGCAATCGCACGCAGGATGGTGTTGGGGCTGCCGCGCACCCTGCGCAGTAGTGAGGCGGACTTCTTGCGCCAGACGGCGTTAAACCCGTCGGTATGCGCTTCGGCGAACATCGCCGACGCACTACAAAAGCGCGGCAGCCTCAACAGCGCCCTGAACGCATTATTATATTGGATACGCAGAGCATTGTAAGCCCTTTGGGTATATCCAAACCACAGGGCCCCCGAGTACAGCGATGTGCAGTATGCCTTAAAAAGGGCTATTTTGACTGCGACTGTACATCGAGAGAACCTGCGGGCCAGCATGTTCGCCCGAACTGACAATGCCCTGCGCTCCCTTTCCAAATCTATATTGTCTTTCAGGTCATCCGTTACCAGGTGGCCCAAGTATTTAAATTTATAAACCCTGTTTATCGGGAGACCTTTTAAGAAGAGAGGACGGACCGTAGTAGGACACCTGGCACCAGACCTGAAGACAATATACTCGGTCTTCTTGCTGTTGTAAATTAAGCCGTGTGTCACAGCATACGACTCGCACACCTCCAGTAACTTACGAACAGCACCCACCGAGGGAGCCAGCAGCACCATGTCGTCTGCGTAGCTTAGGTTGTTAAAACAAACTCCATCTACATAGCAGCCAACATGCATGCTGCTGAGTCGCTCGATCAGTGCATTCATATATAGACCGAAAAGCAAGGGCGAGGACAATCCCCCCTGTCTTACCCCGCATTCCGGCCTACACGGTTCCGAAAGCTCTCCTGCCCATCGTACTCGAGATTCTTGGTGTAAGTACCAGTGCTTGAGAAGTGACGTGAACTCTGGTGGCAGCGCTGTATCTTCTAGCTTTTGCCAAAGTACATCGTATGAGACAAGGTCAAAAGCCTTGGATAAGTCCAGGAAAACCGCGTATACGGGTGTTTTTCTATCCGTGTAATACTTGACAGCGTGCTTTAAACTGATAATGGCCGTCTCCGTTGACAGCCCAGGTCGAAATCCGAACTGGGAATCGCGGAGCTCAACATGCTTATTTAGATGAAAGTTAAGCACGCTATCAAGCATCTTGGCTATGACGGTAGCGAGTGAGATTGGCCTGTAGTTTGACCTGTCTGACACGTCTCCGGTCTTACTTTTAACTACTGGCACCACCAGGGTCCGCATCAGGTCCGGGGGCAAGTATGAATGACACAGACACAAGTTGAATAGTAGTGCGAGTACTCGGGGCAGGTGCGAACCAGCATACAGTAGGTGCTCGGTGCTGAGCCCATCGTGTCCAGGGGATTTCCCTCTTTTCATATTATTAATTTTTGTCCTGACATCTATTGCAAGTATAACAGTAGGTACGTCCGCATCTTTGAGTACAGCATCGAGCTCCCTGCATGGTAGTCCCAGAGGTGACTGTGTGGCAAACTGGGTTTTAAACATTTCGGCAATATCTTTTGGGTTGGCAACCCCGTCGATACTCACAGGTATGCCAGGCCTAGGATTCAGCTTATTCGTACTCTTCCAGAAACTTTTAAAGTCCGAATTAGCATAGTGTTTTGCAATTGAATCCATTTTTATTTGTTCTTGGTGATTTTGACACCATTTAACTTTTCCTTTAAAAATTTTACGACTTTTGACCATTGCGTCAAAAACAGGACCAGTTGAGGGCTTTCCACATTGAAACCATGTACTAAAATCCAGCTTGGCATTCCTGTGAGCCTCGCTCACATGTCTATTCCACCCTGATAGGGGTTTTTTGTGCTTATGAGCATTTTGCTCATGAGTGATAATAGCATTCGACACCAAAATATTAACTATGTCTTTATACATATTTTGTATGATCTCTCTATGAGCACTATCATTACAATATTTACCACAGCACTGTTCTAGCTCAGTATGTTATAAAGTGTCAATACGTGTAAAAATTAAAATAATGCCTTAGGCAAAGTACGGCTTGTTGGCAAAGTTAGGGTATTTTACGGTATACAGTAGTAGTAGTAGTATTTCATGAATTCTTGTAAAAAAGCTTGTCCAGTGATGTACTGCCACCGTAACAATATCTACCGCAAAACAATGATGCTTGCATCGTCGTGTTCATAACCTTATTAAACTTAAATTAAACTACCGTATCTACTTCTCCGCCAAATAGTGATGCTTGCATTGCTGTGTTTCGGTCTGAAGGGTACGGGTGCCGGTGAAATTACAATCACATGAGACTTTCCATATTCAAGTCTCAGTTTGGCGAACTGACTTGCGGTACCATTTCGGCAACAGTCTATGTGGTATTGCAGTTGGTATGGGCAAAGGTAACCGCTTAACATCAGGTGGGCCTTTAGCTCGTATCGTCATCCTATACTATCAAAAAAAAAACCATATTTATGAGACTTTTCACGTACAATAAAATCTAAACAAAACAAACATTTTAACTAACCTCGTCGGCCAAGTTATATATTTATTATACTTGTGTTCCAGTACGAAGGTTAAGGGTGCCAGTCAAATTACAATCACATGATACTTTTCATCTTTAAGTCTCATTTTGGCGAAAACGATTTACCGTGCCATTTAAGCAACAACCTAGATTATAT
Organism: Asteroscopus sphinx; assembly: GCA_949699075.1. Lineage (NCBI taxonomy): Eukaryota > Metazoa > Arthropoda > Insecta > Lepidoptera > Noctuidae > Asteroscopus > Asteroscopus sphinx. The sequence continues at coordinate 7,139,518 of OX453032.1, forward strand.
TGTAGTTGTTACGGGCAAAGGTACCCGCTTAACATCAGATGGGCCTTTCGCTTGTTTTGCCATTGTATGTCATAAACACCAAAATATTTTTGTTGCCTTTAATCTGTGGCCTAATTAATTTGCTCATAATTGTTAATAAGTTTTACTATGGCGACTCCCCTGGTCTTGCGGATGTCCATGGGCAGCGGAGATTGCTTACCATCAGGTGACCCGCTTGATCATTTGCCCTCCTATGTTATAAAAAAAAGAAGTGTGCTTTAAATTAGACCACACGACTGAAGTAAAACTTACAGTAATATACGAAACGTAACTCTCTCTCTTTCTATCTTCACTAACTTCCGTTCGCACTTTTCATAACGCATTCACCAGCTTACTCTCCAAGTCAAGCGTAAGGGTAAAGAAGTTTTACTTCAAAAAGTTTACTCGACAAAATGTACGAAACAGCAGATTTTTTTCGCGATTTTATAATTGGTCTACTCGTAAAAATTGTTTGCAATTTTATATTCTGTCGATTTATGTGAACACAAATGTATGGATCAGCTATTTTTTTGCGTTATTTTTGGGTTGGTAAAAGTTTTTCATAATGATTAGTACAAATAAACTAAGAATAGGGTTGTATACAGAATAATCGAGAATCTCCTCTTTTTATAAGTCGATTCAAAAGATGTTTTCTGTTTTTGTATTTATTTTTAATTTCTTTGTTTTATAAATGTTTTTATTTAAAAAACGGTGTCTATTTTTCATTTACAAAAGTGAAAACGAAACGGAACGGTTGTTTTCATTTTCCAGTGCTCCCAAATAAATGCTACTGATTTTTCGAGTGAAAGTACTTTTAAAAGCCGTTCGGTGTTCGAGTAACGGTTTGAACTAAATGAAAAGTGACAGTTAACTGTGACTTCAAAGTGATTTTGTGGATTTAAAAAGTACAATTTGATGACAACATGAGTTTGCGGAGGTAAGAATGATTTTTTTAGATGTAATATCCTGTCTGTCTGCTTGCTTTTCCGAACTACTTAAGACCTAAAGCAGGATTTTTAATCAGACCGTGGTATAATAAAATGTTTCACCAGGTATTCTCTTCCCGCGATGACAGGGCGATGCCTCCAAGCTACGTCACAATCAGTGTTGCCATTGATTGATATCTTCAATATGTTTAAGAGATTTTTGTTCATAATGAATATAAAATAAATTCCTAACTAGCCTAATTGTTATCTCGTGTTATTCATCTAATTAGTTATTAAAGGAAACTGTATAAAATTACTAGTTCAAAAGTGATTCTTTATAGAAGCAAGTAAATGAAAAAAAAACATTTTGCTCGGGTATTTTATTTACACAAAGTGGCAGCACATCAAACTGACAAGTGTCACGATAACAGCCTGCTATTGGCTCCACAGCCGATGACGTAGTATGGAGGCAAACCACGTGACCTAGCTATCACGGGAAGAGAGTACCTGGTAAAACATCTAAATAAACCATGAATCAGATGAAGTAAACTGAGAGGAGCTAATGTCACCTTTTAAAATAATGATACCCTGTTTGAAGCAATAGTGATGGGATGTAGTTCATTTCTGCCATTGTGAATGAGTACTAGTTCCGTTGGTTTTCCACAACATGGCGAGGTTTTTTATATTTTTCCGGTCAAGGTTTACTACTTAAATAAGTCAGTCCCTAAAACCTCTATCACTTCTATGATCTACTTTAAAGGAGATAAAAACAAAAGATATAAAAATATATTCGTAGGTAGAATCAATAGCTAGAAATACAGATAATATTGATACCTAATGTTATTGGATTAATGAAAATATGTTATCTTGCTCTCTTTGCCCTTACACCTGCACATTGAGCGATCTGAACAATGATACAGACAATGCAATTGAGGTGGCCAATTTCTGGGCCAGCAGGATATCGAGGGGTGACAGGCTATTTGTTTTAAGCGACATTTTATGAACTTTACAGGGGAGCCATTTAAACATATGAAATTTTGAAAAAAAATCATATTAAAAAAACTACCGCTGATACTTTAAAAAGCATAAATTATCTTTATTGTAATAAAAACCTTGATGTTTTGGTATAATTTTCATTAAAAAAACCGCTATATGTTCTAAGATAAATGTCGCTTAATACAAAATGTTCTATATCGCCTTTTTTCTAGAGTAGGTAAGCAAAAATGATTCACGTGCCAATAGTGTCAACAATCAGCAGCAGGACAAATGGTTGAAGTGATTCTACAGTGCTTATTCAGTAGAAAGCAAAAAGATTTAAACGACATTACTCAATGATAATGGAAGCAGGCTATTTGGTTTAACTACCAATTATGAATATTGTACCATCGACACGAAGAAGAAGAATGAAAATACAAATGTGTAAGTTTTTTTTTACTATAAAGTATACACGAGTGATACTATAATTGTATTACAATCTAGCCTTGAGGCCAATGAGTAATTAAATTATATCCTAAATTGCTATGTAAACTAAAATCTAAGAATGTGTGAGTTACATAATAATTATGATGATGATGATAAATGATGATGTACCTGCCAAAAACCACTAACATCTTTGTAAAAACCATGTTTCTTGCAAATAAAAATCTTTATCTTTATCTTATCTTATCTTATTCTTTGTAGTAAATGAATTATTACTCCTCGACTTTTTATTATATCCTATGATCTTTCAATCCTGATCGTACTGAGTAAGTTATTCTCATCGGTTCTTTCGCCACAATACCATTTATTTTTCCCGATAAACTAACAACACAGGAAACGTTAGTTTACTTCGTCTGAATAAAAATACTAATTTAGACACATAATTATAAAGTTACAGGAAAAGTATCCGGAAAAAATTGGCAAAATACCAAGGGCCAATATCTATGATACTATCAGGGTTGCAACGTAATAATGATACGCATGGTTCCTTATCAAACACCAATACTTACCCTTGGACGAATAAAAATGGCGGACGCAATCTCGCTAAGAAAAAATTGAAACACTACGTTTTTTCTAAACCCACTATAATTTCGACATAATTTTAACACGCCAGATATATATTGTTATTTTATTTATGACTCTACGATACAAGATATTTGTTGTGTAATCGCGGCTTTTTGTCTTACTATGTGTGTGCATGTATGCGTGCCAGCCCGTACTCTTAAGCGAGCCGTCTTACTATGGATGCCTCACTTTTTGTTTAGCGAAACTCCGTCCGCCTTTTTTTATTCGTCCAAGTACTTACATAGGTTAACAACAAACCGCCCATTTCATAAAAAGATTGCATATTGCAGATTGATTGGGGTGCAATAAAAGAGCCTCCACGAGTGACGATATTTAATTGATCGTCCGGCGCACCCTGGGCAGTCAGCCCCGCTACCAAACTGCTGACTGGCCAATCTCTTCCCCACGGCATGAGCTATTATACTGCAAAGTTTGAAGACAAAGGTCTTCAACCAGTGCGTCCTGCCAGTCATGACTTATGGCGCCGAGACGTGGACACTGACAGTTGGGCTAGTCCACATATTTAAAGTCGCTCAGCGAGCTATGGAGCGAGCTATGCTTGGAGTTTCTTTGAATGATAAAATCCGAAACGAGATTATTCGGAGAAGAACCGGAGTGACCGAAATAGCTTGTAGGATCAGTAAGCTGAAGTGGCAGTGGGCTGGCCATGTCTGTCGAAGGACCGATGGCCGCTGGAGCAGACGAGTCCTTGAGTGGAGACCGCGAATCGGCAAACGCAGCGTAGGGCGCCCCCCGCCAGGTGGACCGACGACCTGACAAACGTGGCTGGGGGGGACTAGATGCGGAAGGCAGAGGACCGAGTGTTGTGGCGCAATTTGGGAGAGGCCTATGTCCAGCAGTGGACTGCGATAGGCTGAGTTGATGATGAGCTATTATCATTATGTAGCTCATGTCGACACGATAGAAGAAGTTAAAAAGATTGTGTGTTCATGTTGTATTGCCTAGTGTCTAATAAAACCTTAACCTGTACACTGTTTTGTTTGTTCATAGCACAGACAAGTAGTTATAATTAGATACAGAACAAACAAATAAGCTTCTGACATTAATTAGCCATTAAATTAGATATACAATGCACTCGAAAATGCAGCCACCGAAACAGTCGGATAGAGATAAGTATTAGGCACTTCACTCCAGCCAAGTTAAGTTGCGGTTACTGTACAACCATGCTGTTATTTTTTAAGGTTCGTATCGTACCCAAAAGGTACCAAAGCGATCTTATTATACCGGATGATGATATTACCGTCTGAAAAAAAAACAGGATGCGACCAGTCAGTTACTGTAATATAATAGAAAAAAAAGGAAAAATATGAAAAAAAAAAACAGTCAAAGTTTCGCGACTTTCACTCATATTAATGGCATTTTTTACGCACAATGAAATCAAAACAAAACAAACGTCAAAATGATTGTTTTTTTTTTCGAAGTGTTTGATCGGCAAACGAAAAAGAACGATTTGAGGACCAAACAGATTCGGAAACTCTATTCATATAGTTCTTTACAACGATCTCTATATTTCGTTGGTTCTTTATAATTTTCACATCGATCGCTTTCCGACAGCAAACGGCTCTCGGAAGAGTTTCATCCAATTAACGTCTTCGATTCGTCTAGAACTGTCAAAAGTTTCCGATTTCGGATATGCGAATAACGTTTATAGAACTTTTTTTTTCGCATCGTGGACGCGTATACAGCCAAAAATCATAGAGACTTTCTGTTCTATACGTGGACTAGTATATTCCATTCAGGTAGGAACCTACTGTTACTGTTAATCTCAGGCTTCGCCCCAATTAATTCAGCTAGGCCATGGGATTTAAATCAAATCTACCGTTCCTATAACTAGATTTGAATCGCTTTGGTTACCACTGGTAGTTTCAGCAATGTCAATAAGCGATTCAAATAAAGACTCATTATTTAAACTACGGATTACTTTTTTTATATAATAGAGGGGAGGGCTCGCTTATCAAGTGGGTCACCTTATAGTAAAAGATCACCACCGCCCATTGACATCCGGGATACCAGGGTGGTTGCCGATGCATTGTCGAACTTTTAAAAAGACGTTGGCTCTTTTTTTTAAGGCTCTCATGTCGAATTTGTTCGGAAAAAGCGCCGATGAATGCTGGTTTCTGGTTATTTATTTAATGAATACTACCATACCTACTTCTGCTGCCAAACGGCGAGCTTCGATGTAAAGTTTACAAGACAAACAATTAACTCCTAAGCTGATTTTTTTAAAGAAATTTACTATGACTACTAAAACCTTTACGAAATATTACTAAACTATTGTAAGATAAATTTTCGTGCCTAGCTGTCGGTCCCAGCTCCCATACGAATATTGGCAGTTGTTACGTGTAGTCAGAAGCCCGGAAGTCTGACAACTGGTCTAACCTAAGGATGCCGGTCAATCAATCAACTCAGCCTATCGCAGTCCACTGCTGGACATAGGCCTCTCCCAAGTTGCGCCACAACGCTCGGTCCTCTGCCTTCCGCATCCAGTCCCCCCCAGCCACGTTCTTCAGGTCGTCGGTCCACCTGGCAGGGGGGCGCCCTACGCTGCGTTTGCCGATTCGCGGTCTCCACTCAAGGACTCGTCTGCTCCAACGGCCATCGGTCCTTCGACAGACATGGCCAGCCCACTGCCACTTCAGCTTACTGATCCTACAAGCTATGTCAGTCACTCCGGTTCTTCTCCGGATAATCTCGTTACGGATTTTATCCTTCAAAGAAACTCCAAGCATAGCTCGCTCCATAGCTCGCTGAGCGACTTTGAATTTGTGGACTAGCCCAACTGTCAGTGTCCACGTCTCGGCACCGTAAGTCATGACTGGCAGGACGCACTGGTTGAAGACCTTTGTCTTCAAACTTTGCGGTATAGGCGACGAGAAGACTCGGCGAAGTTTGCCAAATGCTGCCCAGCCCAGACGGATCCTTCTGTTGGCTTCTTTCTCGAAGTTGTGTCTACCAAGCTGAATTACCTGCCCTAGGTAGACGTATTCCGTTACAACTTCGAGTGCCGACCCTTCGACGAATATTGGCCTCGGCATGACATGCATATTGAACATTACTTTAGTCTTGTCCAGATTCATGCCGAGACCGACACGTCGAGAGGCTCCGTTTAAGCTGTGCAGCATTTCACCCAGTTGTTCCAGCGACTCAGCCATTACAACGATGTCATCGGCAAAACGGAGATGTGAGATGTTCTCGCCGTTAACGTTGATACCCTGTCCAGTCCAGTCCAGCGTCTTGAAGACGTCCTCCAACGCGTTAGTGAACAATTTCGGGGATATTACATCCCCTTGTCTCACCCCTCTGCGCAGTTGGATTGGCTTCGTCTTTTGGTCCTGGAGCTGAACAGTCATGGTAGCAGCGTTGTATAGGCATCTCAGCATCTCTATATACCGCTCAACAATGTGACATCGCTGAAGAGCATCCAGAACTGCCCAAGTTTCGATAGAGTCGAAGGCCTTCTCGTAGTCCACGAATGCCATACACAGCGGCTGATTGTACTCTTCAGTCTTCTGTATGATCTGCCGAACAGTATGGATGTGGTCTACGGTGCTGTAGCCTTTTCGAAACCCAGCTTGCTCTGGTGGCTGGAATTCGTCGAGTCTTCCGGCGAGACGATTCGTGATGACCCTCGAGAACAGCTTGTACACATGACTCAGGAGTGAGATGGGTCTGTAGTTCTTCAGAAGGGTTTTATCCCCTTTTTTGAAGAACAGTACCACCGCACTCCCGCTCCATGCCTCCGGTGTAGAGCCTTGTTGGATGACGGAACTAAACAGACTCTGTAGCTCCTTCAGGACTGGAGCCCCGCCTGCTTTTAGGAGTTCAGTAGTAATGCCGTCATCGCCCGGAGCTTTGTTGTTCTTAAGCTGCTCGAGGGCCGCCCTAATCTCGCCCTGGTCAACGTCCGGAAGATCCTCGGTGTAATGGCGCGTGAGCTGGGCTCTTTTGTCGTCATTGCTAGGAACCGCTGGTCTCGCCGTTTTCGTGGAATACAAATGCCCATAGAAGTTTTCGACCTCATCAAGCATCTCGATCTTAGAGGTGACAATTTTGCCATCCGCGGCTTTCAGTTTCATCAGATGGGTCCTCCCTAGCTGCTGAGCGAAAACTTTCGACCCCCTATTTTGCTCAATCGCAGCCTCAACGGCGCGGGTGTTGGAGCGGCGGAGGTCACGTCGCATCAGCTTCCTAATCTGTAGGTTTAAGGACCTATTATCTGATGAAAACGAATGCGCGGCTGACATTTCCCGTCTTTTCCTCATCAGATCGACAGTCTCAGTCGAAAGCTTGGGCATCTTGCTTCCACGCTGCGGCGGAAAGAATTTTCGAGACAGTTCCTGCAATGTTTTGACTATGGTGTTGGTTTTCTCCTCAATATTGCCAGTGGTTTCCAGCGAGTCGAATCGATTTTGAAATTCCGCTTGGAACCTTTCGGAGCCCAAACTGGTTTGGAGCGGCGAAGGTCGGAGAGTAGACTTAATCATGCGCGTTCTTTCAGCTCTAAAATTGATATTTAGAGTGCCTCGGATAAGTCGGTGATCGCTTCCGGTGTTGAACCTATTGATCACAGAGACATCTCTAAATATGTGCTTCTTATCCGTCATGATAAAGTCTATCTCGTTCCTTGTCACCTTATCGGGGCTTTTCCAGGTCCATCTTCTTTGGGGCTTCTTCTTAAAGAAGGAGTTCATTAAGAAGAGCCCCTGGGACTCCAAGAAGTTGACCAACATTTGGCCCCTGTGGTTTCTGCGCCCCAAACCGTAAGGTCCGATTTTCGATTCGCCGCGTTCTTGTACTCCCACTTTAGCGTTGAAGTCCCCCATAACAACGTTGTAGTGAGCCTTAGCGGTACTATTCATAGCCTTAGCTATGTCTTCGTACATCGCTTCGGCTATATCGTCAGAATGTGTCGAGGTCGGCGCATATACCTGCACTATTTTCAGCTTGTACCTATCATTTAGCTTTAGTACAAGGTACGCTACCCGTGTCGACACACTACCGATTTCCACAACGTTGTTCACGAGGGCCTTATTGACAAGAAAACCAACACCACCTTGGGAGAGCTGATCACCTTCGCGGAAGTAGAGTAAGTGTCCTGACTCCAGGGTTATCGTGTCCTCCCCCTCTCTACGGACTTCGGATAACCCCAGTATATGCCATTTTATATGACTTAACTCTACTTCAAGCTCGGCGAGGTGATGGTCCAGTCTCAACGTTTGTCCATTATACGCTGCCAGATATAGTCGTCGGTTTTGGTAGCCTGCCGTAACCCGGGGATTCTTCGCACCCCCCGTCCCACCGTTACCACGACCGCTACCGTAGTCGGGAATAGAGGGACCACCGGGAACTGGGGGCCGTTTTTTTGGTTGTGCGTTCATTGGGATGTATGCCCATAGTCACCACGCTGGGCAGGCGGGTTGGGAGGATGCCGGTATTAACCAGTAACTAGGTTCCAGGGGTCTGACGGCTGTCACTCCGTGTAAAATACTGATGTCCAACCGCATCTGAAAGGATTGAAAACCGACCCCAACATAATCATCCTCCTGCCATTATCCCAATTTATTTGGGGTTGGCGCAGCATGTATTTTTCTTCCATACATCTCTATCAGCCGTCATCTCCGTGTTCACTTTCTTTCTATTCATATCATCTTTCACACAATCCATCCATGTTTTCTTCGGTCTACCTCTTTTCTTATAGCCATCCACATTCAAACTTAAAACTTTCCTCGTAACATGCTCCTCATTCCTCCTCATCACATGTCCATACCATGACAGTCTGTTCGACCTAAACCCTTGAAATCGACCCCAAGATAATGAGGAAAGTAAATAAATTTTGAACTTTACACTCCAAAAGCCAATTAGCATCATGAATTTTAAATCCCTAACCCGAATTATACAACAGCCTAACTCTGTCCACAACTTAACTTGAAATTCCCAAAAAAACAATATTGTTTTGCCCTCCATCGAGGGTTGAGTAAAAACATTTATGTTTACAATTAGTTATAAGTATGCTGAATTATTTATCATTGACTTTGAATATTGTTGGCAACTATGTCGATTGAGTGTACACAGCTGGTTTGTATCTCAAACAAGAGCATGTCGGGCCATGCTCAGTATTATAGGGTTCCTTAAGTAGGTGTTACAAACAAATCAAATCGAATATTAATCACGGCTATTTTAGTTTTTGCAATAGACGGAAGCATTGGCGACTCAGAGAGTGATGTCAGTAGTCGCTAGATGGCGCTATACAGTGCCAAATGTAATAGACGGCACTTGACGGCAGCATTGGCGACGTGAGAGAGACCAGAGTGTTGATAGACGCCGCTAGATGGCGCCAAATTTAAGAAGTGTGTTGTCAACATAACACAAAGTTACTTTTTGTGATTTTTTCAAATAGAAAGTAGGTAAAGGAGCATTATTTGCTATGATCATTTTTCTCTTAGGTCAATGACCTTTGAACTAGGACGTTTTAAGTATTTTTCAGTTTTCTCTCTATAACTCAAAAATGTTATAATCACAATATACTCGAAATAATTTTAAAAGAGAGTTTTCACAAAGGTCTATCAATGTGGAAGATTATAAGTTTCTACGTTGCATAGTTTAGAAATGGCAGGGGTGGGGGGACACATTGTAAGCCTCTTTGGCAGGCTATATTTCGCAGATGGTACACCTGATAAAAAAGTGATGTATGAAACATTACCTTCATTTTAGTAGACCTATTCAATGATACCCCACACGAGGAGGTGCAGCGAAAACAATTTTTTCATCCCCATTTCACATGTATGGACGCCACCCCTAAAATACGAAAAAACGATTTTTTTATTCTTTTAAAATTGAGACCTATATGCAGACTATTTTTTAACAAAATTTCATTTTCTTATGTTTATAACTGTAGAAGTTATTAAGCTGTAAAGGATTAGGACAGACGGACAGACGGACAGACGGACGGACATAACGAAACTATAAGGGTTACTTGTAGGACTACGGAACCCTAAAAAGGATACTACAAATAAAACGGTTTTTTTGTTTATCTCTAATGTTGGTAAGAGCATATGTAGATAGATAGATAGATTATGCTTTATTGTACACCATGAAAATAGTAATAAACAGGAACAACGTATAAATTAACGACTGCCTCGTTAGTCTAGTGGTTGCAAGCGCGACCGCTGAGCGTTGGGTCCTGGGTTCGATTCCCGGGTCGGGCAAAGTGTTATTGGGTTTTTTCATTAGGAAATTCTCAGTAGGAGCCCGGAATCTGGATTAGTGCCCGGTTAATGGCAATAGGCTCGCCCCCTATTACATGGGACTTATAACATAACTGGCGAAATATGGGTGTACTATTGCACCTCTGCCTACCCCTTCGGGGAAATACAAGCGTGATGTTATGTTATGTTAACGTATAAATTATAGGTATATCGGCGGTCTCATCGCTAAAAGCGATATCTTCCAGACAACCTTCGGATGGACAAAGAAGACGTAAGATCTAGATAATGGGGGCAGTCCGTGGCGTATTACTGCATGTTTATAAACTAAAATAAATAAATACCACAAAATATATTACACAGGTACCATGAATGTATATTATACATATATATATATAATATTACAATTTGGAATAGAGATTGGATACATAGTCAATGTTTTAGTAAATTACAGTCTATTTGGAAAGGTAGAATTCTTTAACTGTTTGTTTGAATGAAAATAATATGTAATTTTGTTTTATAAAGCTTCTTGTGAAAGAGCTCCGGGAAAGTATTACCACCGAATCTACTTCTACCGCCAAACAGTGATGCTTGCATTGCTGTGTTCCGGTGTGAAGGGTACGGGTGCCGGTGAAATTACAATCACATGAGACTTTCCATCTTCATGTCTCATTTTGGCGAACCGACTTACGGTACCATTAGGCAACAGCCTAGGTGGTATTGCAGTTGTTATGGGCAAAGGTAACCGCTTAACATCAGGTGGGCCTTTAGCTCGTTTTGCCATCCTATAGTATAAAAAAAACACAATCACATCAAGACTAAATGTTCATCTTTATGCCTTAGTTTGAGGAACATGAGTTGCGATACTATTCAGGCAACGGGGTCTACTAAGTGTCTATTTTTATTGTGTAAGTATCAGAAGGAACGAAAGTTCGTACTTCGTTTGTCGTTCGCACAGACTAGTAAGCCTCCAGACGCCGATTAGCCGGATATCCCCTGTCACCACGCATATGCAGTACCACTACATATCATACGCTCCGCCGCCAATCGGAACGTCACTCCGTCAGCGAGCGGCACCAATCATACCACCGAACTTTCGAGCCGACCAATCATAACGCGCCGTCCGCCCCCCTGTCCCCACGAACATTTTACGACTGTGTTCTCATGCAAAACTTTGTTTATGCGGCGTCTTGCGTAGTGGTGGGCATTATGAATGATTATTTTATTTATTTATTTGAGGAAAGAGGTAGGGTCTTGAACGCCCCTAAGCCACTGCGACCTAAAAGATCTATTGTGACGCCTCTTGCAGCATTACAGCACTTCCCCAAGCTGCAAGTCAATCATAAAGTCGACTATGACCTTGGGGGAGGAGGATTTGATCTCCTGCATTGAGATGACGTGGCCTCCAAGATGCTGGCTTCTGATGTGGTGCACTGCATCACATTCGCATAGGATATGGATGGGCGTCTCATCCTTTTCGCGACAAAACCTGCAAACTGTGGTATCACTGAGGCCCATCCTGTGAAGGTGTTTGTTCAGCTTGCAGTGCCCAGTAAGGGTTCTTGTCAGGATTCTTATCTGATTTTTGTTCAACGAAAGCGCTTCTTTCGTAAACCTTTTTTTGAAGCCCACAAGTAGCGCTTTCGAGTGTTCTTGGCCTGGGGATTTTTCCCAAAGGCTAATACTTTGGTCAGTTCCCCAGTTTTTAAGGTAGGCTGTAGTAGTGCATTTAGGAATGCCACAGATTGGCTCCGGGCCCACATTGGGGCTTTCAGCACCAGCTCTAGCCAGTTCATCAGCGGCTTCGTTGCCCCTAATGCCACAGTGTCCAGGTACCCATCCTAGTGCCACTGAGTTTGCCGCTCCTAGTGAGTTTAATAGCTGGACACACTCCTTTACAAGTTTGGAGTCAATTTCCTCTGAATTTAAGGCTTTTAAAGCAGCCTGGCTGTCAGAGAAGATGAAGATTCGCCTATTAATATAGGTCCTCTGCAGACTTAAACGGACACATCCAATAATGGCAAATAATTCCGCTTGAAACACAGTGGTGTGCTGGCCTAGGTTGGCGAATTTTTTTACCTTTGGCCGCCCACCGTGGAATCCGGCTCCTGCTAGACCCTCTTTTTTTGATCCGTCGGTGAACCAAACAACATCAGTGGACTGAGGCTGGCCTGGCGTGTCGTCCTTCCACTCAGTCCTCTGAGGTATGAATACCCTAAACAGCCTATCAAAGCTGTATTCTTTTAACATTGCATCAGTGGGCATGGCAATGATGTCTTTCTTCATAAGGTTCTCTTGCAGTGCCCTCATGGCAGTCGACTTCCATCTTGTCCTTCCCGCTATTCTGGCCCTTATCATTGCTGCCCTAGCGTCCATTTGCACCTGCACATGCAAAGGAACGAGATTAAGCAGAGCCTCAAGTGCAGCGGTCGGAGTCGATGCAATTGCTCCTGTTGTTATGAGACACGCGAGTCTCTGGAGGCTTGAGAGAGCATCCCTGCAGGTAGTCTGATGGGTTTTTCCATGCCATACGACACAGCCATAGGTTATCATGGGCCTTGCTATAGCAGTGTACAGCCACAGCGTTGCCCATGGCCTAAGGCCCCATTTCGAGTTGACCAGTCGGCAGGAAGTTCCCAAAGCAATTTTTGCTTTCCTTGTCACATGTTTAATGTGTGCATTCCACGTGAGTTTTTTGTCTAGGATAATGCCTAGATATTTGACCTCATCCGAAAAGTTGACCGTTTTACCGAAGAGGGTTGGTGGTTTTAAGCCATCCAACTTCCTTTTCTTTGTAAAAGGTACTATGACAGTTTTGTCTGCATTGACCGAAAGTTGGGAGTCTTTGCACCATCTTTCGATTATTCTACAGGCCGTTTGCATCAGATCGGAGATGACTGATTGGCATTTGCCAACGGTAATCACTACCAGATCGTCCGCGTAACCTTGCGTGTAATAGCCAGCCCTATTGAGCTCGCTCAGTAAGCTGTCAACAACTAAAGACCATTCTAGGGGAGACAGGACGCCCCCTTGTGGGCAACCCCTGTTTAGTCTCATCCTTATGGTTGTGTCTAAGAGAGATGTTGACGCTACTCTGTTACGCAACATTGCTTCGATCCAGTAGATGGTCGTTCGGTCAATGTTGCGTTGCTCCATACTTTTTAGTATGACATTTGTTGAGGTGTTGTCAAATGCCCCCTCTATATCTAAGAAGGCGCACAGAGCAATTTCTTTGTCCTCAACAGCTTTTTCTATGTTATCCACTAAGTCCATCAATGCGGACTCAGTGGACTTGCCTTTCTGATAGGCATGTTGTCTCACGTGCAGGGGTTTGTCTACTAAGTAGGTAGCCCTGATGTGCTGGTTGAGTACCTTCTCCATGGTTTTGAGCATGAAGGAGGTAAGACTAATTGGTCTATAGGACTTGGGCATCGATTTGTCCCTGTCTCCCCCTTTGGGGATAAAGGTGACGGACACCCTAGTCCACGCTGTGGGTATGTAGCCCCAGGCGAAGCTGGTTCGAAAAACCTTCAACAGCGTTGGTAAGATAATATCCAACCCCTTTTGTAGTAAGGCAGGGAAGATATTATCCTCCCCTCCGGTCTTAAAGGGCTTGAAGCTGTTAATGGCCCATTCGATCCGATCGGGTCTAAATATAAGAGAAGCCATCCTCCAGTCTTCTATCCTTGGTCTGTTGCTCCGAGGGTTTTGATTGGTATGGCTTCCGTTACCATTTATTGGCACAGAGTCCGGAAAGTGCACTTTAGCTAAAAGCTTCAGTGTTTCCTCTGCGGATCTCGTGTAGGTCCCATCCGGGTATTTTAATAGCCCTAAATGGGATTGAGGAGACTTTGAGATTATTTTGTGGATCCTTGCTGCCTGTGAGGTACTCTTAATGTATTCACAGAACTCGCGCCAGGACTTTCTCTTGGCCTTCCTCAATTCTCTGTTGAACGCGGTAAGCGCCTTCCTATAGTCATCCCAGGTGTCGTCCCTCATGGCCTTGTTAAACAGGATTCGGGCGTTTCTCCTGAGTCGCTCTAGGTTCTTATTCCACCATGGAACATCTCTCATGGTAGCGGAGGTTTTTAGCGGACAGTTCTGGAAGAAAGCAGATTTAATGCCACCCTCAAGGTCCCCTACTGTAGCCTCCAGCTGTTCAATAGATTTAACGCATCTATTGACCGATAGCAAATTCGATTTGAGACAGTCTCTGTAGCCTGTCCAATTCGTTGCTTTTCGGTTTCTGTAAGAATTAGTCTCTCTCACCGCGGAGAGAGTTAGGTTAAACCTGATGTGTCTGTGATCAGACATGGACGCCTCCTCAGAAACGTGCCAGTTTTTTACACGGTGTTGTAAAGGGCCCGTGCAGAAAGTAATGTCTAGCACCTCCTGGCGAGTGCTGGTTACAAAGGTCGGGGAATTGCCCCTATTAAGAACGAGAAGGTTGTTAGACAATAAGTAATCAAACAGTAACTCACCCCTAATGTTGGTGTCAGTGCTTCCCCAGCTTGTGTGGTGGGTGTTACTATCACATCCCACTAGTAGTTGGGACTTCTGCTCCTGACAGTAGGTTACCATGTTGTCCAGTTGTATGGTAGGGTTTGCTTCATCCCCTGGAAGGTATGCCGAGCAGGCGATTGGCCTACTTCCGTTTCCTGGCAGTTCCACATACGCAGCAACTATGTCATCCGTACATATGGAGGGAATCGGCAAAAATCTCACACTTTTCTTAAAAAGTATGCAAGCTCTGGGTCTGCTGCCGTCGGTATAATACAAAACTGTGCCCACGGAGCCGAGCCCCATAACCGTGTTTCCATTGATCCACGGTTCTTGAACCAAAGCCATATCAAGTTTATCCTCCACGAAACTTTTGCAAAGCGCAGCAGTCGCTGCCTTGGCATGTTTCAGGTTTACTTGTATGACTTTGAACATAATTGTTGTATAGGATTGGGTTTAGGACTAGGTTACGAAAAGGAGAGGGAAAGGGATAAAACAAGTGAAAATATAAGTTAGTGTGGGTTAGGTTAGGGTTGTTAGGTAGGACGGTTTTTTAGGGGGTTTCGTGCAGCTTTCTTGCTGGTGTGCTCCCGGGCTAACGAGGGTGCTTGCAATGCCCCCCTGGTCGCCCTGGATTTTGCTCCACGACCCCTTTTTGCTCCTCTGGTGGTAATTGATGGCCCACCTGAAGGCCTATTGCTGAGCCTGATGGTGGAGCCACCAGGTCCAGAAGACCCACTAGGACCAGGATTTGGCATGATCGGCCAGTTCCTGGATGCCAGTGACGTCGAAGATGATTTTGCAGCACCAGTCGCATCCCTGGGAGATTCAGCAGGTGCTGCAGTGGACGTTGAGGCCACGAGTTCAGCTTCTGGAATTTCCATGGCAGTAACCACGGACTGGGCAGCAGCCCGCCCAGGTGCGGTATCGCCAGGTCCCTCCTCCACCTTACCCGTGTCGCTTGCTTGCGACTTAGGCTTCACCCGGAGCTGGACTTTGTGGAAGCTGATAAACAGACAGCAGGAGCTATCCATCAGCGGTCCCAGTGAGGATTCGTCGAAGGAGAAGGTTACTGTCTGACCCTTTTCCTCGACTTTCCTTTGGACCACTTTCCATGTGGTGAAGTCTATGCCCTGATTTTGAGCTTTTAGGCGCGGTATAATTCTTTCCTGGGCTATTATGGCCCCAGGTATCCGCGCATATCCAATCCTGGGTTTAGGTAAGGCCTTTTCGTCGAGGACAGATAGGCTAGCACCCTCCCAGGGTCGGAGTGTAGGAACGTGCGTGATGAGCCATAACTTAGATGCCTCATCCGCACAGGTAAGCAAGAACCCTCCGGCTCTTGTTGAACAGCCAAGGAATCTAGGGCCTTGACCATCCACCTCCTCATCAACCAGCTGTAGGATTTTTTCCTTTAGCTCCTCGATGCGTGTCTCGGACATAGGTCCAGAGGCGTCAATAACTCCCATACGGACAGCACCCGCCACCTCCCGAAAAGTCAGCTTAGGAATAGGCTCGTTAAGCCTTGGTACCTTCGCCGGCTTCTCGACAGTCGAAGAAGTGCCATCAAGCCTGGGCCTTTTTTCCGCCCTGAGCCTCTTCTCTTCCTCAAGGCTGGCCAAGAATTCAGGGAACTCCTTTAGGTGGGTTTTGGAGAGGGATCTAGCCTCCTTGAAGCTTTTCCCTCTCTTCATCCACCAAGTGATTCGCCTCTTGGCCGCACCACTGAGTTTTTTGTGTGACCTCTTTCCTCCACTTTGAGCATTGGAAACGCCCTTGGTGTTGGGGAGGTCAAGCTTTGTGCTAAGGCCACTCGGCCCAGCACTAGGCTCGGAAACAACAGGAGAGGATGGGAGATTATGCCCGTCCTCCTGCAGTAAAGTACGCTCCTCAAAGATATCTTCGAGGAACGTAGCCGAGGAGGGGCTGTTATGCCCTTCCTCGGAAAGAGGGGAGCTAGTAACGGCTAGCTCTGGTTTATTTTTACTATAAGGGTCCATATGATTCCCACGAGTAGCTAGGGAAACTTTGTCGATCCCCGCAGAGCCCCGCATGCGGAGACAAGGCAAATTAATACTCGAGGCTGCCTGGTATCGAGGATCCTCCGTTAGCGACTGAGCTGCTCCTCAGCCATTCATCCTTCAGCACGGGTCGGATGACACCTTGGATTGAGAATTTTTGGAGTCGAGGTTTACTCCTCCAGGAGAGAAGGGAATGGAGATGTGAAGGGATTGGAATAATTTAACAGTCAACTGCACATCGACGGCCACGGGACCAGCACGAGCAGAATCTGTCTTGCATGTAGCTTAGATACATACAAGCCAGTACCGCCCGCGACGGTCCCATAACCATCGATATGCCGTTGACTGTACGTGGACGGAACACGGGATCTTAGGTGTGGATAGGTAACCTACACCTTGGATTGGGGTGGAGGCTACCCTTCCCTTGTCCGGGGTTCGCTTACGAACAGTCCCCGTCCCATGCAGCCGTAGCTGCATGAGACGGGGCGGGCTATCCGCAACCTGCCCACCCGCTCGGTAGCGTGGGAAGAGAGCTTCCACTGTGGCAAGCCTTACAAGTCTGATCTAGACAAAGCAAGACTTGACACAGTCCGAGATTATGAATGATTGGTATAATAGAATTACTTAGTAATACTAATGTTGATAGTCGATTATGAAATTAGTAACTAATTTATTTTCTTTATCGAATGACGTTACTAATTTCTAGGTACTACTAATACTGTTGTTGTTTCACGGGCAACGCAGCGTACAGTGCTGTCTCTTTCCCACAAACACGTACACACGGCTACAAATCAAGCTACACAAATCCAGTATAAACTGAACTCGCATTTTAAAAGCTTTTCGTACAATTAGAGGTCAGCTTATGCTTATACTGGACATGTGTCACGTCGTGGCCGGTGTGGGTGGCTCGGGCAGGAGACTCGCAGGGTCGAAGGTTCGGTGGCTTGGCACACGGTGACACACGGAAGTAGGAGGAGAACAGGAACTACAGGAACAGAACTCAGGAACAACAGGAACTAGTGGTACAGGAACTGCAGGAACTAGTGGTATGGAGGTATGGAACTCCTCTGAGGTATGAGGGCACAGAGGGCCAGTAGTACGGAGGGCCGGAGGAGTGGTAGGTCAACTCCGACTATAAAACAATTGAGCTGCTGCTATGTCCATGCAGCTAGCTCGGGCTGGATTCAGGTAGGTAGGTAGGTTGGTAGGTCGGCACAAACAATAAAAACACAACAGGAACGTTTTGGGTATACTGTATCTCACTAACTGGTAACTTGATACATTGACTATTTGTTAATAAAATAATATAATGATTATAAGACAGAGTCACAGACACATGAGTGTCTTTCAGCGTACAATATAGAACTGGATAAGTAAAATAATATAAAAAAAACTGTAATGGTCGGACACGTCCATGCCCGGCCAAGGCTGCGATATAAGTCTGTTGTTTTAAGTAAAAAATAGAAAATTATGGAAGAATTTTAAAATTTTGAATTTGGATAGGTAAAGTTTTAATAAAGTGGCCAGGAAATCAAAATAAGGTGGTGAGCAGCGTAACGAGTTTAGCCTCGTTACACATGTATAGCTTGATATGTAGGCGAGTGTACGCTGCTGCCAGCGCGGTCGCTCCAGTCGAGTAGTCGACTCGACTGGCCATCGTGTTTCGCTCGTTCTGCTTTGCGCTGACTCGCGACCACGAGTAACTAAATTAGTAACTACTAACTTGCTCTAATCGAGATATCATAGTTCATAGTTCATAGTTATTTATTGATAATAGTAAATATTATTAGTCACATTTTAAGTAAATAAAATTACATTTTCAGTTATCATTATTACATGCTATTACATTATTAAAATTTATTATAACAATATTCTTATTTTGACATTTTATATTCTCAATTAAAATGCCTCGATGCCTAGATGCCTCGATGGTCTAGTGGTTGCAAGCGCGACTGCTGAGCGCGGGGTCCTGGGTTCGATTCCCGGGTCGGGCAAAGTGTTATTGGGTTTTTTTCATTAGGAAATTCTCGGTAGCAGCCTGGAGTCTGGATTTGTGCCCGGTCAATGGCAATAGGCTCGCCCTCTATTACATGGGACTATAACATAACTGGCGAAATGTGGGTGTACTATTACACCTCTGCCTACCCCTTCGGGGAAATACAGGCGTGATTTTATGTATGTATGTATGTATATTCTCAATTAATCATTATTCTATTTTACAATTAGTAACTATTTACAACAAAAATGTTATAAGCCGCAGTCTGACAATTTAAGTAGTGACTTATCCTATAAATTCATCCCAGTGATAAAAGCCTTGCTCAATCATTTCAATTATCAATTAAGATATATATATAGATATAAGCCTTGCTCAATTATCTAGAGACATCTTCATAAGCGAATGATTTCATTAGTATATCTCATAATCGCCCAGCGCTAGAATCGAGGCTTACTGGTCTGTGGTTGTTCGTGAAAGGTGAGTAGACCCCAGCTTAGGTGTTGTTGTTAGTGGCAAAGGTAACCGGCTCGTTCAGCCATCCTTAAGAAATTTTGTTAAATTGTCGTGCCTTTTTGTTCTTTGTCTACCTTGGCGTCGTCGCTCGTCTTACATACAATACATTACTTATTTACATATATTATGTTATTTACACCTACTGTCTTGTCTTTTGTCTTCCATTTCGGGCTCAAAGGCGTCATATCAAGTTACTGTAAGTAAATCAACGTCATTTGTGAGTATATTGTAGTTGTTATGACATTTTAAGTTAATATGAGCTTTTTGATGTGTATATGTGATGTGAAGGAAAGTAGATGTGTGTTATTCAATTATGTTAATATGTTTGTGCCTTCTTTCGTTCGCTTATTAACAGTACATTCAGATGATGATGCTTGTTTATTTATTTTTCCTGACTTTAACGCCTGAACGGATTTGGATTCAGTTTGACACATAGATAGGCTATGTCGTCCGTAAACTTCTGAAGTTTCCTAACTGTGACTTTTTCACAAAATATTTTTGTTTTTAATACACACAACATAGAGTCGTGTTTTTATTACCACGTTTTTAACACGTTTACATCTCACTGTCGTATCGATTTGAAAATTTGCAAGTATATGTTATCCGGATGACAATAAAATAATTTGGTACCATCAAGCTGATCTGATGATGGATTACATACAGTAATTCATAATTCACAATCTTTATTGACATATTACTTTGTACATTCTAGAATTCCCTGACTCCTGCGCTAGTATAATTACTGTATTACAGGAGCCAGTGTGTTCCCCTTAAAAATAAGTTGAAAAAAAATTGGGAAATAAGTATTGTCTGTTTATGGTGAGGTTTTTATGCGTGTTTAGGTATATGGGGTGTGTGTGCGTGTGTAGTGTTCGTGTGTAGTGTGTTGGGGTGCGTGTGTAAGGAGTACGTTATGCGAGGTAAGTGGTTTAAAAGGGCGTGGAGTGTCACTGGGTCACTTTAACTATATTTTCTGTAGGATCATAGTCTAGGCTACTCAGCCATTTAAATAGTATTTTTTTCAACTATATACAACTAAATTTCCTCATTTTGTATTTTTTTGTATACAGTACCTCTAAAAGCGTGTTTTTTAGTTTTTACGGAAGTACTACTACCGTACCTACTTCTCTGCCAAATAGTGATGCATGCATTGCTGTGTTTCGGTCTGAAGGGTACGGGTGCCGGTGAAATTACAATCACATGAGACTTTCCATCTTCATGTCTCAGTTTGGCGAGCCGACTTGCGGTACCATTTAAGCAATAGCCTAGGTTGTATTGCAGTTGTTATGGGCAAAGGTAACCGCTTAACATCAGGTGGGCCTTTGGCTCGTTTCGCCATACTATAATAAAAAATAATGAAAAAAAAACAGAAATGAGATGGACAAAATGAGTTTTCTACCAAAATAAGGTTTTTTCGATTTACCTATTTTCATTCTCACAAAGTAGAGTGAAGATCCTAATTATAGGCCGAGCTACACTTTATTGTTATTTTGTCGATTCACCTAAAATTGGAGACTTTTCAGTGAAGGCTAACATAATTAAGTTACATAATTAAAGTCAGGCGGTAACTTTACTTGTCCTCTATATCTAAGTTTATTTATTTATGTTGTAATAAATTATAGGCTGTTTAAAGGAATAATTAAGTTAGAATGAAAGTTATAAATTACAGGAAAGCTTAATTTTGGGAAATAGATTAATTACTGTCGCGGCGTAGCGTTGTCGTAGTCACTGTTGTTTTTATATTTTCTGTGGACCTGGGTTCTTCTGTTTCCTGGGTTCGATTCCTTGGTCGGAGAAGATTATTTTCTGTAAGACAAAAATATTTAACGGTTATACCTATTTTTAATTCAAGATTAATGCTTTATTACTGATTGAAAATGTATGAATTAAAATAAAATTACTGCAATGGTTGTATAGTATAATATATATGGTTGTATAATATTTATAATATCTTTAAGTGCTAAATACTGTAATAATAACACAACATAGGGAATTCTTTCATGACCACGAGAGTATTCTACTGATATATAAATGTGAGTCTGTGGTATATTTGTTACTCAATCACGCTAAAATGACTGAACCAATTTGGATAAAATTTGGCACACAGGTAGACTATAACTCAGATTAAAATTAAAGCTACTTTTATCTCGGGAAAATTAACAGTTCCCGATGGATGCGCAATAGTCTTTCTGTCATAAGTCGAATTACCGCGAATTGCCGCGAATCGGAAAACGCAGCGTAGGGCGCCCCCCTGCCAGGTGGACCGACGACCTGAAGAACGTGGCTGGGGGGGACTGAAAGCGGCAGGCAACTTGGGGGAGGCCTATGTCAAGCAGTGGACTGTGATAGGCTGAGTTGATGTTGATGTTGATGATAAGCCGAATTATACGCAGGTGAAGCCACAGGACAAAGTCTAGTCTGTTATATTTTATGATTTACTTAGGTGAAAAGAGAAAATACTACAACATCAACCTACCTACATTTTTACTGTTACAATCCCAAAAAAACCCCATCTACAAAATATAATGATACAAAAAGGCGCATTTAGGTGTCAAAGTATTCCTTCACACCGCTGTCATCGTGCATAGTGCCCAGAAGACTGGCAGCGTTGCCACGTTGAATGGCAACGCTTATTCTTCGACCAAAAAAGAAAGAAAGAAAGAAAAATATTTATTTGACACAACTGAGACACATACAAAAGAAAGGATATACATGAACAAGAAATAGATATAGTGAAGAAGAACAAGCCAGCCGATCACATGAAGTGTCGACCAGCCTCTTAGCAATTTCCTTAAAAAGGAAGCGCGTACTCGGACCCCATGACCCGAGCGTTTAGACCCCAAACGGCTCAAAGTCATAGTTACCTGATGGGTTTTTTTCTTGTTTATTGTAAATAATGTGGACATTATTTGTGTATAACAGGTACTATATACGATAATATAATAAAATAAAATTACATATAAGCTTACAAATAACCATAGATACAATAAATATAAACACAAACCCGCATGAAATCATCAAAATCCAATAATAATTTCCCTTCGACGATAACAGGTGCGTTCACCCTATATTATTTGCTGCACGCAAGGATCAGACCGCGTACCTTACGAAGTATATACGAAAGTAAATTGACATTTTATTATCTGTGGTAGGTACTCAAATCGTATAGTTTATGGCATACCGAATCGTGAGTTTGGAAATAAGAAAATATAAGATGAATTGGAATTTTCTTCACTTTCCTTTTTAGGGTTCCGAAGTCCTACAAGGAACCCTTATAGTTTCGTCATGTCCGTCCGTCTGTCCGTCTGTCCGTCTGTCCGTCTGTCCTAATCCTTTACAGCTTAATAACTTCTACAGTTATAAACATAAGTAAATGAAATTTTGTTAAAAAATAGTCTGCATATAGATCTCAATTATAAAAGAATAAAAAAATAGTTTTTACGTTCTTTAGGGGTGGCGCCCATACATGTGAAATGGGGAAAAAATATTTTTTTTCGCTGCACCCCATCATGTGGGGTATCATTGAATAGGTCTACTAAAATGAAGGTAATGTTTCATACATCACTTTTTTATCAGGTGTACCATCTGCGAAATATAGCCCGCCAAAATGGCTTGCAATGTGTCCCCCCCCTGCCATTTCTAAACTATGCAACGTAAAAACTTATAATCTTCCACATTGATAGACCTTTGTGAAAACTCTCTTTTAAAATTATTTCGAGTATAATGTGATTATAATTTTTTGAGTTATAGACAGAAAACCGAAAAATACTTAAAACGTCCTAGTTCAAAGGTCATTGACCTTAGAGAAAAATTATCATGGCAAATAATGCTCCTTTAGCTACTTTCTATTTGAAAAAATCACAAAAAGTAACTTTGACATCAATCAGACTTCTTAAATTTGGCTTCTTGAATTTATCGCTAGATGGCGCTACTAACAACACGCTCTGAGTCGCGAATGCTGCCGATTATTGCAAAAACTAAAATAGCCATGATTAATATTCGATTTGATTCGTTTGTACACCTACTTAAGGAACCCTATAATACTGAGCATGGCCCGACATGTTCTTGGCCGGTTTTTATATGGTGTTTTCATGGCTTTGACGAGGCTTTGATTTGCAAGACATTCGTCTTCTACAAATTGTTTTAGGATTTAATGAAAAAAACCGTCCAAGTGCGAGTTGGACTCACGCAATAAGGGTTCCATACCACCCATCGTCCTGATACCCCAAAGAAAGTGATTTAATTTACGAGAGATCATCAAAGACATCAACTCACCGAGAGCGAAATATGAGTTTTTGTATTTCTATCTTACGCAGGTATCACCACATATGTCTATGTTTACCCTATTTTTTGCTAAACTACATAGTATGCACTATAATTAAACCAAGTTTGACGCTGGTATGTTTTACTGTTTTGAAGATAGAGCAGGAACAAAAACGTTGAAAAAAATGCATGTTTTTCTAGGTTTCTCCCTTTGGTTTTAGACTATTTTTTATGGAGTTTATGTATTCGGCGGGTATTTTTTTTTCTTTTTAGTATTTGCTGTGATACATATTCTAAGAAAATTTCAATCTTCCACCTATTACTGTTAAAAAGATACAACCCTGTGACTGACAGATGGATGGACGGACAGACGGACAGAGACATTGCGAGAGTAATAGGGTCCCGTTTGGCACCCTTTGGGTACGGAACCCTAAAAAGTAACCATTGAGTTTCTTGGCTGTTCTTCTCCATATAAATCTAAGTTTTGGAACGTGACAGCAACTACTAGGTACTATGGCAACTACTACTATGGCAACTACTACTTTGGCAACTACTACTATGGCAACTACCACTATGGCAACTGATGATGATGATGTCCTCCTTGACGTGTCCGTCTGTCCGTCAACGGCGAACCTTGTTAGCTCCGGACATGTGAGCGGAGGTGGCTAGCGAAACCAAATTTGGTTTGAAAGGTCCTGTTGCAAGGCGCACAGTGCAACTGACCTGAAGAATTATATGTGTAGGTATAGGAAGGCTTTAGTCAGTTCTTTTTACTAAGGCGTTTTTCATCGAGGTCTTGCAAACGGCGTTCTTCGAAAGCCTCAACAGCCTTGTTCACGGAGTTGCGCCATTGATCTCGCTGTTGCGCGAGCTGTTCCCAACCCTCCGAAGGTATGTCGCACGCAGTTAGATGGCGTTACTATGGCAACTACTACCATGGCAACTACTTCTATGGCAAAAACTATTATGGCAACTACTACTATGGCAACTACGGTTAAAAAAATGCCTGAAAATGGTCTAACTGAAATGAATGCTTTGATTCGACTGGCCCTTTTTATTTTCTCACCTAATATGGTTGTTATACTAGTACGCTGTTATCCTTGTGTATTAACATAACTCACTTTATGATTTACCTCTACGTAGTATTGCTACGACGTAGCTTCTCCTGTGATATCACTGCTACGCCAGCTACACTATCGTAGCAAATAACCGGTCGTGTTAATATTTAATTTTCCTTAAAATTAAATATCTTTTTCGTGTCCACCCTAAATGGTCTAAATGCTTTGACCTTGACTAGTCTTTTATATGTTCTCACCTTATATAATAGGTAGGCTGGTGGGATGTTTTTGTATTAACATAATTCAACTTCTACGTAGCATTTCTACGTCGTAGCTTCTACTGTGATGTCACTGCTACGCCAGCTATGCAATCGTAGCAAATAACCGGTCGTGTCAATTTTTTTTTGTAAAATGTAACATGGTATAAAAACTATCCTAATCCCACCATGATCGAAGTTCGGCTGGGAGGACATTATGTACTGAATTTAACTATAATAAGCAAATTGAGTTGCAAAATATTTTTGGTGAAAACGTAACATAGTATAGACTATCCCAATCGATTCTTCTGGTGATTCTGAATAAACTAGTTTCTCAAAATGCATAAGCAAAACTTTTCTTTGTATACAACGTGTTCTTGAATTAACTCAAAACCTGAAACAAGTTTGTTCAGAATCGAGAGTTGAATCCATTACACTACTTTTTAACATAGGTTAATTTTTACCAAAAAAATATTTTCATACCATGCCGTGTCTAAAAGTTTCATACGACGAAGCGGCGCTGAGCGCAAAGGCGGGCGAGACCCTGTAAAAAAGTGTGATGGAAACTTTTAGGTAACATTTGTTTCCTAAAACTATTAAATTATTCACCTCGCGACACAGTAGGCGGCTCGTTCTTGAATGAATCTAGCACTATGAATCCATTAGAGTAACCATGATACCAAAAATTACAAATATCTTCTGCAATAATAAATAAATAAAAATAATTACTTTCCATACCAATTTATTATAATAAAAACTAGTTGGGGTGTCTGAGGTTTTGAGTTATTCTTATAACACGTTATAATGCATATTTTCCTACTCGCGGTAGTAACAAATGAAATACTTGCTTCGCGTTATTTCGCAGCAGTGTGAAGTCGGTTTCTGTGAAGCGTACTAGCGTAAGTAGTAAGTCAACAAGCTTTCGGTTTGAACTTTGTACTTGTTTACTTGTTTATTTCTCGTACTTGTTTTGTACTGACAAAGTATAGGAACAGGACACAATGCTTTTAATTTTATTTATTTATTTGTAGTGGTTTGTGTTTCTAAGTAATTCAAATCAAATGTTTTTTATTTCAAATAAACCTAATTACAGGCACTTTTGAAACGTCAGGCTCTAGTTGCACGGTTCCAAATTGTGGGTCCCATGGAGAAGAACCGGCAAGAAACTCCATAGATATACTCTTTTTATGAACTGGAAGGCACACATTGAGGAACTTAATAAAATAATAAGTTCCTCTTCCTATGCATTGTATAGACTAGCATCTGTCATAAATTATGAAGCACTGCTCACAGCGTACCATGGCATAGTGGGTTCTCTCCTAAGGTTTGGTGTCTTATTTTGGGGTAACTCCATTAATAAGGAAATTATATTTAAATCTCAAAAAAGATGTATCAGGGCAATGTTTGGCCTTGATACTATTGATAGCTGTAGGCCATATTTTATAAAATATAAAATTTTAACCCTTCCTTCTTTATTCATTTATGAGACAGCAGTTTTCGTAAAAACAAACCCAAAATTATTTAGCCGTCTCTCGGATGTAGTTATTCGTAACCGTAGGGATAAAGATGGACTGTGCGTTGTTCGATCAAACACAAGATTCAAGCACCAAAGTATTGTGTGTTTGGCACCAATAATTTACAACAAAATACCAAAATCAATCAAACAATTAAATATAAAACAATTTAAAGAACACCTAAAAAGGTATTTATCAAATAAAGGTTATTATAAATTAATCGATTTTTTTAATGAATCCTAATATTATGACATTTCTGTTTCTGTTCCTTAGGGATTGTTTGCTTTTATCATATAACAATGGTAATTACTAATACTATGATGATTATTATGACTATATTACTATGATGTTTTTGTTATGTTCAATTTTATTCAATTATTTATGCTATATTTTAATATTAATTACTTAAATATTCAATAAAAATGTTCCATCTGACATGTAATTAACTTTAAGAGGAATTCTCTAAAAAAAAAAATTTGTACGCCGTAAAATACAGCAAAACATGCAGTTCATAATTATTTTATTAATAACACCGTACATTTCAATACATATTTTGTTCTGTATACTCATGTTTTACAAATAAATTATCTTTATCTTATCATTATCTTTAAAATAGATTATTGTGTATTACATCAAATTCATAAATTCACCAATAATGTGAGTATAATATTGGTTAATGGTAGAAATAAACAAGAGTTTAAAAGTGAGATTATTGCATTTAGAAATAAACCTAAAAAGAGTTGCCATAGTATGTAGGACCTGACCTGTCCCGACAGATGGCACCCGTTCACGAGCATGACGCGAGCATCAGCTCAACCATACTGAAGGGATCTTAACGACCCGATACTAACGCCACCATCAGCATGACATTTAAGTGAGCTTGACAGACTCATACTGCTAGTCAACAAATAGGCACACATATATAGAATTACTGTAAAAACATTAATGACCAAATGATACTTACATTTTAATTACCTATTAAGTTTTTTTAAGCAGTTCTGTGACATACGTTGCAGTTCTAAGACAGAATATAATGCAATATTAGAAAAAAGTGTAAATAAATAAATTAATAAACGAGATATATGATATCTTACCACACTTCTTGGCTCTGTACCTGTATTTGTTGTGTTCTTGAATTTTTTGGTAATTTTGTGCGTCACTTTTGAAGCAAATAAATATTTTTTCTTTCTTTCTTTTCTTTCTATCTTTTCTTTCTAGATATTTTCCGGAGTAAAGTATTGGAGTTTTTTTTTTTTTTTAAATCTTTATTTATTTATGGAGGGTTTGATCTAAAAGAACATGTCAATATTCATGTCATGTATTGGAGATATTTTCATCACAATGTATTAAATACAGCTGTAGGTAGAATACAGGACGGTCCGTAGGTAGTCGTCTAGACATTTTTATAGATAGTCCGACAGACTTCGTGGCGCCCAATCTAAAAACAATCATGAATTCTTATTAGATAACCTTGTAGGTGTGTATTCGAAATCTCTTCATATACAGCATAATATCAGTATAAGCACCACGGCATTGTTATCCTTTTTATGGAGGCTTCGGCTTAGTTTAAGCACCAGTCTCCCACAGATTATAAATATTGTTTAAGTTTGTGATACTTATAGTTGTTATCCTTACTGTTGTATGATTTGTCATCATCATCATCATCATCATGTCAACCGAAAGACGTCCACTGCTGGACATAGGCCTCCCCCAAGCATCGCCACAACGACCTGTCCTGCGCTTTCCGCATCCAACCGATTCCCGCGACCTTCATCAGGTCGTCGTCGGTCCACCTACCAGTACGCGGTCGCCACTCCAGAACTTTACTGCCCCATCGGCCATCCATTCTGCGAACAATGTGCCCCGCCCACTGCGACTCAAGTTTGGCAATTCTTCTGGTATGATTTGTGGAAGATAATAAATAAGAAAATAAGTAAATTGAAAGATAATAAATAAGTCAATTGAATTGAATAGGTATGTTTACGTAGTTTATAATTTATTATCGTAAGTATGTTTATATTTAGTATGTATTTAATGTCACACACTGTGTCTTTCTTTTATCTTTTAATTTAATTAATTTAATTTCTTTTAGAGATAAGCAGTACCTTTGTGCTCAAGTGTTTGTTCTGTATGTTATCTATGATAAAATGTGTTGTGTCTACACAAAAAAAATGTGTTGTGTGTACATAAATAAATAAAATAAATACAAAATGAAATATAATTGATTGAAGCACATAATTTGTCAACATAAAATTGTTGAACCAAAAATTCGCCCACGAGCGATTCGAACCTGCGACTTCTGGTTCGGTACACCAGTGCTTTATTCGTTACCTTGAACTCTGCTCGTGGTATCGAATTTAACTTTCACATTAAATCCACTTTTGGGTGCTGTCAGCTACAACACCAGTCCGGTGTGAAGGGTACGGGTGCTCATTTCGCGATCCTATTTTTAGTTCATTCTTGTCCATCCTAAGATTGCCTGGAAGAAATCGCTGATCGCGATAAGGCTGCCATTTGTACAATATTATAGTTTAAATGCAAATTCAATGTAATGTTTTTTACGGTGTACAATAAAGCATATATAAATAAATAAATAAATAAATATTTCCTGTAACATGTTTTATGAAATTTCCGCGCACTAATTTGGTTCGATATTATTGCGTTCTCACTTGCTCGCTAGTAAACGGGCATTGCGTTCGACGAAACAACAAGCTTTTACTCCACGCCTCCGTTGAACTTAGACGGACCGGGAAGGGGCCTCTTAAGTGTTTTTGGTGTATGTGTGTGCCAAATAATTCAATTAAACATGCAAGCCCGCCGACAAAACGCACCTCTCAAGTCCCGCAATTGGTATGCCAAAGGCTTAAAACATTAAGTAAGAGAAAACTTGTGAGTTATGACCAAACTTGTGCCCAATATCTGGGAGAGAATAAGTCTAACGACAGTTTGTGAACAGTTTTATTTTGTTAGTATAAGTTAAATGTTGGTTGAATGTACGTGTTATATTCGTGGGGGTATCTGTGGGTATGTGTGCGTGTGTGTGTAAGACAATAAAGTTGTTTACATTGCCTTCTGGTATAAGTAAGTTAAATAAAACTCGCTGAAAGAAGGGCTGACACGTAGAAATCTAATTTAATGCCTCGTATATATTATTGTCATATTATGGTGGATTCCTATGTTTTATATATGAACTTGTCGTTTTATTCTTAGTTTCTAGCTGGAAATACTGATAAATTTGAAAATAATTTGAAGAAAAATATTTTTTTAAAGAACCTACCACGCTTTTAAAACATAAGCTTAAACGTTGTTAAAACTTTTTCAGCTGTGATACCGGCTAAAAGGTGCGATCTCTGGCGACAAACGTCTGAACCCCCTCTTTTCTTTGTAAAACCATCGGAAACTATTCCACCTGGGCATGTACTCCCATGGTCAACTTGAAAATCCTTAAATAGACTTTGGACCAAGTTGGAAGAAGCAAAGATCATCTCCAAAAATGGGGGTTTACGGCCGGTTCAGTTCAGACGTCCAGTGTGAGTGCGGCGTCACTCCGCAAACAATGGCTCACCTTCTATCTTGTACCGCGTGCTCAGCCACCTGCACGTGCGAGGAGCGAATGACCGTCAACCACAATGCAGCGCGCGTTGCGGAACACTGGGCCAACAAAATTTGCTAAATTTGCCATCAACTCGCTAAGAAGAAGAAAACGTAAGCAAGTTAATATTGCATTGTCATCCAGTGACATAAAAGCCAGGTTCCTTGTATTAAAAGAGCCTCCACGAGTGACGATATTTAATTGATCGTCCGGCGTACCCTGCTCACTCAGCCCCGCTACCAACTTGCTGACTGGCTAATCTTTTTCCCAGGGTATGAGCTATTAAGATTATGTAACTTATGTCGACACGATAGTAGAAGATCCAGTTCTGAGCTATGTTTAAAGTTTCAAGTCTCTAGATCGTCGGGAAGTTAGTTCAAAATGTATTTCAAAATTTGTACCGAACAGACAGACAGGGAAGAAAGCGAGTTAATAAGAAGCATGTTAAAAACGTTGGAAAATACTAATGAGCTAGCAAATAGTATGTCAAGCGATGTGATTGGTTGTTAGCTTATGGTCGACCAATTACATCAGATGAAACGAAATTTAAAAATTGAATTGCTGAATCCGCATACGTAACTCAATTATAATTTGCTATTGGGGTCCATTAAAAGAGCCTCCACGAGTGACGATATTTGAATGATCGTCCGGCGCACCCTGGGCAGTCAGCCCCGCTACCAACCTGCTGATTGGCTCATTTTTTTCCTACGGCATGAGCATGATCATATAGAAGGATTTGCTATTATGTCGTATGCTGTCACTAGTATTACTAATGTGTGTGTGACGTAGTGTCTATTATAGCTAAGCATAGGTGGAGAGAGCAGGACACATTGCTCGAATGGACAAGGAACGATGGACGCGGAGACTCCTGGAGTGGTTACCACGACAGCACACTAGACCACGATAGCGGTCACCCAAACTTTGGGTGGATGACATCCGACGATAAACAGGCCTGGATTGGTTGCCAAGGTCTCAAGACCGCCAGAAGTGGAGGATTTTTCAGAAGGATTACACCCAAAAATGGGTATTATAAGGCCGCAATGATGATATATTTTGGAACATTTTACACAGCACCATCTAGTCCCAAACTAAGCAGAGCTTGTAATATGGGTACTAGACAACGGATATAATACTTATATACTTTTTTTTTGTAAATACATACTTATAACACATAAGAAATACCCAGACCAACACAAACACTTATGTTCATCACACAAATATTTGTGTTCTGTGGCAATCGAACCCACAACCTCGTGATCAGCAGTCTGACACTCGAACCACTAGACCACAGACGTCAGATGATGAGGATACTGTCACTGTCAAGCGAAGAAAAAGAGAGATTTTATTTGAGAATAGGTTATATTGAGCCTTTCAGGAATCAATGGTTACAAGGGTTTCCTAATACATTCTAAAAGCTGTTGGCTCTGACCCGCATATATCCTACATATTATCGGTCCCATAAAGATTCTTAAAGGAGAAATAATGAGAGCTGAAATATGGCAGTGTCTGCGCCGTTCTGTCGATAGAATACAAAGTAGGTTACTTTATGAACTGTCGATTAAAGGGTGTCCCAGGATAGACGCCGATTATCTGGACACCTCCGGTCACCACGCATACGCAGTACCACTGCATATCATACGCCCTACCTCCAATCAGGACGTCAGCCCGTCAGCGAGCGGCACCAATCATACGGAATCATAACACCGAAGTTTTAAGCCGACCAATCACAACGCGCCGTCCGCCCCCCGGTCCGCGCCAACATTTTACGACTGTGTTCTCATGCAAAACTTTGTTTATGCGGCGTCTTAAGGCTTACTGGTCTGTGTAGTATAAAGCCAAAAATTAGTATTATCCAGTATTTAGTTAAATGCTATTTTAGTACATTTTTTAGTAGATTTAGTAGATTTTTCTCTCGGCTCCGTTGGGATGTTTTTCACCAAGCCAATCGTCAATACCCTTTAGCACCGCTGGGACGAATTCGTCCCAGCAAACTCAAGTCAATTTATACTCTGTTTCCGATCTATTTAGGTTTTATTCTATTGAATGACGCATGCGCAGGGTAGGGATGGAGATTTTCCGCGGGGAACTAATAGTGCTGGGCCGGGCATGAGGGAGATTTTCCGCGGAGAAATAATATTTCATTTCATTTATTTATTCATTAACAATTTCAATTGTGTCTGAATATTTTTGCAGGTACACGATTCCAAATAATTATAATAATAACATAAAAGATTAGATACAATATTACTACACATCATAAAATACAATAAGTACATAATCAAAAATACATGATTTCTTGAATTTTATATTTGTGTGTAAATATTGTACATTGGGCTATGCTCGGAGTGTCCCTGCGTGATCGAATCAGAAATGAGGAGATTCGCAGGAGAACGAAAGTAACCGAGATAGCCCGAAGAATTGCCAAACTTAAGTGGCAGTGGGCGGGGCACATTGCTCGCAGAACGGATGGCCGATGGTGCAGTAAAGTTCTGGAGTGGCGACCGCGTACTGGAAGGCGCAGCGTGGGTAGGCCCCCCACAAGGTGGACCGACGACCTGGTGAAGGTCGCGGG
The DNA here is from genome assembly GCA_949699075.1 of Asteroscopus sphinx. Classification (NCBI taxonomy): domain Eukaryota; kingdom Metazoa; phylum Arthropoda; class Insecta; order Lepidoptera; family Noctuidae; genus Asteroscopus; species Asteroscopus sphinx. The sequence goes on from OX453032.1 coordinate 7,172,014, forward strand.
AATCCGCTGGATGAGGAAGGCACAGGACCGGTCGTTGTGGCGATGTTTGGGGGAGGCCTATGTCCAGCAGTGGACGTCTTTCGGCTGAAATGATGATGATGATGATGATGATTGTACATTTGTAGATAGATTAATTAAGTCAGTAGTTATTATTTATTGGATGTTAAATAAGGACATAAAATCATATTTATTTTGCGTTCGAAATTAAAAGTGGAAGGAAACACAATAAAAAGTCCTAATAAATTCTACCTAAGGCATGCAAACTTTCCATGATTTCTAATTTAATTAAACGTTACTAACGATAAAATGCCAAATGAATTGAGATTCCAGATAATTACGTCAATAAAACACACAACAATACAATTAACATGTCAATTAAATATAGAAAATTCGATGCAGCTCTAGACATTAATTCATAAATTCAAGTACTAATAAACAATGCAACAGAAAAATCATTAATACATTGCAAAAATAAATAGTGCCTGAAGTGCGAAAAACTGCCACTTTTGGCACATTTTCTATCTATAAATACACCGAGCTATATTTAAAGAGTTAATTGTTTTTTATTAAACTACAGTACCTGTACTTCAATTAATTGATGAAAACGGATTTTCGATAAACGATGAACTCGGTGAGTAATTATTATTTTACTGATGGGGGCGCCACTTAGCATTAAGTTGCGCCTTAATATGGTAGATCAGAAAAAGAAAGTATTTACCCTTATGTCAAAGTAACTTAACAAGTTTGACCTATCAGAAGTTAGACGCTTTTGACAGACAGACGTACATATCAAACTAATAATACCCTTGTCTAACTGACATACAGTAATAAAAGAAAGTGCGACGAGGTCTCGCACTAAAATTAGACAAAACTTTTTCTTTCTTAGGTTCTGTGACGAAAAATCAGGGAGATGGAAAAAGCTTTCATAAAGTGTCTCAATCTTGTAAACTAGTTTAACATTTCACAAATATCAAACTGATCAAGCCTGCAAAATAGGTAGCATTATGTAATTACAACCCTGTTGTTCCTATAAGTTACGTTATCAGAATCGATATTCATACGTAAGGATACAACTCATTTGGAAAAACTCTTCAATAAAAATAATTAAATTAAATATTAAATCGAAAATAATATTAATAATAACATAATAATTTCTTAGGTTTTCGCGATCACTACACATTATAATAAAACAAAGTTTAACCAGATTAAATCGCGTATATTATTTAAATTGGTTTTCCTGACATTTCGAAAGTTTTGCAGCATAATAACATTGTTAATAATAACATTTTTTTATTTGCGTCCATCGAAACGATTTTAATTAATGAAAAAATGGACGGTAGATTAAAATAATTTTTATAAATATCTGTATGTAGACGCTTGTCATCCTAGTCTTCCTGCGACCACGAACGCTGCAAAGTTATCGAAACGTCAGGAAAACCAATTTAAATAATATACACGATGTAATCCTATTAAACTTGTTTTATTATAAGTTGATATTTATTCTACTGCAAAAATAATTACTCTGGGATTATAAACCAGAAAGAAAACAGTCGAGAGCGTTTTTATGGAGAAAAGACCACCCGCATTTCCTCTTAACATCAGGTGAACCTTTAGCTTGTTAAACCATTCTGTAATACAAAAAACCCATCATAATATACTTCGTATTTCATATTCGTTATCAATACACCTCGATATATCTTCATTGCCGACCATACTATGTAAATTTAGACAGTATTCAGGTCATTAATTGCAGACTTGACCGCCAGATAGCCAGTTTATGTACGGAGTTGAGAGGAACGAGGTAGTAAATTGAGTTTGTAAGTTGTTAGGGTTGGCACGAGCACCTGCATAGGTAGAGAGTGTTTTTTTTATAGATTTCAAAAAGATTGGTCCATTTTAAACTGTGTAACGTAACATCCCCAATTATCGACTAAGGGACAATCACAAGTATATTTTAAATATTATGTTTTGTGATGATTTGCTACGGAGGTACTTGTGGTACACTAGAAATTGAAACTAGAGACCGATCATCGAAACCCTCTCTTCCAACACCAAATCCCAAGAGCCCGTTTGAAAAGTCGCAAGAGTTTTATACGCTCCACTCGAACCTCACAACTCCATCCAGCCGCAATGAGGACGGAGTTGTGGAAGGAAAGGCTCCCACCTCCACCTGATTTTGTAGTACCGCAAGAACACCTGCCCCCAGGTCATGATCTCCCGTGGCCAGTCTGGAAATCCCTTAACCGGCTCCGGACTCAAGTCGGTCGCTGCAGAGAAAATTTGTGCAAATGGGGAATTCGAGACTCCTCAAAAACTGAATGCGATTGTGGGGCCCCCATTCAGTCCATGGCCCGTTTGCTTACTTGTCCCTTGTGCCCTGTCAACTGTACAAGAGCCGACCTAAATGAAGCCACGACCACCGCCATGGAAGTGGCCAAATATTATATAAAAAAAGTGTGAACCATTGACACGAAAGAAGAAGAAGAAGACTTGTGGTGCACTATATAACAGTTCAATGTTTTATTAGATAATATTTGACCGTATACCAAATTATTTATTTATTTGTTATTGGTAACTTCACAGCTTACAATATTTTATTCAATACATTAGTCTAGACAATACGCCAATTACGAAGCACACAACTAATTAAATTCACAAACCTATGCAGAGAGCCTCTTGGGCATTTATACAATATCTAGTTAATATTGGTAGTGTGTATTGATATTATAATTTTGCTCTTATTTTCTGAAGTTGGTTGCCTTTTGCAATGGGGCACTGTCAGTAACTGGGGCTTTTACTATAGTACATACCTATCTATGCTTCATAACCTCAGAGCAACAGAATACTAGATAGAGGACAAGCCGCCGTGTAAAGGCTGACCGTTGTATGCACAGTGGGCATACACTGCCGCTAGTTCATGTCAGTTGCACCCGAGTGAGTATGCGCGCTAGTTTGAGAGAAAACTATATTTTATTTCTAAGGATACAAGTGTACGTGTTACATATGTGTGCGTGCTTTTTGTTGTAATTTATCGATGAGTTTCTTGCGTTGTGTGCATAAGTTGATCTTGCGACACTCAGACTCTATGCAAACTAGGTGGCTTGCCCAATCTCCTTCATCATCGTCATCATTTCGGCGGAAATGGTGGGGATATGCTATAATCGCCAGGCTTGGCAGGTGGGTTGGCGATTGCAGTTGGTTGGTTAAATACTCAGAGAACGCTGCTGTTCATCCTCTGATGAATCCTTTAGTCGCCTTTTACTACACCCATGAGAAGATGTAGGGATATATGCCCAATCTCCTTATATTCCGTTATCTGTGTTCATCCCCCATTATTCCGACATCTCTAGCATTTTATACGAAACGTTTGTACGGAACCGTAATAGAGCAAGGCCGTACTCGCACTTGGCCGGTATTTTATTATTTTATTTCATTTCATTTATCATTTTTTTTTGTCGACGTCTATGGTCTGGTGGGTCGAGTGTCGGGCTGCTGATCACGAGGTCGTGGGTTCGATTTCCACAGGACACAAATATTTGTGTGATGAACATAAGTGTTTGTGTTGGTCTGGGTGTTTCTTATGTATTATAAGTATGTATTTACAAATAAAAAAAAGAAGTAAATACCTGATACCATAAAACGTCTAAATGTGGTACAGTTTAAAAAATGCATGAAACTACTATTACTTGAAAAATTTTATTATTCGATAGAAGAATTTTTCAATGCCCAATAAATTTAACATTGACATTTCGAGTTGTATAATTAAATATTTTTTTACTAGCATATTGATTCAAATTTCTCATTTAGATTTTAAATACACATTTGTACACCTACTGGCATAACATAGCGGACTCTTTATTGTATTTAAGAACTTTATATTATTTTTTGTATCTATGTTACACAAATGAATAAATGACTTATGACTTATACAAGTATTATATCCATTGTCTAGTACCCATAGCACAAGCTCTGCTTAGTTTGGGACTAGATGGTGCTGTGTAAAAATGTCTCAAAAATATTTATTTTATTTATTTATTAATGACCAATTTTGCTATGGTACATTTTGCTATGGTACATTTGGTGCAGTGACTGCTAAGCTACGGGTTACGAGTACAATTCTCGCACAAATTACAATCACATGAGACTTTGCATCTTCATGTCTACGAACTGATTTGCGGTACCATTTAGGCAACAGCCTAGGTGGTATTGCAGTTGTTATGGGCAAAGGTAACTGCTTAACATCAGGTGAGCCTTTTAGCTCGTTTCGCCATACTATACTATATATTTATAAAAAAAAAGTTTTATGGCCCACAGATAATGTTGTTCTTCGGTGTTTATACCTCGCGTACCAACGATAAAAGAGAAATCCTAGTAACAGTCAACCTTTTTAAAAAAAATATACTAAAACAGTTTCTGACTTCAACCTAAAATAAATCAAGGTAATAAGCAATACGTTAATGCTACATTTTCAGTCTTAAATTAAAGTGTCAACCCTAACTTAAGCACCAATTCTGCAGTAAAATTTATGGCCCAGCTGTTTAACAAGTTTCATGTATGATATGATTTCACGTTAAATATATTATAATCTACTTACTATCTAACTTTTGCAGAAGAAATTAAAGAAAAGTATTAATTACGTTAACTGTGTTATTTCTGGCAATAAAACACAGTAAAATATACACGCTGAAATTTGAATCGCTTATTTCCCGAAAAGGGATCATTGTACTCATCATTATGAACAACTTTTACTATGGGACCAACCCTGAAATCGCGAAAAAAAAATACAGGTGGTCCCTACATTTTATCGATTTGAGTGAACACAAATGTATGGACCAACTGATATTTTTTTCGCGATTTCAGGGTTGGTCCCATAGTAAAAGATGTTCACAATGATGAGTACAATGACCCCTTTTCGGGAAATAAGCGATTCAAATTTCAGCATGTATAGACGAAGTGCTGCGAAAAATCATAGTGAAGCCAACAAAACCATGTTCCTCCGTGTACAAACTAGCACTCACGCACACACATGCACATCAAACCGTGCTCACCTCTCTCAGTACACATGTCGCGGCATCGTCCAGTAAGCATCGCCAAAGATTTTTATTCATCATCATCATCATCATTTCAGCCGAAAGACGTCCACTGCTGGACATGGAATGTGTGCGTCAAATGGAGCGCAAGAATAAAATCTTTTTCTTTCTTTCTTTCTACTATGCATTGTGTCCTAAAAATAGGTGCTCAAATTGGAACACTTCGACTGTACCTAAAATATAGGCACGCCACTTTTTCTATGCGTCCCCAAACCTATGTAGACCTATAGCGTAGTATATTTATTAGCAGGCCTATATCAAGATAAATAAGACAGTAGATTGACAATATCAAGGGTTAAGATTTAAGGGTTCGATGTACCCTCTTCAAGTAAAAGGCGTAAACAGACTTGACAGCGATATTGATCTAAAAGTTCCGGATTTGATTCTGATAAGATACAAAAGATAGTTGACTGGTAATATTAAATTCTATGAATGGATTTTTATGCCTTCGATACAAAATTAGTCCTAATAAGGTGCAAAAAATTAAGCAATGCGTTAAGTTGTCGGTCCCGGTTGCCATACGAATATCTATGGCAGTCGTTACGGGTAGTCAGAAGCCAGAAAGTCTGACAACTGGTCTATCCTCCTAATGTCGGTATTACCCAGTAACTGGGTTGCAGGGGTCTGATGGCAGTCTTCTTCTTTGTCCGCGCCTTTTCCCGTTACTCGGGGTCGGCTTTTCTAATCATGCAGCGCCATCTCTCCCGCTGGTAGGCATCATCCTTCCTAAGGCCTAGCTTCTCCGAATTCCTATGGATATTTGTCATCCAGGTGGTTTAAGATCTTCCTCTCCCTCTTTTATTTGTAGCCATGGAAAGGCACTGTTTCACGACGTGGTCATCTGGCCTTCGTGTTACGTGCCGTATCATCTCAGCCTGGATTCTGTGAGGTTTTCATTTATAGGAGTGACTCTAAAACTACCTCTTATGAAATCGTTGCGCACTTTGTCTTTCAGTGTATCGTGTAAGTGAATAATGCAAGTGGTCTGATGGCAGACATCTGGTTAGACTGAAAGCCGACCCCAACATAGTTCGGAAAAGGCTCGGAGGACGATGGCGCAACACATTTCCCGAGGGATTTCGTGATAAGTCTTTCTGTAATAATCGGTATTATATGCGGGCGATCCCTTGGGCGAAGTTTAGTGTAAAATAATCAAAAAAAGCCTAGTGTGAGTAAAAGTTTTTCAAACGAAAAAATCCTAAAAACTGCGAGTGAGAAAACTGTAAACAATAATAAAATAAATTATGTCGATTCGAAAGAAAAGCAACTCGCAAAAGCGGAAAACAAACAAGTTATTCGCAACTTTTATAACACAATTTATCAAAAGGATATATGGACTGACAACTGAACAAATAAGTCCTTTATGTACGTGACTTGCGTTGACCTTGGAACTTGTTATCTTCAAGGTCGTAAATTATTGTAAGACATGGTTTTAGTGAAAGGCAAATCTTACACCGTCTTATTACAAAAAACATGATAAACCTGGGTTTAAACCAAGACTTTAAAGTCCAGAGTTAGTACGTTACTAGCCTTAGTACCGTAGTAATAGCTCATCCTTATTACAAAAGTCAAAATAAGTGAAGACTAGATAGTACCAGACTGTTGGGGGTGTATTAGGTAGTATGCAGAGAAATCGATTAAAAAATAGATGGAATTCTCGATGTACGGACTAAAATTATTCGTTCAAACGATTTCCATTCGGTCCTTAACGTTCCGTTTCAGCAGAATTTTTAATAAAACAATCCTTTTTATTGAAAATTCGTACTACTTTGTATTTTATTCAGTATTTTTTTTATAATCTATGCAATTATGTCAATAAACGATTTTTTTTTTTTAATCTATTTTTATTTTCCAATAATATAGGTACTGAATTATAGAATCGATAAATGGTTGTCGCGCGATCCAGCATCTCCTCGTTTTCTTATGTTAGTACTCGTTTATGGACACGCGGCGCGTCTGGCGGTGCGTCGCGCTGGGCGTCACGCGTTACTCTGTTACGGAGAAGCGGCGCGTGAAGCGTGGCGGTGCCCGCGGTGTCACACACGCAAAGACAAGCAAATGGCGATATGCAGTGTTGTGCGGCACGTGCTCCTACAACCTTTCCTTGCGAAGCCGCGGGCACCACCGCGACTGACACCGCGGGTGCCGCAGCCTTGGCTGCTGCGTGCGCCGCGTAAATTGTATAGTGTGTATATAAACAGGGCCGATATTTTGAGTAGCCATTTACATTCGTAGTGATATAAATCAATATTATTATCTTGGCTACGTTCAGTAATATCGCCCGACGATGCACGGAGCGTAGTTTGGTCATTCGTTTACTAAGAGCGATCATACAAACGAACGTCCATAGAACACTCCGTGCGTCGTCGGACGATATTACTGAACGCAGCCCTGACAAAAAAAAGTGAAAAAAGTTATAATACGATATTGTTGTTGTACGTATGATATGACCGATTTTTCACTCTTTTATGTCAAGTAATAACTGATTGATATCACTACAAATAAGCAAACTAGGACATACTTCTACCAAATTTCTAATAAAATAACACTGCGAACTTGTCACCCTAGAAGCTTTATACGGACGTGTCGGGAACCACTATAAGTAGGTTCTTTCCTCGCCTCGTAGGGAACAGTATTATATTCTCTTTGTAGGGAACCACACAGAACTTTTCGTATGAATGGTAAAATAAAATTCGCCCATATTTTACAAACTTTTATTAATAATCAAGGGACAACATTTTGAAAACAGTAGCAAGGCCCAGCACGCTATGTTGCGAATTTGTGCAAATTAACACTGCAACAACAACAACAACAACATAACATCACGCCTGTATTGCCCCGAAGGGGTAGGCAGAGGTGTAATAGTACACCCACATTGCAACTTTTGGAATACAATACACCACAGTGTACATGCTTCTATTGTATAGTATGCACCAAACTTTATGGCCGCTGGGCAAACGAGTTGTGTGATATGTTGTTGTTGTATGTGTGTTGTTGTATGTGTTGTTGTTGTTGTAGCAAAATTATGAGTAACATGCGGGTGGGTGAATTTTCAAAGATATTTTTGAAAATTCACCCGGGTGTCAATTGAGGTGCAGGGCTCTAACTTCACAGCAGCCATAGACTGGTGCGCGCATTATACTCTATTGTACAAGTTATTTGCGATGCGAATTCCTTTAAGCGGCCTCCTCAAAGTACGGCCGGGGACATCTGTGATGGAGGCCGGAGGATACAGTTTACTGTCAACTATATTTTTCCTTAAACAAGTTTATGTTGCACTGAAAAATAAAAGATAACATTTGTGATATCACAATTTAAATAAGCAGACAACAGGGACTACAGGGAGACTCTTCCTGCCAATTTTCCAGACCAATTCACAACAGTAAATAGCCGTCCTCTAACAGAATTTTCTTAAAGCGTATCCACTCATATTTTTGTCATCACTTTCTCCAATAAATGTAGAAAATTATTATACTTACATACTTAAATAGGTACCTCATTATTTCTCATTGCTTTTCTTGATGTAGGTAAGTACTAGAAAATCATAATAAACCTTATTTGCATTTCCATGAAAACATTGACATTGCTTGTTATGATAAATGGTCATCTAGGTTTTTGCAAGCTTTGAGCATATTTGTCCGAGTTACTGAATGTCTTTTGTCTTCCTACTTGAATCTATAACAAAACAATGGTGATTCTTTAGTAAAATATGAGTGTCAATAGTGGTTTTATTTGGAAAGTTATTTAACATGTTTCACAGTGATTTAACATAGCATACTACTTACATTTTAGTGGTAATCCCCAAAATTTGTAGGCTAAATCTTCTTACATTACGTTCACTGCATGTTGTCTCTCCGAAAATGCAATTTTGTTAAAAATTCTTCGCCACACAACTTGTGAATTGTTTTACATTAACTTGATATTTTTCACGTCGCCGAAACCTCCATAACAAAATTATATTAGCTGCACAAACGAAAACATCCATATTCACGTAATTTTAACGTAATAAGTAAACAAAACAAACATAGCTGAAAATAACCTAAAATTACATTTGACGTTTCCTAGTATGGTTTAGTTTTGTTAAACTAGGGGTCGCGTAAGTTTAATTTTAGTGCCGTACTTAAACCAAATTACGAGATAAACCTGCTTTTGTAATAAGAAATTTACCAAAACCATGGTTTATAATTTTAAACCACCTTAGTCCACGTTTTGTAATAAGGGGGACAGAGTTTTATAATGTGTATAATTATAGTATGTTTTGTAGTTATAAAGAAAGATTTACAGGATCTAGAGTAAAAACCGGCCAAGTGCGAGTCGGACTCGCGCAGTAAGGGTTCCGTACCACCCATCGACGTGATACCTTACGAATTTACGAGGGTTTATCAAAAGACATCAACGTATCGCGTTGACTTTTAATTTGGAAGTATCGATAATTATCGATACTTCTAAGTTGAAACAGAACGCAATTGTTTACGATTAAAATAAAATTCAAAAAATATATTTTAATTATTGACCGAAACGTTAGATGTCATTGACAAATAGATAAGTCAACTGTCTGAGGTGACAGTGACATCTGTCTCTGTTATCCATCACCGACACCGACGTCTCTAAATTTTATAAAAAATTAGTTGCTTGTTTATTTAAATTTAAATTGGGAATGTAAAGATAGCTTCCAAAAATTTAAGGATGATGAAAAATTGTTAGCGTGTGCTAGAAGCAAACAAAAGCATGTCTTCAAAAGAAGAAATAAATAAATTGATACAATTTTGAAAAATACTTATTTTTTCTTCCAAATACTTTATTTTTTCCCTGTTTAAAAAATGTGTCATATTATTTTTCTCAAAAACAGTTGGCAACCCTATATTCACCCCATGTCGCAACTAAGGCTTAATTAACTCTATTCCCAGTATTTCTGGAACATAAACTAAGCAGAACTCTGCTTTCTTCATTTGATCCTGGTACCTATATTCAGAAGCCAATTTAGCATAAATCATGAACTGAATTTCTAAAGACTTCGCATTCACACACATAACTTTCATTTAAAGAAAAGTGTGCATCACTGGCACAGACATAGTAAAAAATATAGACTAAGGGCTGCGAACAACCATAGTGAAGCCAGCAAAAACCGTGCTCCTTCATGTACAACCAGTGCTCACGTACACACCATGCACCTTAAGGATAGTTGTTTTCGCGATGCTTACTGGACGATGCCGCGACATGTGAACTGAGAGGGGTGAGCACGGTTTAAGGTGCATGTGTGTGCGTGAGCGCTGGTTTTTACACGGAGGAGCACGGGTTTATTGGCTTCTCTATGATTGTTCGCAGCACTTTGTCTATATTTTTTACTATGTCTGTGATCACAGACATGAACTTGCTATTCACCCCATGTGACAACTAAGGCTTAATTATCTCCATACCCAGTATTCCTGGAACATAAACTAAGCAGAACTCTGCCTTCTTCATTAGATCCTGGTACCTACTCCGAAGCCAGTTTTGTATAAATTATCAACAGATTTTCTAAAAACATCGCATTCACACAAATAACATTAAATTAAATAAAAGTGTATATAATCAGCCCATTATTTGTACCACTGCTGGGCACAGGCCTTGTGTCCAAATAAAAAGGCTAAGGCCAAATTAGCTACATCTTATGCGACATTAAAAAAAGCAAGCAAAAAGTAAGCAAAGAGCTACCTTTTTTCCATTTTCGAGTGAATATTCTCATGGATTCCATCCATCTGGGAAAAGCAGAGGGTTAAGTTGGACGTCTACCAACTAAAACCACACAGTGGCCTTTTAGTCTTGCTCCTTTGATACGTCCCGGGGAAACAACAATGTTTCCCCAAAAGCAAACACGCAACCACCACGTACTGCTGTCTTCAGAGAAATAAAGAACTACCTACGTTGCATATACGTAACTATGCTACGCGTTACGGGCTCTTTGAATGATGAACCTGATCTAGAAAGAGAACGCAGAGTGTTGACAATCAGAACAAATATGCTGGCCTGCAGGTTTCCCCGCTGCTCGAAAGAGGTAATGATCATTATTTAATTTCTTCTGACAGACTTTTTACACCAGCAGCCTGTGGATAGCATATACTCAAAAGATTGTGAACGCTCTAGGCGTCCAATAAAATAACGCATTCAGGATGCTACTGAGGCTACCACTGTTTTGCAGCGCATCTGCCTTGTTCATAGAGGCACGCACAGATGGCAGTTCTGCGCAAAAGAGCTACTTCTTTGCTTCACAGAGTAAGCGTGAGCGGCAACAGCATCCTTAGTGTGATAGCGAGCAGGTATGGCTGTCCATTTTTTTTAAAGTGTATAAGTCTGTGTGTCTAAAATTATTGTTGTCTGTTTTGTTTTGTTTTTGTGTATGATTTTATTTGAGGAATACTAACATAGTTATTAAGTAATATTGTTACCATAAATTTAATATAATATTCGTGTTATTTGTGTTGGATGCTGTTGCGGCTGCCATGGCGTTGCAATGCATCGGGAATGTTTACTGAAGCTCACACAAATGGCTTTCACGCCATCATGCGTAAGAAAGCGGCTTCCTTACTTCAACGCATGCGTAACACTCGGAACAGCATCCTGAAAATGATTGTTGACAGACCGGATTGTCCCATCCAGAGACACTGGGTGGAGGTCGCTATAGGTTTAAGTATATAATGTTTTCAGTAATTTAAGTACTAATAACACTAATATAGCATTTAAGCACAATCTGTTATTAACTCATCACCACAGATAATATAATACTCTAACAACTTATGGGCTGATTCCTGAAACAAAGACATTTTTTATTATTTTTTATTATTCCAACATTATATTGTTACTAACACATTAAGTCATTGTAACTTGTGAAAATAAAATTTATTATTATTATTTTGATACAATATCTTTTTTAATAATAAAAAAAATTGTCCCACATAAAGATTTCTTCTGTATAATAGTGAGTCTGTTTCGAATTTTATACGCACCAACGCTCAGAAACGGAAAAAAAATCTGCAGGCCATACAAATAAATATTTTGTGAACTTATGACCTTATGAAAATTATCGCTTTTCATCACAAAATAAATACACCAGCATCCAGTTGCTATGAGCTGTTAAATAACTGTCACTACCAAATTGCTCTCAATATCCAGATCATTCGTTACATGGTATAATAAGATGTTTCACCAGGTATTCTCTTCCCGCAATGACAGCGCGATGCCTCCAAGCTACGTCACGATCAGTGCTGCCATTGATTGATATCTTCAATATACTTAAGGAGATTTTTTGTTCATAATGAATATAAAATAAATACCTAACTAGCCTAACTATTTGTTATCTCGTGTTATTCATCTAATTAGTTAATAAAGGAAACTATATTAAATTACTAGTTAAAAAGTGATTCTTTATAGAAGAAAGTAAATGAAAAAATGTATTTTGCTCGGGTAATTTATTTTCACAAAGTGGCAGCACATCAAACTGACAAGTGTCACGCTAACAGCCCGCTATTGGCTCCACGGCCGATGACGTAGTACGGAGGCAATCACGTGACCTAGCTGTCACGGGAAGAGACTACCTGGTGTTATTATACCATTATTCGTTATAGTTGTCTAGGACAAATGGTTGGATGCGATGTCATCTAAAATAATAGCTACTATCATTATTAGTAAATGTAATTTTATTTACTTTAAATGTGACTTATAATAATTACTATTATCAATAAATAACTATGAACTAATTTTAGATGAGCGAAGCGTCCTGCTGCCGAATTGCGTAACTCACTCGCGATCGCAATCATCTGGATTTCAATGTTCATTGCTCCGTGTGTTTTGACAATCCGTGTTATCGGCAACTACGTACCACGCAATGAATATTGCTTTAATTTCAAAATGAAAGCTAATGTCAAAGTGAATGCATTACACAATTGCCCCACTGGTGACTAAATGGTACACAGACCCGCTTTGACCCGCCCATGGACATCCGCAACAACAGGGGAGTCGCCGATGCGTCGCCGACCTTTTAAAAAGACGTATGCTCTTTTCTTGAAGGCTCCAATGTCGAATTTGTTCAGGAAAATCGCTGACGGAAGTTGGTTCCACAGTTTTGTTGTACGAGGCAAAAATGGCGTGTGAAACGTACTGTAGTTGACCACCAACCATCAAGATGGTGAGGATAGAATTTAGATTTACGGCGTGTGGTACGATGGTGGAAGTCAGCGGCTGGTATAAGGTCGAACAATTCCTCAGAGCACTCCCCACTGTACATTAATTCTCCTTACATATATCTTTACAGGTCTTAAACCTAATGCGATAGTGTGGTTATCAACTACACTAAAACAGTTCTTGAAAACAACATTACCAGTTAAAATAAACAGTATTTACATAGAAATCACCTATACCTCAAAATTTGAAGACAAAGGTCTTCAATCAGTGCGTCCTGCCTGTCATGACTTACGGTGCCGAGACGTGGATACTGACTGTTGGGCTAGTCCACAAATTCAAAGTCTATGGAGCGAGCTATGCTTGGAGCTTCTTTGAAGTACAAAATGCGTAACGAGATTATCAGGACGAAAACCGGAGTGACCAACATAGCTTGTAGGATCAGTAAACTGAAGTGGCAGTCGGCTGGCCATGTCTGTCGAAGATATACACATACAATTGCTGTTTTCAACCAAAATTTTGCCCAACTGAACTCCCCAAGGTACATGCCTTTTAAATGTAAATTGACGAGCAATTACTCGTATGATTTTAGTGTTAAATTGGCGTGGCCGGTTCAAAGGTGACGGTTGCCTAGGGACTCCGAATTTCGTGTGTCTGTTAGATCGAATTTTGTTCGTTTATCATCAAAGGTATATTACATTGTAGATAAGTCACTGTAGGGTCTTGTAGATGATGTATATTGCTTTCACTCAATCATGCTTGGAAATTCAAATATTATTTTGACAACCTTCTTCGAGATAGATCGAAAATGCTGTACTGGTCAATTAGATGCGAGCACCGGTCGGCAATGTTAGTATGAAAATCCATATGTATCCTGTTTAGCGGCTAAATAAAACCACAGATTTCAGATTAACTGCAAATCTCTGATGAACTCACATCTTCTGTCGTATAGTTTAAAAATGGAACGATTTTTTTTTTAATAATTATGAACAACAGAAAAATAAAAATCACACCATAAGTGTAATGTGGTTTTTAAGCATTTGGATCATCCGTTTAGGAGAAGTAAGCCTTCAAATACAAGTCTTATTTGCAGTTTGGGGTATCTGAATAAAAAAAACATGCAATGGTACAAGTTTCGATTTAATAACTACCTATCACTCACCGACGCTTTTTTCCAACTTCTTGATTAGATTTTCTTCGCTTGTCGGACGGGCTAGTAGCAGAAAAACTTTTACAATCCATGTTGATTAGAGAAAAGAAAAATGGCGTTTTAAGCGGTTTCGCAACTTGCTTCTCAGCTTAAAAACTAATTAAATTGTTCAGTGTGCGTACGTTTTGTCTTTTATGGGAAAATATTGAAGATACATTGTGAGCATAGAAATCTAAATAAAGGTAATAGAAGTGGCCAAGGCGCGTGAACTTGTCGCCGCGTACAGGTGTATTTTAGGACACCAGTGCGGGAACCGTTAGCTTGTTCATCAGTGCTGTTTTGAACGCAGAGTCAATAAAATTGTATTTTGCAGCATATCTAGCAGCGGATTTTTTTAAGGCTTAATTTATTTTGTATTGAAAGTTAGAAAAATGGTGGGCGTGATTGCGTATTTATTTTTTGGTAGCGGAAAACCGGCGACACGCGTTCCCGTAGTAAAAGACAGTAGATAACATTTCTATTACCTTATTTCTTAGATTTCTATGGTTGTGAGAGATCAGAAGACTTCTCAACACAAAAGACTTCTCATTCCATCATTGGACTCGAAAGAGGTTACTCTTTCCATCAAGTGAGATGTCGCGTCGGGCCTATTTGCCAATATAAAAAAACTCTTTCACATTTTTTTTTTTTTTAAGCTCTTTCACATTGTCCCAAATGCGCGTCAGTTGCGTGATTTACGTAATTATTCATATTTTCCAGTAAAGGTTTTAACTAGGGATGGGCTGAAGTCCGGTAAAAATTCGTTTTAACCGAAGTCCAGTAGTTTTACAGAAATTCGGCAGTTTTACAAAGTTCTGTTTATTTTTGTTAATTAGAACAGAACTTCAGTATCTATTTAATGCTGAAAAGTCAAAACAAAATTCCTACAATAGTTTTTTTACATAATAATTTCTTAGGTTTTCGTGATCATTACCTACACATTATAATAAAACAAGTATAACCGGATTACATCGCGTATATAATTTAAATTGGTTTTCCTAAAGTTTTGAAAGCTTTGCAGCGTTCGTGGTTGCAGGAAGACTAAGATGACAAGCATCTTCATATATATTTATAAAAAAATATTTTAATCTTCCGTACAATTTTTATTAATTAAAATCGTTTCGATGCACGCAGTAATCACTCACAATGTCACTATCTTTTACAATGTAGCGTGCTAGTAGTATAGTATAGTATAACGGGCTGGTTTCCGCAACTCCAGGTCCAAGCGTGTATTTTGCGCACGGGTGGGAACTTGCTCGATCCACCCCAACTCCTCGAAAAAGGCCAGCAACGCCTTGGTGTTGCTGGTGATCTCTTGATGCTGGGCAGTCTTGAAGCACATGGGCTGCTGTCTCGTCTATCACCATGCAGGCTCTGCACAGTGGGCTGTCCGTAACACCTATAACAAAAAGATGTTTGTTAAAGGACCCGTGGCCAGTTATAGCAGCTGTGACTGTACGCAGCTGTTGTTTTGACAATCGGAGGGCCTGTTTTGTGAACCGGCCGTCGATTGTGGGAAGTGCCTCCTTGGCCTGTCTGCACTCACCATGGTCTTTCCATAGTTTGTAGTGTTTGTCCTTGGTGCGTTTCCTTATCAAGTCGCATAAGTATCCAAAGGGGAGTGGCACTATGGGTTCAGGTCCCACGACTACCATACTCGATCCCCTTCTGGCCATTTCATCCGCTACATCATTGCCTGCATGTAGCGTGCTATCTAGGACTTCATTATTTTTAGAACCGGGTTTGGAGTTTGTAAAACAAACTGATGAAAATAGATCAGATATCGTGATTAAGTAAAAAAAAACGCTGATACTTCAATCGCACTTTAATCATAAACGAGAATATTATTTTTAAATGATATGGAATCAGTAACTTGCTCGACTAAATACCATATCGGTCTTTACAAATTACATCTAATTTAGTAAGGAGATATGAGTGGGTGGAGTGAAACCAAAGTTCGTCCGAACTTCGAATTCGGTATGATTTCAAACCGAACGTTCGGCTTCGATGTAACCCACATTTGGCCCATCTCTAGTTTTAACGCGTCCCATTGGGCCTACAGTCACTAATTGGGTACTGTTCCAATTCTAGACTACACAGCAGTAGCTATAGCTAAACTACAGTTTAACTGTGTTAATTTAGTACAGTCATGCATTTATAGTATAAACATTACATTGGAATTGGATCTTGGTTGGCTTTTCCGTATGTCAAATGGTAACTACCCTGTGAATGCCAGTATTGTGAAATTTGTGTAAATAAAGTGCCGATACTGTATAATTGGTGTAAATTAGTTTAAAAGCAATAACGATGCGTGTGTCGACAAATACCCGCTCGTTAAATTCACAATGTTTGGTTCATGTTTTGAACTCACAGGTTTGTTCTTGGACGAATAAAAAAAGGCATACAGAACGGCAAAAGAAATTACAGTGATAATAAAGATGATAATCAAGTCCCAAACAGCACGCAACACTGTAAAAGACAATGAAATTGTGAGTGATTACTGCGTGCATCGAAACGATTTTAATTAATAATATTGTACGGTAGATTAAAATATTTTTTTAGAAATATCTGTAAAGACGCTTGTCACCTTAGTTTTCCACGAACGCTGCAAAGCTATCGAAACGTCAGGAAACCAATCTAAATAATATACGCGATATAATCCGGTTAAACTTGTTTTATTATAACTAAGTAACTAACTAGTTACTAACTATGGTCTATCTGTATGCATTCACCCAAAGCCGTTTCTGCTTTATTGAAGGACAAACAAACAAACAAAAACAAACAAGCATCCATACTTTTAAATATTAGTAGGATTTGACTCGCAGCACCTGAAAGAAATAAATAAAAATATTTATTCAGATATTGTACATATTAAAACAGAAGCAACAAAAAGAAAATACACATTAAAAAGCCAAAAATGGCCCCTATCTCAGCTAGTGCTGCCAGTAACCTGACAGCCCTCAACTTGCGCCACATCTTACAAGCTGGTACAGCCAGTGCTAAGCGCTCGCGGCCACCGACGCGCGACGGTCCTAACAAATAACATGGCTTTGCTCAAGTATTAAAATATGAGTGAAGGAAGTATTTGAAATTACCTAGTTTATCTTTTGTCGCAGTAACCTCACAGCTCTCAACTTGCGCCACATCTTACAAGCTAATAGAGCAGGTTCCAAGCGCTCGCGATATCGGCCACCGACGCGCGATGTTCCTAACAAATAACAAGGCTTTGCTCGGGTGTTAAAATATGAGTGAAGGAAGTATTAGAAATTTGCTCATTATTTTGCCACAGTAACCTGACAGCTATCAACTTGCGCCACATCTTACAAGCTAATAGAGCCAGTGCTAAGCGCTCGCGACATCTGCCACCGACGTGCGATGTTTCTAACAAATAACAGGGCTTTGCTCGGGTGTTAAAATATGAGTCTTCTTCTTCTACCGTGTCGACATGAGCTACATAATGAAATAGCTCATGCCGTGGGAAAAAGATTAGCCAGTCAGCAGGTTGGTAGCGGGGCGGACTTCACAAGGTACGCCGGACGATGAATATATTTAAAATATGAGTGAAGGAAGTATTTGAAATTAGCTTATTATTTCGTCGCAATAAACCATTTAAACCATTTATTTTGCCACACATACACAAAATATACACATTACATGCAAAGGTAACATGACAAATTAATAACCTGTCAGCTCTCAATTTGTGCCACATCTACAAGCTAATAGAGCCAGTACTAAGCACTCGCGACATCTGCCACTGACGCACAGCGTTACTAACAAACAACATGGCTTGGCTCGGGTGTTAAAATATGAGTGAAGGAAGTATTTGAAATTTGCTTATTATTTTGTCGCAGTAACCTGACAGCTATCAACTTGCGCCACATCTTACAAGCGAATAGAGCCAGTGTTAAGCGCTCGCGACATCTGCCACCAACGCGCGACGTTCCTTACAAATAACATGGCTTTGCTCGGGTATTAAAAAAAGATGTAAAGGAAGTATTTGAAATTAGTTTATCTTTTGTCGCAGTAACCTGATAGCTCTCAACTTGCACCACATCTTACAAGCGAATCGAGACAGTGCTAAGCGCTCGCAACATCTGCCACCGACGCGCGACGTTTTAAAAAAATAACATTGCTTTGCTCCGTTATTAAAATATAAGTGAAGGAAGTATTTGAAATTAGTTTATCTTTTGTCGCAGTAACCTGACAGCTCTCAACTTGCGCCACATCTTACAAGCTAATAGAGCCAGTGCTAAGCGCTCGCGACATCTGCCACCGACGTGCGACGTTCCTAACAAATAACATGGCTTTGCTCGAGTGTTAAAATATGTACCAGGCCCCTCAGAAAGTATTGCGAAAAAAAGTTTTTATATATGGGAGACTGGCCAGTTATAATGTTTTTCGAAAATATGATTATTTATAAGTAAAAATAAGTAAGTTCCAATTTCAAAATTTCCCTCCACATTTTTTGCGAGTTAATTCAAAGTATTGTGTCTCACTGAAATATGGATCTGCGCCGGGAACATTTTAGAGCTATGATTTTTTACGATTTCAAGTGTCGCCTGAAACCGGATGAATCGTACGATAGACTTCAAATGGCATTCATGGATGAAGGCCCTTCCAAGGCAACCGTGTATCGTTGGTATAACGAATTCAAGCGCGGTCGACCAACTTTGGGGGATGACGAAAGAAGCGGTCGCCCTTTGACGGCTGTTACCGAAGAAAACGTGCTAGCAGTGAAAAATTTAATCCAAGACAATAGGCGAATTACATATCAGGAGATTCAACACATATTGAAGATTGGATCGGGAAGCGTTCACGAGATTCTACACAGCCATCTTCGCGTGAGGAGGATAGTATCACGCTGGGTGCCGCACAACCTCACCGATGCTCAGAAGCAGGCCCGGGTGGAATGGTGCCGTGATATGCTTAACAAATTTGAAGCAGGCTCGTCTCGGCGTGTTTACGACATCGTTACAGGTGATGAGTCCTGGATTTATCAATACGACCCAGAAACCAAGCGCCAGTCGACTGTTTGGGTGTTTCAAAATGAGCCAACGCCTACCAAAGTGAAGCGATCTAGAAGCGGGGGTAAGATTTTGATCGCTAGCTTTTTTAATTTGACTGGCCACTTGGTATCAATTCCCTTACGGGATCAAAGAAGCATTAATGCCGAATGGTATACTACCAAATGTTTGCCAGAAGTTTTCTCTGTTATAAGCAACAAGCGACCAAACACAGGGCTCCGCGGGCTACTGCTCCACCACGACAATGCACCTGCGCACACCGCACTCAAAACGAGGGACTTCCTGGACAGCACGCCAGTCAAACTCCTGGGTCACCCTCCTTACAGCCCTGATCTAGCACCGTGTGACTTCTTTTTATTCCCAAAAATAAAAAATCAGCTCAAAGGGATACAATTTTCGTCGCCGGAAGATGCGCTGGCTGCGTTCGAGCAGGCTGTAAACGAGGTGTCTGCGGCGGACTGGAAAAAGTGTTTTGAAAACTGGTTTAGGCGCATGAATCTTTGTATAGAGGCTGGTGGAAAGTACTTTGAAAAGATTTGATAAAAATATATGTACGTATAGAACAATTTTTTTTAGTTTCGCAAAACTTTCTGAGTGTCCCACGTATGAGAATAAGGAAATACTTGAAATAAGCTTATTATTTTGTCTTGAGTAGGATGAGGGTAAAGATAATAAGCTAATGTTTTACTAATGTACCTATCGATAATATCAAACCAAGTACAAGCAGAGCCATTTATTTTTATATTTTTTTTGCCGTGGGAAAATCCTCATGGACGCACTCCGCCCGGGGAAGGTGGAGCCAGTGTCGGACTCTTACCGACTAAAACCACCACGGTGTTCCTTCGACTACCTTTGGCCGGGGGCGTGGGAACCCTCTGTATTCACACAACAACCCCCCACAGGTTAAAGTCGGCCGCACCCTCCTCGGCAGCGCAAACGGAACGCTGCGCGCCACCTCACGGCCACGCCAACCACGCCAGCCTCGGCAGCCCCGCCAGCCACAGGAGCCACGCTAGCCACGCGTGCTTCTCCGGCCTTGCCAGGCACGGTAGCCACGCCAGCAACGCCAGGCAGCAGACTACCCCGAATCCGTCACCCGCAGAGCTTATCCTCCCGTAATTTTTATAGAGGTTTTCTTCCCCATCCCTCATCTTCCATTGTACCCTCTGCTAACTACAGAGGGACACGAGGAGTCACGCCCCGTTGGCCCAGATCAAGCCCTTCCCACGCCAGAATATTTGCCATGAGCAATACGATCCCCCGAAGGATAATAAAGTCCCCCGAAAGAATACTTATTGCCCGTACCCAGGATGCACCGGCCTAATAACTGCCGTTCCCTCCAGACGTGTCCAGAAGGACTAGCAGTCGTCATCCACACGTGGAGGTTTTCTGGCCAGCACCCCGTGCCACGCAGTCCTGCGGTGCCGTATGCCAAGACTCCTCCGGATTACCTACAGAGCGGTACAGGATTTTCAACCGCTGGACCGCGTGCTGCCGTGTGATGCTGCACCGCTCCGTGTGTTAATTGCCATAGACAAATATTCCGATTACCGTATAACTATTAACTTTTTAACCGACGAAAAAATAGGAGGAGGTTCTCAATTCGACGCATATTTTTTTTTTATTTTTTTTTATTATGTATGACCACGCTTTTTACAGAGTAGTCCGATTTTGATGATTCTTTTTTCAATGGATAGGGTATATCTCGAAGTTGGTCCCATTTTAATTTGAAAATCAAAATCCCTAAGGGAAGGAAAACAGGGGATGAGTGTTTGTTCACCCACTGAATTATTACCTATTAAAATAAAACTTTATTACAAAACCGGCCAAGAGCATGTCGGGCCATGCTCAGTATTATAGGGTTCCTTAAGTAGGTGTAATTACAAACAAATCAAAACGAATATTAATCATGGCTATTTTAGTTTTTGAAATAGACGGCAGCACTGGCGACTCAGAGAGTGTTGTTAGTAGCCGCTAGATGGCGCCAAATTTAAGAAGCCAACATAACACAAAGTTACTTTTTGTGATTTTTTCAAATAGAAAGTAGCTAAAGGAGCATTATTTACTGTGATCATTTTTCTCTAAGGTCAATGACCTTTGAACTAGGACGTTTTAAGTATTTTTCAGTTTTCTCTCTATAACTCGAAAATTTATAATTACATTATACTCGAAATAATTTTAAAAGAGAGTTTTTACAAAGGTCTATGTGGAAGATTTTAAGTTTCTAGGTTGCATAGTTTAGAAATGGCAGGGGGGGGCCACATTGCAAGCCACTTTGGCGGACTATATTTCGCAGATGGGACACCTGATAATAAAGTGATGTATGAAATATTACCTTCATTTTAGTAGACCTATTCAATGATACCCTACACGAGGGGAGCAGCGAAAAAAATTTTTTCATCCCCATTTCACATGTATGGGTGCCACCCCTAAAATACGTAATCACGATTTTTTTATTCTTTTATAATTGAGATCTATATCTAAACTATTTTTTAACAAAATTTCATTTACTTATGTTTATAACTGTAGAAGTTATTAAGCTGTAAAGGATTAGGACAGACGGACAGACGGATAGACGGACAGACGGACAGACGGACGGACATGACGAAACTATAAGGGTTCCTTGTAGGACTACGGAACCTTAAAAAATTTAACCGATGAAAACAGAAACTGAAAAGTGAAAATAAATGTAAATAACTAATTATGAGTCGGCGCCAAACAAACAATCAACGAAGATCATTAAATTACTTAAATACTTACTACTAATAAAAACAAAATAACATCAAATACAACATGAAATTTTCTACGATAAACAATAACTTTCCAAAAATGCGTTCCCCGCTCGACCACTTGCAACTCGCACGCACTTTGCTTGTTTGTTTGGCGCCGACTCATAATTAATTATTTACATTTATTTTTCATTTCTCAGTTTCTGTTTTCGTCGGTTCAATTTTTTTTTAAAAGTTTTATTAAAATAATTATCAAAACATTTCACTTCATACTTCTTCAAATCCACCAAAACCAAAAAGCACGAAATACACAAAAGAAACTGAAATTAAATAGAAATGAACATACTGACACGGACGGAGGCGGTATGCTAATTGTCTGCCTTCGTATGCGGGTAATATTGAATTATACAAGTTGGAAAGTCGTGTCGTGTAGGCTTCCTAATAAAATGTTCATGACGGTATTCGTGAATGGTTTTGTAGATGGGCTAGTCTGTTTATGAAGAACTTGTTCTTGGTTCGTAGTTAGTATTTTGTTTAAATTAGAGATTATTATTCTAAACTAATATTATGAAGAGGAAAGATTTGATTGTTTGTTTGTTTGCATTGAATAGGCTCTGAAACTACTAGACCGATTTGAAAAATTCTTTCACCGTTGGGAAGCTAGACTATCTCAGAGTGACATAGGCTATATTATATTTTAAAAAAAATAGGGATCCTTACTAAAACTCCAATAATGTAACCCAAGGTGTAAAAAATATACCTTAAAATTCCTTACGTTGTGTGCGCTGCTAAAACTATTGATGATAAAACAAAATAATGTTTTACGACTTTGCAGAAAACATCATTATCTACAAAAAGTGTCGCAACAGCATAGGTCTAACTGTTATAGTTATGTCACAATAAGTGTTATTTTATTTTTTAAATTTAATTAAAATGACGCTTCTAGAAAAGGCTATTTATTTGTACCTTGTTAATCCATATCAAAATAAATTACTTCATATTCAAAACTGCTTCAATATCTTAATATTACTTTTAGAATTATTCAATTCGGACTTTCCATTCGAAAGATATCACGAGTTCAAAAATGTAAGTATTAGAAAAAAGTTGCGTGGTCGCCGCTCACTCCGCTCGGCTAACTATGCGATGTAGGCGTCACTGGCGTACGGGAGGGGAGTCAATTCGCAAAGACACTTCTATACCACGAAGTCCCACAATACTACACGGGACAACTTTATAATTTACTCTTTTTTAGTAACCCGACGCAAAAGAAGTGTGTATGTGTTAAAATTTAAAATTTTGTTAAATACCCGTGCGGAGCCGGGACGGGCAGCTAGTGTATAATAATTGAGTCGTCGTATGATATCTATGGTACCTATAGGTATCATAAATCGTATATGAAAGGTATGTCTATGGTCTGTGGTATATCAGGCCATATCTGTTACGGATCTTCATCACGCTCTAACAAGATTTGCAACTGACAGATTGATACGGGTGGAAATGGTCTGTGATTGAGTATGAATGATTTATAGAGCGCGAATTTTAATGACTTAGCATTAGTGCGCTAGTATTGGGGAGATATTGGGCGTGAGCATAACACCTAGCAGTGTTTGTCATACTTGGTCGAACTTCATATCCATATTCATATTCATTTATTTCGTGCACACAGGTTAAATCAAGAAATTATTTAAAAATACAGAATCTCCATGTCCCACCGATAGGCATACGAAATATTAATAATAATAAAAAACAGAAACATATATCAGTGCAATAATTAATACATCTTTTAATCATAAATCCCAATCCCAATGTCAAAAAATTCACTCTCGAAAAATTTAAAATATTTAAATCAACCATCTTGTACGATCAACTGCATTTAAGGCGCTACTAGCAGTCAAGTAGCGCCCCCATCAGAAAAAAAATATTACTCGATGAGTATATACATCATTTATCGAAATTTTGGTTTACCAATTGAAGTAAAGGTACTATAGTTTAATCAGAAACTAAAAACTTAATAAATTATAGTTCGCTGTTGTTGTAGATAGAAAATTTCCTGATGAAAAAACCCAATTACACTTTGGAATCGAACCCAGGACCCCACGCTCAGCAGTCGCGCTTGCAACCACTAGACCAATGAGGCAGTCATGGATTATAAGTACTAACAAAACTAATTACCCAAGGGTAGGAGACCTGGTGTCCTGAAATAAAGGCTTACGCCTAGTTTAGGCACCAGTCTCCCGCAGTATACTGTAAATTGTATTGTGGTGAGAAATAAATCTTATCATAATACTAATAATACAAGAAATGTTATTTTAAGTGAAATATTGTGGCGAGAAAATAAACATTTATCTTATCTTATCAAAGTCAAAGTCAAAGTATTTATTTTGCGTAAAATAGGTTGGTTACAAGATCTTATTAAATTATGAAAAACACAATAATGCTCTCTATTTTGCTAACATACATTAACATGCAAAATTAAGGAAATCATTTACACCATAAAAGCAGTTATTTAGTAGCCATACCTTTAATTTTTTGCTCATTAGCTGTATGGGGCCTTCTTTAAATCTCTTTGGAATCTTATTAAAAACTTTTATACACATGCCATAGCAGCTCTTTTGCAATAAGGAAGTCTTTGGACAAAATCCCATAACAAGGTTTTTAGACGACCTTGTGTTTCTAGGATACACATCAGCGGCAGTTTTAAATAAATGAGGATATTGTTTTACAAACTTAAATATTTCGAGGAACATTCCTGGAAGAGTAAGTATTCCTAGCTTAACAAATAATGGCTTACATGTGTCATACGGTCCTTGACAACAAATTGCTCTTACACATTTTTTTTGAGCTATGAATGCTCTCTTAACGTCTGTGCTGTTACCCCACAGTAGAAGACCATAGTTGAGGTTTGAGGCAACATAACCATAATAGGCACTTAGCGTTACACATAGAGATGTCAGTTTTGTTAGCCGTCGCAGAACGTAAACAAATCTATTTATTTTGTTGCACACCTTGTCGACGAGAGTGGTAAAATTTAAGCTTTTATTCAATAATATTCCCAAAAATGTCACATTATTAGCATATTCGAGAATTGTTTCTCCATATTTTATGTTAAGATTAATTTCTTTACGTCCTTTTACATTAAATTGTACATACTTAGTTTTCGATAAATTAACATTCAAATTATTTGTATCAAGCCATTCAATTACATTTTTAATTGTGTTGTTAATGTCATCCTCATAATTATTTAAATTGTCAGAATTAGATTTTACAATTATAGAAATGTCATCGGCAAATAAAAAACATTGGCGATTAGTACATGTGGTAGGTCATTAATATAAAATAAGAATAACAAGGGTCCTAATACGCTACCCTGCGGAACACCAAATTTATTTATTTGAAAATTAGAGCGCTGTGATGCAACAACCTTACCTTATCTTACCTTAATCTTCAAAAGTCTCTCGAAAAGATAATTTTTCGGAAGTTTGCCTGAGGTACGAACAATTACACCCTTCTCTATAGCTTGCCATGCATACTCCAAGATCAAAGCTTACGTGTGTATAAGTGACTTAGTGTGCATGTGTGTTTCGGGACATGGTTTTTCACTTACGGACGAGTGGAGCCACGGGCGACGCTAATAGACAGTGATTTGAAGTAGATTGACGCTGTTCAGAATGATGTACTGGAATAGGTGGATCGGAAAAGAATTGGGTGCTTTGATTTTTGGTAGATGAGGGTAAACAATTGCATTCATAAAGCGTATCGCCATTTTTGTCATGGATGGATAGGAGGCAAACAAATAATTAAATTAAATCAAGGTTTAACCGGATTAAAGGACACAAATATTTGTGAGATGAACATGAGTGTTTGTGTTGGTCTGGTTGTTTCTTATGTATTATAAGTATGTATTTACAAAAAAAAGTATGTAAGTATTATATCCATTGTCTAGTACCCATAGCACAAGCTCTGCTTAGTTTGGGACTAGCTGGTGCTGTGTAAAAATGTCCCAAAGATATTTATTTATTATTGATTTATTTAATTACTCGCTGAGTACATCATTTACCGAAAATTCGTTTTCAACAATTGAAGTACAGGTACTGTAGTTTAATCAGAAACTATTAACTCTGTAAATTATAGTTCACTGTAGTTGTAGATAGAAAAAGTGCCAAAAGTGGCAGATATTCGCATTTTTTTGTATCTACAACTACAGCGTACTATAATTTACATAGTTATTAGTTAGTTAATAGAGCAAAATCTACCAAACATGCCATTAGCACTGGTGTACCGAACCAGGAGTCGCTGGTTCGAATCCTGCTAGTGAGTGATTTTCTCTTTCCACTTTCCCATTTAACTTTAGATATTATTGCTTCCAACTGTACGCCTACATTATTATAAAAAAAAAATACCAATCCACACTCCTTCAAAGAAAAAATAACACCATGAAACGTCAAGGAAATCTAAACGTTATACCCATAATACTTCTACTGTCAGGAAATGACTGTTATGGGGCTTACGCAAATACCATGACAAAGTGGCCTGGCCTTGGTATTTAATGGGTTTTAACTATAGCTATAGGTAGGCAATATAGACCATTAGATTGTGATTAATTCAACTCATGGCAACTGTTACTTACGAAGCGAGAATGTACTTTATTATGTATGTTTGAATAAGTCATCACTTTTTTCAGTTTCCTCACTTTTTTTTATAACATAGGAGGGCAAACGAGCATGCGGGTCACCTGATGGTAAGCAATCTCCGCCGCCCATGGACATCCGAATCATGACTGAACAGTTATAAATTTTATAATAGCGCCATCTATGACACATAAGAAAAACCTTGCCAGTGACGCTTTTCCAGATGTTACATCCGCCCGCACCCATTTTCACTTTAGTTATGTTGTTCGAAAATAGATGGCAGTGTCCTCAGATTTTTGTTTCCATTATGAAATAAAGCTGTGAAAAAAGCATTTTCAAAAAAATATTGATGAGTTGTTTAATCATTCCGATTACTAAGCATTATGATACAAAGCCGCATTTCCGCCCTTATCTCTTCTCATGGGTGTCGTAAAAGGCGACTAAGGGATTCACCAGAGGATGGGCAGCAGCGCTCTCTGAGTATTTAACCAACCAACTGCGATCGCCAACCCGCCTGCCAAGCGTGGCGATTATGGCATATCCCCCCAACATTTGCTTGGGGGAGGCCTGTGTCCAGCAGTGGACGTCTTAAGGCTGAAATTATTTAGTATCATGATGATCAGTAGCGTAAAACATTTGCGTACAAAGTACTGACTGAATATAAGCCATTGGAAACATGTTTGCTAGAGCCTCAGATTATATAACAAAATAATCTGTGACTAGAGCTTGCACCTCGCATGCAAGTATTTTACATGCGACTGTCATGTACCTATTTACCTACGCGCGTAGTTTTCAGAACACTTGTACCTACGCAAGCGACAGTTACGCGTTTTTTATACAAGTTCAAAACTACGTGCATACAAAACCTGCACCTTGCATTCAGGTTTAAGTTTCCACTATTAAAGCTACATGCAACTTGTACCTTGCATTCCTGACACTTGCATAATGGAAACGCGTCTTTAGGTATAATTATATTATAAGTACATCAGCCACAAATCCTTTAAACGTGGACCACCTTTGAAATTTTAAATTGCCTTAAGACAGCAAATTTAAGTTTTATTAATTTATGTAATTAACCTATAGTTTCTCTTTGTCTTCAGACCCGACCAATCTTCCTCCGATGGAGGGAGAGAGAAGAACACAAGCAGATTGAACGGATTCCTCAACTTGAAGACACCTTTGATTAGTACAAAGACCCTGGGGTAAGTTTAGATCCAAATATATTATTATGTTTTATAGATTAGCAGATACATAAAAAAGGTATTATCCTTCTTCATCGTCACCGTTTGTTGGAGTTTTGATACAAATAATAGACTGAGAGATGTTACAAGGGAGTAGCCTTATGCCTAGATTATAGATTGTTACCTAATTATTCTAAGGTATTAGCGGTCTAAATCGTCAACTATGACTGTTCTTCAATTATTTACAGTCGATGTGTCTTTTGATGTTTATCTACTCTATTAAAACCACGTTAGATTTAAACACACTTACAAAGTTCAGTTTTTACCATAGGTTTTTATTTTTACCGAAAGTATCATCTTAAATGTCGTATTCACAAAACAAACGACGACAATGACAAACGAAACGAGGTGTAATTATTTTGATTGTATATTGCAACATTTTTTATTAAAAACGTTTATTTTAACATAGAAGTAAATAATTTAACAGCAAAGCATAATTTAGTTGAAAAAATTATACTGCATTTATAAACATGCGTTTAACGCCATCTAGACTAAGGAGCTAAAACTAATATACCTACATGCTCGTCTCTTATTTGGTTTCTGCAACAAATCATAGATGGCGTTCTGTTAGTAAGCAGCAAGTTCAGTGCGTCAAAAAAACCTCTCCATCTCAAGGAGAAAAAGGAACGAAATAGGCTAGTTTACATTAATTTCACGAAGACATTCCTAATTTCAATAAAATTACGACGTCGAGTAAGCAAAAACCTAATAAAGCTTTTTTCAACCTGCTTGTAGCAGTGTATCTAGCTACATTTCGTTACTCAGCAAAGCTGTGTCATGCATTACGAAATAGTAATGTGATCAATGATTTTACATAAGTATGTAATATCATTGTCTTCATTTAGTAATTACGTAAAATAAGTCTATGAGACATTTCTCAGATCCCCAAAGGACAGAGAACTTCATAAAACTTGGAATTGGATACTTATTACAGTATTTTATTACGTTTACCCTTTTTTATTTGACCGGTTTCGATTATAAAAAAGTCCATTTAAGATTATATTTACGTACGTTTGTATCTACATTAAAAAGCCGTGTTGTTGGTAGCCAGTAAGACTCTTCACATGAATATTTATGGTTTTTATAAGAGGGGTGGGCAGCAACATATAAACTAGAAGTAAAAAAGTAGTAGGTAGGTACTATACCTACGCGTGATTTGTCGTAGAATATTTTTTTCATCTTTTTTTCTTTATGTTTGTACGCACATTCTACCATATTCTTGAATATGTCTCTCATTCACCCAGTCATGCTATATACCACTATTTATTTTCTCGCAGTCAATGGTAAAAAGTAGAGTACACAACTCGTGAAAAAAAAAAAAACATCTTGGGCCTTGTATGCCTCGCTCCGCTCAGGATTCTATTTTTGAACCACTCGCTTCGCTCGTGGTTCAATCTTAGAATCCGTCGCTGCTCGGGATCCAACTTAGTCCCTCGAATTAAATTCCCTCTTTTTTCACTTGTTGTATAATCTACTATTTTTCTAGTAAACAATATTGGCACGCCTCTTTATTCAAATAACTACTGATAAAATATAATTACTAGGTCTGCACATGTAATTAGGTTAATAAGTGATATTTAGTGTGTGAAATTGTTAACATAATGTCTTTTCATAATTATTATTGATGAATTGCATTAAAAAGACATGCCAAGATTGTTCACTAAACAGAAAAATAAGATAAAACAGAGATTACATACATACATATACATTCTTATCGACTTTTTGTGATAACGTACTTTAAAAATAAAGAAAACGAAAATGTCAACAATGTATATTTTTAACCGACGAAAAAAAGGAGGAGGTTCTCAATTCGACCCGTATATATATATTTTTTTTTTGTGTATGACCACGCATAACTTTTTACAGAGTGGTCCGATTTTGATGATTCTTTTTTTAATGGATGGGGTATATCTCGAATTTGGTCCCATTTAAATTTTAAAATCAAAATCCACCCCTAAGGGTAGTAAAACAGGGGATGACTGTTTGTTCACCCACTGAATTCTTACCTGTTAACCGATTCTGTTTAATTCTGTTGACAAAAAAAATGAAAAATAAATCTTTTTAACAAAAAATTGAACCGACGAAAACAGAAACTGAAAAGCGAAAAATAACTAATTATGAGTCGGCGCCAAACAACCAATCAACGAAGATGATTAAATTACTTTAAATAAATAATAAAAACAACGTCACATCAAATACAACGTGAAATTTTCAACGATAAACAATAACTTTCCAAAAATGCGTTCTCCGCTCGGCCACTTGCAACTTACACGCACTTTGCTTGTTAAAAGTTCGTTTGGCGCCGACTCATAATTAGTTATTTTTCGCTTTTCAGTTTCTGTTTTCGTCGCTTCAATTTTTTGTTAAAAAGTTTTATAAACGTTCTTATCAAGATAGCCATCTATAATTGAGAACATTCACGATTCTCAATCTTTTTAAACCTTTACCCATCTTTACATATCCTCACAAACACTGACTCTATTCTACCTAAAGAACACAATTCTAGCTAACCAACACGTATCTATGCGACGCTAGCAATTTACCGCATTTTCTCAGCTGACGGAGCATCGTCAACACACACACATTCTCCCACTGACACACACATTCACTCATACTCATATACGTATAAATATTTGCGAGAATATGTCGGAGGTAGGCACGACATGGTAGCTAAAGTGAGGGTGCCACGTTCAGCTCTTTTTGGAGTGGGTTATGTTGTTAGGAGGTAGCGGGAACGGGAGCGGGTTTAAATAAATCATTTAAATTGTAATAGTTACAACCATTTAACGTTTAGTTTAGAGACGCAATAAAACTCAATAGACCAACAGTTTGTCAACACTTATTTTTGACCTAATATGGTAGTTTTTTTTTTTTAGGACATTTTTACACAACACCATCTATTCCCAAACTAAGCAGAGCTTGTACTATGGGTACTATACAATGGATATAATTAATATATACTTTTCTTTTTTTAAATACTTAATATAATACACCGCCAAAGCCATTTTGTGGAGATATTAACCAATAGATAGATTTCTAAGGCTTGATTTCACCAACGATAATTATCTGATTAAACGACTGTTTACCCACAATTCAAGTACATTTTCGAGTAATCGACGGTTTAATCAGAGAATTAACGTTGATGAACATCGGCCTAAGTCTCTTTTTTGCTCAAGAAAACCGAACACAAGGTTAAAGATTTAGATTGAAATGACAAATGGTGATTATTTGATCAATTCAATATCTAGTATAATATATTCAAAGGTCTTCAACCAGTGCGTCCTGCCTGTCATGACTTACGGCGCCGAGACGTGGACACTGACAGTTGGGCTAGTCCACAAATTTAAAGTCGCTCAGCGAGCTATGGAGCGAGCTATGCTTGGAGTTTCTTTGAAGGATAAAATCCGAAACGGGATTATTCGGAGAAGAACCGGAGTGACCGACATAGCTTGTAGGATCAGTATGCTGAAGTGGCAGTGGGCTGGCCATGTCTGTCGAAGGACCGATGGCCGCTGGAGCAGACGAGTCCTTGAGTGGAGACCGCAAATCGGCAAACGCAGCGTAGGGTGCCCCCCCGCTAGGTGGACCGACGACCTGAAAAACGTGGCTGGGGGGGACTGGATGCGGAAGGCAGAGGACCGAGTGTTGTGGCGCAACTTTTGAGAGGCCTATGTCCAGCAGTGGACTGCGATAGGCTGAGTTGATGATGATAATATATTGCAGGATTTTTCAAAAAACAAAGCTAGAAGAAATATCAGATTAGAAAAGTATAGGTTTTCAGAAGAGCACAAATATTTAAAAATTCAAATTGAATGGTTTTTATTGCGAATAAGCATTTACATGCACTTTCAAAATGAATATAAGAATCTAGTAGCACGGTTCCAAAAAGCTGGTCTTATGGAGAAGAGCCAACCAGAAACTCCATAGATATACTCTGTTGTTCCATTGTTATCAATAAAGTGACAGGTATTTCTCGCTTCTACCTTTTCCAAGCCCTTACCCCTACTCAAGGCCAAACAAATAAAAAGCAGAATTTATTTGGACCTGAAACGTACTGTGTGATTGACAAGCAAGACCGCGAGATGATTCTATTTTCACTGTGATTTATAACATGACACAGAGAATTCTCTGTATTTTTCCTGGAAATCCCGGAATATTTAGGCTTGTACTTTATGGTTTATTGCGTGTAGTGTTTATATTCGCAGATTTATTGTTGTTATTTTTGGTTTAATACAGCCTTCTTGGCTGAACGAGGTATGAAACACGACAAACGTAATAAGGAAACAAACCCTCCATTTACGATTGAATTTCTTTCTTTCTTGGATCATCATCAACCTGCTGCCCTTATTCCAGTTTATTTGGGGTCGGCGCCGCATGTATTTTTCTTCCATACATCTCTATCAGCCATCATCTCAGTGTTCACTATCTTTCTATTCATATCATCTCTCACATAAACCTTTCATTCTTTGGTCTGCCACTTATCTTATAACCATCCACATTCATATTTAAAACTTTCCTCGTAACATGCTCTTCCTTCCTTCTCATCACATGTCTATACCATGATTGTCTGTTACTAGTCAACTTTTCTGGTATTGTCGCTACTTTCAGACTCACTGGTTACAACACAAAAAATAAGGCGCGTCGTTAATATTCGTTCGCGCAGACACGAATATTAACGACGATCGACGAAAACACCCGAAACTTAAAAAAAATATCAACCTTATGCCATGCCCATAAGGTGTTACAATTGATGGACGTGACGTCTTTTTCTATTTCGCTCACACGCTTCCGTATTCTAACGGCACCAGCTGAGACTTTTGGTGCACCGCGAAAGGGTTTTCTGATTGGTTAACCAATTTCCCGCGTATTTAAATTGTGTCATCTGCGCAGGTACATCGGTAGGCCATATAAAATGTGCACTTCTGTAGATATTATGTCTACGCATTCCTTATCGTATCCATTCTCGTTACTCCACACATACCTCTTAACATAATTGTGGAAAAAATGATCTATAAAATTCATCGATGATTTCAATCCTCATACACCGATCAGGGATTTAGGTGTATTTGGAGTGTCAAGTAGATCAATGTCCTAAAGAAATAAGCAGTGCAGTATAATAAGAGTTGTCTGGATACTGAAAGTGAAGGCTTAAGCTGTTAAATATAATCAGGAATATTCATTCATATCTGAATTTAAAAACAAATGCCCCTGATAATGATCTTTGTATAACCTCGTAAGGCCCAACGATCTACTTTAAGTAGACATGGTCAGTAGTCGTACAGACTTGGGTCTGGCCATGGTATAATAAGATGTTTCACCAGGTGTTATCTTCCCGCAATGACAGCGCGATGCCTCCAAGCTACGTCACGATCAGTGCTGCCATTGATTGATATCTTCAATATACTTAAGGAGATTTTTGTTCATAATGAATATAAAATAAATTCCTAACTAGCCTAACTATTTGTTATCTCTTGTTATTCATCTAATTAATTAATAAAGGAAACTATATTAAATTACTAGTTAAAAAGTGATTCTTTATAGAAGAAAGTAAATGAAAAAATGCATTTTGCTCGGGTAATTTATTTTCACAAATTGGCAGCACATCAAACTGACAAGTGTCACGCTAACAGCCCGCTATTGGCTCCACGGCTGATGACGTAGTACGGAGGCAATCACGTGACCTAGCTGTCACGGGAAGAGACTACCTGGTGTTATTATACCATGGGTCTGGCAAGCTGTTTAAATCATCTAATATTAGCCCAAAGACCTAAAAAAGGGATATTTGATGTCCCTGTTTTAGGTCGTTGGGCCGATTTATGTATATTTATACATATTGAAGTCTGGGCCGCAACTATTTGCACCTAGTATTAGTACATTGGGTCTTCATTTAAATCGACCTTAAATTTATGTTGGGCCTTACCAGGATATGCTTATATAGTTTTAATACAACTACATTCATACAGTACATAGATTTAACTTTATGTATTTACTTAACAATTCATGTCATCATCATTCATCATCATTTCAGCCGAAAGACGTCCACTGCTGGATATAGGCCTCCTCTTAACAGTTTGGGGGATATACCATAATCGCCACGCTTGGCAGGCGGGTTAGCGATCGCAGTTAGTTGGTAAAATACTCAGAGAACGCTGCTGCCCATCCTCTGGTGAATCCCTTAGTCGCCTTTTACGACACCCATGAGAAGAGATAGGGTGGTGCAATTCTTTACGTCCGGCACCACACGGAACAAATTACCATACAATTCATGTACACACAGATAATTATATAAATATCTATACATATAATAGGATAGGAAATTTATTAATAACTTTAGGGCCGGTATTTCAATAGTCTGATAACTTTTAGACTTAGGAATATATGTGACGTCTCCACAGATTTTCTATACTACAACTGTCAAAATGTTAAACTTATTCCTCAGTTAAAAGTTAACTGGCTATTGAAAGACCGACCCTTAATCTTCTTTAAACAAAATTCAGGTTTTAAGTAGTACAAAAACACAGCCGCTTATTCATTTATATTCAAGTTTAGGTAGTACCTGTCGCCTAGAGCTATCTAGGAAAATAAGCCTTGATTAGACGATTAGGTAAGATTAGCCGAGCTTACTGTCAGTTTCTGACTAAGCCTGTATTTTACTGTTGGTAAGATATTATACAATAGGCAATTGCTTAGATAGAGGTTAAATATAAATTACAACTGTGATGAAACGATTTATTTAACTGGAGAAATTTAAATTAACTGAGTTTTCGATGGGTGAACATTGAAAAAACATTTAGAAAACTTAAGAAAGCCATTCAGGGGAATGTAGTTGCCAAGTGGCGCCCCCATCAGTAAAGAAATGATAACTCACTGAATACATCATTTATCAAATTTTTTTTTTTGTAAATACATACTTATAATACATAAGCAACACCCAGACCAACACAAACACTTATGTTCATCACACAAATATTTGTGTCCTGTGGGAATCGAACCCACTATGTACACTATGTATGTATGTGTGTAGAGTATATTACACTAGTTTATAGTGCATCTCATCATCATGATCATTTCAGACGAAAGATGTCCACTGCTGGACTTACGCCTCATACATACAGTGCATCTGTTGCCGGGATTTTTTTTTGCTGCTGTTGCTGACTACATTTGGTATACTAATTTCAAACACATACTTAGAATTTATTGATCAGATCTGGTTTTCAAGTTTTAGATACCTACATTCAAAACAGGAAAAACATGTATTTACTAAGAAACCACATATGTAGCAAAATTATTTGGATTTTTTAAACAACTTCTCCTAGATGTATTCATGTAGCAAAAATTTAAGTTATTAATTTTAACAAAGTGAAACATGCACGTTATCAACGGACAAATACGCTTGAGTAATTTGAGCTGCACAAAAATTTCTGAGGGTAGATTTGAAAATAATATGTCATAAGGAAGCGGGAACAGACAAAAATGTATTTTTATTAAACTAGTGCTAATTTTTACGATTACAATGATAGATTAGGAAATTTAGGAATATTGTTACTATGCCAATAAAAAGTATAATGTAAAAGGAGGTCAAAACTAAAATTATTTTAACCAATTTACTGTTATGTTATTTGAATGAATTCATTTTATTATGTTTTCTATGGACCAATTTATTATTTAATATTATTCTTAATCGGTATTATTAATTAATTAATGATCTGTT
This sequence comes from Asteroscopus sphinx, assembly GCA_949699075.1. Taxonomy (NCBI): domain Eukaryota; kingdom Metazoa; phylum Arthropoda; class Insecta; order Lepidoptera; family Noctuidae; genus Asteroscopus; species Asteroscopus sphinx. The sequence goes on from OX453032.1 coordinate 7,207,780, forward strand.
AAGGCATAACATAGAATACTGTTATTGAAAAGAGTAACAGAACAAAATAAAAAATATTTAATGATATAAAAAAAAAATGACGACCATTTTTTTTGTTTATTAATTTGTTGGATATGAATCCAGTATTAACTATACCTTATCCAATCTCTTAAATTAGCATAGACAGGTACAAACACTTCTAATTCCATCCCTTGTTTACTCTCTATCATAAAACAAAATGTAAACAAACAAGGGTTGAAAATACACCGTATTTTGTCCCAGACTATTTTTCTTTAAGCTTCCCTTTTTCTACAATGGACCTGCCCTAATTAACTTGACTTGACTGAAACACGCCGTCTCATTCCTTGCTTTTTTGACCTCTCAGGGAGAAGTCACATTGTGGTGGTAAGATTAACTTTGGATTTAGATAATGATAAATTGGATGAAAATGATTTTGTAGCAATAATTTTTTATAAAGTATTTGGTAGAATTTGCTTGGTACTTGTGTCATATATTACTGGTAATACAGGTGGATTTTTTTGTGAATTCTTGTTTGGATTTAAATTAATCATTTTGTTTTAATGATTTTGCTGTTTGAAACTTTGCTAAAATTCAGTTTGTTTCAATTACAAAAAATATGTGCCTCATCTCAGCCATATCCATATAATTAATTGTAAGTCCGGAAATGGGGTAAGTTTGTTAAAATGAATTTGACGTAGAGTTAGGCAATATTTTTAATTTCTGGTGGCAATAGTGTGTGACGTCATGCATTCCACCCCTTACTTTAGTGTGCTGCGTAATATATTTACGATACATTCTATGGAAAATATATTTTAACGAACTTACCCCATGTCACGACCCTAAGGCACTTAATTTTTAAAAACGCTATAAAAATCGATACCTCACAATGCAAGTTAATTATCCTCCCGTATCGTAAATGTGACTTTTACAGACACAAATATCACAGTTATAAACATCTCTTTTTGTATCAAGACTGGACCATACCAGTCAAAACTAAAAACAGCAGATCATACAACACAAAATCCAACTTTGCTTTTACAACGAAGAGAGAAAGGAAATACTCCAAATCTCTTACAAAAACACTCAATCCTTTAGATTTAATGGTATGAGATCACAAAGTCATAGCCTTTTCAATAATTCATTGAGAACAACGCAGTACCTACCGTTGCGATGCCATCTGTTGGCGAAGGAACACAACTCTTGACCTAGGTAGTACATGAATTTGATGTTATATTCATTAGGGTTAGCTATCGGTTCCGATATTTGAAAGGATAAAGATTCGTTGGTTTCGATGAAATAGTGGAGAATTTATGCTTTTTGACCACTTTTATTATGGATTTCTTTATCCAGCACTCATGGAACTGGACTTTAAGCAGGCCAGGCATTAGTTGAAACAGAATTTGCCACTTACCACATCCATAATCGGAATAAGTTTTATTATGAGGTACCTATCTACCGACCGATGACCGATGGCCGCTGGAGCAGACGAGTCCTTAAGTGGAGACCGCGAATCGGCAAACGCAGCGTAGGGCGCCCCCCCGCCAGTTGGACCGACGACCTGAAGAACGTGGCTGGGGGGGACTGGATGCGGAAGGCAGAGGACCGAGTGTTGTGGCGCAACTTGGGAGAGGCCTATGTCCAGCAGTGGACTGCGAAAGGCTGAGTTGATTGAGGTACCTATCTACTGTGTCACAGACATAGTAAAAAATATAGACTAAGTGCTGCGAACAACCATAGTGAAGCCAACAAAAACCGTGCTCACGCACACACATGCACTTTAAACCGTGCTCACCCCTCTCAGTTCACATATCGCGGCATCTTCCAGTGAGCATCTCGAAAACAAATATCCTTCAGGTGCATGGTGTTTACGTGAGCACTGGTTGTACATGAAGGAGCACGGTTTTTGTTGGCTTCACTATGGTTGTTCGCAGCACTTAGTCTTATAGAGAGAGAGAGAGACTTATATTTTTTACTATGTCTGTGCCGTGTGTACAGTCTGTACACACGGCACAGACATAGTTTTAAATAGTATCACACGAGTGTTTTAATACCTAATTATGTCAGTTTCATACACTATTTTATCTACACTCATTAAATTTTAAATAAAATACTAAAGTATAAATCTTGGTAACATTGTCGTAGTTTTTAGCAACGTAAATGACGAACAATCTTTTACCAGAAAAATCAAGAAAAAAAACGACAATGTTACCAAGATTTTGACTTTGGTATTTTATTTAAAATTGTATGAGTGTAGATAAAATAGTGTATGAAACTGACATAATTACGTATTAAAACACTCGTGTGATACTATTAAAAACCTCGCCTACGGCTCGGTTTTTAAACTCACACTCGTATTTTAATAACCCCTATTATGCAACAGTTTCATAAACTACTATTATTTCATCATCATCATCATCATTTCAGCCGAAAGACGTCCACTGCTGGACATAGGCCTCCCCCAAACATCGCCACAACGACCGGTCCTGTGCCTTCCGCATCCAGCGGATTCCCGCGACCTTCACCAGGTCGTCGGTCCACCTTGTGGGGGGCCTACCCACGCTGCGCCTTCCAGTACGCGGTCGCCACTCCAGAACTTTACTGCCCCATCGGCCATCCGTTCTGCGAGCAATGTGCCCCGCCCACTGCCACTTAAGTTTGGCAATTCTTCGGGCTATGTCGGTTACTTTCGTTCTCCTGCGAATCTCCTCATTTCTGATTCGAAATTTCTTTTTTTTTCTACTATTATTTACTAGGAAATAATGTTTTAGAAGCATATCGGTTTCATAAAGTTAGTGTGGTTAGAGATTCACTAGATATAGTGTCGTGAAGCGTTTCACAATAATGTATGTCTCTAACTTTACTAATTGTATGAAACCGACACAGGCTTCTGGTGCGGCACAATATTCTACGACACTATAATGTTATTCCGGCTTAATAGGGCCTATTTCTTTCTTTCTTTCTATCCCTACTGGTAGGGAAGAATGGAATGAAATTCCATCTATCCCTACCAGTCGGTGGTCGGGTGAGATAGATGGCAAAAACAATTCCACCTTTCCCTACTGGTAGGGATGAATGGAATGAAATTCATCCCTACTGGTAGGGATAGATGGAAAAAACTATTCCACCCATCCCTACTGGTAGGAATAGATGGAATGATTTTCCATCTATCCCTACCAGTGGGGATACCTTGGTAGGGATAGATGGAACAGCCGGAAGTTTCGCACGCATCTTGCGTTCGACCATGGAAATCTTAATAATAAGTTAATAGAAATGTCATCTACGTTTTTTAATACAGTAGGTCTACTCGCGTTTTACGAACGACAAACGAAGTACGAACTTTCGTTCCGACTAATACTTACATAATAAAGATAGGCACATAAAAAAGGCACAATTAAGATAGACTACGGTTCATAGTCGTATACAATTTACCGGAGATGAGAAAAACAAACGTCAAAACACGATCATCGCATGCGATAAGGGAACGATGGTTTACCGGAGTAGCAAATTGTGCGATGAATCGTACGATTTATCGAATATCGTCGAACGGGAGTAGACCCCCTGGAACGCGTGTCGCCGGTTTGCCGCTACCAACATATAAATACGTAATTACGCCCACTATGTTTCTAGCATTCAATTCAAAATAAATTAAGCCTAAAAAGAAATCCGTTGATAGATAAGCTGCAAAATACAATTTTAGTGACCCTGCGTCCAAAGCAGCACTGATGATCAAGCAAATGGTTTGCGCACTGGTGTCCTACGAGACACCTGTACGCGGCGACACTTTTACGCTCCTTTGCCACTTCTATTACCTTATATTATCTAGATTTCTATGCGTTCGACCGATGCGGCCTGTCGCCAGTTTTACTGGCCCTTTTACGCGTCATAAATATGTATATGTGGCGTATTTTCAGCTATAGCCACAATTAAGCGTATTTTGCGTCACGTATCTTGCCAGTACGCGGCGCAAGATACATTTTTTTTATTTTTAAATCATCATCATCATCATCATTTCAGCCGAAAGACGTCCACTGCTGCACATAGGCCTCCCCCAAGCATCGCCACAACGACCGGTCCTGTGCCTTCCGCATCCAGCGGTTTCCCGCGACCTTCACCAGGTCGTCGGTCCACCTTGTGGGGGGCCTCCCACGCTGCGCCTTCCAGTACGCGGTCGCCACTCCAGATCTTTACTGCACCATAATCGGCCATCCGTTCTGCGAGCAATGTGCCCCGCCCACTGCCACTTAAGTTTGGCAATTCTTCGGGCTATGTCGGTTACTTTCGTTCTCCTGCGAATCTCCTCATTTCTGATTCGATCACGCAGGGACACTCCGAGCATAGCCCTCTCAATTGCCCTTTGAGATTTTTTTTCATTTTTTTGCCATTTTTAAATAAATAAATATAAATATAATATAAAATAATAATATTTTTGGGACATTTCACACAGCACCATCTAATCCCAAACTAAGCAAGGCTTGTACTATGGGTACTAGACAATGGATATAATACTTATTTACAAACTTTTTTGTAAGTACATACTTATAATACAGAAGAAACCTGTCTGTGTAATGCATTGCCAGTACCTATTAGAAGAGCGCAATCGCTGCCAGTGTTTAAGAGGCTTGTGAAGGAGCATTATTTGTCGCTATGAACATGTTTCTTCTCCTGTATGTGTTCGTTTTTAATTACTTTACCGTTGCTTATTAGTTTAGTATTATTATTAGGATTTATAGTTTTTTTTTTTTTTGTTATTATATAGTAGTAGTATAGTATTTTATTTTATTATTGTATTATGTATCGAATTTGCACATCTGACAACCCCATTTTCTGTCCAGTTCATTCTTGTCCATCCTAAGGTTGCCTGGAAGAAATCGCTGATCGTGATAAGGCCGCCATTTGTACAATAGTTTAAATGCATATTCAATGTAATGTTTTTATGGTGTACAATAAAGCATATATAAATAAATAAATAAGAAACACCCAGACAAGCACAAACACTTATGTTTATCACACAAATATTTGTGTCCTGTGGGAATCAAACCCTCGACCTCGTGATCAGCAGTCCGACACTAGCACCACTAGACCACAGATGTCGTCAAAACACAGTCATTGTGTTTTAGCGCTGCTGAGTTTATTAACTCAATTAGCATTATAGTAAGTCACTAAACGATTATAGAAATTAAACTTAATTACCGTATTTAACGCTTCAATGAGTCATCATTGTGGTAAAGCAAGTTGAGCTGGATATCTATTCTATAACAGTTGGCAGAAGCAGTCACAAGTTTGAAAGTTTAACAACTGTTTAGAAAATAACTTCTTAGGTTTTCGCGATCACTACACATTATAATAAAACAAAGTTTAACCGGATTAAATCGCGTAATTATATAATAATATATAATTAAATAATAAATAATAATAATTATTTAATATATTATTTATTATTATATTATTTAATAATATTGTACGGTAGATTAAAATAATTTTTTAGAAATATTTGTAAAGACGCTTGTCATCTTAGTCTACCTGCGACCACGAAATGCTGCAAAGCTTTCGAAATGTCAGGGAAACCAATTTAAATAATATACGCGATTTAATCCGGTTAAACTTTGTTTTATTATAACTGTTTAGAACTTTGCATTTTGGTATTCCACTATAATTATGTTGCGGTAGACAGACGGCAGTGGCTCTATGTGTGATAGTGATAAATCAGTCATATCATAATAGATTAAAAAAAATTAATTAACAAAAACAAAAAACCCGACTGCGTCTAAAAATAACAAAAAAGATATAAACAAGACTTATCAACACGCAGTCGGAGGCTACGTATGTTTTTGGTCATGAATTACATAATAGTTCATAGGTAGCCTCCGCCTGCGTGTTGATAAGTCTTGCTTATATCTTTTCTGTTATTTTTAGACGCAGTCGGGTTTTTTGTTTTTGATAATTAATTTTTTTATTTGTTTTTTTTTAGTTTTGTCATGTTTTATTTATCATACTATTAATGTTTTTTTTTTTTAAGTCAAATTCATTTTTAACGTTGAATATTTTGTTGTTTTTTAGCATTTCTCATTCCAAATTACATTTAAACATATAAGTTGTATATATTTTCTTAAACCATTTATAAAACCCTTTATTTTGATACCCCACTCGATAGGTTTTGAAGTCACATAAAATGGCTCCAAAAAGCGGCCATTTTGATTTTAATAATTGTGATATACCCAGTGTCACTCTCACAATTAAGACGAATCCAACGACACCTCTCAAGCTAAGATCCATCAAGCCGTTTAGGCTACAGAGCGTGCCAAAGAAATATACATACATACATACATACACTCGAAAAACATAACCCTCCTTCTGGCGCAGTCGGGTAAAAATACACTCCAAAAATGTAGGAGTATGTTAAATCAATTAGCAGGAGCACTGGCGTAGTCAGGTAGCCATAGGCCGGGTGGTCGACTATGTCCCCCCCAGCAGGTGCTTCCAACCAAAGAGTGAATAATATACTATAAAATAGGTACGCAACGGTTGCACTAAATTAAACATTAATTCACGTATTTTAGTGACACGGACACAGTTTAAAAACAAAAAAAAATGTAATTGCAGGTGTAGTCCAGAAACGGTTTTGTGAAGAAACCCGGATTGTTACTATTAGTGTTATTAAAATATATTTTTTGAAGTAAAACTTCTTTAGGCACGCTTGACTTGGGGAGTAAGCTGGTGAATTTGAGAGAGGGCGCTACTGTGCGCAGATAAACATCAGCTGTGTAATTTTCAACTTGTTAAAAATAGTTAAAGTGATTATTTTGAGGAAAAAAGGCAATAAAGTTCTAATATTTGAAGACCTTTAGTGACTCAAGTTGCAGTATATGAGTTTTGCCCATGAAAACCAAAGAAATACAACAAATGTGAAGTGTAACGGCGAAACTATTCAAACCTGTGTAATATCAAACCATTGTTTTATATGCAGAAAACTCGAACTTTGGACATCTCTGGAAAATATCTAAGCTCACAAAAGGTACGACAAAGATCTAAAGTGTATTTTCTTATAAAATTAAGTACTTTATTCAATAAGTCAAATCATTCTTGCGCCATCACGTCCGAAAACAGCGCCATCTACCGTTCAAAGCTGGAAGCGAGTTCTGTTCGATCGACAGTGACACTGCAATCAGTACACTGTACAAATACCATTAAAATCCGCTAGAGGACGTCACCCGTAGAAAACTTAACAGAAAATACTCCAAATGGCACACATTTGTGCAGGATGTCAACAAAGCGTACCCAACATCAATTACTTAATATGCACACTATGTAACAGCATATATGATTTGGAGTGTGCCAATGTCTCCGACGCCCGCTTTAATTTAATAAAAAATTAAAAAAAAAAATTAAAAATCTTTATTATTCAGAGTGTGGTTCAACTTATCTATCTTACTTAGATAACAGTATTGTTTTGTTTGCACATAGGTATTTAAGATAGAGTTAACGGCGGTGCCCGTGCTAGTAGAATAACTGTGTGACAGACACCAAAATGGCAATTTAATGGCAACAGAGGGTAAAAAAACATGGAAGTGCCAAGCTTGTTTCTGCAAAATACCCAAAAAAGGGAACTCGGACACCCCTATCCGTCAACGAGAACGCGATGCAAACCAACTCATAACATCATCCCCCGAAATAAATAATGTCACGATAAGGAAAAGAACAACTCCCACGGAAAACTGCACGGTGAGCTCTGACCTGAGTCTATTAGGCGATACAATATACACACAAGATGAGGCAAAAACACCGCAATCTACTATAGGAACTGAACTAACATTGCAGAATTTAAGTGAATTAATAATGTTACGTCTCAAAGAAAACAACAAATCAATTATAGCAGAATTACAAAATACGATCCAAATAGAAATAAACAAAGCAATCTCAAAACTACGGGAAGATGTAAAACGTGAAATGAATGCCCTATTGAAGCAAAATGAATTAAGAATACTAGACATACAACACACAAACACTGAAATAGAAAATTTAAAAATTGAAATAGGCAAATTAAAAAACGAAATTAAAGATCTGAAAATTAGAACAATAAATCCTACTGAAAAAAATTGTAATGAGAGCCACTCTAAGAAGATTGTTTTGTATGGTTTTTCCGAATACTACAAGGAGCCTGAAAATAACACACACCTCAGACTTATCGATCTATTTCGCGAAGAAATGAATGTAGATCTAATGGGCTACATAGAGGAAACATACAGAATTGGCAAAAACGGCACGAAAAACCGCCCACTGGTGATTGAGCTATTAAGCAAAAGAATGGCCAAATACATCAGAGAAAACAGTCACTATCTTCAAGGCACCAGATTGTTTTTATCCGAATTTTTAGACGATAATGCACGAAGAGAAAGGCAAAAAATTCGTGAAGAAATGCTGAAAGCACGAAGGAAAGGGTTTCATGCAATAATACGGAATAACAAATTGTTAATAGAGGGGAAAATAATAAATGTGATAGATGAAACACTGGAAAAACGACATAGCACCAACCATAACGAAGAATATTCAGACCAGATAAACTGCCGAACTAACAACAAATCATTTCAAAACTACAATAATACAGAAGAAGGAAACTATTTATTTCGAAGACAAAGACCTACAATTTAAAATACTATTCCAAAATTTGCAAAGCCTCAACAATAAACATCACATACTCGAAGCTTTCATAGAAGAAAACCCTAATTACAAAGCTATTTGCATATCGGAATCCTGGCTATCGCAAGGAAAAATGGATATTTTACAAATTAACGGCTATAACTTTGTGGCATCATACTGCCGGAAAACCCGAGAAGGTGGCGGCGTGTGCATCCTTTTACAAGAACACATTGAGTACATTGACAGAAATGATATCTCAGACCCGAGGCCCGGTGGGGTATATCATGCATGTTAACAGTATGGTAAATGTTATTCATAACTGTAGTACGTATATGTATGCTGATGACACGTGCTTGGTGTACGGCGGTCGGGACTGTGGACTGATTCAGTCGGTAATGCAAACAGACTTCGATAATGTCGTCAAATGGGCCCATGATAATGGCATCATTATTAATATTAACAAGACAAAATGTATGTTGATCTCTTCCCCATATAATCTATTAGGAAAAAATGCTAATATCAACCTAAAAGGCCATACGTATGAATGTCTACATGACAACAAAATTAATTGTAAATGTGTATTGCTTGAGCAAGTACCTTACTATAGGTATCTCGGATTAACAGTGGACAGTCGATTTGCCTGGGACGTACACGTAAATAATGTTTGTAAAAAACTACGTTCGATATTGGGGAAATTTCATCATCTAAAATACATGGTCAGTAAGCGTTTATTGTTTATTTTATATCATGCTCTTGTTGAAGCTACGGTAAGTTACGGATTGGGTGGTTATGGACATACGTTTCCAGTACATTTAAACAAAATTAAACAGTTACAAATTAGATTCTTAAAAATATTAACAAACAAAAATACTAAAGATAGTCTCAATAAGGACTATGAAAAATTATTTAAAATATGCAAAATGTTACCAGTAGACAAAAAAGTAAAATTGACTATTATTATGGAACAACATAAAAACGATGAACACAGAACCATAAAGGTCTATAACCAACCAATTCGTAAAGTTGTGCATAGAAAGAAATATGTGGTCCCTACAATTACTAATTACTATGGGCAACGGACTCGAAAATGGTTAACCCCTACGTTTCTCAATGAATTACCTAAAGAAATAGCTACGGACTCTGTTTCAAAAACTGTACTAAAGAAAATTTTAAGAAAACATTACTTATCAATGTGTCCGTAGCCCTCAGTTATGTGTAGCAATTGACAATTATGTCGATAAATATGTAACTACCTACCTATCATAGTATATTATTATTTTGAAATGAATGTGTACCCACGAGAATACTGCCGACAAACTGTTCTGCAGTTTGGCAGGATGTTTGACATTGTATATTGTGTAATTTTTCGTTGAATAAACAATTAAAAAAAAAAAAAAAAAGACATGTCAATTGAGTTTATTGTGGAAGTGTGCGCAGCTGAATTAACTTCAGAAAATATATTATTAATTACTCTTTATTGGAATGGAAGAGAGAAAGATATTTTTTGTAAACAATTAAAACTAATTTTAACCTATGTAAATAAAAACTATTCTAAGCTAAATATTATATTAGGAGGAGATTTTAATATTAATATTTTAAAGAGTAATTTAGAAACAAATCTATTTTTGGATCTCATGTTAGAGTTCAATTTCACTCAACATATTAAAAAACCTACGCGGATTACAAAAACCACGTCTACTTCCATAGATCTAATTTTTACAAATTTTACTGATAATAAAATGAGTACAACCGTAGATGAATTAGGTTTTTCGGATCATAGTGGTGCAATTATACAACTGTGTATACCTGAAAAAAATAAACAAACCATCTGGTACACATACAAAAGATTGTTTAACACTTCAAATATACAACATTTTAAATCTAAATTAAGCGAACTAAACTGGAATGATATAATAATACCACATAAAAACATAAACGAAAACTACAAAACGTTCAACAATACCCTTATAACTATCTTAAACCAAAGTATACCAACACTAAAAATTAAAATAAAAACCAGCTACAAAAAATATTGGATGACGACAGGTATTAAACTCTCATGTAAAAATAAAAGACTTCTAAAAATACTCTCACTAAGAACTAAAAATCCAATAATTACACGGTATTATAAAAATTATGAAAAAATATTAAAAAGAATTGTAACTACATCAAAAAAATTACAATATATAAATAAAATAAAAAAATCTAGTAACAAGACCAAAACAATGTGGAGTATTATAAATGAGCGAACTAACAAAAAACCAAAAAAAGATAAATATAATACAAAATTACAGTTCAATAATAACCTAACATCCGATCCTGTAAAAGTAGCTAGCATTTTTAATGATTTCTTTGCGTCCATCGGGGAAAGTAGTACAAATCTATCTGGCAGAGAGCCAATCGGTGCTCCTGTCCTTTGTCCCACGGAAAATACTATGTTCCTCAGCCCAGTAGAAGCTTGGGAAGTAAATAAATTAATAAAAAACCTAAAAAACAAAAACAGTCATGGGATAGACGAAATTCCACCCAACCTACTAAGACAATGCGCAGACGAACTAACCTTACCATTTTATAAGTTAATAAACCAATCATTTGTCGAAGGCGCATTTCCTGACCTATTAAAAAAAGCTTTGATAAAACCGATCCACAAAAAAAATTCAAAAACAGATCCAAATAATTATCGCCCCATTGCTCTCTTGCCCTCAGCTTCTAAGATATTTGAAAAAGCTATGTGTGATCGTATTTACACTTTCTGTGAAAAATATAAAATATTTGATGAATGCCAGAACGGTTTCCGTAAAAACCGTTCCACAACTTTGGCAGTCTATAAATATATTCAAGAAGCACTTAATATCATCGATAACAAAAACTATGCAATAGGTATATTACTAGATATGACTAAAGCCTACGACAAAGTAAAATTTAGAATATTATTAAACAAATTATACGGAATAGGAATTCGCGGAAAAGCTCACGAATGGCTCTCATCTTACTTACAAAACAGAGAACAACTAGTTGAGATAGAATATTTTAACCACCAAAGTAATGCAATAGAAAAATTCCGATCAAATAGTAAAAGAATTAACGCCTCTATTCCCCAAGGAAGCGTAATAGGATGCCTTCTATTCCTAATATATATCAACGACCTGCCAAAAACTGTAGAGGGTCCATGTGTTTTGTTTGCGGACGATATGTCCCTTCTTGTTTCTTGTCACAAAAATTTCAATTTACATGAAAAACTAAACTCCATACTAACCAAAACAACAAACTGGATGAATGAACACAATCTTGAAATTAATTACACAAAAACAAAATTAATTACTTTCTACCCCCAACAAAGAGCACCTATAAACGTAAACTACACTTTTAACGGATCTAAATTAGAAACTGTTAACGAATTTAACTTACTAGGTTTAACAATAGACAAGCACATTAAATGGAAATCGCACATAAAAAAATTAAGATCAAAAATTTCAAAGTTTTCTTATGCCCTCCGCGAAATAAAAAAGACCACCAATCAACAAACCGCTTTAACCACCTATTATGCTTATGCTTATGCGTGGCTAAGTTACGGAGTTACCCTTTGGGGAAATAGCACAGACGCACCAACAATCTTCACACTTCAAAAAAAATTAGTAAGAATTCTAGTAAACATAGAACAAACTGACAGCTGCAAACCCCATTTTATAAAGCATAACATTTTAACCCTCCCTAGCATTTATATATTAGAGACATGTAAATTTGTTCGGAAGCATCAGGAATTCTACTCAAAACGTGGAGATATACAGTTAAATTATGAACTCCGACACAAATCTAGGCTAAATTTACCACATTCCCGCTTAAAAATGCATTCAACTAGTCCTTACGTAATGTCCATAAAAATATATAATAGATTACCTGAGCCAATAAAAAATGAAAGCAAAATAAATATATTTAATAAAAAACTAAAACAACTATTATTAAAAAAATGCTATTACAATATTAATGAATATTTCGATGATAAATCATTACAAAAATATACTAGTTAAAATTATATTAATATTTCATTGAACAGTCAGCTTCCTCTCCTACATATTTACTTTGCCGTGCCCGACAGGGTTCACAATGATCTCATAGTTTTAAGTCTACCACCTAAGTAATACATTGTGAGTGCAATAAATATATTGAGTATTGAGTATTGAATGCGTTATGAAAAGTGAGGCGAACGCAGGGGGTAGTGCGGGACGTGGGGAACGAGGCGTGCGCTAGGCCGGCCACGACACAGCGCCGCCGCGCCGCCATTCCTTTGTTTTCAATGAATTAGTATCACAGAGTACTTTTTTATATACTGAAATAATGAGGAAACTCGTCCCCAATAAAGGTATAGACCAAGTGGCGCCTCTGGTTTTAAAATATGGACCTACAACTTTATTTCACTTCGGGAAAACTAGATGGCTCTCTATTCATCCTTTTTAAAAATTAAAAAATAAAGACAAAAAGTTCAACAGTTAGCGGGATTCGAACCTACAACTTCTGTCTCACAAATCTAACGCTGTAGCCATAGGGATACTTCGACCTCTACAATACCTGCTGAATTTAGTTTTCTTTATATGTCGCTTCAAATGCGTAAATGTGTTAAAAATAATAATATACCTAATTAGAAAAAACGATTGATATGTTTAAATGTTGATGTTATAAACCAAATTACACCAGCAAACAAAAGTAAATAAACTGGAAAACGTAATTTGGTAAATAATTGACTGTAAGTTGGAATTATAAATTTACGCCATCTATTACCCTTTTTTAGGCAACAGCGCACGTTTTGTACCTTGTTACACAGATCATAAGCCTAGCGACATCTGTTTTTACCCGATGGCATATAGTCGAATATAATACTGATAAATTCAAAATACGTAGTGGTCAAACGGCGTTTGAGCATTTTCAGTACTCGTCAATTTGGTCGGATAACGATTGATGTTATTTCAAGTATTTTGTACTAAGATTCCATACACTGAATAGTATTGAGGGAGATATAAGTTAGTGAAATTTTACTTTAGTCGTATGGTCTAAACATAGACCAGTAAGCCTCTAGACGCCGCTTAGATGGACACCCCCGGTCACAACGCATATGCTCTACCACTGCATATCATACGTCACTCCGCCAATCGGAACGTCACTCAGTCAGCGAGCGGCACCAATCATAAGGAATCATACCACCGAACTTTTGAGCCGGCCAATCATAACGCGCCGTCCGCCCCCCTGACCCCACCAACGTTTTACGACTGCGTTTGAATACAAAACTTTGTTTATGCGGAGTCTTGAAGCTTACTGGTCTGTGGGTCTAAAGCACACTCGTTTTTTTTGTTAGTATATTGCCTCCTCCCCACCACTAAACAAAATCCAGGCTACGCCATTGTGCAGCAAAACTCAACAATCGTTAAAGAAAGTTAAATGAAAATCATATTTCCTAATATAATAATAAGCGGCGCAAATATAGTAACCTATCAGGTAACTATGACTTTGAGCCGATTGAGGTCGAAACGCTCGGGACATGGGGTCCGAGTGCGCGCATGCTTTTCAAGGAAATCGCAAAGAGGCTGGTCGACACTTCGCCTGACCAGAGGGCTGGTTTGTTCTTTGGCCATAGAATAAGCGTTGCCATTCAACGTGGCAACGCTGCCAGTCTTCTGGGCACACTTTCCAGATGACAGCGATGTGGAGGAATACTTGGACGCCTAAGCACGCCTTTTTATATAACTTTATTTTGTACTTGTATTTTATTTAATTATTGTAATCCCACTATTCTATTATATATTGTGAAATTGAAATAAAATTATTACATTACCTTTTTACATAATAATAATTATTATAAATGCGAAAGAAGAAATGTTCTTCTCCGATCAAATACTGGGTGTCAGGGAAACACTACCGAAACTGAAAGGCTATTATTATAATACTACCTTAACGCAATCGAATACCAATAACCATTAGCCTTACACTCATTGTTTTAGTGATTTGGTATTTTACAAACCCACAATATAAAGTGTACAAAACTCGGGATCAATGCCGCACGTACCTAACCTACCTACGCTCGCTACGACTCGGACTGCGTATGCGAGCGGATGTCGTTCACCCCTAGCGCCAGCTGATATTGTATTTGAATTACATTGCGAACTTTAAAATTTTTGTAAATAAATGTTTTTTTTTTTCAAATCAGTTTTATTTAACTGCCCAAAGCTGGTTATGTTTGACAAATGCAAAAATCTAAAAAAAGAATCGCATTTTTTTGTGATTTCATATTTGTAATCACCAGTACCTATCTTCGTTTTCGGAAGCGTTTCCCTGACACCCTGTATACTAAAGGAGTTTAGCTAATAATGTTACACCTAATATAATCAGACTAGGATCTCTGCTTAACCACTTTAGAATTTAACCCTGAACATAGTACATCTACCAGCACAGTTCTACATAATTCATAGCGCAGTTCTATAATTTCGTTAGGAAACTAACAGATTGAATTGTCATGCAAATTTCAATCTTACCAAACTGAATTAAAGTTCAAAGTTTGTTGATTAGATCCGTGAATCAGCAGCTTCTCTGATACACAGCTTTCTGATTGTTGAAACATTTTGCTGACGCATTACTGAATTCGAAATTCGGTAAAGGTAGAATTGGTTTCCGGTAAAGAATACCATTGCGGTACCATTTAGGTAACAGCCTAGGTGGTATTGCAGTTGTTATGGGCAAAGGTAACCGCTTAACATCAGGTGGGCCTTTAGCTCGTTTCGCCATCCTATACTATAAAAAAAAGGCTCACTACATAGTGGACCCAGCCCACGCACAGTCTCGTCGAGAAGTAGTTTTATTCCGCACTGCATATTAGTCTTAAGTGACCTATAATCACGTGAGAAGGATTAGTGAACAAAAAAAATTATTAATGCGCCATATTACATTCAGCTGGGCTGGGTCGGGTTAAATGTGTGTGCAGGGTCGCGAATGCCATGCATGCATGCATGTTGTTCGTTATGCCGAAAGTATGGACGGGAAAGTTACAAAAACTATTTATACAACATGTTGATCTATATTCGTGCCATATTTAAGGACGTGACTATACCACTGATACAGAACACGAATCAATAAAAAAATCAATACTTAAAAAAATAAAAATGTTATTTACCTATTTTTAAACAAACAAATACCCCCGTGTGTCGCGTGCGACACAAAAACGATGCGTGCGACACCACCAAAACAATTTGCAGGTATTTCCAAGGCATGCAGTTTCATACATTTTCAGTTTCGAAATTAGCTTATGAAATTGGCTTCATCAGTTTCGAAATTTCGAAATTTCGAAATTATGGGCAATTTTTAAAACACCTCATAAGTAATTCTATCGCAGTCCACTACTGAATATAGGCTGCTCCTAAGTTGCTCCACAACGGACGAACCTTTATCTGTCGCATCTAGTCCACCCCAGCTACCTACTTTAGGTCGTCGGTCCACCTGACTGGGGGGCGCCCAACGCTGCGTTTTTGCGGTCTTCACTCAAATATTCGTCTGCTGTAACAGCCATCGGTCTTTTGGTAGACTGGCCTGCCCACTGTCACTTTAGCTTGCTAAATCTACCAGCTATGTCGGACACTGGTTCTTTTTGGATAGTTTATCCTTCAATGAAACTCTAAGCATAGCTCGCTCCATAATTTGCTGAACGACTTTGAATTTCTGGAATAGCCAAACTTTCAGTGTTCACGTCTCGGCATTATAAGTCATGACAGGCAAGATGCACTGGCTGTTGGTTCTTTCTTGAAGTTATACTAACTACTAGTCTACCAAGCTGAATAGAACAGGTCCCTATGTAGACACATTCCTGCATAACTTCTAGCGTCGTTTCTTTGAGGAAGACCTTGTGAGCTCGGCACGCTGCGCGACATGCGTATTGAAAATGATCTTGCCTGCCATAGTCTAGTCCAGATTCATAACAAGACCGATACGCTTAGTGACATCATTTAGGATATGCAGCATCTCGCTCAGCTGTTTCAGCGATTGTCATTACAATAATGTCATCGGCAAAGCGGAGACGTGAGATGTTCTCGTCTTTTCCGTCACTTCCCTTCCCCGTCTAATTCATTGTCTTGAAGACCTCCTCCAAAGCTTCAGTGAACAGTTTCGAAAGAGTATTCAAACCCGCCCGAAGGCCTTCTCGTAATACACAGCAGCGTCAGCAGCTGATTGTGCTCTTCAGTCTTTCTTCCAATATATTAGAATGGGTATTGTCTACTATGCTATTCAACTCGACCTGTCTCAGTCTACTGCTAGGCATTTTTGGTCTCTTCCAAGATTCGTCACAATACTCGGTCCTCTGCCTTCCGCATTTAGTCCACCCCAGATACTTTTTCCAGGTTTTCGGTCAGAGCGTCCTAACCTACATTTGAAGATCTCACTTCAGTTTGTTGATTTTACAAGCTATGTCGGTCACTTTGGTGCGTTTCTGTGATAATCTCGTTAATATCTTATTTTATCCTTCAAAGAAGTACAGCTGGCTGCGCGTATTTCAATTTGTGGACTAGCCCAACTGTCAGTGTCCACGTCTAGACACAGGAGGCCATGACACGCAGAACGCACTGGTTGAAGACTTCTGTATTCAAACATCGTGGTATATAGCGACGAGAAGAAGGCGAATTTTGCGAAATGCTGCCCAACTGTATCCTTCTGCCTGATACTTATTTGAAGTTGTATCTACCAAGCCGAATAACCTGCCCCAAATACCTGCACAACTTCGAGCGAAGTACCTTCAATGAACCTCGGCACAACATGCACATGAACATGACTTTGATCTTGTCCAGAGATTCATGCCGATACGATGCAGTAGCCTCTTCTAAACCTGGTTTCCTTTCGATTCGGGGCTAGAAATCGTTGTCTCCTGACAAGATAATTTGTGACGATCTTAGATAACAGCTTGTAAACCTACATGATTCAGGATTGAGATGGATGGTCTGCAGCCCTCAGCAAGATTTTATTACATTTAAAAAAAAACAGAACCAACAGACTTCTCTTCATGCCTCTGGTATAGTGTCTTGTTGAATGAGAGAAACAGAGTTGAGCTGAGCTCTTTTATCGTTTTGCTAGAAACGGATTAGAAAAGACAATGTTGCCATCCGCAGATTTAAGTTTGATTGGATGGGTCCCTTTTTACCTGTGGAAATCTTCATAGAGATACAAATAAATATAAATAGGTTATATAATAAGTTGTAACGAAATAAAAAAACTGTGATAAAAAAAGGTTCTTCGGAATGCTAGATTGTCATAAATTCAGATGCTAATAAGTCGGTTCGGTCGGTAATGGTTAGAAAAGCTCTAATATCAATAATCTAGAGCAGATGTGGAGTTCTATTGACGATTTAACATTCGACAGTCGTCTGTCTTTAAATAAATAAATTTCGAAATTTCGAAATTAGGGGTGTCAATTTCGAAATTAAAAAACTTGCAAATATGGTCCGAAATTTCGAAACTATGAAGTTTCGAAATTTCGAAATGCATGCCCTAATTTCCACCCTTTGACAATGGCGCTGATGTCTTATTTTCCGAGTCGTTCACGATTTATCCTGGAACCCTCGCTAAATTTCCAAGTGAAAATTTGGTATTAAATAATCATAGATTTTTTAAGTGACTAAACACATTATTTATCATCATATCTAGAAATATGGCACGATTACAGATCAACATCTTGTATACAGAGAGTCCCAATGTGAAAGTGTCTTTGTTGGTTTTATTCCTCTTTAACGTAGTAATGTTATATTTTCGTGTACATTTCAAGTCCATCCAATGGTTGTCTGGAAGAAATTTCTGTAAGCGATAATGACTGTGCTCATGTTTGTCATAACTTTATTTTTATTTTTATGGTGTGCAAACAATAAAGTATACTCTATCTATCTATCTATGGAGCAATGGATTGCCGTAATTTTTACACAGATATTGTTGAAAGTAATTTAAGCTGCTTATATACAGGGTGTCCTAATGCGAAACTCTTTCGCGCAGTAACGGATTAACAGATCGACAACCGGTATATACTCATATATTTACCTTGGAGAAAAGCACGGGAGAAATGCACGGTTCCTCCGGGATAAAAACCGTGAGGCCGAGCGAAGCCGCGGGTAAAAGGTAGTATGCAAATTCAATCACATGAGACTTTCCATCTTTATGTCTCAGTTTGGCGAACCGACTTGCGGTACCATTTAGGTAACAGCCTAGGTGGTATTGAGGTTGTTATGGGCGAAGGTAACCGCTTAACATCAGGTGAGCCTTTAGCTCGTTTCGCCATACTATACTATAAAAAAAAAGACGTGTGGCACTCGGAGACTGCCGCGGTAAAGCTATTGCATAGCATTTTTTATGTAAATACAAAGAGGAGGTGCCCTAACGCTGAAAATCTAAGCAGGCATGAGTCACCAGATTGCGGGGCGAAGAGGGGGATTACGCATGCGCAGTAACGCCGATACAACCAATGCCACCTAGAGGCGATTTTCAGAACTAAAGAGACAAGCGTGATATTTCAAAAAGTCATTAAAAGTTCTGCTATTCATCGATAGATGGCAAAACTAAAAAGTATCACCGTTGTGCCGGTCGGAGTGGGGGATGTTAGGTTATTTTCGTTTCCGGGATCGCGGACGTTAAGAGTTGGGGACTCGAGGCGTCTATTAAGCGATTCTGGGGAGGATAGCAGTACGTGGTGGTCGCGTGCTATGAGGGAAACAGTATTGTTTCCCGGGACGTGCCAAAGGCGTAGCACTAGAGGGCACCGGCGCGGTCCATTGGAGTTCCCGGAGCTCCTCTATTTTGTGCTGAGGATGGCCACCGTGTGGTTTTAGTCGGTAAGAGTCCGACATACCCCTCCGCCTTCCCCAGACGGAGGATATCCATGAGGATTTCCACCCGAAAACAAAAAAAAAAAAAAAAAAAAAAAAAAAGGTTATTTTCGTTACGGAATTTCTGGATTCGGTCTCCATGCTCAAGGCCCGCGATAGAAGCTATGCAATAGCTTAAAAAATAACTACGATCACCACTTCATTCGTTAAATGTGGTGATTGATGGTAAAATCTTACTTCCTACTAAATGCGTAAGTATGGATTATTGTTTGTACTAACTTACTTGACTTTCTAACATCCTTATACCTACTCATAGTTATCGTATACATATAATCCAAACACATCACTATTGCATGTACAGCGGAGTGGTTCCAACTTAGCTCTTAATCTGCTTGAAGTGACCTTTTAATGGAGAGCGAGCTAAATGGTAAAGTGACATGTATTTATAACGTTGGTATAAAAGGAAAAGATCTTTGGGGATCACGGCAAAGCTTGGTATAACTTTTTTTCAGTCAGTGCGTGTCGAAAAGGTGATTAAAACTATTAAAAGATTATCAAGACAAAAAAGTATATACATTAAAAAAAAAAATCTTATCCCTTTTCGGGAAAGAAGCGATTACAATTTCAGCATGTATATTTACTACCACGGCTTTGCCTGCGTGTGTTTTGGTTTACCACAGCGATGCTATCGCATATCCCACGTTAATAGGTTATTTTCTTAGGGTAAAAGGGTAAAAAGTAGCCTATATGTTAATCCTAGTTATGGTCTATCTGAATGCCAAATTTCATCGAATCCGGTTAGCCCTTACAGTGTGATTGAGTAACAAACATCCAAAATTTCACATTATTACTAGCATATGCCCGCGGTTTCACCCGCGTGGTTGTCGTTTATCGCGCATCTTTCGGGAACCTTTTATCTTCTCGGGATAAAAAGTAGCCTATGTATTAATCCGGGCTATGGTCTATCTTTGTGCCAAATTTAATTAAAATCCATACAGTAGTTATTGCGTGAAAGAGTAACAAACATCCATGAATCCTCACAAATATTCACGTTTATAATATTAGTAGGAAGTAGGGTAGGAAGCTTGAATTTTTTACTCTAAGGGACCGTAGACCTTAGTCTTAGCTGATATTAATTTCAAGTTGATACCTCTACCCGTTCCTGATATAAAAATTCTTGACAAACGGAGAGACAGACGGAGTAAAAACCTTTGTTATAGATTTTTAATAACATCAGAACAGCTGGTAACTGGCAGGCTATTAGTTACATTTTTCTACTATTTTCGAACACATCTGCAAACGATTTGTACCGATCAATAATATTGTGTTGACAACAGTTTAACTGGTTACGTCAGCAAGAAATAGAATGGCTCCCTTTGATGTTCCAATGGAGTAGCAAACCAATAGCATTACGTGTTACCAATAGAAAATGTAGTTTCAAAGAATTGAGTTAAAGGGCAAAGAGTTCTCGGCGAAATGGTAATTGATTGACTTTCCAAAAATGTCTCTTCTCTATGATCTACTTGGCATTTATGACGTAATCTAAGAAAACACCAAGTTCAAGACGAAGCCTAGTGTATAATCTATGGACGAAGCAAAATTTATTTACAAATTCACGGCGGGGTCGTTGACCGGCGGAAAATCTTAACACTGCGATTCACAATTTGTTTGGCACCTAATAACGCCATCTATCGAGCTATGCGTAAGCTCAAGTAACAAACTAGACAATCAGCTACGCTGTACTTGATGCGGTAAGTCAGTGGATATGTGAATACAGTTATACTAAAAACCAACCCCAACACTGTTAGGGAAATGGCTAGGCTGAAGATAACGGGAGTCTTGGGCGTTGTGGGAGACTCGAGGCATTCATTAGGTGACCTTGGGGAGAACGGCAGCACAGCACGTGGTAGTTGCGTGCTGCTGTAGGGTGGAAAACAATGTTTTCCCGCAACATGACTGTATCAATCTGCTTATGACCATGACCAGTGGAACCTGCAAAACGTTGGACTTAAAATACCCGTGGCAAGTGTAGCTGAGGGGTAAGTGTATCTAAAACTTGTTGATCTGTATTCGTGCCATATTTAATGAGGTGACTATACCACTGATACTGAACACGAATCAATAAAAAAACTAATGCCAAAACATTTTTTTTTTCATTTAAATACCTATTAGGAAACAAACAAATTATCTCCGTGTGTCGCGTACGACTAAAAAACGATGCGTGTGAAACCACCAAAACAATTTGCAGGTATTTACACCCTTTGAAAATGCCACCGATGACTTATTTTCAGAGTCGTTCGGGATTTATTCTCAAACCCTCGCTATATTACTAAGTGAAAATTTTGGTATTACATAATCGTAATTTTTCAAGTATTTTTAGATGATAAGCACATTATTTATCATTTCCTCTAGACATATGGTACGGTTACAGATCAACAACTTGTATATGGAATATCTTTTTTGGTACACTTTTGAGATAAGTGACATCTATTGTCTGATAGAGGAACTGTTACGCTCTTCAACGCCGGTAGAACTTTTTCAAGAATGCTTGCCGTTGTAATAACAGCCAAAGAGAATATAACCTGTACGGTGCAACCGAACATTGTGAAAGTATTGTACAACCCGCGTCAGCATTATCCGCCAACATTCATAATTAATTTTCAAGTTAGTTCACTACCGATCATCGAACGCGCCGTGTTTTCTCACATACCTATCAATATCATATCAATATCATTTATTCTTTAGAACTAAGTATTTCTGTCTGAACTTTGGTGTTAATTTAGTGCAATAAACCATTGATCTTCAAAGGACTCGTATCATTTATAATTTATCATATCAGCATATCAGTAAAGTTGTTCGGTACCTACAATACCCTAATAACCACTACGTTTAAAAATAGCCCTATAATAATACAAAAACTGTTACAATTACCTCAAATTTATAAAAAAACAATTTTTTGCCCGTAGACTCCTACCTATAGACTGCGTTGACTTGCATATTTGTAGCAGAGCTAAGGTAAGCATTTGCGAAGATCTTAACAGTCATCATTCATCATCATCATTTCAGCCGAAAGACATTCACTGCTGGACATAGGCCTCCCACAAGCATCGCCACAACGACCGGTTCTGCGCCTTCCACATCCAGTGGATTCCCGCGACCTTCACCAGGTCATCGGTCCACCTTGTGGGGGGCCTACCCACGCTGCGCCTTCCAGTACGCGGTCGCCACTCCAGAAATTTACTGCCCCTTTGGCCATCCGTTCTGCGAGCAATGTGCCTCTCCCACTGCCACATTATCTTAACAGTAATATTCGACAGACTGACTAGTTACAATTGCCTCGAGAAAGGGGCCAGTGTAACTTTTTTATGTTGTAATAAAAATCAGAATAAAATAAAATATGGTAATGTTCAACAAAAATGCTGTCTGCGAATTGAAACTATATTAACCCCCAGTTTCCGAAAGGCTGATCAACGCAAAAATTAACTAATCAGCTGTCAAATCTCAGGTCAAGCGATGTGATTGGTTGTTAACATTTTTGCCGGCCAATCACAGAAGCTGACATTAGATTTGACAACAGATCAAATTGGTCAGCCTTCCAGAAACTGGGGGTAGGTCTATAAGATATTAGAATCAGTTATTAGTTAAATAAAAAATAGAAAAAAAAAGACGTGTGGCACTCGGAGACTGCCGCGGTAAAGCTATTGCATAGCATTTTTTATGTAAATACAAAGAGGAGGTGCCCTAACGCCGAAACTCTAAGCAGGCATGAGTCACCAGATTGCGGGGCGAAGAGGGGGATAACGCATGCGCAGTAACGCCGATACAACAAATGCCACCTAGAGGCGATTTGCAGAACTAAAGAGACAAGCGTGATATTTCAAAAAGCCGTTAAAAGTTCTCCTATTCATCGATAGATGGCAGAACTAAAAAGTATCACCGCTGTGCCGGTCGGAATGGGGGGTGTTAGGTTATTTTCGTTACGGAATTTTTGGATTCGGTCTCCACGCTCAAGGCCCGCGATAGTAGCTATGCAATAGCTTAAGCGCAGTAACGCTGATACAACCAATGCCACCTAGAGGCGATTTGCAGAACTAAAGAGACAAGCGTGACATTTCAAAAAGTCATTAAAAGTTCTGCTATTCATCGATAGATGGTAATACTAAAAAGTATCACCGCTGTGCCGGTCGGAGTGGGGGGTGTTAGGTTATTTTCGTTACAGAATTTCTGGATTCGGTCTCCACGCTCAAGGCCCGCGATAGAAGCTATGCAATAGCTTAATAAATGAACAACAAACTTGAACAAGCTGATTTTATGTCACACTTGCCTGGTCACCTTATGTGCGCATTAATTCCCGATTCATTATAATGCAACGCGCAAGTTTTAGTAATCAAATTCCATGTCAAATCTGCCACGGACAAATTGTTTGAATGAAACACCCTTAAAATGTATGCAGAAAATGCTTACCGGAAGAGAATCGTATACGTTTGTAAAACCGTTCTCCGTATCCGATTAAGATGGAACTGGAATCCTCTTACTAAGCAGGATAAGCAATCTCAACACGGAATTGATCGAAATTAAAGTAAAACATTTTGAGAATTTGAAACTTATCCTCGCTTTGAAGTTTGGAAAGTCAATTAAAGGGAATTCTAGCTTTGTGATGAAAATTAGATGGTATTTGTTTGGATGGTTGACGATGACGATAGGTTGTTGTATATGTCATAGGATAATCGGATGAATTGAATCTTTGCGAAAATCCTAGGATGATTGCAAAATACAACAACAATAAAACAACCTTGGATGAACTAAACAAAAAGTGAAGCACCCATAGTAAGATGGCTCGCTGAAAAGTACGGTCTGGCACGCACAAATTAACACCCATAGTAAGACAAAAAGCAGCGATTACGAAACAAATCTCGTGTGACGGTAGTCATTATCGTAGTGTCACAATAGTAGTTTATGAAACTGTTGCATAATAGGGGTTATTAAAACACGAGTGTGAGTTTAAAAACCGAGCCGTAGGCGAGGTTTTTAATAGTATCACACGAGTGTTTTAATACCTAATTATGTCAGTTTCATACACTATTTTATCTACACTCATACAATTTTAAATAAAATACCAAAGTCAAAATCTTAGTAACATTGTCGTTGTTTTTCTTGATTTCTCTGGTAAAAGATTGTTCGTCATTTACGTTGCTGCATCCAGAAATTCAGGCGGGGTCATATTCTCCTCAGTTCAGTATCACTGCTGTAGTCAGATATTTTTGCCCAGAATAAAACTTTCGACATACAAAACCATAATAATAACGTAAACAATAACAATAAATTTACAAGTAACGATGTCCAAATCCAGTAGGCCAGGCGCGCGGCCGCGCACGCGCGCTGGTGCGCGCACGCGCGCTGGTGCGCGCCTACACAGATAATAAAATATAGTCTGGCGACAACATTATAATCGGAACTAATTTTCTATCCTTGTCAGGATTCCGTCAATCTCTGTTTTATCATACAAAAAATATGCCTGTAAACACTTAAATATAATTAAAAGCAATATGACAATCAAAAGTTCTGCCAAAAACGCGATTTTAAAAGATAAAAATTTTCAATGTATGACAAGTGGCGCCACCCTGAATTTTGTGTACTCATTGGTGCCATACGTGTACGACTGCTAAAATAAAGGTTTGAAAACTCCTTGGTTAGGTCGAAGTGGCATTAAAAACTCTTTAGTTAGGCTGAAGTGTGCGGTTATGGAAAAAAAATTAAATTACCGCATTGTTTTGTTCAGCAAACTGTATCGTAATGAAACTTTTTAAATTCATAACAGGTGCATGTGCGTAAAGTATGTCATTATGACATTACTTTCGAGTTCATAATTCGAATTTTACGATACGAGTGTAGATAAATAAAATAACAATATATATCTGGTGTGTTAAAATTATGTCGAAATTACAGTGGTTAAAGACGAAGTGCTTCAATCTTTTCTTATAAAGATTCCGGCGCCATTTTTATTCGTTAGTGATAACAACTATGTATAACTAAATTAACTCTGTTTGATATTACAACTATGTAGGTATCACTATAATTCCAAAAATGTACCCAATGAAGTTATTTTTTATGTGCACCTACCGCATATCGTCTTGTTGTGGCAATAAATCATTTTTCTTTCTTTCTTTCAAAAGACCAGAAAATTAGAATAAAAATTATAATATAAGAATAAAGATAATTACTATCTCAAAAAGATTTTCGTTACTATACCTACGAGCTATTATACTAGGTATCTTTTAAAATTATTTCTAGTACAATGTGATTATAAATTTTCGAGTTTTATAACTCGAAAATTTTATTAGATTAGATTCACCACTTCAAATATTTCGGATTAATAATGTAGGACCTTATATATCTACAACGCTACGCGTATCATAATAGTGCTGCCTGAAAATCGATGGTACCAAAAGACCCTAAATAATTCATACTATAGACAGGCATATCGATAGTAGATATCGATTGGAAGGTTTCTAACAAAACTATCGATAGTATGGATATTATTTAACTATTTTTACAATACTATAGACGGTATTGATAGTATCGATAGTTAGAAATTATTCAATAGTTCATAGTTATTTATTGATAATATTAATTATTATCACTATTGAATATTATTATTTATTAGGAGTATTATTAACTTCTTAGATTTTCGCGATCACTACACATTATAATAAAACATAGTTTAACCGGATTAAATCGCGTATATTATTTAAATTGGTTTTCCTGACGTTTCGAAAGCTTTGCAGCATTTCATATATGGGACTATAACATAACTGGCGAAATGTGGGTGTACTATTGCACCTCTGCCTTCCCCGGGGAAATACAGGCGTGATTTTATGTTATGTTATGTAATTATTATAAGTCACATTTAAAGTATCGATACTATCGATAGTATGACTGATTTGGGGGGCTATCGATAGATTATTAGTCGATTTTAATGCAACACTATATCACATAACGCTATTCATTAATTAATACATAAAAAAACTTTACCACAGACAGCCTAAAAGCCAAAAAAAAGCTACGACGAAAGAAAAAGGATATTAATTTTCCTTTGCCAACTCATTCGGAATATATTTTACGAGGTAGCCAACCTAAAAGGACTAAGTCTGAATAAGAAATTATATCTAAAACGCAACGGTCAATTAAGTATTCCAGTTATCTTTGCCCGTAGAATTATTAATGGCTCAGTTCATAGATAAAGAGATGTGAAGGGTTGGGTCATTTAGGGAGCGAGAAGCAGAAGCGGCGGAATTAATAACTTAATTAATAAACAGGCTATGTTTTTTATCAGGTTTAATCATTTTCAAGCTTTAAGTATTACTGTGAGTTTGAGATTTATACAAGTTTTGACACATGATTAAGCATCAGTGCGAACGTCAGCCGTGACAAATCTACAGACAAACATGTCAATGTATAAGTTTTTACTCAGTGCAAACACAGCCAACAACAAATCTTGAAATCTGTCAAAGAATTTACTCAGTTTTGTGCAGTGCGAACGTAACAATCAACAAAACAAGTTGTGACATAAGTTTCATATGACAAGTTTCGAGACATTACATGTTAAATGTTTTTTGGTGTAAACCCACAGTTAGGTATAAATAGTTGTTTACCAATACTAAACAAAATCTAAAGTTAATAAATAATAAGTGAATAGTTTTGATTTGTTTTATTTTTAGAAAAAAGTTTTTTTTATATTTATATTTGGGACATTTTTACACAGTTCCATCTAGTCCCAAACTAAGCAGAGCTTGTACTATGGGTACCAGACAATGGATACCTACAATGCTTATGTACTTTTATAATACTTTAATTAAACCGCGCTTTCAGAATAAAGACACCGGAGCGCACCGTTTTTACTTGTTCTATCGTTTTGTCATTGTCCTATCTTACACTGAATTCACTGAAAATTGAAACTTACGTATCGCGCGCACAATTATTTACTAAATAAAAAAAAGTTTTTTTTTTCGTTTGTATTCAGTTTAAGCAATATAGTTCCATCTGTAAATATGTGTTGCACGCATTTAAAACCATATCGTGTATATATTTTAACTTTACATAATAAATATTTCTTGTATTTTGTGTTATTAAAAAAACATACGAAATCGCACATACGAAATCCTTTCCGTGTGTGGTGCATGCTAACAACTGTGTACTTAGTCAATATTTGTTAGTTTAATATTTTTCTAAAATATATAAATACCAGGGGTGATTAATTACCGGAGCTTCCTACAGCAGTAATTGAGAGTTCCCATTTTAGGTTGTACATTGTACAATGAAGTTACAAAAAGTAACAAGAAAAGTTGCAAAAGGTAAGTGAGGTATCTATATCTCTACTAATCTATACTTATTATACTAATATTATAAAGAGGAAATATTTGTATTTTTGTATGTTTGTAATGAATAAACTCAAAAACTACTGTTCAGATTTCAAAAAAAAATTAACCATTAGAAAGCTACATTCACCCTGAGTAACATATGATATATTTTCATGTCCACCCATGCGAAGCCGGGACGGGCCGCTAGTTTATCTATAAAATGCTAAATCGTTCTATTCACCTCGGAAAGATCACAGTAACAAAATAAAATAAATGAGTCATCGGCAATTTTAACAAGGGTTTATTCCAGTGTATACATAATTTTAATTACATTATTTTTTCCCTATCATTTAGGTCAATACAATGATTAAAAGTTATCTATAAATAAAAGATCGACTAGTTCCTTATAAGAGAGAGGACGTATCTTTGTTAAAAACAGAAGAAAGAAGGTCTCTGAGAATGACGCCCCACCCTACATCTATTTTAGTTCTGGCACTTATATAGAGTAGTTTGTCAGAGCTGTTAAGTAAAGAGTAATTATTTTATTAGTTTTAACAACTTGTTATAAATGTATAAGTTTTCTGGTAAATGTGTTCAGAAATTTTCATTCCTTCATTCGTTCAATATTTGCATAATTTTAATTTCAATATTCATTCAACATCAGTTTTGATGAGATCATGAATATAAAATATAGTTCGTTGTAAATTGTAATTTTATATTCACTTATTTTTTTATTTAACTTATATTTATTAGCCCATATATTTTTGTGATAACCTAGTGGTTGAACGCTTGCCTTCCATGCAGGAGGGTCTGAGTTCAATCCCGGACCGCAACACTGACTTTTCGAATTCATTTGTAGATTTATATTCGATTATCACTTGCTTTAACGGTGAATGAAAAGATCGTGAGGAAACCTGCACACCTGAGAGTGCTCCATACAGTTCTTAATCGTGTGTGTATTCCGCCAACCCGGCCAGCGTGGTGGACTAGCCTTAGCCTTCTTGTACTGAGAAAAGGCCCGTGCCCAGCAGTGGGACAGTGATGGGCTGGTTATGTTATGTATATTATATTTATTTATAACATTTTTATTATTTGTTTAACCGCGTTTTTATTAACTCGCTTTCAGTCCTCTCTGTTCGGTACAAATTATGTAATCGATTTCAAACTAACTTCCCGATGAGCTAGAGACTTGAAACTATAAACATAGCTCAGGACTGGATCACAATTTGCTTTTGTTTTGAAAACGTGGTACCTATAAAAAAAAGAAAATCATCAAATTAATTACTTTACTTCATGCCTGTATGGCCGCGTTTAAGTAGAAAGATGGTAACCGGCGCCGTTCCACCGGCGCTTATTGGAGCTGAGAATGATATGCAGTGTCCATAATACGGGCTGCACATGCACCTATAAGCGCCGACATGCGCCGATCAGCTCCTGTTAGCGACGCGCTCTGATCGTTCTAGATTCAACAAGTAGCTATAGATACATAGTTGTAAGTTTTTAATAAGAGGCGGACCCAGCGACGTGTTTGTCAAATTCTGGGCTTTCGCCAGTCTGCCACCCCTCGTGAGCCGATGCGCAGGGCAATTTTGTAATTTTATCATGCGCACAGCCATTTTGGTTTCTGTATTTTGCTAAAGTAATAAAAATAAATATCCTAAATTCACGAGTTTTGTTTTTGACTACTCCTGCAAGTTCCTGAAACACATCCTATACCCTACAGCCCCGATGCCCGTTGACCTTCCGTAGTCAGCTCAGAGTATCAATTACTGAATTCCCTGCCTCTCAGCTTCCATTTCGTAGCAACATCGGCGCCGATAAGCGCCGGTGGATCGGTGCTGGCTGCCTTCTTTCTGCCTGAAAGCGGCCTATGATTCGACGGGTAAGGCAGAGAATATGTATGTATTATAAGTATGTATTTACAAAAGAAAACTATATAAGTATTATATCCATTGTCTAGTACACACGGCTACACATCAAGCTGTACAATTCCAGTATAAGCTGACCTCGCACTGTATAGGTTTTCCTTACAACGCGAGGTCAGCCTATACTGGTTACGTACAGCTTGATGTGTAGCCGTGTGTACCTATATTACAAGCTCTGCTTAGTTTGGGACTAGATGGTGCTGTGTTAAATGTCCCAAAATATTTATTTATTTTATTTATTTAGATGCTTTGTTGAATACGTAAACCAATATGCCACCGAAAACTATATTCAGTTATATGTAACAGAAGTAAACGTATATATATATCATTTAAGGACCGCGTTAGAATTTGGAGACACTATTAGCAATTAAGTAGGTAAGCAATCAACCTATGTGCAACGATTTAATTTTCACATGGAACAAATAAGTGTTAAGTTCGGCCTACAGATGCTGACAGCTGTTTGAACTTCTGTGCGTTTGAGAAATATTTTGTGAATCCACCTTATACTTCATTTATTATTAGTATATTTTTTCCACAATTTATATCTTGTCTCCCACTTGCTCGGAAATTGGTTCATTATTCAAAAAAAAGAATACAACAATCGGCTCTTTTCCGTACGCAACGAAATAACAGGCCAGTAATATCCAACACGGCAATCATAGAAATCAGTAATCAGTAGAATCAGTAAGCTGAAGTGGCAGTGGGCTGGCCATGTCTGTCAAAGGACCGATGGCCGCTGGAGCAGACGAGTCCTTGAGTGGAGACCGCGAATCGGCAAACGCAGCGTAGGGCGCCCCCCTGCCAGGTGGACGGACGACCTAAAGAGCGTGGCCGGGGGGGACTGGATGCGGAAGGCAGAGGATCGAGCGTTGTGGCGCAACTTGGGAGAGGCCTATGTCCAGCAGTGGACTGCGATAGGCTGAGTTGATTGATTGATTGAATCATAGAAATTGCTGGACAGTTTTAATTTTTTAAATTATGCTACCGAGGTTTTTAAGTACATACCATTTATCATTATAAAGGCTGAATGCGCATTTTTTTGTCAAAACTTTGAAAATAGAACAACAACCGCGCGCAGACAAATTGGCACGAAAGAAAATTAGATACTGTTGAATTAATTTCTGTACTTTTTCTTCGCAAATTAGAGAAAAGTATTATACAAGTCTCGGCCGAAATAGCAATTAACGGCCTCGTTTAGTTAAAAAGGACTCGGCTAGCACCTCGTCCTTCTAAAATCACTTGGGAGGTACTAGGCTTCGACTCGTACTTCCAATATTACTCGGTCGTCAATTGCTTCATTTCAGGCCTCGACAGTAATGTACTATTAGTCGAATTTAGTAAAAAAAACCTCTCCTTATTTAGAACATACAGCGTTAGTATCCAATCAAAAGCTTTATCAAATTATCACCTAAATGAAACAAAGCATTGTTTTCAATCCAATTACCTACTGAATACCGAATATCCAGGTTTATTAACAGCCATTTATTATCCGTAGCACGTATTGTTTTAACTAGAGTCGGCCTTAAGGGCCAAAACACACAATAAGTTTAGCATCGACTTGATAGGTTTTCGGAAGCTCGATGCCGCGGTTGAAAGTAGACAGTTACTATCATCGCTAACTCGCATGCCAGTAGCTTGACTTACCTCGGCCGGTCACAAGTAGCTGCAATGAAAATGGCGAGTAGCCTCTGCTAGACAGACCTTGTAATGTGGCGTTCAAATGCGAGGGGCGAGTGAAAACGAAAAATCTTGTAGTCAGTTACTTGTATGTGAGCTACTGACCGACTCATATATGACAGTAACTCATATAATAAAATACGGTCATACGATACGAGTGATAGCCTAGCTGTTGAGCGCTGCTTGCCTTCCATACAGGAGGGTCTGGGTTCAAACCTGGCCCGCACCTCTGATTTTTCGAATTCATGTGTGCATCAAAATTTAATTATCACTTGCCTTACGGCCAAAGAGCGTTGAGCGTTGCGTTGAGCGTTGTGGTGCAACTTGGGAGAGGCCTATGTCCAGCAGTGGACTGCGATAGGCTGAGTTGATTACGGCCAAAATTAATATCCAATCTATCTACGATTTACCCTACGAGAAATTTTACATATTTTATATGGAGCTTATGTCAAATTCCTATCTCTAGTAGGGCAAATCGTGGATAGATTAGATATTAATTTTGGCCGTTAACGGTGAAGAAAAACATCGTGAGGAAAGTTGTACACCTGAGAATGCTCTATACAGTTATCGATGGTGTGTGCTCTCCGCCAACCCGCACTAGGCCAGCGTGGCCTAGTGCGGTAGGTAGTGGTTAAGGCCTTAACCTTCTCATTCTAAAGAGATGCCTATGCCCAGCAGTGGGACAGTAATGGGCTGATGATGATACGGTATGAGTAGCTAATGTAACTCACACGCTTGCTTATGCTATGTAACCAGGCTTTTAGTTTCAGAAGCTAGATGCCTGTATTTATTATTTATTATTATTTATTTATTAAAAACTCAGTAAGTGACACTATTACAATGAAACTCTGCCTCCTGAACTAGTGTGTTAGCCTGTATCTCAGGAGACAGTTCCTTCCCTGGTTACAATAACACAACTTAATTACTTCACGGTTTCATGAATACAATTTTCATAGATTGCTAACAATGATTTTACATTGATTGCTAAATACTTTGTGGAACAAGTATTTGCTATATACGTGGGACACTCAGAAAGTTTTGCGAAACTAAAAAAAATTGTTCTATACGTACATATATTTTTATCAAATCTTTTCAAAGTACTTTCCACCAGCCTCTATACAAAGATTCATGCGCCTAAACCAGTTTTCAAAACACTTTTTCCAGTCCGCCGCAGACACCTCGTTTACAGCCTGCTCGAACGCAGCCAGCGCATCTTCCGGCGACGAAAATTGTATCCCTTTGAGCTGATTTTTTATTTTTGGGAATAAAAAGAAGTCACACGGTGCTAGATCAGGGCTGTAAGGAGGGTGACCCAGGAGTTTGACTGGCGTGCTGTCCAGGAAGTCCCTCGTTTTGAGTGCGGTGTGCGCAGGTGCATTGTCGTGGTGGAGCAGTAGCCCGCGGAGCCCTCTGTTTGGTCGCTTGTTGCTTATAACAGAGAAAACTTCTGGCAAACATTTGGTAGTATACCATTCGGCATTAATGCTTCTTTGATCCCGTAAGGGAATTGATACCAAGTGGCCAGTCAAATTAAAAAAGCTAGCGATCAAAATCTTACCCCCGCTTCTAGATCGCTTCACTTTGGTAGGCGTTGGCTCATTTTGAAACACCCAAACAGTCGACTGGCGCTTGGTTTCTGGGTCGTATTGATAAATCCAGGACTCATCACCTGTAACGATGTCGTAAACACGCCGAGACGAGCCTGCTTCAAATTTGTTAAGCATATCACGGCACCATTCCACCCGGGCCTGCTTCTGAGCATCGGTGAGGTTGTGCGGCACCCAGCGTGATACTATCCTCCTCACGCGAAGATGGCTGTGTAGAATCTCGTGAACGCTTCCCGATCCAATCTTCAATATGTGTTGAATCTCCTGATATGTAATTCGCCTATTGTCTTGGATTAAATTTTTCACTGCTAGCACGTTTTCTTCGGTAACAGCCGTCAAAGGGCGACCGCTTCTTTCGTCATCCCCCAAAGTTGGTCGACCGCGCTTGAATTCGTTATACCAACGATACACGGTTGCCTTGGAAGGGCCTTCATCCATGAATGCCATTTGAAGTCTATCGTACGATTCATCCGGTTTCAGGCGACACTTGAAATCGTATAAAATCATAGCTCTAAAATGTTCCCGGCGCAGATCCATATTTCAGTGAGACACAATACTTTGAATTAACTCGCAAAAAATGTGGAGGGAAATTTTGAAATTGGAACTTACTTATTTTTACTTATAAATAATCATATTTTCGAAAAACATTATAACTGGCCAGTCTCCCATATATAAAAACTTTTTTTCGCAATACTTTCTGAGGGGCCTGGTATAAGAAAAATAAAATAAAATGAAAAACAATTTGAATAGAAATAAAACTGTTTTGGCTGTGTACAATTGTAGTTGTTGTTGTGTGTGTGTGTGGGGGGAGTTTGCGTGTGTATATATGAAAGTGTGAGGGAGAGAGTTATTGTTGTTAGTTGAATTGATAATGTATAGTATGAAACTGTGTTTGTGGCCTTGTATGCGTCTGGTACCTACGTTCTTTAGTTAATTTTATTTTATTATTATGTTGGTGAAGTTGAGATAAGACTTTCAATTTGTTCATAGTCCTTGTCTTTTAGCCAGTTTAGTAAATCGTTTTTAAATTGATAGTTATTCAGGTTGTGTAAGCTAGTGATAGTAATTTTATTATATACTCGCGTTGCCATAGAGTTGTACTGCCGTTGTGCAAAGGTGGACTTTACACGAGGCACTGGGCATAGGAAGCGTCTTGACGACCTCTGTGGTCTAGTGGTTCGAGTGTCGGACTGCTGATAACGAGGTCGTGGGTTCGATTCCCACAGGACACAAATATTTGTGTGATGAACATAAGTGTTTGTGTTGGTCTGGGTGTGTTGCTTATGTATTATAAGTATGTATTTACAAAAAAAAAGTATATACGTATTATATCCATTGTCTAGTACCCATACCACAAGCTCTGCTTAGTTTGGGACTAGATTGTGCTGTGTAAAAATGTCCCAAAGATATTTATTTATTATTTATTATTTATTATTTATTTTATTTTGGTGTTCGGTAG
The DNA here is from genome assembly GCA_949699075.1 of Asteroscopus sphinx. Classification (NCBI taxonomy): domain Eukaryota; kingdom Metazoa; phylum Arthropoda; class Insecta; order Lepidoptera; family Noctuidae; genus Asteroscopus; species Asteroscopus sphinx. The sequence continues at coordinate 7,242,277 of OX453032.1, forward strand.
TAGTTGTGGGATTGTGAAGCGATGGAATCTACGAAGCATCTGACTTACGTAGAGTTAACGGACTGATAGGACACCAGTGCGGTTATAGACGTCTGTGGTAGGATGACGATATGGTAGAAACATTAAAACCTTAAGGATGGCTCGCTGAGCACGTTCTAATTCTATCATGAATGTCTTAGCCGCTCCACCCCAGGAACAGATACAATAATTCAGAATACATTCGCATAATGCTTTATAGGTACATATTAGTAACTTAGTAGTTGCAACAGTACGGAGTTGTTTAAAAATATAGATCAACTTTCGAAGACGGGCACTTAGACTCGTGACATGCCGATCCCATTTTAAATTCTCATCCACTAGAACGCCTAGGTATTTAATATAACTGGATCTAGTCAAGGTATCACATGTACACTGAGCTCTATTGTGAGGATTTAAGTTACAGGGGAAAGTGTGAATTTTTAATGTAAACTTTGGATCTGGACGTGAAATATTGGTCTTAGTAAAACATAAATATTGAGTTTTGGCAGTATTCAGCGTTAAAAGGTTATTTATTTTCTAACCATCTCGTAACCAACGCAAGGCCACATTCAGTTACTGTCCGCACGTGCTCCCATGAACGGCCATGGAATATAATGACGGTGTCGTCCGCGAACATGAGTGTTTCAGAATTGGGCATAGTGGCCTCTGCAAGGCTATTTATATAGGCCAGGAAGAGAGTCGGTCCAATCGTACTTCCTTGCGGGATACCGAAGGTACAGGTAGCAGCATCACTTGTTTGTTTGTCTACCCTGATTCGTTACTCTCTGCCTGTCAAGTAGTCCTGGAACCACTGGAGAACGATACCTCTGACACCCATATTGCAAAGCTTCGATAATAGTATAGGAATTGATACTGTGTCGAATGCTTTTTTCAAGTCAAGAAAAACACCTATCACTTTCTCTCCAGCGTCAACATGCTTTGTAACTAACGACGTCAGCTTCAACAGGGCATCGCTAGTAGATGTTCCTTTTCGGAAACCAAATTGACGGTCAGTCAGAAGCATGTTTTTTCCAGGTATGTTTTGTTTTTTTATATGTATATTTGTAGATAACTGTATGTTTCACTCCTATAGCACACCTCGACCACTCAATACAATATAAATGTTGGCACCACCTACATACACAAGATTACGTATACGAATGCACACACACGTGTAGGTTAGGGATGCTCACCGCTCGTAGTGCCGACTGGGTTCCAAGCACTTCTAAGTAGATTTCAGAGATGGCGTGCTTGTATAGCGACATCCATTGCAATATTGCAGTCCAATTGCCGTCAGAATGCGGGTGCGTGCGGGGCGGGCGAGTAATCTTAAATTGGTGGGGGGCAGTGAGTAACCGTTCTGTACGTTAGTACAGTTTCACTTCTCTACCAGCCTAAGCAGTATCGATAGAAACGCTAATCCACGATTTTGATACTGCGATCGAGCGCAGCAAGTCACCAAATACAATACAGCTCAAAGTAGTCGCAAAATCGCTTAGCGCCGATGTTAAAAGTATCGTGTGTGCCTTGCCCTTAATTGATCGGAGTGGTTGTCAATCGAGCCACTGCTAATTTAGGGTAAAACTACTATTTGTGTGAAGTTTGTGCGCAGCCATTTTGATGAGGGTGAGAAATGGAAGGCTGTATTTTTAAATAAAGCTTGTTGATCTGTATTCGTGCCATATTTAAGGAGATGCTATACCACTGATACTGAACACGAATAAATGAAAAAAATCAACACCATTTTTTTTAAATACCTATTTGTGAATAAATTAATTCCTCCCGTATGTCGCGTGTGACTCAAAAACGATGCGTGCGAAAATATTATTTCCGTTCCAAGCAAAGTGACAAGATGGATGCCACGTCGAAGCGAGTTGCCGCTTGCACTGTTATTTACTGCTACGCTTCACCATATTGTCAGCTATAAATATTGTGGCTTGGTGTTTTTCTAGGGTTTTTCAAACTCTACAGTAAATGTAATAATAAAAAAATATTTAAAATAATTTATTCATACTGTTGCTTAATAGCATACATAAAAGGTGTGTGAGCTCCAAAATATATATAAAAAATATGGAATTCGGGCGCCAGGAGCCACACTTAATAAAATAAATACCTGGATTGGCTGAACGAGTAGAGTTGAAACTTTTAATCTTTCAGCGGGAGAACTTCAATAAAAACCAGATTTCAAGACACTAGTTTTATTTTCTGTAGGCTTTTAATATGAGCAAATAAATCCCATTGTGGAATTGTATTAATCTAATTACTATCATTATCATTATTATTGCATCCTTATAGTTAATTTAAATTTATTTATGATAACGATACTTCATGTAATCGAGGGAACCGCATTATACTCAAAGACATTTCTATACTGACGTAATAGACCAATAAAGTGTGCGACTGCGATACCGATCTTTACGAAAAAACCTATATGCTAGAAAGAGACATAATAAAATGACAGTAGAACCCATTTTGAAAATTGTAATCTCCCATAGCGTCCCATCAAAATATAATCTCGTATTATTTTATGATTTATTTCATGATCGTTCTGTATTTTATCCAATTAATATCAATAATCGTAATGGTGTAGTGTTCTGTGTTATACTGCTGTGTAATTTACATCATTAACCTAAAGAAAGAGACGTTTCACAGGTAAGTATCTGCAGGACAATAGTACTTTCATAATGCTTATTTTCATAGAAGTTATACTTAAAATTATTTAGTAATACATTAATAACATGCAGTAAATACCCTATTTTCTATATAATATGTTATTTTATATAATTATGTGTTAGATAAAAAAATATTGTGTACGTGAAAATGAAACCGTTTCGCATATGGATTGCTCAAAATATATCGATATGTCGATAGTTTCAATTATATATTTTTTGTACTACCTAGCACCATACATGTCACAAGTTAGTGTCCGTTACTGCTTTAAAAAAAATACAATCGAATTGAGAACCTCCTCCTTTTTTTGAAGTCGGTTGAAAGTATTGAAAGGTTGATTTAGTCAGGCCGCACATTGGAAGGAAATCACAATGATTCATTCATTGATCACAGAAAAATCTGACGCGCCGGAACCTATACCATGGTTGTACTTTTACGATGTTATAATAGTATGTTGTACGTCTATGGCAAAAAGACGTTTCACAGGTAAGTATCTGCAGGACAATATTACTTTCATAATGCTTATTTTACATTTATACAGTTAATTTTAGTACCAGCCCCGCAGACTGACAGAATTTTCCGAATCGTATGTCTGCTTTTGACATATTAAAATGTAAATACGGTGCTATTTTATGACAATGTGCGGCCGGGCTAAAAATGCTGTAAAATATTGACCGGCTAACTTTATAACTTCCAGATTTTCTGTAAATGCTGTTATTAAAGAATAAAAACCGGCCAAGTGCGAGTCGGACTCGCGCAGTAAGGGTTCCGTACCTCTCAATATGTCTATGTTTGTCTTATTTTTAGTATTTGTTGCAAAACTACATAATATGCACTATAATCTGACCAAGTTTGACGCTGGTATATATTACCGTTTTGAAGATAGAGCAGGAACAAAAACGTTGAAAAAAATGCATGTTTTTTGAGGTTTCTTGTATGGGGACCCCCTTTGGTTTTAGACTTTTTTTTGTTTTTAGTATTTGTCGTGATACACCTCATAGCAACACATATTCTGAGTAAATTTCAACCGGTTACCTATTACCGTTCAAAAGATACAGCCCTGTGACAGACAGACAGACGGACGGACGGACAGCGTAGCGAGAGTAATAGGGTCCCGTTTGGAACACTTCGGGTACGGAACCCTAAAAATGGATGGGCACAAATGTTAAAACGAATAAGCACCGTATCTACTGTTCTCCGTCAAATAGTGATGCTTGCATTGCTGTGTTTCGGTCAGAATGGTACGGATGCCGGTGTAATTACAATCACATGAGACTTTCCATCTTCATGTCTCAATTTGGCGAACCGACTTGCGGTACCATTTAGGTAACAGCCTAGATGGTATTGCAGTTGTTATTGGCAAAGGTAACCGCTTAACATATGGTGGGCCTTTAGTTCGTTTCGCCATCCTATACAATAAAATAAAATAAAAGCTGAAAGCCTCGAAAAAACTACAGGGTTTGCAATAGATATTTTAAGGATAACTGTATCGTTTAATGAAATCACCAACGATCCATACCTACGGAATTTGTTCGGGTCGGTGTTTGTTTCATATAAAGATCTTTACTTTAATAATGGTAAATATTCAAAGTGGTAAATCTACGAAGTGACGAGTATAAAGTAAAAGTCAAAAATAAATATAATACAAGAAGAGTTAGAGATAAAAAAAACTAGTTCAACCGAAGATGACAAATTATTATGGAGACAGAATGTCAAAATTTTTAGTTCCAAAAATCCTATCCTATCCTACTTCCTACTAATATTATAAATGTGAAAGTTTGTAAATATGGATGGATGGATGGATAGATGGATGAATGAAAGTGGAGTGGAAGTGGAGGTGGAGGTGGAGGTGGAGGTGGAGTGAAGTGGAGTGGAGTGGAGTGGAGTGGAGCAGAGGTGGAGGTGGAAGTGGACTTTTTTTTTTCTTTTTTTTTTTATTCTTAACGGGCTTGCGTTTGACCGCTACCTCACCTGATGTTAAGCGATGGTGCGGTCGACGATGGTGCACGCTTGCCCTGCAAAAACCTATTCACTCGAGTCTTGAAGACCACCAGATTATATTTCTCGGGAAACACTGACGCCGGCAAGGAATTCCACTCTTTGGCGGTACGCATGATAAAGCTATTAGCAAACCGGACTTTACTCGCAAAATAATATACTACATTTAATATACTATGATAATATACTACAAATTATAAATATACTATAAATTTACATTAGTATTACATGTAGTAATATAAATTAGTAGGATAAGTCTGATGTGTAACTTAAGTTGACTGGACAAGAAAACTTGTTAAGTTCATAGATATTGTAATTTTTCATAAAAATTCAATAATTTGACCAATTCCGGAATCGTGTATAGGAACTTAGTTCCGGGATTGAAAACCTTTCTATACACCTAATTAAAACTAATATGATTAATTGTAAAATATTCCGTGTGGTGCCGGACGTAAAGAATTGCACCACCGTATATCTTCTCATGGGTGTCGTAAAAGGCGACTAAGGGATTCACCAGAGAATGGGCAGCAGCGTTCTCTGAGTATTTAACCAACCAACTGCGATCGCCAACCCGCCTACCAAGCGTGGCGATTATGACATATCCCCCCAATATATGCTTGGGGGAGGCCTGTGTCCAGCAGTGGACGTCTTACGGCTGAAATGATGATTAATTGATTTTTTTATTTCTTATTTATGTATTCCTTACCTTCGTGACATTAATAATGTAATTATAATATAGCCCTTAATTGCGTAACTCAATCTTTTAAAATAAATAAAATTATGTCTCAAATATCTGTAATTTTAAAACAATAGTTACTTAATAGCTTAGCAGTTTTAAAATACTACCACTCCTTAAAAGTAAGGCCGGTTGAACTATATCGATAATGCGAAAACGTCCATGTCACATCACTAAAAATCACTCCTACACGTGTCAATTTCGCACATATACTCATTTCGTTTTCGGTGACGTGATAATGAGGTGACAGTGTCTCTATTACGTCAGTATAATACCTTTATGATTATACTCCAAAAATTGACATACCAAAATAAATCCCGAATAAAAACCGCGAAATCATCATCATCCTCCGAGCCTTTTCCCAATTATATTGGGGTCGGCTTCCAGTCTAGCCAGATGCGGCTGAACATCAGTATTTTACACGGAGCGACTGCCATCAGACCCCCGCAACCCAGTTACTGGGTAATACTGACATTCGGAGGTTAGACCAGTTGTCAGACTTTCAGGCTTCTAACTACCCGTAACGACTGCCATAGATATTAGTATGACAACCGGGACCGACAGCTTAACGTGCTCTCCGAGGCCCGGAGGGGTTTCGAGGTGTAACGAAACGGTCACCCATCCACAGACTGACCGCGGCAAGTGCAGCTTTACCTTGCAGATCGTACAATCCGCGCAGTCGTTGCTTAGCTACGAGCCCCTCTGAGTTACAAAAATGTATGGAGCCTAAATTATAAATAACAGCAACCTTGAATCGAATCTTCTTTCTCAAAAATCAATAAATAATTTTCAAAAATTTATAAAAACCGCGAAATAAAACCCCGAATAAAAACCGCCAACAAATGGGCTGTAAGTAAAATGTAGCGGTCAAAAAGTCAACACTGTGCTAATATTTAAAGGGATAAATACCAACGTCGACATGTAAAAAAATTTTTAGAACCTATTAATCTTTCGGTCCTCTAGTCTGGTTTGGGGATAAGAAAGGGATTGGCTTCTGATTAGAAACATTAATTCAGTATAAAAGTAAAAAATATTCAAAGGCAGAACCCTCTTTAAACAAACCAAGGTCTAGCACTTTTTCATCCAAAGAATAATTAAAGTACTCGTTATAATGAATAACTATAATTTATTCACAAAGTCAATAGTTTATGAGAAATGACTGTAAAAAAATTCATAAATAATAATGAAAAACAACCTTATTCAATAAAATAAAAAGTATACAAAACTAACGTACCAACCTAAGCTATTTACACAAAAGATATCTGCATTCTAAAACACCGGTCTTATCAGCTGTACTTACCTAGATTTTTGGTCATAATAATCCATTGCATCGTGCTGACCGAAGGGCATTTGTTTTTGTAACCTCTCGACGTTATGCATCTCTTGTTATAAAATATCAACAGTATATTACACGCGTCCTGTTACAAATGGTGCATACTATATTGCTCGGCATAACGCACTTACTCTCACTACTTCTGCAATGTTTGAAGTTGTAACATTGTTCGAAGTTGTAACATTCCAAGCTTAGATTCTAGAAAAACATAGATACAGCACTTCATACTTTACCTATTCACAAATGCGATACTACCTCTTCCATCAAGGTAATCTGTCGTTTACTAATCCGGGACTCTGTAACTTAACCGGTAATCCCCGTGGACCTGTACAGATAATTTAATGAAACGAATTAAGGACCTACAGTTCGTGAGTTTTATTCGTAATTCTTAAAGATCTTTTTCGCTTTCAAAAGTCGTAAATTTGATTCTGGCTAAAAAGTAACTTAATTCTTTTCGAAGGTATAAGGTATAAGGTAAGGTAAGACAGAAAGTAGTACTCAAACAAATAATAAAATAAAAACTATTCATATACGTTCATCCTTACTGCGATCAAATTCGAGCACCTCCGGCTCGCTAACACGATTTTAGAGTGGTGATAACACTTGGAAATGGGATACTCGGAAATGGCTCGTATTTCCAAAATATCTGAGTTGTCCCGCTAGCAATCTAGCACTGTCTGTATAATAGTAGTCTTAAAAGCTAGTGCTTAGTGCTAGTTTAATAATTTTGTAGCTTTCTATATCCGTTAATTTTAGTACTGAAAATTAATGCCAAATATTCGGCTATTTTTTCGATTAGTCGCCGACTGGAAAACATGCAGAATTGTCGTTTTCCTGACTAGACGGTATGTAAATAGTGGGTCCATCTCTAATAATAATTTTTTTTCTTACTTAAAAAAAAACTTGGTCTTTGAATAAAAGTTTTTCAGTACGTAAGCTACGTTTCTCCCAGATGGTTCATTTATTCTAAGCATTGCTTATAAATCTTTAATGTTAAACCGCACTTGAGATGCGCGGCGCGGCACTGCAGCGGAGCGGCGAGAAACCACAAGTATGCTTTGTATCGATTTGTATGACCCTAACTGCACTACGACGTTGCGGCAGCGGAATGGCGCGACGCGATGCTTCAGTACAGGACCAATCGCACTTGCACGGCGCGGCGCGTAACTGCAGCGGAGCGGCGCGACACCAAAAATATTCTTTGTATTGAATTGTATGATCCTAACCGCACGACAGCGTCGCGGCAGTGGAGTGACGCGGCGCGTCTTAGCAGAGTTGGCTCCTGGAGAATATATTGTCGCGCAGCGCCGCGCCGCTGCCGCTATAGTGCGGTCATAGTGCGGTATAGCTAGCGTCGGCGGAGATGCACGGCGCGGCATTTGCGATGTGAATTCTCTTGTCAGTTGTCATCTTGACAGCTTGTCAGTTCTCCTAATTATCACATTGTCTTTAGTCACTTCTCGTTCAACCTTTGTGAAAGGAATTACTTTCCATAGTCAAAGCGTGCAACCTACAAAGATGACGATGAAAAACAATACCAGATGACGAACAACTGCAAAAAAGTTCCGCGCCGCGCCGCGCATCTCAAATGCGGTTACAAAGTGCCGCGCCGCGCCGTTGCAGTGTCGCCTTAACCTTTATCCTCACTTTTTAGTTTGTTTTATAAAAATAGTCTGAAGCGCATATTGTTTTGCTTTATATATGCAAATAGGTGCGATGAGACAAAGAGATGGCGCACACGTGGCCGAGGAGATATGAATGCAGAACTTTAACACTAGAGAGGAGGGTTTGCATAAAAAAAATATACGTAACATTAAGATAAAACTTCTGAAGTCATGTAACGTCACCAAAACTACATGCTTATGTACATACAACACTATAGGCACGGGGAGGTTGGGGGGTTCAAAACACCCCCCCCCAAAATCATTAGCTAATAAATTAAATGATTATTAATCCATTTATTCATTTCATAAACTTATTAATTACATTTTTAAATATTTTATTAAACAAAAACAAAAAACATTTAAAAATATAAAAAATAGTAGCCCACCGGCATCGGGAACAAGGTCCAAGCTACCGGCGGTCAGGGCCTCAGAGAGAGGAACTTCCTCACGATACGCGCCGTGTCCAGAAGAACCGCTTTCTGAATCAAGCCCTTGACCCAGCTGCCTAATGAGAGCCTCTGTAGGTGTTGGTCGAGGCTCTTTGCCACTATGCCATTGGCCGTAACGACAATCGGCACGATGACTGCTGAGTCAACATCCCACATGTCGACAACCTCGTGTGCCAAGTCAAGATATTTTATTTCTTTATCTTTTTCGGCCTTCACGAGATTCCCGTCATGCGGGACGATGACATCAACAATCATCGTGCGGCGCTCCGATCGATCTATCATCACTATATCAGGCTTATTGTGTACAATAGTCCTATCAGTGATGATAGACCGATCCCAGTATAATGTGACATGACCATTTTCGAGAACTGGGTCGGGCACATACCTGTAGTATGGTACTTCTGTATCCACAAGGCTGTATTTCAAGGCAAGTTGCTGGTGTATAATCCTGGCCACCAGGTTGTGTCTGTGCAAGTACTCGCCGTTAGCAAGACGAGAACAACCAGAAATAATATGTCGGATGGATTCCCCGGGACAGTGGCATGCCCGACATATGTCAACTGTGCCGTCCTTTACAATATATTTCCGGTAGTTGTTCGTCATGATAACTTCGTCCATAATCGCACAAACAAAGCCTTCGGTCTCTCCGAAGAGGTCACCGAAACGCAGCCAGGATACGGACGCTTTAAAATCTACATCGGGCCCATGAAGAGCCCGGTAGAAGCGTCCGTGAAGCTCCTTGCTCTGCCATACCTCCCTGCGGTCATTGGTATCCAGTACCACAGGTTTGCGCCAGTTCTCTTTAGCCAAAGAGAGCGGGGTGAGTCCCTTGTCCACTGCAACAACATCTCGGTGCATACCCACGTCCAAGTGAAGGAAATATTCCCTTAGACTGCACACCTCACGGTTGTGGAGGGTCTTAGCATTTAAAAAGCCACGACCCCCACACTTCCGCGGGATGTACAGCCTCATCACCGATGACCGTGGGTGATGCATACGATATGCCGTCAGTAGTGTGCGGACTTTCCGATCCAGGGCGTCAAGACCCGTCTGAGTCCACTTGAGTATACCGAAGGAGTACATCAAGACCGGCATGACCCAACCGTTAAAGGCGCGCACCTTGTTTCCGCCTGATAAAAGACTATTGAGAACCTTTTTCAGGCGGCCAAAGAAGCGCTCCTGCAACGATTGCATCATGTCGGCCTGGTTGATGCCTAACGCCTCCGCCATACCCAAGTATTTGTAGGTGTCGGTTGGGGAGAGGGACCCAAGATGTGTAGAATCCGAGAGTTGAACACCCTCGGATTCCACAATCTCACCATGCTTTACATGCATGACTGCACATTTGTCCACACCGAATTCCATCCTAATAGAATTACTAAAGTTTTCAGTTACCCTTAGTAGCTCCATCAGTTGCAAGTCGGTGGGGGCAAACAATTTAAGGTCATCCATATAGAGCAAGTGAGATATTACTTGACCTCCTCTTCTCAACCGGTAGCCAAGCCCCGACTCCTCCAGCAAAGTACTAAGAGGATTCAGGGCCAAGCAAAACCACAGGGGACTCAGACTGTCACCCTGGAATATTCCCCGCTCGATCTTTATCGGTTCTCCGTTACCTTGTGGCTGCCGACACGCTGGATAGCGAAGGACTGTTCTCCATTGCCCCATACATGACCTCAGGAAGGCGCGTAGAGTTGTATTAACTTTGTACAACTCCAGCACCCTCATGAGCCATGTATGTGGCACTGAGTCGTAGGCCTTCTTGTAATCTATCCAACATGTCGACAGATCCCTTCGGGATCGACGAACCTGTTGGTTAATGGTCATGTCAATGAGAAGTAGCTCTTTGGTATATATTGTATTATTATCATTAAATTCTTTCGTCGAAATACATTCTTACGACAAAAGAGTAAAACAAAGATGTCACTTTGTTTTACTCTGGTCCAGAGCTTGACCCCCCTCACTCCCAAAATGAATTTCTGGCTTAGGTCTTGAGATTTATACCAGATGGACAGACAGACATACACGATAACGAGGCAAGCTTAATAAAAGCTTCAAAAACTAGGGTTGCAGCAAATCTAGGGCTGTAATAATCAACTAGAACAGTATGTGTAATGCCATTTTCATAACTTTTATAATACCTATTTAATTTCAGTATTCATTATTCTCGATATATTTCTCTAGGGTTTCGATGTAATCATTACAGAGATTGTGTCTCTATTTTTGCATGGATATTATTGTATTAAAAGCAATAAATAGACAAAAGGTGACTTAAAGGGCAACGTTACATTGTCCTGTCCATGGTATAATAAGATGTTTCACCAGGTATTCTCTTCCCGCAATGACAGCGCGATGCCTCTGAGCTACGTCACGATCAGTGTTGCCGTTGATTGATATCTTCAATATACTTTTGTTCATAATGAATCATCATCCTCCTCCGAGCCTTTTCCCAATTATATTGGGGTCGGCTTCCAGTCTAGCCAGATGCGGCTGAACATCAGTATTTTACACGAAGCGACTGCCATCAGACCCCCGCAACCCAGTTACTGGGTAATACTGACATTCGGAGGTTAGACCAGTTGTCAGACTTTCAGGCTTCTGACTACCCGTAACGACTGCCATAGATATTCGTATGACAAAAGGGACCGACAGCTTAACGTGCTCTCCGAGGCACGGAGGGGTTTCGAGGTGTAACGAAACGGTCACCCATCCACAGACTGACCGCGGCAAGTGCAGCTTAACCTTGCAGATCGTACAATCCGCGCAGTCGTTGCTTAGCTACGAGCCCCTCTTTGTTCATAATGAATATTAAATAAATTCCTTACTAGCCTAACTATTTGATTAAAGGAAACTGTATAAAATTACTAGTTCAAAAGTGATTCTTTATATAAGCAAGTAAATGAAAAAAATCATTTTGCTCGGGTAATTTATTTTCACAAAGTGGCAGCACATCAAACTGACAAGTGTGACGGGTTGGCGGGAAAATTCGTAAAGATCGTGTTGTGGATTTTTTATTATTTTCCAAAATTTGTGTTTCTTCGAGTGTTAATGTGTAATAATGGTGGATTATTAAATGTTAAGTGCTCGTTAACGTGTACAAGTGTGGATAAATGGTACAAAGTTGAAAAACATGACTTTCGTATTATCTCATCATCCCCTCAGAAACCTAGTAAAGTTTCCATCACTTTACTAGGATACAAGTATAATATGTTCAATGATTACGACTGAAGGACAAGTATCCATGGTCATGAATAAATTGAAAAAAAAAAAAAAAAACAAGTGTGACGCTAACCGCCCGCTATTGGCTCCACGGCCGATGACGTAGTACGGAGGCAATCACGTGACCTAGCTGTCACGGGAAGAGACTACCTGGGGTGCGTTCACTATTATCGTCCGACGACGGCGGACGACGCCCGGAGCGTTGTTTGGTCGTTCAGTTACTCGGAGTGATCGTCCGGGCGTTCACACCAAACCGTTCAGTATTGTGGGCGGGCGTCGTCGAGCGTACGCACCGGTCACCCCGTGAAATAGTAGGGTAAAAGACGCTCTGCTGTCATGTTGACAGATAAAAGTATGAAATGACAGATAATTTGAGGTTTCGATTGTCATAATTGTCAGTGCTTCTTACTTACTACGCACTCAGTGTGAAAGTCGCCCGGTGCGAATATCGCTCGATCATTGACGATTTTCTCAGAGTTACTGAACGACTTCGGGCGACCTCATGAAACTGACACTAGAACAATGAAGCACTGACAATTATGACAATCGAAACCTCAAATTATCTGTCATTTCATACTATTATCTGTCAACATGACAGCAGGGCGTCTTTTACCCTACTATTTCACGGGGTGACCGGTGCGATCGCCCGACGACGCCCGCTCACAATACTGAACGGTTTGGTGTGAACGCCCGGACGATCACTCCGAGTAACTGAACGACCTAAGAACGCTCCGGGCGTCGTCCGCCGTCGTCCGACGATAATACTGAACGTACCCCTGGTGTTATTATACCATGGTCCTGTCAATGTCACAATGTCAAAAATGATTTTTTTATCTCGAAATTACAAAACTACATATTTACAGCACGTTGACAAAAAGTATAGGAGTAACCTTTTTTGCTTGGACGAATAAAAAGAAAGTCAGTTTGCCAAATTGAGACATGAAGATGGAAAGTCTCATGTGATTGTAATTTCACCGGTACCCGTACCACGAGCACCGGAACACGGAAATGCAAGCATCACTGTTTGGCGGCAGAAGTAGGATAGTTTGCACTATTCTTGATCTTGACCTTGAGGGCAAAGATGAGAACAAGGATGGAACGAGCATAACCAAAACTTTGCCACATACTTTGCCCATGTTTTTGTGTAAACTAATGTTTTCCGTACTTGGAGAGATATTATAACTGTAACAACACTATCTTTTGATGGAATGTATGTAATACATACATACGTGGGACACTCAGAAAGTTTTGCGAAACTAAAAAAAATTGTTCTATACGTACATATATTTTTATCAAATCTTTTCAAAGTACTTTCCACCAGCCTCTATACAAAGATTCATGCGCCTAAACCAGTTTTCAAAACACTTTTTCCAGTCCGCCGCAGACACCTCGTTTACAGCCTGCTCGAACGCAGCCAGCGCATCTTCCGGCGACGAAAATTGTATCCCTTTGAGCTGATTTTTTATTTTTGGGAATAAAAAGAAGTCACACGGTGCTAGATCAGGGCTGTAAGGAGGGTGACCCAGGAGTTTGACTGGCGTGCTGTCCAGGAAGTCCCTCGTTTTGAGTGCGGTGTGCGCAGGTGCATTGTCGTGGTGGAGCAGTAGCCCGCGGAGCCCTGTGTTTGGTCGCTTGTTGCTTATAACAGAGAAAACTTCTGGCAAACATTTGATAGTATACCATTCGGCATTAATGCTTCTTTGATCCCGTAAGGGAATTGATACCAAGTGGCCAGTCAAATTAAAAAAGCTAGCGATCAAAATCTTACCCCCGCTTCTAGATCGCTTCACTTTGGTAGGCGTTGGCTCATTTTGAAACACCCAAACAGTCGACTGGCGCTTGGTTTCTGGGTCGTATTGATAAATCCAGGACTCATCACCTGTAACGATGTCGTAAACACGCCGAGACGAGCCTGCTTCAAATTTGTTAAGCATATCACGGCACCATCCACCCGGGCCTGCTTCTGAGCATCGGTGAGGTTGTGCGGCACCCAGCGTGATACTATCCTCCTCACGCGAAGATGGCTGTGTAGAATCTCGTGAACGCTTCCCGATCCAATATTCAATATGTGTTGAATCTCCTGATATGTAATTCGCCTATTGTCTTGGATTAAATTTTTCACTGCTAGCACGTTTTCTTCGGTAACAGCCGTCAAAGGGCGACCGCTTCTTTCGTCATCCCCCAAAGTTGGTCGACCGCGCTTGAATTCGTTATACCAACGATACACGGTTGCCTTGGAAGGGCCTTCATCCATGAATGCCATTTGAAGTCTATCGTACGATTCATCCGGTTTCAGGCGACACTTGAAATCGTATAAAATCATAGCTCTAAAATGTTCCCGGCGCAGATCCATATTTCAGTGAGACACAATACTTTGAATTAACTCGCAAAAAATGTGGAGGGAAATTTTGAAATTGGAACTTACTTATTTTTACTTATAAATAATCATATTTTCGAAAAACATTATAACTGGCCAGTCTCCCATATATAAAAACTTTTTTTCGCAATACTTTTTGAGGGGCCTGGTATATAATGTTCTTGCTTTTGATACAGTTATGAAATGTCAGTGTATGTCAAAAATTCAATTATTGCCTAAGGCGTTGTCCTAATACAAAGCGACTACGCGACCATCAACCAACCACTCAATTAACCAACCAACCAACTGCGATCGCCAACCCGCCTGCCAAGCGTGGCGATTATGGCATATCCCCCTTTGGGGGAGGCCTATGTCTAGCAGTGGCCATCGCAAGCTCGCGCGAATTTTGTATGTGACATCGAATTATTTTGTCGTTATTGTGACAACGCAATGTACACTACGCGTGATCGTTGGCTATAATAATAATAATTATTATTATTCATTTATTTCAGGCATAAAGGCCCATAAAAATACATAAAACCATATACAATAATATAAAGTAGGTACTATAAAAATAACGCAATATCTTCTCGTCCAAAATACCGCAGTGTCTCAAGACGAAAGTCTTTGACCAGTGTGTGTTGCCAGTAATTACTTACGGTACTGAAACGTGGTCGCTCACAATGGGCCTCATAAGAAGGCTCAAAGTCACTCAAAGGGCAATGGGGAGGGCTATGCTCGGAGTGTCCCTGCGTGATCGAATCAGAAATGAGGAGATTCGCAGGAGAACGAAAGTAACCGACATAGCCCGAAGAATTGCCAAACTTAAGTGGCAGTGGGCGGGGCACATTGCTCGCAGAACGGATGGCCGATGGGGCAGTAAAGTTCTGGAGTGGTGACCACGTACTGGAAGGCGCAGCGTGGGTAGGCCCCCCACAAGTGGACCGACGACCTGATGAAGGTCGCGGGAATCTGCTGGATGCGGAAGGCACTGGACCGGTCGTTGTGGCGATGCTTGGGGGAGGCCTATGTCCAGCAGTGGACGTCTTTCGGCTGAAATGATGATGATGATGATGACTATAAAAATAAATAACTAACATAATTTGGACTGCACCTCGGCCAGGCTTCTTTTCAGAGAAGTGATGTCGTGGTATCGTAAAATCACGCACCGTGGGAAGCTACTTTTATTCTTTTAGAAAAAGAACCTTGTTCAATAGTGGAAGTAACCCCTTCTGTTCCTATTTATGTAGTAAGTACGTGTTTGTAATATTTATATAGCCCAAATATCTACTGATAACGAACGAAAGTAACAGACATAGCCCTAACAATTGCCAAACTTTAGTGGCAGTGGGCTGAGCACATTACTCGCAGAACGTATAAATAAATAAATATTTTTGGGACATTTTACACATCACCATCTAGTCCCAAACTAAGCAGAGCTCGTGCTTTGGGTACTAGACAATGGATATAATACTTATATGCTTGCTATGCTTTTTGAGTCCGACACTCGAACCACTAGACCACAGAGGTCGTCGTTTGGCCGATGGGGCTGTAAAGTTTTGGAGTGGCAACCCCGTACTGGCGCAGCGTGGGTAGGCCCCCCATAAGGTGGACCGGTGATATGGTGAAGGTCGCGGGAATCTACTGGATGCGGAAAGCGCAGGACCGGTCGTTGCGGTAATGCTTGGGGGAGGCCTATGTCTACCAGTGGCCGTCTTTCACCTGAATTAATGATGATGAACTAGTGACACTATATCAGAGGGCAGTTGGTTATGTAATCACTAACTTTTTTGCTTAGCATAATAAAAATGACATTCCATCTTTGGAAGCAATATTTGTCCTTGGAATTTTATAGACTGAGAATCGATTAAATGGATTATTATTACTATGTTTGATCGTGATAGCTTATCTCTCATCTCGGTCCAAATAATAGGTATAATAATGGTCGTCATGGACAATATTGACACTTTAGCCAATTTATGTGCGAACTATCAAAGATACACAAGTTTAGATAGTCGGTACCACAGAAATAGATAGAATGGCCAAGTGGGCAGGGCGCGCGTGCCAACACTCTGCACAACAAAGTGCAGGGCATTTCAAAGTTTATCAGCACGCCCTAAGACTTGTTTCTGTAAATACTGTAACAAAAACCCGCAAAAATGCCTTATTGTGCTGTTCCCAACTACAGAAACAAAAGCTGTAAAGTACATTTGATTAAAGATAATTTTTAAAAATGAATGACGCCAATATGGGAGGCGTAGTTTGTTCGAAATTTACCACGCATGAATCGCAAGTAAAATTGTGTTTACAACCTTTCTATCTCTATCTATTTCTGTGGTCGGTACCCATATTATGTAACAACAACTATGTAGACATTTTCTATTTGAAGTTAAGTTAAACTTCTATGGCGTGGTTGCGTCTGGGAGTTAACCAAGATAAAAGGTGACGTCAGCGTCATCATTAATTTCCCCTCTATTAGCGCATGCCTACACTCCTGTCTCCAAGTCATACACAAAGCTCTGCGCGCGCACGTTCTATCCACACTTCTAACTAAGCTTAGTCCTGCTCGGGAGCAAATTTTTCTTTAAAAAAATGTATATCCCTATTACTCTGCTTCCATCATCTGTCCGTACGTGCGGCAGGACTAACTTAAAAACTCATATTTCAGTAAAAAAATATTTCTGTTGAAAAAATTACGGTTTTTTTGCCAACCCTACCCAATGACGTCACACCCGGTGTCTCAGTTTATTCCGGCTGAATATTTCAGGCCGTAATTACAGCCTCTTTTCAGCCATTGACGGTCGTGGCTTGCCCTTAATTCGAGTCCAGAGCACACAGTATAAAATATTCAGTATACCAACTTTGTGTCACAGAGTAATCTTTGTGAATGTCATTAAGAATGAAAATGGTTGCGTTCTGTGATTTTTTCGGTTAATTAATTTTCTTAGAAGTAGTTGTTATTTTATGGTGTCAAAGGGATTTTTTCTTTAGTTCATGTGATTATTGTGTGTCAAAAATAAGTTGTATATGGTTTTAGTTTGTCTTGAGAGAACGCTGCAACTTTCCGCCTCCTTCATAGACTAATTTTAAGCTGAGTTTTGGCTTGGCAGGAGTGGTCTTGGTCACGAATAAAACATCTTCTCTATTCTCGTGGGTATTTTAAAAGGTGGCTGAGCTATTTTCTAAATAATATGTCATCGGTGTGCCTTCAAAAATCGCCTTGAATTTTTTCAATTTGTCATCAATGTGTTTTCAAAAATCGTTATATGCATTTTTTTTTCAATTTGTCGTCACTGCGCCTTCAAAAATCGCTATGTAAATTTTTTCATTTTTATTTTTTTACCAGTTTGATCCTTTTTAAATAAACATATGCTGCATATGCTGTGTGTCTGCTGTAGTTCTGAAACACAGCAATTTATGAAAACACCACAACGATGTGCAGCTTGCTTGATAATCACAGGGTCCTAAGCTATCATTGACTCGTATGCCAACTGCCATGTTACGTTTGCCATCAAGCCGTTTGTGTATTGAAGTGGTCTATGAGGAGGCCTATGGTCACCGTTAAATTTATATGGGCTAATTACCATAAATAACAGGCGGGGATTAGATAGAATGAATAAGAATCCTGCTAATGTTATAAATGCGAAAGTACGGATGTTTATTAGTTTGTTTGTTTGTCCTTCAATCACGCTGAAACGGATAAATGAATTCTAATTTAATTTGGCACACAGATAAAAACTATGTCCTAGGACATAAATTAATATAAAGGTACTATTTACTGACACACCATGGAAGTGAAGCCACGGGCTGGAATGAGGCCATTATTTTAATAACACTCCTCTTTTTATGAAATCTTATTAAAATCATACTCTGATACATACTTACAACAAAGTTTTAATTAGTTTTGAATGTTTGTAAAATGTAAATAGCGGTAATATCTGGAGTAGACATTTCACAGGGCACTTACAAAATAATATAACTATCATGAAAATTTTGAATGCCTTTGTTAGTTGACATTAAGTAAAAAAAACCTATAATAAAATGCATGGCTTTGCACTAGGCTAGGTAGTGATTCTTTTTTTCTACACTAAAACACCAAGTATTGAAGAAGCATTTCTATCGTATGTATTTATTTAATTTTACGACTTTTATACTGAACCATAAAAACTAAAACTATCAAATACGTATTCTACCAAGTTAGTCTCGGAGATAAAATAACAATGTATGCGTAGATTCTCTTTTGACACGTGTGGTAAAAGTCAATTTCTATTAACACTGCAAAGATAAATAACGTTCTTTCGACAAAAGTAAATGTACGTAAATCACACATATTTAATAAACAAAGGAGATTATGCCTTTAATGCGCATCAGAGGTCGCCACTTTTGTCTCACTTATTTTACGAACATAGAAACAGAAATATTATTTACTGCACTCTCACTAATTTTCCCACGCACACCAATTCACGCTTCAACACTAGTAAACTTACTAATTGTACGCATGCGTATAGAAAGCATACATACATACATACATACCCAGCCCATTACTGGCCCACTGCTGAGCACGAGAAGGCTAAGGCCTTAGCAGGAATGCAGGCATGCAGGGCGTCAATCCGTGGGCGTTACTTCGGTTATGTGATCATATTGCGAGTGTCGAAGCGTCAAGCTTTGTACTTGCTTAGCACATTTCCATTGTTTTATTTACCTATGAAAAATTACAATAGATACCACGAGTACTATTGGGACCAAGTTGTTCCGTACTAACTTTAAAAAACACAAAAACATTATTATTATTACTTACAAAATCATCGAGGTAGCTTGACAAAATGTATGAAATATTAGAAAAAATATTTTTTTAGTCTTTTTTTAAAGTAAAAATTGTTTTGACTTGACACACTGCATTATAAGGATGCTGTGTAACTGACTTTTAGAAACTTCAATTCAGTGTGATTTTCAGAAATTGACTACCTGTCCAACGTTTTAATTAATCTATGATTTTGATTAAAAAAACAAGAGATATTAGATGATTTTTGTAGACATTGATAGGAAGGAAAATTCATAAATATCTGTGAATGTTGATAGTATTTATAATGCGGTAAGTGCGTCTATATAAATAACACAATCATGAAAGTTGTGTCTTGGCGAGGCTTGCCGATTACACACTCACCCGATATACCGAAAGTCCGTCACTTTCGAGAAAAAATTCACTCCTGATGCAGCAACGGCTGCTAGGGGGACATAGGAACGGCGGGGTCCCCCCTGCAATGCCCCAGCGAGGTTCGAGCCCCCCCCTTGGGGGACGCCCGCTTGCGGTATTGAAACCGCGACTTTAGTTTTTAAATATAGGATTAGGTAAAAAACCTTCGGCGAATGGAGTCCCACTTGGGACTCTCCGCCAACTAAGCCCGGTTAAGCAGATATGGTACTTCGGAACCTCCTGCGAGAATCCATTCGAAAAAAAAAAAACAAAAAAATGATGTGTCTTCGCTTTCACAAAAAATATGTAAAGTATAATCCGCACAAAATTGAAATCGCATTATAATCGAATGATCACGAAATAAATTTGAGCAATCATTGTCCTTTGGGGCCTTGAGGGTCCCAAAAATGACCTTTATAAGTGTAGCGATACACCACACCGATGTTACGTGACCGAACATAACCTTACTCGCAAAACACTTGGCCCGAACTATGTCGTGTCTTGCTGAGCAGCCGTGCATGGTCGAGGAAATAACGTATTTTATGCATGTATTTAAAGCTGCAAGCTGTTTTGGGACCAAAAGATATTAGCTTATATTTTGGTCGCATTCTCCAAATCCGAAAAATAAATATCCAAAAATTTGGCACATGCATTAAATTGTGTATCATTGCATTGTTTATAACTATATTTACAGGCTCTAAACTTTGGCTGTGTAAAAATTGGACGGCGTAATTAACACAATCACATCATCAACATTCAACTCAGCCTATCCACTGCTGGACATAGGCATCTCCTACGTTGCGCCAAGTTAAACGTCCTATTAAACGTTTTACATTCAATGATATTTAAAAGTACTGCCCCCCTAGCCAAGTTGACAATCTACACAATCGTCAATCGTCAACGCTAATAGAAAACGATCAAAATGTATGGAAATGACATATCTCAACGAAAAAATCATTCATTCAGATATGTCATTCCCATACATTGTTTTTTTTCTATTAGCGTTGACGATTGTAGATTGTGTAGATTGTCAACTTGGCTAGGGGGGCTTATATGTTACACTCTAACAATATAAACGAAAAAAATTGTCCAAACACGATAGGTTACTACAGATGGCCATAAACATTGATTTTTAAAAGTATTGCCCTTATCCCAATTTATTTGGGGTCGGCGCAGCATGTTTTTTTCTTCCATACATCTCTATCAGCCGTCATCTCTGTGTTTACTTTCTTTCTATTCATATCATCTTTCACACAATCCATCATATTTTCTTCGGTCTCCCTCTTTTCTTATAGCCATCAACATTCATACTTAAAACTTTCCTCGTAACATGCTCCCCATTCCTCCTCATCACATGTCCATACATTGATAGTCTGTTGCTGCTTAACTTCTCTGTCACTGGCGCTACTTTCAGACTCCCTCTTACATATTCATTCCTTATCCTATCCATTCTCGTTACACCACACATTCCTCTTAACATTCTCATCTCAGCTGCATGCACTTGCCTTTCATTAATTCCTTTCGTAGCCCAACATTCCGATCCATACAGGACAGCGGGTCTTATCATGGTCTTATAGATTGATATGTTATACTCTAACAAAATAAACGAAAAAAATGTTCCATACGAAGCGGCAGTACACATACACATAAACTAGTACAAAGTTAGTAAGTTAGTTACTTAATTTGTTTGTTTGTTAGTAACTTTCACGTCATAATTAGTAATCTTTCTGTACACACACGACGGCATTTTTGTTCGTTTTTTTTTGTCACCGGTCACGCTTCGCGCCTTGCTAGACGCGGACTAATAGGAAAACGTCCTAATTAAGACGTTTCGTGTCTTGATATTGCGCGCACTTATGACATACTAGCTGTGCCCGCGACTCCGTCCGCGTAAATGTCGGAAAATAACATCGTGCCATAATTATGAACACAATATCTTCAAATATATACATATGTATAAGCGCCTACACAGACTATTACACTATTTACCGACCATACTATATTTTGTTTTTATAACCAACCGGCTAAGGTGATGGAATTTCATGGAATTAGCCCTAAACTCCCTCATTCTGAGAAGACGCTCGTGCCCAGCAGTGGGAAGTAATTGGACTGATTATGTTATTTTATAACACTAACCACATCTCTTCTTATGCTGAGAAGAGGCCCGTGTCCAGTAGTGGGACTGTAATGGGCTGGTAATATTATGTTATTCTAGAATACTAATAATATCCAGTTCATTAACTCTTCTTATTTTGAGAAGAGGGCCATACCCAGTAGTGGGACAGTAATGGGTTGACTACGTTATGTTATTCTATATTTTCTAGTTTCTTAACTCTTCTCGTTGCGAGAAGAGGTCCGTGCCCAGCAGTGGGGCAGTAGGTAATGAGCTGATTATGTTATGATAATCTAATACACTAACAATATCCAGTTCCTTAACTCTTCTCATTCCAAGAAGAGGGCCATGCCCAGCAGCGGGACAGTGATGGGCTATGTTATGTTATTCTATATTTTCTATAATACTAATAGAATCCAGTTGTATTTTTAGGAACCTGCAACCTGCATCAAACCAACAATCATGACCTCTACTTTGTATGCAACTTAATACAATAGAGGGGTCAAGCTGTATCGCTGGATCTACTCAACCGATTCAGATAAAACATACCCTATATTTTAAGTTAGACTAATACCAATACAAATGCTAAGTTTCATTACGATCCGTTCAGCCGTTTTCACGTGATGAGGTAACAAACAGACAGACAGACAGACATACATTTTTTAAACGATTGATTCGTGTTAGAACACGAATCAATTGTTTAAAAAATTAATTAAAATTAGCTTATTTCTAGTACCCCTAGCCGGTTTTCGCAAAAAAGAACTCAATGTACAGACTTTTCGACCTTTACAGTTTTATTATAGTATATATGACATATATATATAATATTAAATATCATTGTTTATGTCCATCTGTAATAACCTTACCGTGTTTCGTTTATTTACATGAAATCCTATATTAACAAATGGTCATAAAACATTAAATACATACATGTTTCACCAAACTGGCTTATTAACTTGCATTGAATTTTTTTTTTTCTCCCACTTACTCTGAAATTGCTACATTATATTAAAAAAAGTGGCCAAGTGCGAGTCGGACTCGCCCATGAAGGGTTCCGTAGCAGCAAGTAACATAATATAAACGTTCTTGTAGTTCGTTGTAACTTTGATCGATGTTTTAATAATAGTGTATTTAAAAAAAAATTAAGTTATTGATAAGTAAACATTATAATTAGGTACCTAAATGATGGGATTTAGATCTAACTATATGCGGGCCCATAATGTTTCTTTTATATTTTTATATTTGAGTTGATGGAATGAAAGGTAAATTGCGGTTTACGATTTATGACGTATTAAAAAAAAACTACTTACTAGTACTCTATCAAACCAATAGTCGGTGGAAGTTTACATACATCATTTTTTTTTTCAAGTTATTCTCTTATTTTAGAAGTTACACACATTTTACCACTTTGGAAGTGTCAATCGCGCAAACTATTCAGTTTAGAAAATTAATAAATTAGAAACCTCAATATCATTTTTGAAGACCTATCCATAGATACCACACACGTATGGGTTTGATGAAAAAATATTTTAAGTTTCAGTTCTAAGTATGGGGAACGCCAAAAAATTTTTGTTTTTTTTTTCTATTTTTGTGTGAAAATCTTAATGCGGTTCATAGAATCTACTTACCAAGTTTCAATAGTGTAGTACTTATAGTTTCGGAAAAAAGTGGCTGTGACATACGGACGGACAGACAGACAGACAGACATGACGAATCCATAAGGGTTCAGTTTTTTGCCATTTGGCTACGAAACCCTAAAAAGAATAAAACAATCATCTCATTTCCGTACGCGACAAAATAACACACCAGCAATTTCGAACACGACAATAATAGAAATAGCAGGACAGTTTTTTTTTAATTATGCTGGCGAGGTTTACACTTACATAAATAAGGTGTTTTTAGGTACACGATAATTACTGTTTTAAAGGTTGAAAGCGCATTTTTTTTCAAAAGTTTGAAAATGAAACAAGAACCGCGTGCGGATAAATTGGCGTGACCGAAAATTAGATACTGTTGAATTAATTTATGTATTGTTTCCTCGCAAATGAGAGAAAATTACTATACAAGTCTCGGCCGAAATAGCAATTGACGGCCTCGTTTGGTTAAAAAGGAATAGGCTAGTGCCTTGTCCTTTTAAAATCACTTCCAATATTACTCGGCCGTCAGTTGCTTTATTTCAGGCCTCGATATTCAATTCAATTCAAATGTGTTTTATTTCAAATAAACCTAATTACAGGCACTTTAGAAACGTCAGGCTCTAATTGCACGGTTCCAAATTATGGGTACTTTGGAGAAGAACGGGCAAGAAACTCCATGGATACACTCTTTTTTAAAATAGGTTATTGTTTATTACATCAAATGTATTCAAATAATGTGAGTATAATTTAGGTTAATGTCAGAAATTAACAAGAGTTTAAAAGTGGGAATATTGCCTTAAGAAATAAACATAAAATGAGTTGCCATAGTATGTAGGAGCTGACCTGTCCCGACAGACGGCACCCGTTCATGAGCATGACGCGAGCATCAGCCATAGCTTAACTTAACCATATTGAAGGGAACTTAACGACCCGACACTAACGCCACCATCAACATGACATTTAAGTGAGCATGACAGACTCATACTGCTAGACAAAAATAGGCTGGAATATATAGATAGTAATGTACTATTAAATTACCCGCAAAATACTAAGCAGAAATTTCACCATATCTTGCCAAAATAAACGCTCGCCAAAGTTTGGCCACGTAATATCGCTACAGTGTGTCACCACACTAAGGTAACGCTTTGGCTTTCAAATCGATGCGACCCCCGAAAATTGGAGGGTTGTTACCCCTGAAATTATGTCAGAATTGGGTCTTTTTATACCGTAAAAGGATAGGAAATATTGAGAGGATTCTTAAATGGAACGATATGGGATATTCTGTTGTGTATTTGTTTTTAGATGTCTTTTGAAGGAGGTTTCTGTTTGTATCATCATCATTTCAGCCAAAAGACGTCCACTGCTGTACATAGGCTTGCCAGTCCAGGCGTTGCCGTTGCCATGCATGTCTGCACTTTAAAGGAGACTTTGATCCTGAGTTTATTTCGGGGTTTCTTCTCAAAGGTAGTCATATAGGAAATGCCGAAGCCATCTAGTTTTTAAAAGAACCGACTTGTAAAATATTGATTTTAACATCCATATTGCAGGATAAATAATTTCATTTTATTTCAGTAAAAATACCTTTTTATTTATTTGACACCAAATAAGTTCACAATTTGTTGAAAGCTCTGACCTCCTAGCCAAGTTGACAATCTACAATCGTCAACGCTATAGAAAACAATCAAAATGTATGGGAATGTCAACTTGGCTAGGGGGGTTGATTTCTAAACTAAGCTATAATCTAGCCTGTGTGTCAGAAATCAGCTATGTGTAAAACTGTGTTATGTGTGTTTATGTATAAAATAAAATAAACTTTAAGAATTATCCCTGTTCTACGATTATAAAACGGGGATAATTATAATGACCAACAAAAATAATTTAGTGGGCATAACCTCTATTCATCATCTCAGCCGAAAAACGTCCACTGAATAAAGGCCTCCCCCAAAGGGGGGTATATGCCATAATCGCCACGCCTGGCAGGCGGGTTGGCGATCGCAGTTGGTTGTTTAAATACTCAGAGAACGCTGCTGCCCATCCTCTGGTGAATCCCTTAGTCGCCTTTTACGACACCCATGAGAAGAAAGAGGGTGGTGCAATTCTTTACGTCCGGCACCACACGGACGTATAACCTCTATTACCCAACATATAAACCAATTACCAAATGTAGTAAATTGATCACCAAATTTTAATGAGCAAACTTGGGGCACCCCGACTCAAATAGTAATAGTAATAAAATTTTATTTCTCTCTTCACAAAGGTGGGCTTAATAATATAAATAGGTCCCTTAGAATTATGTAACAAATAAGTGCGTATAAGCTCCTTTGCGAGAGACTGGAGTCCGTACTAGGGAGAACCCTGGTACAAACCCTCAAATAGTTTTAAACCTTTAAAACCGACTACGCCTTTTAAGAAACTCATCATAATTTGGAGTTGGTTGCTTTAAGCATTATCACAAATTGTAAAAATGTTGATTCTAATATCACGTTAAAATGGGGATTTAATTTTGGTGATCATTTACTATTTTTGGCGTTACATTTTCCTAGATCATCATCATTTTCCTGGTGGCCTTATTAAAATTTGTTTATATTTAATACTTATTATTTTCAGCCTATATTGTCCCACTGCAGGGCAAAGGCCTCCCTTTCCTTATTCCACTCTTCAAGTGGTCAAGTGCAAATGTAGCCCAGTCTTTTCTATATGAGTCCAGCTTGTCCCGCCATCTTCGCCTGGGTCCGCCGCGATGCCATTGCACGTTTTTCGGGACCCACTCATTACAAATTTTAACCCAAAAATTGACCGACATTCGGCAAATGTGTCCAGCCCAGTCCCACTTAAGCTTGGCAGCTTTTTGAGTGTCGTCAGCAGTCTGTGTTCTGGAGCGCAGTATTGTGTTCCGGATTCGGTCTGTGAGTCTGACTCCCAGGGTACTGCGCTCCATTGCTCGCTGGGAAACCTCGAGCGTGGACCTCTGGTGAACTGTCAAAGATCAGGTTTGGGCACCGTATCTGAGGATGGGAAGAATGCACATGTCCATTAGTTTGCGTTTATGGCACATTGGAAGGCACATTTTAATACCTACTTATCTAACAAAAAATATTTTATTTCACCGTCCTTGGAAATATACTGCGTACTGATATAATTTACTTCAAGAGTAAGAGGAAAATGAGTTAAAAGGGTCAAATTAAAGTCGGGTGATTTATTTTCATGCTTCGTTTTCCTTAAGGAATACAATATTTTTCTTTAATGCATAGCCGAAATTCGAACTTTTATACTATGACTAAGTATTAAAATAACTGTAACCCAAGATATAGAATAGAAAAATATTTATTTAAGTGACCAGTGGGGTAATTGTGTAATGCATTGAGATTGACATTAGCTTTCATTTTGAAATTATAACAATATTCATTGCGTGGTACATAGTTGCCGCTAAGACGAATTGCCAAAACACACGGAGCAATGAACATTGAAATCCTATTGATTGCGATCGCGAGTGAGTTACATAATTCGGCAGCAGGACTCAAAAGGTTATTAATACCAGTAAAACTTAAAAACAGGATATAATACAACCTTATTCTTAGTTTACTGACTGCCTCGTTGGTCTAGTGGTTGCAAGCGCGACTGCTGAGCGTGGGGTCCTGGGTTCGATTCCCGGGTCGGGCAACGTGTTATTGGGTTTTTTCATCAGGAAATTCTCAATAGCAGCCCGGAGTCTGGATTTGTGCCCGGTTAATGGCAATAGGCTCGCCCCCTATTACGTGGGACTATAACATAACTGGCGAAATGTGGGTGTGCTAAACACCTCTGCTCGGGGCTTCGGGGAAATACTGGCGTGATGTTATGTTATTCTTAGTTTATACTGAACCTCTTAGGAGGTCATTGTACTCATTATTATGAGTTTTTTTTACTATTATTTATTTTTTATTATTCAGCTGATTTTTGACATTTGTGTTCAGATAAATTGACAAAATGTGAAATCAGCAGTTTTTTTCCGTTTTCAGGGTTAGTCTGTACCTCAAAGCAGTCATAGCCTAGTGATTGAATGCTTACCTTTCGTGCTGGAGGATTTAAGTTCAATCCGAATCCATGCCCGCACTGTTTGTTGACTTTTACTGTATGACAGTAGTCACTTACAGTGTCACTATGTTTTACAGTGTAGCGTGCTGTTTGGGACTTAATCATTTTTAAGGGGCTCGTGGCTAAGTAGCAAGCGTGTGGATTGTACGATCTGCAAGGTTAAGCTGCACTAGCCGCGGTCAGTCTGTGGATGGGTGACCGTTTCGTTACACATCAAGACCCCTTCGTGCCTCGGAGAGCACGTAAAGCCGTCGGTCCTGCGCCTGATCTCTCTCCGGTCGTGTCGGATTGCCGTCCCATTGGATTATGAGAGTGAGGGAATAGAGTGTGCACCTGTGAAAGTCTCATGTGATTGTAATTTCACCGGTACACGTATCCTTCAGACCGAAACACAGCAATGCAAGCATCAAGTTTTATTATAAAGTACAAACATTAATTTTAACAGAACATTAGTAACAACATCTGGTACTGCCAACTCGAATGACGCTTTTCACTCAGTTCTTATAAAAATAAAAAGTGTAGTGCTACAAGATAAAATGAAAGGGCAATGTCGTTTTTATCTTTTTTCCTTTCGTATTTAGAGTTGAACTTTTCTGTATGGTTATATTTCTTTGGCAGAAAATAGATCTTCTCTTAATCTTTTTGAGTACCTAGTTGTCGTAATATTTTCACCTGTGTGGATGATAAAAACCCCAGGTTTGTGCTCATCGCAAAAATAAACGTATCAGCTCCACGAATTAAACATTTTTGATAAATAGTTGTCAATCGATTCGGTTTTGTCATCTCGTTTTGTCTACGATACCCCTAACGAGAGAAAAAGAGATAACAAACCTAATCGGCAGCTGCCATATTCATGTATAGCGATGTGAATATTGTGGACTAAGGCCTTCTCGTACTGAGAAGAGGCCCGTGCCCAGCAGTGGGACAGTAATGGGCTGGTTATGTATGTTCATCATCATCCTCCGAGCCTTTTCCCAATTAAATTGGGGTCGGCTTCCAGTCTAGCCAGATGCGGCTGAACATCAGTATTTTACACGGAGCGACTGCCATCAGACCCCCGCAACCCAGTAACTGGGTAATACTGACATTCGGAGGTTAGACCAGTTGTCAGACTTTCAGGCTTCTGACTACCCGTAACGACTGCCATAGATATTCGTATGACAACCGGGACCGACAGCTTAACGTGCTCTCCGAGGCACGGAGGGGTCACGATGTGTAACGAAACGGTCACCCATCTACAGACTGACCGCGGCAAGTGCAGCTTAACCTTGCAGATCGTACAATCCGCGCAGTCGTTGCTTCGCTACGAGCCCCTGGTTATGTATGTTATGATGTGAATATTGCTTTTTTTTATAATCAATTACTGTGGAGTACAAATAACATTTATCAACACATTAAATTGATAAACCGTTTAGAAACCAAGTGATATTGTACCTGTACTAGTAGGCTTAAGTGGCAGTGGGCGGGGCACATTGCTCGCAGAACGGATGGGGCAGGAAAGTTCTAAAGTGGCGACTGCTTACTGGTACAATAAAGTATACTATCTATCTATCTACTGGAAGTCGCAGCGTGGGTAGGCCCCCCCACAAGGTGGACCGACGACCTGGTGAAGGTCGCGGGAACCCGCTGGATGCAAAAAGCCCAGGACCGGTCGTTGTGGCGATGCTTGGGGGAGGCCTACCTCCAGCAGTGACCGTCTTTCGGCTGAAACGATGATGATGACTTGTAGACGATACAAATTTTTGTTCAGTTCAACAATATAATTCACGATCATTAAAATTCATGCGCAGCAGGCAGTTGCTCAGTCCCTGCACCAAACGTAGCGGTAAAATATTCTTTTAAAAACAGTTTTATAGGTACGTTAGTTCATGCGGGATAGCAAGGCAATAGCGGAAATGTACCCGACTTTTATTTCTAAGTTAAAATTTATAAACGACGAAACGAAAAAAAAAAAAAAAAAAAAAAAAAAAAAATATATATATTTATATTATTATTAATTATCAAATTTAATTAAATCGTTAGATTTCGTTTCGCATGCGTAAAATGCGTTAAAAATAATAAAATAATTAGTGAGGGTAGGCATATCTATACGACTTTGAATTAACTGCAAAGTTAGTCGAGTCGGTTAAGAAACACTGTTTCTTAATAAGATATCGCTGACGTCACCCAAAGATGTACCAAGTGGATGAGAATTTCGTTACCACGAGCAGTGTTCACGGTAGCTTAGTGGCTAAAGCACTGGCGTACTGAGCTAGGAGTCGCAGGTTCGAATCCTGCTCGTGAGCGATTTTTTCTTTCCACAATTTAAATCGTTACTCTGTGTAAGCTAGCGAGTGATGTAGCCCTTGGTTGAGGCAGCCGAGAGACTGCCCGTTCCACACGCCGCCGCGCATCGCGCACGGACCCCGCGCTCGCCACGACCCGCTCACACAGCCGCGAACAATTTTATGAGACACATGCTTAAGTGTCGCTTATTGTCGTTGATTATATTCTATGGCATAAGTAAGAAGGGGTCAACGTCCGTTAATGCCTTGCACGAACTTTAGAAATAGAAGATCTATTTGTCAAAGAGTCAAGATAGTCAAGCTTAGGTAAAGGTAATTGAAGTTTATCTAGTAAATGTGTTGATACTTCAAGTTACTGATAACACTCCATACAAAGAACCAACATAAAGATAAGTGAAAATATACGACGTCTTCACACTGAATAGTATTTTAGAAGACGTTTCTGTCAGCAATAGCGTTAGATAAAAATAATGGCTTCCGACGCCATTTCAGGAAAGATTTCGCGATTTCAGGGTTGGTCCCAGAGTAAATGTTGTTTGTTATGAGTAGATTCACCACTTCAAATATTTTGGATTAATAATGTAGGACCTTATATACATTGTCAGCCAATTTATTTCCAAAAGCACGAAGAATTAAAAACAATATGCCTAGTACATTTTGAAATTTCATTGTGGCACTGCTTGCAAAGGCAATGTATCAAATTCAATACACAAAATCTTAGTTCCTTATTCTGCCGCGTGTCAACTTGTACTGGGCGTTATAAGTACACATGGTTCTCTTTTATAAGTCGTACAGTCTAACAAAGCAATTGGTATACAGGGTAGAGAGATATAAATGAAGTTTTCTCAGAAGATTATGGATGTTTTCGAGTGAAATATCATTTTAATAACGGACAAAGTTAAACTGTATTTATACAAAACCCTAATTAAACCATTCTATAATAACTTCCTGAGAAATCTTCATCTATATCTGGAGACCCTGTATACTAATTGCTTTGTTAGACTGTACAAGGAAAAACGTTATAAATAACTTACCCTTACATAATTCATGTTGTCGCTTTGAGATGGACGGGGTGATAATAGGACATATATTAAATAATATTAGCTTTTGATTTGTTTATATTTATCCTATTTTTTTACCGACGAAAAAAAAGGAGGAGGTTCTCAATTCGACGCGTATCTTTCTTTTTTTTTCTCTTTTTTATGTATGTATGACCATGCATAACTTTTTACAGAGTAGGCCGATTTTGATAATTCTTTTTTTAGAGGATAGTGTATATCTTGAAGTTGGTCCCAAATCCACCCCTAAGGGTAGGAAAACAGGGGATGAGTGCTTGTTCACACACTGAGTTCTTACCTGTTTACCTATTCTGTTGAAACTTGGCACACATAAATGTAGTTCTAGCCACTACAACAAAATGGAGACTTGGAGTTAGATTTTAGCCACAAAAAAAAAAAATTAAACTTTTTAACAAAAATTGAACCGACGAAAACAGAAACTGAAAAGCAAAAAATAACTAATTATGAGTCGGCGCCTAACAAATAATCAACGAAGATCATTAAATTACTTTAAATAAATAATAAAAACAACGTAACATCAAATACAACGTGAAATTTTCAACGATATACGTGGGACACTCAGAAAGTTTTGCGAAACTAAAAAAAATTGTTCTATACGTACATATATTTTTATCAAATCTTTTCAAAGTACTTTCCACCAGCCTCTATACAAAGATTCATGCGCCTAAACCAGTTTTCAAAACACTTTTTCCAGTCCGCCGCAGACACCTCGTTTACAGCCTGCTCGAACGCAGCCAGCGCATCTTCCGGCGACGAAAATTGTATCCCTTTGAGCTGATTTTTTATTTTTGGGAATAAAAAGAAGTCACACGGTGCTAGATCAGGGCTGTAAGGAGGGTGACCCAGGAGTTTGACTGGCGTGCTGTCCAGGAAGTCCCTCGTTTTGAGTGCGGTGTGCGCAGGTGCATTGTCGTGGTGGAGCAGTAGCCCGCGGAGCCCTGTGTTTGGTCGCTTGTTGCTTATAACAGAGAAAACTTCTGGCAAACATTTGGTAGTATACCATTCGGCATTAATGCTTCTTTGATCCCGTAAGGGAATTGATACCAAGTGGCCAGTCAAATTAAAAAAGCTAGCGATCAAAATCTTACCCCCGCTTCTAGATCGCTTCACTTTGGTAGGCGTTGGCTCATTTTGAAACACCCAAACAGTCGACTGGCGCTTGGTTTCTGGGTCGTATTGATAAATCCAGGACTCATCACCTGTAACGATGTCGTAAACACGCCGAGACGAGCCTGCTTCAAATTTGTTAAGCATATCACGGCACCATTCCACCCGGGCCTGCTTCTGAGCATCGGTGAGGTTGTGCGGCACCCAGCGTGATACTATCCTCCTCACGCGAAGATGGCTATGTAGAATCTCGTGAACGCTTCCCGATCCAATCTTCAATATGTGTTGAATCTCCTGATATGTAATTCGCCTATTGTCTTGGATTAAATTTTTCACTGCTAGCACGTTTTCTTCGGTAACAGCCGTCAAAGGGCGACCGCTTCTTTCGTCATCCCCCAAAGTTGGTCGACCGCGCTTGAATTCGTTATACCAACGATACACGGTTGCCTTGGAAGGGCCTTCATCCATGAATGCCATTTGAAGTCTATCGTACGATTCATCCGGTTTCAGGCGACACTTGAAATCGTATAAAATCATAGCTCTAAAATGTTCCCGGCGCAGATCCATATTTCAGTGAGACACAATACTTTGAATTAACTCGCAAAAAATGTGGAGAGAAATTTTGAAATTGGAACTTACTTATTTTTACTTATAAATAATCATATTTTCGAAAAACATTATAACTGGCCAGTCTCCCATATATAAAAACTTTTTTTCGCAATACTTTCTGAGGGGCCTGGTACAATAACTTTCCAAAAATGCGTTCTTCGCTCGATCACTTGCAACTTACACACACTTTGCTTGTTTGTTTGGCGCCGACTCATAATTAGTTATTTACATTTGTTTAGTTAGGAAAAGACTAAAAGCTTCATTTTATTTTTCGCTTTTCAGTTTCTGTTTTCGTCGGTTAATCTTTTTGTTAAAAAGTTTTATTTTGCCTTGTTTCTCTTTTTTTGGAGCTATGGTGGTGGTAGTAAGCGCGGCTGTCTTGTGTTATTATGTCCATAAATTAGCCTTAAAGTTTAGGTGAAATTAGCAGTCCTTTCTTCACCTGTTTGTGTTATAAAAGGCTTCTAATAAATGAAATTTTAAAACATACAGATATGTTGTTGCGTGTGCAATCTGAAGACTTAAAAACGTTCTAATTGGGACGTTTTGCTACTAGTCTCCGTCAAGCAAGGCGCCGAGCGTGACGTGTGACAAAAATATATACAAAAATGCCGTCATGTGTGTACAGAAAGTGTACTAATTATGATGCTAAACTAACTTAAAGTAACTAATTTACTTACTTTGCACTAGTTTATGTGTATTGTGCTGCCGCAGCGTATGGAACATATTTTTTGTTGGTTTTGTTAGGGTATGACATATCCATACTTTTAAATATCAATGATTCTAAGGGATTTGATTTACAAAGATGAGCAACAGCGCAGTGTCTTTCTAACTGCTTAAAAAAGCATATACAGAATATACACAATACAATAGGATTGAATTCTACTAATATTATAAAATTAAATGTGAAAGTATGTAGAGATGTTTGGATGTTTTTTACTCAATCATGCTTAACGGATTTGGATTAAATTTGGCATACAAACAGAACATAACTCTGATTAACAGGATTATTTGATTTTTATCATTAATTTTCTTCTATCGTGTCGACATGAGCTACATAATGATAATAGCTCATGCCGTGGGGAAAAGACTAGCCAGTCAGCAGGTTGGTAGCGGGGCTGACTGCCCAGGGTGCCCCGGACGATCAATTAAATATCGTCACTCGTGGAGGCTCTTTTAATGCACCCCATCATCAATTAATCAGCATCATTAATTAAATAGTACCATTTCTCCAATATACAACATTTTGATCTGTATTCGTGCCATATTTAAGGAGATGACTATACCACTGATACTGAAAACGAATCAATGAACAAAATTATACCTATATAAATACATATTTGTAAACAAACAAATTACCCCCGTGTGTCGCGTGCGATTCAAAAACGATGCGTGCAAAACCATCAATAAATGGATAGAATTTTCCGCCCTTTGACAATGCCGCCGGTGACTTATTTTCAAAGTCGTTCAGGTATTATTCTCAAATTCTCGCTATGTTTCTTAGTGAAAATTTCGATATTATATAACCGTAGAATTAGTTAAATATTTTTAGTAGAATAAGCATATTTGAATTTCCGTGTGGTGCCGGACGTAAAGAATTGCACCACCCTATCCTAAGGAATTCACCAGAGAATGGGCAGCAGCGTTCTCTGAGTATTTAACCAACCAACTTCGATTGTCAACCCGACTGCCAAGCGTGGCGATTTTGGCAAATCCCTCCAACATATGCTTGGGGGAGGCCTATTTCGTGTTCATGTGAAGCACATGTTATTATTTGCTCTAGAAATATGGCACGGTTACAGATAATATTCATGTATAACAATAATCAAATAAAATCTAAATTAAATTTAAGAAAATATAAAATATTTTAACTATGAGCGTTCAATTATCAAGCGAGTTGGCTCTAATGTCACCACACAATAAACTTAAGTTAGTTCACATGCTAAAGAAAGCAAAGTTTGCAAAACGAGAAAAAGCAAGACAGTTAAAAGGAAAAAAGACCTCGACGGGTTAGCGATCGAAACGCTGTGTTATTACTGCAAAGTACGTAGTCAGAACTGACATGACCCTAATTTGTCATAGTCAGGAGCGAGAAGCGGGTTGTGAACGAAAATAAACAATGAATGGGCTTATTTTATACCTCAGAATATAAGATTTTATACATACCTATTATAAAGAAAACACCTTCAGTTGAATATAACGATCTTTATTCGCACTACTGCACTGCTTCACCGTCACACAACGACTGACTTCTTGACAACCAACTCAAACTAAAATGGCCGTTCAACCCCACCATGAAATACGGCTGTGTCATAACAACCGTCATTTCAATAGTGTTGCCATATTAAAAAAATACAAATAAACATGCATATTGATTCTGCCAATGAGTCAGTGTTGCTACAGTTTGTAATTATATTACTTTAATCGTAAAACAATTATTATTTTTAAATTAAATTAAAGCAATCATAACACTATATTCATTTTATATGGATTGTTAGGCAGTAATATAACTATAGTCTGGTATCTTAGTAGCTTTATATTACCATTTTTATCGTACTTCTTACTATTTTATTTTTTATTCTTCAGGACAACAAACAACTGCATAATACAAACAAAAAGAATATTATACAAAACTTAGGTAATCACGCAATCAGCACAGTTATCCACAAAATAATACATACAAGGATATGTCCAGAAACGGTTTTATAATCATCAAAAATTATGTATCGAAATTGCACATCTGACAACCCCATTTTCTGTCCAGTTCATTCTTGTCCATCCTAAGGTTGCCTGGAAGAAATCGCTGATCGCGATAAGGCCGCCATTTGTACAATAGTTTAAATGCATATTCAATGTAATGTCTTTTATGGTGTACAATAAAGCATATATAAATAAATAAATAAAAATTCTAACCCGGATAAGTTAAATATATTCGGATAGAGGTCTTCAAAACTAGCATTATGCAATAAAATGTATATTTTTAAAGGCTTATAATTTTGAGAAAAACTTCATTTTATTATTTATGAATTTACGCCTGAAATGAACACACCATTCCTAATCATCAAGAATATTTAAACAAACGCACCGAAAAAAGAATTAAAATCAGAGATTTGACATCTACCCGGCGGTAGATGTCAAATATGTGATTTTTACACATAACTGTCAGATTAGACAACTGTTACAACTGCCAATTTTGTCTATTTTACTCACATATTCAACCAACAACAAACAGCAACAACAACCTCTGTGGTCTAGTGGTTCGAGTGTCGGACTGCTGATCACGAGGTCGTGGGTTCGATTCCCACAGGACACAAATATTTGTGTGATTAACATGAGTGTTTGTGTTGGCCTGGGTGTTTCTTATGTATTATAAGTAAGTATTTTTTGGCAAACTTCGCCGAGTCTTCTCGTCGCCTATACCGCAAAGCTTGAAGACAAAGGTCTTCAACCAGTGCGTCCTGCCAGTCATGACTTACGGTGCCGAGACGTGGACACTGACAGTTGGGCTAGTCCACAAATTTAAAGTCGTTCAGCGAGCTATGGAGCGAGCTATGCTTGGAGTTTCTTTGAAGGAGAAAATCCGCAACGAGATTATCCGGAGAAGAACCGGAGTGACCGACATAGCTTGTAGGATCAGTAAGCTGAAGTGGCAGTGGGCTGGCCATGTCTGTCGAAGGACCGATGGCCGCTGGAGCAGACGAGTCCTTGAGTGGAGACCGCGTATCGGCAAACGCAGCGTAGGGCGCCCCCCTGCCAGGTGGACCGACGACCTAAAGAACGTGGCTGGGGGGGACTGGATGCGGAAGGCAGAGGACCGAGCGTTGTGGCGCAACTTGGGAGAGGCCTATGTCCAGCAGTGGACTGCGATAGGCTGAGTTGATTAATTTTGATTGATTTACAAAAATAAATAAATATATAAGTATTGTACCCATTGTCTAGTACGCATAGTACAAGCTCTGCTTAGTTTGGGACTAGATGGTGATGCGTAAAATGTCCCAAAAACATTTATTATTTATTTATTTAATTATTCTATTATTATTATTGCATGACTATATTTTATATTTTTAGTAGAATAAGCATATTTGAATTTCCGTGTGGTGCCGGACGTAAAGAATTGCACCACCCTATCCTAAGGAATTCACCAGAGAATGGGCAGCAGCGTTCTCTGAGTATTTAACCAACCAACTTCGATTGTCAACCCGACTGCCAAGCGTGGCGATTTTGGCAAATCCCTCCAACATATGCTTGGGGGAGGCCTATTTCGTGTTCATGTGAAGCACATGTTATTATTTGCTCTAGAAATATGGCACGGTTACAGATAATATTCATGTATAACAATAATCAAATAAAATCTAAATTAAATTTAAGAAAATATAAAATATTTTAACTATGAGCGTTCAATTATCAAGCGAGTTGGCTCTAATGTCACCACACAATAAACTTAAGTTAGTTCACATGCTAAAGAAAGCAAAGTTTGCAAAACGAGAAAAAGCAAGACAGTTAAAAGGAAAAAAGACCTCGACGGGTTAGCGATCGAAACGCTGTGTTATTACTGCAAAGTACGTAGTCAGAACTGACATGACCCTAATTTGTCATAGTCAGGAGCGAGAAGCGGGTTGTGAACGAAAATAAACAATGAATGGGCTTATTTTATACCTCAGAATATAAGATTTTATACATACCTATTATAAAGAAAACACCTTCAGTTGAATATAACGATCTTTATTCGCACTACTGCACTGCTTCACCGTCACACAACGACTGACTTCTTGACAACCAACTCAAACTAAAATGGCCGTTCAACCCCACCATGAAATACGGCTGTGTCATAACAACCGTCATTTCAATAGTGTTGCCATATTAAAAAAATACAAATAAACATGCATATTGATTCTGCCAATGAGTCAGTGTTGCTACAGTTTGTAATTATATTACTTTAATCGTAAAACAATTATTATTTTTAAATTAAATTAAAGCAATCATAACACTATATTCATTTTATATGGATTGTTAGGCAGTAATATAACTATAGTCTGGTATCTTAGTAGCTTTATATTACCATTTTTATCGTACTTCTTACTATTTTATTTTTTATTCTTCAGGACAACAAACAACTGCATAATACAAACAAAAAGAATATTATACAAAACTTAGGTAATCACGCAATCAGCACAGTTATCCACAAAATAATACATACAAGGATATGTCCAGAAACGGTTTTATAATCATCAAAAATTATGTATCGAAATTGCACATCTGACAACCCCATTTTCTGTCCAGTTCATTCTTGTCCATCCTAAGGTTGCCTGGAAGAAATCGCTGATCGCGATAAGGCCGCCATTTGTACAATAGTTTAAATGCATATTCAATGTAATGTCTTTTATGGTGTACAATAAAGCATATATAAATAAATAAATAAATAAATAAAAATTCTAACCCGGATAAGTTAAATATATTCGGATAGAGGTCTTCAAAACTAGCATTATGCAATAAAATGTATATTTTTAAAGGCTTCTAATTTTGAGAAAAACTTCATTTTATTATTTATGAATTTACGCCTGAAATGAACACACCATTCCTAATCATCAAGAATATTTAAACAAACGCACCGAAAAAAGAATTAAAATCAGAGATTTGACATCTACCCGGCGGTAGATGTCAAATATGTGATTTTTACACATAACTGTCAGATTAGACAACTGTTACAACTGCCAATTTTGTCTATTTTACTCACATATTCAACCAACAACAAACAGCAACAACAACCTCTGTGGTCTAGTGGTTCGAGTGTCGGACTGCTGATCACGAGGTCGTGGGTTCGATTCCCACAGGACACAAATATTTGTGTGATTAACATGAGTGTTTGTGTTGGCCTGGGTGTTTCTTATGTATTATAAGTAAGTATTTTTTGGCAAACTTCGCCGAGTCTTCTCGTCGCCTATACCGCAAAGCTTGAAGACAAAGGTCTTCAACCAGTGCGTCCTGCCAGTCATGACTTACGGTGCCGAGACGTGGACACTGACAGTTGGGCTAGTCCACAAATTTAAAGTCGTTCAGCGAGCTATGGAGCGAGCTATGCTTGGAGTTTCTTTGAAGGAGAAAATCCGCAACGAGATTATCCGGAGAAGAACCGGAGTGACCGACATAGCTTGTAGGATCAGTAAGCTGAAGTGGCAGTGGGCTGGCCATGTCTGTCGAAGGACCGATGGCCGCTGGAGCAGACGAGTCCTTGAGTGGAGACCGCGTATCGGCAAACGCAGCGTAGGGCGCCCCCCTGCCAGGTGGACCGACGACCTAAAGAACGTGGCTGGGGGGGACTGGATGCGGAAGGCAGAGGACCGAGCGTTGTGGCGCAACTTGGGAGAGGCCTATGTCCAGCAGTGGACTGCGATAGGCTGAGTTGATTAATTTTGATTGATTTACAAAAATAAATAAATATATAAGTATTGTACCCATTGTCTAGTACGCATAGTACAAGCTCTGCTTAGTTTGGGACTAGATGGTGATGCGTAAAATGTCCCAAAAACATTTATTATTTATTTATTTAATTATTCTATTATTATTATTGCATGACTAGACACAACATGACTTTAAATTAGTTTTTATTTTCTTTTAGTTTTCTCTGAGCACGGTTTGAAGTGCATGTGTGTGCGTGAGCGCTGGTTTGTACATGGTGGAACCAGTTATACAAAGTCTGGGTGGAACACGGTTTTGTTGGCTTCACTATGATTGTTCGTAGCACTTCGTCTATACTTTTATTATCTGTGACTAAAGCTTAGCTTAGCTTAGCTCAGTAGCAGCCCGGAGTCTGGATTTGTGCCCGGTTAATGGCAATAGGCTCGCCCCCTATTACATGGGACTTATAACATAACTGGCGAAATGTGGGTGTACTATACACCACTGCCTACCCCTTCGGGGAAATACAGGCGTGATATTATGTTATGTTATGTCGTGTTGTTATGTTAAAGCTTAGAAATTAAAAAAAAACCAAAAGCAATATTAAAAAAGAAAACATCGTTGATGATGAGCTATTATTAGGAACGAACTGACATGACCCTAATCTGTCATAGTCACGGCGAGAAGCGGATTGCGAACGAAAGTAAACAATGAATGGGCTTGACTTCCCCTCCTGCTCATTTGTAAAAATAAACACTGCTTGTATAAATGTGTACCGTACAAAATTAAACAATTTAATACAATATGAGTTTTTAAACTAAAATTGTCAGTTACATTTATATTTTTACCTAGTATCCCGTACTAGGTTAATTAATCCTTCAAAGAAACTCCAAGCATAGCTCGCTCCATAGCTCGCTGAGCGAGTTTGAATTTGTGGACTAGCTCAACTGTCAGTGTCCACGTCTCGGGCAATATAGCGGCCAAGTGGTGCACCCAGCATTAAAATAATTATTACTCGCTGAATACATCACTTATCGATAATTCGTTTAAAAAAATTAAAGTACAGGTACTGTAGTTTAATCAGAAACTATTAACATACAGTTCGCTGTAGTTGTAGATAAAAAAACCGGCCAAGTGCGAGTCGGACTCGCGCAGTAAGGGTTCCGCACCTCTCAATATGTCTATGTTTGTCTTATTTTTAGTATTTGTTGCAAAACTACATAATATGCACTATAATCTGACCAAGTTTGACGCTGGTATGTATTACCGTTTTGAAGATAGAGCAGGAACAAAAACGTTGAAAAAAATGCATGGTTTTTTGAGGTTTCTTTTATGGGGACCCCCTTTGGTTTTCGACTTTTTTTTTTTAGTATTTTTCGTGATACACCTTATTCTGAGAAAATTTCAACCGGTTACCTATTACCGTTCAAAAGATACAGCCCTGTGACAGACAGACGGACGGACGGACGGACGGACAGCCTAGCGAGAGTAATAGGGTCCCGTTTGGAACCCTTCGGGTACGGAACCCTAAAAAGTGCCAAAAGTGGCCGTTTTTCGAACTTTTTCTATCTACAACTACAGCGAACTATAATTAATTTCTGATTAAACTACAGTACCTGGGGGTCTACTCCCGTTCGACGATATTCGATAAATCGTACGATTCATCGCATAATTTGCTACTCCGGTCAACCATCGTTCCCTTATCGCATGCGATGATCGTGTTTTGACGTTTGTTTTTCACATCTCCGGTAAATTGTATACGACTATGAACCGTATTCTATCTTAATTGTGCATTTTTTATGTGCCTATCTTTATTATGTAAGTATCAGTCGGAACGAAAGTTCGTACTTCGTTTGTCGTTCGTAAAACGCGAGTAGACCTACTGTACTTCAATTGTTAGAAACGAATTTTCGATAAATGATGTATTCAGCGAGTAATGATTATTTTACTGATGGGGGCGCCACTTGGCTGCTATATTCCCCTTAACAGGTAAATTACATAGGTAGTACAATCAAAAGGGTAGTAAGTAGTTTAAGCGTACAGGTTAAAAAGCGTGCATCAATTGATATCAGGCAATACTAGTAGTGGTGTCAAAGAAGTTTCAGCCCATTGATATCCCACTGCTGGGCACTGGCCTCTTCTCAGAATGAGAAGGTTAAAGCCTTAATTCACTACGCTGGCCTAGTGCAGGTTGGCAGACTACACACATACCATTGAGAACTGTATGGAGTACTCTCCTGTGTGCAGGTTTCCTCACAATGTTTTCCTTCGCCGTTAAAGCAAGTGATAATAATCGAATTCTGATCTACGCATGAATTTTAAAAGTCAGAGGTCTGTTATATGTGTATGTAATACACCAAAAAGCTTAAGAAGACAATAAAAAAGCCAACGCAACTCTTATATTTATACAAAACAATAACTGCAAAAAAATATCACATCAAACTGAAATTGACGTAGCGGTCGCTACGAGATTTCGTAGCGTCCCGTAGCATCCAGCTACGCGCATCTACGGGCCTTAGTTACATTCCGAGTGCCGCAGAGATTGGGTGTACGCGTCTTTCTCTCGCTTTCCAACTCTTTCTTGTGAAAAAAAAGTCTTTCTCTACTCGTCTTGAAGCTAAATAATAGAGTTCGTTGTTCAGTGTTGTTTGTGTATTTTTTAATTATTTTTTTCGAACTGTGATCTTGTGTGACGATGGTTATGTAATGAGTAAGTATATAACTTTTGTTTATGTGAAAATAGCTCGAAAGTACTCGTTCCATTTATGAATTTGTCGAGTATTTTCAGGTATTTTTTGTGTGTACTCCGAGTTTTTGCTCGAAAGTACTTTGTTTGATTAAATATTTGGGACACTGTTTTAAAATTGTTTGGTGCCTGTTTTTGATGAAATTTTAGGGTTTTTAGCTCGTTTGTGGGTTTTTAGTATTAGCTTTTGTTATAATTACTCTGTGTATTTAAGATTTGATGAAAAATATTTTCGACGAAATTATTTCATGAATCTGACCTACGTATCATTATTTTTTGTATACATACATTTAACGTAATTGAAGTAACTTATTTAATGACGTTTTATTATTTATTACATTCATCCGTCTGCCCTTATCTCAATTTATTTGGGATCGGCGCAGCATGGGTTTTATATGTTTATTTATTTATTTGGCTCTTCAACAATGAGTACACTGTACATGAAAAAATTAACACATTTCAAACTTAATCTAAGTGCTTCATTACTTACAGAAGAGCACCGCATGCCATAAATTAAGCGCAATTAATAAGAATACCAAAATTAGTTACATAAAACAACAAACTTATTGTGATGCAAATAAAGTGGACCATTTATGGTTTATAAAATTATTGACTTATTTTTTATTCTTCAAAACCACAAACAACTCCGCAATAATGCATAATACGGACAAAAAACAATATCATACATAACACAAGTAATCACCCAACCAACACCGTTATCCATAACTTTATTTTTTTTTAAATACAGCAAGTTTTTTGGCCTTTATGCAAACAAAATAATAGTATTATTATGAACGAAAATCATTGTGGGTAAACAACATTTTTCGTGATACTGACATATACACACACAACAATCGAAGTTTTGTAAAAAAGTACCTCTTTAAAATTCTCTTTGGTGTGGACCACTTACAATTTGTTTATTTATTTATTTATAATTTATGTACACACAATGACAAATGAAAGGAGACAGCATTAAAATTATCTAGTACAAAGGTACTGCTTATTTGTTCTCGTATTATCACATAAAATGTTGTCACATGTTACTCTTTGTTAACAATTATGCCTTATGTAACAAAAACCCTGTTGTTCCTGTGAGCTACGTTATCGGAATCAATATTCATGCGTAAGGACACAACTCATTTGGAAAAGCTCTTTAGTAAAAATAATAAAATTAAATATTAAATCATTACTAATTGTGAACTGAGAGTGATAAGATAAAAAAAGATAAGAGATAATATAAATTTATTTGCTCAAACATGTGTTACATACAAGTAATAAAAAAACGTGCATGCAAGATAACATAAAAAAATCAAGTTCGGACATGTTTGCCACATAGCATGACGTGCAAATATTATGAAATTACTTATTCATACTTAATTATTCATTTCTTAGCATATTATTTATTAATTAAACACCAAACAAATACACAAAAAAATAGCCTAATACATTACATTTACAAATGACAGAAAATATTAATAATTAATCAGCAAAAAGATACTAAGAAAATTTACGTATTAAATTACATTTACAATAAAAATGAATGAAATTACACATAAAAACAATTCAAAACATATATAAATAGGTACCAGATTTGATTGATGACCACACTATATCACTCAAAACTCACTTATTCAGTGATTATATCAATAAAAATAATTTAATTTAATGTTAAATCATTATAACTTGTATATTGAAAGTGTTACAATCACTTTTAATAATGATTTAATAA
Source organism: Asteroscopus sphinx (assembly GCA_949699075.1). Classification (NCBI taxonomy): domain Eukaryota; kingdom Metazoa; phylum Arthropoda; class Insecta; order Lepidoptera; family Noctuidae; genus Asteroscopus; species Asteroscopus sphinx. Next base: position 7,285,689 of record OX453032.1, read on the forward strand.
TATTTTTATTGAAGAGTTTTTCCAAATGAGTTTTGTCTTTACGTATGAATCGTCGTATCGATTCTGATAACGTACCTCACAGGAATAACAGGGTTTTTATTACATGTTTTATAAGCTAGTTATCACTTGTGGTCGACCTATTGTGTATGTTAAATAGCGTTTTGTATGAAAAAATCATGTGCGTACGTTCGTTTATTTATACCTGCCTTAATGGCAACACATGCACATGGTTCTTATTTTTTGCACATCTATGTTTATAAACATGCAGTAGCACGCCACGGACTGCCCCATTATCTAGATCTTACGTCTTCTTTGTCCATCCAAAGGTTGTCTGGAAGAAATCGCTTTTAGCGATAAGACCGCCCATGTACCCATAATTTGTACGTTGTTCCTGTTTACTACTATTTTCATGGTATACAATAAAGCATGTTCTATATATCTATCTATGGGACATTATCTTTCGAATGGTACAAATTTAATACCCTTTCTTTAATAACAAATACTAAAGAAACACAATAGCATATTTCGCGTAGGCTTGTATAATAAAATACCAAAGGAAGTTAAAAAATTACATATGATTATTTTTTAAAGGCGGTTCAAAGATCTACTGATATGCAAATGTTACTATAATATTTCAGACTTTCTAAATGAAAAAGTTTTATTCTAAAAGCTTGATATATTCTTGTATGTATAATGTATAACAATAAAAAAAATTGTAGTTTTTATTATACGTAGGTAGACATATTTTTTTTTGCTGGCGTTTTTACAATGACATTTGCAGATTACAACTTGAGAGGCTCGTGGCTAAGCAGCAACTGTGCGGATTGTATGATCTGCAAGGTTCAGCTACACTTGCCGCGGTCAGTCCGTGGATGGGTGACCATTTCGTTACACATTGAGACCCCTCCGTGCCTCGGAGAGCACGTTAAGCTGTCGGTCCCGGTTGTCATACGAACATCTATGGCAGTCGTTACGGGTAGTCAGAAGCCCGAAAGTCTGACAACTGGTCTAGCCTCCGAATGTCAGTATTACCCAGTAACAGGGTTGCGGGGGTCTGATGCTAGTCGCTCCGTGTAAAATTCTGATGTTCAGCCGCATCTGGCTAGACTGGAAGCAGACCCCAATATACCTAAGTGGGAATAAGAGCAGAGAGTAGGTAAATAATTAATAACAATACCTACTTACCTATTACCTTAACTTGAAATTAAAAAACATCCTAATTTTAATAGAGAAGATGGTTGGCAGGTACCACCTGTTTGGAACCCAGTCCTAAAAATAATCAAGTCCCAAACAGCACGCAACACTGTAAAAGATAATGATATTGTGAGTGATTACTGCGTGCATCGAAACGATTTTAATTAATAATATTGTACGGTGGATTAAAATATTTTTTTAGAAATATATATAAAGACGCTTGTCATCTTAGTCTACCTGTGACCACGAAATGCTGCAAAGCTTTCGAAACGTCAGGAAAACCAATTTAAATATAATACGCGATTTAATCTGGTTAAACTTTGTTTTGTTATAATGTGTAGTGACCGCGAAAACCTAAGAAATTATTACTTAACTATTGTTATAAAAATACCGACCAAAAACAATTTGCAACATTAATTGTTTCAGCCTTCCATCCCCCAGGGGATCATCCGTGGAAAGGCTCGCGTACACGTTTTTACAAATTACACAAATGAAAAGTTTTAACTTTTGTATACACATCGATCATTGTTAATTTAGCTCTTTGATGGCAACAAATAACATTTAATTTTACAACAGAGTTTTTTTACGAAATAAGTTATAAAAATCCGGCCAAGTGTGAGTCGGACTCACGCAGTAAGGGTTCCGTACCTCCCATCGACCTGATACCCCAAACAAACTGATTTAATTTACGAGAGTTTATCAAAGGACATCAACAAACTTACGCGAAATTTGATTTTTTGCATTTATTTCTTACGCAGGTACCACCACATATGTCTATGTTTACCCTAATTTTATTTTATTATTTATTAGTATGCACTATAGTCTGACCAATATACATATTCTGTGAAAATTTCACTTGGTTATCTATTACCGTTACAAAGATACAGCCCTGTGACAGACAGACGGATGGACGGACGGACGGACGGACGGACAGCGTAGCAAGAGTAATAGGGTCCCGTTAGCACCCTTTGGTTACAGAACCCTAAAAAGTATTTTTTCTGTTTGAAAAATTAGATTAGATTATGGCTATATTCTATCACCTGTTTCTTCTGCAGCGATAATAAAGAAGGAGGTAAAAAATGATTAATTTATCATTACAATCTATAATTAATTTGACATTTATTGATAATTTAATTACACTTATTTATCAAAACATGTCACACAAGGACACATAACCTTTCAACAAAATATAAAATTAACTTTAATACGTATTATAACTCAATGTAGTACAAAATATTTAAAAAACAGATTGTTTTTTCTTGACAGGCTTGTATGTAAAAAAAATATATTTGAAAACAAAGCATCAAAATCACCTAAAAACTAATTAAACCACAATGAATAAAAATTACTAGAATACAATGTTAACTGTTTTTATAATTACACTTATTCCCTCTCAACATTCTATTGTTTTTACCGACTTCAAAAAGAAGAAGGTTATCAATTCGACATGAATGTATGTAATATTATTGGAACTGCGAAACATTTACATATGATAATCTATAAGGGCTACCAAATAACCAAGAGAATGTGCAATTTTTTTTCCCATTATGTTGACCCATGTTATGTCTAGGCTGAAACAAAAATATTTAAGTTTTTACACGTAATATTATTTACATTGTTTCGGTAATGTTTATTTTATCATTAATAATAATGTCCTCCCAGCCGAATTTCGGTCACGGCGGCCAATCTCAATGGAGACTAGCCATCTGCGCGGGACATATTATAGTGCACAAGTGTGTGCGCAAACACAGGTGCACTCTCTATTCCCTCACTCTCATAATCCGATGGGACGGCAATTTGACACGACCGGAGAGAGATCAGGCGCAGGACCGACGGCTTTACGTGATCTCCGAGGCACGAAGGAGTCTCGATGTGTAACGAAACGGTCACCCATCCACAGACTGACCGCGGCTAGTGCAGCTTAACCTTGCAGATCGTACAATCCACGCGCTTGCTACTTAGCCACGAGCCCCTCATTTATTTATTATTGTTTTTTTGTATTTATTTTTATCATTACGTAGGCACTTATACAAACATTGTATCATGCTGAAATGGCAGTCAGTGCTGGAATTCAGTAACATCTGTACTTAACCTCAACATACTTGGGAGAAAGCTGGAATGATTGAACAAACAGACAACAATGTTATTGTTTAATAGCAAAATCCCCAGGCCAAGAACACTCGAAAGCGCTGTTAGTGGGCTTTAAGAAAAGGTTTACGAAAGAAGCGCTTTCTTTGAACAGGAACCAGATAAGAATCCTGACAAGAACCCTTACTGGGCACTGCAAGCTGAATAAACACCTTCACAGGATGGGCCTCAGTGATACCACAGTTTGTAGGTTTTGTCGCGAAAAGGATGAGACGCCCATCCATATCCTATCCGAGTGTGATGCAGTGCACCACATGAGAAGCCAGAATCTTGGAGGCCACGTCATCTCAACGCATGAGATCAAATCCTCCTCCCCCAAAAACATAATCAACTTATGATTGACTTGTAGCTTGGAGAAGTGCTGTAATGCTGCAAGAGGCGTCACAATAGATCTTACGAGGACGCAGTGGCTTAGGGGGGCGTTCAAAACCCCTACCTCTTTCCTCAAAATAATATTGTTTGATAATAATTAGGAAGATTACACCTAATACGATAACACTTAAATCAAAAAATAGAGAGATATCCCGAGAGGGTTACCACGTTGAGTCTAGACTGATATGAAAATATTTAAATTAAATTACATAACCTAACATTATTTACATTGTTTCGGTAATGTTATTTTATCATCACGTAATATTACAAACGTATCGTTTGTAATATTACGTGCATGCTGAAATTGCTTTATTTTGGCCTGAAGTAAATTATATTTGCGTTCACTAAACTATGTCAGGGCTCCAATGTATGTTACTTTTCACAAGTATTTTTTTAAATACATTGGTTTCGTAATGATTTTTTACATACTTGTAGTGCTTTATGTAACAGTTCAATGTTTATTAGATAATATTTAACCGTATACCAAATTATAATTTTGCTCTTATTTTCTGTAGTTGGTTGTTTTTTTGTCGAACAATGCGGCACTGTCGGTAACTGGGGCTTTTACTATACAATAGCCATTGAAAGACAAAGTGCGCAATGAATTCATAAGAGGTAGTTTTATAGTAGCTCCTATAAATAAAAAACTCGTAGAATCCAGGATCAGATGGTACTGTCACGTAACACGAAGACCTTGTGCCTTTCCATGGCTACAACGAAAAGAGGGAGAGGAAGACCTTCAACTACCCGGTTGAAGATAATCCATAGGGATATAAAGTAGCTAGGCCTTAGGTAGGATGATGCCTACCAGCGGGAGTGTAAGCGACGCAAATGTACCTCCTTTTCTAAAATGTACAAGGGGCATGCAGAGTACGCGGGGGAACGGTGGGTCATAGCCGCGCGCGCTGTTGCAGAAAAATCTAGTCTGAAATATCGAGCCTCACGTACACCGCACGCTTCCTTTTCTCGCGCAATTTTTGTATATTTTTGGCAATTACAAGAATGTCCAAGCACATTCCTATTTTATTGATACTGCTGCAACGCACCACCATCAGGGAGAGATGGTGCCGCATGATAAGAAAAGCAGACCCCGAGTAACGGGAAAAGGCGAAGACAAAGAAGAAGTAGATACAATAGCCATTTCAGGTTTCTACCCAATGCATTATAAAGACAAATAATAAAATTAAGCTTCACCCTCTCGAACTCCACCACAGAGCAAATAAAAATATCAGACCGTTGTGTTATTTTCCCGAAATACAAAGTAGCTTATATATTCATTTGGGTTATGGTTTATCGGTGTGCTAAATTTCATTCAAATACGCTCAGCAGTTTCAGCGTTATTGAAGGACAAACAAACAAACATACATATATTATAGACAAATATTAAATTTGTGAAAAATGGCGCGCGGATTACTGTATTTGCACGGTGACATACAGCTATGGGCGCGCAGGTGATCGAAGGAAACCGCCAAACAGCCTAATATTAAAAATATATATATGTTTTTTTTTATAAGACAAATTAATGTTAATTTGTAGACAAAAAAATAAAATATGAAAAGAAATGTTGTTTGTAGACAATGTTCGCGATGGGAACAAAAGAAAACTAGATTTTTTGATATTGACTATATGAAGCTTTAATTCGTGTGATTTTAGTGTTCAACATTGAAATGAATAATATGGAAGTCGTTAGTTAGCCGCCGCGTCGCGTGATATTCCCGCTCTGTTATTGGCTGGCTGCGCGTCGCGTGATATTCCCGCTCCGTCATTGGCTGGCGGCGTGTGGCGATACGAAGTGAGCCTTGATTGGTCAAGCGGTGGCGTAGACAGATAATGACATTGTGAGTGATTACTTCTTCATCTGTGACAGCGTGCATCGAAACTTTATAAAACTTTATAAACAGTTTGGTTCGTAAAAAATTTAATAATTTTTTAGAAATATCTGTAAAGACGCTTGTCATCTTAGTCTTCCTGCGACCACGAACGCTGCAAAGCTTTCGAAACGTCGGGAAAACCAATTTAAATAATATACGCGATTTAATTTTGTTTTATTATAATGAAATCTCGTTACGGATTTTATCCTTCAAAGAAACTCCAAGCATAGCTCGCTCCATAGCTCGCTGAGCGACTTTAAATTTGTGGACTAGCCCAACTGTCAGTGTCGACGTCTCGGCGCCGTAAGTCAATATTATTCGGAGAAGAACCGGAGTGACCGACATAGCTTGTAGGATCAGTAAGCTGAAGTGGCAGTGGGCTGGCCATGTCTGTCGAAGGACCGATGGCCGCTGGAGCAGACGAGTCCTTGAGTGGAGACCGCGAATCTGCAAACGCAGCGTAGGGCGCCCCCCGCTAGGTGGACCGACGACCTGAAAAACGTGGCTGGGGGGTATTGAATGCGGAAGGCAGAGGACCGAGTGTTGTGGCGCAACTTGGGAGAGGCCTATGTCCAGCAGTGGACTGCGATAGGCTGAGTTGATTGATAATGAAATGTTTATTTATCATATTTTAACTAACCCAGTTTATTTATTCACAATTTTTTTAAATATTGGTAAGAATAATTTATTTCGCAAGAAATACGGGTCCAGACAGATGGATAAAGAGTCACAGTTAGTTTCCACATATTTTGCCATAATTGGCACGCAAAAAATTAATAACCATAATAATTAAAATCAGATTAGTTTGGCATAAAAGGGTAGAGACAAAAACTCTTTGTCGAGATACAAAAACAATCTGTAAAGTATAAAGCATGTGATAATTTAAAGTAAAAAGCGCGCGTGCTTTATAAGCTGTATTATGAACCTAAAAGCGGTGCAATAAGAGCCACTTTACGACCAAGTGTGTTGAAAAATATATCATCTTTTCTTCTCCCGCATTGGAATACGCTACACAGTAATCTTTTAAAATGTAACATAAGGTTGTTTGGAAGAAACTACACAGATGTTATGCTCGGCCGCTGACGCGGCAGCTCCAACACCATCCTGGTCGCGCTGGCTGATAGGTGAGACAGCCCGATGTTCGCCCACTGGATGCGACTCCATAATCAGTAGTGGGCGAACCTAGGGTAAAGTTGCCATCATATTATAATAATAATTGATATAATAAATTTAAAATTGATTATATTAATTATTATTATTGTTTCATGATTGTTTTTATTTTTTTATGTGTGTAGGTATATTATTTAATTTAATTGTAATTTATTTTATTTTATTTATAAATTTTTTGATTTGGTTTATGGGTCTACTAGATGCCCGAAATAAAGAATTTTTAATTTAATTTAATTTAATTTAATAAGTATTTTTTAATCCTAATAGGCTTACATTTGACCGTTACCTCACCTGATGTTAAGCGATGATGCGGTCGACGATGGTTCACGCTTGCCCAGCAAAAACCTATTCATTTGAGCCTTAAAGTAAACCAGATTATACTTATCAGGAAACATATATACGTCGGTATGTAATTCCACTCCATAGCGGTACGCATGATAAAGCATTTATCGATATCTAATGATAATAAAACAAGAAAAAATATGATTTTCTAAACTCTTTATTTCAAGTCAGCTGATTATGGGGTCAACGGTCACGGGACGCGTGACCTTGTAGGTATACATGGTTTTTTTTAAATTACCAGAAACCATAACACTATAATAGTTTTTACATACCTAAAAATATTATAAGAACAATGATATTTAAAAATATAGATATGCTATACCCTAAAAAAACGGCAACGGCAGCCAATACACATAAACTAGTACAAAGTAAGTAAGTTAGCTACTTTAAGTTACTTTCGCGTCCTAATTGGTACACTTTCTGTAAACACATGACAGCACATTTGTTTTTTTTTTGTCACATGTCACGCTCGGCGCCTTGCTTGACAAAGACTAGTAGCAAAACGTCTCAATTAGGACGTTTTTGAGTCTTCAGATTGCGCGCGCAACAACATATCTGTAGTAATTTCTTAGGTTTTCGCGATCACTACACATGATAAGTTTAACCGGATTAAATCGCGTATAATATATGCGATTTAACATAACATAACATAACATCACACCTGTATTTCCCCGAAGAGGTAGGCAGAGGTGTAATAGTACACCATGGTGAGCCTATTGTCATTAACCGGGCACAAATCCAGACTCCGGGCTGCTACTGAGAATTTCCTACTGAAAAAACCCAATAACACTTTATCCGACCCGGGATCCAACCCAGGAGCCCACGCTCAGCAGTCGCGCTTGCAACCACTAGACCAACGAGGCAGTCACGATACAGTCGGTATACGCGATTTAATCCGATTAAACTTTGTTTTATTTTAACATATCTGTACTTTTTTAAATATCATTGTATAAGAAAAAGAACAAAGCTGCAGGCGTCAGCTAAAGCAATTTCTATAAACTAGTGGGAAATAAATATCGGCTTACATTTCGGAGCAAAAAAAAAAGATCTTACTACAAGCCGATGTCAAATAAATAATAAAAAATATTTATCTTTTATGCTTAAAGGTTTTAGTAAAATATTCTTCTACGCTGTTTTTCGCTCAGAAACACGAGATATGAAGTTCAATCTTATTTGGGATTTAAGATAAAACTTGTACTCACGTCATTTCTTGTTTATCTCGTGTATTGGATTGCTTTGGTAGTACAAAAGCATTTTGAAGGAGATTTTTTATTTAAATACTATATTTTTCCAGCGGCTTGGTTTGATTATAATTCGGTTTATCACAAAAATACAATACTGTAAAACGGGGTTAATAGGGACTCAAGGGTGAATAGGGACAAAAGTGGGCAAGGATTTTAACATTGAAATAATATAGTTTGTTGCCCACAAAGACTAGAAAGTTTACCAAATTACGGCAGAATATTTTTAAAGTATTTTTGGGCAACAAAGTAGGTACTTTATTTCAATGTTAAAATCCTTGCCCACTTTTGTCCCTATTCACTCCTGCGTCCCTATTCATCCCGTTGTACGGTACCTATCACAGAACCCTCGGAAACTTTGTGTCTTCCCGAGATAAGAAACATTCTATGTGCTAATCTGGGTTATGCTCTATCTGTGTGCCAAATTTCATACAAATCCGTTTTGTAGTTTCAGTGTGATTGAAGGACAAACAAACAAACATACATCCAAATTTTCGCATTTATTCTATTAATAAGATGTAGGATTGTGTCCCATTAACGAAAATTAAAATTTAATGAGTTAAATCTGGGTAAATTACTGTACTTAGGTATCTATCTCTTTTGTCATGTATCATGTCATGAATTTCTACTTCAAAAGTATAATCATCCGCATATACGGTAATTAAACCATTATACTGCCTCGTTGGTCTAGTGGTTGCAAGCGCGACTGCTGAGCGTGAGGTCCTGGGTTCGATTCCCGGGTCGGGCAAAGTGTTATTGGTTTTTTTTCATTAGGAAATTCTCAGTAGCAGCCCGGAGTCTGGATTTATGCCCGGTTAATGGCAATTGGGATGCATTAAAAGAGCCTCCACGAGTGACGATATTTAATTGATCGTCCGGCGCACCCTGGGCAGTCAGCCCCGCTACCAACCTGCTGATTGGCTAATCTTTTCCCCACGGCATGAGCTGTTATCATATGTAGCTCATGTCGACACGATAGAAGAAGAATGGCAATAGGCGCGCCCCCTATTACATGGGACTATAACATAACTGGCGAAATGTAGGTGTACTATTACACCTGTGCCTACCCCTTCGGGGAAGTACAGGCGTGATGTTATGTTATGTTAATAATATGTTATACCATTATACGCAGAACTAGCTTAATATGCAAGTTTCATACAAGACAAGTTCTGCTTCTACTGGATATTATAAACTTCGACCGTGATGTTCTATCTCAGTCCCACATGTTAAGTAAGAAGAGAAACATACAGAGTTATATTATGTATGTGTGCTCGCGAGCCTACCTGTGCGCATGCATTTATTATGAACTTTGAGCCCGCTTTGATATCGCGTGGGATTTTAGAGGAAACGTCGGTTTTGAAACTATGTTCGGAGACTTATTCACCGGTCACCAGTTCACCGTTGCTCCGGTGAGTACCTGAATAGGATTGGATGCGAAGTCACGGCAAATTGCCATCATTGTGGGTGTGAACTGGACAACATTTTGACATTTGACAACGAAAATATAATACAAAGCCTAGCATGACACTCCGCAGTACACACACACAACTTATAAAACCTGATTTCACCAATTTTTATAGAAAGTTACGTCTAAATTATATTCTACCAGACCTAATAAACAAACTACCACCAAAAATAAAAAACCGGCCAAGTGCGAGTCGGACTCGCGCAGTAAGGGTTCCGTACCTCTCAACGACCTGATACCCCATAAAAACTGATTTTATTTACGAGAGTTTATCAAAAGACATCAATGTACAGTGCGCGAAATATGAATTTTTGCATGTCTTTCTTACGCAGGTGCCACCACATATGTTTATGTTTGTCTTATTTTTAGTATTTTTTGCTAAACGACATAACACGCACTATAATCTGACTAAGTTTGACGATGGTATATATATACGGACAGCGTAGCGAGAGTCGTAGGGTCCCGTTTGGCACTCTTCGGGTACGGAACCCTAAAAATGACATAACACGAAACAATTTAAAATTTAAACTTAAAACCTAATAATGACTTATAATTTTATAACATTAAGAAAAAAAAATGCTGCATTTTTGTAAGCAATATAAATTAGTTGAGGGTATTTGGGAATTTTTGCATGTGGAGCGAGCGAGCGCGATGCGTCGTGTTCACTAACCCACATCTTGTTGTAATGAATGTCGACGGACAAAGCGGTTCTACACCGTATCTGCCAATGTTATGTATGTATATTTTTTGTGGAAAAATAAATAAATAATTTAAGTTCCTTTTTTTAAATTGATCGCTGTAAATGTGAACATAATGTAGCTATTAATTGCATAGAGTATCGGATCGTTGGGTTCCCTCCTATCATGGTCAAACTTAAACTTAAAAATCATTATTAATCATTAAATAATTTACTTCAGTGAATTTGTCTCAGTCATTAACCTACATTATTCTCACACAATTATAAATATAAATGAATAAATATCTTTGGGAGATTATTACACAGCACCATCTAAAATTCAAAATTATTTATTTGTCAAACATAGGTATGATGTTCAAGACATGGTGTTAATTTATAAATAATCCAGTATCACTATGTTTTGCCTTGATAGGCGTACAAATTTGATAACATAAAGATAATATTACAGATTTGTGGAAATTAATTGTTTAATAACAATAACAGTTTTTATTAATATATATTAAAGAACTAGCTGTGCCCGCGACTCCGTCCGCGTGGATGTCGGGAAATAACATCGTGTCATAATTATGAACACAATATCTTCAAATATATACATATAAGCGCCAACACAGACGATTACACTGTTTACCGACCATACTATGTTTTGTTTTTACAAACAACCGGCTAAGGTGATGGAATTTCATGGAATTAGCCCTAAACTCCCTCATTCTGAAAAGACGCTCGTGCCCAGCAGTGGGAAGTAATTGGGCTGATTATGTTATTCTATAACACTAACCACATCTCTTCTTATGCTGAGAAGAGGCCCGTGTCCAGCAGTGGGACTGTAATGGGCTGGTAATGTTATGTTATTCTAGAATACTAATAATATCCAGTTCATTAACTCTTCTCATTTTGAGAAGAGGGCCATACCCAGTAGTGGGACAGTAATGGGTTGACTACGTTATGTTATTCTATATTTTTTAGTTTCTTAACTCTTCTCGTTCCGAGAAGAGGTCCGTGCCCAGCAGTGGGACAGTAGATAATGAGCTGATTATGTTATGATAATCTATTACACTAACAATATCCAGTTCCTTAACTCTTCTCATTCCAAGAAGAGGGCCATGCCCAGCAGCGGGAGAGTGATGGGCTATGTTATGTTATTCTATATTTTCTATAATACTAATAGAATCCAGTTGTATTTTTAGGAACCTGCAACCTGCATCCAACCAACAATCATGACCTCTACTTTGTATGCAACTTAATACAATAGAGGGGTCAAGCTGTATTGCTGGATCTACTCAACCGATTCAGATAAAACATACCCTATATTTTAAGTTAGACTAATACCAATACAAATGCTAAGTTTCATTACGATCCGTTCAGCCGTTTTCACGTGATGAGGTAACAAACAGACAGACAGACAGACATAAATTTTTTAAACGATTGATTCGTGTTCTATAGCTTATTTCTAGGCCACCTAGCAGGTTTTCGCGAAAAAAAAGTCAATGTACAGACTTTTCGACCTTTACAGTTTTATTATAGTATAGATAGATAGATAGATAGTATAAAAAAGAAATCGGACTTCTGTATTTACCAAAACTTTGTTGCATCTGTCATTTAGTGCCAAACTAAGCAGAGCTTGTACAGTCGACTGCATGACAGTGGTAACACTTCAGTTCAAAAACCGCCCTTACTGCTTATGAAATAACGATGCTGCTAATGTCAAAGTGTTACCACCGACGTGCGGTCGAACGTACTATGGGTACTAGACAATAGATATAATACTTACCTCAATACTTTTTTTTCATACTTACATGCATTACTTACATTATAATACATAATTCATTCCAAGGAGTATATCCATGGAGTTTCTTGCCGGCTCTTCTCCATAGGACCAACTTTTTGGAACCGTGCAACTAGATTCATAATTAACGTTTTGAAAGTGCATCTAAATGCTTATTCGAAATAAAAACTTTTGACTTCGACTTTGACTTTGAACACACAGCATATGCTGGTGGAGTACCTTGCGTGGGGATTGGAGAAAAATTCCCACCAACTTCCCATGGCCCTATCGACACCATGTCATACGGGCCGAATCGTGAGACGGCTGCGGCATAGCTCCCTTGGCTTTCTTAAATACCCGCAGGTGCTTCTTGAAGCTCTACAAGTCTGTACGTTGTCCCTTTTGGCACCTCTCTCTTTTGGGTGTGCATGCCACAGAATGATCTTCGGGTCCTGGTCAACCAGATCGAGTAGCATCTTTCTCTGACAGCAAAATATTTCATCATTACGGCTCGGAGGGCCGTGGCTTCCTTCTGCGACACTGACATACCCCAGAAGGAGGCTGCACAGCGGGATCGGGAGAATAGAATAGAATAGAAGAGATTTATATTGTTTGTCATAGGTAATTGATAATACAGATGTTAAAACATAAAACAGTTTCACTGTAACATATCCAGAAAATGTACAATATTCAGGGTGGTAAAGAAAAGAAATGGAGCTTTACGACACAGCGACTTAAGATTACAAAACCTATAAATTAAAAGAGATACACAGCGACTAAAGTTACAAAATCTAAAATTAAAAATAAAAACATCATTTAGAAATAATTTCTTACAATTTTCATAAAAAAAAGCCTTCCTAATGTAACGTTAATGTATATAATATTCATGTAATATTAAAGATGGGAGAGGGATGGACGGGAGAGGGCCGATCGAGAGACGAAAGGACCTACTCGTCTAGAGTGAATAGGTTTTGTCTGGACAAGCTGTAGGACCTATCGTCGATCGCACTATCGCTTAACATCAGGTTAGTTGGTGATCAAACGTAAGCCCAGTAAAAATATTAAAAATTACAATTACATGAGGCTTTTCATCTTCATGTCTCAGTTTGGCGAACCTACTTGCGGCACCATTTAGGCAACAGTCTAGGTGGTATTGCAGTTGTTATGGGCAAAGGTAACCGCTTAACATCAGGTGCGCCTTTAGCTCGTTTCGCTATCCTATACTATAAAAAATATAAAAATAAAACGAGTGTGCTTTAGAGCACACGACCGAAGTAAATTAAATTTGTCGTGTAGGGATTATTTAATGAGATCCGCACACCAACATTTTCTATATCACCAAACTCAATTTTATGCAGCGCGAACGGGGTCTGAGGTGCGGGCGGCGTGACCGCACGGAAGCCCGCCACGGACAGTTAGCGTCAGCAGTAAGCGCTGTGATTGGTCACCGCATTGACAGGCTCACTTGGCGCGATATTCAAACTGTATGCGCGCTACATCCTCCTCCTCCAAGTCACGACATCGACCCGAGAGTGATTTGGGCTTAAATCTAAGAGCGCGCCTTCCCTTTTGTCTTAGGCGGCCGACCTCGCAGACGGCGAGGCTGGTCCGGTTCAATAGATTCGGTTTGGTTACAAATTGTCTTAGGCGGCCGACCTCGCAGTCGGCGTGGTTGTACCGGCTCAATTGTTTCAGTGTGGTTACAAATAAGAGCCGTCAGATCCGAAACATGAAAACGACCTAACAACTGATCCTGACTATCGACCAACTCATAGGCTGTGGGGCTAATAACTCTTTTGATGGTATATGGCCCATCTCTCTGAGGCATAAACTTTCGGGTTAAGCCTTTGGGAGCATTGCTAAGAGAGTGAGTAGTTAATAATACCTGGTCACCAACCTGGAAAACTGGAGATGGTCGTCGGGAAGAGTCAGCATATTCTTTCCTTAGATCTTGTTGTTTTTCAACACGATCTCGTATATCCTGTAGGGAATCAATAAATTTTGACAGATAAGGCGTAGCCTGAGGAACATACGTTTCCTTATCCAAGACTGCACGCAGGTCATGCTGTGCATCGAATGGTGTCCGCAGTTCGCGGCCATATATCAAGTACGATGGTGTTAGTCCTGTGGTTGAACAGGTAGCAGTGTTGAGGGCGAACCGTACCTGGGGTAAGAATTGGGGCCAATTGCGATGTTCATTCTTGACCAGCATTGCCAGTTGGATCTTTAGGTCCCGGTTCTTCCTCTCGGCCGGGTTGGCCTCTGGATGATAAAGTGGTATCAAGTTCTGCTTGACACCGAATAGAAACATGCACTGTTGCATTACCGAAGATATAAATTGGACTCCATTGTCTGAAATGACACGCCTAGGAAAACCATATCGAAGAAAATACTCTTCGATCATTATTTTGGCACATACCTCAGCCGTAGCCTCCTTGAGGGCATATAACTCCACCCATCGAGTGGCAGTATCCTCGACAAGGTACACCCATTTTTCGCCTGATTCAGCTTCTGGAAGAGGACCGAATAAATCGACGGCCAGTACCTCACCTCTCTGGTGTAATATTGGTGTCTGCAAAAGACCGGTGGGTTTCTGATTGGAGAACTTATACCTTTGGCAATCAACACAGTTCTTGAGGTAGTCTGTGACGTACTTACGCATACCTGTAAAGTAGTATCGTTGCCTAATACGGTCAATTGTACGATCCACGCCTTGGTGACCAGCAGTAGGAGCGTTATGGAACTCATTCATAACATCCTTGAGCATGGATACGGGAATTACCAACTGCGGCTCCTCGGACTCAGAGTCGGGAGCGTGACGATAGAGGACACCTTGGTCCATAAGATAACCGCGCTCTAACCAGCGGGTAGAGGACATGGGGTCCGTGGTGCTTTCTATATCCTTGATAACCTTACTCACCTCAGGATCGTCTAACTGAGCAGATCGAAGATCAGCTGCACTCTTGCGCGGTATGTCTATGATAACCGAACAAACCCCACATGTTTCTTGAGTAGCCTCGTTGCAGATAGGGCGGCTAAGCGCGTCGGCAATGACGTTGGCCTTACCAGGAGTGTACTCATATTGTATATCAAAAGCTTGTAATTTGAGAGCCCAGCGCATCAACCTGCCGCTGGGAGACTTTAAGGTTAATAACCACTTAAGTGGTTGGTGGTCACTACGCAGAATTACAGGATGACCCTCAATGTATGGGCGATACTTTTCTGCGGCCCATACTACGGCGAGAGCTTCTCGCTCAGTAGTGGAGTACTTGCATTCCGCAGAAGTTAGTAAACGACTGGAGTACTCGATGGGGTGCACGTCGTTACCTTCACCTTGCAGGAGGACGGCACCCAATGCATAGTTACTTGCATCGGTATGGATAATAAATGGTTTACGGTGGTCTGCCTGTACGAGGACTGGTGCTGTGATGAGCCTCTTCTTCAGCTCATTAAAGGCTCGTCGCTGGTCTTCGGCCCAAGCCCATGGTTCATTTTTCTTAGTAAGCTTGGTGAGCGGTTGAGCTATTTCTGAAAACCCTGGCACAAACTTCCTGAACCAAGAACACGTTTGTAGGAAGCTTTTCAAGTGTTTGAGGTTGGTCGGCTCATTCATCTGCTGAATAGCCTGCACCTTGGACTCATCAGGCATAATACCCTTAGGAGTAATAAGATGGCCTAAGTACTTAACTTGGTTACAGGCAAAGTTGCACTTGTCCCTGTTGGCACGTAACCCAAAAACACGTAGACGGTTGAATACGGCCTCCAGATCTTCCAGGTGTTTCTGGAAGGGCCCATCCGACAGGATCAACAGGTCATCTAAATAAACTAATAAGGTAACGTCCTTCAAAGCACTTCCAGACCTAAAACGGTCCATTAACCTCTGGAAAGTGGCGGGGGCGTTCTTAAGGCCGAATGGCATGCGAATAAAACGGTACGTACCTAAAGGCGACACAAATGCGGTCTTATCCCTGTCCACAGGTGATACGCTAACTTGCCAGTAGCCTGACCGGAGGTCTATGGTACTCATGTACCCTTCCCTCTTGGTGGCGTGGAGGAGGTCCTCGATGACCGGCAAAGGGTAAGTGTCACTTTTAGTAATAGCATTAAGTCGACGGTAGTCGACGCAGAACCTATACGTACCATCTTTCTTAGGGACGAGGAGGGCGGGTGCAGCCCATGCTGACTCGCACTCCTCAATCACACCATCTGTTAACATCTTGTTGATCTCTGCCTCCATTGCGGTCTTCTTCGCGGGCGTGAGGCGGTATGGGGGCACTGCGATAGGTGAATGACCTCCCGTGTCAATATGATGCTCGGCGAAGCGAGTCGCCTCTCCTCCTAGACGAAAGACGTCTTCATGGTGCTGAAGTAAATCTGTGAGCTGCTGGCGTTGGTCACAGGTAAGCAACAAGCCCTCGTCAGCCCTTAACGACATTGAAGACACAGAGATTGGATTGCGCTGTGACGTTGATTCTCCCTCATACTCGAGCGGGTAAGTCTGCGTGCACCCAGAAAAGCGCCAAGAAGAAGCAGAAAAATCAATAACCATACCTGCGGCGTTGAGGAAGTCGATTCCCAGAAGAGTTTCATTGTTGTCAGCTTCAGGAAAAATCACGAAGTCCACTCGAACACTTATGTCCACAGAGATGATGACGTCAACGCCTGCCACCAGGACCTCGCGTGAACGGACAACACCATCAGCCAGCTTTACGTTAACCTGCTTAGAACCAAAGGTAAGTCCCTTTTCTTTAAATATTTTATACAGTGCATGTCCGGCTATTGAGCACCTAGCAGCTGTATCAATCAAAGCTATGCCCCGTAAGCCAAGAACCTGAATACTGAGCACAGGTCTCTGCTGCGTTGAATGCACGGTCGTCGTCCGCAAAACGCGAGACGCAGAGAGAGGGACCGCAGGCTTAACACCACCCGAAGAAACAGTATTTGTCGCCGCAGTGTCGGCGCAAAGTGAAGAAACTACTGAAGGCGTGTTAAACTGATCAACGTTAGAGCAGCACAACCCATGAGTCGGGACGATAACAGGTGAGTTCACCCTATCAGGTGACAGACTATCACTACATGTGATAACAGGTACGTCTACCCTATCAGGTAAGACACTAACATAATTACCGATAGTTGGGGAATTCACCCTACTAAGTGAGGTACTATCACTACATATGACAACAGGTACCTCTACCCTACCAGATAAGTCATTAGCGTGATTGCCGATATTCGGGGTTTTTACCCTATCAGGTGAATCAACAAGAGTACCCGAAATCGATTCATTAATTACCGGAACATCCGAACGCACTTTATCATCACAATAACACTCGCATGAATTACATGTTATAAGTTGAGATCGACAATCGCAACAAAAATTATTATTAAAACCATCACGATCGCACGGTTGCGATTGTAGGCAAGATGATCTACGGTAACTAGCACGCGTATCGTATTCGCGTGTATGTTTACATAGATAGACACTATTACTACTATTATGGGTAATATCATGACTTGGAGTGTTATCCGAGAATGTAGTAATATGATTGTATTCACTTACCAAATCTGGTGAATCTGTTTCGATTGAAAGAGATGAAAACGATAAGTTATTGTTACATTTAGGGCATTGCGACCTCACTACCCCTTTCGCTCCGCAACCGTAACAATAGAGAGACTTATCATTACCACCGCACTTATTCAACTTATTACAATCTTCACGTACGTGTCCGTATTGTTTACAATATACGCATCTAGGTTTCGCGATATGTTGATTCGGACGCGGACTAGCGTTATTATCATGAACAACCGTTGAGTGTCGTGACGTCGTAGATGTAGTCGACGGTGGCGCTGCGCTGACCGAGCTCGGCGCTGCTGGCGGCGCGGAGCGGCGCGGCGGCGGCGGGGCCTGCGCCGCGCTGCCACTGCGACCGATGACGTACGCTGACTTTACTGACCGGGCGTTGGACAGTGGGCCGGGCTGCGACTGGGTATGCGCATCGGATTCTTCAATCTCGATGGAACGGGCGAGGCGAAGCATACCAGAGAAATCCTTAAAATCTTCCCTCCTCAGATGTTTTCGAATCCGTGCGTCCAGTAGGCCGTAAACCATGTCGACTTGCGCCTTTTCAGTTATGTCGCCGACAGGAATCTTAGATAATAACGCACGACATTTGGCGACGAACACGTCTGTGTTTTGATCACATTGTTGTTGTTCAAACAATTCTTTATAGATACGGTGCGGGGGTCTCCTATCACCGTAGGTATTGATCAATAAATGTATGGAAACATCCCATGTATGTATCTCCTTTTTTACTCCCTGGTACCATATTGCGGCGTTATTTGTGAGCACCATAGAGAGGCCCCTGAGAGCGTTCTCCTCTGACACATTAGCGCAGTCCTTGAAACTTTGAATGGCGTCTATAAAGGCGTCCACTGACTCGTCGGCGTCACCGCCGAACCTGGCGGTGCAGTGCGTGAAGGTGCCGCTGCCGACGGGTGCAGAGTTTTGAACTGGGGATGACGGCTGGCGACTTATTACTTTGTCCAGCAGGCGCTCGAACGCTTCGGTTTGGGACTGCTGCATGGCGGCCATCATGGCAGCCACCTGTCCTGACGAAAAACTTGCGGCGTTGTCGGTGCCCTTGTCATCGTCGACGTCCACGGCGACCTCGTCGTCCGAGGGCGTCGCCTGATCCCTGCGCGTACGTGGCATGGTGATGATGAACACACGCGAATTATGTAAATTACGGTACTAACAACAATAACAATGAGTTCGAACGAGCACTTTAGGTATCTCGCGGCACGTTAGGCAGCCACTTGTCGTGTAGGGATTATTTAATGAGATCCGCACACCAACATTTTCTATATCACCAAACTCAATTTTATGCAGCGCGAACGGGGTCTGAGGTGCGGGCGGCGTGACCGCACGGAAGCCCGCCACGGACAGTTAGCGTCAGCAGTAAGCGCTGTGATTGGTCACCGCATTGACAGGCTCACTTGGCGCGATATTCAAACTGTATGCGCGCTACAAATTAAATTAAATTAAATTAAATTAAATTAAATTAAATTAAATTAAATATTTTTGTAAAACTTCACTAAGTTATATCTCCCTCAATACTATTTCAATGTGAACAAAGGAATGGCAGCGCGGCGCGCGTACATCGCCGGCGCTGTGTCGTGGCCGGCCTAGCGCGCGCCTCGTTCCCCACGTCCCGCACTACCCCCTCCGTTCGCCTCGCCCGATCACATTTTTCGTAACGCTCTCGCCAGCTTACTCGCCAAGCCAGCGTGCGTAAAGAAGTTTTACTTCAAAATACGTACACGGTCACGGGGTCAAGAACGAAGTTTGCGGCGAAATTAAAAGTATTTATTAAAATGTACATGGGCTGAATATTGACCATTTCATTATAATACTAAATTTCACAACTATAATACAAGCATAGATTGCAGGAAATATCAAGCGTCGGACTGAGATACCACAGGGCCTAAGTTCGATCCCAAGTAAAACATTATTTTTAAAATGTTTAGTTTATTAAAATCTGAAGTTAAGTTACATTTTCTCCCAAATCAAAAAACAAACATGGAACAAAACCCATGATCCTGAGATTCATCAGTAAAGTTTTAACTTTGCCCTTCAATTCACCTAAAAAGAAGGAGAAAAGTTACCATCTCAAACTTGTAGATGAAAAGATTGATGAATTTAAGCCAATGTTTGAAAGGAGGCTTTTACCCTTGATCTTGAATAATTATGTAACATTACACTGAAGTAACTTTATTTTTAGGGTTCCGTACACAAAGGGTGACAACGAGGTGCAAAGAGGGGCTCGTGGCTAAGTAATAACCGCGTGCTGCGCTAGCCACGGTCAGTCCTTGCATGGGTGACCGTTTCGTTGCACATCGAGACCCCTCCGTGCCTCGGAGAGCACGTTAAGCTATCGGTCCCGGTTGTCATAAGAATATCTATGGCAGTCGTTACGGGTAGTCAGAAGCCTGAAAGTCTGACAACTAGTCAAACCTCGGAACGTTGGTATTGCCCAGTAACTGGGTTGCGGGGGTCTGTTGGCAGTCGCTCCGTGTAAAATACTGATGTTCAGCCGCATCTGGTTAGACTGGAAGCCGACCCCAATATAATTGGGAAAAGGCTCGGGGAAAAAAGGCCCGAAGGGCGCCAATGGGACCCTATTATTCTGCCTACGCTGTTCGTATATCCGTCCATCTACAATCTATTACAAGGCTTTATTTTTTTAACGCAATAAATAGCCACTTGAAAGTTTTAAATAGTATTTGTTTATGATGATGATGATGATGTCGTCCTCCTTGACGTGTCCGTCAACGGCGAACCTTGTTAGCTCCGGACATGAGAGCGGAGGTGGCTAGCGAAACCAAATTTGGTTTTAAAGGTCCTGTTACAAGCAGTGGCGGCTGCTGGGTCAGAGAACCGGTCGTGCACTGTATTGTTTTATTTACAATATAAAATACAATAATGATACAATAAATATGATTTAAAATACAATAAACATCTTTAATACCAGTTTCCGTCCAAATCGACTCTCTAAAAAATGTACTAAGAAAACAAAAGAAATCCCCACAACCATAGTCTTTTATTATTTAATTCACTTTTAAATTAAGAAAAGTTGTTTTGAAAAGTTATATTATTGCTTAATTTTAATAAATACTACTACTGTAGTCGTCAACATTGAAGTCAATGCTAATTTTTACACGATTAAAAAGTAACAGTAACGTAAAAACACTAAATACTAACAAAACAAGGAGAAATTTAAACGAGCGCGGGAACTATGACAAGGAGAGGGCAACGCCCCTACCGCCCTTCGGCCGGCTCGCATTGGCTCGCATCGAGTGCATTTCGTCAACGATCGGTCAATCTCGGCAACGTTCGGCCCGTGCGGCGCACAAATCTAGGCTAGTTAATTCATAGTAAATGTACTAATTATCTTCCGTCTCACGCGCCAGGGGATGTAGCTCGTATTTCATAGAAGTCGTATAAGCGCTCTCCGTGCGCTCCGCGAAGCGCACGGGGCTTTTTTGTTCGAGCGAAAATAAGTCTTAACTTCATCAGCTTAGAGATTAAATTGATTTGTAATTATTTCATAACTATTCGTAAGTATAAAGTAGATGCGTAATATTGATGTTTTAGATATTTTGTGATTCTTTTTAAAGGTGTTATGAATTTATGAACTGGTAGTGCAGCGCACGAGTGCACTTAAGGTACAGCCGCCACTGGTTGCAAGGCGCACAGTGCAACTGACATGAATTATATGTGGAGGTGTAGGAAGGCTTTGGTCGTAGCTTTTTACTGAAGCGTTTTTCATCGAGGTCTTGCAATCCGTGAACAAGGCTGTTGGGGCTTTCGAAGAATGCCATTTGCAATATTTGTTACTACTAGCTACTATTATGACAAAAATACTAAAAATCAAAACGTCTAAATTCAAAGAAGATAGATACAAGAAACTCGGAACGTTTTTGACGTTCTTTGTTCCTGCCAATGATATTTAAAAGTACAGATATGTTACTGCGCTCGCAATTTGAAGACTCGAAAACGTCTTAATTAGGACGTTTTTCTATTAATCCGGCGTCAAATAAGGCACCGAGCGTGACTGGTGATAAAAATTAACTAAAATGTCGTCGTGTGTGTATTGGAAGTGTTCCACTTATGACGCGAAAGTAACTTGAAGTAGTCACTTATTTTGTACTAGTTTGTGTATATTGTGCTGCCGCTTCGTACGGATCATTTTTTTTTTTGATTTGTTGTGTTTGTATGACAGTTGTTGGTGGGTATGACATATTTATGCTTTTAAATATCATTGGTTCCTGCTCTTAAAAACGATAATATACACATTTATACAAGTGTCAAACTTGGTCTGATGGTAGTGCATACTTTATAGTTCATCATTGCAGCCGAAAGACGTCTACTACTGGACATAGGCCTCCCCCAATTAAGGGGGGGATATGCCATAATCGCCACGCTTGGCAGGCGGGTTGGCGATCGCAGTTGGTTGGTTAAATACTCAGAGAACGCTGCTGCCCATCCTCTGGTGAATCCCTTAGTCGCCTTTTACTACACCCATGAGAAGAGATAAGGGTATACTTTATAGTTGAACAAAAAATAAGAAAAAATATCAACTAAAGGGGAATGTAGCAGACAAGTCAGTAAAAAAAATATTATTCGCTGAATACATAATTTATTGAAAATTCATTTTTAGCTATTAAAGTACCTACAGGTACTATAGTTTAATCAAAACCTTTTAACTCTGTTAATTATACTTCGCTGTAGTTGTAGATTTTTAGCATTTTTTCTATCTACAACTACAGCGAACTATCTTTTACAGAGTTAATAGTTTCTGATTAAACTACAGTACCTGTAATTCAATTGTTAAAAACGAATATTCGATAAATGATTATTCAGCGAGTAATATTTTTTTCAACACACTTGCTCGTAAAGTGGCTCTTATTGCATCGCTTTTAGGTTCATAATGTGGCTTATAACGCACGCGTGCTTTTTTCATTATATTATTGCACTAGTGCTTTTTACTTTACAGTTTATTTTTAAATCGTAGCAAAGAGTTTTTATGCCTGAACTAAACTAAACATTTTTGGGAATAAATCAACTGTATTAATTAAAATATGCGATATAAACATTTCATTTCATCAAATTATTAATTTTTTACAACAAATTAATATTTATTTGTATTATAAATAAAAAAGTCAATTTATAATATTTTTATATTAGGCTGTATGGCGGTTTCCTTCGACCACCTGCGCGCGCATAGTATGTATGTATGTCACCGCGCGGTCCGCACGTCATTTTTATCATTTTTCACAAATTCAATATTTGTCTAAAATGTGTAATTTATGTTTTTTTCCTCGCAAGTGTGTTGAAAAACGTTGAATGAAACACGTGAGCATTGACTATTATACTCTCGGCTCCATTACGCCCTCGCCTTCGGCTCGGGCTGCAATCCAGCCTCGAGTATAATAGTCAACTTAGCTCACTTGTATCATAATGTACTATTTTATGATGGGATTTCCACATGGCTGCTATATTCCCCTTAAACATGTGTACAGAACCGTTAACTTGCGCGAGTCGAACTCGCTCTTGGCCGGTTTTTCATATTTATTTAAAAGCAGTTCCAATTTGCTCCGAACTGTAATCAGTCAAAATGAATTTTATGGGCTTCCTCGCAAGGTAAATGATAAAAAATGTGCCTAAGATATTTTTTTAAATCTGTTAGCACCTTAAATGTAATTTATGAAAGTAATCTTGGAGACATCGCTATAATTCGCGTCGCGTTCTCACAAATTGTTACAGATATATGTAATGAATATTTTAATAATATCTAAACGCTTATTAAATTATTATAAGGATATTCTTGCTAAAGCCATGATTAATAAATAGTTCACATTCCGAGAGCATAGCAGTCAAATTTTGTTACAGAATTCTTTGCAAATACACATCAAAAGTGTGTACAATTTAACTATAAAAAATTATCCAATTAATATTACCAAATCTAGTCTTCGAGACTGGCTTCTTATATTTCCTATGTTTAAGTTAACAACTTATCCCTTTATTTTGTAAAAAATAACAAAAAAATATTTTTATATTTATATATTTATTATTATTTATTTATTTATTATTATTATTTATATTTTTTTTTTTTTTTTTTGCAAATTGTGGGAAAATAACCACTAGGTCTACTCGCGTTTTACGAACGACAAACGAAGTACGAACTTTCGTTCCGACTGATACTTACATAATAAAGATAGGCACATAAAAAAGGCACAATTAAGATAGACTACGGTTCATAGTCGTATACAATTTACCGGACATAAGAAAAACAAACGTCAAAACACGATCATCGCATGCGATAAGGGAACGATGGTTGACCGGAGTAGCAAATTGTGCGATGAATCGTACGATTTATCGAATATCGTCGAACGGGAGTAGACCCCCTGTGTTAATGTCGTCAATTAAATGGCAAAAAAGTCAAAAATTATGAATGATTTTTTAAACTTTTATTGTAAGGATAAAAAAACTAATAGTTTGTGTTTCACAATATCTCATTTTATAACATTATAGTAGGAGGAGCTCCTCTTTCTCTTTCTAAATCTCTTTCTAAATCTTTCTCGCTTGACAAAGTTTAAGTACATAGTTATTCTTTACATCTCGTTAACGCTTACAATTTACATTAGATATTATGAAAATTTTAACACTTGTGAAGCAATTTAAGCACTTGCTAAATTGCTTGGCGTTGCTAATAGCGAAGTTAAGACTGCGTTCATAACTAAAATATGAAAATTTTAAGAAACATTTTTTAACAAAATTACAAAAACCCCTCCAAAGTCTGAACGTGGCTAGCGTAGCTTAACTTCGCAGATCTTACAAGCCACGCAGTTATTACTAAGCCATGAGCCACTCATGAAGAAGGAAAACCATCATAAGGAAACTGACTTACTTCCATCCTCACCATCTTGACGGTTGGCGGTCAAATACAGTACGATTTACACGCCATTTTTAGACTCGTACAGCAAAACTGGATACTGGGAGGAAACTTGCATACCTGAGAGTGCTCCATACAGTTCTCGATGGTGTGTGTAGTCCGCCAACCCGCACTAGGCCAGCGTGGTGATTAAGGCCTTAACCTTCTCAATCTGAGAAGAGGCCCCTGCAGCGTTACCAAATTATCGATAGTATCGATAATATCGATAGCGTGGTACGTGCTAATTCTATCGACATATAGCAATACTATCGATAGTATTGATAAAACAGTATTGAGAGTACAGAGAAATTGTATAATTACTTATAGTGCTATTTGTATGTGTTTACCGTACACCATTTATGTGAAATAAGAAAATGAAAAAATAGTATCAAGAATAGTGTCTAATAATCGTTGTGGCGATGCTTGGGGGAGGCCTATGTCCAGCAGTGGACGTCTTTCGGCTGAAATGATGATGATGATGATGAGTGTCCAACACTATTTTTTATTAGTATAATACTATCGATAGTAACAATACTATCGATAGAATTTATCGCTTCGATACTACCGATAATTTTGTACTATCGATAGTAGCCTGTATATGGTTAGTATCGATAGTACAGTCACTATCGGTGTCCAATACTATCGATAGTCGCCTACCGATCGGCAACACTAGGCCGTACCCAGCAGTGGGATGGTAATTGGCTGATGATGATGATTTATCATTGTCTAAATCTTGACAAAGAAAATCTCTTAAAAAGCAATTTTTTAAACAAAATGAAATTACTCTGAATTTTTGACACCTCATTGACACGATAATTTAAAATATTAGCCTAGCTGTAATCAGTCTTGAAATTCTGTGCACAAACTAAATTGCGCGTCGTAAGATTACTTCGTGAATAAAGTATGAAGATTATATCTTGTTTACCAAGTAGGCTAATGATGTGTCCTCTATTATTTGATGTAAGCATGTGTGTGGAGAATATGTGTATTATTAAAGACTACAGAATACCTGCGGCTTCGCCCGTGGATATCGTTTATAGCACATCACACAACACATAGTTTTTAATTAACATTAAGTCGTCTTGATTAGCCAATGTTGTGTTTACCCGTAATTGGCGTACATATAAGGACAATAATGTACTGTATTATTTGGTAATAGTGATAATATGTATCAATCAACTCAGCCTATCGCAGTCCACTGCTGGACATAGGCCTCTCCCAAGTTGCGCCACAACGCTCGGTCCTCTGCCTTCCGCATCCAGTCCCCCCCAGCCACGTTCTTTAGGTCGTCGGTCCACCTGGCAGGGGGGCGCCCTACGTTGCGTTTGCCGATTCGCGGTCTCCACTCAAGGACTCGTCTGCTCCAACGGCCATCGGTCCTTCGACAGACATGGCCAGCCCACTGCCACTTCAACTTACAGATCCTACGAGCTATGTCGGTCACTCCGACAATAATAATAATAATAATATGTACGTGGGACACTCAGAAAGTTTTGCGAAACTAAAAAAAATTGTTCTATACGTACATATATTTTTATCAAATCTTTTCAAAGTACTTTCCACCAGCCTCTATACAAAGATTCATGCGCCTAAACCAGTTTTCAAAACACTTTTTCCAGTCCGCCGCAGACACCTCGTTTACAGCCTGCTCGAACGCAGCCAGCGCATCTTCCGGCGACGAAAATTGTATCCCTTTGAGCTGATTTTTTATTTTTGGGAATAAAAAGAAGTCACACGGTGCTAGATCAGGGCTGTAAGGAGGGTGACCCAGGAGTTTGACTGGCGTGCTGTCCAGGAAGTCCCTCGTTTTGAGTGCGGTGTGCGCAGGTGCATTGTCGTGGTGGAGCAGTAGCCCGCGGAGCCCTGTGTTTGGTCGCTTGTTGCTTATAACAGAGAAAACTTCTGGCAAACATTTGGTAGTATACCATTCGGCATTAATGCTTCTTTGATCCCGTAAGGGAATTGATACCAAGTGGCCAGTCAAATTAAAAAAGCTAGCGATCAAAATCTTACCCCCGCTTCTAGATCGCTTCACTTTGGTAGCCGTTGGCTCATTTTGAAACACCCAAACAGTCGACTGGCGCTTGGTTTCTGGGTCGTATTGATAAATCCAGGACTCATCACCTGTAACGATGTCGTAAACACGCCGAGACGAGCCTGCTTCAAATTTGTTAAGCATATCACGGCACCATTCCACCCGGGCCTGCTTCTGAGCATCGGTGAGGTTGTGCGACACCCAGCGTGATACTATCCTCCTCACGCGAAGATGGCTGTGTAGAATCTCGTGAACGCTTCCCGATCCAATCTTCAATATGTGTTGAATCTCCTGATATGTAATTCGCCTATTGTCTTGGATTAAATTTTTCACTGCTAGCACGTTTTCTTCGGTAACAGCCGTCAAAGGGCGACCGCTTCTTTCGTCATCCCCCAAAGTTGGTCGACCGCGCTTGAATTCGTTATACCAACGATACACGGTTGCCTTGGAAGGGCCTTCATCCATGAATGCCATTTGAAGTCTATCGTACGATTCATCCGGTTTCAGGCGACACTTGAAATCGTATAAAATCATAGCTCTAAAATGTTCCCGGCGCAGATCCATATTTCAGTGAGACACAATACTTTGAATTAACTCGCAAAAAATGTGGAGGGAAATTTTGAAATTGGAACTTACTTATTTTTACTTATAAATAATCATATTTTCGAAAAACATTATAACTGGCCAGTCTCCCATATATAAAAACTTTTTTTCGCAATACTTTCTGAGGGGCCTGGTATGCTGTGGGCGAACCTTATATAATAAATAAAAATAAAAATCTCTCGGGAACTGTTTATCTTCCCACATTAGTTCGACGTTTATGACATCCTGGTACATGTTATGCCGAGTGGTTGTCGTTAAATAATTTATTTGTCGTTTATAGCGCATAAATGTTTAGTCTCCTGAGTTTTTGTTTCTTATATTTTAATCCGGGTTATGTTCTATGTGTGTGCCAAATTTTATCCAAATCAGGCAAGTCGTTTCGGTGTGATTGAGTAAAAATAGCCAAATATCCAAACATCTTTACAAACATTCATATTTATGATGTTAGTATGATAGGATACATGCAGTAGAATGAGCGCAAAAATAGTAATAAAAAAAAACAAACAAAAATACTACGAAAAACTATGTAAAAGTATCTTACATTTTAGGAAATCTCCAAAAAAGAGACATCGGGGCATTTAACTTAGTTGTAATCGGGTAAATACGTAGCCTGCTAAAATAATAACACTATTTTTGGCTTCCGTAGCCGAGTAAAAACGAGTCTGTGTGGGAAAGTTATTTACATCTAAATCTATGTAAAAAATAAAAATAAAATTTTCAAAACTACAAACAACTATTTAAACTAAAAAGTAACTGCCTTATTAGGAATTAAATTACGACTAAACTGAGGAGCTACTTTCCACTATTGCGTAATATAGTTATTACCATAACTTTTTGTGATACGTATTTGTTTATCTTTTCCATCAAATAATGTAATATATTATCCCGTTTACACCCCCCTCCCCACACACACGCACACACATACTCACCATACGCACTAACAGCACTCCACACACATACTCTACCACACACCAATCTAAATACTTACCTAACTAATACTACCTATATTTTTTTGTCTTATATTCTACTCTCGAGTCACTAGTCAAATTAAGTAAGCTATATTTTTAAGGCTGTCTGTGTGCAAGTACATCATCATCATCATTTCAGCCGAAAGTCGTCCACTGCTGGACATAGGCCTCCCCCAAGCATCGCCACAACGACCGGTCCTACGCTTTCGCATCAAGGCTCAAGGTCACTCAAAGGGCAATGGAGAGGGCTATGCTCGGAGTGTCCCTGCGTGATCGAATCAGAAATGAGGAGACTCGCAGGAGAACGAAAGTAACCGACATAGCCCGAAGAATTGCCAAACTTAAGTGGCAGTGGACGGGGCACATTGCTCGCAGAACAGATGGCCGATGGGGCAGTAAAGTTCTGGAGTGGCGACCGCGTACTGGAAGGCGCAGCGTGGGTAGGCCCCCCACAAGGTAGACCGACGACCTGGTGAAGGTCGCGGGTAGAAGTACAGAGCAAAATAAAATTGTAATTTTTACTTCTAGGGTGTTTTTAACCTTATGACTTACTCTGATACCTTAAACCTAATGTATAATATTGTGGCGAGAAATAAAAAATTCATAAAAAAAACTGTGCTGTATAAAAATGTCTCAAAGTTTTTTTCTTTTTTTTTTTTGTTATGATCCACTTAACTAGATAAAACACTTTTTTGTTAACAATATAGTAGTGGTTTCAAGGTCATGACCAAGTGCTTATCCTTCTAGAAGTGGATACAACATGCAAGAGATAGATACACTCAAGAGATTACCCGAAATTAAATTACAATTATATGTTTAAGTTAAACCTCAGCGGTGACAGCTTTCTTTATAAAAATGACCGATGCGTTGAAAATATCAAATTTATTGCGGTTGCTGTTGTACAACGAGCACATACGGTACATGGGTGAATGTTGGCCGTAGTTGGTGCGAAATAAAGGAAGATGAAACGTTTGTCTATTTTTGACATGACATATTCATATTTATTTATTCATAAAAAAAGCGCTCGCTGGGCGCAGTTTGTTTGACAGACGACAGCGCTTGATATAATCAGCGCTGCATACAATATCATAGAGCGTTCGGAACGTGGCATATGAGGCACTGCGCCCTGGGCACAGCGGTGACATTCCGTGTACGTGTGAGCTCGCTTCCCGGTGACATTAAGCGAGCGCGTAAATGCAATAGGTCTTGGCTGAGGCAGCCGACTGCCCGTTCCACACACCGCGCGCCGCGCACGGCCCCCGCGTTCGCCCCAACCCGCACACGTAGCCGCGAGCAATTTTACGAGCACACATGCTTGAGTGTCGCTTCTTGTCGTTAGTATATATATTCTATGCCCTGGGCGCTTGTTATATCTTCAGCCTAACTTGAACTAATCTATGATTTACCATTTTTCTCACATCATTCTGCAACCTACAGACAGACACTTAGATATCTAAATTCACTGCGTGGGCACCAAAAGATTGATTACTTAAGAAAACATTATCATTTCGTTCGCAAACCGATTAGATCACTGATAGGTACATCAAGCATTTTATTCTCTCAAGATTTGCCTGTCATTCTAAAATCCCTTTTATGTGTAAAGTAAAAATTAAAAGCCCCTTTAGAAACATGAGTTATTAATTACAATTACAAAGTGGTATGCAAAAACTTGTTTGAAAATGTAGATGTGTTTTTAAATAACACTATTTTATGCTGTTAGCGGCTTCGCCCACAGCGCCACCTATTGGGCCCACATTTTGTGATTTTCGTTTCAAGTATTATCAAACATTCAAAATTCAAAAGTTATATTTCGAATAAGTATTTAGATGCATTTTCAGTTGGTCCTATGGAGAACAGCTGCCAGAAACTCAATGGATGTACCATTTTCAAGTAATAAATAGTGCAATGGTTTGTTACGATATTATTTGGAAAGAATTGTGGGAGAACAATGTAGGTTTGGAGTGACATAAATTCACTGTAGTAAACTAATCAAGCATCATTTGCCGATGACATCGTTGTAATGGCTAGTCGCTGGAACAACTGGGCGAAATGCTGCACAGCTTAAACGGAGCCTCTCGACGTGTCGGTCTCGGCATGAATCTGGACAAGACTAAAGTCATGTTCAATATGCATGTCATGCCGAGGCCAATATTCGTCGAAGGGTCGGCACTCGAAGTTGTAACGGAATACGTCTACCTAGGGCAGGCAATTCAGCTTGGTAGACACAACTTCGAGAAAGAAGCCAACAGAAGGATCCGTCTGGGCTGGGCAGCATTTGGCAAACTTCGCCGAGTCTTCTCGTCACCTATACCGCAAAGTTTGAAGACAAAGGTCTTCAACCACTGCGTCCTGCCAGTCATGACTTACGGTGCCGAGACGTGGACACTGACAGTTGGGCTAGTCCACAAATTCAAAGTCGCTCAGCGAGCTATGGAGCGAGCTATGCTTAGAGTTTCTTTGAAGGATAAAATCCGTAACGAGATTATCCGGAGAAGAACCGGAGTGACCGACATAGCTTGTAGGATCAGTAAGCTGAAGTGGCAGTGGGCCGGCCATGTCTGTCGAAAGACCGATGGCCGTTGGAGCAGACGAGTCCTTGAGTGGAGACCGCGAATCGGCAAACGCAGCGTAGGGCGCCCCCCTGCCAGGTGGACCGACGACCTAAAGAACGTGGCTGAGGGGGGCTGGATGCAGAAGGCAGAGGACCGAGCGTTGTGGCGCAACTTGGGAGAGGCCTATGTCCAGCAGTGGACTGCGATAGGCTGAGTTGAAACTAATCAATAATGATATTATGTTTAGGCTCGACCATAACAGGAGGGATCCCATCGATCTGTCACCATGCCATTAATGGTTACATTCTGCTCACATTTACAGTGATTAAAAATACTTAAAGGCCTTGGAATACAAAGTCAAAAATAAAAAGGATTTTTTTTTAAAGAAACACACATGTCGAATTCCTATATATTTTTACATGTGTTCTGTTCATAAAAATTACATTAAACAACACACCCCAACATAACGCAACGCAACACAATACAACGCAACACAATACAACGCAACACAATACAACCACACCTCGGACACTCAATACAATACAAAAGCTAGCACCACCTACAGACACAAGATTAAGTCTGTATACGAACGCACACACACGTTTTTGTTAGGGATGCTTGCCGCTAGTAATGCTGACTGGGTTCCAAGCGCTTCTCAATAGTTCTCAAAGATGGCGTGCTTGGGTTGCGATTAGCGATTGACATCCATTGCAATGTTGCAGTCCAATTGCCGTCAAACTGCGGGCGCGTGCGGGGTGCGGGCGAGGAATCTTAAATTGGCGGGAGGCGGCGAGTGGCCGTTCTGTACGTTAGTACTTGTTGAGGACAACCCAAGGATCATGAAAGTAAACAAACGATCTGTTGAAAGGCACTTGCCATATGTATTAAAATTGAAAGTACACTCGTTCCTACGTAGCTCTGTTCTAGGCGACTAATACGTTATTCTTTCTTCAGGCTTCAGGGTTCAGGACGTCAGGATCAGTTCTTCATAGGTTGAGGTCTTGATCTGAAGCGTAGAACGAGTGACGATCGAATGAAATATTGCCCACACAAAATGCCGTTTTTTTTTTTTTTTTTTTTTTTTCGAATGGGCTCTCGCAGGTGGGACCGAAGTCCCATTTCTGCTTAACCGGACTTAGTTGGCGGAGAGTCCCATGTGGGACTCCATTCGCCGAAGGTTTTTTCCCTACATACTTACAAACTAGATGCGCGCGGCATCAATACCGCGCGTAAGCGGGCGCCCCCCGAGGGGGGGGCTCGAACCTCGCTGGGGCATTGCAGGGGGACCCCGCAGTTCCTATGTCCCCCTAGCAGCCGTTGCTGCATCGAATTGGTTTCCTCGAAAGTAGCGGACTTTCGGTCCCTATCGGGTGACGTGCTAAACGCCGTGAAGCGGCAAGCATCGCCGGCGAGGCTAAGACCTACCTAGAAAACCTAACCAGTGGCTACGCAATAGCCTGCTCCTAGGAACTACTCTAGAGCATAGGGCCGGTCTCGCGTGACGAGATTATCTCCGGTTGCTTACACCGTGAGGGCGTCCCCAGGGGGGGAGCTCGGACCTCGACTCAGGGTGCAGCAGGGGGACCCCGCCACTGATCCCCCCAGCAGCCGGTGCTGCGTCGGCATGTGTTTCTGTTTCTCGAGAGTCGGACTCTCGGATTCTGTGTGTGTGTCGCGTCGGTCCTCGCCGGCGGGGACGATATTTTGGACGACGGCGTCGGAGTGTGCTTGTACTTTTATCTGACTCCTGGAGGAGTGTAATAGCGTCATCGGGCTCAATGAGTGTGTGTCTGGGACGTCGGGTTTTGCTAATAGCAGATGGCTGGTAGACGGTGGCCGCCACGACCAAGGGGTTGGGGTGCTTGGGAGCGGAATCGAAATAGCGTTTTGAGACACGCTTGAAAAACTGCTTGATGGTCGGCAGTTTGAGGTCTAGGTGGAGGTCGACATTGCGTACGTACCAGGGGGCGCCTACGGCCCTTCGCATGAAACGGTTTTGGAGGGTTTGGAGTATGTGAATTCTCACCGGCTTAACGTGTGCGAACACAACGCTAGCATAGGCGAGTATGGGGCGGATACAGGTGGTGTATATCCTTACTTTGAGAGGAGTGGGCAACTTACTGTGCGCATTGAGTAGGGGGTGGAGACGTCCGAGGACGAAGGCGGCACGGTTTTTCACCTTGCGGATATGCGGTCTGAAAGTCAGTCTACGGTCAAGGATCACGCCAAGGTATTTGGCTTCTCGTTGCCATGGGATCTGTTTTCCGAACATTGAGACTGGTACGCTTAATTCTTTACGATACTGTGACAGGGGTCTCTTATCGAAGAGGACCGCTGCACTTTTTTCGGGATTGACTTCGATTCTCCATTTCCGGAACCAGTCACCTAGGGTGTTGGCCGCGGATTGGAGGGTACGAGAAATAGCGACATGGCTCCTGCCGGAGTAATAGATTGCCGTGTCGTCGGCGAAAAGGGCAATACGGGCTGCACCGCATTTTGGAATATCGCTGGTGTACAGCGTGAACAGTAGGGGGGAGAGCACGGAGCCTTGTGGCACACCGGCGTGAATGGGATGGGGGGAGGAGAGAGCCCCTTCTATGCGATAGCAAAAGGTACGATTCGATAAGTAGTCTCGGATGATGAGCACGAGACGATGTGGCACATTCATAGTGTACAGCTTATATAATAAGCCGTTGTGCCACACTTTATCGAAAGCCTTTGCTACGTCGAAAAAGAGAGTACCGGTCATTTGACCGCGTACGAAGCCTGCACTGATGTGTTCTACAATGCGGTGCAGTTGATTAACGCAGCAGTGCTTTGTACGAAAGCCAAACTGCTCGTCGGGAAGGAGTTTATTTGAGTCGGCGAAATCTTTGAGTCGCTTATAAATAAGCTTCTCGTAGATTTTACCGAAGACATTGAGGAGACTAATCGGCCGGTAACTACTCGGCTCGGCTTTTGGTTTGCCCGGTTTTGAAATACCGATTACCGTAGCCTGTTTCCAAGCCTGGGGAAAGATGTTGTTTTTAAATGCCGCATTGAAGATGACGGTCATTAGAGCGATTAGGGTGGCAGGGAAACGTTTCAACACCTTATTGGTGATGCCGTCTGCGCCGGGGGCTTTTTTGGGCTTAAGATCCTTGACTATAGAGAGAACTTCGTCAGGGGTGATCGGTGGGAGCGGGTCATCAGGGTCATCTATTGGGGGGGGGGGGGAGGGCTGACCTACGCTCTACTTCTGAATTAACCTTGTCAAGGTGGGTTTGGCTTACGGGAAGCGTACTGAGAGTGCATTGAGACTCCAAGCTGTCGGCTAAGCATTCGGCTTTTTCGTCATCATCAAAGGCCGGCCTTTGATTGGGTCGATTTAGGGGGGGCATAGCTGCCGTGGTCTCGCATTTGAGTTTGCGTTGAAGTGCCCAGAAGGCTAAATGAGACGGTTGGATTTCGCTGACTTCCTTGTCCCAGCGATCCTCCCGTACCTGAGCTACACGTCTTTTTACAGTATTCTGCAAAGAGCGCATATGGGCACGGTTGGCTTCGTTGGGAAAAGCGTCATAGGCACGGATGGCCGCGTTCCTCTCGGTCCTCAACTCATTTACATCGTCCGGCAGTTTCAGACGCTGGTCATCCAGCATCGGAACCTGCCGTGAGCATTCGCCCACTACGGACTGCACATGGTTGGTGAGCGAGGTGATCGCGGCCACCGTATCCGCGACTGTCTCGATGGAGTCAGGGATTGAATCTAGTTGGGGGGATGAGGTAGATTTGAGGCGGTCCTCTAGTCTCCTCCAATCGGTTATTGTTTTAGTTAAGGGTGGAGTACCGGGATCCGAGGGACCACCTCGGGGACCCAGTTGAATGATCACAGGTCGGTGATCTGAGTCTAATTCTTGAATTACCTCGATAGAGCGAATACCGAGGTTTACGCGCTTTAAGAGGGCTATATCTAGGATGTCGGGCCGTTGCCCTACTGTGTCGGGAAAGTGAGTGGGACGCATCGGGGCGATGACGTCAAAGGAAAGTCTGTCGCTAAGTGCTTCTAATTGAACACCAGCGGTGTTATTGGAGACACAGCTCCATGAGCAATGTTTGGCGTTTAGATCGCCTGCTATAATTACAGAATTACTAAGATCGAGTAAGGATTTTAGGTCGTCCTCGAGCAGACTCGCGGGTTTGTTTGAGGACCTATAGGCCGAAACTATGGTGATGGGCTGGTGCCCTGTCATGCCTAGGCGACAGATTGAAGCCTCCAGGCATGCTAGCTCTGGGGGGTCAATGGGGATGCAATATAAAGAATTGCGGTAATAGATTAGCGTTCCGCCTAGTGCGGTGTACGTTCTGTCGTTTCTAATCAGCCTATAATTGGCTATGTTGGGATTACGACAGTGGGGCTTGAGAAAGGACTCTTGAACGAGTAATATGTCAAGTTGGTGCTCACGCAAGAAGACAGCTACGTCATCGCGTTGACCACTAATGCCTCTGGCATTAAAGAAGCCTAAATTTAGGGAACGGGGTTTGAATCTTTTGGGTGGGGCCGTATTATACATTATAATTGGAATTAAGTATTCTATAGATGTCTTGGTACTTGGTAAGTACCTGAAGGCGCTGCTCGTGGATGCCTTGGGTAAAGGCCCAAAGTCTAGAGTAGGCGTCAATGCGGGATTCCCCTGATTGGGGTTCGAGGTATTCTCTCGGCAGAAGGCCGGGGGAGTTTACCGGAGGGGGGGTTCTCATGGGGGGGGGGGCTTTAGCTGCTGGTGCAGTTTTGGGCCTGAGAGAAGGTGCGGGGATGGGTAAGTTCATCAGCGCGGGGGGCTCTGAGGCCGGGGGCGCGAGACGAGAGGTCGGAAGAGGTGGGTATTGGGGCTTTTGATTACCCTTAAACCAGGGGTTGGGCCCGAGTGGGCCGTGGAAATTAGGGGAGGGCCCGAGTGGGCCTCTAGGGTTTGGTGGTTGGTAATGGAAGGGGGCTGCGTAGGAGGGGGCTTCCCTCTCAACGCGGTCGGAGGCGCGTTTTGCCGTTTTGGCGTTGCGCATTTTGGGGGCTTTGGGGCATCCGCGATAGTTTGCTGGATGCCCGGCTTTACGGCAAAGGACACAGCTAGGGGGCTCCGTGCACTGGTCCCTCTCCTTGGGACGCTCGCACTCGGTAGTCCCGTGATCGCCTAGGCACTTAACGCACCTGGGCTTTGCGTAGCAGTTACGCTGGGAGTGACCATACAGCTGGCAACGGTGGCATTGACCAGGCTGGTTCGACTTGTGGGGGCGCTCGACCGTGATGCCTGATAAATTGCATACGGTCTTTATATTATAGATATTTTTGGCGTTTTCGCCAGGGTGGCAAATGACAAGGACCATGTTATAGGGTTCCCCGTGCTTACCACGGAACATACGGTGGGTTATTGCAACCGGGATCCCTTGACGATCGAGGTCGGCGTGCACTTCCGTGCAGCTGACTTCGGACGGAATCCCTCGGATCACCACTCTAAGGAGTCGGTCCTCTGGGAGTGCGTAGGTGTGAAAAGACACACCACGCTCGCGTAGCAACCTGGTAAGGTTGCGGTAATCAGTGGGGGTGGGGACAACTACTTTAATGCCCTGCTGTGTGGGGCGGGCACTAGTGAAATTTATCTTATTTTGATTGCACCAGTCGGATATCCTGGTCCAATATTCCTTATCCTGGATGAATAAGGGAGGCGGGATGGGCACCTTCTTCTGGGAAGGTGAGGTATGTTCCTGAGGGGAGGGGGGCCTGTTATCCTGCGAGGAGGAGTGAGAGGCGGGACGGGGGGTAGGGGCCGGGGCAGAGTTTGCCTCGGAGAGTTTTAGAGATTTTGAGGCGAGAGCCTCGGCCTTGTTAGTTTTCCGGCTGCGTTTTTTACCTTTGCCCACTACCGTGGTAAAGGCACCGGCCTCGTCTGAGTTGACCTCACTGTCCGAAGACATCTCTTGGTCTGATGGGATTGGGGAGCGATCAGGATATTGAGTGGGGGCTGGGGTGGGGAGAGGTGAGGGGGTACGGTCCTTATGGTCCAGGCTGGCTGAACGCCTAGGCGGACCACGCGGAGACCTCGGCCTCTCCTCATCACTGTCGGAACGGGCGGGGCGCCTATTCCTCCTTTGGGGCGGGGGGGTATCGGGCGACTCTGGAGAGTCGGGGACGTCAGGTTGTTTGGCGGCAAAAGCGCTGCCAAACAAGTCGCCATAGTTGGCGATAAAGGTGGGGTCCTTGAAGAGGACGTTTTTTAGGATGCTGAGAAACTCGGCATCAGACACCATCATATAGATGGTGACTAAGCCAAGCCTAGCAACAACGAGAGGGGGAGAAAATTAGTGGCGTACTAACATGGGGGTTTGCTCCTCGGGTGGGTGTTCCCGGGAGTGTGTTCAAACCCTCCCCGTCGGGTATAGACGGGGAGGTTGTGTGCCTACTGGTGAGCCCTAAGCTTGCACTCCTGATTGCCAGTCTTAATGTGCAACCAGGTCCCTAAGTCTCTAGTGTGCAATGGGTGTAAACCCCTAGAGAATGCTAGATAGGACGAAACGGGGGTAAGCTAGGGAAGACTAGGAGATCCCCCAAGGCCTTCTGGCCCTAGCTTCTTCCAATTTTGCTTTGCCCTTAAGGAGCGCAGCTGGCGTGTCGGGTCAACGCCCCTCGGTTTGTTATCACCGTTAGGTATCCACCGAGAACCACAGTAAATAAGTGGGTTTTTTCCTGAAGGGACACTACGTTTTTGACGAAACTCTGTCTAAAGAGACAAAAGCGCGCCCGCTGTCTTGAAAAAGACAGCGAATGTGCTTATCGGGCTGCAGTCGGCGGGGCGACTGCGGAGGGCGCTACGGTGAGCCGTAGCGAAAAATATTCGAGCACTTAATTCGTCACGAGAGGACGGAGCAGGAGCAGCACGACCTCTCGGGGCGAGTGTCAGAGCGTGAATGATGACAAAATGCCGCTTATTCACCCGCTTAAGTAGTATTCAGCGGGGCACAAGTGGCGCGTAGTGCGCCCTGCGGCTGCTCTGTTCTTCCAACATTTTTACAAGTCATAGCTAGTTGTAGTTATGTATGGCTTATGACCTGTGATTGGTTCATGGTTTATGACTCATCAAACTGTGATTGGCTGATGATCTGTACCTAGCTATAGTGTGATTATAGCTAGATTTCATGCCCTTGTTACTTTGTACATAACGTTTCAGCTGTGTTAGCACAAGTTTTCAGTTACATTAATTAAGTTCAGGCTTGCGTCCGCAACAGTACTATTTGATATTCTGTGACACAACACTACACTAGACTACACTACACATCACTACATTACATAATTCAAATTCATAATCATCCCATTGTTGTCCACTGCTGGGCACGGGCCTATTCTCAGAATGAAAAAGTTAAGGCCTTAGTCCACCACGCTGGCTTACTGCGGGTTACTGAACTAACACACCATCAAAAGCTTTATTTATAACCACTCCCAGGTGTGCCAAGACAGGTTTTCTCACGATGTTCTGTATTTTTATAAAATCAATATTTCCTTGCAACAGCAGTCGCTTCGAGTATTATTATGAAATTCAGCCGCATCTGGGAAGACTGGAAGCCAAGTCCAATATAACCGGGCCATTTTTCTAGAGCAAATGATAAATAATATGAAAGAAAGAAGAAAGATAATTGTTTATTGTCCCGGTCAACGGCGCGCAAATTTTAAATAACAGAAAATAATTTCTTAGGTTTTCGCGATCACTACACATTATAATAAAACAAAGTTTAACCGGATTATATCGTGTATATTATTTAAATTGGTTTTCCTGACGTTTCGAAAGCTTTGCAGCGTTTCGTGGTTTTCCAATTGAAATAATATTTGCGATATAATCCGGTTAAACTTTGTTTCATTTTAAATAACAGTACAACAGAAACACAAACAGGTAACTAAGAGGCGGGGTTACAAAAAAAATTAAAACGAAAAAACACATAAAATGTAAAGAAAGTATAGTCGACATATTCAACCAACCAACGCCGATCGCCAACCTGTCTACCAAGCGTGGCGATTATGGCATATACCCCCATTTGGGGGAAGCCTATGTCTAGCAGTGGACGTTTTTCGGCTGAAATGATGATGATAGTCGACATAAACGAATAAATATCTTTGGGACATTTTTACACAGCACCATCTAGTCCCAAACTAAATAAAATACAAGGAAATAATAAACATAAAATATAAGGAAAGTACAGTGGTCGACTGGCATGACAGTGGTAACACCTGAGTTAGAAAACCGCCCTTGCTGCTTACGAAATAAAGGCGCTGCCAACGTCAAGCTCTTAGCACTGTCCTGCGGTCGACCGCACCTAGAACGACTTAATAAAAATAAAACAAATCTCCGTTAATTCTTAAAACATATGTTTAGTCATCTAAAAATACTTAATATATTCTACGATTACTTAATACCCAAATTTTCACTAAGAAACAGAGAGGGTTTAAGAATAAATTCCGAACGACTCTGAAAATAAGCCATCGGCGGCATTGTCAAAGTGTGGTATTACCTGCAATTTTTTTTTGGTGGTTTCGCATGCAACCTTTTATTCATTCTTGTTCAGTATCAGTGGTATAGTCACCTCATTAAATATGGCAAGAATTCAGATCAACATGTTTTAGTTATAAAATGTGGAAAGAAATAATCACTCACGAGCAGGATTCGAACCTACACCAATGCTTAATAGCCGCTAAGCTACCGTGAACACTGCTCGTGGTATCGAATTTAACTTTCACTTATACGTCTTGAGTTCACGGTAGTTTAGCGGCTAAAGTACTAGTGTAGTAAACCAGGAGTCACAGGTCCGAATCCTGCTCGTGAGCGATTTTTTTCCCACAATTTATATCTTTAGATTTAAATGCGTTAAAATAATAAACAGTTAATTAACATAGAAGTTTTTAAACTTTCGCGAATTTCACTCATATTGAACTAAGTTTACGGGACTTGTCGCGCACAATTAAATCAAAATATTACAAACATTTTGACTAACCTCGACGTTTCGGTCAAGTTGCATTGGCCGTGGTCACGAGCAGACTCAAACGAAACGAAACGAAACGTCGAGGTTAGTCAAAATGTTTGTTATATTTTGATTTAATTGAGCGCGACAAGTCCCGTAAACTTAGTTCAATATGAGTTAATTAACATAACATAACATAACATCAAGCCTGTATTTCTCCGAAGGGGTAGGCAGAGGTGTAATAGTACAACCACATTTCGCTAGTTATGTTATAGTCCCATGAAATAGGGGGCGAGCCTATTGCCATTAACCGGGCACAAATCCATACTCCGGGCTGCTACTGAGAATTTCCTAATGAGAAAACCCAATAACACTTTGCCCGACCCGGGAATCGAACCCAGGACCCCACGCACAGCAGTCGCGCTTGCGACCACTAGACCAACGAGGCAGTCGTAGGTAAATAAGTAGGGTAAGTCCGGGGGAGTTGGCCGTAAGGTAGAGATGGCCAACAACAAAAAAACATACTTATGCTCAACAGAGAGCACTACTCTCTGGCTAAATTCTAATAATACACGCGATGTAATCGGGTTAAATTTGTTTTATTATGAGGTCAACTTCCAGGTATAAAAACACAATAGTTGAACATTGGACGTCGACCTTTAAAAGGTGGTTTAGCACACAAGGGGATTTAATGTTCGAATCATTAGCTTTTAAACACAAAATTATTTATCAAAATCAGTCCAGTAGTTTTAGCGTGATGCTCGAACAAACTAAGAGACATTTACAGTTTTATAATAGTCAGGAAGTAGGATGGGTTGGCTTAACCCGATTTATCCGCGTCGCTAGTATTCCAAACATGTCTAAGACACGTTTATCAACCATTACCCTCATCATAACCAAAGCCATGGATAGACAATAGTTATCCCTTGACTATCAGATATGCCTTTGTTATCCCATCTCACATAGGCGGTATGTTCGTCATGGGTGGATTATCTCTAAAACTATTGATGCGGAGAATTCGGTATAAAAACTACAAAAGGTCATTGTTGTTAGATATTGGGTTAGTGACAAAAGCAGTCTTAGCGTTGTTTACTTATTATGTTAATGGACTTGTGCTCACAGCCGTGACGTAATTATATCCCTTGAAGTAGTGTGTACAGGTTGATTAATAAAAAGCAGACTGATGGTGTTAATTTTCTTGTTCACAAAGTAAACGTATTTTGAACTATCGCTCTCTTTTATAATAGTAGATACAAGAAAGGGATGGCAACAATTTAGTGCTGTCAAATTAGTCGGAATTAAAATTTCCATACAGTTTTAGTCGTAATCTCACACCGTACAATTAAAAAGTGTAAATTAGAAAAAATAAAAAAACCCCCGTCACAACCCATTCACTCATTCATTCTTTCATTCTAATTGAAACCAATTACCAATTAGGTTACCATGGTATTGCAATATCACTCTTCAATGATATTGTAACATAACATAACATCACACCTGTACGTAGGCAGAGGTGTATAGTACATCCACATTTCGCCAGTTATGTTATAGTCCCATGTAATAGGGGGCGAGCCTATTGCCATTGACCGGGCACAAATCCAGACTCCAGGCTGCTACTGAGAATTTTCTAATGAAAAAACCCAATAACACTTTGCCCGACCCGGGAATCGAACCCAGGACCTCACGCTCAGTAGTCGCGCTTGCAACCACTAGACCAACGAGGCAGTCAACGATACGATACGATATTGTAACAACAGTAAGTAATGCATATGTGATGTGTACAGCTGTCGTGGTCGCTCACATCACAAAAGTAATGCATATGTGATGTGTACAGCTGTCGTGGTCGCTCACATCACAAAAGTAATGCATATGTGATGTGTACAGCTGTCGTGGTCGCTCACATCACAAAAGTAATGCATATGTGATGTGTACAGCTGTCGTGGTCGCTCACATCACAAAAAAAAAACATTTAAATATTCATTTATACAAGTAGAGATGAGCGTTCGAAACGCAATCTCTATTTTGAGATTATCTTGAAGGAAAAGTGAATTGGCCCCCTGTGCGAGTCCATATGATTTTAAACTCTCAAATTATGTTACGCAATTGTGTTACGCAATTGTGTTACCTGTATTCTACGCAAATAAACTATTCTTTCTTTCTTTACTTATTGTTTCGATATTTTAATATTTGTTTTGTTAAAAAAAATGTTTTTTTTTTAACATAACATAACATCATGCCTGTATTTCCCCGAAGGGGTAGGCAGAGGTATATAGTACACCCACATTTCGCCAGTTATGTTGTGAGTCCCATGTAATAAGGGGCGAGCCTATTGCCATTAACCGGGCACAAATCCAGACTCCGGGCTGCTACTGAGAATTTCCTAATGAAAAAACCCAATAACACTTTGCACGACCCGGGAATTGAACCCAGGACCTCACGCTCAGCAGTCGCGCTTGCAACCAACAAGGCAGTTTTTTTTTAAGTTTTGATAAACAACTTATTTATGTGTTTAAATGCTTCTATAGAGTATTAATAACCGTGTTTCCATTTAATGTCGTTTGTCATCTCCAAGTTGTATAAAAAACTTTCATCAATTTATTCCTTAAATATTTCAATTTCCGTACAAGGTGACACTCTTGACGCCTCTTTCATTACTCCACCATCTGTCAAATTTAAAATTTTCTTCCCACACAGATTTTCATATCAATGTGAAATTTCAAATATGAAATTGCAATAAATGACAGGAAATATGAAAAGGCTGGAGGCTGGAGACGTCTCATTGTAAAGATTATGATATAAGTATTATATTTCTTTAGAATTCATCTTGGGAAGGGTAAAATGGCGTCGTTACTTTTATAAAAGAGGTATTTATTGAGTTTTATAAAACGATATATCGGTTCTTAAGTATCGATCACAGAAATAAATAGATTAGAACGGTTGTAATCACAATTTTGCTTGCGATTCATGCGTGGAAAGTTTCAAACAAACTACGCCTTACATATTAACGTCATTAATTTAAAAAAAAAAAAATTAATCAAATGTACTATACAGCTTTTGTTTCTGCTGTTAGAGACAGCACAATAAGGCATTTTTGCGGGTTTTTGTTCCAGTATTTACAGAAACAAGTCATAAGGCGGACTGAGAAAGGCTTTGAAATGCGCTGCACTATGGTGCAGAGTGTTGGCACACGCGCCCTGCCCACTTTTCCATTCTATCTATTTCTGTGGTATCGATATTAGATGCGTCACAGATTTAAATACATTTTGGGTTGCTTTTATGCACTTTTCAGTCACCCTGGACTAGTTAAATTTGTACACTGGCAAGTTTTTATAGGGCTATCTCAGACGGTCGATTCGTAATTCAAAACTTTCAAAATATAGTTCCAAAGTCAAAGGTTTTTTTTTTTCGAATAAACTTTTACATGCACTTTCAAAACGAATCTAGTTATACGGTTCTA
Source organism: Asteroscopus sphinx (assembly GCA_949699075.1). Lineage (NCBI taxonomy): Eukaryota > Metazoa > Arthropoda > Insecta > Lepidoptera > Noctuidae > Asteroscopus > Asteroscopus sphinx. The sequence goes on from OX453032.1 coordinate 7,329,036, forward strand.
AAAAGTTGGTCCTATGGAGAAGAGCCGGCAATAAACTCCGTGGATATACTCTATTCAAATAATCAATGGTAGAATGGATTGTTACATGATTCGGAAGGACTTGTGTGAGAACAATGTAGGTTAATGACTGAGAAAAATTCACTGAAGTGAACTAATTATTGATTAATAATGATTTTTAGTTTAGGCTCGACCGCAATAGGACAGAACCCAATAATCCGATACTAGCTAAATTATGTATTAACTAAACGATGCGATACTCTATACAACGTGTATCAGAAATGCGTGGTCATATTTTAAGAGCTCATTCAGTGCATAGCATAGAACAACTTTTACTATGGGACCAACCCTGAAATAGCGAAAAAAATATCAGCTGTTCCCTACTAAATCATCGATGTCACAAAATGTAAGGATCAGCTGATTTATTTTTCGTGATTTCAGGTTTGGGCCCATAGTAAAAGTTTTTCTATGCTATGCCCTGAATGAGACCTTCAAATATGACCACGCATTTCTAATACACGGTGTATACCATTAATGGTTACATTGTGTTCACATTTAGAAAGACAGAAAATTGATTAATTGCCACAACAAGATGACATGTGGTAGGTGTACACAAAAAATTACTTAATTAGGTACATTTTAGGAATTACATTGATACCTACTTTGCAAGTCGTAGCTGCGGCAAATAGGTTGACACTCAGCATGATGCTGTGTTGTAACGTGAGTTCTCAATAAAACTAGCAACAAAACTCCACTCAAGGATTCATCTGCTCCAACGGCCATTGATCCTTCGACAGACATGGCCAGCCTACTGCCACTTCAGCTTACTGGTCGTACAAGCTATGTCGGTCACTCTGGTTCTTCTCCGGATAGCAGTCTAAAAGACTGTTCCAAATACAAAAACATAAGAACTAGTCACATAGGTAATACGATTAAACACACAAGTCTAGCTCAAAATGGCGTGTCGACAAACCGGCAATGCACGCCAGCTACGCATGAATAATTAAACTGGCTCACTGCATGTACTGTGAACTTATGGGCGCCTTCTACAGTGACGTCATTTGATTCACAGTTCAGCTTCATCTGGACGATGCTTTAATTGATTTAATAGTATATTCAATACGACCATAGGAACAAACTCATTCGATGCACCCACGAAACAAAATTATTTCGTAGTTCCATGGATGCACCTTACTACATGAGTGCTGCGGCAAGACTGAGCAAACCGCCAACGTGTGGACGCATTGCCAACGTTGCCGCATAATTCCTTTGATAAAACTGACACTTGATGGCCAAATTGCCAATGCTCACCTCAACGTTCGAGCCAACGCCATTTTCCCGATCCATACGTTGGTGAATAGCGTTGACACCAACGTTCAGGCCGACGTGTGGAGCCGGGGTTATAATTTCGCCAATATACCCATAATTTACGTTATTCATTTTTTCTGCTATAGTTATAAAAAAAAAACATTTCACACACTTTCAACAATTACACAATAAAGCTTGTCGGCACGAGACAGAGTGAGACCGCGATGGCCAGTGCGAGATTTGTGTATCCGTTTTGCAAAGTAATAAATACTTTCACACAAAAGATGAGCGTGGCGAGAATTGAAATTTTGCCTTACAAATTTCAATTCTCGCTCGGCCCATCCATTCCACTCCTCGCCGTTGTGAAACCACCTTTAATGTGATAAGCCGACTTATACGTGGATGAAGTTCAGTCATCCTCCGAGCCTTTTCCCAATTATATTGGGGTCGGCTTCCAGTCTAGCCAGATGCGGCTGAACATCAGTATTTTACACGGAGCGACTACCATCAGACCCCCGCAACCCAGTTACTGGGTAATACCGACATTCGGAGGTTAGACCAGTTGTCAGACTTTCAGGCTTCTGACTACCTGTAACGACTGCCATAGATATTCGTATGACAACCGGGACCAACAGCTTAACGTGCTTTCCGAGGCACGGATGAAAATGAAAATGAATGGATTGTGGATGAAGTTCAGTAATTTAAAGTAACATAAACAATGATCTACTATGCTATAATGTATTCCAAGAAAAATATCATTAAAATATTTCAATCACATGAACACAGTTTCTTTGTAAAGACTTCTTTCAGTTACGAGTAGAGAAACTTATTCAACTGTAACTTATTGAACATTCGCCCGGAACCGATTTTCTTATACTACTCCCTTTTAGATATTTCTAGTGAAAGTAATAAAGATTTATTAAATGATTTACTTTGATAGTTTTGTTGCAAAGAAGGACCAGCAGGGCAATTGCGTAACTCATTTGACAGTTTAATTTTGATGAAAAATTAAAGACGATGTTGATAACATCGCAGTCAAACATTGGAATTGTGTAACGACATAGAGGGACTTCATTATGAAGTAAATACCTAACGTCATGAGATAAATCCATTGCGATGTAAATGACGTCATGTATGTTAGATCACGTTTCTTTATGCATGTAAGCTGCTGCAAGTATGCGTATTAAGCTTTATCATTCATTCAATTTCATGATGAATCCCTTCGACATCGTAATCAACACTTTTGTTGATACGCAATTCGAATTGTATAATTTTTCCGGATTCAAACGTCAAAATTGACCTTTTGTGGATTGCGATGCAGTTACACAATTGCCCTGCCGTTTTAAATGTAATTTAGCATATTCCGAGACTGTCCATCATTGGACAACCAGACGCACCCTTATCTTCTATCGTGTCGACATGAGCTACATAATGATAATAGCTCGTGCCGCGGGAAAAAGATTAGCCAGTCAGCAGGTTGGTAGCGGAGCTGACTGCCCAGGGTGCGTCGGACGATCAATTAAATATCGTCACTCGTGGAGGCTCTTTTAATGCACCCCAAAACCCACCCTTATAATAACATAACATAACATAACATCACGCCTGTATTTCCCCGAAGAGGTAGGCAGAAGTGTGTAGTAAACCCACATTTCGCCAGTTATGTTATAGTCCCATGTAATAGGGGGCGAGCCTATTGCCATTGACCGGGCACAAATCCAGACTCCGGGCTGCTACTGAGAATTTCCTAATGAAAAAACCCAATAACACTTTGCCCGACCCGGGAATCGAACCCAGGACCCCATGCTCAGCAGTCGCGCTTGCGACCAATAGACCAACGAGGCAGTTATAATAAAATAATAAAATGGTACATATTCCACCTTTACGCACAAACCGATTTGCTAAAAGCTTTATCATGCGTACCGCTAAAGTACCACAACAATTGCTTATAGCCGAAATAGTTTGGTAATTGTTTTGTTTTATTTTTCTTATCTAAAGCAAGTTCGCGGCTGCTTTTCAAGGGAATATCTAAGAGACTGGTCCACACTTCGCGTGACCAGAGGGTTGGCTTGTTATCCGGGCAAAGAATAGTACTCTGATTTCATTTCTCACTCACAACAATACCAATACAATATTCCTATCCTCAAATACTCTGACTTCGTTCACTCTACATTCTTCGTGCAATCTATCCTATTATGGAATGCGCTTCCTCATGAAATCAGGACGGCTAACAGTCGGCACGCCTTTAAAATTAAGTTAAGGAAATATTTCTGTGAAAACAATTTAACAGAATCAGCTCGACTTTGATTTATCTTGATGTTATATATTTATAGTTATATATATAGGTATGTATAATATGTATATTTTATATGTATAATTTACATAGGTATTTATTTACTTTTATTATATGTAATAATAAGTCCGTTGTAATAAACTTATTTTACTACTTTACTGGCGCATCTACCTTATTCTTTGTCTCTGCATTACCCTAAGGTTGTCTGGTAGAGAACGCCTATGGCGTTAAGACCGCCTTTGTACCCAGTTGTGCATAAAGAATTAAATAAATAAATACTCAACCAAGTAATACACTAATATCCTTCTCAAATCTATTTAAATATTAAAGCACCTTTTCCCTTAAGGTCATTGTTTCCCAATTTCCCCAGTTGTCTTTGGAGTCAGAAAGGAAACAATCGTTAATAATGTAAAGGAGTATTGAGTCAATCTGGTTAAACAATCGCTCGTCGCTTCCCTGCTTTGAATTTTGAAAGGCTTTGGACTAAAGAGATGCCAGTTTGAATTGCTTTGGTTTTTGTGATCACAAACAGTTTTATTTTGTAACGACGATTAAGTACTACAAGCACTGGTAGTGTTAAATCCTTTGCGATTTATACTTTTTTTTTTTATTGCGCATTCGCATTTAAAGTATGTAACAAAAACCCTGTTGTTCCTGTGAGGTACGTTATAAGAATCGATATTCATACGTAAGGACACAACTCATTTGGAAAAAACTCTTCAATAAAAATAGTCTAATTAAATATTAAATCATTATTAAATGTAAATTTATAGTGATTTAATTACTTTTAATAATGATTTAATATTTAATTTAATTATTTTTATTACTGGTCCCGGTGGCTGACCTCAGCACGAAATAAAGGAGCTCCGGAAACTCCATAGGATAGGGCTGGTACGTTAGTAATATTAGATATTCTGTGGCGCCGGTGCCCCTCTAGTGATATGCCTTTTGCACGTCCCTGAAAAGCCTTAGATAATGACTAACCTATGCTCATAGAATTACTTGCGTATAATTCGATTTATCACAGAAATACGTTATTTCTCATCCGTCAGGAACTGTTTATGTACCCGGGATAAAAAATTGCCCACATTTTATTCCGGATTATGGTTTATTTGTTTGTCGAATTTCATACAAATCCGTTAAGCCGTTTTAGCGTGACTAAAGGACAAACAAATTATTAAACATCCATAGTTTCGCATTTACAGTATGTAACAAAAACCCTGTTGTTCCTGTGACTCCTGTGAGGTACAGTCAACAAATCGGAATCATGATCCACACAGCTGATAATTCGTTTGAAATCATCAAAGCAGTAAGGTTTTCATCTATGCTGCACTTAAGACATTTAAAATATTTTATTGGTAAACTGTCACTGTCACTTGCCAATAAAATTGATAACAAGTATGTTGCCAGGGAAATATCTTTTTAAGCAAAATTCAACCTAATTGTATTAAATGTCTGTAGGATATTAAGCTTATCGTGGGTCATGATTCCGATTTGTTGACTGTACGTTATCAGAATCGATATTCATACGTAAGGACACAACTCATTTGGAAAAAACTCTTCAATAAAAATAATCAAATTAAATATTAAATCATTATTAATTGTAAATTTAAAGTGATTTAATCACTTTTAATCATCAACTTATCATCAACTCAGCCTATCGCAGTCCACTGCTGGACATAGGCCTCTCCCAAGTTGCGCCACAACACTCGGTCCTCTGCCTTCCGAATCCAGTCCCCCCCAGCCACTAACCATTATTTAATCACTTTTAATAATGATTTGATATTTAATTTAATTAATTTTATTGAAGAAAATTTCCAAATGACTTGTGTCCTTACGTATGAATATCGATTCTGATAACGTACCTCACAAGAACAACAGGGTTTTTAAAATAATTTCTTAGGTTTTCCCGATCACTACACATTATAATAAAACGAGTTTAACCGGATTACATCGCGTATATTATTTTATTCAGGAAAACCAATTTATAACAGGATTTTTGTTACATAACATAACATGACATAACATCACGCCTGTATTTCCCCGAAGGGGTAGGCAGAGGTGTAATAGTACACCCACATTTCGCCAGTTATGTTATAGTCCCATGTAATAGGGGGCGAGCCTATTGCCATTGACCGGGCACAAATCCAGACTCCGGGCTGCTACTGAGAATTTCCTAATGAAAAAACCCAATAACACTGCCCGACCCGGGAATCGAACCCAGGACCCCACGCTTAGCAGTCGCGCTTGCAACCACTAGACCAATGAGGCAGTCAAAAACAGTCAGTCAGTCAGTCAGTCAGTGAAAACCAATTTATAACAGGGTTTTTGTTACATGTTGTATAATATTAGTAGGATATATAGTACGGTATAGTACGGTAAGTTTATAGCCCTGTGATCATGTTATATCCAAAATGCAATGAATAAATAAATGATTTGAATCATTCATCAGCTTTAAATCAAAAAGCTAATAACCAAAGTAGTGAACCACATTTTCTTCTCGTGTTCTCTTTATAATCATTCTCCTTTTATGGACTCCTTAAATCGTCATGAAGTTCCTCTTCCTACTTCCATTCTTAGTCTTTTAGCATCTAATGATCCTATAATATACAACTGTTTATCTATTTTCATTAATTCTAACTCAATCCGTATTATATTTCCAAATTCCGTTCTGATACCATTCTTTAACTATTATAAGTTTCCCCGTTTTTGTTAGTGGCAAATGCGCAAATAGCGACTTGGCAAGAAGAAGATAAAAAAAAAGAAGCTAATAACTAAACAGTGAATTTAGGTGCTATAAACTTTATACAAAACTAAGGAACTACCATTAATTCTGATATGAATACCTTTTTACGACCCCATAACAAACTTTCAACGGTCCGTATAGAAAGTTCTTATCATAACCGTAACTATACTGTCATTTATACCCTTGTTTATCCGAATTTATCCGAAACAAAATAAAACGAAAACATGGCAGTACCGGGGTCAATTAGACCCGACAACGTTGCGTAACAACCATTGGCTACGTGGGTTGATCGTCGCTGACATGGATGTAGTAATGAATGGAGTGCTCAGACACATGAAAATCAGCCGTAAGGTGCTGGATACATAATTTTGCCGCATCGATAGTGCTTATGGAATTCTGTGGAATATAACGCGCACTTGGGGAAAAAACCGCCACCGTCAAAATGCTACTGGTGCTTGGCGCTTACCTGTAAGTTTGTGGCAACCGTGCTGTAACTAGCAGAAGTGGTGGACAAAATGACCGCAGTCTGCGCAGCGCCTAAGCGTATATGTTTTTGTATACAGAACAACAACAGAAGATAAACGTCTATATTTGGAGCCCCGAGATTTTCTCGAAATGAATTTAGCATCAGATGCAGTTGCATGTCATTATTTTACAAGAAACTACCGCTTAGCCACCATAACCTTTTTTTGTTTTTATAAACAGAAATTCGTGAACATAATTAATTGTGAAACCTTTTCTATTTTTGCTGTAAATTTTAATGTTTAAAGATAAAGAAAAAGTTTATTGCTACCATAATTACCTATAATTATAAATATACATACATACAACGTAAACTGAACAAAATAATTTTGAATTGTGTAACAAAAGAAACGGGTTTAGTAATTATTAACCAGAAGAAGAATTATAGAAAGTGTGGCTTATCAAGCAGGTCTATTTTTACAGGGTATTAAGCCAAATGTATTATGCTATAATTATGCGTCATCTTTACTTACCAACATACATGACAATATGCATAGTGTTTGAACAACTCGCTTACAAACCGCTCGCGTCACATTATCACTCCATATACTAACTACTCTGTGTTTTTCGACCATTACCTGAAATAAGAGTAATACAATGGCTGAATACCAGTATATATTTTTATCCAATAGCCAGAGTTAATGTTTTTCCTTCATTCATTAACGAGAAAGAAAAATATAGGGTGGGATTAGTATGCTCAGGGCGTTGTAGGTGTTAAGATGAGGGTTCGCGTAAGCGATGGGATTTTAGTACCGTAAGCAATGGCAATGGCAAACGTTACGCTTATGATTAGGGAGAAATTGAGCAGAGTTTTAAGTACTTGGTGCAGAAACATTGAAAGGTATGACATAAAATGAGAAATACACCGATTGAAGTACAAACAAGAGTACTCGAGTGTGACATTATATTGTGTTATGTGACATTCATTATATATATTTATATTAAGTGACATTCAAACACAATGTGAATTGTTCATTAATAAATAAATAAAAATAAATAAATAAATAAAATAATGTAAGTGAGCAGGACAGACTTATAATATTACAATAAACAGTTAGAAGAAGAAAAAGTACCTACAATAGTTTTTTTTTTTTCATTTCTATACTCGGAAAGTAGTGTTTGTTTGATCCGAGTAGCGGGTGGAAGACGCTGCTTCCCTCTTTAGGGTGGGAAAGACTCATAGTAATTGCTTCCCTCTCTAGGGGCTACGAAAAATGTTACATTATTATGAAAAATATCGATTAAAAAAATGCTGCGGTCTTGTGAGTATGTAAACAGCCAGTGTGAATTAAAAAGAAAACCTAATATGCGGGACGGCCCGTCGGCGGTGACGCGGTGTGTTCTATATTTAAAATTTAAAAATTACTACAATTTGGCGGGATACAAACTCTGTCTGTACTGAAATTCAAAATCTCGGTTTTTTAGACTAATATTTGATTAAAAATTTGTTCAAGCGATTCTGAAATGTTGACCCCAGATTCGGAAAAAGACGAGGCAAATACAGTAATCGAAAGTCTTTTGCTAAAAATGTCAAAGGAACGATACTTAAATACATACAATATGATTTTATGAAGTGGCTGTTCGACAAGAAAATAGGTATGTATTTTAGAAAAACTACTATTTATCACTTTCCTTATATTCGAAATGAAAAGTAGAGTGTTTAACACGGGAGAAAGTCATCAATTCCTACTCGGACTATAGCCTAAATACCTATGGGAATTTATTTCTTTCGACCGTTGTAATCTAAGTACTATAATTGCATAAATTTAATAAAAACATCTAAAGGAAATATTCACTTACCGATAGATAGAATATATTTATTGTATTCACAATAGCAAAAAACGTAGGAATAAGATGTCAATTTAAAATTTGTCTAATTTTCAATTTGGCTTGGTAGACTAAAGCCTGAATCCTAAGAAGAGCTGGTGGGCTTAGAAGAGGTCCGTGCCCAGCAGTGGGACAGTAATGTGGTAATTGTATAATTCATTCACATTGACATTAGCTTTCATTTTGAAATGACAACAATATTCATTGCGTGGTACATAGTTGCCGATAAGACGAATTGTCAAAACACACGGAGCAATGAACATTGAAATCCTCTTCAATGCGATCACGAGGGAGTTACGCTATTCGGCAGCTGTTTATGTTAATTCAATACACAGAATTCACTGTTTTTCGGTACACAAAATAAATAAAAATAAAATAAATATCTTTGAGACATTTTTACACAGCACCATCTAGTCCTAAACTAAGCAGAGCTTGTGCTATGGGTACTCGACAAGGGATGCTGGCCAGAAAACCTCCACGTGTGCCTGATGGCTGCTTGTCCTTCTGGACACGTCTGGAGGGATCGGCAGTTGTTTGGCCGGTGTATCCTGGGCACGGGCAATAAAATCCTGCCGAGGGATTAACCTTCGGGGGATATTATTGCCTGTGGTGAATATTCTGGCGCAGGAGGGGCCCGTTCTGGGCCAGTAGGGAGTTGCTCCACGTGTCCCTCTGATATCAGCAGAGGGCACAGTGAAGGAGCAGGGGCGGGCCCGGTGTGCACTCACCCTGCCACTGGGCAGGCAGCGGGGGGACTGTTTTTACCTGCCCCCGTCGATCTCGTAACTCCAGGAGTGCCCGCTGGCGTGGCGGGCCAGGACCTGTCGGGGGTGGTTGTGTGAATACTCACGGGTTCCCACGCCTCCGGCTAAGGTAGTTGAAGGAACACCGTGGTGGTTTTAGTCGGTAAGAGTCCGACACTGGCTCCGCCTACCCCGGGCGGAGTGCGTCCATGAGGATTTCCCCACGGCAAAAAAAAATCCGGCCAAGAGCATGTCGGGCCACGCTCAGTATTATAGGGTTCCTTAAGTAGGTGTAATTACAAACGAATCAAATCGAATATTAATCATGGCTATTTTCGTTTTTGCAATAATCGGCAGCATTCACGACTCAGAGCGTGTTGTTAGTAGCGCCATCTAGCGATAAATTCAAGAAGCTAAATTTAAGATTTGTGTCATGTCAATGTTACTTTTTGTGATTTTTTCAAATAGAAAGTAGCTAAAGGAGCATTATTTGATATGATCATTTTTCTCTAAGATCAATGACCTTTGAACTAGGACGTTTTAAGTATTTTTCAGTGTTCTCTCTATAACTCAAAAAATTATAATCACATTATACTCGAAATAATTTTGAAAGAGAGTTTTCATAAAGGTCTATCAATGTGAAAGATTATAACTTTCTATGTTGCATAGTTTAGAAATGGCAGGGGGGGGGGGACACATTGCAAGCCACTTTGGCGGGCTGTATTGCGCAGATGGTACACCTGATAAAAAAGTAGTGTATGAGACATTACCTTCATTTTAGTAGACCTATTCAATGATATCCCACACGAGGGGGTGCAGCGAAAAAAATTTTTCATCCCTATTTCACATGTATGGACGCCACCCCTAAAATACGAAAACACGATTTTTTTATTCTTTTAAAATTGAGATCTATATGTAGACTATTTTTTAACAAAATTTCATTTACTTATGTTTATAACTGTAGAAGTTATTAAGCTGTAAAGGATTAGGACAGATGGACAGACGGACAGACGGACAGACGGACGGACATGACGAAACTATAAGGGTTCCTTGTAGGACTTCGGAACCCTAAAAAATGGGTACTCGACTATGGATATAATAATTGTATACTTTATTTTTGTAAATACATACTTATAATACATAAGAAACACCCAGACCAACACAAACACTTATTTTCATCACACAAATATTTGTGTTCTGTGGGAATCGTGATCAGCAGTCTGACCCTCGAACCACTAGACCACAGATGTCGTCAGTCCGTTATATCTAAGACTTTCCTCAACTAATTCTTTTACATGAGAAATTCAAGCAATACAACGATTATCTCGGCTAGGCTGATGATGACACCAGCCTCTCCAGATCTTACCATCCTAGTTGCGGCTTCTAATCTAACCAGAATTGGTGTATTTCCAATAATATTGTCATAAATATTGCCATCAGAACACTGCAACCCAAATACTGAGAGAATAACGATATCCTAAGATAAAGCTTAGCAATAGATGTAGGTACTGGCCAAATGCCAAAATACCCACGACTTGCTTTTAAAAGAAATTGTGAGAGAAAGTCGTCCGCTGGCTTGTAATTCCAAAGGTGTCTTGCTTTTGGTCTATAACTTTTGACGACGTCTGTGGTCTAGTGGTTCAAGTGTCAGACTGCTAATTTTATTTTTATTTTTATTTTCGATTCCCACAGGACACAAATATTTGTGTGATGAACAAGTGTTTGTGTTTGTCTGGGTGTTTCTTATGTATTATAAGTAGGTAATTACAAAAAAAAAAGTATGTGAGTATTATATCCATTGTCTAGTACCCATAATAAAATGCGAAAAACGGCCACTTTTGACACTTTTTGTATCTACAACTACAGCGAACTATAATTTACGGAGTTGATAGTTTATAATTAAACGACAGTACCTGTACTTCATCGTTAAAAAAAATAAAACCGACTTCAAAAACCTTAACTAAAAAGTAAAAAACAATCATTGTATGTATTTTAAAATCTTAACATAAACCAAAATTTTGAAGGCGGCGCGTGATTGACTCTTTGCGTCATGAGATAAGTAAAAACAGTTTATGTGAACGTACATGAAAATCACGAGCCGCCTTCAAAATTTCGATTTTAAAATACATACAATGATTATTTTTTACTTTTTAGTTAAGGTTTTTGAAGTCGGTTTTATTTTTTGTAAAAAAGTTTTTATTTCATACTTTTTAGTTGAAAATTGCGTGGGTTGATTCATAAATGTTTATATAACCAATTTGACATTTTTTTTTATTAACCTTTGCTATCCCACTGCTGGGCAAAGGTCTCGCTCATGTTGTTCCAAACGTACAATCACTATCGTGAAAAAAAAACACGCATATCGGCCAAGAATTCTCAGAAAAATGAACCAATGAGCAGATCATCTAGTTAGGCTAAGTTAAAATAAACTGATTTATTGAAGCTGGTTAAAAAACTACTCAACCTAAGTCAATAAAATTTATATGGGACCACCGCGCGGACTTTCTCTACCAAATAAAAAAACAATTACGTAAATCGGCCCAAAAATCAAAATCAAAAAACCCGCGGAATTCATAACCTCCTCCTTTTTTTGAAGTCGGTTAGAAAAGGATTTTCGATAAATGATGTATTCAGCGAGTAATGTTTTTTTGTTGATGGGGGCGCCACTTGGCTATTACATTCCCCTTAATACAGCTTTCACCACCATATGTAGAATTTCTTGAGAAAAGTTTAGGTGTTTATTACATTCATATTATTCATGTGAATCCAGGTTAGGTCCCTTATTCTATATTAATTAATTAATTAAATCATTTTGTTCCATTATGTTACACAAAAGGTATCCAATTAATTTTATTGCCTTTATAGTATCGATGATAAATCTGATTATAGATGCGTGCTGTGGTTATAAATGTGGATTGAATAATATTAATTGAAAGACAGCATTAGATACATAATAATTTAAATTCCAATTAGGCTTATGATTATTAATTTATTATTATTATTATTATATGGAAACCACACTAGCAGCTCAATAAGCAGATGCGTGTGTGTCTTCCAATTTGGAGATTTTGTCAAGTCTTTTTTTTTTTTTTTTTTTTTTATATTATAGGATGGCGAAACGAGTTAAAGGCCCACCTGATATTAAGCGGTTACCTTTGCCCATGACAACTTCAATACCACCTAGGCTGTTGCCTAAATGGTACCGCAAGTCGGTTCGCCAAACTGAGACATGAAGATGGAAAGTCTCATGTCTGTTTTTGAAGCAGTTTATTGTGGGTGCCATTATCACACTTTCAGGGAGTTTATTCCACTCTGTGACTACACGATTTGGTAGGAAGTGGTAGAAAGGGTTTCCTTTAGATAGCATTCTCCATAATTTTAATGGGTGTCCACGTAGATTTTTGTTGGCACTGAGAGTGTACAAATTCTCAATTCCGGGAACATTGTAGAAACCAGTGAGTATTTTATATGTTTCAATAAGACTTCCCCTCTGTCTACGCTTTTCAAGAGAAGTAAGGCCAAGGTCTTTCAGGCGGTGTTCGTAGGTTTTATTCTTCAATATCCCAACCATCGTAGTCGCCCTTCTCTGTACACTTTCCAAAAGAGCACATAAACAATCAACATGTATTCATATCACACATAAACAATCGATATAACTTCAATATTCAACTACACCTTGAAATCCTAATTCAATACAGTATATTTGTAACGGGCAGTCCGGGCAGAGTACGCAGAAGGTGCCCAAGCAGCTCTGCCCGGGCATTGTCGACATTGCACAAGTCCTCTGAGAAAAGCGCAAAAATGTAAATTATTTGCGAGCTCTGTCCGGTTTATAATGGGTATTGCCAACACTGCCAGAGTGACGGTGGGCACCGTCTTTGTAAGCAGTTGTGCATAAAGGATTAAATAATAATAAAAACAGAAAAAAAAAACATAGATGCTGTGTGCCCAGCGACGGGGCAAATATGTCCAGATCAGCATACAACAGACTCGTGCCTGACTATGCGAGTATGTATGTTTGTTTGTTTATTTGTTCTTCAATCACGCTGAAACGGCTGAAAGGATTTGAATGAAATTTGGCGTACAAATAGATCATAACACGGTTTATTAAATAGACTACGAGAAGATAAACAGTTCGTGTGGGATGCGCGATAACATCTGTATGTATTAAACCGAATATTATGCGGATATTTTGATTTATTTTGTTATAGAATGGCGAAAAGAGCTAAAGGCCCACCTGATATTAAGTGGTTAACTTTTGTTAATAACAACTGCAATACTACCTAGGCTGTTGCCTAAATATTATTGACAGTCGGTTCGCCAAACTGAGACATGAAGATGGGAAGTCTCATGTGATTGTAATTTCACCGGCACCCGTATCTTTTGCAGCAATGCAAGCATCACTGTTTGGTGGCAGAAGTAAGTACGGTGGTAGAACTTCCCCGACAAGCTCTTTCACAAAGGAGCTCTACTACAACAAGTTTATTGACCTATCATTTCACAATAAATTAGTTTAATCATGCATTCAGAAACCGGTTGATATTCAAGGTCAATATAATTCTGTTTCGTCATAAAACAAAGGGATAATATATCTACCCTTCTTTTAATGCATGCTAATTTCATTTTAACCCTAACTTTAGCATTAAATCAAACTTAATAGGAATTTAAAATCAAAGACCTTGCGAGGCAAAAAGGGTCCCTATTTTACGTTGAAGGTATATTTATTCAATTCTAGTCCTAAGCAAATATTTTTGATGTTAAATCGCAAATATTGTGTATCAGCTTTTCATGATATATAGTGTAAACATACTCGTCTTTTGTGTATATATTTACGATGACAGAAAAAGCCGTATGGTCCCTTGTTATATGGGTAAACAATTTGATGTAAATTGTAACTGACACTGTGTACATACCAAAGATGGTTTTCTGATTTGTATTCGCATTCCATATTCAAAGTCAAAGTCAAAGTAAGTCAAGGTTTTATTTCGAAGAATTTCGAATAAGCATTTACACACACTTTCTCGTTTGAAAAAGTTGGTGCTATGGAGAAGAGCCGGCAAGAAACTCCATGGATATACTCTTTTCAAATAATAATACTACAATGAATTGTTACATGTTAAAAGGGGCTCGTGGCTAAGTAGCAAGCGTGTGGATTGTAAATTCTGCAGGGTTAAGCTGCACTAGCCGCGGTCAGTCTGTGGATGGGTGATCGTTTCGTTACACATCGAGACCCCTTCGTGCCTCGGAGAGCATGTAAAGCCATCGGTCCTGCGCCTGACCTCTCTCCGGTCGTGTCGGTTTGCTTCCCATCGGATTATGAGAGTGAGGGAATAGAGAGTGCACCTGTGTTTGCGCACACACTTGTGCACTATAATATGTCCCGCGCAGATGGCTAGTCTCCATTGGGATTGGCCGCCGTGACCAAAATTCGGTCGGGAGGACATTATTACATGATTAATTTTAAAAAAAAATGTGAGAATAATGTCGGTTAATGATTGAGACAAATTCACTGAAGTAAACTAATTAATGACTAATAATAATGATTTTGAGTTTTGGCTCGACCATAATAGGTGGGAACCCAACGCTCCGACACTCTTTGCCATTAATAGCTACATTATGTTCACATTTACAGCAATCAATTTAAAAAAGGTGTAAAATAAAAAAAAATTATGTCAAAAAAAAAACAGTAAATCACAATGTCAAAAAAAATTGAAGTTTAATAAAAATCTTGTCGGCTACTGTATTATTTCCTATAAAACAAACAATCTGTGCTCGCGGCTTGGCCCGCGTACTGAAATAGAATATAGCCTATGTTACTTTTGGATTAAAATAGCAGTCTAAAGGTGAAAGAATTATTAAAATCTTCTCTAATAATCTAATTTCAATAGTTTCAGAGTTTATCGATTACACAAATCTGTCCTCTTTACAATATTAATATTGATAAATAAATAAATATCTTCGGGAATTTTTTACACAGCACCATCTAGTCCCAAACCAAGCAGAGCTTGTGATATGGGTACTAGACAATGGATATAATACTTATATACTTTTTTTTTGTAAATACATACTTATAATACATAAGAAACACCCGGACCAACACAAACACTTATGTTCATCACACAAATATTTGTGTCCTGTGGGAATCGAACCCACGACCTCGTGATCAGCAGTCCGACCCTCGAACCAGTAGACCACAGACGTCGTCGTCGTTGATAGCAAACTCGGTCTTAAGATTTTGTTATGGGGAGAAAATACTTATAAATTGTTTTTATAAATAAATAAGTGCCTAAATTAGTAACTGAAGAAATCCATTGATGACCTTATATAAGTGCCAACGATATTAGGTATAAGGGGCGTTCAATGAATTCTCGGTATAGGCATGAAAGAAAAAGTATAGCGACTTGAATTATTTGTACTTATTATCAGGATACTTATTTATTATTTGAACCTGCTGACTGGCTAATCTTTTTCTCATGGCATGAGCTATTTTATCGGTATTTAGCTCATGTTGACAAGATACAAGAAGAAGAAGGATACTTATTACATCTTTAAATTAACTTCCTGACCTCCTGTGACAAATATCATTCCCAGCCTTACCTATAGAAGTCAAAAAACGCTGCCATGAGCCTGCTATTCGTCGTCAGAAAATACGACATATCCAAGCGCATTAAACATACTTTCAGTATTTTACGGATGGCAAAATGAGATAAAGACCCACCTTTTTCCTAAAACAACTGCAATGACCTAGGCCACAGAATATCTAATAGTACTAACGTACATAACGGCCACTCACCGCCCCCCGCCAATTTAAGATTCCTTAGATTCGCCCGCACCCCGCACCCACCCACTTGGTTTGCTCAATTGGACTGCAAGGTTGCAATGGCTGTTAATCGCCATTCGCTATACAAGCACATTTTTTTTCATCATTTCAGCCGAAAGACGTCCACTGCTGGACAAAGGCCTCCCCCAAAGGGGGGGGGGGATATGCCATAATCGCCACGCTTGGCAGGCGGGTTGGCGATCGCAGTTGGTTGGTTAAATACTCAGAGAACGCTGCTGCCCACCACGTAAATCGGCCCAAAAATCAAAATCAAAAAACCCGCGGAATTCATAACCTCCTCCTTTTTTTGAAGTCGGTTAGAAAAGTATTTTCGATAAATGATGTATTCAGCGAGTAATGTTTTTTTGTTGATGGGGGCGCCACTTGGCTATTACATTCCCCTTAATACAGCTTTCACCACCATATGTAGAATTTCTTGAGAAAAGTTTAGGTGTTTATTACATTCATATTATTCATGTGAATCCAGGTTAGGTCCCTTATTCTATATTAATTAATTAATTAAATCATTTTGTTCCATTATGTTACACAAAAGGTATCCAATTAATTTTATTGCCTTTATAGTATCGATGATAAATCTGATTATAGATGCGTGCTGTGGTTATAAATGTGGATTGAATAATATTAATTGAAAGACAGCATTAGATACATAATAATTTAAATTCCAATTAGGCTTATGATTATTAATTTATTATTATTATTATTATATGGAAACCACACTAGCAGCTCAATAAGCAGATGCGTGTGTGTCTTCCAATTTGGAGATTTTGTCAAGTCTTTTTTTTTTTTTTTTTTTTTATAGTATAGGATGGCGAAACGAGTTAAAGGCCCACCTGATGTTAAGCGGTTACCTTTGCCCATGACAACTTCAATACCACCTAGGCTGTTGCCTAAATGGTACCGCAAGTCGGTTCGCCAAACTGAGACATGAAGATGGAAAGTCTCATGTCTGTTTTTGAAGCAGTTTATTGTGGGTGCCATTATCACACTTTCAGGGAGTTTATTCCACTCTGTGACTACACGATTTGGTAGGAAGTGGTAGAAAGGGTTTCCTTTAGATAGCATTCTCCATAATTTTAATGGGTGTCCACGTAGATTTTTGTTGGCACTGAGAGTGTACAAATTCTCAATTCCGGGAACATTGTAGAAACCAGTGAGTATTTTATATGTTTCAATAAGACTTCCCCTCTGTCTACGCTTTTCAAGAGAAGTAAGGCCAAGTTCTTTCAGGTGGTGTTCGTAGGTTTTATTCTTCAATATCCCAACCATCGTAGTCGCCCTTCTCTGTACACTTTCCAAAAGAGCACATAAACAATCAACATGTATTCATATCACACATAAACAATCGATATAACTTCAATATTCAACTACACCTTGAAATCCTAATTCAATACAGTATATTTGTAACGGGCAGAGTACGCAGAAGGTGCCCAAGCATCTCTGCCCGGGCATTGTCGACATTGCACAAGTCCTCTGAGAAAAGTCCAAAAATGTAAATTATTTGCGGGCTCTGTCCGGTTTATAATGGGCATTGCCAACACTGCCAGAGTGACGGTGGGCACCGTCTTTGTAAGCAGTTGTGCATAAAGGATTAAATAATAATAAAAACAGAAAAAAAAAAACATAGATGCTGTGTGCCCAGCGACGGGGCAAATATGTCCAGATCAGCATACAACAGACTCGTGCCTGACTATGCGAGTATGTATGTTTGTTTGTTTATTTGTTCTTCAATCACGCTGAAACGGCTGAAAGGATTTGAATGAAATTTGGCGCACAGATAGATCATAACACGGTTTATTAAATAGACTACGAGAAGATAAACAGTTCGTGTGGGATGCGCGATAAAATCTGTATGTATTAAACCGAATATTATGCGGATATTTTGATTTATTTTGTTATAGAATGGCGAAAAGAGCTAAAGGCCCACCTGATATTAAGTGGTTAACTTTTGCTAATAACAACTGCAATACCACCTAGGCTGTTGCCTAAATATTATTGAGATTCGGTTCGCCAAACTGAGACATGAAGATGGAAAGTCTCATGTGATTGTAATTTCACCGGCACCCGTATCTTTTGCAGCAATGCAAGCATCACTGTTTGGTGGCAGAAGTAAGTACGGTGGTAGAACTTCCCCGACAAGCTCTTTCACAAAGAAGCTCTACTACTACAAGTTTATTGACATATCATTTCACAATAAATTAGTTTAATCATGCATTCAGAAACCGGTTGATATTCAAGGTCAATATAATTCTGTTTCGTCATAAAACAAAGGGATAATATATCTACCCTTCTTTTAATGCATGCTAATTTCATTTTAACCCTAACTTTAGCATTAAATCAAACTTAATAGGAATTTAAAATCAAAGACCTTGCGAGGCAAAAAGGGTCCCTATTTTACGTTGAAGGTATATTTATTCAATTCTAGTCCTAAGCAAATATTTTTGATGTTAAATCGCAAATATTGTGTATCAGGTTTTCATGATATATAGTGTAAACATACTCGTCTTTTGTGTATATATTTACGATGACAGAAAAAGCCGTATGGTCCCTTGTTATATGGGTAAACAATTTGATGTAAATTGTAACTGACACTGTGTACACACGGCTACACATCAAGCTGTACATTTCCAGTATAAGCTGACCTCGCATTGTATAGGTTTTCCTTACAACGCGAGGTCAGCCTATACTAGCCTACTTCGAAGAATTTCGAAGAATTTCGAATAAGCATTTACACACACTTTCAAAACGTTAATTATGAATCTAGTTGCACGGTTCCAAAAAGTTGGTGTTATGGAGAAGAGCCGGCAAGATACTCCATGGATATTCTCTTTTCAAATAATAATACTACAATGAATTGTTACATGTTAAAAGGGGCTCGTGGCTAAGTAGCAAGCGTGTGGATTGTAAATTCTGCAAGGTTAAGCTGCACTAGCCGCGGTCAGTCTGTGGATGGGTGACCGTTTCGTTACACATCGAGACCTCTTCGTGCCTCGGAGAGCACGTAAAGCCGTCGGTCCTGCGCCTGACCTCTCTCCGGTCGTGTCGGATTGCCGTCCCATCGGATTATGAGAGTGAGGGAATAGAGAGTGCACCTGTGTTTGCGCACACACCTGTGCACTATAATATGTCCCGCGCAGATGGCTAGTCTCCATTGGGATTGGCCGCCGTGACCAAAATTCGGTCGGGAGGACATTATTACATGATTAATTTTTAAAAAAATTGTGAGAATAATGTCGGTTAATGATTGAGACAAATTCACTGAAGTAAACTAATTAATGACTAATAATAATGATTTTAAGTTTTGGCTCGACCATAATAGGTGGGAACCCAACGATCCGATACTCTATGCCATTAATAGCTACATTATGTTCACATTTACAGCGATCAATTTAAAAAAGTGTAAAATAAAAAAAAATTATGTCAAAAAAAAAACAGTAAATCACAATGTCAAAAAAAATTGAAGTTTAATAAAAATCTTGTCGGCTACTGTATTATTTCCTATAAAACAAACAAGCTGTGCTCGCGGTTTGGCCCGCGTACTGAAATAGAATATAGCCTATGTTACTTTTGGATTAAAATAGCTATCTAATAATGATGAAAGAATGATTAAAATCGGTTCAGAAGTTTCAGAGTTTATCGATTACACAAATCTTTCCTCTTTATAATATAATACCTACTAAGGTATTGATAGCAATCTCGGTCTTAAGATTTTGTTATGGGGAGAAAATACTTCTAAATTATTGTCTTTTATAAATAAATAACTGCCTAAATTAGTAACTGCCTAAATTTGTAACTGAAGAAATCCATTCATGACCTTATATAAGTGCCAACGATATTAGGTATAATCTACATACAAGGGGCGTTCAATGTATTCTCGGTATAGGCATGAAAGAAAAAGTATAGCAACTTGAATTATTTGTACTTATTATCAGGATACTTATTTATTATTTGAACCTGCTGACTGGCTAATCTTTTCTCATGGCATGAGCTATTTTATCGGTATTTAGCTCATGTCGACAAGATACAAGAAGAAGAAGGATACTTATGTAGGGTAATGCTCGGTAGGGCCAAATAAAAACTACTCTGATGGGCGAACACAACTTTGATTTTATTATTCACCATAAGATTACAACAAGTTACAACAACCAACGTCTTCCTCCGTTCAACTCCGTTCTACTTCAAAGACAAAAACTCTATATAACCACAGACAACTAGGTAGTTTTTTTTTTTAAAGCTAGCATTGACACCTACAATTTTAGGAATGCCTTCCTTCCCACACTTATTACATCTTTAAATTAACTTCCTGACCTCCTGTGACAAATATCATTCCCAGCCTTACCTTTAGAAGTCAAAAAACGAATAGCAGGCTCATGGCAGCGTTTTTAACTTCTCAAAAAACGCTGCCATGGGCCTGCTATTCGTCGTCAGAAAATACGGCATATCCAAGCGCATTAAACATACTTTCAGTTTTTTATAGTACCTACTTACCGGATGGCAAAATAAGAAAAAGACCCACCTCATGTTAACCAGCTGCCGAATTGTGTAACTCGCTCGCCATCGCTATCATTTGGATTTCAATGTTCATTGCTCCGTGTGTTTTGACAATCCGTCATATTGACAACTACGAACCACGCAATGAATATTGCTGTAATTTCAAAATGAAAGCTGATGTCAATGTGAATGCATTACACAATCACCCCACAGTTACGTTTTCCTAAAACAACTGCAATCACCTAGGCCACAGAATATCTAATAGTACTAACGTACAGAACGGCCACTCACCGCTCCCCGCCAATTTAAGATTCCTCGCCCGAACCCCGCACCCGCCCACAGTTTGCCAGCAATTGAACTGCAAGGTTGCAATGGATGTCAATCGCCAGTCGCTATACAAGCACGCATCTCTGAGAACTACTGAAAAGTGCTTGGCATTACAAGCGGCGAGCATCCCTAACCTACACGGGTGTGTGCGTTCGTATACAGACGTAATCTTGTGTATGTAGGTGGTGCTAGCATTTATATTGTATTAAGTGTCCAAGGTGTGCCTAGGCTGTTGCCTAAATGGATGCTGTATTCGAATTTTCGCTCTGTGATATGTTCACATACCCATCAAACCACGTTTAAAGCTGTTATAATAACATTATTAAAATGATAAAGTATTTCAGTAATGGATTCTACGATGATATTCTACTTTTAACTTTAACGAAATGCGAGCTCACAAAAGTGTGCTGAGTCACTTCTGCAGACGGCTTAGAGATCGAAGGGATGAAAAGGTGGAATTGACGCAAGAATCGGTGTTAGGTTGAGAACAGACATAATTTTAGGATAAGATTTTCAAAACGCACGACAAGCACGAACTATAGTACATCTAGTCAGTTGTCAGAACCTTGTCCAAGATACATACATATACAGGTTACTGGCTAATAAAATTATATACCTGTTGTATATTATAACAAATGTTGTAGGTACTTCAGTCTCGCATTAAATGCCAATTAGTAAGCACGTCTTTTATTTATCAGTGGCGACGAGGTGAATCAGAAATTAAATATTACGCAGTGCAGTTTTACCAGTTTTTAAAAATGTCCATCGGAAAGATTCGTGAATTTAAATTACAATCAGGGAATTGGTTGGCGTACGTTGAAAGAATAGAAATGTATTTCTTGGCGAACAAAATTAGTGACGATATCAAGCTACCTACGCTTATCTCACTAATGGGCGAAGAAACGTACGAACTATTGTCTAGTTTAGCAAGTCCGTTAAAACCATCTGCATTGAAATACTCGCAAGCAGTAAGTTTACTTCAAGAACATTTGCAACCAAAACCCTCGGAAATGGCGGAAAGATTTAGATTTCGACAGAGGAGACAATCAGCTGGCGAGTCTATTGCAGATTACGTAGCGGAATTAAAAAAGCTATCGAGATATTGCAACTTTCAAACGGTTTTAGAAGACAACTTGAGGGATCAATTTGTGTGTGGGTTGAATAGTGAATTCACGCGGCAACGGCTGTTTGCAGAAGTGAATTTAAACTATTCGAAAGCGGTAACACTGGCTACTACCCTCGAAGCGGCAGAAAGAGACGCATGCGCCGTAGAACGCAATAGTAGTGAGGTAAATAGCACGAAGGAATTAATCGAAGGCGTAAATAAATTACATGTGAAGACATGTACAGCGTGCGGGGACACCAAGCATAGCAAGCAGGATTGTCGATACAACAACTTCGAATGTAGTTTTTGTCGCAAAGTTGGCCACCTAAGAAGAATGTGTCCCCAACGGTCATTTAGTGCTTCAGATAAAGCGAGACGGACAATAAAGGTCGCGGAAAAAAGTGGTGATTATAACCAAATAACACGCGGAGGGGGCGTGATAAGCAGCGGACTACGATCAGGGCGCGGCGGGCGCAGCGGTCGCAGCTACCGTGCTGGCAGCGGAGGCGCGGCAGGCTCGCGCTCGGGCGGACAGCAGCGGCCCGGGACGTATTGGGTGCAAGAAACAATAGACCAGGCGCCGGCGGCGTCGCACTCGAAAACAACAGAGGGTTTCGATTCAGGTGACGATGACGTCAGTGAAAGTGATCTCGATGAACCAATGTATCAGATGTCTTTAACAAAATACAAGGCGGTGCGTATTACACTATTAGTAAATAACTGTTTATTAGATATGGAAGTAGATACTGGTGCTCCCTTGTCTTGTATTAGTAAGAATACCTACGATAAATACTTAAATAATCTTATTATAAAACCGTGTCGTATTAATTTAAGTTTTTATGATGGTTCTATTGTTAAGCCACTAGGTTATGTAGAAACAGAAGTTCAATATAAAAACAAGAATAAAAAATTAGATTTATACATATTTGATAATGGAACTACTAACTTGTTGGGACGCCAGTGGTTAGCAGAGTTGAGTATGGACATACCAAAAATCAGCGTAAATTGTATGACTAGTGAAAAGTGTAACAAAAATAAAACAATTAATACTATTGTTTCTAGGCATAAATGTTTGTTTGATGGCACGTTGGGTCGCTATGCCGGCGGCTCGGTGAGCCTGTGCGTGCGCCCGGGAGCGCAGCCGGTGTTCTGTCGCGCGCGGCCGCTGCCGTACGCGCTGCGCGACCGAGTCGACGCGGAGCTGGACGCGATGCTGCGCGCCGGCGTCATCGAGCCGGTTGACCGCTCCGACTGGGCCACTCCTTTAGTGATAGCACGTAAGGCGGACGGTGGCATAAGGATATGTGCCGACTACAAGGTAACACTCAATCGTACTTTAATGATCGATAGGTACCCGGTTCCAAAGATTAACGACTTATTTAGCGACTTGTGTGGCAATGTTTGGTTTACAAAGTTAGACTTATCTCAAGCTTATAACCAGTTGGAACTCGATGAAGGCTCTAGAGACTACACAGTTATTAATACGCATCGTGGATTATTCAAATATAATCGCCTCGTATATGGATTAGCTTCAAGTCCCGGTATCTTTCAGAAATTCATGATGCAACTTTTTAAAAATGTACCCAATGTAATAATATTTTATGATGACATTTTAATTAAGAATAAGGATTTAAATAGTCATTTAGAAACAATAAGCCAGGTGTTAGAAATCTTACAGACCAATGGGTTAAAAATTAGGCAGGATAAATGTGATTTTTTGACTAACGAAGTAAGATATTTAGGATATATCGTAAGTAAAGACGGAGTAAAGGTAAATATGGATAAAATTGAACCTATTGTCTCAATGCCTCATCCTAAAAACACTACGGAATTAAAGTCATTTTTAGGAATGGTCAACTTTTACGGAAAGTTTATTAAAAATTTGAGCACATGTTTAGGTCAACTTTACGATCTACTGAAGAAGGGTAAACAATTCAAATGGACTAGGAAGCATAGCATAGCGTTTAGTCAAGTTAAAAAGATGTTGTGCAGCACGGATGTGCTCGCACATTATGATATGTCGTTGGAAACAATAGTAACATGTGATGCCAGCGCGCACGGCCTGGGCGCCGTGCTGGCGCAGCGCACGCCGGACAGAGGCGAACAGGTAGTCGCATACGCGTCGCGAGCCCTTACCTCTGCTGAAAAACATTATAGCCAAATCCATAAAGAGGCTTTGGCCATTATTTTCGCTGTCGATAAATTTCACCAATATTTGTATGGTAGAAAGTTTACACTTCGTACGGATCATAAACCGTTAGTGAGTATTTTCGGTCCCAATACCGGTATTCCAAGTACAGCGGCTAGTAGATTACAACGGTGGGCGATTAAATTAACAGCATACGACTTTAATATTGAGTACGTCAAAACGGATCAAAATACAGCGGATGCACTTTCCCGTCTAATAAAATCGCATAAAGATTCTACTTCCAATGATGAGTTACCAGAACAAACATACTTACACTTTGCCGCGGAAGCACTTCTTTTGGATTATAACAGATTAAAAAAAGAGACATCATCAGACCCCTTACTTAGTCGAGTTACCAGCTACATTCAAGACGGTTGGCCACTAGAAGTAGAAATTAAAGAACTTAAGCCGTACTTTAATCGCAAAACTGAATTATATACCGAACTAGGATGTGTTTTGTGGGGCCACAGGATAATAATACCGTTCACGTGTAGGGACAGAGTACTTACAGAATTACATGATTCCCATATGGGAATAGTAAAAACAAAGGCTATAGCAAGAAGTTATGTGTGGTGGCCGGGGATTGATGAGGACGTGACAGCGGTGTGTCAAGCGTGCACCGTGTGTGCCGCGGTGGCAGAAGCGCCGCCCCACCACGCGCCAAAGTCGTGGCCGTGGCCGAACCGACCTTGGTCAAGGTTGCATATCGATTTCTTAGGGCCAATTTCAGGACAGACTTACTTCATCATCGTTGATGCTTGTTCTAAATGGATAGAAGCTATTCACATGAAAAGCACAACAGCACAATCGGTTATAGCGGTACTAAGAGATATTTGGGCCAAGTTCGGTCTCCCGAGACAAGTAGTGAGCGACAATGGTCCCCCATTTACTAGTACAGAATTTAAAGCATTCTTAGCAAACAACGGCATTGAGCAAATTTTTACCGCACCATATCATCCTGCTTCTAACGGGGCTGCAGAGAATGCGGTGAAAATATGTAAGCGTGTAATTAGGAAAGCTATTAAGCAAAAAATTAATCCGGATACGGCATTATGTAGATATCTTTTAACTTATAGAAATACCGAACATTATACTACAGGAGATAGCCCAGCAAAAATTTTGCAAGGCCGCAATTTGCGCACGAGATTGGACACACTTAAGCCCGATCGAGAGGCGCGCACACTGACGCGACAGACTCGCAGCGAAAATGCGGCTGGCGGAGCGCACAGACAGGTAGCTTTGGGAGACAAGGTGTGGTATAGGGATTACCGTGGGCCAGACAAATGGGTAGCAGGTCAAGTTGTAGAAAAATTAGGTAGTACCGATTACAGTATTAGATCTGATTTTGGAACCGAGGCACATCGTCATGTTGATCAGTTAAAGCGTCGATTAGTGTCGCCTGAAATAGCACATTCTCCACCATGTAATAGTAATATTAGAAAGTCACGAAGTTCACTTGTGTTTCCCGTGGATAATGAGGAGAGGTCGGGCGGTGCGGTCGACGGCATCGTGATGCCAAAAATCAGAAATGTGTCCGAACTAAGTACTCCGGGCACGTCAGGGAACCGACCTGTGCTACCGGAGTCGACATCGTCACCCTACGTGCCTAGTAGTAATAGTGGTCTGCAAAACCCTGTTGTAGTTTCTCCGGTAGAACGACGATTCACTTTAAGAAATCGTAAGAAACCTAAACGATACGGTATGGAAGAAATAGATTAATAATTTTGTAGTATTAGATGTAAGATTAGTAATGTACTTATAACAAAATTGTGATTTTGTGTTAATTAAGGATGAAGGTGTTGTATATTATAACAAATGTTGTAGGTACTTCAGTCTCGCATTAAATGCCAATTAGTAAGCACGTCTTTTATTTATCAATACCCAACAATTCCAAGCCCAGATTTTATGAAATGTATCTCGAAGTGCCACTTTAGTACCATTTAAACCTTAAACACAATAAAACCGGCACGTACAATACAATAAAATTTAACGTTTATTCTCTAAAGATTCATTTAATGATAAAGGCTGGAACTTTACTCGAAATTATAATTATTACGCTCGTACTTATGAATCCCTTTTATTGCTGTACGTATGTATCTGTACAATAATTATTGTCTGTTAGGTAATTGAGAATAGTACTTAATTACGTAATTTCAGTTGAGTAATTAGACTAATTAGGCTATCAGGCCCATTGTGAGCGACCACGTTTCAGTGCCGTAAGTAATTACTGGCAACGCACACTGGTCAAAGACTTTCGTCTTGAAACACGAGACACTGCGGCTCAAATTCACTCAAAGGGCAACGGAGAGGGCTATGCTCGGAGTGTCCCTGCGTGATCGAATCAGAAATGAAGAGATTCGCAGGAGAACGAAAGTAACCGACATAGCTCGAACAATTGCCAAACTTAGTGGCAGTGGGCGGGGCACATTGCTCGCAGAACGGATGGCCGATGGGGCAGTAAAGTTTTGGAGTGGCGACCGCGTACTGGAAGGTGCATCACAAGGTGGACCGACGACCTGGTGAAGGTCGCGGGAATCCGCTGGATGCGGAAGACGATTATGTGGTTCCTGTAAGTGAAAGCGCTTCTTTCGTAAATCTCTTCAGGAGGAACACCATGGTGGTTTGAGACGGTAAGAGTCCGATACTGGCTCAGCCTTCCTCGGGCGGAGGCGGAGTGCTTCCATGAGGATTTTCAAACAAAAAAAAATGTCTACTGGTTTTCAAATTCAAATTCAAATAAATTCGAACGACGACGTCTGTGGTCTAATGGTTCGAGTGTCGGACTGCTGATCAGGAGGTCGTGGGTTCGATTCCCACAGGACACAAATATTTGTGTGATGAACATATGTGTTTGTGTTGGTCTGGTCGTTTCTTATGTATTATAAGTATGTATTTACAAAAAAAAAAACATGTAAGTATTGTATCCATTGTCTAGTACCCATAGTACATGCTCTGCTTAGTTTGGGACTAGATGGTGCTGTGTAAAAATCCCTGCTGTGTAAAAGTCACAAAATAATAAAAATTCAAAAAATAAGCATGTCACAAATTTAACAGATGTCATAATTAAATAATATTATTATTATATTTAGTATCACCTTACGGCATGCAAGTTTACATGCATGCAATATACAAGTCAAGAATAAGAAAAAAAATGACAATTATACAATATTACATTACTATGTCCAAGTTCAGTACCAAAAAATGTCAATCATACAATGTCACATAGTTAATAAATTTAATTCATGTATATTTCTAACATTTTATATCATAATCTGTCATTTAGGTATTCTGTGACGCTCTAGTACCCCTTCGTTAAAATAATATTTTTAATTTTATTTTTAAACATATTCATTCATTCAATATCATGTATCATTCTAGGTAAATAAATAAATATCTTTGGGACATTTTTTTACACAGCACCATCTAGTCCCAAACTAAGCAGAGCTTGTATTATGGGTACTAGACAATGGATATAACACTTATATACTTTTTTTTTTTGTAAATACGTACTTATAATACATAAGCAACACCCAGACCAACACAAACACTCATGTTCATCACAAAAATATTTGTGTCCTGTGGGAATCGAACCCACGACCTCGTAAATGGTTATAAACTTTTGCTTAGAGTTGTAAGGGGACGACCTCGGCGAACGTATCGCAATCAAATCGCAGACGTTCTCAAAAATTGCCAGGTTACGAGTTCTCTAAACCAACGAGAATGCATGACGAGGTTAATGGACGTAGATGAAGCGAAAGAGGTGTGTCAGGATCATAGCAGGTGGAAATCCATAGTTTCTGCCTACCCCAATGGGAAACAGGCGTGATAATATGTGATAGTATGTATGCTTAGTAGAGCTGTTCTGTTTTTTTCTTTTGTTACTTTGTTTTTTTCATCGCTACACTGAAAGAATATATTATGACAGTCAAGATTATGGTCCGACAAGCTTCTTACATAATGTAGGCTTCGTTTTAACGATCGCAGAAAGCAACAGTCCCGAGGGTAAAATTCCGCACTGCGTTATGACTTTGCGACGCGTTTTGAACCGTGTGTGGTGCCTCTAGACAACTTCGCGTGTCCTATATAAAGACATACATATTAAAGGATGTACTACATAAGGTTGTTTGTGGACACTTTTTTTATTTACGAGATACCTGGAGTACGCACTACTGAACATAAAACCTGGTCTACTTTTTAAGTGTTTGCCAAATAAAATAGGCAAATCTCTTTGTTAAAGTGACTAACGGCAGAAATTAATAATCTTTAAATATAAGCTTGGACGAATAAAAAAGACGAGAATAAAAACGAGATTATCCGGAGAAGAACCGGAGTGACCGACATAGCTTGTAGGATCAGTAAGCTGAAGTGGCAGTGGGCTGGCCATGTCTGTTGAAGGACCGATGGCCGTTGGAGCAGACCAGTCCTTGAGTGTAGACCGCGTATCGGCAAACGCAGCGTAGGGCGCCCCCCTGCTAGGTGGACCGACGACCTAAAGAACGTGGCTGGGGGGGACTGGATGCGGAAGGCAGAGGACCGAGCGTTGTGGCGCAACTTGGGAGAGGCCTATGTCTAGCAGTGGACTGCGATAGGCTGAGTTGATTGATTGATTGATTGAATAAAAAAGGCGCATGGAATCTCGCTAAACAAAAAGTGAAGCACCCATAGTAAGACGGATCGCTTAAAAGTAAAAGACGGGCTGGCACGCACACATTCACACCCATAGTAAGACAAAAAGCCGCGATTACACAACAAATCCCGTGTGACGGTAGTCACTGTCGTAGTGTCACAAATAAAATAACAATATATATCTGGTGTGTTAAAATTCTGTCGAAATTATAGTGGATTTAGGTAAAAATTAAGTGCTTCAATCTTTTCTTAGCGAGATTTAGCGTTCGAGACACCGTTGTGTCGCAGCGTGAAATCAAACGTGATTATACGAGTGTTGCGCATCTGCGCCTAATTTTGATGATTTTTTCTTCGATTTGTTCTTCACTAAATCTATTTCTTGTATCCTTATATCTTTTCTTTTGTATGTGTCTCAGTTGTGCCAAATAAACATTTTTCTTTCTTTCTTTCTTCTTTCTTTCTTTTTTTTTGACGTCTGTGGTCTAGTGGTTTGAGGGTTGGACTGCTGATCACGAGGTCGTGGGTTTGATTCCCACAGGACACAAATATTTGTGTGATAAACATAAGTGTTTGTGTTGGTCTGGGTGTTAAAAAAAATAAGTATACGTGGGACACTCAGAAAGTTTTGCGAAACTAAAAAAAATTGTTCTATACGTACATATATTTTCATCAAATCTTTTCAAAGTACTTTCCACCAGCCTCTATACAAAGATTCATGCGCCTAAACCAGTTTTCAAAACACTTTTTCCAGTCCGCCGCAGACACCTCGTTTACAGCCTGCTCGAACGCAGCCAGCGCATCTTCCGGCGACGAAAATTGTATCCCTTTGAGCTGATTTTTTATTTTTGGGAATAAAAAGAAGTCACACGGTGCTAGATCAGGGCTGTAAGGAGGGTGACCCAGGAGTTTGACTGGCGTGCTGTCCAGGAAGTCCCTCGTTTTGAGTGCGGTGTGCGCAGGTGCATTGTCGTGGTGGAGCAGTAGCCCGCGGAGCCCTGTGTTTGGTCGCTTGTTGCTTATAACAGAGAAAACTTCTGGCAAACATTTGGTTGTATACCATTCGGCATTAATGCTTCTTTGATCCCGTAAGGGAATTGATACCAAGTGGCCAGTCAAATTAAAAAAGCTAGCGATCAAAATCTTACCCCCGCTTCTAGATCGCTTCACTTTGGTAGGCGTTGGCTCATTTTGAAACACCCAAACAGTCGACTGGCGCTTGGTTTCTGGGTCGTATTGATAAATCCAGGACTCATCACCTGTAACGATGTCGTAAACACGCCGAGACGAGCCTGCTTCAAATTTGTTAAGCATATCACGGCACCATTCCACCCGGGCCTGCTTCTGAGCATCGGTGAGGTTGTGCGGCACCCAGCGTGATACTATCCTCCTCACGCGAAGATGGCTGTGTAGAATCTCGTGAACGCTTCCCGATCCAATCTTCAATATGTGTTGAATCTCCTGATATGTAATTCGCCTATTGTCTTGGATTAAATTTTTCACTGCTAGCACGTTTTCTTCGGTAACAGCCGTCAAAGGGCGACCGCTTCTTTTGTCATCCCCCAAAGTTGGTCGACCGCGCTTGAATTCGTTATACCAACGATACACGGTTGCCTTGGAAGGGCCTTCATCCATGAATGCCATTTGAAGTCTATCGTACGATTCATCCGGTTTCAGGCGACACTTGAAATCGTATAAAATCATAGCTCTAAAATGTTCCCGGCGCAGATCCATATTTCAGTGAGACACAATACTTTGAATTAACTCGCAAAAAATGTGGAGGGAAATTTTGAAATTGGAACTTACTTATTTTTACTTATAAATAATCATATTTTCGAAAAACATTATAACTGGCCAGTCTCCCATATATAAAAACTTTTTTTCGCAATACTTTCTGAGGGGCCTGGTATAAGTATTATATCCATTGTCTAGTACCCATATCACAAGCTCTGCTTAGTTTGGGACTAGATGGTGCTGTGTAAAAATGTCCCGAAGATATTTATTTATTTCTTTAATTGTGCCACGCGTGCGGTAGCCGTTGAAAAGAAGAAAAGAAAGAATGAAAAACTTTTATTTAGCACAGGACAGTGACAGAACAACAATAACATCAATAAAATGACTAAAATTAGATTAAACGGTAAACACCGTTGCAGTGGCGAAGGGTGAATATTTTCAGAAAGGAACCCGTAGGTATCTAAAGTCCTCCATCCATAGCTAAGATCGCACGTAAATAAAATAAATAAAAACTTTATTTTATTTTTTATGGTATAGGATGGCGAAACGAGCTCAAGGCCCACCTGATGTTAAGCGGTTACCTTTGCCCATAACAACTTTAATATCACCTAGGCTGTTACCTAAATGGTACCGCAAGTCGGTTCGCCAAACTGAGACATGAAGATGGAATGTCTCATGTGATTGTAATTTCACCGGCACCCGTACCCTTCAGACCGAAACACAGCAATGCAAGCATCACTATTTGGCGAAGATTTAACAACTTTTCATTTAATTTTACATTCTTTTTTTGTACCATAGAACAATAAATTAGCATAGAAATGTCGTTGATCTGTATTTAAGCAATTCCTAAAGGCAAGCCGGTGGGAATCGTGTTATATGGACCTTTCGCCACTGCATCGTCGGGCACTTCTACCCTGTTTTCTATTCAGTGGCTAGAGCAGCTGCGTATAAAAAAGCATAGCGTAGTAAGTTTGGCTGGAGCAGCTGTGTATAAAAAAGCATAGCGTAGTAAGTTGAACAAAAGTAATCTTCTCTGCTCAACGTAGGCTTCTTGACCTGTCGACTCAGTTTCACAAGCCGTGACGTCACATAATATTCCGACCGCCAATAAACTATCGAAACAGCGTAGTTCAATAAACTCGCTCCGTATCGAATTGGGTCAAGCTTTTATTGCGAAATGCAATAAATTGTACAGTGTTTCCCTCTTGATGAGTTGTTGATGTATTAAAATTATTTATTTATAAGAGATTCATGATTAATTATAAATAAAACAAATTTCAATTCAGAAGGCAAATAAGAAAACAAGAAAGAATTAAGAATTTTAAGGCAGAGGATCGAGCGTTGTGGCGCAACTTGGGAGAGGCCTATGTCCAGCAGTGGACTGCGATAGGCTGAGTTGATTGATTGATTGAAATTTCAATTCAAGAGTTCCGTGTGGTGCCGGACGTAAATAATAGCACCACCGTCTCTCTTCTCATGGGTGTCGTAAAAGGCGACTAAGCGATTCACCAGAGGATGGGCAGCAGCGTTCTCTAAGTATTTAAACAACCAACTGCGATCACACACCCACCTGCCAAGCGTGGCGATTATGGCATATCCCTTTGGAGGAGGCCTTTGTCCAGCAGTGGACGTCTTTCGGCTGAAGTGATGATGATGAAAACAAATTTAACCGGATTACATCGCACATATCCTACTTCCTATCCTATCCTATCCTAACCTACTATCCTATCCTAACCTACTATCCTATCCTACTAATATTAAAAACGTGAAAGTTTGTGGAGGATGTATGGACGTATGTTTGTTACTCTTTCACGCAAAAACGACTGTATGGATTTTAATGAAATTTGGCATACAGATAGAACATAACCCGGAATAATATATAGGTTATTAATCATTTCTTAGGTTTTCGCTTTCACTACACATTATAATAAAACAAGTTTAACCGGATTATTCGTGATTATCCGTGAGGCTATTGAAATTAAAAAACATCCTAATTTTAATAGAAAAGATGGTTGGCAGCTACCACCTGTTTGGAACCCAGTTCTGAAAATAATCAAGTCCCAAACAGCACGCAATACTGTAAAAGAAAATGACATTGTGAGTAATTACTGTGTGCATCGAAACGATTTTAATTAATACAAATTGTACGGGAGATAAAAAAAATATTTTTTTGTTGATATATCTGTATAGACGCTTGTCATCTTAGTCTTCCTGCGACCACGAACGCTGTAAAGCTTTCGAAACGTCAGGAAACCGATCTAAATAATATACGCGATATAATCTGGTTAAACTTGTTTTATTATGTAGGCTACTTTTTATCTCGGGAAGATGAACAGTTTCCGAGGGATGTGTGATAAATGATATCCACGCGGGTGTAGCCGCGGGCACAGGCAGGTTATAAATAAATGTTTTCTGCCTACCCCTTCGGGGAATACAGGTGTGAGGTGACATTTATGTATGTAAGTGTGAGTTTGACTGGCATTGAGGGCTCCGTACCGAACACTTAATATGGGTAAAACCAACATTCTAAGGTTAGACCAGTTGTCAATCTTTGCGGCTTCTAACTACCCGTAACGTCTGCCATAGATATTCGTATGACAACCGGGACCGACAGCTTCACGTGCTCTCCGAGGCACGGAGGGGTCTCGATGTGTAACAAAATGGTTACCTATACAAAGACTAAGTGCGGCTAATGCAGCTTAGCCACGAGCCCCTCAGAGAGAAGACTGTATTTTACCAAAAATCCCTTAACAATACCCCAAATACACTTTATTATAGGCATAAGCCAATACAGTATTGTACCGCTTAATTGCATTCCGCAATAAAAGCGTGACCCAAATTGATGTAGTACAAGCGAAGTAAACACCGCTGTTTCGGAACATTCACTGTATATAGGTTGAATGTTTATTGGTCAGCTATTGCTAGTACTCTTCAGGATTAATGACGTTATAGGAATGACGTCACGTTTTGTCAAAAGTCGAGAGGTTGTCGGTATATTTTTATAGTTTAATTTCAGTTTCAATCAAAAAATCAAGTGTCGAAAGGATTTTAAAGTTTTATTTCAATGCAATTTATTGTGAACGTATTGTTTTTTATTGCGGTTTGTTTTGCTGATTTTGTGTTTGGTCCCATAGTAAAAGTTGTTCAAAATTATGAATACAATGACCTTTTTTCGTTTCCAAAACCACATAAAATTCATTATGTACCAGGCCCCTCAGAAAGTATTGCGAAAAAAAGTTTTTATATATGGGAGACTGGCCAGTTATAATGTTTTTCGAAAATATGATTATTTATAAGTAAAAATAAGTAAGTTCCAATTTCAAAATTTCCCTCCACATTTTTTGCGAGTTAATTCAAAGTATTGTGTCTCACTGAAATATGGATCTGCGCCGGGAACATTTTAGAGCTATGATTTTATACGATTTCAAGTCACCTGTCGCCTGAAACCGGATGAATCGTACGATAGACTTCAAATGGCATTCATGGATGAAGGCCCTTCCAAGGCAACCGTGTATCGTTGGTATAACGAATTCAAGCGCGGTCGACCAACTTTGGGGGATGACGAAAGAAGCGGTCGCCCTTTGACGGCTGTTACCGAAGAAAACGTGCTAGCAGTGAAAAATTTTATCCAAGACAATAGGCGAATTACATATCAGGAGATTCAACACATATTGAAGATTGGATCGGGAAGCGTTCACGAGATTCTACACAGCCATCTTCGCGTGAGGAGGATAGTATCACGCTGGGTGCCGCACAACCTCACCGATGCTCAGAAGCAGGCCCGGGTGGAATGGTGCCGTGATATGCTTAACAAATTTGAAGCAGGCTCGTCTCGGCGTGTTTACGACATCGTTACAGGTGATGAGTCCTGGATTTATCAATACGACCCAGAAACCAAGCGCCAGTCGACTGTTTGGGTGTTTCAAAATGAGCCAACGCCTACCAAAGTAAAGCGATCTAGAAGCGGGGGTAAGATTTTGATCGCTAGCTTTTTTAATTTGACTGGCCACTTGGTATCAATTCCCTTACGGGATCAAAGAAGCATTAATGCCGAATGGTATACTACCAAATGTTTGCCAGAAGTTTTCTCTGTTATAAGCAACAAGCGACCAAACACAGGGCTCCGCGGGCTACTGCTCCACCACGACAATGCACCTGCGCACACCGCACTCAAAACGAGGGACTTCCTGGACAGCACGCCAGTCAAACTCCTGGGTCACCCTCCTTACAGCCCTGATCTAGCACCGTGTGACTTCTTTTTATTCCCAAAAATAAAAAATCAGCTCAAAGGGATACAATTTTCGTCGCCGGAAGATGCGCTGGCTGCGTTCGAGCAGGCTGTAAACGAGGTGTCTGCGGCGGACTGGAAAAAGTGTTTTGAAAACTGGTTTAGGCGCATGAATCTTTGTATAGAGGCTGGTGGAAAGTACTTTGAAAAGATTTGATAAAAATATATGTACGTATAGAACAATTTTTTTTAGTTTCGCAAAACTTTCTGAGTGTCCCACGTATATCTATCATGACAAATACTAAAAATAGAATCAAGAGACCTCGAAAAAAAAGCATTTTTTCACAGTTTCTAGTTCTTTCTCTATCATAAAAACGGTAATACAAGCGTCAAACTTGTTGAGATTATAGTCCGTAATCTATCGTTTAAAGATAATAAAGTTAAATAATATATAATATAGATAATATATATATATAGATAATATAGTTAGATAATATAGTTTAAAGATATACCCTCATTGCCGCAGCTACGACATGCACCATATAATTAAGTTATTTTTTATGTGTACCTACCGCATGTCGTCTTGTTGTGGCAATAAATCATTTTTCTTTCTTCTTCTTCTTTCTTCTTCTTTCATAAACAAAAGTAAGGCAAACACATAGTGTGGTGTACGGAACCACTTGGCTGGTTTTTACGACATCCACAGAAGAGGGATGGAATGGCCGGTTGTGTCGTCACAGAACCATAATAAACAAAAATATTACCCAAAAATACCCGTAAACAAAGTCGTGTTCTCTACACCAGCTATTTCACCAATGACTGACGTCTACTAAAACAATGACTAAAATTCACATTCCTGTACATTGCTTTTATGATTTGTTTACTTAGTACGTACCTAGTTTTCGGCTTTGTTTGATTAAGGTGACACACACATGAGACAGAAAGCAGAGCGGGAGCGGTTAGGAAATTGAAAGAAAGATTCCGAAAATTTCCCTAACTTATAACTAAAAACGCGGTTGCAAAACCGCATAAGGGCGTCCCCCAAGGGAGGGCTCGAACCTCGGCTTACTGAGGCATCGCGGGGGGACCCCGCCGCTATGTCCCCCTAGCAGCCGTTGCTGCATCGGGAATAGTTTTCTCGAAAGTGGCGGACTTTCGGTATATCGGGTGGGTGACGCGATTCGCGAATCGCCGTTAAGCGGCAAGCCTCGCCGGCGAGGCGAAGACCTACCTAATCCTAACACGGTGGCGGTTAAGCCTACTCCTAGGAACTACTCTAGAGCATAGGGCCGGTCTCGCGTGACGAGATTATCTCCGGTTGCGACACCGTGAGGGCGTCCCCAGAGAGGAGCTCGGGCCTCAGCTCAGGGTGGAGCTGGGGGCCCCGCCACCGGTCCCCCCGGCAACCGCTGCTGCATCGTGTTGGGTTTCTCGAGAGTCGGACTCTCGGCATCTGTGTGGACGTCGCGTCGGTCCTCGCCATCATTTCAGCCGAAAGACGTCCACTACTGGACATAGGCCTCCCCCAATTAAGGGGGGGATATGCCATAATCGCCACGCCATCATTTCAGCCGAAAGACGTCCACTACTGGACATAGGCCTCCCCCAATTAAGGGGGGGATATGCCATAATCGCCACGCTTGGCAGGCGGGTTGGCGATCGGAGTTGGTTGGTTAAATACTCAGAGAACGCTGCTGCCCATCCTCTGGTGAATCCCTTAGTCGCCTTATACGACACCCATGAGAAGAGATAAGGGTGGTGCTATTCTTTAAGTCCGGCACCACACGGTCCTCGCCAGCGGGGACGGAAAGAAAGAAAGGAAAATGTTTTATTTTAAATAATTTTAAGTGTTTTTGTTTTATTGAAACATTGACCATACAGCCCAGTAGACACCTAGGCATACAAAGTGGAGATGACAATACGACATTAAATAAAACCACGTACAAAGTATCTTGTTCTCTGACTATATACAAAACATAAATCAAATCCAGTTAATAATTTATCCACAGGAAATTATTTTAATTTTATTAATTTTGAATGTAGGACCATTGTCCTGGCATAGATCGTTAGGTCAAAGACCTGTGCGAATCCATATGATTTTAATGATTACAAATGCTGTTATTTCGATATTTTAATTATTTCTTTTGTAAAAAAAAATAGATTTTTAATTTTCGATAAACAACATAGTTATTTGTTTAAAATGCTTCTTCCTATTAAAACATCGAAATATCCAGTAAAACCATTTGTAATCATCTCTAATAATTGAGAAAGAGAGTTTAAAATCATATGGACTCGAACAGGTCTTTGACCTAACGATCTTTGCCTAGAAAAATGGTCCTACTGTTACATTCATCATCACCATCATTTATCATTTCAGCCGAAAGACGTCCACTGCTGTACTTAAGCCTCACCAAATTAAAGGGGGATATGCCATAATCGCCACGCTTGGCAGGCGGGTTGGCGATCGCAGTGAGAACGCTGCTGCCCATCCTCTGGTGAATCCTTTAGTCGCCTTTTACCACACTAAGGAGAAGAGATAAGGGTGGTGCAATTCTTTATATCCGGCACACCACACTGAACATTACATTCAATATTAATTAAACTAAAACCATTTTCCTGTGGCTAAGCTATTAACTGGATTTTACTGATTTTTTTGTATACGGTCAGGGGACGTGATACTCTGTACGTGGTTTTATTTAATATCGTATTGTCATATCCACTTTTTCTATTTGTCTGTGACTCGGACTCAAATGGATTTTTTCCTCGCTTACCGCTCAGCTTCCTCAATCATCAACCCTAAAAGTGAAGGATTTGTTAGGTCAGTTACTTTTATACTGTAAGAAATGTGTGTCAATTGGACCTTTTGTTTCCTATTATATTCTTGTGTGTTGCCGGGGGCGTTGGTCCTACTATAAAACATTGTTTAATCTGTTTTCGTTTATTTGCACAGTATAATTCTGGGCTAAAAATTGGTCACCGAAACTTTTCTGCCGCGGTTTTTCTAATTGTAAATGAAAACTTAAAGAAAATTATAATAAGGATAGTGACAGAATTATTTGTTTGGGAAAATGTACATGGTAGTTTATTGATCTAAACAGAGCTTAAGAATTTATTCTAAGAAACAACGTCTTCGATTTTAGAGTAGGGTGGTGAATTTTCAAAAATATCTTTAAAAGATTTAGAAAGTCATTAATCTATTGAGTTGTTTAACACGACAATAGTTCCAATTGTTTTTAATCTTGTGATCTTGTCTCATAAGACATTCACCAATAGACAAGATCACAAGAATAAAAACAATTTGAACTATTGTCGTATTAAACAACTCAAGAGATTAATGACTAAAATTTTTATATGTATAATAAATAATATATTCTTAAAAAATAAAATAACCTGAATTTTTTATGTTTAAAATGAACGACTCGCCGTACACAGATAAGTCCTTAGCGGTTTTCGTGTACGGCAATATCATTGATCGTGTAGAACAATGTATATTGGAAATAAATAAATAACTTTTCAAATCTTTTAAAGATATTTTTGAAAATTCACCCAGGTACTGAAAAACTGTATTCAGATTTTTTTTAATTTATTGCAATCTATTTTTCTTTTAGTGAAAGCTTTTTCAAGACAAAGTAACATGTCGCAATTAATTCATGTTGTATGTAGGTTAACATAATAACAATCCATCAATAACATCACACACCCTCACATTAATTAAACAGCCACACCAATAAATCACACTATCGTACGCGCGCACACAGTATTTGCTCCTTATTTAAGTATACCTGTCAAATTGCCTGTTAAATGTAAATTGTATAACGCTTCTTACAAGGTTCAGTTGAAAACCAGCGTGAGGCACTTGTTGCCTGGCATTTATGCTGAACTGGACCTTTTTGGCACAGTCGCTAGACACACAGCATCGATGATTCGTTTTTTGTATATTTAATTGTGTTCCTGTTGAATTGTGTCTGTGTATCAATGTGCTTTGTGTCAAATAAATGTTTATTTATTTCTTTCTTTCTTTTCTTTCTTCTGGATGATGCTGACAGCCGTCATACAGTTTATACTAGTACGGTTGTCATCGTTAACCGTTATTGTCTAGTGCAGCGGTACTCTAAGTGTGTTCCGCGGAACCCTAGGGTTCCGCGATACCCCTGTAGGGGTTCCGCAAGAATTTAGAAAAAAAAAACAAAACACCTCTCTCTGGTCACTGGTCGAACGTTTTGAATCCGCCCGCCGCGCGTATACTTGTGAGCGCGCAGTCCCTTTGATAAAAGCCGCCTCTGAATTAGACGCTATAGTTGTGAACAAGCGACTTTCGGCTCTATCTTCAAAAACATAAAGTCGAGATTATTTACAACGCATTTTTTTGTATTTATATTTTTATTTCCGCTTTTTGTTTATCAAAGGCGCCGACTCGAGTATTTTTGAGAATGTTCGAGTTCGAGTCTAGGACTAAGTATAAAAGCGCTATTATATAAAAAAAGTCGCGCCTCGTCAGACAGTTGACGATTAGCGTTCGGAGCGATAAGTTCGTACCTACCTACTTACAAGCTGGCTAGCCTGCTGCCTTCTTGTAAGTTCTACTGCCCGCTGTATTCTGATTGTATCAGTTTTGTACATTTCTTCTTTGGACTAAACTTTGTCTCATAAACGCAGTAACGATTGTGCATTATTTTGACCCTACCATCCTGACGTGTAACATTATTAATAAAGAAGAATGGAACGTTGGCTTAAAGGTGTTAAACGTGTTGCAACGACATCTTCTAATGACGCTGAATGTTCAAAAGCAGTACGCGCGGAGAATACAGCAATTACCGATCCAGACGATGATGCCACGACGTCAAGCTCCACGGTCTCAAAGACGAAAAAAAGGAAGTATGATGAATCATATATCAGTTTCGGATTTGTTGATTCCAACGGCTCACCTCTCTGCATGTTATGTAGTAAACTGCTTCCTAATAGTTCCATGGCACCTGCCAAATTACGCAGACATTTAGAAACTGTACACCCCGAGTCTAAAGACAAGAATAAAGAATTTTTTGTTCGTAAAAAAGAACAGTTATTGGAAAGTCAAAAAAATATGATGCATGTAACACAAACTATCAATGAAAAGGCCACGGAGGCATCATATTTAGTTAGCTATCGCATTGCACAAGCAGGTGAAGCGCACACTATCGCTGAGAATTTAATAAAGCCATGTGTGTTAGACATAACAAAATGTATGCTCGATGAAAAATCTGCAAAGCATCTTTCTACTGTACCGCTATCAAACGATACTGTTTCACGGCGAATCCATGATCTGGCAAGCTACGTCAAACAAGAACTAGTTGCACGTCTACAAAAAACACGATTCGCCTTGCAAATGGATGAGTCAACTGATGTCACTGGTCTGGCTATCTTGCTGGTTATCGTGAGATATCCATATGAACGTTCTTTTGAAGAAGACATGCTTATGTGTTCACCGCTGCCCACAAACACTACCGGGGAAGAAATTTTTAATAAAATAAACATATTTTTTAAAGAAAATAATCTTAGTTGGAACGATTGCATTGACATTTGTACAGATGGGGCCAAGGCGATGACAGGTAAAACAGCAGGAGCAGTATCACGAATACAAAAGTAAAGCGCCTAATTGTAGTTCCAGCCATTGTATTCTGCATAGACAAGCACTTGCGATGAAGCAAATGCCGTCAAATCTAAAATTAGTTATGGATGAATCGGTAAAAATAATTAAGTTTATCAAATCACGACCACTACAATCCCGATTGTTCTCATTATTCTGTGAAGATTATGGCAGCAAACATAAAACACTGCTGCTCCATACAGAAGTGCGATGGCTGTCTCGGGGTAAAACTTTAACAAGGCTATTTGAACTTAGAGCCGAGTTACAAATGTTTCTTTCAGCAGATACAGTTTCATTTAATTTGAAAGACCGTTTGTATGATAAAACTTGGTTGTTCCGATTGTCTTTTATGGCGGATATCTTTCAAAAACTGAACGAATTGAATTTATCATTGCAAGGTAAACAGACAACAGTGTTCCAGGCCTATAACAAAATAACTGCCTTCAAAAGAAAATTAGATTTTTGGATTATTTGCGCATTTACGATTTTTGGTGCAGAATCCGTGATGAATATCCAATGCTTGTCAGAATGGCTCTGAATATTCTTCTCCCGTTCCCAACAACATATTTGTGCGAAACAGGATTCTCAACCTATGCAGCCACGAAAACAAAATATCGCAATAGACTGGACGCCGTACCTGATATGAGACTTCAAATGTCTTCTATCAAACCTGATATCAACCAATTGATGAAAAATAAAAAACAGTTTCATAC
Organism: Asteroscopus sphinx; assembly: GCA_949699075.1. Classification (NCBI taxonomy): domain Eukaryota; kingdom Metazoa; phylum Arthropoda; class Insecta; order Lepidoptera; family Noctuidae; genus Asteroscopus; species Asteroscopus sphinx. The sequence continues at coordinate 7,370,339 of OX453032.1, forward strand.
CTCCCATTAGTTAATATTTTTTCATTTTTAATATCTTCTATTATTGTACTTGGCATGTGGTTAAAGTAAGTAATAATTAGTAACTGTTACATTGTACTTTTATTATGCTTATATAATAAAGAATACACTTTTAAAAACTATTGTTTTATTGTAGGGTTCCGTCAAGTATTTTGCTTGTCAAAAGGGTTCCGTGACCAAAAAAGTTTGAGAACCGCTGGTCTAGTGTATAAAATTACAGTGTACAATGCTTCTTTTTTGCTTTTTTTTTTAATCTTCTGTACCGTATCCTTGCGAATAAATATCTTTATCTTGTTTAGATTACCTATAAGGTATATTTCTGTTACTTTGTTTTTTGTTCAAATAAATGTACTATAAACTTAAACTTAATGTAGGAAAACTTAATAGTACCAGACTGTATCAAAATTAAAAACTGTTCCGTACCCAATGGGTGCTAAACGGGACCTATTACTCTCGCTACGCTGTCCGTCCGTCTGTCTGTTACACAAAGAAAAAGAAAGAAAGAAAAGAAACACATTTATTGGACACAAAACCGACAAACACATACACAACAACAATAGCAACAAAAAGACAAACAAGTGTAATAATAAAATTATGACAAAAAAAAACAATAATATTGACGTGCACAACATGAACACAAAAGGGTATAGCAGGGGATGGTACTAGCACAACAGTAACCGGTAGGTATTGCTCTAATTACACATAAGAAAGAGAAGAAATAGGTAACATTGCTGCAACTGTATCTTTTAAATGGTAATAGGTAGCTGGTTGAAATTTTCTCAGAATATGTGTTGCTATGACTTCTATCACGACAAATACTAAAAATAAAAAAACTTAGGGGGTCCCCATACAAGAAACCTCGAAAAACAAGCAACTTTTTCAACGTTATTGCTCCTGCTCTATATTCAAAACGGTAATACATACCAGCGTCAAACTTGGTTTTATTGTAGTGCATAAAATGTTGTTCAGCTAAAAATATAAAAAAAGGGTATAGGTACATACAAGAACATATGAGGTACCTGCGTAAGGAACAGATGCAAAAAATCATATTTCGCGCACGGTAGGTACGTTGATGTCTTTTGATTAACTCTCGTAAATTAAATCAGTATCTATGGGTATTAGGTTGATGGATGGTACGTATACGTAACCCTTACTACGTGAGTCCGATTCGTACCCACTTGGTAGGTTTTTATGATTTTTTGATCATATGGTCTGTATTGTGAGGAGAAAATAAACGATTTATTATTACTGATTGCCGAATTTACGTTATTATAAAGATATTAATTGTGAAAAGAAAAAAATCGCTCACGAGCAGGATTCGAACCTGCAACTCCTGGCTCAGTACGCCAGTGCTTTAGCTACTAAGCTACAGTGAACATTGCTCGTGGTATCGAATTTAACTTCAAATTTACCTATATCTTCAGATTTCGTTTCGCATGCGTAAATGCGTTAAAAATAATTTATTTATTATGATTATTATTATTGGCAGTTTACATTGTAAGGAATAAAACTTAATAAATAAAGAAAAAAAGAAAGAAAGAAAGATTTATTTAGCACAGGACAGTGACAGCACAACAAATAACATTAAATAAAGTACTAAAATAGATATAAGTAAAACATGAAGTTGCTGTCGGGCATTCCCATGCCAAAAGGGTCACCAATTCAGCATGACCCCGTAAATAAATGACCCCGTGTACGCAAAGATCTCCTTTTCGTTGAAATACATCATCATTTCTTTTATAATAATAGAAGAAGAAATTACAATCTAAATCTAGGCCCAATTAAGGACCCTTTCCTTGACAAAAAGGCCAACATTCTTGAACTCAAAAGGGATCGACTTAGGATAATAAATGGACTTACAGTAAACGATTGGTCTAAAGATAGGCCATGTCTGAAATTAATGTAATTGGCCTTGGAAAACCTTTTTGGATTGTTGACCTGTATTGGTATTTATGGGGTAAATTTTTTCTTGATATATCACCGGTCGTTGTGGCGATGCTTGGGGGAGGCCTATGTCCAGTGCATGTCTTTCGGCTGAAATGATGATGACGATGATATAATCTACAAGGATTAAGAGGAACGTTTTGCCGCGAGGTTTTGGCTACATATTATTTTAATTTTTTGCCGCCTAAATTAGCGTTTCGGGGAAAAGTGTTTTCACCCCCTATACTTGGACAGATTATAATCTATGCAGATAAGTATAGTTCTTTCAAATAAAGACTTTTGCTATCCTAGTAATACAGGCATTGTAAAAAATATATACGAAGTGCTGCGAACAATCTGGTGAAGCCACAAAAAACCGTGCTCCTTCGTGTACAACGAGTGCTCACGCACACACATGCACCTCAAACCGTGCTCACCCTTCTCAGTACACATGTCGCGGCATCGTCCAGTAAGCATCGTCACGTAAATATCCTTCAGGTGCATGCTGGTTAGATTTATCTCTGAATGTAAGCCTTGTACCCATAGTACAAGCTTTGCTTAGTTTGGGACTAGATGGTGCTGTGTAAAAATATCCCAGATATTTATTTATTAATTATATATAAGATGTAGTGACAAAGATTGAGAAAGGTATGTTAAGATGGTTTGGACATATAGAGAGGATGGACGAGAGGAGATTGACGAAACAAGTATACGAAGCGAGTGTGGATGGAAGAGTTGGAAGGGGACGACCTCGGCGAACGTATCGCGATCAAATCGCGGACGTTCTCAAAAAATGCCAGGTTAAGAGTTCTCTAAACCGACGAGCATGCATGACGATGAAGCGAAAGAGGTGTGTCAGGATCGTAGCAGGTGGAAATCCATAGTCTCTGCCTACCCCAATGGGAAACAGGCGTGATAATACCAGGCCCCTCAGAAAGTATTGCGAAAAAAAGTTTTTATATATGGGAGACTGGCCAGTTATAATGTTTTTCGAAAATATGATTATTTATAAGTAAAAATAAGTAAGTTCCAATTTCAAAATTTCCCTCCACATTTTTTGCGAGTTAATTCAAAGTATTGTGTCTCACTGAAATATGGATCTGCGCCGGGAACATTTTAGAGCTATGATTTTATACGATTTCAAGTGTCGCCTGAAACCGGATGAATCGTACGATAGACTTCAAATGGCATTCATGGATGAAGGCCCTTCCAAGGCAACCGTGTATCGTTGGTATAACGAATTCAAGCGCGGTCGACCAACTTTGGGGGATGACGAAAGAAGCGGTCGCCCTTTGACGGCTGTTACCGAAGAAAACGTGCTAGCAGTGAAAAATTTAATCCAAGACAATAGGCGAATTACATATCAGGAGATTCAACACATATTGAAGATTGGATCGGGAAGCGTTCACGAGATTCTACACAGCCATCTTCGCGTGAGGAGGATAGTATCACGCTGGGTGCCGCACAACCTCACCGATGCTCAGAAGCAGGCCCGGGTGGAATGGTGCCGTGATATGCTTAACAAATTTGAAGCAGGCTCGTCTCGGCGTGTTTACGACATCGTTACAGGTGATGAGTCCTGGATTTATCAATACGACCCAGAAACCAAGCGCCAGTCGACTGTTTGGGTGTTAAAAAATGAGCCAACGCCTACCAAAGTGAAGCGATCTAGAAGCGGGGGTAAGATTTTGATCGCTAGCTTTTTTAATTTGACTGGCCACTTGGTATCAATTCCCTTACGGGATCAAAGAAGCATTAATGCCGAATGGTATACTACCAAATGTTTGCCAGAAGTTTTCTCTGTTATAAGCAACAAGCGACCAAACACAGGGCTCCGCGGGCTACTGCTCCACCACGACAATGCACCTGCGCACACCGCACTCAAAACGAGGGACTTCCTGGACAGCACGCCAGTCAAACTCCTGGGTCACCCTCCTTACAGCCCTGATCTAGCACCGTGTGACTTCTTTTTATTCCCAAAAATAAAAAATCTGCTCAAAGGGATACAATTTTCGTCGCCGGAAGATGCGCTGGCTGCGTTCGAGCAGGCTGTAAACGAGGTGTCTGCGGCGGACTGGAAAAAGTGTTTTGAAAACTGGTTTAGGCGCATGAATCTTTGTATAGAGGCTGGTGGAAAGTACTTTGAAAAGATTTGATAAAAATATATGTACGTATAGAACAATTTTTTTTAGTTTCGCAAAACTTTCTGAGTGTCCCACGTATGTATGTATGTATATAACCAACATAGCCCGAAGAATTACCAAATTTAAATGGCAGTGGGCGAGGCACATTGCTCGCAGAACGGATGGCAGATGGGGCTGTAAAGTTCTGGAGTGGCGATCGCGTTCCGGAAGGCGCAGCGTGGGTAGGCCAGGCCTCCCACAAGGTGGGCCGACGACCTGGTGAGGGTCGCGGAAATCAGCTGGATGCGAAAAGCGCAAAACCGGTCCTTGTGGCGATGCTTGGGGGAGGTCTATGTCCAGCAGTGGACGTCTTTTGGCTGAAATGATGATGATGATATAAATACAGAAGTTACTCCACGTATAATCATTACCTCTTTACGTCACTTAAAGCGTTTTAATTGCTATTACTAATGAGCGCAATTAGTTCTTCTACCCATGAGATCTAAAGCCTTTTGTTTCTAAATAGAAATCGCAATTAGTAAACAGTTGAGGCTGTATTCAAAATATATGGCCTATACAAATCTGGGGGTCTACACGCGTTTTAGGGGCTCATGGCTAACAACCGCGTGGATTGTATCATCTGCGAGGTACACTTGCCGCGATCAGTTCGTGGCTGGGTGACCTTTTCGTTGCACATCGAGACCTCTCCGTGCCTCGGAGAGCACCTTAAGCTGTCGGTCCCGGTTGTCATACGAATATCTATGGCAGTCGTTATGGGTAGTCAGAAGCCTGAAAGTCTGACAACTGGTTTAACTTCCGAATGTCAGTATTACCCAGTAACTGAGTCGCGGGGGTCTGATGGCAGTCGCTTCGTGTAAAATATTGATGTTCAGCCGCATCTGGTTAGACTTGAAGCCGATCCCAATATATTTGGGAATGGGCGAGGAGGATGATGACTCGAGTTTGAAGATATTCGATAAATCGTAACATTCATCGCAGAATTTGCTACTCCGATCAATTATCGTTTCAATATTGCATGAGATGATCGTGTTTTGACGTTTATCTTATTTGTATACCCCCGGCTCCACACGTTGGCCCGAATGTTTGTGCCAACGCTATTTGCTAACATGTGGTTCGGGAAAATGGCATTGGCCCGAACGTTGGAGCGAGCGTTGGCAGTTTGCCATCGCGTGTCGGTTTTATCAAAGGAATTGTGCGCCAACGTTGGCTATGCGTCCACACGTTAGGGGTTTTCTCAGTCTTGCCGCAGCACTCATGCAGTAAGGTGCATCGAATGAGTTTGTTCTTACAGTCGCTGCATCTTGAAAATGTCATCCGCGTGGATGAACGCAATAGTTATAGAATTTCTAGAAATAAAATTATTTTGTTTATTAACAAATAATAATAATATCCTCTTGTCTGTCCAAACATTTTTCAAAGACGACGTCCATTGTTTAACTATTGTGTTGTTTTAATTGACAGTTGTACTGTTAAGCACTCAGTAATGTAAAGTGCCCAGTGCAACATCTATTTCAGACGTCTTTACATTGGCTCTGACGAGACTAAACTACCATTATCTCCAACGTGTGGACGATAGGCATAATTATGAGCAAACGCATAAGCATCGTGCTGATGGTGGCGTTAGTGTCGGGTCGTTAAGTTCCCTTCAATAAGGTTGAGTTAAGCGATGGCTGATGCTCGCGTCATTCTCGTGAACGGGTGCCGTCTGTCGGGACAGGTCAGCTCCTACATACTATGGCAACTCTTTTTACGTTTATTTCTAAAGGCAATATTCTCACTTATAAACCTTTGCTTATTTCTGGCATTAACCTACATTATACTCACATCTATTCTATTCTATATTCTATATTACTATAATAAAACTGTAAAGGTCGAAAAGTCTGTACATTGAGTTTTTTTTCGCGAAAACCGGCTAGGGGGACTAGAAGTAAGCTATAGAACACGAATCAATCGTTTAAAAAATGTATGTCTGTCTGTCTGTCTGTCTGTCTGTCTGTCTGTTTGTTACCTCATCACGTGAAAACGGCTGAACGGATCGTAATGAAACTTAGCATTTGTATTGGTATTAGTCTAACTTAAAATATAGGGTATGTTTTATCTGAATCGGTTGAGTAGATCCAGCGATACAGCTTGACCCCTGTATTGTATTAAGTTGCATACAAAGTAGAGGTCATGATTGTTGGTTAGGTGCAGGTTGCAGGTTCCTAAAAATACAACTGGATTCTATTAATATTATAGAAAATATAGAATAACATAACATAGCCCATCACTGTCCCGCTGCTGGGCATGGCCCTCTTCTTGGAATGAGAAGAGTTAAGGAACTGGATATTGTTAGTGTAATAGATTATCATTACATAATCAGCTCATTACCTACTGCCCCACTGCTGGGCACGGAACTCTTCTCGGAACGAGAAGAGTTAAGAAACTAGAAAATATAGAATAACGTAACGTAGTCAACCCATGAGAAGAATTAAGGAACTGGATATTGTTAGTGTAATAGATTATCATACATAATCAGCTCATTACCTACTGCCCCACTGCTGGGCACGGACCTCTTCTAGGAACGAGAAGAGTTAAGAAACTAGAAAATATAGAATAACATAACGTAGTCAACCCATTACTGTCCCACTACTGGGTATGGCCCTCTTCTCAAAATGAGAAGAGTTACTGAACTGGATATTATTAGTATTCTAGAATAACATAACATTACCAGCCCATTACAGTCCCACTGCTGGACACGGGCCTCTTCTCAGCATAAGAAGAGATGTGGTTAGTGTTATAGAATAACATAATCAGCCCAATTACTTCCCACTGCTGGGCACGAGCGTCTTCTCAGAATGAGGGAGTTTAGGGCTAATTCCATGAAATTCCATCACCATAGTGTAATCGTCTGTGTAGGCGCTTATATTTATATATTTGAAGATATTGTGTTCATAATTTTGACACGATGTTATTTTCCGACATCCACGCGGACGGAGTCGCGGGCACAGCTAGTTATTTGAATAAATTTGATGTAATAAACGTGTGCGTCATCCTAGCGAAAAAGTGTCGAATTTCTTAATTCGAGATAAGTAAATCGTTAGTGTATGACGTCGTGTAATTGTGTATGAACATTTCAGATTTGTGTGTCCAACCCTTTTTGGGATATTCATCAAAAAGGTTTTCCGCTGGAACGACGTCTTCCCAGCGAGACTTTTTTTTTCCAAAGGACGTAAGTAAAATAAAATAGTTACATGGATTAGAGTATAACGAAAGGTAAATGTGTAAGCATAAATGAGATTTGTGTGTCTAAAGACTCCGAAGATATTCAAGTTTCCGCTGCAGTGACGTTTGGCTGATTGCTGGATATCATAAACGGTTAGGCGCGAATAGTTGTGACTTTTTTTACACATGTTGCAATTCTTTTGTGTGTAATGTTTGTGAAAACAGACTTCGAAAAAAAATTACCGCTAGGAAGCTATAAATTTTAAAATGAAATCAGGTTATTAGGTCCTAGTACTGCGTATATGAGTTCCGAAGCCTAAATGTTAAAGTTTATTTGTACCTTATAAATGCTCACAATGTCATGTTAAGTCTCATCGATGTACTGTAAGTAAATAATGAATTATGAACAAAATTGCTAGGTCTGGGTCACGATGTTGTTCGCCATTCGATTGGACGAGTTTACTATGGGTTGGCAAATTAAAAGGTATCCCATTCGTTAGTGTATTAGTTCAATTATCCATCTGTAAAATTGTAGCCCAATACACTTAATAATTAAAGAAATATAATCAAAAAACCAATGAGAAGCGCAATACAGAGATAAACCAACCAAGTTTGAATGTGTACTAAAAAGCGGCCGCGCGATACATGGTGCTTACCTTCCAAAATTGTTAGTATAGTACCGTTTTTATTTTGGTACATGTGCGTACACTAACGAATGGGATACCTTTTAATTTGCCAACCCATAGTAAACTCGTCCAATCGAATGGCGAACAACATCGTGACCCAGACCTAGCAATTTTGTTCATAATTCATTATTTACTTACAGTACATCGATGAGACTTAACATGACATTGTGAGCATTTATAAGGTATAAATAAACTTTAACATTTAGGCTTCGGAACTCATATACGCAGTACTAGGACCTAATAACCTGATTTCATTTTAAAATTTATAGCTTCCTAGCGGTAATTTTTTTGCGAAGTCTGTTTTCACAAACATTACACACAAAAGAATCGCAACATGTGTAAAAAAAGTCACAACTATTCGCCTAACCGTTTATGATATCCAGCAATCAGCCAAACGTCACCGCAGCGGAAACTTGAATATCTTCGGTGTCTTTAGACACACAAATCTCATTTATGCATACACATTTACCTTTCGTTATACTCTAATCCATGTAACTATTTTATTTTACTTACGTCCTTTGGAAAAAAAAAGTCTCGCTGGGAAGACGTCGTTCCAGCGGAAAACCTTTTTGATGAATATCCCAAAAAGGGTTGGACACACAAATCTGAAATGTTCATACACAATTACACGACGTCATACACTAACGATTTACTTATCTCGAATTAAGAAATTCGACACTTTTTCGCTGGGATGACGCACACGTAATAAACAATAACCTGTTACAAAAATAGTATAATATCCATGGAGTTTCTTGCCGGTTCTTCTCCATAGGACCTACAATTTGGAACCGTGCAACTAGAGCCTGACGTTTCAAAAGTGCCTGTCATCAACTCAGCCTATCGCAGTCCACTGCTGGACATAGGTCTCTCCCAAGTTGCGCCACAACACTAAAAGTGCCTGTAATTGGGTTTAATTGAAATAAAAATCATTTGATTTTGATTTTGAACGCTCGTTCCAAAGTTGGGGCCAACGTGTGGAGCCGGCCTACTCCTGATGGTCTTGTGTTTAGCTACCACCCCACCTTATACTGTATGATGGTGTAAGTACACTGTTGTCACGGGACTTTTCTTTGAATGAGAAGAATTTTGGCCTTAGCCCACCACTCTGGTCTTTTGCAAGATGGCGGATTACACACACCAACAAAAACATTATGCAGCGCTCTCATCAAGTATGCTAATTTCCTCAATCACATTCTGATCTGCATGAAGCCAAAAGCCTGAGGTGTGACTGGTTTGAACTCAGACCTACCTGCAAGGAAGGCAAGCGTTCAACCACTAGGCTATTCACTGCTTCACTGTTCTCAAATAAACCTCTTTCAAAGTCAAAGTCAAAAGTTTTTATTTCGAATACGCATTTAAATGCACTTTCAAAACGAAAATTATGAATCTAGTTGCGCGGTTCCAAAAAGTTGGTCCTATGGAGAAGAGCCGGCAAGAAACTCCATGGATATACTCTTTTCAAATAATAATAGTGCAATGATTTGATACATGATTTATTGGAAAGAATTAATTGTGTGAGAATAATGTAGGCTAATGACTGAGACAAATTCACTGAAGTGAACAAATTAATGATTAATAATGATTTGTGAGTTTAGGCTTGACCATAATAGGAGGGAACCCAATGATCCGATACTCTATGCCATTAATAGCTACATTATGTTCACATTTACAGCGATCGATTTCAAAAAAGTGTATTATAAAAAACTGAAATGTCAAAAGAAAAATACGGTAAATCACAATGTCAAAAAACAGAAGTATATTAAAGTCTTAAATTAACAATCCTTGGAAACTTATAGTCGCATTCAAAACAATTTTATCTATGCTTATAATGACAAGGAATGTTTTAACAAATTCTCCTTGCATTTCCCTGTTCCCCATTTCAAAACCGAAACCTTGTTTTAATTTATATTGTTTTCAAGTGCCGTAAATTTTACGGTAAAGGGGTAAGCACAGTTTCAAGTGCTCTTCTGTAGGAGGGGAAAATAATTAATCATCTTTTAGAAATTTTATTACGGAATGCTTTTTAGGTGAAGATGCATGTGAAAATAATTGCCACTTAGATATTTTCGTCATTATAACACAAAAATTACAATGTTACATAACACACACACACACATAATATGACAATATTACATAAGATTATCTGTGGCCGCAAAGTTTCGGTAAAGGCAAGGCTGACTGTTATGTTCATGGGGTGTTAGTACCGACAGTTATGTATGGTAGTGAAAGTTAGGTATGGCAGAAGAAACACAATGTAAGCAGAATAAATGCAGTAGAAAAGAGAGCTGTGAGAAGTATGTGTGGTGTAACTTAGAGAGATAAAGTGAGGAATAGCGTGATAAGGGAGCGTTGTGGAGTGAAAAAAGATGTAGTGACAAAGATTGAGCAAGGTATATAAAGACGGTTTGGGCATACAGAGAGACATAGTCATAGTCACAGTCGGGTAGGCATATCTATACGACTTTGAATTAACTGCAAAGTTAGTCGAGTCGGTTAAGGAACACTGTTTCTTAATAAGATGTCGCTGACGTCACCCAAAGACGGAAGTAAGTGGAAGTTAATTTCGATACCACGAGCAGTGTTCACGGTAGCTTAGTGGCTAAAGCACTGGCGTACTGAGCCAGGAGTTGCAGTACGAATCCTGCTCGTGAGCGATTTTTTCTTTCCACAATTTATATCTTTAGATTTCGCTTCGCATGCGTAAATGCGTTAAAAATAATAAAATAATGTGATTTTAGCCTTAGTGGTGGTTCAGCGGAATGATTTATGAATGTACCTATTTCTACTGCCAAACAGTGATGCTTGCATAGCTGTGTTCCGGTGTGAAGGGTACGGTTGCCGGTGACATTACAATCACATGAGTCTTTCCATCTTTAGGTCTCAGTTTGGCGAACGCGGCCTTTCGCTTGTTTCGCCATTCTCTAACATAAAAAAAACATTAATCATAATTTTTTCATTTTATCCCTGAAAGGACGCAGGGTGAGATGCATATTTAAGTAGGAACCCTTTGCCCTTTCACTGTTATGATAATATTTACAACGGACCTTTGAGCCGCAAAAGTATTCGCAAATATTTTAAAAGCATCATGTACTCGTATGTTTTATTTTTATAGTAAAGGATGGAGAAACAAGCTAAAGGCCCATTACTTTTCTCCATAACAACTGCAATACCACCTAGGCTGTTGTCTAAATGGTATTACAAGTTGCGTTCGCCAAACTGAGACATGAAGATGAAAAGTCTCATGTGATTGTAATGTCACCGGCACCCGTACCCTTCACACTAACACAGCAATGCAAGCATCACTGTTTGTTTTAGTTAAACAACAGTTACATTGGTGGTACGGAATCCTTATTGCGCGATTTCGACTCGCATTTGGCCGGTTCTCTTTGATTAAATTCTTCGTAGCGCTCTAATAAGACAGATATATCTAATTAGTAGTGGGAATTAACCGGCTTATGCATAGACGAAGTTGAATCCCTATTTTGCCGTGGGGAAATCGTCATGGACGTACTCCGCCCGGGGTAGGCGGAGCCAGTGTCGGACTCTTACTGACTAAAACCACCACGGTGTTCCTCCAAATATCTTTCATGTAGAATTCCTTATCTCGACCATTAAAGACATTTAAATGTACCATTAGCTATTCACAAGCATTTAAATGTACCATTAGCTACTCACAAGCATAGTGGTAATTTTGTCACTTGACTGACTGATATCTTTAGATATATAGCCTTACGTAAGTAAGTAATGACTAGGGTTTCAGGCTTGAAGTAGGGCTCAATCATAGTATAGTGTTAGCATATTGTCTAGAATTATAGAGCTACTTACGTAACCTCGACCATTAATAGTACATTTCTGTCGAGCCCTGAAATGAAGCAATTGACGGCCGAGAAATATTGGAAATTTTTAACTAAACGAGGCCGTTAATTGCTATTTCGGCCGAGACTTGTATAGTACTTTTCTCTCATTTGCGAAGAAACAATACATAAATTAATTGAACAGTATCTAATTTATATTATTATCGTGTTGGATATTGCTGTCATGTTTTTCGCTGCGTACGGAAAAGATACGATTGATGTTTTTTTTGTTTAAATAATTAACCAATTTCCGAGAAAGTGGGAGAAAAGACATTTAATTGTCCCTTTAGCTACTCATAAGCGTAGTGATAATTTTGTCATAAGACTGAAGATATCTTCAGGAATATGGCCTTACGTAAGCAAGTAATAACTAGGGTTTCAGGCCTTAAATACGGTTCAGTCATAGTATAGTTTAAGCACATTGTTTTAGAACTAAAGAGAAACCTACCTACCTTGACTATAAAAGATATTCAGTTGTCCTTTTAGCTACTCACAAGTGAAGTGACAATTTTGTCACATGACTGACGCTATCCTAAGGATTATGGCCTTACGTAAGTAAGTAATAACCAGGGTTTCAGGCCTGAAATATAGCTCAATCATAGCCGAATGTTAGCACATTGTCTAGAACTATTGAGCTTCATATGAAAACATTTTTCAGACGGCTCTCGAGATTTGGCACGTGACACATTTTTTCTTACTCTTGAAGTTTAGTCTTTTATTTTTCATCATTTTCTCTAAGAAAGATATAGTTTTATACATAACTGGAGTGAAATGTGTAAGGTGAACTAAACATTTAGTTTTTAGGGTTCCGTAGTTAAACAGGAAACCTTTTAGTTTCGCCATGTCTGTCCGTCCGTTACAGCCATTTTATCGAATCAGTGTGAGTGCTATGGAATTGAAAGAATAATGGCGAGATCTATACATTAATTTTTACACAGAATAAATAATTTTGAGACGTTGAAATCATTTTAATATTGATCTTTGGTCCCTAAAAAAATATTTTCGGCATTTAAAATATTTTTTTAAGCCCGCAATAAAAATATCCGCCTAATTATCCGTATCCGTATCCACGGATATACATTTTGAACGATCCGGCACAGCACTAGTAACATCCACTCAGAAATATTTTTGAGTTGATCCATTCCTCGAAGAGTTTTTATGAACAAAACCAAATATCTATGCTCATTCATAACACATGTTGAAAGTGCTGCATTTATGTCCTCAAAAGATCGAAAGTATGGCAATTTGTATTTGAAGCGCATTAGTGTTGCCCTAAGTCCTTGTCTTGCAGTCTTGCTTGCGGTCTTGTATTTGTCTTGCGCTTATTTGGGCAACGCTACCCGTAGTCATTACAGAAAAGTAGTTGGCGACCACAGATCATGTCCTATCGCCCCCTTTGCTCTTTATGGAATAAATAAATAAATACTTTTTGGGACATTTTTTTACACAACACAATCTAGTCCCAAACTAAGCAGAGCTTGTACTACGGGTACTAGACAATGGATATAACACTTATGTACTTTTTTTTTTGTAAATACTTACTTATAATACATAAGAAATACCCAGACCAACACAAACACTAATGTTCATTTCAAAATCACAGACAATTGACCGAATGATTTTAAATTTACTAACAATTCTTTAAGGAATAATTATATTCATCAATTTGAACAACTTCTACTAATGTTCCCTACATTTTGTCGATTTATGTGAACACAAATGTGAAACAGCTGATTTTTTTCGCGATTTCAGTGTTGGGTTGGGTTGGGGTGTCAATTTATCATTCCATTTTTATTATTGAGCTTATTTCTGAACATGGCTAAATTGACAGCTGCTAGATATGCTGCAAAGTAAAATTTTAGTGACTCTGCGTCCAAAACAGCTCTGATGATCAAGCAAACGGTCCGCGCACTGGTGTCCTAAAAGACACCTGTACGCGGCGACAAGTTCACGCCCCTTTGCCACTTCTATTACCTTTATTTAGATTTATATGGTTTCTCCTAAGGATTTTTTATCTCTAAGTAACTTACATCCATTTTCGCTACCAGTTAAGTGACTTAATGTAACCATTTTTTACCGAAAAGCGGAAACGGTTGTACAAAGTAGAGGGATTTTAGGCCATTTTATTGGCTACAAGTAGGGCCATAAAATATAGGGTTTAGGAACGAAATGTAGGTCCCTTTCCGCGTTTTATTGGCTTTCAAGTAGCTTGTTGTTGCTTTTGAAGGTTGAACTGTATTAAATGTATAGATTAAAGTATTATATTTGAAGAATACAGACAAACAATAATTTTTTTTCTATATATAAACACGTAATATTTTCTATGGTAGGTAAATATTTAGATAGATAGATAGATAGAATATACTTTATTGTTTGCACACCATAAAAATAAAACAAAGTTACAACAAACATGAGCACAGTACTAACAATTGGCGGTCTTATCGCTTAAAGCAATTTCTTCCAGACAACCATTGGATGGACTTGAAATGTACAAGAGAATATAACAGGTAGTTGGCGGTGTACTATAGAGAAAATACTATATAAATAACTAAAATAAAAACAAAAGCTTATTAATATATATATCAAAATTATAAATATATTTAAGATAATACATGCTTACCGAAATATAACATAACTGGATATATATAAAGATACATAACTCTATTATACAATTATATATAATATAAATATATAAGTAATAACTATTACATAAAAATAGTAACAAATTAAGGAGCAAAGTAATATTCCTTTACCATTCTCCTGAAAGCTGGCAACGATTGTGCACTTCTCACAGACACCGGCAGTGCATTCCACAGGCGTACGGCTTGAACAGTAAAAGAGTGGTCATAGAAACGTGTGGAATGCTTGGGCATCTCTAGCGTTAAGTTTTCTGATGACCTCAAGGAAAGTTTATGTGTATCACAAACGAACTGAAATCGCTCTTTAAGATAGAAGGGAGTAGTAGGATGAAAAATAATACTATAAAGCAGTGATAGAATATGAGCATTCCGACGAAGGCGTATTGGAAGCCACTTGAGTTTTGCGCGAAATTCTGACACATGATCATATTTGCGTAAACCAAATATGAATCGAATACAAAAGTTTTGAAGTCGCTCAAGCTTTTCGAATTGGTCCTCGGTGAGATCTAGATAGCTGGCATCGGCATAGTCAAGAACAGGAAGAAGAAGAGATTGTGCAAGCCCAATCTTAGTGGCAGTTGGAAGAAAGTTACGCAGTCGTCTTAGCGATCCTGCTGAGGATTTATTTATTTATTATATTAAAACTTTATGAAAGTGCACCACATACTGCCCCCATCTATTTTTCACGTCTTCCTTGTCCATCCAAAGGTTGTCTGGAAGATATGGCTATCAGCGATAAGACCGCCAATGTACCCTTATTTTACGTGTTAGTCCCAAGTTTAATAATGCTAATGGTGTACAATAAAGAATATTCTATCTTCTATCTATCTAAACGAGTGTAAATTAAAATTAAAAACCCTGCAACATAACCCATTCATTCATTCATTTTTTCATTCACTTAACACGAGTGACACACTCGACGAACGAGTAGCTTAGATTCGCTCACCAATTTTTTTTTATCCAAAATGTACTTGCGTTTGACCGCAACCTCACCTGATGTTAAGCGATGGTGCGTTTGACCAAGTTTATCATGATGATGGAATTTATCCCGATTTATTTTTCCTGC
This sequence comes from Asteroscopus sphinx, assembly GCA_949699075.1. Taxonomy (NCBI): domain Eukaryota; kingdom Metazoa; phylum Arthropoda; class Insecta; order Lepidoptera; family Noctuidae; genus Asteroscopus; species Asteroscopus sphinx. Next base: position 7,385,873 of record OX453032.1, read on the forward strand.
TCCAACATTAGACCCTGATCACCATCTATCTATAACCTAATCATTGAAACCATTGAGATGAACCACAGAGCCCAAACACGATACCTCTGCTGTAAGTTGGTGAGGAGTTGGGTATCCTGCAGATTCCAGGTGATGCTGCATCATCAGGTTAAGGTTACCATGTTCTTGCAATATAATTTAAGTAACAGGATATCAAATTTCGATTCGATCAGATCTGTAGAAGTTTCTCACATCAACTAGAAAAGAGCCGATGATCTTCAAACGGCTGAACATATTTTCTTGAATAATAGCTAAGAAAATTCTTGATCAATTCATCTATTCAAAAAAAAAACAAATCAAAATCGGTTCATCCGCTTGGAAGCTACGATTTCACAGACAAACACAACCCAGTATACCCACAAAAACACAAAAACACCACACACAAGCAAAAAACAATTACAAAGCAATCACAAGCTTTAAAGCTGTTAGTCACAAAAAAAAATTAAACAATAAATCTCACTCTGTTCAAACTTCCAACTTATTTCACGCGAAGATATTAATAAATTACAATTGTACTCCCAAAACCATTTTTTCTAAGTCCGTCTTTCTAATGGCCTGGCAAGGCCGTGGCTTGAAAAGGCCGGGTTACCGCCAGGCCTATTCCAAGCCATTGCCAATATTCTTAAGTGGTTAGTACCTCATTTTAATGTAGACATTGCACTGTTTAAGGCCAGAAATAGCTTTGGTATAAAGGAAAGTCCTTTTATTGTGAGAAAGCAGATAATGGAAAAGGCGTCTATTTATTTAGGTATCTTCTTCTTGCGTGTTAATGGGTTACACTTTTTTCATAATATTTGGCCACTTCTATGGCGTTGTAAGTTCTGATAGCCTAGTGGTTCAGCCCTTGCCTTCCATGCAGGAGGGTTTGATTTCAAACCGGTCCGCACCACAGATTTTCGAATACATGCGTGGATCAGAACTTAATTAATACTTAAGATATAAATTGTGGAAAGAAAAAATCTTTTTTGAGAAAGATTTTTTCTTTCCACAATTTATATCTTTAGAATTCGCTTCGCATGCGTAAAATGCGTTAAAATAATAAAATAATTAATTAATACTTGTTTTAACGGTGAAGGAAAACATCTTGAGGAAACCAGCACATCTAAGAGTACTCCATACCGTTCTCGATGGTGTGTGCAGTCCACCAACCCACACTAGGACCGCGTGGTGGATCAAAGCGTTAACCTTCTCAATCTAAGAAGAGGCCCGTGCCCAGCAGTGGGACAGTAATGGGCTGATAATGATGATGATGGCATTGCTCGTCGCTTCGCGTTAGTCGGTTCTTGTACAGGTGACAGGGTAAAAGGGACAAGTAAGCAAATGGACCATGTACTGAAGGCCCCGCCTTGAAATTGCATAGTATTGGAGGAGTCTCGCATTCCCCATTTGCACAAACCTTCTCTGCAGCGACCAACGACGTCAATATATAGACACGTGATCTCATACAAGCAGCATGTTCCAAATTCAGTTGACGCAACCGTTGATAAAATTTACGTGTGTTCGCGAGACAGCTGTCAAGTGAACTAATGAGTGATGACAGTGTGGTTCCGGAACCACAACTTTGTGTAACCATGTTGTTCTTTTGAACAGCACATCTAGTACGTAGTGCATATATATCGATGGCAGCGACCAACTTGACTCCAGAGCCGATTAGAGATTTTCAGTTTGGCTACGGAAGATCGCAGCCGTGTCGTGTATTTTGGTATGGATAGAGTAGTTTATGAGACAAAAGGCAACATATGACGTAGGTTATAAAAGTGTCTAAATTAATTAATTTGACGACGTCTGTGGTCTAGTGGTTCAAGTATCGGACTAATCGGCTAATCACGAGGTCGTGGGTTCAATTCCCACAGGACACAAATATTTTTGTGATGAACATAAGTGTTTGTGTCGGTCTGGGTGTGTATTTACAACAACAAAAAAGTATTTAAGTATTATATCTATTGTCTAGTACCCATAGTACAATCTCTGCTTAGTGTGGTACTAGATGGTGATGTATAAGTGTCCCAAATATTTATTTATTATTTAAATAAAGAGTAAAAATTTAAACCCATTATTGCTACGTAACATATAATTTCAGTTCAATCAAAATTCTGAAAGGACCAGCCCTTACTCAAGTATGACCTTTTATAGTACAAAAAAGCTTCCAATAAACACTAAGATCAATAAGTTTCAATATAAAACTTTTTAACAAAAAATTGAACCGACGAAAACAGAAACTGAAAAGCGAAAAATAAATAATTATGAGTCGGCGCCAAACGAATTTTTAACAAGCAAAGTGCGTGCAAGTTGCAAGTGGCCGAGCGGAGAACGCATTTTTGGAAAGTTATTGTTTATCGTTGAAAATTTCACGTTGTATTTGATGTGACGTTGTTTTTATTATTTATTTAAAGTAATTTAATGATCTTCGTTGATTGGTTGTTTGGCGCCGACTCATAATTATTTATTTTTCGCTTTTCAGTTTCTGTTTTCGTCGGTTCAATTTTTTGTTAAAAAGTTTTATTTTTCATTTTTTTGTGGTTAAAGTCTAACTCCAGGTCTCCATTATGTCGTAGTGTCTAGAACTATATTTATGTGTGTCAAGTTTCAACAGAATCGGTTAACAGGTAAGAATTCAGTGGGTGAACAAACACTCATCCCCTGTTTTACTACCCTTAGGGGTCGATTTTGGTTTTGAAATTTTAATGGGACCAACTTCGAGATATACCCTATCCATTAAAAAAAGAATCATCAAAATCGGACCACTCTGTAAAAAGTTATGCGTGGTCATACATAAAAAAAAAAAAAAAAAAAAAAAAAAAAAATATACGCGTCGAATTGAGAACCTCCTCCTTTTTTCGTCGGTTAAAAATGACTACCATTTCTTTAGTAATTGTCAATTTATTACTTTGAACGGACGTGAGTTCCAGCGTAACTTATGTAAGAAAACACGGGCATTTACTTCAGAAATATTAGCTTTTAATGGACGTTGAGATGCAGCCTTTTAAGGCTTTAGAAGTTGCGCCACACTTGGTTTTTTTTTGTATCGTCACAGAATACCTAATAGTACTAACGTACAGAACGGCCACTCACCGCCCCCCACCGATTTAAGATTATTCGCTCGCGCCCCGCACCCACCCGCGGTTTGCCGGCAATTGGACTTCAAGATTGCAATGAATGTCAATCGCTAGTCGCTATCGCTATACTAGCACGCCATCGCTGAGAACTATTGAGAAGCGCTTGGAACCCTGTCGGCAATACGAGCGGCGAGCATCCCTAACCTACACGTGTGTGTGCGTTTGTATACAAACAGACGAAATTTTGTGTCGATAGGTGATGCTAGCATTTATATTGTATTAAGTGTCCGGGGTGTGGTATCGTAGACGGTCAAGGAAAACATCGTGAGGAAACCTGCACACCTGAGAGTGCTCCATACAGTTACCTCTAACTCCTTACGCATTAAGTTTTTCTACTAATATTTTGTGATCCACATAGTCAAAGGCCTTTGACATGTCCATGTAAAGTGCTAAAACGGATTGTCTTTTGTCCATTCTATTTATAACCATGTGTAGAAAATCATAAATGGCCATATCAATGGATTTCCTGATGGTGTGTCATAAGTCATAAGTGATTTATTTCATAACAAAATACATTTGTGTCGAAATTAAAACATAATCTGTAAATAAGCTACACAATAACATTACTAAATGCAATAATATTTTTCCAAAACATAAACCAGTGATCTACATAAAACATTATAATTATAAATCGATTAGGTACATGTCAAATTCAATTAATTCAAACAGATAAAAAATAAAATAAAACCATTAACATGCATAAACATTTCTATGTCAAATATCACAAAATAAGTAATCTAATAAAATATCTTAAGTAGGTACTAAGTTTGTGCTTGTCAGTAATGGACTCATCAACACTATAATAGCCCTTGTGTAGTACACCTACCCACAATAGGCTAACGTGGTGGACCTTTCTATTCAGAGAAGAGGCCCATGCTTAGCAGTAGGACAGCGATGGGCTGGGTTTGTTTATGTGTCGGTGCGTTGAATAAAAACTCCAAGTGGCCGGCGGACTAACAATAAATGTAGTCCGCTGATCCGCGAAAGGCTAGTGTTTTAAACTAAGAATCTTCTCATTTTGAGAAGTAGGGATGTGAAAAAATAAACGATGATTTAAATAAACTATTATTTTTATTTTTAAATCGATTTTTTTGAGTCGATTATTATTACTAGTATTTTTTTTTATTCAGAAATCGTTATTTATTTTAAGCATCGTGAGTTTTAAATTTTTTTCTACTGTCTTGGTCAAGTCGAAAGTCATTGTTTTATTAACTGATTTACATAGACGGTAGTACCTACTTACAACTTCCTTGCTGATTTAGTAATTGGACGCTTCTTTTTGTGCACAGAATGTCTAGCACCAAACGTCAAACCAAACAGATTGCCGAAGCATTTGTTTCTTAATTCCTTACCACGCAATATGTGGTAAAAATTAAGAAAATGCACGATGGCTTCAGCTTTAAATAAATAAATAAATAATTTTTGGGACATTTTACACATCACCATCTAGTCCCAAACTAAGCAGAGCTTGTGTTATGGGTACTAGACAATGGATATAATACTTATATACTTTTTTTTTGTAAATACAACAACCAGACCAACACAAACACTCATGTTCATCACACAAATATTTGTGTCCTGTGGGAATCGAACCCCACGACCTCGTAATCAGTAGTCCGACACTCGAACCACTAGACCACAGAGGTCGTCCAGCTTTGGCCCTAAAGTAATAATTACTGTTGTAAAATTAATTTCATGTTTTTCATTTATTTAAACGAAAAAAACTATTTTTTGGAAAAATACTATTATTATTATCAAATCAATCGATTTTTTATTAATCTATTTTTGTGTTACTTAAAAGTCACGTCTCTAAGAAGAAGCTTTTGCCTAGTAGGAGACACTATTATGTTTATCAAAGTTACGTAATCAATTACATACCTACTCGCCAAATTCATAAACAATTTTGCATTGCACGGTAGGTTTTCCCCTAAACTTGTAAATTAAGTCGACACAAGTATAGTTGACGTTTTAGTTTGAAACTTGTTCGTAGCTAATTAAGATTGAATGTGGGTGAACTAGTTAAATGCTGACTGGAACAGCCTTCCCGATGGGAAAGGTAGTGGTCACGAGCATCATCTATTCATTCGTTCTTTAGGCAGTGCTTAAGGAATAGAAAACCTACTGATCTCCAAGATACAGGTACTTCCTAGTTTTAAAAATTATGAGAAATCTCCATCAACTTATACATAAATGTTATTTTAAATGTCATTCATGATAAAATTAAAAAATTGACATTAAAATGGAATAGCTTTACAAAAATTACATTAAATAATAATAAAATTAACATTGGGTCAAACTAAAAATATAAACAAATAAGTAGGTAACATAACAAAATATCAAATTAAACTAATACTTTCATTGACAAAAAATTAATCATGACAACAACAATCATACAATTAAGAATTTGTCATTGAGGAAATCTGTAACATTATAATCATTACAGCCGAAAGACGTCCACTACTGGACAAAGGCCTCCCCCAATTAAGGGGGGGATATGCCATAATCGCCACGCTTGGCAGGCGGGTTGGCGATCGCAGTTGGTTGGTTAAATACTCAGAGAATGCTGCTGCCCATCCTCTGGTGAATCCCTTAGTCGCCTTTTACGACACCCATGAGAAGAGATAAGGGTGATGCTATTCTTTAAGTCCGGCACCACACGGACGACGAACATTATAATAACATTTCTGAATTAACAATTGCTTTAGCTTTTTTTAAACAATATACTAATTAATTATACTGGAAAGGAACTGGCTTTGGACATACAGGTCACCTTAGTTTAGAAGTCAGGGCTACACTAATTTGTAAAAATTGAACTTAACAATAAAGTTAATTTATTTATTATTTATTAATACGTTGTCATTTTAGCTCCTTGACTTTTCCCCACACTGTATTTAAAAAAAAAGATGAGTTCAAATAAAAATAATCTTCAAAACAATCTGGTTTATGCGTAGTGAGAAACCTACTCCTACAATCAGTGAGAATGTGACATCGTTTTAGTAATTATGCCTGGCTTATGTCACACGAGTTAGGAGTGGGCTAAGTTATAAGAAGTAGCGGGGACTTTGAATTGAAATTGATGTAAAGATAGAGAGGATAGCAATCAGATTTAGAGGACTCCTTATTTTGGTACAACCAATATCTTATCGTATTTAAATCTTTTAGTATATTTAATATTTAGATTTCCCAAACGGTACACCTTTTTAGCTTTGCCGTACAGTTTTCTCAGTTAAAAAACACGTTTAATATTTTATTCAAAAGCATCATAGCAAACAGCGTTAGATATTGAATACTACCTATTGCTTAATTGTGTCACCTAATAAAAAGCAACAAAATAGTAATGATAAACAAATTAATTACAATGAATTACCAAACTTTTTAATAACCTTTTTTTGATAATAATCATCAGCATTATCACGAACTGTCCAACAACCCTATAAAAACTAGACTTTTCTCAAAAAATCATCACAATTTGTTGCCTTGTACAACAAAACTATGGAACCAAATTCTGTCAGTGGTTTTCCCGAACAAATTTGTCATAGGAGCCATCAAAAAACGAACATATTATTATGTATTTTTTAACCGACTTCAAAAAAAGGAGGAGGTTATGTATTCCGCGGGTTATTTTTTTTTTTTTCATGTATGTACACCTTTTACTCCGAGATTTCTGGGCCGATTTGCGTGGTTGTTTTTTTATTTAGTAGAGGAAGACCGCGCGGTGGTCCCATATAAATTTTATTGACTTAAGTCGAGTAGTTTTTTAACCAGCTTCAATAAATCAGGTTAATTTAGCTTTGCTTACCTAGATGATCTACTAATTGTTTCGTTTGTCTGTGAGCTATCAACTAAAAAGTATGAAATAAAAACTTTTTAACAAAAAATAAAACCGACTTCAAAAACCTTAACTAAAAAGTAAAAAATAATCCTCGTATGTATTTCAAAATCTTAACATAAACCAAAATTTTGAAGGCGGCGCGTGTTTTTCATGTATGTTCGCATTAACTGTTTTTTACTATAGATAAGCGCTCGACAGTACATTATAATTACATGACGCAAAGGGACAGTCACGCGCCGCCTTCAAAATTTTGGTTTATGTTAAGATTTTGAAATACATACGAGGATTATTTTTTACTTTTTAGTTAAGGTTTTTGAAGTCGGTTTTATTTTTTGTTAAAAAGTTTTTTTTAAAGTTGGCAACGCATATTGTTACCCTTATCTCTTCTCATGGGTGTCGTAAAAGGCGACTAAGGGATTCACCAGAGGATGGGCAGCAGCGTTCTCCGAGTATTTAACCAACCAACTGCGATCGCCAACCCGCCTGCCAAGCTTGGCGATTATGGCATATCCCCCCCAAAATTTGCTTGGGGGAGGCCTATGTCCAGCAGTGGACGTCTTAAGGCTGAAATGATGAACGCATATTGTTGCAGATGTCCATGGGCGGCAATGATTGCTTACCATCAGGTGACCCGCTGGTACGTTTGCCCTCCTCAGTAAAAAATAATACCTGATAAGTTAATTTGAAGTTAAGATAAACTGGGTACTTGTGTTTTTTTTTCTTCTAAAACCTCAATAAAGCTGTCCAGATTCCCCGCTGCCACTTATATCTAAAGCCTAAACCAAATGCCAAAGGTCGTAACAAGCCCTTTATGTAATGAGCGTGAATCACTACACATGTCTGTTATGACTTAAGTCTGTTTTATTACTCTTCTTTCTTTAACAGGGTAGGTAGAATTCGAGGTAGTAAAATTGCTACTATCGTATCGAAATTATGGTATAATAATATGCTACGCCAGGATTCTCTTCCCGTGACAGCTAGGTCACGTGATTGGCCCGAGACAACGGCAACGGCTGTGCTGCCAATGGCGGGCTGCAACAAGACGTATTGTCAGTTTGATGTGCTGCCACTATATGTAAATAAATTACCCAAGAAAAATGCATTTTTCCACTTACTTGCTCACATCAACATCACACCTGTATTCCCTGAAGGGATAGGTAAAGGTGTGTATATAGTTCACATTTCACCAATAATGTTATAAGTCCCATGTAAAACGGGGTGAGCTTATAACCATTATATCATCATCATCCTCCTGCCCTTATCCCAATTTATTTGGGGTCGGCGCAGCATGTTTTTTTCTTCCATAAATCTCTATCAGCCGTCATCTCTGTGTTTATTTTCTTTCTATTCATATCATCTTTCACACAATCCATCCATATTAATTATATAGTATATATAACCATTATATATACTATATTATATACATATATGCACTTGCCTATATTATATGAAGCAAAGTCCTCCGCCACATATACCTGTCTGCCTGTACGCGCTTATCTCTAAAAGTACAGAACAGATTTTAATATAATTATTTGACAAATAGATAACCATGCAATAGCGAAAAAAAACCTGTGCGGTCATGGGATCCCCATTAGGAACGAAAATTCATATTGTTGACCGGTTCATTATAATGCCAAATTTCTTAACTATTGGCAGGGAACATCAAGCGTGGGACTAAGATACCATAAATTATGTCTCTTTGAATCATCATCCTCCAGCCCTTATCCCAATTTATTTTGGGTCGACGCAGCATGTTTTTTTCTTCCACACATCTCTATCAGCCGTCATCTCCGTGTTTACTCTTTGTATGTTTTATTTAATAGCTAAAATCTGACGTGACGTCACATTTTCTCCCAAATCACACCTACCGTAATGCGCAATAAGATACTTCGTTCAAAAACAGATGTTCCCTATATTTTTGTTCACATAAATCGACAAAATGTAGGGAACAGAAGATTTTTTGTGCGGTTTTACCATACCATGTTGTTGTCATAGTAAAAGTTGTTCAAATTGACGAGTACAATGATCCCTTAAAGAATTGCTAATTAATGCAAAATCATCTATTATTAATTAACAGTGCTCCTTCTCTGATGGAATTTAAAATCGCAGATAAAATACCATACTGGTTATCCAATGATGCCCAAAAAGCTCGTCAAGTCAAAAGTCAAAGGGATGTTTTGTAGCCCGTTTTGGTGTCAAAGTTGAAAATGTTTTTGCCGCCTGCGATGCGTGTGATGTTTGTGACACTTTGTGATGCCAGAGATGGGTTTGACATGAGCTACATACAGCATGTTTTTCTTTGTAATATTTGCGTTGTAAGCTGTGATAGATACCCTAGCAGTTAAAAGTTTGCCTTACATCTAGGAGGGTCTGATTTCAAAACCAGCACTAGAAATTGTCGAACCTAGGTTTAAGATAATAACATTGTTACTAAACCTATATGAGCTGTTTTGCTCGAAATAAAGTTTTTCTATTCTATTCTTCTAATGTTACAGTTTTATGACTGACAACGCACAGACTGAATTGTTATTTAAGTTTAAAGTTTAAAGACTTTTGTCTAGAAACTTGAAACCTACATAAATAACTTAATCAAAATATTAAAATATGCTCCTTACGGCCTACACAAAAAAGGATTTAAATTTTTTGACTCCAGATAACAGATAATGGACAAGATTTGTGTTTTTTGAAGGCCGTATCAAATAGCAGCTATAGTGTAATTAAAGAAAGAAAGAAAGATTTTTTTTCAGTCTTGCTTATGTATTATAAGTATGTATTTACAACAACAAAAAAAGTATATAAGTATTATATCCATTGTCTAGTACTCATACCACAAGCTCTGCTTAGTTTGAGACTAGATAGTGCTGTGTAAAAATGTCCCAAAGATATTTATTTAGTCTGGGTACAGGCGAGAGAAAAAAATAAATAAAAATTACACATTAACAATTGACATGCCTGGATAAGACTAAAAAAAAAGCTTGCAATAAAAAAGGTTCCATCTCAGCATATGCTACAACACCGAAAAGTTGAAGGGCTGGTTTTCGGATGGGTCCCGATAGTGAGGCCAGGGGTAGATACGAGCAAATAAATATAATTACAGTAAACTTAAATAACCTAAATTGTGTATTATTGGATATGAGACAAATATGACAATTAGTTAATGCTTTTAAAAAAAAAGCAATAATTAATTACATCGTAAGATGTACCTTTTGGTATCAGTATGGCACAGGCAGCAGGTAAATTTATGTATATCTTTATTAGTATCATATGGAAACCACAGTAGCAGCTTAGTAAGCCGATGCGTGTGTCTTGCGATTTGGAGATTTTTTCTAGTCTATTCTTGAAGCAGTTTATTGTCGGTGCAATTATTGCACTTTATTTCCTTCATTAACTCTTGTAAATACAAGCTTACGTAGATTGAGATGTATTGCAATCATACAAATAAACAGAATGGAAAAATGGGCAGGGTGCGCGTGCCAATACTCCGCACCATAGTGCAGGGCATTTCAAATTTTTTCTCAGTACGCCTTATGACTTGTTTTTGTAAACACTGTAACAAAAACCCGCAAGGATGCCTTATTGTGCTGTTTCTAACTGCAGAAACAAAAACTGTAAAGTATACATTACAATAAAACAAAGTTTAAGCGGATTAAAAAATAATATACGCGATTTAATCCGGTTAAACTTTGTTTTATTATAACGTGTAGTGATCGCGAAAACCTAAGAAATTATTCTGTAAAGTATATTTGATTATAGATAATTTTTAAAAATTAATGACGTCAATATGTAAGGCGTAGTTTGTTCGAAAGTTGCCACGCATGAATCGCAAGTAAAATTGTGATTACAACCATTCTACTGTATCTATTTCTGTAATTGCGATATACATTAAGACCCTACCCTATCCTAAGAGCAAAGTGGCTCCGCCATCAGTAAAAAAATAATTACTCGCTGAGTACATCATTGATCGTTAATCAAACAGGTACAGTATGTCTACTCGCGTTTTACGAACGACAAACGAAGTACGAACTTTCGTTCCGACTGATACTTACATAATAAAGATAGGCCCATAAAAAAGGCACAATTAAGATAGACTACGGTTCATAGTCGTATACAATTTACCGGAGATGAGAAAAACAAACGTCAAAACACGATCATCGCATGCGATAAGGGAACGATGGTTGACCGGAGTAGCAAATTGTGCGATGAATCGTACGATTTATCGAATATCGTCAAACGAGAGTAGCCCCCCTGTACCGTTTAATCAAAAACGATTAACTTCGCTGTAGTTGTAGACAGAAAAAGTGTGAAAAATGGCCACTTTTGGCACTTTTTCTATGTACAACTACAGCGAACTATAATTTACAGAGTTAATAGTTTCTGATTAAATTACAGTACCTGTACTTCAATTGTTAAAAACGAATTTTGGACAAATGATGTACTTAGCCTGTTATTTTTTTTTTACTGATGTGGGCGGCACTTGACTTTTAGTAGCGCCTTAATGTATATTTTCGTATCGCTACTTTAAAGATGAAAGATTAAAATTAAAATTATACATTATGGCCTTCATTAGACTCCTGTAAGGTTCTTATGGCAAGATGTATTAAAAATCTTGCAATAGCAAAATACATTTTTACATTAAATCTACCGTTTGTTATGATTTACGCGCTAGTATTTCAAAATAAATACTCACAAAAGTTATTATGCTACGGTACCTTTTTAACAAATTACGTAAGATTCAAAATTTTCATTAACTAATTTCCAAGCAGGCACCAAAAGATTCATCATTTTAATTCAAAACAAAGTACTTTTGGGAAATCTCCAAGAATGGTCAAATAAACAAGAATACCTTCCTTTTCAGGTTTATGAAAATATTCTGCCAACTGTACTGAAAGCTGAATTTAAAACAAAATCATCGAGATACTGAGTCTGTGATAAAAAAGAGAGATTTCTTAAAACAAAACCTTTTTGTTGACTACCTATTAAAAGCATATTTTTCGCGTGTTATTTGTTGCGATATTTAAAAAATAGCATTCGATGTTGGGTTATCAATTTAAAAATAAAAAGTAAGTGTTGCTAGATCTAATAATTTTTCATTTCAAATCAGTGTTCTTTTTGTGTTAAGTGTTCAAAAAATCTGTTGAAATAATTTGTTCTTTTTGTTTGTTTGAAAAAAAAAAGTGTCGCCAGTGTAGAAATTTAATTCGTGTGTGGTTTTTGTGTGACAATAGTGACGTCACAAGAATCGACAATGACGAAGAATTTTCTGACGGTGACCAACATAGTGAACGAAGGGATCAAAGGGAGCAAGATCTCTAAGCTTGGGCTGTCCAAGTACCTCTCGCAGTCACTGTAAGTATGTTAATTTTAAGTACTTAGCTTTGGTTTCAAAATTAATTTTGGAGTTGGGTTAAAGTATCGATTCCATGTCAGCCACTGGGTCACCTGGTGAATAATACTTGCTTACAGTCATCATATATTCAGATAATATCGTGTGGTGGCTGCCGACCACTGGCCTGTGGGTGGGCAAATTCAAATGCTTCGGCGGGCCATTTAAATTCTTACTAAAAGGCCACCAGCCTAATTCATCATTATATTTATTAACTTGCTGAGGTTGGATTCAACTTCTCGACCTTTGTCGGTTTTGATAAATACCCCGACCTGTGGGTTTCCACAGGAAAAAAGGTACAAAGGTACAGGTAATTTTTTTATATTAGATTTATCCCAAATATTTATTATTATTATTATTTATTTTTAACTTAGAATGTAGATCTGCTGACTAAATGAAACAACTGGACATCAGAAATTGAACCGTTATGTCAAAAGCATTTTTGTAATAACTAGTTTGACATAGAAATATCGACATAGTTGCAGGAAACAGTGGCCTCAATACCAACGCTTCGATAAATCAGATTCCAACGTTAGAGCTACAATATATAGGTTTGTTTAGGGTAAATAAAATGTACTGCCTTTGATTTAGGAAAGTAAACATATAGCTGTCGTCAAGAACAGACGCTCCACAAAGTCTGCAATGTGTGAACATGCCCTAGACAAACCCAACAATTTTCTTCGATTTGATAAACCACAAGTCCCGGCGAAGGAAAATCTATGTATGTACCTAGAATGCTCCGTGAGGCTATTGAAATTAAAAAAAAAAACTAATTTTAATAGAGAAGATGGTTGGCAGCTACCACCTGTTTGGAACCCAGTTAAAAAAAAATTAAATATTATTTAAAATTTTTTTTTAGAAATATCTGAAAAGACGCTTGTCGTATTAGTCTTCCTGCGACCACGAACGCTGCAAAGCTTTCGAAACGTCAGGAAAACCAATTTAAATAATATACGCGATGTAATCCGGATAAACTTTGTTTTACCACATTTTAACAAAATAAATTATTTGAACAATGAAATTTTTTATTTTTGTTGGTTAATGGCAATAGGCTCTCCCCCTATTACATGGGACTATAACATAACTGGCGCAATGTGGGTGTACTATACACCTCTGCCTACCCCTTCGTGGAAATACAGGCGTGATGTTATGTTATGTTATGTTATATTATTTGATGTAATTTAAAACTTAGACATCGTTGCTATACTCAAACGCTAGGTAAACAGTGAGTTTAATGACCCTACAGCCAGCCCCTTTGCACTTACATGGCGTGTCTGAATGAAGATCTTTTCTCCTCCCACACAGATGCTTTCAACTTTAACTGGATACCTACATAATTTTACAAAAACGTCTTCTAGACACGATTTAGAAAAAAAAAGAAGATGAATAATTTGAGGAAAAAGTTTTTAACTTAATTTATACACAACGTTTTTAAATTAAATTAAAGTAGTACTGCTTTGTCATCCAGGTCTGAGCTATGTTTAAAGTTTCAAGTCTCTACCTTATCGGGAAATTAGTTGAAAACTTAGAAATTAGTTGAAAACTTAGAAATTAGTTGGTTAGTTTTTGTTGTTATTTTATAGCAGTAGTATAGTATTTTATTTTATTATTAAATTATGTATGGAATTTGCACATCTGACAGCCCCATTTTCTGTCCAGTTCATTCTTGTCCATCCTAAAGTGGCCTGGAAGAAATCGCTGATCGCGATAAGGCCGCCATTTGTACAATAGTTTAAATGCATATTCAATGTAATGTTTTTTATGGTGTACAACAAAGCATATATAAATAAATAAATAACAATCTATCGCAGAATTTGTACCGAACAGACATACAAGAAGGAAAGCGAGATAATAAACTAAATCGTGGTACAAAATTAAACATTTGACACAACTGAAATATATTCTACAAAATTTAATATTTTAAAGAAGACGTCACTCACGGATTCGCTCATGTAGATATAGTTTTTTGTTTGTCGTTTGTTTTCTTGTTTAAGGGTGTAATTTACTAGAATAAAGATGATTTTTTATTTAATTTAGTTTATTTCGTATTCCGCAAGAACCTTTTCGTTTATCAGGATAATAATGAAATAATGTAATGATAATAATGTAATGTTTTTTATGATGTAAAATAAAGCATATACAACGTGTATCAGAAATGCGTGGTCATATTTTAAGAGCTCATTCAGGGCATAGCATAGGACAACTCTTACTATGGGACCAACCCTGAAATCGCGAAAAAAATATCAGCTGATCCCTACTAAATCATCGATGTCGCTCATCAAAATGTTAGGATCAGCTGATTTTTTTTTCGTGATTTCAGGGTTGGTCCCATAGTAAAAGTTGTTCGATAGCATCCCCTGAATAAGCTCTTTAAATATGACCACGCATTTCTGATACACGTTGTATATATAAATAAATAATAATAGCCTTTGTCCTTCTCCAGATCCCAGGCTACCTGTTTGCCAAATTTCATTTCAATTCAATGTTTTTTTATTTTAAATAAACCTAATTACAGGCACTTTTGAAAGGTCAGGCTCTAGTTGCACGGTTCCAAATTGTGGGTCCTATGGAGATGAACCAGCAAGAAACTCCATGGATAACTCTTTTAAAATAGGTTATTGGTTATTACTTCAAATTTATTCAAATAATGTGAGTATAATGTAGGTTAATGTCAGAAATAAACAAGAGTTTAAAAGTGAGTATATTGCCTTTAGAAATAAACGTAAAAAGAGGTGCCATAGTATGTAGAAGCCGACCTGTCCCGACAGACGGCACCCGTTCACGAGCATGACGCGAGCATCAGCCATCGCTTAACTCAACCATATTGAAGGGAACTTAACGACCCGACACTAACGCCACCATCAGCATGACATTTAAGTGAGCATGACAGACTCATACTGCTAGACAACAAATAGGCAGGAATATATAGAATTACTGTAAAAACATTAATGGCCACATGATACTTACATTTTACAATTTAATCACCTATTAAAAAAATGTAAGCAGTTCATACACGTTGCAGTTCTATGACAGAAAATAATGCAATATTAGAAAATTTATGATTATGATCGGTTCAGTAGTTTAGTCGTGATGAGGTAATAAACAGACGGACACGGCATAATATAATAGACTAGACACTTTCGCATTTATAATACTGTGGAAACGAAAGATTTTAGTTTTATTTTTATTTATTTGTCTGTTTATTATTCAATCACGCCGAAATGGCCGAACGGATTTGAATGAAATTTGGCACACAAATAGAACATAGCCCGGATTAACATATAGGCTACTTTTTATCCCGGTAAGATAAGCATTTTCCGAGGGATGCTCGATAACATCTTTCAGTGATAAACCGAATTATCGCGGGCCAAGCCGCGGGCATAAGCTAATTTTAATTAAAATTATAAATAAAACACACATAGTTACACACAACTTCACAAATCATTAAATATGTTAAATTCCTTTCATTTTTTCTTTTATTTCAAAGAGTTTGCCCTTTGCGAAGCTTCTTTTAAATCGTAAGCCATTTACTCAAATGGGTTGCAATTTACTTTCCAACTAGTTTCGTGAGACTTGGACAAGCGTTTCTGTTGACTTGAAGATTTAAGTTTTATGACGCTTTTGTCTTACGTGAAGCCTTTGACTCATCAAAACATGTCTTGGCAAGATGTGTTCCTTATCAGCAACCTTATCACTTAAACAACTTGGATATGACAATAAATGTAAAAACGGCGTTATTACTAGTCTAAAGAAGCATTTTAAGCACATAAATAAGTTGTTTATTAAAATTAAAAAACTATTTTTTTAAATAAAATAAATATTAAAAGCTCGAAATAATAAGAAAAAACATTTGTAATCATCTGCAATCGTTGAGAAAGAGTGTCTAAAATGATATGGACTTGCAAAGGTTTTTGACCTAACGATCTTTGCCTAGAATGAAGTCGGTTAAATTCACTCCGGGATCCGTGCCTAATTCAGTCCGATCACGAGATCCGTGGAGACAAACCCAGAAATGGTCCTACATTCAAAATTAATGAAATTAAAATAATTTCCTGTGGCTAAGCTATTAACTGGAATTGATTATTTTTAACCGACTTCAAAAAAAGGAGGAGGTTATGTATTCGGCAGGTTTTTTTTTTTTTTTTTTAAATCACTCTCCGCCTACAAAATTTTGGTTTATGTTAAGATTTTGAAATACATACAAGGATTATTTTTTACTTTTTAGTTATGATTTTTGAAGTCGGTTTTATTTTTTGTTAAAAAGTTTTTATTTTGTATACGATCAAAGGACGTGATATTACGTACGTGATTTCATTTTTTTATCTCTCGGCCGATTCATTTGCTTTTTCGAAAATCTATAAATGATGTTTTTGTTTTCTCTAAAATCTAGCCCATGACTCCTTTGATGACTTTTCTCTATACCTAATAAATTCGGATTTGGCCCTCCAGCCCTACTTTCAAAACTCAGCCTGTAATTATATGCTATAAAAGGTATTTTTTTTGTAATTAGGACGGCGAAACGAATTAAAGGCCCACCTGATGTTAAGCGGTTACCTTTGTCTAAAACAAGTCGGTTCACCAAACTGAGACATGAAGATGGAAAGTCTCATGTGATTGTAATTTCACTGGCACCCGTACCCTTAAGACCGAAACACAGCATCGCAAGCATCACTATTTGGCGGAGAAGTAGATACGGTGGTAGTACTTCCCCGGACGAGCTCTTTCACAAAGGAGCACTACTAGGAGCTATACTAAACGTATTTGTAAAAATGTAAATGTTTTTAATAAACAAAAGGTTGTTTATAATAACATAAAGGCTTTTAATAAATAAATACGCAGCAACACCTAACCGGCTGAAGTGCAAATACATGATCCCCTTCACGTGTAGTGCGCATTTCCAATTACACGTTGGTTTGGAGTTTTCGCACTTTATTGGACAGGATGATTGGCATCTAGTATCATTGTATGAGGACGCGCTCTAAATGGGAATAGCATCACAAAACTTCTGTGGCTTTATAACTGTAAACTTTAAAAACTTTGAACTTCTCATGATTTAATCAGAATTTAATTAAAAATAATTTTAATCTACGGTACAATTTTTAATTAATTAAAATTGTTTCGTTGCACGCAGTAATCACTTATAATGTCATATTTTTTTACAGTGTAGCGTGCTGTTTGAAGGCAGAAAGAAGATGGTTGGCAGCTACCACCTGTTTGGAACTTAGTTCTAAAAATAATCAAGTCCCAAACAGCACGCTACACTCTAAAAGATACATTGTGAGTGATTACTGTGTGCATCGAAACGATTTTAATTGATAAAAATTGTACGGTAGATTAAATAATGTTTAAGAAATATCTGTAAAGACGCTTGTCATCTTAGTCTTCCTGCGACCACGAACGCTGCAAAGCTTTCGAAACGTCAGGAAAAATTATTTAAATAATACGCGATATAATCCTGTTAAACTTGTTTTATTATAATGTGTAGTGATCGCGAAAACTTAAGATATTATTATGTCGGTATTACTCAGTAACTGGGTTGCGGCGGTTTCATGGCAGTCGCTCCGTGTAAAATACTGATGTTCAGCATCTGGTTAGACTGAAAGCAGACCCCAACTCAAGAAATGGCTCCAAGGAAGAAAAAACCAGCCAAGAGCATGTCGGGCCATGCTCAGTATTATAGGGTTCCTTCATCATTTTCAGCCGAAAGACGTCCACTGCTGGACATAGGCCTCCCCCAAGCACCACCACAACGACCGGTCCTGTGCCTTTCGCATCCAGCGGATTCCCGCGACCTTCACCAGGTCGTCGGTCCACCTTGTGGGGGGCCTACCCACGCTGCGCCTTCCAGTACGCGGTCGCCAGGGTTCCTTAAGTAGGTCTAATTACAAACGAATCAAATCGAATATTAATCACTGCTATTTTAGTTTTTGCAAACAGCGCCACCTAGCGCTTAATTTAAGAAGTGTGTCATATCAATATAACACAAAGATTCTTTTCGTGATTTTTTTAAATAGAAAGTAACTAAAGGAGCATTATTTGCTAAGATCATTTTCTCTAAGGTCAATGACCTATGACCTATGAACCATGACCTATGTCTTAAGTATTTTTCAGTTTTCACACTATAACTCAAAAACTTATAATCACATTATACTAGAAATAATTTTAGAAGAGAGTTTTTATAAAGGTCTATCAATGTAGTTGATTATAAGTTTCTACGTTACATAGTTTAGAAATGGCAGGGGGGGGGACACATTCCAAGCCACTTTGGCGAACTGTATCCCGCAGATGGTATACCTGATAAAAAAGTTATGTATGAAACATTACCTTCATTTTAGTAGACCTATTCAATGATACCCCACACGAGGGGGTGCAGCGAAAAAAAAAATTCATCCCCATTTCACATGTATGGGCGCCACCCCTAAAATACGTTATCAAGATATTTTTATTCTTTTAAAATTGAGCTCTATATCTAAACCATTTTTTAACAAAATTTCATTTACTTATGTTTATAACTGTAGAAGTTATTAAGCTGTAAAGGATTAGGACAGACGGACAGACGGACAGACGGATAGACGGACAGACGGACAGACGGACAGACGGACAGACGGACAGACGGACAGACGGACGGACATGACGAAACTATAAGGGTTCCTTGTAGGACTACTGAACCACAAAAAATGCATGAATTCTTTTGTTTTCTTTTATTCGTGTTTCAAGTTGTTTTTTCTTCATGAAACAGAACTAGTTGTTATATAACATAACATAACATTAGCCTGTATTTCCTCAAAGGGGTATGCAGAAGTGTAATAGTACACCAACATTTCGCCAGTTATGTTATAGTCCCATATAATAGGGGGCGAGCCTATTGCCATTAACTGGGCACAAATCCAGAACCGGGCTGCTACTGAGAATTTCCTAACGAAAAAACCCAATAACACTACAAAAAAAATCGACGTCGATCGATAGTTGTTATAAACATCATCATCCTCCGAGCCGTTTGCCTTATTATATTGGGGTCGGCTTCCAGTCTAGCCAGATGCGGCTGAACATCAGTATTTTACACGGAGCGACTGCCATCAGACCCCCGCAACCCAGTTACTGGGTAATACCGACATTCGGAGGTTAGACCAGTTGTCAGATTTTCAGGCAGCTGACTACCCGTAACGTCTGCCATATATATTCGTATGACAACCGGGACCGACAGCATAACGTGCTCTCCGAGGCACGGAGGGGTCTCGATGTGTAACGAAACGGTCACACATCCACAGACTGACCGCGGCAAGTGAAACTTAACCTTGCAGATCGTACAATCCGCGCAGTCGTTGCATCGCTACGAGCCCCTCTGTTGTTATAAATATTACAAAAAATATTCACAGCATCAAAACTTCTGAACTATACGAAAGTGATATCTTGCAGCTGTTCTAACTTCCAAGATATTAGTTACATAGTAGCAGATAGTTATATAGTAACCACGCCTGGTCGTATTAATTACTTGGCCTAATTGTTTTACCTCTTCATCATGGAGAAGTATGGTACAAAGTGGAGAAGTTAGCGATTTGCGACAGGTGCGGATAGTTATAAAATATTGTCGTTTTAATCGTGTTCTCATAAGATACGCTACCAAAACAAATACAGGGAAGTAATTAATAAGGTCTAGTTTTGCAACCGGTTTCAACCGAGCGGATGTCGATTATCACGTATTCCTTTAATTTTTGCGATATAAGTAGCCTTTGACGTCACCCAAAGACGTATAGTGGAGGATAATTTCGATACCACGAGCAGTGTTCACGGTAGCTTGGTGGCTAAAGCACTGGCGTACTGAGCCAGGAGTCGCAGGTTCGAATCCTGCTCGTGAGCGATTTTTTTCTTTCCACAATTTAAATCTTAAGTAGCCTTTGTTCTCTGGGTTCCAGACTATTTCTATTTCTGCAACAAGTTTATAAAAATCAGCTAAGAGGCTTATTAATAGATAACAAAAAATAGACTGTTACTTTCGCATTTTTGACATTAGTGTGGAGATAACTTTTTTTCTTCCGTAAAACGCCAAAAAGTATCATCTGTGATTATGGACATTTTCTTGTCTTATTAACCGGAATTTTAATGAAAGGAGTATTAATTACATAATGCTGTTTCCCGTCCTCCTATGATTATTTCATAATCACCTTTTACGACTAGAACTTCTAAGAAGTTAAATAATTTGGCAAAATACGACGAGTCTCAAAAAGTTCATGTCATACGGAGGCATAAAAAAATGTCAAATCTATACCATTTTTTAGAATTGTCAGTAATTTATACAATGTTACAAAATCTGCCAATTTTCTAATCCCATTATCTGGGGTTGGCTTTCCTTGTCTACCGTCTCCACTTATTACTATCTCGCTCTTCTTCAAGTCCCTCTGGACTGTCGACAGAAAGATGGCGGGAGGTATTCCACGGCATCGTGTTGTCATTTGCAGGCTGCTCGTACAGTCTAGCAAAGCAATTATATAGATATAGTCGCCAGATATAGATGAAGATTTCTTAGGAAATGATTATAGAACAGTTTTATTAGGATGTTGTCAACTTGTCACAGAATATCTAATAGTGCTAACGTACAGACCGGCCACTCACAGCCCCCCGCCAATTTAGGATTCTTCGCCCGCACCGCACACGCACCCGCAGTTTGACGGCAATTGGAATGCAGGATTGTAATGGAAGTTAATCGCTAGTCGTTATACAAGCACGCCATCTCTGAGAACTACCGAGAAGCGCTTGAAACCCAGTCAGAATTACGAGCGGCGAGCATCCCTAACCTACACGTGTGTGTGCGTTCGTATACAGACGTAATCTTGTTTATGAAGGTGGTGCTAGCATTTATATTGTATTGAGTGACCGAAGTGTGATTTTGTATAAATACAGTTATTAAAATGATATTTCACTCAAAAACATCCATAATCTTTTGAGAAAACTTCATTTATATTTAGCGACCCTGGATTCTAATTACTTTGTTAGACTGTGCCATATGGTCATCTGGGTGGCGGGGCGCATTTCCATACCATCGAAGGCATTGCTCTTTGACTTATCAGCAATGGGCGAAACGATTTTGTTTTCAAGATCTGACAATTACTGACACAAAGTTTCAAGACCACTGAAGACTGACGTCATGCTTCGTAGTTTTACCAATCGCTTAAACCTAATCACTTGTACTACACGAAACTTAAAGGTCTCTTATTTTAATGAACTTTGGGGCTGGGCAGCGTTGCTACCTGGCAGCTTATTAACATGAACTTTGACTTATTATTTATATGTTGCCATTAAAATATCAAGTGTTGTGTTATGATGTCAAGAGGATGATTGAAGCATCCTCTTGAGCTTTATAATAAACAAGCCTATGCCCGCGACTTCGTCCGCATGAATGTCGTTTATAATATATGAATATCTCTCGGGAACTGTTCATTTTACATTGTTCGGGATAAAAAGTAGCCTATATTTTAATCCGGGTAATGTTCTATTTGTATGCCATATTAAATTTAAATCAGTCCCGCCGTTCTTGAGTTATATGGTGTAACTACACTGAAAAAAATAAACCGAGACTTTTTACTGTTCTTGTATAGTAAAAAAAAGAGTACAGGCAACTTATTTTTATGTTAAAATAAATGATTACTGACTTTATTTTCACTGTTTTTTCAGTAATTTTCACTGTTTTTTCAGTTAGTTTCACTTCTTTGGACAATTGGCTCTCTTTTTACTGACCAAAGCGGTGAATATTACCGAAAAATGAATGTTTTTTTTTTCAGTATAACCCGACTTTATTTTATATTTTTATGTGATCACATCTGTTCGTTGAGCTATGCCGATTTTGGCTAAAATTACTAAAATACAATCACAATAATCTTTTATTGGAAACTAACACTAAAAAAAACACTTATCCTTGCCATTTCCGGGAACAAATTTGACCAATTCATTGGAAAGAAGTTGCGTATCGCACGTTACACTCCAGACACTTGGCAAATAAGAGCAAGTTAAAAAAAAGTGTTCCATCGTCACGACACTTTTGCTGTAGTAGCGGGCTGTTTGGGACTTTATTATTTTTAGCACTGGGTTCCAAACAGGTAGAAACCATCTTCTCAATTACTCAAATTAGGATGTTTTTAGAGAGGCGTGAGGCTATTGAAATTAAAAAACATCCTAATTTTAATAGATTAGATTAGATTAGATTATTTTTATTGGTAACAATAATTAATTACACGTCATTACAAAACAAAATATAAATAGAATTATCAAAAATTAATTAATTCATTCATAAAAATACAGTGTATAAAGTTGTATTATTCAAAAATAACAATAAAAATTTCATCTACTAGAAAATAATATATCATTGTAGCTTAGGAATGAATTCATCGACGCTGTAAGGGGCCATTGCAATAAAGAAGGACTTAACTTTATTTTTAAAAACCGGCAAGGTCTTAGAGCTGCGAATGGACTCTGGCAGGGCATTAAACACTTTTACACCGAAAATACGAGTGCATTTGCTTGTCTTAGTAAGTCGATGTCTAGGAATCACTAACCTGTGCGCGTTTCGTGTGGCTATTTTATGAACATCTTTGTTCTGATGAAACAAATTTATGTTTTTATACATGTATAGACACACATTATACATATATAAGGCTGGCATTGTCATCAGCTTAAGGTTCACGAAAATAGTTTTCGCTGGTGTTAGTGGTGGGACTCTCGCTAGTATGCGCACAGCACGTTTTTGCATAACAAATGCACGGTGCCATTCCGCAGACTGCCCCCAGATGTCAATACCGTAGGTAAGCAGCGCGAATAGAGAAGATGGTTGGCAGCTACCACCTGTTTGGAACCCAATCCTCCACTGCGAAACATAATGACATTTTGAGCGATTACTGCGTGCATCGAAACTATTTTAATTAATGAAAAATTGATAATGATCATAAATCCATGTGACAAACAATGGCAATTTTGGATAAAATAACTTAAATTGCAAGCTACGACATTTCTATGTTTTGGTATTTTAGTGACTTTTCTTGATGTCAGTTGCATGTAGCTGGTAACAGGTATTTTACACGAACCTATTGCTATCGTGGACGTCTTTCGGCTGAAATGATGATGATGAAGATTGCTTTCGTAACCCAACCTTATGAAATTGGTTTTCTCCTGAAGAAAATAATGCAGATTACAACATCTGTCGGTCTGATAACCTATCTCCTGGACTCAAATAGCTATACTACTCACATACAGTATGTAACAAAAACCCTGTTGTTCCTGTGAGGTACGTTATCAGAATCGATATTCATACGTAAAGACACAACTCATTTGGAAAAACATGAAAATAAGAATAATCAAATTAAATATTAAATCATTATTCATTCTAAATTGAAAGTGATTATACTGTGACTCCAAACTCCAAACAGTGATTATATAAATAAAAATAATTTAACTAAATATTTAATTAGATTATATTTACTGAATAGTTTATCCAGATGAGTTGTGTCCTTACGTATGAATATCGATTCTTATAACGTAGATCATAGGAACAGGGTTTTTGTTACATACTGTATATGGCATCTCCACGGAAGAAAATAATATTCTTTTCCTCAATGGGCATCCCCGACGAGTGATGTTGTCACTTGAATTTGAAACATTACAAGCTGAAGGTTCTGCGTAAAGTCCCCATAGACAAAGTCGTTTATTCAACTTTTGCCGAACCCTTATCCTTGTCATTTCCGGGATCAGATTTGGCCAAAATGTCCACGCTAGGCTCATAGAAACTCTTGATCATTGGACAGTTAATTATCATACAGGTGATGCAGGTTTTTTATAGCGAGCGTATTATGGGAATAATACGCTCGCTATACCGCACCTTTGACTTTTCGGATTCATGTGCGGATCAGAATTTGATTTTCACTTGCTTTAACGGTGAAGGAAAACATCATGAGGAAACCTGCACACCTGAGGGTGCTCCATACAGTTCTCGATGGTGTGTGTGTGTAGTCCACCAACCCGCACTAGGCCAGCGTGGTGGACTAAGGCCTTAACCTTCTCTTACTGAAAAGAGGCTCGTGCCCAGCAGTGGGACAGTAATGGGCTGATTATGTTATAAAAAAAAATATATTCACTCTTACAAAATTTCTAACATTAAATTTTACAAAAGGTTTATCATTAAAACGGCTACATGAACCATGACATTTAATTTTAATATACACACGTTAATTCTGCACTAATTTTACTTATTGAAAATTTAACATAATACATTTTCTAAATCGAATCAGTGGGTGTTCAACGCTCATTCCTCAAATTCCCTTTGAACCTCTAATGGATATAAATTAGAAATAATATGAACACAAATTACTTTTTCTTGGAAATGTTGCTAATTAGAATTTCTGAAAATATATTTAATTAGATCGTTATTTACAGCCTTTGATTTCTTATAAGCTTGATGATTATTTTATTAATCTTTTCTCTCACTTGCTCGGAAATTCGTTCATTATTTTTTTCGTACATCAATCGATTCTTTTCCGTACGCAACGAAATAACACGCCAGCAATTTCCAACATGACATTAATATAAATTACTAAACAGTTTTTTTTTAAATTATCCTAGCGAGGTTTTTAAGTACGCACATACATGCGGTGTTTTTAGGTACAAAATATTTATAGTTTTAAAGGCTGCAAGCGCATTTTTTTCTTCAAAAGTTTGAAACTGGGACAAGAATCGCGCGCGGACGAATTGGCGCGAATGAAAATAGGTAATATTGAATTAATTTATGTATTGTTTCCTCGCAAATGAGAGAAAAGTTCTATACAAGTCTCGGTAGAAATAGCAATTAACATCCTTGTTCAGTTAAAAAGGACTCGGCTGGCGTCTCGTCCTTTTAAAATCACTTCGGAAGTAGCACAAAAAAAAACTGCAATTCCATACATAAGTGGATACTTACTTCTTTCTAATTACCAGTATACATAGTTGACCGTACGTCAGCGGTAACACTTGAATGACAAAAACATCCCATTCTGCTTACTAAATAAAGACGCTGTTCCGACCACAAAAATAGATAGAATGGTTGTAATCACAATTTTGCTTGCGATTCATGCGTGGCAACTTTAGAACAAACTACGCCTTCCATATTGACGTCATAAATTTTTTTAAATTAACTTTAATCAAAATTATTTACGGCTTTTGTTTCTGCTGTTAGAAACAGCACAATAAGGCATTTTTGCGGGTTTTTGTTACAGTATTTACAGAAACAAGTCATAAGGCGTACTGAGAAAGGCTTCGAAATGCCCTGCACTATGGTGCTGAGTGTTGGCAAGCGCGTCCTGCCCACTTGGCCATTCTATCTATTTATGTGGTTACGACTGACGTGCGGCTGGCGGTAATTACATAATTTTTCATGGTCTTTTATGTCAGGTCAGACAAAGAAAAACGAGTTAGCCAACCCCAGCCGTATTAGCCTACAAAACTTTTTAAACTACAGAACCCTAAAAGTTAAAGCCTTAATTCAAGGCTACCTTTTAAAATTCAGCGCCACCTCACCTGAGTTTAGTAGATTAGGCTAAAGTTCGTACTTTAGCCTTTTTTTGTCGTAAAAAGTAAAGCCTGCTACAATTTTCGAGGCATTTTTGTAAAAGTTACAAAACGGCCTATAGTATTATTTGGTGGCGTTTTTGCTACCCTACTTATTACTTTAAGGGATGAGCCGTGACGACTTTGTATGCTAATTCTGGTTTTCAAAGAATAAAAGAAATATTTTTTGTTCTTTTGCCTTTTTTCTTGAATTGTATTGAAAGAGTCACATTTTTAAGGAATGTAAAATTGTTATTGTCAAACGATGTCGAGCCGTGGACCCTGACAGTCGCTCATTGAACTACGCAGTAAGGAGGTACGCAGCTTGGAGTTTCTTTGAAGGATTAAATCCGTAAAGAGATTTATCCGGAGAAGAACCGGAATGACCGACATAGCTTGTAGGATCAGTAAGCTGAAGTAGCAGTGGGCTGGCCATGTCTTCAGAAGAACCGATGGCCGTTGGAGTAGAGGAGTCCTTGAGTGGAGACCGCGAATCAGCAAACGCAGTGTAGCCCAACCTGATCGACCAACGACCTGAAGAACGGTCGGGTGGAATAGATGCGAAATGAATGAGAGTGTTGTGGCGCAACTCGGGAGAGGCCTATATATCCAGCAGTGGACTGCGATAGGCTGAGTAGATTGATTAACATTGTGCAGTCAGCCTCAGTAACGAACTTGTTGATTGCCCAATCTTTTCTTCACTGAACTAGTCTCATACATATATACATATTGTCACGCCTGTTTCCCATTGGGCAGGCAATTAAACTCTTCATGTATGTTAGTCGGTTTAGAGATTGTCCAAGATTTGGTTGCGATACGCTCGTCGAGGTCATTCCCCTCCAAATATTACATTCAGATTCGCTTCGTATACTTGTTTCGTCAATCTCCTTTCGTCCATCTCGAGCTAGTCTGATACAACTCATAGCCCTGAGAGGTCTTTTTTCGATCACGATCAATCACTATACGCAGCTATAAGGATCAATTTTATTTATAGCCTCTTTGATGAAAAGTTTTTCTTGGTCGAAATTCATCAAAGTATATTTTTATATCAGGCTAACTTGTTGACTCTGGCAGTTTGCCAGTCAGTGGCAAATTACTTGGGCAATATTTCACGGTATTTGACAGTGTAGTGTTACTAATAGGATGGAGTATAATGAAGTTTTTGTGTAGGCTTAGTTTTTTTATGATTTTGCGTTAGGCGATGGTGCGGTCGACGATGGTACAAAATGATGATGATGCAAAAAAACCTATTCACTCGAGGCTTAAAGACTACCAAACCATACTCATTGGGAAATACCGTCGCTGGCAAGGAATCCACCCTTTAACCATACGCTTGATAAAGCTATTAACAAATCACTTCGTGCGTAAGGGTGGAATGTCTACCATATAACTGTGGCACATCACCGTGCGTCTGGTCGTACGGTAGTGGAAAGGGCTTCGGGGAATTAGATCGTGCAAATCCAACACACATTAGCAGAAATTCATCCGATGATGGCGTTTCATAAATGTCTACTCGAACGTAAGCTAGCAGTAGTAGAGCGCATTGTGAAGGAGCTCTTCGGGGAAGTATTACCACCGTACCTATTTCTGGTGCCAAACAGTGATGCTTGCATTACTGTGTTTCGGTGTGAAGGGTACGGGTGCCGGTGAAATTACAATCACTTGAGACTTTTTATCTTCATGTCTCAGTTTGGCGAACCAACATGCGGTACCATTTAGGCAACATCCTAGATGGTATTGCAGTTGTTATGGGCAAAGTTAACCGCTTGACACCAGATGGACCTTTAGCTCGTTTCGCCATCCTATACTATAAAAAAAGACTTCGATCTCGTATATGAATGTAGTGATGTATTCTGCTTGCTCACATAGCAGTTAATACCTAGTATCTTTGAAAGTAATAAGTTCCTCTCTTGAGACACATTTAAAAGCACAATCTATTAGGAAGACAAGACGTTTCTCAGTTGTTCCCTGAGGAGATGCTCGACTTTCCGGGATTAGATCTTGTAGCAGGAAATACAAATTGTGTTGAAAGTATCTTCTATTATTTTGTGTAGATAATTTAGTGTTTGAAAGTTTAACGGCTCGTTCAAACCAAAAGCAGATTAGTAAGTAACATAACATAACATAACATCACGACTGTATTTCTCCGAAGGGGTAGGCAGAGGTGTTATAGCACACCCACATTTCGCCAGTTATGTTATAGTCCCATGTAATAGGGGGCGAGCCTATTGCCACTGACCGGGCACAAATCCAGAGTCCGGGCTGCTACTGAGAATTTCCTAATGAAAAAACTCAACAACACTTTGCCCGACCCGGGAATCGAACCCAGGACCCCACGCTCAGCAGTCACGCTTGCAACCATTAGACCAACGAAGCAGCAGATTAGTAGCAGCGTGGAATATGAGCAGCGTGGCATACGTCAGAGTAACCGTGAAGTAATTAAGTTGTGTTATTCTAACCAGGGAAGGAACTGACTCCTGAGATGCAGGCTAACACCTTTTTTTTTATGACGGAGAATACGCCTATCGCATATCTCACCACCCGGGGAGGCGGTGTGGGTACGTGGGAGACTCGCACCCACTAAAAACTACACCGTGTGCCTACTCTCGCCTTGGGTGGATGAGCCACGAGGACTGCATTGCATGGCATTCGCGACCCATCCAGTGCGGCCCATTTCAGGGCCTTCCACCTTTAACTTAAACTCTCTTTTAGCGATGTTCGGGCACACTTGGGACATCACTGCAGCTCAAGGGCCGTGCAATGCGGATGACAGACTCCCCAATCTATCGCCCGCTGGCCTTTCTTAGGGTGGCATCAGGTCACCGTAAAGCCGCCGACGCCGTCCCGTCCTCTTACGGCGGATCGGATCAGCGAGGGAGTCTTCCTCCCTGACCCGCTCCTACACCCTAACACCCTAGTTCAGGAGGCAGAGTTTCAATATAATAGTGTCACCTGGTGAAGGTCGCGGGAATCCGCTGGATGCGGAAGGCACAGGACCGGTCGTTGTGGCGATCCTTGGGGGAGGCCTATGTCCAGCAGTGGGCGTCTTTCGGCTGAAATGATGATGATGAATGTCACTTCTGAGTTTTTAATAAAGATAAAGAGTAAGTAAGGTAATTAAGAGGACGTCTGTTTTAAAGCGTTTTGATGGTGGGCCCGCGATCGAACTGCTTTCACGACATCTATTTTGACAACACACTGACGCCCCACTTTGCCCTGCTCCGGTGTGATGAGTCAGTATGTCAACCATAGTGATACAACGCAACTCGGCTGCGCCATAGAATATATACTAACAACAAGAAGCGACACTTAAGCATGTATGCTCGTAAAATTGCTCGCGGCTATGTGTGCGGGTCGGGGCGAGCGCGGGGTCCGTGCGCGGTGCGCAACGGGCAGTCTCTTGGCTGCCACAGCCAAGGCCTATTGACCCCATTGCATTCAAGCGCTCGCTCAAGGTCACCGGCGAGCGAGCTCACACGTACACAGAGTGTCACCGCTGTGGCTGCGCCTCGTTCTTCCAATATTACTCGGCCGTCAATTGCTTTATTTCAGGCCTGGACAATAATGTACTAGGTATTATTCTCACCTACCTTAATAATAACATGCGATACAGACCTCCAACTTACTACCCAGACACAAACTTTTATACGCTACACGGATACAAAATGATACTTTACTTTTTTCTTTACACTTATAACAAAGAAAAACTTCGTAACAGTTTACGTGATTTATAACATAAAGAAAGCTGCCGAGTACTGTTCCTAAAAGGAAGGAGATATTTCTTTTAGAGATATTCTTTTTTTTAGAAATGTCTGTAAAGACGCTTGTCATCTGTCTAGTCTAACCTGCGACCACGAACGCTGCAAAGCTTTCGA
Organism: Asteroscopus sphinx; assembly: GCA_949699075.1. Taxonomy (NCBI): domain Eukaryota; kingdom Metazoa; phylum Arthropoda; class Insecta; order Lepidoptera; family Noctuidae; genus Asteroscopus; species Asteroscopus sphinx. The sequence goes on from OX453032.1 coordinate 7,415,681, forward strand.
AACATCAGGAAAACCAATTTAAATTATATACGCGATATAATCCGGTTAAACTTGTTTTATTACAATGTGTAGTGATCGCGAAAACCTAAGGAATTAATACACACTAGCTTCTGCCCGCTGCTTCGCACGCATGTAATACAGTTTATCACAGAAAGATGTTAGCGTATCCCTCGGGAAAGTTGGTAGACTTCTGGATTTTCTTAACAATTTTGACATTCAATCAGTCAGTCACTCACTCACTCACTCAGTCAGTCACTGGCGCGTTCAAGAAAACAATCAAACTTACAAAAAAACAAACAAACTCTTCAGCTTTATAATATAAGTATAGATAATGTGTAGTGATCGCGAAAACCTCCCGGCAGACGTCGTCCTGCCCAGAAAAGCAGCGCCATATAAATTTTATATTTACGTTTCTCAAATTTTGCGATTCCATAATTCTAATGAATCTACGGTTGAGAGGCAATAAAAATTACCGCTCAAAATTATGTAATGTTATCAATTGTTCAGCAAATCAAATTTGGTGACACAACGACTGCAGCGCCACCTACCGGGTCCATTTGTTATTTGAAACCTTGCAGGGACCCGGACTCGAACGTACCTAGAAAAAAAATATCATTAAAATCGTCCCTGCCGTTTAGAAGATCAGTGATATACCGACAGCAGCGCTCCTACCAGATCCAATTGTGTTTTTAAACCATCCAGGAACCCATTGAAATATACACACAAAATTTCATCCAAATTTGTCCAGCCGTTCTCGAGTTTTAGCGAGACTAACGAACAGCAATTCATTTTTATATAAATAGATTTTTTTTTCAAGGTTTTTTTATCCTAAGCTGAGCTGTACAAAAGATAAGACCCGTAAGTTCTACCCATGGAAATCTAAATAATAATGTAATAGAAGTGGCAGAGGCACGTGGACTTGTCGCCGAACTTTTTGCTTGATCATCAGTTCTGTTTTGGACGCAGAGTCCCTAAAATTGAATTTTGCAGCATATGTAAAGGTGGGCACTGACGATGCATCCATTCGAACGTCGTTTTAATGACTACATCCAAAAAAGCTTGACTTGTTCTAAAAATAAGAATGCATAAGAATTTTAATGAATGTAAAGCAACGACAGAGTTGTGGGCCGCACTTTGTTAAACAGGAAATTCTTACACTGCCTTCGATATATTTATAATGCAAAGCTGTATATTTGTTAGGAAGAACAGACACCTCTTCACATCTAACAGTGAACTTCATGAAAACTACAATTGACGAAACAAGAACACATTAATACTACCTCCCACTACTTTAAACATTTTCGGCAAAAGTCCATATTTCAGACTCATCCAAATTTATAACAAACTACCAGAACGTTTAAAATCCGAACCAAAAGAATCAATGTTCTGCAGACAGTTAAAATCTCTTTTATTAAAGAAAAGCTACTACACAATTGAAGAATTTAAATCTAATAAACTATGAATCGATCGGCCCTGCTATTTATAATGCCGATATATGGATGTATAAAACTAAATAAATATTAATAACAAAATTATGACTTGCATGACCAATAATTCAATTTTATTAATATACTTGTAATTTTTTAATTCATGATAATTTTAATACATGATAATTTGAGATAATAATTATGTATAATGAATTAATGACAAACCTATTTTTAGACTCATTAGTATACCTACTTAAATTTGCAGTGCCCTTGCAGGGTTCATGTACCAATAGTATTTAATTGTGCCATGAAAATGTAATGCATGCATATACTTTGCACATGAAGGCAAATAAATAAATAACATATGTTTTCAACATTCACGGACAGATTTTGGAATGCGGCCACGCCATTCGCACTGTTGGATGCATCGTCAGTGGCACCCTTAACAGCGGTTATTTATTAAATGGCGAAAAAAAAATCAGCTGACCCTTACATTTGTGTTCACTTAAATCAACAAAATGTAAGTGTCAGCTGATTCGTTTTTCACGATTTCAGGTTTGGTCCCATAGTAAAATTTATTCATACTGATGAGTACAATGTCCCCTTAAGAGGTTTTCAGTTATTTCAATAACACTTTGTATATGTATTTTTCTTTCTTTCAAAGATATGCAAAATACTTATCAATAAATTAGAAATATTGAAATAAAATGCCTCCCTACGAAAACACAGTTCAAAATTTTTTGTACGATAATTTTCTTTGAAAAATATCAACTATGGTCGTCTGAAAAGAGTAAGTTTCAACTGAAAGTGATAAAATTTGCATTCATTATAAAAAATGTTTCACAGAATCTAGTCAGAATTTTTATAAAAATAATATAGGAGAAGCCATTTGTAAAATTTCAAAAGAAAGTGAAGTTTTTTCTATCTGCTTTAAATGAAAAAGTAGTTTAAAATCTGCATAATTTTTTAACTTTATTACTTTTACTGCCTTACAAATGTTAATGAAATTAGTAACTGGAAGAAATTCAGTCACTTTCAACTTTTCTTAAGATGGTCTGAGAAAATGTCTCTCATTTTGTGAGCTTTCAAAATATAGAAGAAATTATTATTATGCTTTGAAATATTTCTTTGTTTTCTATGTGCTAAGCATATGCAAGAATAGATCATGCCGTGGTGATAAGATAGCAATTTTAAATAATAAATAAATATCTTTGGGACATTTTTACACAGCACCATCTAGTCTCAAACTAAGCAGAGCTTGTACTATGGGTACGAGACAATGGATATAATACTTAAATACTTTTTTTTTGTAAATACATACTTATAATACATAAGAAACACCCAGACCAACTTTGTGTGCACTCATGTTCATTACACAAATATTTGTGTCCTGTGGGAATCGAACCCACGACCTCGTGATCAGCAGTCCGACACTCGAACCACTAGACCACAGACGTCGTCAAAGAAGTAGAAATAGAGGTTTTTTTTAACGGGCTTGAGTTTCTTTTCGTTTCTTTCTTTATTATTTCTTTGTTTTCTATGTGCTAAGCATTTATGCGAAAATAGATCATGCCATGGTGATAACATTAGTCAGTCAGCAATTTTAGTAGTGGACTGACAGTTTACAGTGAGGTCGCCCAATAATCAAGACAGTAATTCATTAAAGTTTTATGATCGAACTATGCCGAAAAAAAGAGCTATTTTCATGTTTTTATTCATAACACTAAAACTCGTCAATGACTACTAAACAAAAAAAAGTAAATCGGTTAACAAACAGCGAAGAAAATGGTACTGAACCGTTTTTTTTCTTTGCCTATTTATATTTACGTTTTTTTTTTTTTTTTTTTTTTTTTATTATTTATCTGTGTGTGCATAAATTTAATAAATAAATAGTTAGAGTTGTTAAACTAAGTATACACTACAACCACAACAAGTTTAGTGCTTACATGTATTTCCGTTATTAAGATATAGCTTCTCTCATGAAATTTTTTTACTAAAATTGATAAAAATTCTAAGCCCAAAGGGGGTCTCCATACAAGAAACCTAAAAAACAATAAAAAAAATCATATTTTTTGTACAGAGCCGGTATCGTGGCCGCCGATTGATGGATTCGTGACCGTGTCGCGCTCCTAGCACTTCTTCGGTTTTCACACGATTTAACTCACATACTTATAAACTATTTGGTACTGAGACTTTCTCAAACCCTTCTACTGTGACCGAGCGTGGTGTGGCTATTTACCCAATCACATTCATTGGACTGGAACATTCGGCCGTGCTGAGCTGATCTACGCCAAGAGCGACTGCGTGGGAGTGAAAGTTTGTGGTGTTCATTTCTTTTACCCTGTGCAGCCTGAGCAAGAACCAACGCTGTATATATATGTATATGTACCCTGTGCAGCCTGAGAAAAGATCAGAAACCAGAGTAGGTTACTCCACACTTGGAAATCTATAAAAACTTATTAGGTCCTTCGAAATATCTTGAACTTTTACCAGCCCCTATATCTCATCCCCAACATTTTCGTTGGTACAGAGCCGGTACAAAAAATATGAATAATTGTATTGTTTTTTAGGTTTCTCGTATGGAGACGCCCTTTGGGTTTAGAATTTTTATCAATTTTAGTACAAATTTTTCATGATATAAGCTATAGTATTACATATTCTGTGAAAACTTCAACTATTACGGTAAAAAATATACTGAACTGTGCCAGATAGATGGATGGATAGACGGACAGGCAGACGGACGGCTAGGACAGAGTAATAGTAATAGGGTCCCGTTAGCACCCTTTGGGACAGAACCCTAAAAATAAGGTATTTTTAGCGCAGAACGTTTGACAGCACTAGAATAACAATTAAATAACAAAATGAAACCAGAGTAGAACATCGTTAAAAAAATGTTATATATATACACGCTGAAATTTGAATCGCTTATTTCCCGAAAAGGGGTCATTGTACTCATCATTATGAACAACTTTTACCATGGGACCAACCCTGAAATCGCGAAAATAATATCAGGTGGTCCATACATTTTATCGATTTAAGTGAACACAAATGTAGGGACCAACAGATTTTTTTTTCGCGATTTCAGGGTTGGTCCCATAGTAAAAGTTGTTCATAATGATGAGTACAATGACCCTTTTTCGGGAAATAAGCGATTCAAATTTCAGCATGTATATATATCATATTTATTTCAGACGTTTGTCCATAGGTGCAATACGACACACAATAAAAACAAATTAGTGACACACAAAAGTAATCACAAGACACAAACATCATAACAAATTATTTATAAACAAATGAAAGAAGAAGAAGAATGAAGATATAAATTGTGGAAAGAAAAAAAAAAAAATCGGATCGGAAAGGATTCGAACCTGCGACTCCTGGCTAGCCAGGAGTCGCAGGTTCGAATCCTGCTCGTGAGCGATTTTTTCTTTCCACAATTTATATCTTTAGAATTCGCTTCGCATGCGTAAAATGCGTTAAAATAATAAAATAAGAAGAATGAACATAAGTGTTTGTGTTGGTCTGGGTGTTTCTTATGTATTATACGTGGGACACTCAGAAAGTTTTGCGAAACTAAAAAAAATTGTTCTATACGTACATATATTTTTATCAAATCTTTTCAAAGTACTTTCCACCAGCCTCTATACAAAGATTCATGCGCCTAAACCAGTTTTCAAAACACTTTTTCCAGTCCGCCGCAGACACCTCGTTTACAGCCTGCTCGAACGCAGCCAGCGCATCTTCCGGCGACGAAAATTGTATCCCTTTGAGCTGATTTTTTATTTTTGGGAATAAAAAGAAGTCACACGGTGCTAGATCAGGGCTGTAAGGAGGGTGACCCAGGAGTTTGACTGGCGTGCTGTCCAGGAAGTCCCTCGTTTTGAGTGCGGTGTGCGCAGGTGCATTGTCGTGGTGGAGCAGTAGCCCGCGGAGCCCTGTGTTTGGTCGCTTGTTGCTTATAACAGAGAAAACTTCTGGCAAACATTTGGTAGTATACCATTCGGCATTAATGCTTCTTTGATCCCGTAAGGGAATTGATACCAAGTGGCCAGTCAAATTAAAAAAGCTAGCGATCAAAATCTTACCCCCGCTTCTAGATCGCTTCACTTTGGTAGGCGTTGGCTCATTTTGAAACACCCAAACAGTCGACTGGCGCTTGGTTTCTGGGTCGTATTGATAAATCCAGGACTCATCACCTGTAACGATGTCGTAAACACGCCGAGACGAGCCTGCTTCAAATTTGTTAAGCATATCACGGCACCATTCCACCCGGGCCTGCTTCTGAGCATCGGTGAGGTTGTGCGGCACCCAGCGTGATACTATCCTCCTCACGCGAAGATGGCTGTGTAGAATCTCGTGAACGCTTCCCGATCCAATCTTCAATATGTGTTGAATCTCCTGATATGTAATTCGCCTATTGTCTTGGATTAAATTTTTCACTGCTAGCACGTTTTCTTCGGTAACAGCCGTCAAAGGGCGACCGCTTCTTTCGTCATCCCCCAAAGTTGGTCGACCGCGCTTGAATTCGTTATACCAACGATACACGGTTGCCTTGGAAGGGCCTTCATCCATGAATGCCATTTGAAGTCTATCGTACGATTCATCCGGTTTCAGGCGACACTTGAAATCGTATAAAATCATAGCTCTAAAATGTTCCCGGCGCAGATCCATATTTCAGTGAGACACAATACTTTGAATTAACTCGCAAAAAATGTGGAGGGAAATTTTGAAATTGGAACTTACTTATTTTTACTTATAAATAATCATATTTTCGAAAAACATTATAACTGGCCAGTCTCCCATATATAAAAACTTTTTTTCGCAATACTTTCTGAGGGGCCTGGTATGTATATACAAAAAAAATAAGTATATTAGTATTATATCCATTGTCTAGTACCCATATCACAAGCTCTGCTTAGTTAGGGACTAGATGGTGCTGTGTAAAAATGTCCCAAAAATATTTATTTATTTTATTTATTTATTTAAATACCTAGTTCAAGGAGGAACTGCCTGACTGCCTCGTTGGTCTAGTGGTCGCAAGCGCGCCTGCTGACCGTGGGGTCCTGGGTTCGATTCCCGGGTCGGGCAAAGTGTTATTGGGTTTTTTCATTAGGAAATTCTCAGTAGCAGTAGCAGCACGGAGTATGGATTTGTGCCCGGTTAATGGCAATAGGCTCGCCCCCTATTACATGGGACTTTAACATAACTGGCGAAATGTGGGTGTACTATACACCTCTGCCTACCCCTTCGGGGAAATACAGGCGTGATGTTATGTTATGTTATGTTAAGGAGGAACTACCTACTGATCACAGTGCAGTGTGTAAAAATATCGAACATTTTTTATCGAGCACCATTGCAATCGAATAATAAGTAGTCGAAAACATGGGTATAAGTTTTAAAACCGTCCAATCTACAGAGAAATGAAAAACTTTGAATTCAACCACTATCTATTTTAACTTTCAGAGCTAATTAAAACAACACATCAAGAAAACACAGTACCCTTCATTTCCAATACAAACTAGCCAAGCATTGGCAAAGATGGCAATTAATTCCAACGGAGCTCCTCGGGCATATTGCCAAGTTTTGCTTCACCGCTTTTAGCTTAGCGTGAAGTTGTTCGACTGGGAATTGAACCAATATCTTGGTATTGGAAAGCAGTGACGATTTACTGCCTGAATTTAGGAGTCTTGTGGTTAGAGAATATCTTCAGAAAACTTACATACCTGAGAGGGTTAAAAAAAGTTATCAATGATAACTTTTTTTGTGTGGTCTGTATTCTTTTTTTTAGAAGAAAAAAATATCTACTACATGACTTACCACAGCCGAGTCTTCTTGTCGCCTATACCGCAAAGTTTGAAGACAAAGGTCTTCAACCAGTGCGTCCTGCCAGTCATGACTTACGGTGCCGAGACGTGGACACTGACAGTTGGGCTAGTCCACAAATTCAAAGTCGCTCAGCGAGCTATGGAGCGAGCTATGCTTGGAGTTTCTTTGAAGGATAAAATCCGTAACGAGATTATCCGGAGAAGAACCGGAGTGACCGACATAGCTTGTAGGATCAGTAAGCTGAAGTGGCAGTGGGCTTGCCATGTCTATCGAAGGACCGATGGCCGTTGGAGCAGACGAGTCCTTGAGTGGAAACCACGAATCGGCAAACGCAGCGTAGGGCGCCCCCCTGCCAGGTGGACCGACGACCTAAAGAACGTGGCTGGGGGGTACTGCATGCGGAAGGCAGAGGACCGAGCGTTGTGGCGCAACTTCTGAGAGGCCTTTGTCCAGCAATGGACTGCGATAGGCTGAGTTGATTGACACACCACACGGGGCCGGGTAAGTGGCGTACTTATGTGGGGGTTACATCCACTAAAAACTCCGGCGAGTGCCTAAAGTCGCCTTGGTTTGACAAGCCGCAAGAACTGCTATGCATGGCATTCGTGTCCCATCCAACACGATCCACTTCCTCTTCTGCCTAACTCTCTTTTCGGCGATTGTACATATCACACCATACAGGCCGGGTAAGCGGCGTGACTATGTGAGGATTGCATCCATTAAAAACTCCGCCATGTGCTTAAACTCGCCTTGGGTGTGCAAGCCGCAAGAACTGCAATACATGACATTCGCGACCCATCCAACACGGTCCACTTCCAGGCCTTCCTCTTCTGTCTAACTCACCTTCGGTGATGTCCAGGCACACTTGGGACATCACCACAGTTCGAGGGCTGATGAAATTCCCAATCTATCGCCCGCTAGGATCTTTTAGGGCAGGTCACTATAACGCAACAGGCTGTTAGGTCGCGACAAAGACGCTTGCGCCAACCTCTCCTCCTGCAGCGGATTGGATCAGTGAGGAAGTTGTCCTTCGCAGGAGGAACTTCCTCGCAGAAGAACGCAACCGCCCCCCAAGCCTCCTCACTTCGGTTTTTTTTCATGTTGAAAGAGGTCACTAATAAACAAAAATGTCACTCAGCGTGTCCTAAGATACTAACTCAACCTGTCTTAAAAATAAGTAGGTATCAAATTAATCAGAAGCCAAAAAAGAGGACAAAATAAATAGTTTTCGTAACTTTTAAACTGTCTAGGCAATTTAACATTTGCTAATGAGGCATTTGCTTAGGAGGTATAAAATTAACGGTGTTACTGATAATCTACCTAAAATAGTAATTAATTTAATTAAAGTGAATCATCAATCAAGGAAGGGAAAAAATCTTCACAGAAAATGGAAAAAAAGTAACAACACTTTTCTTTAAAGGTTGCGTAACCATAAACGTTTCATTTTTGAAGTTACGTCAAGTACCTATACGAAGTGAGAGTGTATGAAAGAATTGGAGGGGGACCACCTCGGTGAATGTACCACAAGACCTAGAGAAAGACCAAGAAGAAAATCGCGAACGTTCTCAAAAAAGGCCAAGGTAATCTTAGAGCACTCAAAGCTGACGATCATGCATGAAGAAGATAATGAACGTAGATGAAGCAAAAGAGGTGTGTCAGGATCGTAGCAGGTGGATATCCAAAATCTCTGCCTACCCCAATGGGAAACAAGCGTGATAATATGTATGTATGTATTTGAAGTGTCTAGGCGGACTGTATACTTATATATATTACTGCCTGTTATGACCCTTCTTATAATACTTTTTTGTGAATACAGAAACGTGTCAATCAACCAACTCAGCCTATCGCAGTCCACTGCTGGCCATAGGCCTCTCCCAAGTTGCGCTACAACGCTCGGTCCTCTGCCTTCCGCATCCAGGCCCCCCAGCCACGTTCTTTAGGTCGTCGGTCCACCTGGCAGGGGGGCGCCCTACGCTGCGTTTGCCAATTCGCGGTCTCCACTCAAGGACTCGTCTGCTCTAACGGCCATCGGACCTTCGACAGACATGGCCAGCCCACTGCCACTTCAGCTTACTGATCCTACAAGCTACAAAGAAAACGTGTGCCGGAGGTAATTGCATGACTCTATATCTTCTCATGCTGGGTGTCGTAAAAGGCGACTAAGGGATTCACCAGAGGATGGGCAGCAGCGTTCTCTGAGTATTTAACCAACCAACTGCGATCGCCAACCCGCCTGCCAAGCGTGGCGATAATGGCATATCCCTCCCATTGGGGCAGGCCTATGTCCAGCAGTTGACGTCTTTCGGCTGAAATTATGATGATGAAGTCAGAAAAGCCTTAGAATAGTTAGTCTTAGAACCGCGGTAGTTGCACACGGAGTGAAGCAAATTCAAGTTGGCTTTAAAAGGCTACGTTCAGTACAATTTACACGCGCTGATGTGTGTTGGTGAACATTTTACGTGCCGCTTGCACAAATCGATTGTGTTTGTGCTTCAACTTTGAGCGGAACTTTGAATGAAACTGTCACTCACTCTATGTTTTATTACACTAAGAGAAAATTTTAATAAAATAGCAATGCATGGTTATAGTATTTGATAGGAATTTCTGAGTTTTAGTTCTTACAACCAATACTGAAAACTGGTTGATCCATAATTTTATACTTGGCTTATAAATCTGGGGTTGCAGTAATACTGGTTTCGATAAGAATAAGAAATATAAAGATATAGAGAATCTTTTATATCTAATTAACAAGCAAGCAAGTTATTAATTAATTATTGTTATATTTTATTATTAATTAGCAAGGGTAGGCATATCTATACGACTTTGAATTAACTGCAAAGTTAGTCGAGTCGGTTAAGAAACACTGTTTCTTAATAAGATATCGCTGACGTCACCCAAAGACGTGCCAAGTGGATGAGAATTTCGATACCACGAGCAGTGTTCACGGTAGCTTAGTGCCTAAAGCACTGGCGTACTGAGCCAGGAGTCACAGGTTCGAATCATGCTCGTGAGTGATTTTTTCTTTCCACAATTTAAATCGTAATACTGGTTTCATTACAATAAGATCCGCGTTTTTCTCCTAAAATTGAAACTACTCTAAACTGTAGGTCTCGTCTCGAGAGACCTAGAAGAGTGGGACGTGTTTCAAACTATTAATTACCCCCGGGACCTAAGTCCACTGATTAATATGGCCACTATGGTCAGACCTCGTCTTCAAACTGTTTTGGGTCGTGACCTATTAAAATTTGCAACATATGGACACAAAGCAAAGTATGATGGCGAGATTAAGGTGGCGTCATACAGCGGGCGGGTCGGAACGGAGGCAGAGCATCAACCGAAGGTAGACGGAGCGTGCATATCACACTGCGGTAAAGAATATTGTTACGAGCTGAGGGTTCGTATATGGATAGAAAGCCGATTAAATGCGTAGAGAACACTTTATTACAGAACAATTACACTGAATCGCTAATTAACACACAAAGTTACTAGTTAAATCGCTCCGAATATCGCTTCGATGTTATCGCTTGTATCGCTTGATCACAACTGAACTCCAACTGAACTCCACTGGCGCTTTTTTTTTTTTTTTTTCGAATGGGCTCTCGCAGGTGGGACCGAAGTCCCATTTCTGCTTAACCGGACTTAGTTGGCGGAGAGTCCCATGTGGGACTCCATTCGCCGAAGGTTTTTTTCCCTACATACTTACAAACTAGATGCGCGCGGCATCAATACCGCGCTTAATCGGGCGGGCGCCCCCCGAGGGGGGGGCTCGAACCTCGCTAGGGCATTGCAGGGGGACCCCGCAGTTCCTATGTCCCCCTAGCAGCCGTTGCTGCATCGAATTGGTTACCTCGAAAGTAGCGGACTTTCGGTCCCTATCGGATGACGTGCTAAACGCCGTGAAGCGGCAAGCCTCGCCGGCGAGGCTAAGACCTACCTAGAAAACCTAACCAGTGGCTACGCAATAGCCTGCTCCTAGGAACTACTCTAGAGCATAGGGCCGGTCTCGCGTGACGAGATTATCTCCGGTTGCTTACACCGTGAGGGCGTCCCCAGGGGGGAGCTCGGACCTCGACTCAGGGTGCAGCAGGGGGACCCCGCCACTGATCCCCCCAGCAGCCGGTGCTGCGTCGGCATGTGTTACTGTTTCTCGAGAGTCGGACTCTCGGATTCTGTGTGTGTGTCGCGTCGGTCCTCGCCGGCGGGGACGATATTTTGGACGACGGCGTCGGAGTGTGCTTGTACTTTTATCAGACTCCTGGAGGAGTGTGATATCGTCATCGGGCTCAATGAGTGTGTGTCTGGGACGTCGGGTTTTGCTGATAGCGGATGGCTGGTAGACGGTGGCCGCCACGACCAAGGGGTTGGGGTGCTTGGGAGCGGAATCGAAATAGCGTTTTGAGACACGCTTGAAAAACTGCTTGATGGTCGGCAGTTTGAAGTCTAGGTGGAGGTCGACGTTGCGTACGTACCAGGGGGCGTCTACAGCCCTACGCATGAAACGGTTTTGGATGGTTTGGAGCATGTGAATTCTCACCGGCTTAACGTGTGCGAACACAACGCTAGCATAGGCGAGTATGGGGCGGATACAGGTGGTGAATATCCTTACTTTGAGATGAGTGGGCAGCTTACTGTGCGCATTGAGAAGGGGGTGGAGACGTGCGAGGACAAGGGCGGCACGGTTTTTCACCCTGCGGATATGCGGACGGAAAGTCAGTCTACGGTCAAGGATCACTCCGAGATATTTGGCTTCTCGTTGCCATGGGATCTGTTTTCCGAACATTGAGACTGGTACGCTCAGTTCTTTACGGTACTGTGACAGGGGTCTCTTATCGAAGAGGACCGCTGCACTTTTTTCGGGATTTACTTCGATTCTCCATTTCCGGAACCATTCACCTAGGGTGTTGGCCGCGGATTGGAGGGTACGAGAAATAGCGACATGGGTCATGCCGGAGTAATAGATTGCCGTGTCGTCGGCGAAAAGGGCCATACGGGCTGCACCGCATTTTGGAATATCGCTGGTGTACAGCGTGAACAGTAGGGGGGAGAGCACGGAGCCTTGAGGCACACCGGCGTGAATGGGATGGGGGGAGGAGAGAGCCCCTTCTATGCGATAGCAAAAGGTACGATTCGACAAGTAGTCTCGGATGATGAGCACGAGACGATGTGGCACATTCATAGTGTACAGCTTATATAATAAGCCGTTGTGCCACACTTTATCGAAAGCCTTTGCTACGTCGAAAAAGAGAGTGCCGGTCATTTGACCGCGTACGAAGCCTGCACTGATGTGTTCTACAATGCGGTGCAGTTGATTAACGCAGCAGTGCTTTGTACGAAAGCCAAACTGCTCGTCGGGAAGGAGTTTATTTGAGTCGGCGAAATCTTTGAGTCGCTTATAAATAAGCTTCTCGTAGATCTTACCGAAGACATTGAGGAGACTAATCGGCCGGTAACTACTCGGCTCGGCTTTTGGTTTGCCCGGTTTGGAAATACCGATTACCGTAGCCTGTTTCCAAGCCTGGGGAAAGATGTTGTTTTTAAATGCCGCATTGAAGATGACGGTCATTAGAGCGATTAGGGTGGCAGGGAAACGTTTCAGCACCTTATTGGTGATGCCGTCTGCGCCGGGGGCTTTTTTGGGCTTAAGATCCTTGACTATAGAGAGAACTTCGTCAGGGGTGATCGGTGGGAGCGGGTCATCAGGGTCATCTATTGGGGGGGTGGGGGGAGGGCTGACCTACGCTCTACTTCTGAATTAACCTTATCAAGGTGGGTTTGGCTTACGGGAAGCGTACTGAGAGTGCATTGAGACTCCAAACTGTCGGCTAAGCATTCGGCTTTTTCGTCGTCGTCAAAGGCCGGCCTTTGATTGGGTCGATTTAGGGGGGGCATAGTTGCCGTGGTCTCGCATTTAAGTCTGCGTTGAAGGGCCCAGAAGGCTACATGAGACGGTTGGATTGCGCTGACTTCCTTGTCCCAATGCTCCTCCCGTACCTGAGCTACACGTCTCTTTACAGTATTCTGTAAGGAGCGCATATGGGCACGATTGGCTTCATTGGGAAAAGCGTCATAGGCACGGATGGCCGCGTTCCTCTCGGTCCTCAACTCATTCACATCGTCCGGCAGTTTCAGACGCTGGTCATCCAGCATCGGAACCTGCCGTGAGCATTCGCCCACTACGGACTGCACATGGTTGGTGAGCGAGGTGATCGCGGCCACCGTGTCCGCGACTGTCTCAATGGAGTCAGGGATTGAATCTAATTGGGGGGATGAGGTAGATTTGAGGCGGTCCTCTAATCTCCTCCAATCGGTTATCGTTTTTGTTATGGGTGGAATACCGGGATCCGAGGGACCACCTCGGGGACCCAGTTGAATGATCACAGGGCGATGATCTGAGTCTAATTCTTGGATTACCTCGATAGAGCGAATACCGAGGTTTACGCGCTTTAAGAGGGCTATATCTAGGATGTCGGGCCGGTGCCCTACTGTGTCAGGATAGTGAGTGGGACGCATCGGGGCGATGACGTCGAAGGAAAGTTTGTCGCTAAGTGCTCCTAATTGGATGCCAGCGGCGTTATTGGAGACACAGCTCCATGAACGGTGTTTGGCGTTTAAGTCGCCTGCAATAATTACAGAGTTACTAAGATCGAGTAGGGATTTGAGGTCGTCCTCGAGCAGACTCGCGGGTTTGTTTGCGGATCTATAGGCCGAGACTATGGTGATGGGCTGGTGCCCTGTCATGCCTAGGCGACAGATTGAAGCCTCCAGGCATGCTAGCTCTGGGGGATCAATGGGGATGCAATACAATGAATTTCGGTAATAGATGAGCGTTCCGCCTAGTGCGGTGTGTGCTCTGTCGTTTCTAATCAGCCTATAGTTGGCTATATTGGGATTACGACTATGGGGTTTGAGGAAAGACTCTTGAATGAGTAAAATATCGATTTGGTGCTCACGCAAGAAGACGGCTACGTCGTCGCGTTGACCACTAATGCCTCGGGCATTAAAAAAGCCTAAAATTAGGGAACGGGGTTTGAATCTTTTGGGTGGGGCCGTATTATACATTATAATTGGAATTAAGTATTCTATAGATGTCTTGGTACTTGGTAAGTACCTGAAGGCGCTGCTCATGGATGCCTTGGGTAAAGGCCCAAAGTCTAGAGTAGGCGTCAATGCGGGATTCCCCTGACTGGGGTTCGAGGTATTCTCTCGGCAGGAGGCCGGGGGAGTTTACCGGAGGGGGGGTTCTCATGGGGGGGGGGCTTTAGCTGCTGGTGCAGTTTTGGGCCTGAGAGAAGGTGCGGGGATGGGTATGTTCATCAGCGCAGGGGGCTCTGAGGCCGGGGGCGCGAGACGAGAGGGCGGAAGAGGTGGGAAATGGGGCTTTTGGTTACCCTTAAACCAGGGGTTGGGCCCGAGTGGGCCGCGGAAATTAGGGGAGGGCCCGAGTGGGCCTCTAGGGTTTGGTGGTTGGTACTGGTAGGGGGCTGCGTAGGAGGGGGCTTCCCTCGCAACGCGGTCGGAGGCGCGTTTCGCCGATTTGGCGTTGCGCATTTTGGGGGCTTTGGGGCATCCGCGATAATTCGCTGGGTGCCCGGCTTGGCCACAAAGGACACAGCTAGGGGGCTCAGTGCACTGGTCCCTCTCCTTGGGACGCTCGCACTCGCTTGTCCCATGATCGCCTAGGCACTTTACGCACCTGGGCTTAGCGTAGCAGTTACGCTGGGAGTGACCATACAACTGGCAACGGTGGCATTGACCAGGCTGGTTTGATTTGTGGGGGCGCTCGATCGTAATGCCTGATAGGTGGCATACGGTCTTTATATTGTATATTGCCTTTGCGTTTTCGCTGGGGTGGCAGATGGCGAGGACCATGTTAAAAGGGTCACCGTGTTTGCCACGGAACATTCGGTGGGTCTCTTTAATAGGGATGCCTTGAGTTTTGAGGTCGTCAAACACTTCTTCGCATTTGACTTCCGTAGGGACTCCTCGGATTACGACTCTGAGGAGTCGGTCCTCCGGGAGGGCGTAGGTGTGGAAAGACACCTTACGTTCGCGTAGCAGCCTGGTAAGGTTGCGGTAATCGGTGGGGGTGGGGACAATTACTTTAATACCCTGCTGTGTGGGGCGGGCACTGGTGAAATTTATTTTGGACTGGTTGCACCAGTCAGAAATTCTCGTCCAGTAAGCCTTATCCTGGATGAATAAGGGAGGCGGGATGGGTACCTTCGTCTGGGAAGACGAGGTATGGACATGAGGGGAGGAGGGCCTGTTATCCTGCGAGGAGGAGTGAGAGGCGGGACGGGGGGTAGGGGCCGGGGCAGTGTTAGCCTCGGAAAGCTTTAAGGACTTAGGGGCGAGAGCCTCGGCCTTATTGGTTTTGCGGCCGCGTTTTTTACCTTTACCCACTACTGTGGTAAAGGCATCGGCCTCGTCGGAGTTGACCTCACTGTCCGAAGACATCTCTTGGTCTGAAGGGATCGGGGAGATCTCGGGGTTTTGAGTGGGGGCTGGGGTGGGGAGAGGTGAGGGGGTACGTTCCTTGCCGTCCAGGCTGGCTGAACGCCTAGATGGACCGCATGGAGACCTCGGTCTCTCCTCATCGCTGTCGGGACGGGCGCGGGCGCGGGCGCGGGATTCGAGGGCGCGGGATTCGAGGGCGCGGGATTCGAGGGCGCGGGCTTCGAGGGCGCGGGCTTCGAGGGCGCGGGCTTCGAGGGCGAGGCGCCTAGCCCTTTTTAAGGAATTTATCCTTATGGGTGGGGGGGAATCGGGCGACTTTTGAGAGTCGGGGACATTAGGTGGTGTTTGTTGCTTGGCGGCAAAAGCGCTGCCAAACAAGCCGCCATAGTTGGCGATAAAGGTGGGGTCCTTGAAGAGGACGTTTTTTAGGATGCTGAGAAACTCGGCATCAGACACCATCATATAGATGGTGACTAAGCCAAGCCTAGCAACAACGAGAGGGGGAGAAAAATTAGTGGCGTACTAACATGGGGGTTTGCTCCTCGGGTGGGTGTTCCCGGGAGTGTGTTCAAACCCTCCCCGTCGGGTATAGACGGGGAGGTTGTGTGCCTACTGGTGAGCCCTAAGCTTGCACTCCTGATTGCCAGTCTTAATGTGCAACCAGGTCCCTAAGTCTCTAGTGTGCAATGGGTGTAAACCCCTAGAGAGTGCTAGATAGGACGAAACGGGGTTAAAGCTAGGGAAGACTAGGAGATCCCCCAAGGCCTTCTGGCCCTAGCTTCTTCCAATTTTGCTTTGCCCTTAAGGAGCGCAGCTGGCGTGTCGGGTCAACGCCCCTCAGTTCGTTAGCACCGTTAGGTATCCACTGAGGACCACAGTAAATAAGTGGGTTTTTCCTGAAGGGACACTACGTTTTTGACGAAACTCTGTCTAAAAAGACAAAAGCGCGCCCGCTGTCTTGAAAAAGACAGCGAATGTGCTTATCGGGCTGCAGTCGGCGGGGCGACTGCGGAGGACGCTACGGTGAGCCGTAGCGAAAAATATTCGAGCACTTAATTCGTCACGAGAGGACGGAGCGGAGCAGCACGACCTCTCGGGGCGAGTGTCAGAGCGAGAATGACCACTGGCGCTGAGCTGCGCCGTTTATATAGGCCGCGAGTCGTGGTACTAGAAAGTCCTCGAACGTCATCTATCCTTGTCATAAGATAACTCTTTCTCACTTGCACATTCTCGAAATAGAAAGTTCTCGAACCTCGTCGAACTTCATCTATCCTCTATCTCACTCACTCACTTCTAGAATGGTATGTTCTCGAAGCTTGTCGAATCTCGTCTATCCTTGTCTTATATTAGCTCTATCCTGCTCACTCTCTTCCAGAAGGTTCTTCGTCTATCCTTGTCTGATATTTAGCTCTATCTCGCTCACTCTTCAACAATTTTACATATGGGTGTCAAATGGCCATAAGGGGTCCTGAAAACGCCTGAAAACTGGTTTTCAGGAAATGTCGGCATCGGATTTGTTGGCTCCTGAAACGGCCTGAAAACACGTTTCAGGCGCCTGAAAATAACGGCAACTTACTCAAAATTTCGATTATTTGGTATGTGATAGAGCCTCCTCTGATACGGACTGAAAATGCATTTGAGCCTGCTGAAAACGTCTCTAAGTCGAGGAAAATCGAGGTTGAAGTATTTCAGTCCACTCTGCTTAATCCTCCGTCGTAACAATATATACTAACGCCAAGAAGCGACATTTAAGCATGTGTGCTCGTAAAATTGCTTGCGGCTGTGCGCTGGGCGGGGCTAGCGCGGGGGCCGAGCGCGGTGCGCGGCGTGTGGAACGGGAGTCTCTCGGCTGCCCCAGCCAATATATTGCACGTAAACGCGCTCCCTCAAGGTCACCGGCGAGTGAGCTCACCCGTACAGGAGAGTGTCACCGCTGTGACTATGGTCAGATCTCGTCTTCAAACTATTTTGTGTCGTGAACTATTAAAACCACAACATATGAACACTAAGAAAAGTATGATGGTGAGATTAAGGTGGCGACACAGCGGGTGGGACGGAACGTAGGCAGAGCGTCAACTGAACGTAGATGGGGCGTGCATATCACACTGCGGCATAGAATATATACTAACGCCAAGAAAAGACACTTAAGCATGTGTGCTCGTAAAATTGCTCGCGGTTAGTATGCGGGTCGGGGCGAGCGCGGGGGCCATGCGCGGTGCGCGGTGTGTGGAACGGGCAGTCTCTCGGCTGCCTCAGCCAAGGGCCGCATCACTCGCTAGCTTACATAGAGTACTTCCGGCGAGCGAGCTCACACGTACAGGGAGTGTCACCGCTGTGACTGCGGGCAGAATACGCGCGAGACTGGACGGCGTCAGAATGACAGCGCCATATGAAAACGTTCCGCGGTCTGTGTGACTTAGTAGTCACACAGACCACTACTACAAATAATAATAGTAGGCAGTCCTACTATTATTATTTGTTCTATGCTACTATGTATTCCCATATAATACAACGCCAGCGTATCGGCCGCGCACCGCCCAACGTTTTCTCCCTTCGTTTGTCATGTCATAGACAAATGAGGCGTATCTTTTTCGTAAAATGCTATTTATTTTATTGTATAAGGATTAATTGTCACATATACACGGAAAAATATTTAGATTTATTGTAATTATTAGCAGTGATAGTGATTGTAGCAATGATAGCCTAGTGGTTGAATGCTTGCCTTCCATGCAGGACAGTGTGAGTTCAAACCCGGCCCGCACCTCGGACTTTTCGAATTCATGTGCGGATTTATATTCGACTAGCTGTACCCGTGGCTTTGCTCACGTTATCATAAGGTTAACTTTCAAATAAGTCAAATATCAAAGATAATGGACAAATGATAGCAATAATTAATTTTTTGCCATTATTTTTTTGTTAAAGCGCTGGGAGAAAAGTCAAATACTAAAACGTAAACCGAGAACCTAGGCCACAAACAAATATTGAGCATAATTTACAAAAATAATACAGAATGATGTGAATGTATACAATAAAACGCCTTTTTACAAAACCTTCAGCAGCCAAAATGTACAGAGTGTCAGGGCTGGTGACGCGAGAGCAAGCGACGTACAGTTGTCCATATGAGAAGCAGCTGGTCCTGAGGTCGGCAGCCGCAGCCTTCAGTGTCTGCCCCTGCTACTTATTGATGGTCATCGTGAAGCACAGACTCACAGGAAACTGTATGCGCTTGAATTGGAAACGGTAATTGTGGGGAATCAGTGGTATACGTGGAATAAACACCATCTCGCCAGCCGCACACCCAGTGAGAATCTCTGCCTCTATAATGTGCCTCTGCAAGGATATGACTTTGAGTCGGGTCCCATTACACAGCTTAGGCGGTGTTAAGTTCCACAAAAGTACACCGGACACCGACTTTAAGTTTGATAAGGGCAGAAAGTCCACTTGCAGAGAGAGAGTTAAGGAATACTACTGGATAGTGAGTAGCGTCATCTAGATCTGTAACGGTGTTTATAGAAGTATAAACCACTTCATTCCCTTAAATTTCTGAGAGAATGCTATCGTTAATGGCAGCGGCTTGGTCATTTTTTGGTGTTAAAATGGCCCTCTCACACAACCAAGAATTCTGCTGGTGCGAGATTTGGCTGATGTCCCCATAAACAGAACGAATTAGGTCCTCTACCGTAGGGACCACTCTACAAAGCGTTTCCGGTAGGTCCACCTGGCCACTCTCCTCTGGATAAGTTCCTACTCCAATGTTTAAAAGGACTTCAGCGAATTCTTGAGCATGTGAATTCCCGCCAAGCCGTGCTCTCATGTTGACCGTCAAGCACAATCTGTGAACTTGCGGCCAGAGAGTAGAGCGTTTTAACGAAGCATTCACCTCATCAGCCCTAGTACCTCGCGTCACCACAGGCAGCGTCTGCCGAAAATCGCCGCTAAAGAGAACTGTTACCCCACCCATGATGTTGTGGTTCCTGCGGATATCTTGCAGGGTTCGGTCAACAGCTTCCACTGCCTTTCTGTTCGCCAATTTGCATTCATCCCATACAATAATAGAGCAGTCTCGTAGAACAGCGGGCTTGTCACTGTTTCGTGAAACGTCTCATTGCTCTTTAAGTCTTTGGGAATCTTAAACATTGTGTGCGCAGTTTTGCCACCAGGGAGAAGTGTTGCGGCGATTCCGGAAGACGCTACTGCGAGGGCTATTTTTCCTCGCCTTCTGACTTCTGCAAGGATGCCTGAAGTAAGAAAGGTTTTGCCTGTTCCTCCAGGAGCATCCAAAAAGAACATTTTCCCTTGGCAGAGTTCCACGCTCTGCAGAATAATTTCGAATAGCTGTCTTTGCTCTGAGATGAATGATGAACAATGACAGACATTGCGCCCGTACTGTAGTCAGTTTCGGCGGCGTATTCACGATTAACGCGTGGTTTGGTTGTGGGGTCGGTAAACCGTACTCAACCAATGAATTGCAGCCGTTCGAAATGACCATGTCTTGAAGTGAAAAAAAAACAGCAATTCAAAATGCGTTCAGCATATCAACATAGGTCCGTAAGAATCGCCAATTGGTGAGGTGCAAAATGTAAAATATCGCAATTCGTAGGTACTAAGTATTTCAATACAATTAAAGAAGCAAACAGAAAGACAACAAAGGTAACCCCCGTTTCTCTACCGATAACATCACATTTTGTGAACGAAACCATAGCGCGATCTAATTCGACGTTAACGCCATCTGGTTAGGAAAGAAGGAGTATTTTAAATGAAGTTAATTATTTACAAAACTAAGTAAGCGGGAGACGTCGTCGTAAATTGGTTATATTATCCATAGGTTAAGGATAACAATACAAATAAAATTTCACGCTTTTTTGGGTTAGGGGACTCAGCAGTTAGTAAAATAAGTGGTTCAATGGCACTTTTTGCACCGATTTCAAAAAAATTTTCACTGTTAAATAGGTAAAGCACTTTTTAGCAGACAATACTTTACTAAACTACTGTTAGAAAACTATTGTTTGTGGTAGAAAGTAAAATAAATAAAAATAAATACGGAAGCAGAAAATAATCAACACAATGCACTATTGCTCACCCCTCATACTAAATAGCGTGATAATTAATTGTTTTATAACTTAATAATCCGCTCTTTAGCGGACGTTGTTGCTAAATAACTTAATTTGTTGAAGAATGTTGAAGATGTTTTTTTTTTTAAATAACAAAATGCAAAAATTTAATCTAAAAACTAAGATTGAGGCTGAGATTCGATCTTAGAACAACACAATCGTGATCCACACGCCAAGCCACCAGGATGAGTAATTATTTACGCGAAACTACGAAATAAGCATTTTCATTGTTAATATCTGTCGTTTAGCTCCCTTTATATATAGCGTGATGGTTATTTTTTTAAATATTAATTTTGACGTTCTGATAACGAATTATTTTAGTCTTTTTTAGTCTATAAATTATAACATTTCAATATAGTAGACATTTTGTTACTCTACTCACCTCCCATGTACAAAAGCGTGATGATTTGTAGCCTATAACCTGACCCGGTCTGTAACCGACATTTTTGCCAAATTTCAACTAATTCTGTTCAGTAGTATTGGCGTCATGCTCAAACATACAAACAGATAAACAGACAAACAGACAAACAGATAAACAGACAAACAGACAGAAATTCTAAAAATTATAGTTTTGGCATCAGTATCGTTCCTAGTATGCGCAGCAGTGATTTTTTTCAAAAAATATTCAATGTACAGTTTTTTCATCTCTACGATTTTATTATATGTATAGATTATCACTTGCTTTAACGGTGAAGGAAAACATCGTGAGGAAACCTGCACACCTGAGAGTGCTCCATACAGTTCTCAATGGTGTGTGTAGTCCACCAACCCGCACTAGGCCAGCGTGGTGGACTAAGGCCTTAGCCTTCTCATACTGAGAAGAAGCCCGTGCCCAGCAGTGGGACAGTAATGAGCTGGTTATGTTATGTTCTGTAATTATTATGTATTTGCTCTTGTCTACCCGTGGCCTCACTATCGGGACCCATCCGAAAACCAGCGCTGCAACATTTCATTGTAGCATACGCTGAGATGGGGGCCTTTTTTGGTCTTGTATAGGCATGGTATTTTTTATTTAATTGTTTTATTTTTTTGTTAAATCTGTTTTTTTCTCCGCCTGTAACGAGACTAAAATAAATTACTTCTTTCTTAACTGCTGTACTGCGCTCCGCTTTTAAGCTCGTCTTTTTTTGAGGTCCCTAATTATTCAGCGGTTGTCTGTTCTTCGTTTCGGTGGACTCACTCAAGTAAACATTTACAATTGTACACACTTTTCCACAATGTTCGCGCACAACACAACAGCGAATTTTTATGCGCGCAGCTAACACGCACATGCTATATGCCCATGTACCCATAATTTGTACGTTGTTCCTGTTTACTACTATTTTCATGGTGTACAATAAAGTATATTCTATCTATCTATCTATCTATTCACGCACTCAATCTCACTTCGGAACATGTTCGTGTCCAAATGTGCTGCACTGTACCAGGCCCCTCAGAAAGTATTGCGAAAAAAAGTTTTTATATATGGGAGACTGGCCAGTTATAATGTTTTTCGAAAATATGATTATTTATAAGTAAAAATAAGTAAGTTCCAATTTCAAAATTTCCCTCCACATTTTTTGCGAGTTAATTCAAAGTATTGTTTCTCACTGAAATATGGATCTGCGCCGGGAACATTTTAGAGCTATGATTTTATACGATTTCAAGTGTCGCCTGAAACCGGATGAATCGTACGATAGACTTCAAATGGCATTCATGGATGAAGGCCCTTCCAAGGCAACCGTGTATCGTTGGTATAACGAATTCAAGCGCGGTCGACCAACTTTGGGGGATGACGAAAGAAGCGGTCGCCCTTTGACGGCTGTTACCGAAGAAAACGTGCTAGCAGTGAAAAATTTAATCCAAGACAATAGGCGAATTACATATCAGGAGATTCAACACATATTGAAGATTGGATCGGGAAGCGTTCACGAGATTCTACACAGCCATCTTCGCGTGAGGAGGATAGTATCACGCTGGGTGCCGCACAACCTCACCGATGCTCAGAAGCAGGCCCGGGTGGAATGGTGCCGTGATATGCTTAACAAATTTGAAGCAGGCTCGTCTCGGCGTGTTTACGACATCGTTACAGGTGATGAGCCCTGGATTTATCAATACGACCCAGAAACCTAGCGCCAGTCGACTGTTTGGGTGTTTCAAAATGAGCCAACGCCTACCAAAGTGAAGCGATCTAGAAGCGGGGGTAAGATTTTGATCGCTAGCTTTTTTAATTTGACTGGCCACTTGGTATCAATTCCCTTACGGGATCAAAGAAGCATTAATGCCGAATGGTATACTACCAAATGTTTGCCAGAAGTTTTCTCTGTTATAAGCAACAAGCGACCAAACACAGGGCTCCGCGGGCTACTGCTCCACCACGACAATGCACCTGCGCACACCGCACTCAAAACGAGGGACTTCCTGGACAGCACGCCAGTCAAACTCCTGGGTCACCCTCCTTACAGCCCTGATCTAGCACCGTGTGACTTCTTTTTATTCCCAAAAATAAAAATCAGCTCAAAGGGATACAATTTTCGTCGCCGGAAGATGCGCTGGCTGCGTTCGAGCAGGCTGTAAACGAGGTGTCTGCGGCGGACTGCAAAAAGTGTTTTGAAAACTGGTTTAGGCGCATGAATCTTTGTATAGAGGCTGGTGGAAAGTACTTTGAAAAGATTTGATAAAAATATATGTACGTATAGAACAATTTTTTTTAGTTTCGCAAAACTTTCTGAGTGTCCCACGTATATTTACAAAAGATACGCACAGCTTTGCCACACCTCGGACACTCAATACAATATAAACGCTAGCACCACCTACATACACAAGATTACATCTTATACGAACGCACACACGAGTAAGTTAGGGATGCTCGCCGCTCGTAATACCGACTGGTTTCCTTTTTTTTTTTTTGGGTGGAAATCCTGGGGTTGTCGGAGGGGTATGTCGGACTCTTACCGACTAAAACCACACGGTGGCCATCGTCTGCACAAAATAGAGGAGCTCCGGGAACTCCATTGGACCGCGCCGGTGCTCCTCTAGTGTTATGCCTTTGGCACGTCCCGGGAAAACAATAGTTTCCCCCACAGCAGCTCGCGACCACCACGTACTGCTGTCCTCCCCACAGGGCACAGGCCAGGGTCGCTTAATAGACGCCTCGAGTCCCCCCACTCTTAGCGTCCGGGTTCCTAGCGCTTTTCAGAGATGGTGTGCTTGTATAGCGACTGACGATTGACATCCATAGCAATCTTGCAGTCCAATTGCCGGTAAACTGTGGGCGGGTGTGGGGTCCGGGCGAGGAATCTTAAATTGGCGGGGGGCGGTGAGTGGCCGTTCTGTACGTTAGTACTATTAGATATTCAGTGGCTTTGCAGTGGAGACAGATATTTCACGCATCTGCAACTCAGTACGTGAACTGTCAGAGACAGTCAGCGTATTACACAAAATGTTTATGCTGCACACGATTTTGGTAGAATCGCATATTAACAATGTACCCACATCTAAACAAGGCATTTTATATTCTAAGCAATTTTCGTCTATCTTTTAACTTGTTGATAACTTGGCAAAGTGCCAAGCTTATAACCGTTCAAGGATGTTGATAGGGGAAAACGGTGGGACCAAAGTTGGAAGTGGAATGGGGAACGTTTAAAATAAGCTCGGAATTAGAATTAGAAGTGTCAAGATAGAAAATATTAAAGTGCATTTCGGCGAATGTGCGTTGGTATTACACAATGTAATTCCCCCAAGCCCGTTCCATTGTCAGACAAACAGATGCACGGCAATGCACCAGTCTTATATGGTAGACATTCCACCCCCCTACGCACTCACACACACACACACACACACACATATTGTTCACATAAATCGACAAAATTTAGGGAATTAGAGTTCAGCTGATTTTATTTTCCCGATTTCAGGGTTAGTCCCATAGTAAAAGTTGTTTATAATGATGAGCAAAAACTAAGCCTTAAAGTATTTTTGGTAATTAAAAAATACGGGTGTATAGTTATAGTTATAACAAGAGTACGGGGTGCGCGCCCCGTGACCCCGCGTTTTGGAACGCTTTGAAAACTACCGAACAGACGACTGCGCTTGATATAGGTACTCATAACTCGGGGTGCTGGCCAGAAAACCTCCACGTGTGCCTGACGGCTGCTTGTCCTTCTGGACACGTCTGGAGGGATCAGCAGTTGTTTGGCGGGTGCATCCTGGGCACGGGCAATAAAATCCTGTCGAGGGAATAACCTTCGGGGGATTTTATTCCTGTGGCGAATATTCTGGCGCGGGAGGGGCCCGTTCTGGGCCAGTGGGGAGTTGCTCCACGTGTCCCTCTGATATCAGCAGAGGGCACAGTGGAGGAGCAGGGGCGGGCCCGGTGTGCACTCACCCTGCCACTGGGCAGGCAGCGGGGGGACTGTCTTTCCCTGCCCCCGACGATCTCGTAACCCCAGGAGTGCCCGCTGAGTAGTGTTCTCGCGCCTCTTGAGACCGAGGATCTTGGCTTCACCGCCCGGACCGCGAGGAAGAAAACCTTTATAAAAAATTACGGGAGGAAGGGCCTGCGAGCAGCAGACTCGGGGTAGTCTGCTGCCCGACCAGCAGCTGGCGTCGCTGGTACAGGCGGCGTAGTTGGCGCAGCCGGTAAAGGCCCATGAGGTGAGGTGGCGTGCAGTGTTCCGTGTGCGCCGCCTAGGAGGGTGCGGCCAACGTTAGGCCGCACGGGGAGAAGGGGCTCGCCTGCTTGTGGCGGGCCAGGACCTGCCGGGGGTGGTTGTGTGAATACTAACGGGTTCCCACGCCCCCGGCTAAGGTAGTTGAAGGAACACCGTGGTGGTTTTAGTCGGTAAGAGTCCGACACTGGCTCCGCCTACCCCGGGCGGAGTGCGTCCATGAGGATTTCCCCACGGTCCCTGGTCCTGGTCCCCGGTCCGCAAAAAAAAGGTACTGATAACTCGTTGCATCCTACAATTTCATAGAGCATCCAAAATGCAGCGTATCGGGCACGCGCCCCGTGCACCTATTTACTAGTCCCTTAGTCTACCTGTTTTGTTCAAAGTGGTCTAGCGTCTGTTAGTGACTTTGGCGTGTAGTTCCAAATTATTTTGATTCTCCCCCCACATTCGCATCCTCTTCGGCACTGTGAACCTGAAGACTCCAGGACCGGAGCGCCTGGCCTCTCCCAAGTTGTACAACAACACTGGAACCTCTGCCTTCCACATCCAGTCTCCCCCAGCGTCGTCGGTCCACCTGGCGGGGGCGTATTACGCTGCATTTGCCGATTCGCTCGCAATACTCAGGGACTCGTCTGCTACAACGGCCATCGGTCCTTCGACAGACATGGCCAGCCCACTTCTACAGACATGGCCAGCCCACTTCCACTTCAACTTACTGATCTTACAAGCTATGTCGATCACTCCGGTTCTTCTCCAGATAATCTCGTTACGGATTTTACCATAACAGAGTTTTGTTATTGATATTGTGCAATTTTACTTTGTATTCTAATAATTTGTTACTGCAAAAGCTTTATGCGAAAATAGAAACTCGCCGTTTAATAAACAAAGGATAATTAAAAATTGTGCAATTCGCTAATGATGCGCGCTTATGAAACACAGATGGCCTTGGCATCGTTTAATTAAAATGACGTAATTGACCATTGCGCCTGCATTCCCTGAAGGGAGTGACAGAGACTTACTGTTCAGGATTGCCAACCGTACTCTAAAATAGAGTATTTTACACTATTTTATTTATGTGTATTCTTTATAATCTAGAAAGAAAGAAAATGTGTACATTGGCACAAACCAAACAGTAGAATTAACAAACAGGAAAAGAACATGAAATAAAAAATTGTGCCAGTAAAAATATTATTAATAATGAGTCGGAATAAATTGCAATTTCAATAATAAAAAGTAATAATAATTAATAATGTCTCTGACTAGGTATATGGCGGATAAGTTGGCATCATCATTTCAGCCGAAAGACGTCCACTACTGGACATAAGCCTCCCCCAATTAAGGGGGGATATGCCATAATCGCCACGCTTGGCAGGCGGGTTGGCGATCGCAGTTGGTTGGTTAAATACTCAGAGAACGCTGCTGCCCATCCTCTGGTGAATCCCTTAGTCGCCTTTTACGACACCCATGAGAAGAGATAAGGGTGTTGCTATTCTTTAAGTCCGGCAGGCACCACACGGACTAAGACACGGATAAGTTGGCATGAACATCCTCAAATTCTTTTTAATGATTGAGATAGAAATACTTTTCGTTTTGACTTAAAAACTTATAGACCTTTTAATAGGATCCTTTTAAGGACCTTTCTTTTGTTGGGAGGAGGGAATATTGTATCATACCTTTGCCCGTGGGTTTATCCGCGCATAATTCGGTTTGTCACAGAAATACATAATCGCGCATCCCTCGGGAACTTTGTATCTTCCCGGGATAAGAAGTAAATGCGGGCAGAGGGACTTTAGAAAATTATGTATTTGAAAAACTATTGCTGTCGCTTTGCGAGCACCCAGCCTCAATAAGTGCGATAAGGACAACTGCATATCTAACTGAATAGCCTTAGTATAAAAGCCGTAATTCGAGGTTTGGCTCTCGACTAATTTCTCCTCTGAAACTGGACCAATTTTAAAGATATTTCATTAACTGGGTAAGAAGAATATGTACTTACTGTGCCGCTATGTTTTTTCCATTTTCATTAATAGCTGCCAAACTCATACAACATATAACAAAAACTCTGTTGTTTCTGTGAGGTACGTTATCAGAATCGATATTTATACGTAAGAACACAAGTCATTTGGAAAAATTCTTCAATAAAAAAATCAAATTAAAGTACATTAAATCATTATTAAAAATAATTATATCACTTTCAATTTACAATTAATAATGATTTAATATTTAATTTGATTATTTTTATTGACATAATCACTGAGTGAGTAAGTTTTTAGTGATATAATTACATTCAATTTATAATTAATATTTAATTAGATTATTTTTATTGAAAAGTTTTTCCAAATGAGTTGTGTCCGATTGAATGTCGATTCTGATAACGTAGCTCACAGGAACAACAGGCTTTTTGTCATATATTGTATATTAGATCCCTGCAGCCAGCTATCTAAAAAGGCAATTTTGAAATTTTGGGGCTTCTAGAAGAACGTGGCTGGGGGGGACTGGACGCGGAAGGCAGAGGACCGAGTGTTGTGGTGCAACTTGGGAGAGGCCTATGTCCAGCAGTGGACTGCGATAGGCTGAGTTGATTGATTGATTGAGGGCTTCTAGAAATAATTTATCAACAAAAACGAAAACATAGGGGCACGAAAGTTGATATTTATTTTACTGTAAAAAACATAGCTCTACTGGTTATAAAATAAAATAAATAAAAAAAACATCTTTATTCAGGCAAATTACACCCATACACAACAAAACAAACAAGGTAATTATAAATAAATTTCACATTTAAAAGCAATAATAATCAAGTTAAAAATTTATAATTAAAACAATGTCAACTAATTCCAAATCAATCTCAACCGTACAATACAATGAAATTAAAATAAATCAGAGAAATAAAATGAAATATAAATATATCACAATTATTAGAGCTATCTCTGCTTTTTCTTTATAAACCAGAAAGAACAACAGTCGAAAGCGTTTGTATGGAGAAAAGATCACCCGCATTTCCTTTTAATCCAGGACAGGAACTAATTATGCTTAATGGATCTGAATGAAAGTTTGCACAGCACACAGATAGATCATATTCTGGAATAACATACTATTTGAAGACACTTTCATCGACACACAACGTAAGCAAAACTGCGGGCGTCAACTACGTAGTTATAAAATAAATACACAAAGTCTAGACTGGGCCATTTAGCCGTAAAAACAAATGAGAATTACATTACACATCACTTTCACCTGAGAATTAATAGTTTTAATCACAAAGTCACTTTCTTTTGTATTTTTTTTTCCAGTAAGCATTATATTGTGTCCAGACAAGGTTAAATAAATAGACTTGGATATACTTAACAACTTTAGTACTATCATGCAATACCTTTTTCTTTAATAAGGTACTAAGCTCTATTTTGAAATAGAACTGATTTAAATTAGAAGTGTTATTCGAATCAACGATCACTTCAACCCAAATTTTTCGAGTTGAAATAAAAACTTTTTAACAAAAAATAAAACCGTCGAAAAAAGAAACTGGAAAGCGAAAAATAAAACAAATCTTTTTAGTCTTAATAACTATTCTCCTAACTAAACTAATGTAAATAACTAATTTTGAGTCGCCGCCAAAGAAACAAGCAAAGTGAGTGCAAAGTGAGTGCAAAGCACGCATTTTTGAAATGTTATTGTGTATCGTTGAAGCTTTCACGTTGTATTTGATATTATTTTGTTTTTATTATTTCTTTACGTAATTAAATGATCTTCGTTGATTGTTTGTTTGGCGTCGACTCATAATAAGTTATTTACATTAGTTTAGTTAGGAGAATAGTTATGAAGACTAAAAAGATTCATTTTATTTTTTCAGTTTATTTTTTCGTCGTTTAAATTTTTTGTTAAAAAGATTATAATTTTTAATTTATTAATTTAATTTTTTGTGGCTAAAATCTACTAATAACTAACTACTTGATTTTTATTTACATTTAAAATACTTACTCCGTCTCCATCATCAGACCCTCGATGACAGTCATAACTCAGCTAGGTCTAAAGTTCTCATCAAGATCAATGAAATAAGCCCAAACAAGGGCTGCTGCTGGGCTGGTACCTGCTGTAAACTATTGAGAAGTTCCGTCGACTGTATTCCGTTTCTATCATTAGATTAACTCCAGGTCTCTATTATCTTGGAGTATCATCAGAACTACATATATGTGTCAAGTTTCAACAGAATCGGTTGACAGGTGTTCGGTGCAATACCAACGAACAATTTACCTAACAGACGCATGCGCCTATAAAGCGATGAGTTCAAGTAAAATCATCATAACATAACATCACGCCTGTATTTCCCCGAAGGGGTAGGCAGAGGTATATAGTACACCCACATTTCGCCAGTTATGTTGTAAGTCCCATGTAATAGGGGGCGAGCCTATTGCCATTAACCGGGCACAAATCCAGACTCCGGGCTGCTACAGAGAATTTCCTAATGAAAAAACCCAATAACACTTTGCCCGACCCGGGAATCGAACCCAGGACCTCACGCTCAGCAGTCGCGCTTGCAACCACTAGACCAACGAGGCATCAATTAGTGCATTACACGGACACATCGCGACTGGGTGCATTCATAACATTTTTAACATTCCAACATAACAGTCACAATTCATAGTTTTATTTAACATATTCGATTTTGAACTTTTATACAATTTTCCAACATTATTTGAATAGAGAGTCTATTGTATATGTTTATCTTAAACATTGACTTTTTATTTAAACAAACATTCCAACACTCGAAGACCTTGCACCGCATAAAATTCAATGGGTGAAAAATCAATCATCTCCTATTTTCCTACCCTTAGGGGTGGATTTTTATTGAAATTTTAATGGAACCAACATCAAGGCATACACCCTATTGAATAAAAGAAGAATTATCAAAGCCAGACTACTCTGTGAAAAGATATGCGTGGTCATACACAAAAAAAAAATTACGCGTCGAATTGAGAACTTCCTCCTTGTTTTTCGTAGGTTAATAAATACGATTCGTCTCATCGCTAATTCAGACTAAATTTATTTCACACGGCCAAAATTATAATTAAGTGAATTTCACTTAATAAAATTCTACTACATAAATTATGTCCAGCCGCCATTTTAATCACAAAACCTGTATAAAACATAATTTAAAATTAATTTCGGACAGTTTTAACGTTAATTATATTATTTTCGAAACGAGTTTTCGTTAGTCGCAGTCAATTACGTTTAAATTTATGGGTGAGCAAGCGAAAGTTTGTGAAATTAATTAACGTTTAGTAGGTTTTAAAGGCTTTTTGGTTGTGTAGCTTTCTTTGCGATATTGAAGTTCCAGGTTCAATGCCCAAGTTGTTTGTTTTTAACAAAGTTTTGATAACATTGACAAGTTTCTTGTTAAGACAAATAAAGACAATGAAAAATTAATGTTTTATTTTGCTTAATTTTTATCTTGGTATTGCCAATGTAGCAGGTAACAAGTCTGCCAGATTAAAGTGGGAATGGACGGGCCATATCAGCAGAATGCATTCAGAAAGGTGGGCAAGGATCGCTACACATTGAGTGCCTCAGGAAGGAATTCGTCGCTAGGGTTGTCCGAGGAAACGCTGGCGGGACGATCTGGACATGTTTCTCAAGAATTGGACTGAAAAAGCTACTGATAGGGAAGTTTGGAAGAATATGGGGGAGACCTTTGCCCAGCAGTGGGACAGAACAGGTTGACAAAAAAAAAATTGTACCAAGTGATTTCTCCGTGCCCTTTCCTAATGGGGTTGGCTTCCAATCTAACAGTATGCGGCAGAATATCAATGTTTTACACAAAGCGACTGCCATCAGACCTCTGCAACCTAGTTACTGGGTAATAATGACATCCTGAGGTTAGACCAGTTGTCAGATTCAAAAAAAAAAATCGGTAATCTGGAATATGGATATAGGTTGTCCTCCTCGTGGAATTCAGTAATCGAGAAATGTTCGCGTCGTGGTTTGTCTACATTTATGTCCGTCAAAACTGTCAGTTTTGTGTGTAGTGATTCAACATACCGTGTTACGGACAGCGACGTTACGAAAAAACAACCGCGGGTAGTTCGAGAAAACACCCGCCGCTCAAGACGATGACACCTTTCATCTGTCATTAGTTCACTTGACAGCTGACTCGCGAACACACGTAGAATAGAATAGAATAGAATCTTTATTAGTGTGATTTTATCTATACTATAATAAAACTGTAAAGGTCGAAAAGTCTGTACATTGAGTTTTTTTTCGCGAAAACCGGCTAGGGGGACTAGAAATAAGCTATAGAACAAGAATCAATCGTTTAAAAAAATTATGTCTGTCTGTCTGTCTGTGTGTCTGTCTGTCTGTCTGTCTGTCTGTTTGTTACCTCATCACGTGAAAACTGCTTAACGGATCGTAATGAAACTTAGCATTTGTATTGGTATTATTCTAACTTAAAATATAGGGTATGTTTTATCTGAATCGGTTGAGTAGATCCAGTGATACAGCTTGACCCCTCTATTGTATTAAGTTGCATACAAAGTAGAGGTCATGATTGTTGGTTTGATGCAGGTTGCAGGTTCCTAAAAATACAACTGGATTCTATTAGTATTATAGAAAATATAGAATAACATAACATAGCCCATCACTGTTCCGCTGCTGGGCATGGCCCTCTTCTTGGAATGAGAAGAGTTAAGGAACTGGATATTGTTAGTGTAATAGGTTATCATAACATAATCAGCTCATTACCTACTGCCCCACTGCTGGGCACGGACCTCTTCTCGGAACGAGAAGAGTTAAGAAACTAGAAAATATAGAATAACATAACGTAGTCAACCCATTACCGTCCCACTACTGGGTATGGCCCTCTTCTCAAAATGAGAAGAGTTAATGAACTGGATATTATTAGTATTCTAGAATAACATAACATTACCAGCCCATTACAGCCCCACTGCTGGACACGGGCCTCTTCTCAGCATAAGAAGAGATGCGGTTAGTGTTATAGAATAACATCATCAGCCCAATTACTTCCCACTGCTGGGCACGAGCGTCTTCTCAGAATGAGGGAGTTTAGGGCTAATTCCATGAAATTCCATCACCTTAGCCGGTTGGTTGTAAAAACAAAATATAGTATAGTCGGTAAATAGTGTAGTCGTCTGTGTAGGCGATTAAATGTGTATATTAGAAGACATTGTGTTCATAAATATGACACGATGTTATTTTCCGACATCCACGCGGACGGAGTCGCGGGCACAGCTAGTGGTACATAAGATCTTAATTCTAATGTCGACAAAATCTGCCAGTTGGCTTAGTCTTATGCATTATAATTATTCATCATTCATCATTTCAGCCGTAAGATGTCCACTGCTGGTCACAGGCCTCCCCCAAGCATATATTGGGGGGATATGGCATAATCGCCACGCTTGGCAGGCGGGTTGGCGATCGCAGTTGGTTGGTTAAATAGGTACTCAGAGAACGCTGCTGCCCATCCTCTGGTGAATCCCTTAGTCGCCTTTTACGACACACATGAGAAGATATAGGGTGGTGCAATTCTTTACGTCCGGCACCACACGGAACATATAATTATTCAAATTTAACAAATTCATAATCATGACAAGTTTAAAAAATAATAATTAAAAGTAAATCAAATCAAAACAAATCAAACTCTAAAAAAAAAAAAGCAATGGTTGCGTCAACTGAATTTGGAACATGCTGCTTAAATGAGATCGCGTGTCTATTTATTGACGTCGTTGCATTTAGCAGAATAATAATCCACTTTATGCAAAATATTTATGCTACGCCATAGACCCAGTAAAAATACATGCTGAAATTTGAGTCGCTTAAATCCCGAAAAGGGGTCATTGTACTCATCATTATGAACAATGACCCCTTTTCGGGATTTAAGCGACTCAAATTTCAGCGTGTATAGACGAAGTGCAAGCCAACAAAACCGTGCTTCGCCGTGTATAAACTAATGCTGACGCACACACACGTACTTCAAACCGTGCTCACCGCTCTCAGTACACATGTCGCGGCATCATCCAGAAGCATCGCGAAAACAAATATCCTTCAGGTGCATGGTGTGTGCGTGAGCGCTGGTTTGTACACGGAGGCAAGGCTCGGAACCGGTTTGTGAAATACCGGTTAGTACCGGTTTATTGCGGTTTAGCTCCGAACTTTTCTTGAGAACGTGAATGTTTAAAGAACTTTATCCTAACCTAAATTAACCGGTTTAATCGACGAGCGCTAAGTAGGAAAGAAAAGTAAAGTAGATACTTAGCCATTTTTGGATGTTTTGCAGCGGAACTGATTGAAGCAATGAAATAAACGTTCGTCCCGAAACAGAAATTTTATTTCTACTGAATAAAAATAAAAACTAAACGGTTTTTGTTAATATTAACCGGTTTTTATTGCTCTATACCGGTTAATTCGAAAAAACCTAAAAAAAAAAGGTAAAGGTTCCTCAAAATACCGGTTTAAAAAACCGGTTAATTCGAACGAAACCGAAATTTAAAGGTTTTGCGTCAAGTACATAATAACGGTTTCAAAATTTAACCGGTATCCGAGCCCTGCACGGAGGAGCAGGGTTTTGTTGGATTCACTATGATTAATAATTTCTTAGGTTTTCGCGATTACTGGGGATGTGGAGCTCGCAAGTTATTATACTTGAGAACATGCTTCACATGGTAAAGTTCCCCATCGCAAACGCCGCCCGAAACCCAGCACAGTTGATCGTCGACCTGCTGTTCTACCATTCATCAAAGGGGTCAGCGACAGAATTGGTCATATCTTGAAGCGTGCTTCTATCAAAACCTATTTCAAGCCCCAAAGAAAGATCAGCCAACTCCTCAGATCAGTGAAGTGTCACATTCCCTTACAAGATGCAGGGGTCTACAAGATTGATTGTGATTGTGGGTTATCATACATAGGGCAAACAAAGCGTAGTATAGCCACTAGAATTAAAGAACATAATTATAGCTGATGTCAAGAACAGACGCTCCACAAATTCTGCAGTGAGTGAACATGCCCTAGACAAACCCAACCATTTTCTTCGATTTGATAAACCACAAGTCCTGGCGAAGGAAAACCGATATGTACCTAGAATGCTCCGTGAGGCTATTGAAATTAAAAAACATCCTAATTTTAATAGAGAAAATGGTTGGCAGCTACCACCTGTTTGGAACCCAGTCCTAAAAATAATCAAGTCCCAAACAGCACGCAACACTGTAAAAGATAATGATATTGTGAGTGATTACTGCGTGCATCGAAACGATTTTAATTAATAATATTTTACTGTAGATTAAAATATTTTTTAGAAATATCTTCATCTTAGTCTACCTGCGACCACGAAATGCTGCAAAGCTTTCGAAACGTCAGGAAAACCAATTTAAATAATATACGCGATTTAATCCGGTTAAACTTTGTTTCACTATGCTTGTTTGCAGAACTTCGTCTATATTTTTTACTATGTCTGTGTACTACACGCAAAGAGTTTTTACTATATCTGTGTACTACACACAAAGAGTTTTTACTATGTCTGTGTACTACACACAAAGAGTTTAGCTAATACCTTTACGATGCGTAAATTCCTTGCCGTGCATCGTTTGTTCCCCGTTTGTCTTCAAGGCACGAGTGAATAGGTTTTTGTTGGACATGTTCCATCGTCTACCGCATGATCACTTAAGATCAGATGAAGTAGAGGTCAAATGCAAGCACATGCAGGATGTAAAAAAATAAAAAAATCCTATTATGATAATGAACTTTACGCAAAGAGCCTACAATGCCTTGCGCGTCCTGTATAATAATGTGTTCAGGGCACTGTTCAGGCTCCCTCGATATTGCAGTGCATCCGGCATGTTTGCGGACGCCAACGTAGATGACTTTTACGCCATTATGCGTAAAAAGGTGGCGTCGGTGTTGCAGCGTGTGCGAGGGAGCCCGAACAGTGTGCTGAGAATGATAGGAGTTAGATACGATACCGTACTGCTCAGTAGGTTTACTGAACTCAATGTGTTCGGAGTAAAGTGAGCCTACTGTGCAGACGGAGTGTATTCTAGCATAATAATAAAATTGTGAATTGTGCCTATGGACTAAGTTGTCTGATAATAATTTTTTTTTTTTTTTAATAACGGTCTACGGGTAAGGATGAGATGATTAAAATGATGAATAGCACCCAAAACACAGTAAATCCCACTGAAATACTAAATCACAAAGTACCTATCTAAATGATTGTTTTCATTTGTTATAATTCTTAATCCTTCTCCGTTCCAGTCTCGTCTGAGCCATAAATTTGAGGAAATTGATATTTTATTGCCGTCGCATCGAAAATTGATATAACTTGTTTTTCCTTTCGTGAAATAAAATGTTTATGTGTGATTAAGATAAACACAAGAATTTTTCTGACACTGATTATTATTTTTCATTATACAAAAAAGACAAAAAAAAAAAAGTGTTTGTCACCTTTTTTGTTGTTTTTAAAAGCGAGCGAGATCCAATAAAAAAGTGTAATTCAATTCAATTCAATTATTTCAGATAAATAATGTAATGGAAGCTTTTGGATACCATTAAAACTATTAAACCTCAA
Organism: Asteroscopus sphinx; assembly: GCA_949699075.1. Taxonomy (NCBI): domain Eukaryota; kingdom Metazoa; phylum Arthropoda; class Insecta; order Lepidoptera; family Noctuidae; genus Asteroscopus; species Asteroscopus sphinx. Next base: position 7,451,724 of record OX453032.1, read on the forward strand.
CATAATTTTAAGAGGTTTTTCACCTCTCGACACAGTAGCGTCGAGACCGTCGCACGTTCGTGAATGAATTTAGCGCTATGAATCGATTAGAGTAACCATGATACCAAAAATTACAAATATCTTCTACAATAATAAATGAAAATTAATAATTACTTTCCGTATCAATTTATTATGATTAAAACCAAAATACCGCAGTGTCTCAAGACGAAAGTCGTTGACCAGTGTGTGTTGCCAGTAATTACTTACGGTACAAAAACGTGGTCGCTCACAATAGGCCTGATGAGAAAGCTCAAAGTCACTCAAAGGGCAATGGAGAGGGCTATGCTCGGAGTGTCCCTGCGTGATCGAATCAGAAATGAGGAGATACGTAGGAGAACGAAAGTAACCGACATAGCCCGAAGAATTGCCAAACTTAAGTGGCAGTGGGCAGGGTACATTGCTCGCAGAACGAATGGCCGATGGGGCAGTAAAGCTCTGGAGTGGTGACTGCGTACTGGAAGGCGCAGCGTGGGTAGGCCCCCCACAAGGTGGACCGACGACCTGGTGAAGGTCGCGGGAATCCGCTGGATGCGGAAGGAGCAGGACCGATCGTTGTGGCGATGCCTGGGGGAGGCCTTTGTCCAGCAGTGAACGTCTTTCGGCTGAAATGATGATGATAGATAGATAGATAAAACGTTTATATAGTACATAAAGAAGACACGACATACAAGTAAAAATACAATAAAGAGTGTGAGTGTATGTGTCTCAGTATTGTACCAAATGGGTGTCCAGCTCAGCATGATGATGACGAGGTAAATATTATTCGCAGAAGTATTAATAGATTTGATAACTTTTATTAACTTGCAAAAGTATTATTAAAACTCTGTTATTAACTTGCTGGAATTAGTTTTAGCTTAGTCACATTAAATGAGTTTGGGCCTTCTAATCAAAGATTATAATGCTATATTGAATTACTTACAAGACTTCTAAGTTAAGTAAAGTTTAATATAACTAATACATAGAATTCATAAAGTTACAAAACCAATAACGATGTGGCTTCTGACTTTAGTTAGTTGACAAAAGTTTTGTGATTTTCTGAGAAAGATAAGGTAACTTATCAATTTAACGGAGCCCTCTCAAAAAATTGGTAGTTATGGATAGTTTTCAAAGGATAGATAGGCATCTTACCACCAATATGTACCCTAAGCCAGGTGATTATTGCAACTAGTTCCCCTCATGTCGTTCCGACAAGCGTCACCGTTAAAGAATCGCCTTAATACACAGACATAATAAACATATGGATTAGAAATACCTACAACATACGTGTGGCACAACACACATGTCTGTGAGCTATACTTACAATATCCTGGCCCGTAAAATGGCCGCCATTTTTAAGGAAGTAAGTAATCAAAACATATTGCATATTACATTTGCATTTCTTGTTGTCTACAGCACCACCAATTGGGAACGTTTTTAAAGGAAAAAATCGCAATCCAAATCCAAAACATTTATTTACTTAACAGCACACATACAAAACCTTAATACGGCCCTTAAAATGGCAGATTTTCGCCACGCGGGGTAGATATCCTGACGTCACGTATTTTTTATGCCAAACAGAGTACATACAAATTATAGCATGCCATTTTTTACACCACACATTATTATACGTTGGTTAACAAAAGACAAAGTATAGATTCATATTTTTTTACCGACGAAAAAAAGGAGGAGGTTCTCAATTCGACGCGTATATATATATATTTTTTTTATATATGACCACGCATAACTTTTTACAGAGTGGCCCGATTTTGATGATTCTTTTTTTCGTGGATAGGGTATATCTCGAAATTGGTCCCATTTAAATTTCAAAATCAAAATCCACCCCTAAGGGTCGGAAAACAAGGGATGAGTGCTTGTTCACCCACTGAATTCTTACCTGTTAACCGATTCTGTTGAAACTTGGCACACAAATATAGTTCTAGATACTACGACATAATAGAGACCTGGAGTTAGATTAAACCACAAAAAATTTAAAATAAAACTTTTTAACAAAAAACTGAACCGACGAAAACAGAAACTGAAAAGCGAAAAATAACTATTTATGAGTCGGCGCCAAACAAACAATCAACGAAGATCATTAAATTACTTTAAATAAATAATAAAAACAACGTAACATCAAATACAACGTGAAATTTTCAACGATAAACAATAACTTTCCAAAAATTCGTTCTCCGCTGGGCCACTTGCAACTTGCATGCACGTTGCTTGTAAAAAGTTTGTTTGGCGCCGACTCATAATTAGTTATTTTTCGCTTTTCAGTTTCTGTTTTCGTCGGTTAAATATTTTGTTAAAATGTTTTAAATAAATATTTAGTAGATACTTGTGTAACCTAGGTGGATATAGAAGAATAGGGCCACTCCTTAAGCTTACATCTCGATGCTCATCCGTTTGCCAAAAGCATTCTAAAGTCACATTGCAAGAGAATGAAAATCTCAAAATACATAAAAACTTTTCTTATTCAACAGTTTTCAACACAAAATTCAAAACCTACTCCAAAACTTTCTAAGTCGTCAATTTTTAGAAGTACCAATTGCCATAATAACCTCAAAGAAAACTCCGCTAACATCGTAGACAGAGAAAAACTTCTCCGTCTACCGCTCACATTGATTATGAAGTCCGAGAGAGAGGGACCCCGTTGGCCATTCGTCGATCGAAACGCGTTGATCGGCGGATGGCCAAAACTTTTGGCCGATCGTGCGAATTTCGCCGAAATACAGTAAGGAATTATTGAGGGCTTGGGATTGAGGGTGACCAGATGTCCCATACTTTACGGGACGTTCCATTTTTAGTTTGACTTTTTCATTTGTTCAGATAAAGTAGATATTACATAACATGACGTAAGCAGCTCTAATGAGCTGCAATCTGTCACTGTTGGGCACGGGCCTCTTGTCAGTAGAAACGAATGTTTCTGGTGCGGCATGAAACACAATAATAACAACCCAGCTTCACACAATTCGGCAGCTGGTCACCCCATTCGGAGTCGATGACTGACCCGGCCTTATAATTCATGAATACTTTGGGCGATCGTTGAGAAAATATAGTTTGATTCTACAAATTGTTGAATAACATTTTCCTTTGATTTTAGTGAAACTGGGATTTTGCGGTTTTGAATATTGTAATGAAATGTATCAGATTTACATCCGAACTATTTGACTTTGTCTTTCATTAAACATAAATGCTGCAGCCATATAATTCACCAGAATTTTCATTCTATGAGATTATAAATTATAATACATTTTTGGACCCCAGAGGGGCTCGTTGCAAAATAATAACCGCAAGAGTTGTATAATCTACGAGGTTAAACTACACTTGCCGTGGTCAGTCTGTAGATGGGTGACCGTTTCGTTACACATTGAGACCCCTCCGTGCCTCGGAGAGCATTTTAAGCTGTCGGTCTCGGTTGTCATACGAATATCTATGGCAGTCGTTACGGGTAGTCAGAGCCTGAAAGCCTGACAACTGGTCTAACCTCCGAATGTCAGTATTACCCAGTAACTGGTTGCGGGGGGTCTGATGGCAATCGCTCCATGTAAAATACTGCTGTTCAGCCGCATCTGGTTAGACTGGAAGCCGACCCCAATATAATTGAAAAAGAGCTCGATCGAATGATGATTTTAGACCCATGTATAATGTAATCAGCCCATTATTGTTCCACTGCTGGGCACAATTGGTCTTCTCCAAATGAGAAGGTTAAAGGGCGTTAGTCGACCACGCTTGCCTAGTGCGGGTTAGTGGACTACACACACCATCGAGAACTGTATGGAGCACTCTCAGGTGTGCAGGATTCCTCATGATGTCTTTCTTCACCGTAAAAACCTTTTCACTTAAGCCTTGAAGACCACCAGATTATACTTATCGGGAAACACAGACGCTGGCAAGTGAAAGTCGCAATTGCCCATCCCTTTTATACAAACAGACTTATTCAAAAGTAATATGATCTTTATGTAATTCCAAAAGTCGACAGTTTCTTAAGTCTTCAATAAGCTTAAAATATCATAAAGTAAGTTGTCCCATTGCTTTCGACTATCGATCTTGAACAAGCGGCTGTGAAATTATTAATGGAATGGATCTTTTTATCGGAATATCGTTCGTTCAAAATAATTATACGTACTCGTATTATTAAAAAAAAGAATGATAGCTGATATTCTTTAAGGTATCCACACACATATCTGCAAGCAAGACAAGCCTGCACGAACAATCATTTTGTGCAAGTATGCTTGAGCGTCTGCATGATGACTTTGTGCAAGTATCTTTTCGTATGCAAGCGGCTTGAAGATTGATAGAATTTACATTATGCGGCTTGAACATGCTACGCTTGTGCAAGCATGATTGAACGTGTCTATGCAGGTAACATGCTTGCGCAGTCATACGCATGCCAGTTGCACGCGTGCTGTCAGTGTGAATAGATTTGCGTAGGTATCTATTTTATTAGTACAATGGCTAGTAATCGCGAATTACTTGATGATTTTATTAGTACCTATCACAAGGAAGCATATCTTAAGCATATTAAATCTTAAGAATATAAAGAAAGGCAACATAATTATAATAAATAGCTAAAAAAAAAAGACAAAAACTCGTATTGTTCATCGTTCAATCAAAATCTGATGCTGTTCTGTTGCTCCAGCTTGCTTGTACAGTGTGTAGCCTACAGGGAAGTTGTGCAAGCTTGTGCAAAATGGTTGTTCATGCAGGTTTGTCATGCTTGCAGTTACGTATGTGGCCACCTTTAGATATCAATTCACAGACAGTCAACATGAATAAATGATTGTAAAAGTTTGCCATAATATCCAAGATTGGCGGACACATTAGTAATAGCCAAAATAAATACTTTTCTTTCTTTCTTTTCTTTCTATACCATTAAATAAATAAATAAATATTTATGGGATATGTTTACACGGCACCACCTAGGCCCAAACTAAGAGCAGGCAGAGCTTGTACTATGGGTACCTACTAGACAATGGATATAATACTTATATACTATTTTTTTTCGTAAATAATTTTTATTTTAATTTTTATTTTTATTAAAAACTGTAGATATTCTCCTCGATATTTGCCTTGGTGGTATACCAGTATCAGTACTTAACGTGTTTAACTGCAGATCGTGAGCTCTTGGGTTCGATTCCTGGGTGGGGCAAAAAGTTTTTCTAGGATTATTCTTTCATGAAAACTTTTCAGTCGCAGCTCAGTCAGGAAGTTGGCGGTTCTACACCCCCGTGCTTCAGAGAGAACGTAAAGCCGTCGATTCTGCGCCTGATCTCTCTCCGGTTGTGTTGGATTGCTGTCCCATCGGATTATGAGAGTGAGGGAATAGAGAGTGCACCTGTGTTTGCGCACACACTTGTACACTATAATATGTCCCGCGCAGATGGCTAGTCTCCGTCGAGATTGGCCGCCGTGACTGAAATTCGGCCGGGAGGACATTAGATTACTTTAATTAAATATTCTGAGTATCACAAGTTATACGGAATTCGAATTTATCCGAAATTATATCCCAAATTCTAATATCCATTATCCATCCAATTTCAAAATAAACATATACTTTTCCTTTACAAAACTTGGTTTTCGAAACTCATTTGCGATTCATAAGTAGTACATTCGAAGTTAGGGCTTGATAAATAGCTTCCAAGTAAAATATTAGGAGTATCGCTTTTCATACTGATAGGGAAATTGAAGGAAATTATGTTATTTATGTTTTTTGGTATATAATGGCTTGAGGGGCTCGTGGCTTAGTAATAACCACGTGAATTGCAAGATCTGAAAAGAAAGAAAGAAAATATAAAAATAAAATAAAAATTGGTTCATTTTACACACCACCATCTAACTCGCAAACTAAGCAGAGCTTGTACTATGGGTACTAGGCAATGGATATAATACTTAGATACTTTTTTTTTGTAAATACATACTTATAATACATAACATTTCTGTTCTTTATTTATCTTTATATTTCGGGTAGATAAATAATTTATTTATTTATTTTAGGGACTCACATACAACGTGTATCAGAAATGCGTGGTCATATTTTAAGAGATCATTCAGGGCATAGCATAGAACAACTTTTACTATGGGACCAACCCTGAAATCGCGAAAAAAATATCAGCTGATCCCTACTAAATCATCGATGTCACTCGGCAAAATGTAAGGATCAGCTGTTTTTTTTTCGCGATTTCAGGGTTGGTCCCATAGTGAAAGTTGTTCCATAGCATCCCCTAAATAAGCTCTTCAAATATGACCACGCATTTCTGATACACGTTGTATATTTATCGTTTGCTTAATATTTATTTATATTCATAATAACCAATGATATTACATAAGTAGTAAAATCATTGATAATAACACTCATAATACACACACACTCACAAAAGATTTTTACGATATGCTGAGCTGGATACCCATTTGTCACAATTTTGAGACACATGGCGCATGACTGTCAATGACTTACTCACTTTGTTACGTCTTCTTCACTAAGGCTCGTATTACAGAAGCTTCCTCAAGTACAGTTTAAACTCCAATCACCTGATCACTACTTAAGGATAGAATCGTTACTTGAGTATCGGTCTTATTCCAGAACGGTAATTATAAACTTTAATTCAACAACAAAACACACGAATTTGACCTGAAATATAATAGAAATCTCTACTCAAGCGTAGTCTGGACCACGCTTGAGTGATTACAGATCCAATATCTGCCCAAATACCGAAACAGGTGACAATATAAAACGAAACTAAACTCAGCTGAACTGTGATCAACAAGTTTCTGCTTGAGGGACGTTCTAAAATCAAAGCTCAACTTAAAACTAGTTTTAAACAGAGATCAACGCTTGAGTATCCTTCTGGAATACGGGCCTAAATCTATTTCTTGTTCATGTATATGTAGGTATTTCCTTTCTTTTGTATGTGTCTCAGTTGTGTCAGTTTTTTTTTCTTTCTTCTGTTACGTTATTAATTATATTTCTATGGTCTCGGCCCTTCAGAATGGATACAACCCTCCAGTAATGACGAACATGAAAAAGAAGGAGGAAGAAGATTATATAACAAGCAATTAACCTTTTAAGATTGATAAGCAGGGAATCAAACCAAAGACCTCATAAGCGCAGCTTTACTTGCTACCACTACACCACCAAAGATATATCCTTTGAGCAAACAGTTTTGTGTTAACGCTCTGGCGGATACACTTCCTTGCACTGTCACAAAGGGATGAACAAACAAACATTGTTAGACACACATATTAGATACGTACGTAACACGGAAACAATAATAGATGGACATTGGACATTCCTTCCTTATTTATCAAAACAAAGGAAATAAATGACTCTGGTAGTAAAATAATAGAGGTATAAAAAAAAAACTAAATGTGTGCTGGGACACATAGTAGAAGTGAAACTTCAACGGACAAGTGGAAAAACGTATCGCAACTGACAAGTTGAAAAACAAATCGCAACACAATTTTAACTTTTACGGGCAGGTTTTCAAATTGGATAAGTACATTAATAATCTGCCCGTAAAACTTCAAGTTAAAATTTTGTTGCGATTCGTTTTTCAACTTGTCAGTTGCCATTCGTTTTTCCACTTGTCCGTTGCGATTCGTTTTTCCACTTGTCCGTTGAAGTTTCACTTCTACTGTGTGTCCCAGCACACATTTAGTTTTTTTTCGCAGGTTTACTGCAAATTATGATTTGGTTAGGTTAGGTACATTTTAATTAATGCATTTTTTATTTAAACATATTTTATTTTATCAAACAAAAAACTTGTTATTAATTATTTTTAATTAATTAATTCAAATACAATACTATACAAATCGATTTGGATGATTTTTTGTGTATTATATATTTTGTGTCTATATTTCAATGCGGTCCTGGATGGTTTGAAAAGACAATTGGAACCGGTAGGTGGCGCTGAAGTCGGTGTGTCCCCAAATGTAACATATAAAATGTCATATTTAATGTGGCTATCGATATATAATGTAGGTACTATACATAGTAGATACGCTGTTTAGAAGAACAACATGGTTACACGAGTTATGGTTCCGGAACCACACTGGCATCTGTCAGTGGTTCACTTGACAGCTGTCTTGCGAACACACGTAAATTTTATCATCGGTTGCTTCAACTGAATTTGGAACATGCTGCTTATATCGCGTGTCTATTTATTGACGTCGTTGAATGTGGCACTGCTTTTCCGGGCAGGACGTCGGCCAGGTCCGCTAGTTTTTGAAATTTACTCATGAGACTCATGAGAGAATTTTCTTTCCTTAACTTATATATTCAATCATGGTTCTGACAGGTTTTAATGTTGTACGTCAGGTCGCTGAGATCCCTAATATTTAATATTGTTGAGCTACCCGATGGCTGATGCATGCATGCCATCATTTGGGGGACAGGTCCACTCAAATCGCTCTGGTACTTTCTTCAAAATTACAGTCCCGGCGTTGCCTTTTCATCATCATCAACTCAGCCTATCGCAGTCCACTTCTGGACATAGGCCTCTCCAAAGTTGCGCCACAACACTCGGTCCTCTGCCTTCCGCATCCAGTCCCCCCCAGCCACGTTGTTCAGGTCGTCGGTCTACTTAGCGGGGGGCGCCCTACGCTGCGTTTGCCGATTCGCGGTCTCCACTCAAGGACTCGTCTGCTCCAGCGGCCATCGGTCCTTCGACAGACATGGCCAGCCCACTGCCACTTCAGCTTACTGATCCTACAAGCTATGTCGGTCACTCCGGTTGCCGTTTCCCTTATTGTCCTAAAACAAATATGAATAGTCCGTGTGGTGCCGGACTTAAAGATTAGCACCACCCTTATCTCTTCTCATGGGTGTCGTAAAAGGCGACTAAGGGATTCACCAGAGGATGGGCAGCAGCGTTCTCTGAGTATTTAACCAACCAACTGCGATCGCCAACCCGCCTGCCAAGCGTGGCGATTATGGCATATCCCCCCCTTAATTGGGGGAGGCCTATGTCCAGTAGTGGACGTCTTTCGGCTGTAATGATGATGATGAAATATGAATACAAGATGTCTGAACCCTAAAAGAGACTTTTATCCCTGAGCTTGTTCGGTATTTCTTCTCAGAAGTAGGTAGTCATATAGGAAATGCCGATGCCATCTAGTTTTTAAAATACACAAAGTGGATATGACAATACGACACTAAATAAAACCACGTACGTAAAATAATAGTTTTATTAACTGGATTTGATTGATTTTTTGTGTACAGTCAGAGAACGTGATACTCTGATGTAGGTACTTGGTTTTATTTAGTGGCGAAACAGTCACAAATTTTATTAATTTGATGTATATGTTGAATGTAGGACCATTTTTCTGGCATAAATCGTTAGGTGGAAGACCTGTGTGAATCCATATGATTTTAAACTCTCTTTTTCAATTATTACAGATGATTACAAATTGTGTTACTTATTATTTCGATATTTTAATATTAATTTTACTAAAAAAAACGTTTTCTTAATTTTCGATTAATAACTTATTTGTGTTTAAAATGCTTCTATAAACTAGTAATAACCGTGTTTTCATTTATTGTCGTATTGTCATATCCACGTTATATAACCAACTTGTAAAAATGATTAAGTATTCAATATGCAGAAATAAATAATTTCGTCTCATTTCTAAAACGTTCTTTGAAATAATAAAATGACAAGCAGGATATACGCTATCATAAAGAAGCCATAATGAATGCAGCAATCCCTATCCAAACCTGAGAGAACCTCGGGCATGTCTTTTGCTAGCTTTTGACAGTGAGCGGTTAGAATAAAATAGAATAGAATGTCTTTATTTGCAAGGAATAGGTACATTGTAGTTGGTACGTTCATTCATAGTGCGCTTATTCCGCTATATGCTTTATATCATAGCATGCAAATGTTTTTTTTTTTTTTTTTCTTTTTTTTTTTTTTGACTGCCTCGTTGGTCTAGTGTTCGCAAGCGCGACTGTTGAGTGTGGGGTCCTGGGTTCGATTCCCGGGTCGGGCAAAGTGTTATTGGGTTTTTTCATTAGGAAATTCTCAGTAGCAGTCCGGTGTATGGATTTGTGCCCGGTTAATGGCAATAGGCTCGCCCCCTATTACATGGGACTATAACATAACTGGCGAAATGTGGGTGTACTATACACCTCTGCCTACCCCTTCGGGGAAATACAGGCGTGATGTTATGTTATGTTATAATATTATTGCAATTATTTATTTACACTTGTTTATTTTTAGTCAAAATTTGATAAGAAATATTCGTTTAATGAATAAAAACTGTAATGGAGCAGACACGCGTGCAAAACTCTTTTAAATTTAGTAAGAGGCAATGGTTTAAAGGTATCGGGTAACTTATTATATATTTTTATTATACTCATCGAATAGCTGCTCTTTTTATATAGTTCCGTTTTTGGCAAGTGGTCGTAAACGAGGCAATCTCTATTCCTCGTGTTCCTCGGAAATATATCCTTTGCCTTTTTGAACAAATTTGTGTGTTGTTTAACAAAACAGGATACTTCATAAATATAAAGGCAAGGTAATGGAAGTATCCTTAAAGATTTAAAAATCGGTTTGCATGACTCCCTTGGGCCGATTCATCGAAGGTTCATCGGTTCATCGAAGCAATATTGGAATTCTCGCAATGTCTATGCGGCAGTAACTCAAACTATTTTACTTATTGTTACAAATATCTAATATTCTAGTTACTTGTCTAAAGTCACAAAATTAATAGATTAGTGGCAACCACAAAGACATGGTAAAAATATAGACGAAGCGCTGCGAACAATCATAGTGAATAATAACTTCTTAGGTTTTCGCGATCACTACACATTATAATAAAACAAAGTTTAACCGGATTAAATCGCGTAGGTATATTATTTAAATTGGTTTTTCTGACGTTTCGAAAGCTTTGCAGCATTTCGTGGTCGCAGGTAGACTAAGATGACAATACCTGCGACCACGAAATGCTGCAAAGCTGTGCTCCTCCATGTAGGTACAAACCAGACAGCGCTCACGCACACTTTTGTGCTGAAGATGGTCACCGCGTGGTTTTACGGCCAAAATTAATATCCAATCTATCCACGATTTGCCCTACTGGAGATAGAAATTTGACGTAAGCTCCATACAAAATATGTCAAATTTCTATCTCTAGTAGGGCAAATCGTGGATAGATTGGATATTAATTTTGGCCGTTAGTCGGTAGAAGTCTGACATATCTCTCCGTCTTCGCCAGACGGAGGATATCCCTGAGGGTTTTCACCCGAAAACAAATAAACGGTACCTAAGTAGTTTGCTTCGTAAAATTAGGTTCAGACACGTTTAAAGTTTTAATAATAGGGTTTTCAACCATTTATTTCCTTATAATCTGTATTAGGGTGTGTTTAAGGGCGCGTTTTCATATCAGGCAAAATTATGCTGTTTTTCGGTACATTTTAAGGAATAACCAAACAAAATCCAATATAACTAATAACTACCTCGTATAGATTGGTTCTTCATCTTCAAATGATAGGAACTTGATCATCGAAAATTTTAGTTTTTTCTAATGTAAAATCGATCTGTCGTTGCCATTTTTCACAAATTGGGTTGAGTTTAGGTACATTTTTGTGCTCTTATTAACATATTTTACTATTTCTAAAAATACTATTTGTTGGCAAACATATTCAATTCTTAATGCTATTTTTTTTTTATCTAAGTGCCATAAATTGTCGCAGAAAAAATTAAAACTGAAACTTATTTTTTCACATTTTTTTCTCTTCTGAATGAATCTTAACCGATTGCATTAGGGGTTATTTTATTTTTGATACCCGTCTTGATTTATTGCACAAGCATTTTGAATGAAACTAGTCCGCGACCGCCGTCGAGAGTGGACACGTATCGCCTGTTTGGAGCGCCTCGAGTTGAAAAAGATCGCTGTACAAACACAAAATATTCGATAAACAAAATTTGATACTTGACAGTCCTTACCTCCGGACTTGATGGAGTGACCTGAAGGTGTACTTCGATGACTGCTACTGGAACTCCTTGACGTGTTGTACTAGGTGAGCCGAGTTTGGGCTCGTTCTGTTAGTAGGTAAGGTCTCATCATAACTAACAAAACGAGCCCAAACTCGGCTCACCTAGTACAACACGTCAAGGAGTTCCAGTAGCAGTCACCGAAGTACACCTTCAGGTCACTCCATGGTCCGGAGGTAAGGTCTCATCATAACTAACAAAACGAGCTCAAACTCTGCTCACCTAGTACAATACGTCAAGGAGTTCCAGTAGCAGTCACCGAAGTACACCTTCAGGTCACTCCATCAGGTCCGAAGGTAAGGTCTCATCATAACTAACAAAACGAGCCCAAACTCGGCTCACCTAGTACAACACGTCAAGGAGTTCCAGTAGCAGTCACCGAAGTACACCTTCAGGTCTTTTCATCAGGTCCGGAGGTAAGGTCTCATCATAACTAACAAAACGAGCCCAAACTCGGCTCACCTAGTACAACACGTTAAGGAGTTCCAGTAGCAGTCACCGAAGTACACCGTCAGGCACTCCATCAGATCCGGAGCTAAGGTCTCATCATAACTAACAAAACGAGCCCAAACTCGGCTCACCTAGTACAACACGTCAAGGAGTTCCAGTAGCAGTCACCGAAGTACACCGTCAGGTCACTCCATCAGGTCCGGAGGTAAAGTCTCATCATAACTAACAAAACGAGCTCAAACTCGGCTCACCTAGTACAACACGTCAAGGAGTTCCAGTAGCAGTCACTGAAGTACACCTTCAGGTCACTCCATCAGGTCCAGAGGTAAGGTCTCATAATAACTAACAAAACGAGCCCAAACTCGGCTCACTTAGTACAACACGTCAAGGAGTTCCAGTAGCAGTCACCGAAGTACACCTTCAGGTCACTCCATCAGTTGCGGAGGTAAGGTCTGATCATAACTAATAAAACGAGCCCAAACTCGGCTCACCTAGTACAACACATCATGGAGTTCCAGTAGCAGTCACCGAAGTACACCTTCAGGTCACACCATCAAGTCCGGAGGTAAAGTCTCGTCATAACTAACAAAACGAGCCCAAACTCTCCTCACCTAGTACAACACATCGAGAAGTTCCAGTAGCAGTCACTGAAGTACACCTTCAGGTCACTCCATCAAGTCCGGAGGTAATTCGTAAAAATATAAACAGCAAAAATATGTTTTTTGTAGGTAGTAGGTACCTACCAATACCAATAGACAGATCTCAAAGTCCTTGAAAAGTGACCTACGCCAAATTAATACGGAACGTATTAAAGACGCGATAGAGAAAAACAAGGGCTCCAAAGTCTTCGCAAGAGACCTGTCTATTGGGCAGAACCAGCTTGCAAAACTGAGGACCGACGATGGCAGAGTCGTATCCTCCAAGCCAGAGCTATTGAAGGAGGTCGAGAAGTTCTATGGACAGTTATACACGTCCACCCGGACACCCGCTGTAAATCGGGCTCACGACCCAAGAGCTCGATTGACCCGACACTATACCGAAGATATCCCGGACGTCAGCCTGTACGAGATTAGGATGGCTCTGAAGCAGCTCAAAAACAACAAGGCACCGGGTGATGACGGAATTACGGCCGAACTCCTGAAGGCGGGTGGAAAACCGATCCTTAAGGCCCTTCAGAAGCTGTTTGATTCCGTCATTCTCGAGGGAAGAACGCCACAGGCATGGAGCAGAGGTGTGGTGTGTTGTATATTGTAGTGTGCGTACGACACCTGTGTGTGTGTGAAAGAGCATCGTTAAATAAGAGTATGCAAATGACTCGCGGTTTGATTGCACGTCCGTTTCCCCGCTCCCGTAAACTTAACAGTGGCGACGAGGATGGGATAAAAATGTTTTCCAGTGGAACTTTTGGAACCATCACCAACTTTGATCACCTCACAAGCGAGTGGGACACCTACAAATCACGGCTCACGCAGTGGTTTATTGCAAACGACGTAAATGATGCGTCGGACAAAGGCAAGGTCAAACGAAAGGCAATATTGTTAAGTGCATTGAGCGAGTCGAGCTACAAGCTAGCGAGTGACCTGGCGCTGCCGCAGAAAATTGAGAAGGTAGAATATGATAGTATCATCGAATTGTTGGATAGCCATTTCACCCCGAAACGACTTGGCTTCGCGGAGAGGTACAATTTCTACTCAGCTGCGCAGCGCCCTGGTGAAAGTCATACCCATTGGTCAGCAAGGATTAGGGGATTGGCGGCACACTGCGGGTTTAAAAGTCTGGAAGAGGCCCTTCTCGACAAATTTGTGATGGGAATGGCAGCGGGTCCCGAGCGCGTGAAGTTGTTCGCAAAGGATCTGCAGGAACTAACGCTGGCGAAGGCCGTGGAGTTGGCTGAAAACGTGTGCGCGGCGCGCAAAGCAGCAACTACCACCCACGCATCGAGTGGCGCAAGCGGCTGCAGCGCGGGCCCGAGCGACGCGCCCGCGCCCGGCAGCGCGGCCCCCGACGGCGTGTTCAATATATCCAGGACTGAAAAATGCAGTGTGTGCGGGTATACCAACCACAAGGCCAATCAGTGCCGTTTTAAAAGTTACAAGTGCAAAAAGTGTAACCGCAAGGGTCACTTAAGTAGAATGTGTGCGGCACAGAATACAGAAACAACGTGTGCGGCTAACTCGAAAGTTAAGTACGTCAGGAAGGATATGGGGGATGTCGGAGACGATGGTGAGTCACCTGTTCTTAACATTAAATGCGTGAGAGGTAGACCAATGTTAGAATCCGTGTATGTAAATGGTATATTTTTGGAGTTTGAGATAGACAGTGGTTCAGCCGTTAACGTCATTTCAGATCATTCATACCAATCATATTTCAAGGAAGTGCCGTTGTCCGACACCGATAAGAATCTATTTAGCTATACGGGAAGCAAAATGATAACTTTAGGGTTCATTCGCTTGACCGTGACGTATGTAGGTCGCACGAATGTGCTACAGTTCTACGTAGTGCGCGGCGGCGGCCCGCCGCTGTTGGGCCGTGAGTTTTTATTAACATTTAACTTAGAGTTTGCCCCTGCGGCGGCGCTGGTGGCACCAGTCAATTATATAGATAAGCCACAGGATCACGCACTCACTGAGATTATTTCGCAATTTCCAAAATTGTTCAGTAGTAAATTAGGATGCTTCAACAAATATAAGGTATTTTTAAAGTTAAAACCCGATGCGAAGTTGGTATTCTTTAAAGCAAGACCGGTCGCTTTCGCCTTAAGAGAAAAAATCGATACAGAATTGAATCGTCTTGTGGATCTTGGGATATTAGAACCTGTAGAATATTCGGAATGCGCCTCTCCCATTGTTCCGGTGTTAAAAAAAGACGGTGGCGTTAGAATATGTGCAGATTATTCAATAACTATTAATAAACAATTAATTATTGAAAAATACCCACTTCCAACGATTAATGAACTGTTCTCTAAATTATACGGTGGTGAGCAGTTCACTAAACTGGACCTTTCGCGAGCATATAATCAATTTTTATTGACAGAAGACTCACAGGCTCTAACTTGTATTAATACGCACCGTGGTCTTTTTAAATACACCAGACTAGTGTTCGGTCTGTCGAGTGCGCCTGCCATTTTCCAACGCGCAATGGAATGTTTGCTTGCAGGCCTGGACGGGGTAATTACATTTTTAGATGATATTTTGGTCACTGGGGGTAATATTAATGAGCACAAAAACAGGTTAACGTTAGTTTTAAAACGTCTAGAAGACGCAGGGTTAACTGTTCAGCAGGATAAATGCGAATATTTTAAAAATGAAATTTGCTACCTTGGTCATATTATTGATAAAAATGGTATACGCAAATCACCAGATAAAGTCCAGGCCATATTAAAAGCTCCAAAACCGACGAATAGTTCACAGTTACAATCATTTTTAGGGTTAATAAACTATTATAGAAGCTTCGTGCCAAACGCTTCGTCAATACTGAGCTCATTGTATGAATTACTGCATAAAAATAAAAAGTGGGAATGGACTCCAGTTCACGACGAGGCGTTTGAACGAATTAAGGAACTACTGGCTTCCGACCAGTTGCTAGCTCATTTTAACCCTAACGCAAAACTAATACTAACAGTAGATGCTTCGCCACAAGGCTTAGGTGCCATTTTATCCCAGTTGTCACGTTCTGACGGTCGCGAGAGGCCTATTGCATTCGCTTCAAGGACGCTCACAGCAGCGGAAAAAAACTATTCGCAGTTACAGAAGGAGGCCACGGCCATAATTTATGGTGTAAGAAGATTTCACCAGTACTTATACGGTCGAATCACACCGTTCATATTACGTACGGATCATAAACCTTTGATAACGATTTTTGGTCCGCATCGTGGCATTCCTGAGGTGTCCGCGAATAGGCTACAACGCTACGCGTTATTTCTGTCGGCGTACAATTATTCCATCGAATATATTCGTAGCGGTGATAACAGTGCAGATTTTTTATCTCGAGCGACATTAGTGAATGGCAACCAGGCGGATGACGAAGCGCGCGGGGAGGACCGCGACTGTGAGGAGCGTGCTGCTTACGTCAATTTTGTTGTCGAAGGAAGTTTACCCATTACGCTAGAGAAATTATGTTGCGAGACCGAACGCGACAAGATTTTAAAGAAAGTTAAATATTATGTCTTAAACGGTTGGCCGCGTAAAGTTCACGACCCTGAATTGCGAGCTTATTTTGACTGTCGGTTCCAGTTAGCATTGGAAAATGAATGCTTAATGCGTGGTCATAAAGTGGTTATTCCACATTCACTTAGAGAAAAAATGTGCAGGGAACTTCATGATTCTCACTTCGGGGTGGTGAAAATGAAAGCCGCCGCACGCGAACGAATGTGGTTTCCGGGAATCGACGCGGCGCTCGAACAGTTGGCAGCCGCGTGCACGGTGTGCGCGCAGCTGAGGCCCTTGCCGCACTGCGCGCCTCCCTCGCCGTGGCCTTATCCGCCGCATGCATTTTATAGAATCCATTTGGATTTTCTTGGCCCGTTTCATAACCAAATGTTTTTAGTTATAGTTGATGCATATTCCAAGTGGGTCGAATGTTACACAGTTAGCACAACATCATACGGATCGAAAACTGTCATAAGTAGGCTTTGTGATTTGATGTCTAGGGTAGGTATACCACACACGTTGGTTACGGACAATGGTACTTCTTTCACGTCTAGGGAATTTGAGAATTTTTGTGTTATAAACGGTATTCAGCATGTTTTATCGCCGGTGTATCATCCGTCGAGTAACGGGCAAGCCGAAAGCTTTGTGAAAATAATTAAAAAAGGTCTTAAAAGCATAATTCTGCAAAATAACACAAACATATCTCTGCCAGAAAAAATTGCAAAATTTTTATTTGATTATAGAAACTCCAAAAATAGTACCACAGGTAAATCTCCAGCAGAAATACTTTATGGTCGATCTCTACGCTCGCGTTTGGACTTAATTAATCCACACCAAGTCGCTTCGACATCCGCCGATCTTTCACTAACAGTACGGAAAAATCAGTCCTTACAGATTAGAAACAAGGGAGGAAGGATAAGACCTAAATTTAGGATAGAGGACGTTGTTTGGATAAAAAGATTTTTTGGAAACAATAAATGTTGTTGGGTGCAGGGGATAATCAAAGAAGAGATCGGGAATGTCATGTATTCGGTGTATATTCCGGAACTAAGTTGCAAGGTAACTCGACACATCGACCAAATTCGTCGATTTCAAGCTGAAGGCGATTCAGAGGCGCAAAACGAGGAAAATGAATGGCACGTGGACATAGAAACCGATGACAGTAGCTCATTGCCGCAGTTGGAATCCGCATGCATAACGGGTGAGAGCGACGATTCCGTAGGTGCCCAACTGCCAACAACCACCGAAGAGGTTCCTCTTGGAGAGGGGGAAGGTACGAGCGTTGAGCCATTAGCCTTGCAATCGCCATCTACTTCAGATCATTCAAGGATAATGAGTCCCAACCACCCAACACCGCTTTGCTCGGAAGAAGGAAATGAGATGGTTGTAGAAACCGGCCAAAAGAATCTCAGATCAAAGCGACGTGTTCTACCTGTTAATTATAAGCCATTTTTCTAAACTATGTGGGGAAGGGAGTGTTGTATATTGTAGTGTGCGTACGACACCTGTGTGTGTGTGAAAGAGCATCGTTAAATAAGAGTATGCAAATGACTCGCGGTTTGATTGCACGTCCGTTTCCCCGCTCCCGTAAACTTAACATCTTCTTCAAAAAGGGCGATAATGCTCTACTGAAGAATTATAGGCCCATCTCACTTCTGAGCCATGTCTACAAGCTATTTTCGAGAGTCATTACGAACCGTCTTTCGCGCAGGTTTGACGACTTCCAGCCTCCCGAACAAGCCGGTTTCCGAAAAGGCTTTAGCACCGTAGACCACATACATACGCTGCGGCAGGTTATACAGAAGACCGAAGAGTATAACTTGCCTCTTTGTTTAGCGTTTGTGGACTACGAGAAAGCCTTCGATTCGATCGAGACTTGGGCGGTACTACAGTCTCTTCAACGGTGCCAGATTGACTATCGGTACATCGAAGTGTTAAAGTCTTTGTATGAAAACGCCACTATGTCAGTCCGATTACAGAACCAAGCCTCGAAACCTATCCTTCTGCAGCGAGGTGTGAGACAGGGAGATGTGATCTCTCCGAAACTGTTCACTGCTGCATTGGAGGATGTCTTCAAGGTTCTGGACTGGAAGGGGCTAGGCATTAACATAAACGGCGAGTAAATCACTCACCTTCGGTTTGCCGACGACATAGTAGTCATAGCTGAGACCATGGAGGACCTCGGTACAATGCTCGATGACCTCAGTAGAGCTTCTGATAGAGTGGGTCTTAAGATGAATATGGACAAGACAAAGGTTATGTCGGATTCCCATATAGCACCCATTCCCGTAAACATCGGAGAATCTACACTCGAAGTTGTTGACGATTATGTATACCTAGGACAAACTGTCCAGCTAGGTAAGTCCAACTTCGAGAAAGAGGTCAATCGTCGAATCCGACTCGGTTGGGCAGCGTTCGGGAAGCTACGCAATATCTTCTCGTCCAAAATACCGCAGTGTCTCAAGACGAAAGTCTTTGACCAGTGTGTGTTGCCAGTAATTACTTACGGTACTGAAACGTGGTCGCTCACAATGGGCCTCATAAGAAGGCTCAAAGTCACTCAAAGGGCAATGGAGAGGGCTATGCTCGGAGTGTCCCTGCGTGATCGAATCAGAAATGAGGAGATTCGCAGGAGAACGAAAGTAACCGACATAGCCCGAAGAATTGCCAAACTTAAGTGGCAGTGGGCCGGGCACATTGCTCGCAGAACGGATGGCCGATGGGGCAGTAAAGTTCTGGAATGGCGACCGCGTACTGGAAGGCGCAGCGTGGGTAGGCCCCCCACAAGGTGGACCGACGACCTGGTGAAGGTCGCGGGAATCCGCTGGATGCGGAAGGCACAGGACCGGTCGTTGTGGTGATGCTTGGAGGAGGCCTATGTCCAGCAGTGGACGTCTTTCGGCTGAAATGATGATGATGATGATGACTACTATTATCGAAGTTAGCGAGCGTATACTTGTGTGTATGACCCGTGTCAATGTAGTAGTTCGATTCTGTACCTATCAATTTTGCGAACGCGTCCTTAAAGACAATCTCACATGTACAAATGTGCATGCCATACAAATATTTGTTTCATGCGAGAATCTAACCCACAACCTGTTATGCATAAGGGAATTGCTAATAATACCGACAATTTTTTTGAACTTTAAATTAAATACTTGTAACAACAAATATTGACCTTTTGAAATTAATAAAAACGACGAAATTAGTTTTAAACTATTTTCCAATAAACGATAAATAAAATCAAATCAGATATTGTTAATACCAATTTTTTTACAAAAGATACTCGCAAAAGAAATAAGTAATACATCTTTTCAAAAAGAAAGTAATATCCCGATAAATCCCTTTGACCCTCTGTTAGGGTTGGCAATTTTATTTAGATCTAAGTATTTTTGAACTTAGTACCTAAGAGTTAACCAAATTTTAATATTAGGATGTCACTTCGTACTTAAATACTGAGATATGGCATCATGAAGTTTACATTTGTCTTAGTATTCACTGTGTTGAAAATAATAAAATAGGTACCTACGTGTTTTTCCTTTTATTATCTCTGAGTACTAAAATATTGAGATATTGCATCTCTAAAATGACGTTTGACTTGGCAACCACATAGAAATTGAACATTTTTCCGGGAAAGTTATTGTATTGCAAAAAAATTACCCATTTTTTTTTATGGAGACTTTCAATTATACCTAAAGCCTATAAAAAAATTGGATGGTGATTAAAAAGTCACCTGTATAAGAGGTATCTATCAGGCTAGCATCATCATCATCATTCATCATTTCAGCCGAAAGACGTCCACTGCTGGACATAGGCCTCCCCCAAGCATCACCACAACGACCGGTCCTGTGCCTTCCGCATCCAGCGGATTCCCGCGACCTTCACCAGGTCGTCGGTCCACCTTGTGGGGGGCCTACCCACGCTGCGCCTTCCAGTACGCGGTCGCCACTCCAGAACTTTACTGCCCCATCGGCCATCCGTTCTGCGAGCAATGTGCCCCGCCCACTGCCACTTAAGTTTGGCAATTCTTCGGGCTATGTCGGTTACTTTCGTTCTCCTGCGAATCTCCTCATTTCTGATTCGATCACGCAGGGACACTCCGAGCATAGCCCTCTCCATTGCCCTTTGAGTGACTAGAGCCTTCTTATCAGGCCCATTGTGAGCGACCACGTTTCAGTACCGTAAGTAATTACTGGCAACACACACTGGTCAAAGACTTTCGTCTTGAGACACTGCGGTATTTTGGACGAGAAGATATTGCGTAGCTTCCCGAACGCTGCCCAACCGAGTCGGATTCGACGATTGACCTCTTTCTCGAAGTTGGACTTACCTAGCTGGACAGTTTGTCCTAGGTATACATAATCGTCAACAACTTCGAGTGTAGATTCTCCGATGCTTACGGGAATGGGTGCTATATGGGAATTCGACATAACCTTTGTCTTGTCCATATTCATTTTAAGACCCACTCTATCGGAAGCTCTACTGAGGTCATCGAGCATTGTACCGAGGTCCTCCATGGTCTCAGCCATGACTACTATGTCGTCGGCAAACCGAAGGTGAGTGATGTACTCGCCGTTTATGTTAATGCCTAGCCCATTCCAGTCCAGAACCTTGAAGACATCCTCCAATGCAGCAGTGAACAGTTTCGGAGAGATCACATCTCCCTGTCTCACACCTCGCTGCAGAAGGATAGGTTTCGAGGCTTGGTCCTGTAATCGGACTGACATAGTGGCGTTTTCATACAAAGACTTTAACACTTCGATGTACCGATAGTCAATCTGGCACCGTTGAAGAGACTGTAGTACCGCCCAAGTCTCGATCGAATCGAAGGCTTTCTCGTAGTCCACAAACGCTAAACAAAGAGGCAAGTTATACTATTCGGTCTTCTGTATAACCTGACGCAGCGTATGTATGTGGTCTACGGTGCTAAAGCCTTTTCGGAACCCGGCTTGTTCGGGAGGCTGGAAGTCGTCAAACCTGCGCGAAAGACGGTTCGTAATGACTCTCGAAAACAGCTTGTAGACATGGCTCAGAAGTGAGATGGGCCTATAATTCTTCAGTAGAGCATTATCGCCCTTTTTGAAGAAGAGTACCACCACACCTCTGCTCCATGCCTGTGGCGTTCTCCCCTCGAGAATGACGGAATCAAATAACTTCTGAAGGGCCTTAAGGATCGGTTTTCCACCCGCCTTCAGGAGTTCGGCCGTAATTCCGTCATCACCCGGTGCCTTGTTGTTTTTGAGCTGCTTTAGAGCCATCCTAATCTCGTACAGGCTGACGTCCGGGATATCTTCGGTATAGTGTCGGGTCAATCGAGCTCTTGGGTCATTAGCCCGATTTACAGCGGGTTTCCGGGTGGACGTGTATAACTGTCCATAGAACTTCTCGACCTCCTTCAATAGCTCTGGCTTGGAGGAAACGACTCTGCCATCGTCGGTCCTCAGTTTTGCAAGCTGGCTCT
Organism: Asteroscopus sphinx; assembly: GCA_949699075.1. Taxonomy (NCBI): domain Eukaryota; kingdom Metazoa; phylum Arthropoda; class Insecta; order Lepidoptera; family Noctuidae; genus Asteroscopus; species Asteroscopus sphinx. The sequence continues at coordinate 7,473,791 of OX453032.1, forward strand.
GCCCAATAGACAGGTCTCTTGCGAAGACTTTGGAGCCCTTATTCTTCTCTATCGCGTCTTTAATACGTTCGGTATTAAATTGGCGTAGGTCACTTTTCAAGGACTTTGAGATCTGTCTATTGAGCTGCCGGTACTTAGTCGCATCATCTGAGGACTGCAGAATCATCTCGCGTCTTTCCGCCATGAGCTCGAGAGTGTGGTCAGAGAGCTTCTTGTTTCTGTTTGTACGACGGGTCCTAAAGATCCTAGACCCGACCGTATGGACAGTTTCCACAAACCCATCGTTGTAATCGTCCACTGAGCTCCCTAGGCATTCGAAACGATTCTGAAGTTCGAGCTGAAAGCTCTCGGGGTTTTGGATTTGGATCGGTGCTGGACGGAGTGTAGACTTCATCAGTCGAGATCTTTCCAGCTTGATGTTCAGATTCAATGTGCCTCTTACCAAACGGTGATCACTTCCGGTTTTGACCGCGTTGATCACAGAGACATCATTGAATATTTGCTTCTTCGTCGACATAATGAAGTCAATCTCATTTTTTGTTACACCATTAGGTCCCAACCAGGTCCACTTCCTGTGCTCACGCTTTCTGAAGAAAGAGTTCATCATATAGAGCCCCTCTTTCTCCATAAAGCCGGCCAGTAGATGACCCCGGTGGTTCCGATATCCATATCCAAATTGCCCCACTCGCAGCTCATCATCGTAGCGCTTGCCCAGTTTCGCGTTGAAGTCTCCCATGACAACAGTGAAGTGAGTTTTAGAGCCATGCATGGCTCTCGAGATATCCTCATACATGGTCTCCACCTCATCGTCGGAGTGTTTCGAGGTCGGGGCGTATACCTGTATAACCTTCAACGAATACCTTTCGGTTATTCTGAGTATAAGGTACGCCACCCTGGTCGAAACACTCTCGATCTTCACTATGTTGTTCACAAGAGACTTATGGACGATAAACCCGACACCGCCCTGGGAAAGTTGATCGCCTTCCCGGAAATAGAGCAAGTTACCGGATTTGAGTATTATCGTGTCCTCCCCCTCTCTTCGGACTTCAGATAACCCTACGATATCCCATCGTAACTTGCTCAATTCTTCCTCGAGTTCGACAAGCTTCTCGTCGGTCCGCAGTGTACGTGTGTTGTATGTTGCCAGGTCCAGTCTTTTTTTGTTATGGTAGCCGGATCTCTGCCGGGGATTCTTCGCACCCCCTGCCCCGCCGTTACCTAGGCCGCTACCGTAACCAGGGATAGCGGGGCCGCCGGGGACTAGGGGCCGATTTTTATCAGTGCTTTGCATGTTTGGGGGGATATGCCATAATCGCCACGCTTGGCAGGCGGGTTGGCGATCGCAGTTGGTTGGTTTAATACTCGGAGGACGCTGCTGCCCATCCTCTGGTGAATCCCTTAGTCGCCTTTTACGACACCCATGAGAAGATATAGGGTGGTGGTATTCTTTGCGTCCGGCACCACACGGACGGCGGACGCGGACAGGCTAGCATATTAACGAAGAATGCGACTGAAGCCTCAACAAAAACATTAATAAAAAAGTGTATATTATAATTACGTTGTATAGTAGGGTTGGCAACCCTCTGTCTTCAATTTGCTCGCGGATGGTGGAAAAACTTTGTCGGTATCTGACCCTGAATTGGAAAAATTTGCGAAACATCGTGGGTAGCATTTTATCTTTAGGGTTTGTGAAGGTGTGAATTTATTGGCCAAATTTTTTTTTGGCTATATTTTTGAGGAGATAATATAGCAATACTTCTCAGTTTCCGAATTGCCGATCAATAGATTAAGTATCAAAATTTTATCAGAAGCTTTTTCGGAGTCTTGGACCTGGAATTTAAAAGGTTTGAGGAAACGGTTATGCACTTCTTTGAGGGTCACTGGCTAGACGTGACCACCTCCACGTTAAAAGGTAAAAAAAGGCAATCGCACACCATATCAACTCAACAATGACTCAACTCCAACTTTCAGTTCAAACGTCAACGAGTCGATTTGGTCGATACAATAGTATGTTTGTATCTTCGTTTGTCCTCCAATCACACTGAATCGACTCAACGGTTTTGGATTAAATTTGCCACACAAATAGACCATGTCCTGGATTAACACATAGGATATTTTTACAGCCGCAGGCTTCACTTAGTAGATCTGTCACTTCCGAGCGTTGTTCTACCTATGGTCCGGATCGAGAGCGCTTGAGAGGACGTTGTCTCCTTCTGCGAGAGGGTTATGCTCACTAAGGAGGCGGCAGAGGGTTCGAGGCGACGACCTCGGACGGGTCGGGCACCGCAGGACTTCTCTTCGACCTCCAGTCACCCTAGGAGTGAGCCTGCAGGGGGTGGACTTGGGGTAGCCCGCCACCCGATCAGTCAAGGCTCGTGCCGGTGGCGCGTCGTGTTTCACGCGCGCTATTAAAGAGGATGCGGCTGAAGTTGGTGCCGCACGGAGAGAAGGGACTCACCTACTAGTGGTGAGCTGAGAACTGCCGGGGATGGTTGGACGAATACAAGATTCCCGGCCGCGGGTCGGTAGAGAAACACTGTGATGGTTTTAGTCGGCAAGAGTTTAACACTGGCGCCGCCTTCCCCGGGTGGAGTGCGTCTATAAGGATTTCCCCCACAGAAACAGATAGAGATTTCCCCACGTAAAAAAAGGCTTCACTTAGTAGTAACATAAAACATTATTATCTATTAGCTTACCCTCGCGGCTACACCTGCATGTAATTTAACTTATGAAAGAAAGAAGGAAAGAAAGAAAAATGATTAGTTGCCACAAGACGACATGCGGTAGGTACACATAAAAACATTCCACACATCCCGCATCTTTTAAGAACTGTTTATATTCCCGGGATAAAAAGTAGCCTATAATATGTCAATCCAGGTTATGAAATCTGAGCATGAAACTCAACTAAATCCATTTAGCCATTTCGGCATTATTGATAAACAAATAAATAAACGAACCAACATCAACTCATTTACGACGTCTGTGGTCTAGTGGTTCGAGTATTGGACTGCTGATCACGACGTTGTGGGTTCGATTCCCACAGGACACAAATATTTGTGTTTGTGTTTGTCTGGTTGTTTCTTATGTATTATAAGTATGTATTTACAACAACAAAAAAAGTATATAAGTATCATATCCATTGTCTAGTACCCATAGTACAAGCTCTGCTTAGTTTGGGACTGGATGGTGCTGTGTAAAAATGTCCCAAAAATATTTATTTATTTTTATTTTATTTATTATAAGTAGGATTTCATACATACATACATATTATCACGCCTGTTTCCCATTGGGGTAGGCAGAGACTATGGATTTCCACCTGCTACGATCCTGACACACCTCTTTCGCTTCATCTACGTCCATTAACCTCGTCATGCATGCTCGTCGGTTTAGAGAACTCTTAACCTGGCATTTTTTGAGAACATCCGCGATTTGATCGCGATACGTTCGCCGAGGTCGTCCCCTTCCAACTCTTCCATCCACACTCGCTTCGTATACTTGTAGGATAACAATAAAAAGTAAGTAATAAGTTGTAAGTAGGATTACATTTCATTACATTATAAAAATAACACTATTATTGTAAGAATATACCTAAGTATATGGAAGTGAAACTATCATGTAACAACTACATAATAATTATTCCTTATAACTATTCTTATAAATACTCGACCCTTATCTATAAGTAAATAAACTAATTTAACTTAGGCCCACTTAATTCAAGCGTTTTAACTTAGAGTGTAACTTAACTTAATCCTAAGCTTACAGATTATTTTAATTAATCCAATTTGTACTTAACTATTACAGACATCTGTGAAGTTAGTGAAGTTATTAAGTATAACATTACTTATTTTTTTATAAATACTTATATCATTTCAGCCGAAAGACGTCCACTACTGGACATAGGCCTCCCCCAATTAAGGGGGGATATGCCATAATCGCCACGCTTGGCAGGCGAGTTGGCGATCGCAGTTGGTTGGTCAAATACTTATATGCTTGCTTTAATTTAAAAATTCCACATAAAAGTTCCTCTGGATTCTTCTCGGGACACGGGATAAATCCCTTTCCCGAGGGATCGAACTATGCCCGTGATAACGGACATGTCCTTGTGTTGGGCTATGCCTAAACCTAATGCTGTGTGCTGCCTGAGAGCAGGTTGCAACGCAGCTATGTGTATGGTTGCTATGAATGTACCTGTAGGAGCGCCACGCACTCCGTTCTCACGGGTGCGTTTCTTCACGACGCCTTAGCGGTCAGGCCCTACCAGGTGGAACCCCCGGTTGCCCCGAGGGAAGCCCAGCAGATGCCGACCAGCGACATAGGCGTCGACTTGTTTGGCGATAAAAGTTCCACACTATTGCAATGTTTATAAACAAGTGAAATACACGTCAACAAACATCTGTTTCGAAACTTCAGGGCAATTGTGTAACTGCATCGCAATCAACAAAATGTCAATTTTGACGTTTGAATCCAGAAAAATGATACAAACAATACAAACAATACAATACAAATACAAATACAATACAATACAAATACAATACAAATACAATACAAATACAATACAAATACAATACAAATACAATACAAATACAATACAAATACAATACAAATACAATACAAATACAATACAAATACAATACAAATACCATACAAATACAATACAAATACAATACAAATACAATACAAATACAATACAAATACAATACAAATACCATACAAATACAATACAAATACAATACAAATACAATACAAATACAATACAAATACAATACAAATACAATACAAATACCATACAAATACAATACAAACACAATACAAATACAATACAAATACAATACAAATACAATACAAATACAATACAAATACAATACAAATACAATACAAATACAATACAAATACAATACAAATACAATACAAATACAATACAAATACAATACAAATACAATACAAATACAATACAAATACAATACAAATAAAATAAAATACAATACAAATACAATACAAATACAATACAATACAATACAAATACAATACAAATACAATACAAATACAATACAAATACAATACAAACACAATACAAATACAATACAAATACAATACAAATACAATACAATACAAATACAATACAAATACAATACAAATACAATACAAATACAATACAAATACAATACAATACAAATACAATACAAATACAATACAAATACAATACAAATACAATACAAATACAATACAAATACAATACAAATACAATACAAATACAATACAAATACAATACAAATACAATACAATACAAATACAATACAATAAATACAATACAACACAAACAATAATATAATGCAATTCGAATTGCGTAACTACAAATCTGTTGATTACGATGTCAGAGAGATTCATCATGAAATTTAATTAATGATACAGGTTAAAAGGCATACTTGCAGCAGCTTACTTGCATAACGAAACGTAATCTAACCATAGTATAGAAATGTCTTTGAATCTAACATACATGACGTCGTTTATATCGCAAAGGATTTCCCTCCAGGGGGTCTACTCGCGTTTTACGAACGACAAACGAAGTACGAACTTTCGTTCCGACTAATATCTACACAATAAAGATAAAAAATACACAATTAAGATAGACTACGGTTCATAGTCATATACAATTTACGGGAGATCACAGAAACAAAATGTCAAAACACGATCATCGCATGCGATGAGGGAACGATGGTTGACCGGAGTAGCAAATTGTGCGATGAATCGTACGATTTATCGAATATCGTTAAATGGGAGTAGACCCCCTGACGTCATTTACTTCATGATGAAGTCCCTCTATGACGTTACACAATTCCAATGTTTGATTGCGATGTCATCAACATCGTCTTCAATTTTACATCAACATGAAACTGTCAAATGAGTTACGCAATTGCCCTGCTGTTTGTCTTGCTCACCATCACCACTGGGGAGCACAGCAACATGCTGAGAAATACATAGCTAGTATTTATCGCCACAATTTCTGCTGTTTCAGAAATATGAGTATTTGTTTCAGAAACACGTAGGTTCTTGTTTTTGAAATAATTTTCATAAAAAAATGTTTACTAATTATTTTATAATTTTTAACGGATTTACGCATGCGAAGCGAAATCTAACGATTTAAATTGTGGAAAGAAAATCGCATGCGTAAATGCGTTAAAAATAATTAAATGATTAGTAAGGGTAGGCAATATCTATACAACTTCGAATTAACTGCAAAGTTAGTCGAGTCGGTTAAGAATCACTGTTTCTTAATAAGATATCGCTGACGTCACCCAAAGACGTACCGTAGTGGAGGATAATTTTGATACTACGAGCAGTGTTCATGGTAGCTTAGTGGCTAAAGCACTGCCGTACTGAGCCAGGAGTCGCAGGTTCGAATCCTGCTCGTGAGCGATTTATTCTTTCCACTATTTAAATCGTTAAATGTTTACAAGTGAATGTTTACTAGTACTACTAACTAGCCTTTAAAAGTTCAACTGTCATTTCATATTTTATTTCGACGTCAACATATGAAAAGATATCAGCCCCCCTAGCCATCTACAATCATGACCATCTACAATCGTCAATGCTAATAGAAAACAATCAAAATGTATGGGAATGACATATCTCAACGAAAAAGTCATTCGTTGAGATATGTCATTCCCATACATTTTGGTTGTTTTCTATTAGCGTTGACGATTGTAGATGGTCAACTTGCAGGTATAGATTCCAAGTTCGTCATCAGTGTTAGTCACAGTGTTAGTAAAATTCGTGCCTAAAACCTTTTTTACGCGCACAGATTTTTTTGGAATGTATTATTAGATTAATTGCGTTATATAGACAGCATATTCTAAATTTGAAAGATTTTTTTAAATCTGTTTTATCAACAAACGTGGCACGTGGGCACGTTTGTTGATAAAACAGATTTAGAATAAAGGTTTTATTTGTAAAAAACGTCATTGGTTTAAAAAAAGTTTGTTCACAGAATATTAAATTAGGGTAAGTCCGGGGGAGTTGGCCCTAGTAACTTCAGAAGCCAGTAAAATGAAAACTATGAAGATCATATATAACTATATATTCATATGGAACTGTGAACATGCCCTAGACAAACCCAACCATTTTCTTCGATTTGATAAACCACAAGTTCTGGCGAAGGAAAACCGATATGTACCTAGAATGCTCCGTGAGGCTATTGAAATTAAAAAACATCCTAATTTTAATAGAGAAGATGGTTGGCAGCTACCACCAGTTTGGAACCCAGTCCTAAAAATAATCAAGTCCCAAACAGCATGCAACACTGTAAAAGATAATGATATTGTGAGTGATTACTGCGTGCATCGAAACGATTTTAATTAATAATATTGTACGGTAGATAAAAATAATTTTATTTTTTTTAGAAATATTTGTAAAGACGCTTGTCATATTAGTCTACCTGCGAACACGAAATGCTGCAAAGCTTTCGAAACGTCAGGGAAACCAATTTAAATAATATACGCGATTTAATCCGGTTAAACTTTGTTTTATTATAATGTGTAGTGATCGCGAAAACCTAAGAAGTTATTATATGAAGATCAATTGAAAAAAAAATTACTTCTAATTAAACTTTGATTATTAAACTATCAAAATATAACAAGTAATAATAAGTTTTTACATAATTAATATAAAAAAATATTAATTATTAAAATTATACGATTGGCCATCTCTCCCAGAGTGTCCGGGGGAGATGACCATAGCAGCAAGGGAGAGATGGCCAGTTTTTAAATCAACATTAGCTACTGTTTAACTTATATTTTTTTAGCTTTAGTTCTTTCTAGAAGGAGCTAGCTACTCCTGATTTTCTTCGCAGAACAGGCAAGATGGTCCCTTAAATTCTTTTTGACATTATTTGCCGTGTATCGTCTTACTAGGGTATTTTTTGGTACTTCATAGGTTTCCAAAGTCGCTTAGATACAACTCTTACCATTTCTAACATTTTTAAAATGAGTTTACGTTTATTTATTTATTATATTAAATATTAGTAAATTTTTTGAAAGTGCACCACATACTGCCCCCATCTATTTTTCACGTCTTCCTTGTCCATCCAAAGGTTGTCTGGAAGATATCGCTAGTAGCGATAAGACCGCCAATGTACCCTTATTTTACATGTTAGTCCTAAGTTTAATAATGTTATTGGTGTACAATAAAGAATATTCTATCTATATATCTATCTTTACGCTCTTGTTTCTTCGCTTAGTGATTTATTTTCATAGATATTTCTATGTTACCCATTTTTTAATGAAAATGTCTCATAATATATACGGGCCATCTTACACCGACCGAATATGGCCATCTCTCCTAATCGTCCGGAAGAGATGCCGACATATATTTTGTAAAAAATATAATAAACTCACTTGCAATTTTGAAGTTATAATTGAGTATGGCTCGTGAACTAGGTATGCAATCAAGAAAAAAAACTCATTTTTTTTCGTAAAATTTCATCTTTACACTGTGTATCATAAACCCTTCGATTACATCGAGCTATATGTAAAACATAATAGGCCGATATTACCCAATATTTTGTTTTTTTTGGCGTAATTCTAGCGGAATGTCGTTCCTACGCTACTGCGTAGGAACGACATAATAAAGCAAATTATTTGCTTGCTTGCTTGCTTTATTAATTGTTTGCTTTATTTAATAATAAAGCAAATTAGCCAGAGAGTAGTGCTCTCTGTTGAGCATAAGTATGTTTTTTTCTTGTTGGCCATCTCTACCTTACGGCCAACTCCCCCGGACTTACCCTACTTATTTACCTACGACTGCCTCGTTGGTCTAGTGGTCGCAAGCGCGACTGCTGAGCGTGGGGTCCTGGGTTCGATTCCCGGGTCGGGCAGTGTTATTGGGTTTTTTCACTAGGAAATTCTTAGTAGCAGTCCGGAGTATGGATTTGTGCCCGGTTGATGGCAATAGGCTCGCCCCCTATTACATGGGACTATATCATAACTGGCGAAATGTGGGTGTACTACACACCTCTGCCTACCCCTTCGGGGAAATATAGGCGTGATGTTATGTTATGTTATTTACCTATTGTTGTTGTAGTGCTTTGCAACATTTTTCTTAGCGTGACCGCGTGGTAAAAAATTGCCTATTTATATTTTTTATTGACTGCGACCCCCTTTACAGGGGTGACCCAGAGATTGGAAAATACTGGTCTAAAGGGTGAGAATAGGTCCGTAAGAAAGAGCTGAAACTACTCTTTTCCCGAAAATGTTGTGTAAACTATAAGTACGGTGGTCTTTTTTTTTCGTACATCATCGAATTGCGAAAGCTTTTGCGTTATTTTTTCTCGTGGTTTCAGCAGATCTGATCTACTTAATATATTTTTTTCTTTTTCCAGGTAAGTTTTGATAAATGCAAAGCGGATAACATTTCCGGTGTTTTAAGGTAATTTTAGCATACGTTTTATTTTAACAAGTCGGACTCAGGCACAGACATAGTAAAAAATATAGACTAAGTGCTGCGAACAACCGTAGTGAAGCCAACAAAACCACAAAGCAGGTAACCGCTTACTAGCGCAATCTGATACTTTCAGTGTGAAACTATCACCTAATCTAAAAATAAAGAATGCAAAAAGAGAAGCGCTTTGGGAGGATCGAACGCACGTCCTACATTTGTAAATCCGACCACAGGATCGTACTGCTACGATTACTAATTACTTGTCTGCGAATTTTAGCACTATAATCAACCAGTCAAAATCAATAAAAGTAGAATATTTTATTATTCAAAAAACAACATAAATGGCTCTGAAATAGATACTTATTTAATAATGTAATATTTGGTGAAAAATCAGTAAAATTATCTCGTGAAATGAAATCATAATCTCTTTGGAACAATTATCAAATATGGGGTCATGTAGCGACATCTATCCGATATTGAATAAACTATTACAGTATCTCGTTTCTTAAATTTGGTAAATCCGCCATCTATTACTTTTAGTCCGTAACAATAACAAAATATAATGCTACTAAATTAAAAACCACCATCTTACCTGTTATCTACAAGTATTCGAGTACTACGTTTTTTTGCAGCGTTGTAAAAGCTGTTGTACCCGATTATTTGTTTTAAGATTGAGGACCCTGACTGACACCCGTATTCAAGAACAACCCTTACGTAAGTGTATTCTTTCTCACTGCAAAGTGTCTGATTTCTCACAGTGTCGGAGATGTCCATAGACTCGTTTCATAAACAATACTTAAGTATTTCTTCGCTCAGTGATCGCATAGGGACGAATTCGGCATTTTGATTGGTCGGTTCCGGGGCTAGCTTCAGGTAGTCATTTAAACATGTGTTGATTTTTGAAAATTGGGTTTTGTTGCATGCGCTCCTTGCAGTAAAATTTTTGTAGGTACCTGCTACAATTTTTGAATATGAGAATATGAATATAATATATGAATAAAAGAAGAATATGGAAATAATATCTTCGAATAAAATGGATTTAAAATAAAATAAATAAAATAAAATGGAAATTACATCTCCGGATAAACTGGAAATAAAATAAATAAAAATACCATGTACCTAATGGAAATTACATCTCCATATAAAATGAAAATATAATAAAATAATTAAAAGTAAAATAACTGATGAAATAAAAAATGCCATCTCCGGAAAAAAAACGGAGATGGCATACCCATTTGGGTAAAATATAAAATAATAAAAATAAATTAAACAGGAAAAGACATGCCCGGATATAACTAAAATAAAATAAAATGAATAAAATGGCAATTAAGTACATCATTCTTCCCGTTTCGGAAAACTTCTGCAAAACAAAAATAAAGTTATAGGTATATATTTTTAATTATAAATAAATATCAATTCGTCTAAATAATTATTAAATTCCTCGTCACTATAACACTAATTTTTATTAAACTAACAGAAATACGCAACAGGCAACAACAACAATGTTATATTATTTCGAGATATGAATTCGCCTACACTATGCGTTCCGTAAAATAGCTAGCGGGTAACCTTAGCTAAGGGTGCAATTTATTAGTTGCATAGTGTCGCTCAACACTCAAGTAAGGTTTATGAAACGAAATTTCGTCCACTGTGCGTTAGAGCCTACTGTGCGTTCTCATAGTATCGTTCTTGAATACGGGTGTCAGTCTGGCAGCCTACTGCAGTGCGCGCGCGCCGACCGGGACCCCCGTCCCGCGACCGCATGCTCGCCCCGCAGACATCCAAAACAAAAGACCTGTCGTCGCTGTGACGCGCTCGCCTATCGCTAATAATTGATAATTACACCAATGCTTAATACTAATAAGGTGGAGTATGCCACATTAGTAACAATGAGCCAAATGAATGATATTAAATTGTAATTAAACATATTTTTAAAAGATATGAACAGGATTTGAAAGCATAAAACATAATTTACATATTTTTTTCCAACCTGAAGCTGCGATAAAAGGAAGAAAATTAGCTTTAGCAGAACATCATCATCATCCTCCTGCCCTTATCCCAATTTATTTGGGGTCGGCGCAGCATGTTTTTTTCTTCCATACATCTCTATCAGCCGTCATTTCTGTGTTTACTTTCTTTCTATTCATATCATCTTTCACACAATCCATCCATATTTTCTTCGGTCTCCCTCTTTTCTTATAGCCATCAACATTCATACTTAAAACTTTCCTCGTAACATGCTCCCCATTCCTCCTCATCACATGTCCATACCATGATAGTCTGTTGCTACTTAACTTCTCTGTCACTGGCTATCTATCTTTAGCAGAACATGTGAGAAAAAATAAAAAAGTAAGAATTAACAGACAAAGCCAAAATATTATTATTATAAGGCAAACTTTACTGACATTGACAATCTAAGTCATCCATTGAAAAGGTTCCCTTCTTTATCTCCAAAGACCTTAATCAGATCTTAAACAAATGATACTTTCTGAATGCAAATGCTTGACTTGTTGATGAATATACCGAAATCGCTATATTTATGCCTATAATATTTCTATTTTATTTTTCGAGGCCTCAATTCCACATGGATCCCACCATCAAAACTGGATTTTGATAAAAATGGGACCAATCTGGAAGTATATCCTTTCAATTAAAAAAAATATTTTCGAAATCGGTTTATAACTGACGGAGTTCTGAGGTAACAAAAACACAAAAAAAAAACAAAACATACAATAGAATTGAGAACCTCCTCCTTTTTTGAAGTCGGTTAAAAAAAATGACATTCGCATTGACTTATTCCATTCATTTGGAATTTCTCTAAAAAAATACATATTTAAATTCACTTAATTTAAGAAATTTTTGTGTAAATTCATTTGTTTTGATTTCATACAGACTATAAAGGTGGCCACTGACGATGCTTCCAACCGTACGAATGGCGTGGTTTTATTCCAAAATCTGTCCATGAATGTTGAAAATGTATACTATTTTTAAAACGACGTCCTGGCTGTGGAATTCCAATCGGGTAGAAATCCACCAAGCCACGCCCCTTGGACGTCATCGCGTTGTGGTTTTGGAGTGATCGTCAATGCGAAAAACTTGCACTATGCCACCCGGAAGATGTCGAAACGCTCCGTGAATGTGCAAAACTACGTCCATTTTTATTTCATTCCGCGTTGCGCCGCCGCATGCGTAGCATCTCTAGTACGTCTGTGGCCGCCGCAAGTAAAGGACGCAGATACTCGGCCCGCATTTTTGCAACATCGAAACTTTAGGCTATGTGCAAGTAGTTCACGCATTTAGTTTACCTGTATTTCTATCAAGTACCTACAATGACGTGAGCGCGTTGATGAAATTCTAGAACCAAGAACGTATACGCGATGGATTGATCGTCAGAGTGCTAAAAAATAGGACGTGTTTTTGTTGGAAGTGGTCATTAAAACGACGTCGGAATGGTTACGTCGTCAGTGCCCACCTTAAACGGTTTGATAGGGAACAGATAGCCGATGGGGCAGTAAAGTTCTGGAGTGGCGACCGCGTACTGGAAGGCGTAGCGTGAGCAGGCCCCCCACAAGGTGGACCGACGACCTGGTGAAGGTGGCGGGAATCCACTGGATGCAGAAGGCGTAGGACCGGTCGTTGTGGCGATACTTGGGGGACGCCTATGTCCAGCAGTGGACGTCTTTCGGCTGAAATGATGATGATGATGATGACATTTTTTGTAGACGGTATTGCCCGCTCATCACAGGCACGCATTCTGACGATAGTTGAAGGATGCCAAAGGATGGGAGTATTATGTCTTCGATCGTAGTCGTTTTGCCTTTGTCTTTAATGTGTTATGGATAGGGTTGATAAAAATCATGATTTATTTTATTTTATTCACTTTTTATTTGACTTTGAAGGATTTAAACTTGATTTTTATTATTTACATAGTCATAACTGACAATATTCCAAATATTACAAAATCCATTGGGTTCCGAAGAAAAAACTAAATAAGTAAAAAAACATTTTTTTTCTTCAAAACTAGTTATCATTTAATTTTGTTAAATGCATTACATACATTTATGAAAACAATTTAACAAAATTAAATGATAACCATTTATTGGGGGTAGGCCCCCCACAAGGTGGACCGACGACCTGGTGAAGGGCGCGGGAATCCGCTGGATGCGGAAGGCACAGGACCGGTCGTTGTGGCGATGCTTGGGGGAGGCCTATGTCCAGCAGTGGACGTCTTTCGGCTGAAATGATGAAATGGTTTACAAGTTTCACAACACAAGGAAGGAAGCAAAGCATAAACGTAGTGATTATAATTATTATCTTTGGCAAAGTAGACCACAAGCAGACAGATCTAATCAGTGTTGCCGGCAATCAAACAAGAAAAAGTCCGAAACCGCATAAGAAATTACCCGAAATTACCCGTTAAGTCAAAAAAAAAACATTATAAAAAAATTGTTAAAAAGTATTATGTTTTTTACCTTTTTAGTAATAGTTTTAAACCAGGTATCTAAGGAGCGTTACGCCACACTGTCGTGATAGAAATATTAGGGGGCCTGAGGTGGCGAATATTTTTAACCGACTTCAAAAAAAGGAGGAGGTTATGTATTCGGCGGGTTTTTTTTTAAAATGTATTTTTGCATATTTTTCATGTATGTTTGTTTTTTTTTGTATGTTTTATGCAAATAAATATATTCTATATTCTATTCTCTTCTATTCTATTCAAGAATGTCTTTCTGTGTGGATTCAGTATTTTGCTTACCCAAAAGTAAGGGACGATTCTTCTCTTATTATCAAACACCAAAACGTTTTGCAATATGGTAATTAATCATAAGAAAGATAGTAGAGTGCGAGCGCAGCGAGCTCGTTTTGTTTTTCTTACTTTTGCAAAAACATGAAGAAAGCGTGAATGAAAATGTAATGCAATAGTTACTTGCATTATAGTTACGGCAAGGATGAGGAAATCAGCTGAAGTACATCTAACAGTGCCAGCGAAGCGAGCGCGAAATTTTCATGTGGTCATTGGTGCTTTCGTCTTTATCTCTATATTAATAATGTGTACAAACTAACAGGATATTTGTTTTCAACATATGGCCGTAGGCCTAAACAACAAGCGCCAGCGAAGTGAGCTTGATTTTTTTGGACTATGACTAAAGATTTACCGCTATAACTCACAAGGATCCACTCGTGTGCGCCCAAACGTCAATACCTTACTGTCGCACGGTACCCACCCGTGCATGCCGTCCCCAGGCGAAAAAAAACCCTATTTTCTAACATAGTTAAGGTTCCAATTCGATTACACGAAATTTAAGAGTGTGGCCCACTAAAAACTTTGTCTTTGAAAATAAAAATGTATTATCTCTAGAATGGTTAACATATTAAAATTTATATTCTACGGAACGCACTCGCAAGTCCGCAGTCAAGATGGCCGCCGCCATTGTTTATTGTTCGTGTCAGTGAGTGAAATAGTTATTTTGTGTTTGTTTTAGTGCTCATTGCTATCGGTAAGTTTATAAATAATAATCATAAAAATACGTAGTTTATTGGTAAATAATAGTTTTCACGGAATAATTTCACGAAATTAGATTTTTATGGTGACAAAATTACGTAGTAAAATTATCGCAAATTTTTTTCGTCATTTATGTTTTTTGTTTTTGTATAATTATAGCGGCATATACCAATACAGTTTATACATTACTAAATCAATGAAGGTCCATGCAGAATTCTTGTAAAATCTATTACAATCTATTTCGTAGTTATAAACTCTGTAGGACGTTCAGAAAATCGTGTTTTGTTACGGTATGTACAATATAAAGTTTGAGTTTTTTTTTTTGTTATAAATGTAATGTAGGACTCATAAAATTACATTGCCATTAGATTACGTGTAGTTTCATATAGATAATTCCAAAGTTTCATGTAAACTCATTCAGTAGTTTTGTCAGAAATCCATATGATACAACCTCATTACAATAATGACCTATAAATCAGCCAGTACTCTGACTTCATAATTTTATATTTTTTTCTTTAGTTGGAATAGAGAATGGTTATTTTTTGTATATATGGCCTCATTCTTTGGGAATCCAAAACAGTTTACATTATGTGGATAGAGACGATAGAATTTGAAATAGAGATTTTTTTATGAGGCGTGGCAGACGGCGCGGCCGCCACGCGCGCCGCGCGCGTGAGCAGCGGTGTCCCACGGAGCTTTTCCGCGTGAGAAACATGGCGCTTAAGCGGTGCAACCTAAAGACAGTAATCCATCAATAAAAAACTACAACTATTTTTTACTAAAATTGCGTTCGCCAAACGAGCCAAAAAGATAAAAATTATGTGATTGTGATTTTGCCGGCAGAAACAGGTGCGGTTGTAGCATTTCCCCGGAAGAGCTCGTTCACAAGGAACTCTCCTACTCCGCTAACTTTTGTTGAGTATCTTCTCTGTCCCGTGTGCCTACAATGACTGTAATGACCTACATGATTACAGTTAGTGACAATTGGCAAAGGACACATGATAAAAATATGGGGGGACTCAGATTTACCCAGATCATAACACTGAGGGGGACTCGACATGCTCTATTTTGTGAATGTCGCAAAAATACCCGAAATTACCCAACAGTCATCGTTACCCGCCAAGAACCCGCTTAAGGCCTGAATTACCCGAAATCGGGTAAAAATACCCGTGCCGGCAACGCTGGATCTAATAGTTCAATACTGAGTAGTTGAGTACAGCAGAGTTACTGACAGATGATGCAGTCGGTGTTGCCAGGTAATAAAAAATTACTTTGACAAGAATCGATTTATGGATTCGATAATCGAATAGATAAAAATATGTAAAACGATTTACATAAAAGAAATATGTGTTTTGTTTGTTTAAATCTAATCAAAAATAAAAACCAGTACAAAACATTGAGCTATTTTGAATACGTATATAGCGGCCACCACAAAAACATTTCTGCGACACTCTTTTCGGTCCATGCATCCTAACTATCAACAACTAACTAACATCCTAGCCGGTCTTAAAATACTCAGTGCGACCCCACTTACATCCCGCACTCGGCCAAAAGTACAATGATATTGTTTACGATAGCAACTCCGGGGCCTAACTCCCGACTCGTTCGAGCTCTGAACCGAAACGCGCTAATATCAATTCCTAGAGGAATGCAGTACAAATTGACACTAACTCGAATTCAAATTCGATTGATACAGAACTTAATCCAGTCCGAACTAAGGCCCCTGATTAGTGAACGTTTAAAGAAAACTATTTTTTACTCAAATATTAGATACCTATAATATTAAAAACCGGCCCAGAGCATGTCGGGCCATGCTCAGTATTATAGGGTTCCTTAAGTAGGTGTACAAACGAATCAAATCGAATATTAATCATGGCTATTTTAGTTTTTGCAATAATCGGCAGCATTCGCGACTCAGAGCGTGTTGTTAGTAGCGCCATCTAGCGATAAATTCAAGAAGCCAAATTCAAGAAGTCTGTCATGTCAAAGTTACTTTTTGTGATTTTTTCAAATAGAAAGTAGCTAAAGGAGCATTATTTGCATGATAATTTTTCTCTAAGGTCAATGACCTTTGAACTAGGATGTTTTAAGTATTTTTCAGTTTTCTGTCTATAACTCAAAAAATTATAATTACATTATACTCGAAATAATTTTAAAAGAGAGTTTTCACAAAGGTCTATCAATGTGGAAGATTATAAGTTTCTACGTTGCATAGTTTAGAAATGGCAGGGGGGGGGACACATTGCAAGCCACTTTGGCGGGCTATATTTCGCAGATGGTACACCTGATAAAAAAGTGATGTATGAAACATTACCTTCATTTTAGTAGACCTATTCAATGATACCCCACAAGAGGGGGTGCAGCGAAAAAAATTTTTTTTCCCCATTTCACATGTATGGGCGCCACCCCTTAAGAACGTAAAAACTATTTTTTTATTCTTTTAAAATTGAGATCTATATGCAGACTATTTTTTAACAAAATTTCATTTACTTATGTTTATAACTGTAGAAGTTATTAAGCTGTAAAGGATTAGGACAGACGGACAGACGGACAGACGGACGGACATGACGAAACTATAAGGGTTCCTTGTAGGACTTCGGAACCCTAAAAAATAAAACGATTTATTTATGTGGTAGCCCAGAATCGAACCTGCAACTGCAGCTAAATAATAATAATACTTTGGGCGCAAAATCAGCGTCATAGTATTATATTATCTGTGTCGGCGTGAATACTTACAACATTTTTTGCATAAAACTTTCCTGCAACGAGGTTTGCAACAATATTGATTTTAGATTTAATGATATTTATTTGTTTGCTACCTCGCTGACCAAGCGCCTTAAAAACCTCTGAGGATTGACATATAATCGAAAATCTTTTTATTAATTGTGCACTATCTCGTACCAACCTGTTCATTGATCTATATTTGTGGAATTCAAGAACCCAGCTCTTATCTACAGCCACAGAATACCTAATAATACTATCGTACAGAACGGCCACTCACCGCCCCCGCCAATTCAAGATTCCTCGCCCGCGCCCTGAGTTTCAGTATATTAAAAAGTACCTACTCTGTGGCCCTGAGAACTACTGAGAAGCGCTTGGAACTAGGGATGGGTTTAGACCCGGGTTTTTTCCGAAAGGTGAGTTTTTTCCCAACAGACTGGGAAAAAACTCGGGTAAAAACCCATTGGCCGGGAAAATACTTAATTGATAATATTTGATTAAAGTAATCAAAATAATACATAATTTCCATTTTATGAGTAACCATTTAATAAGTTTAATTCATGTAAAATGTGTTTTTATAGAAAAATCTAATTATGTTTATCATTTATGGCGTGATTTCGATGTTTAGATTATTTTAAATGATAGTTGCGAGCGGCACGTTTTGTTTGTTGTTGTTTCCATGCATTTAGCTGTACACTTTGTACCTACTATTAGGATGCGTAGCACATGGGCTGAACCTCTTATGCCATGATTATTTAAAGTGCGACTCTAAAAATTTTATAGTTAAAACTACTGAAATTATAAAAAGGAACTCAAGTTTCGTCTGCTTTATATTAAAAAATATACAAGAATAAAGTAGCCAACAGTTGAAATTGCTTTATAATACAAGATAGGGAAGCAACGCCACACCATTATAAGGCATGCAAAAGCCAAAAGCATCATTGCAAGCTCTAGCAGTCCATGAAAATTCTACTTTGTCCAGAAATGCCAAATTAATATTACTTTATGAAGATTAGAATAGGATTACACATAGGGAAGACCCATCGGATGGCAAAATTGTCAATTGAGATGCTCAATGAGGTTGAAAACTTTTATGGGTATCTGTATTCCACTAAAACGGCGAGACCAGCGGTTCCTAGCAATGACGAGAAAAGAGCCCAGCTCACGCGCCATTACACCAAGGATCTCCCGGACGTTGACCAGTGTGAGATTAGGGTGGCTCTTGAGCAGCTTAAGAACAACAAAGCTCCGGGCGATGACGGAATCACCACTGAACTCCTAAAAGCAGGTGGGACTCCGGTCCTAAAGGAGCTACAGAGTCTGTTTAATTCTGTCATCCAACAAGGCTTTACACCGGAGGCATGGAGCGGAAGTGCGGTAGTACAGTTCTTCATAAAAGGGGATGAAACCACAATGAAGAACTACAGACCCATCTCACTCCTGAGGAATGTGTACAAGTTTTTCTCGAGAATCATCACGAATCGTCTCGCCGGAAGACTCGACGAATTCCAGCCACGAGTGAAGCTGGGTTTTGAAAAGGCTACAGCACCGTAGGTAGACCACATCCATACTGTTCGGCAGATCGTACAGAAGACTAAAGAGTACAAACAGCCGCTTTGTATGTCATTTGTGGACTACAAGAAGGCCTTTGACTTCATCGAAACTTGGGCAGTTCTGGATGCCCTTAGGAATGTCACATTGATGAACGGTATATAGAGATGCTGAGATGCCTATACAACGCTGCTACCATGACTGTTCAGCTCCAGGATTAAAAGATGAAGCCAATCCAACTGCGCAGAGGGGTGAGACAAGGGGATGTAATATCCCCAAAATTGTTCTCAAACGCTTTGGAGGACGTCTTCAAGACGCTGGACGGGACTGGACAGGGTATCAACGTTAAAGTCGAGAACATCTCACAGATCTCCGTTTTGCCGATGACATCGTTGTAATGGCTGAATCGCCGGAAAAACTGGGCTAAATGCTGCACAGCTTAAACGGAGATTCTCGGCGTGTCGGTCTCGGTAGGAATCTGGACAAGACTATAAAGTCATGTCACAGATAATATAATACTAGTCATGTTCAATATGCATGTCAGGCCAATATTTGTCGAAGGGTCGGCACTCGAAGTTGTAACGAAATACGTCTACCTAGGGCAGGTAATTCAGCTTGGTAGATACAACTTCGAGAAAGAAGCTGGCAGAAGGATCCGATTGGGCTGGGCAGCATTAGTTAAATGTCGCCGAGTCTTCTCCTCACCTATACCACAAAGTTTGAAGACAAAGGTCTTCAACCAGTGCCCCGTTCCTCTGTCATGACTTACGGCGCCGAGACGTGGACACTGACAGTTGGGCTAGTCCACAAATTCAAAGTCACTCGGCGAGCTATGGAGCGAGCTTTGCTTAGAGTTTCTTTGAAGGATAAAATCCGTAACGAGATTATCCAGAGAAGAACCGGAGTGACCGACATAGCTTGTAGGATCAGTAAGCTGTAGTGGCAGTGGGCTGGCCATGTCTGTTGAAGGACCGATGGCCGCTGGAGCAGACGAGTCCTTGAGTGGAGACTGCGAATCGGCAAACCTAGCCAGGTGGACCGACGACATGATGAAAGTAGCTGGGGCGGCTGGATGCAGAAGGCAGAGGACCGAGTATTGTGGCGCAATTTGGAAGAGGCCTATGTCCAGCAGTGGACTGCGATAGGCTGAGTTGATGATGAAGTATTAAGAATTTAACATAAGTGTGTGAATTTAATCAATTGTGTTTGTGATGATGCTTAGAAAAAAAGGAATTAATTAGATTAGGATCATATTAGAGCACTAAATACATGTTTCGAAGCCAAATGTTAGCATCATATTACTTCAATTGTATAGAATAGTATTTTCCCGGCTTTTGGGAAAAAACCCGATATTTTCCATTTTTTCCCGTTTTTTCCCATATTTTTCTTTTCCACCCGTTTTTTTTTCTTTCCCTGCCCATCTCTACTTGGAACCCAGTCGGCACTACGAGCGGCGAGCATCCCTAGACCCCAACTTACACTGTGTAATGTGTATGTGTTCGTACATATACAGACGTAATGTTGTGTATGAAGATGAAGGCGGTTCTAGGATTTATATTGTGTTGGTTGAGTGTCCGAGGTGTAATACACCTCCTTCTTAGAACAGAACAGACCTTGACATTATTCCAAAATTACGACAAAAATACATAAAAAATAACTTTCAAAAACCAACGCGAGGTCTGTGACCTATTCCTACTATAAACGTAATTAGGGACTGCAAATAAAGTGTTCGCCCCGAAATTCGGCCAGACCCACAATTATAAATGCTATAAAAACAAAATTAAGAGTTAACGGAATTAGGAGAAATATTCTGACGGTTTTAGGCGCAATTTATACCTATGTATTTCACTTTTCGATTGGAAGGCTGAATTGTGAATTGACCCTTTAAGATTTGGGAGTAATAAATTTATTAGTTTGACGACAGATGGGAGAGTCGTTAATTAAACATTAATATGCTCTTTTAACTACCCTGGATTTGTTTCTCCGATAACCAACTTTTTCAGGACAATTCCTAAACAATTTAATTTTAATAAAAATAAATAACTACTTTAGGACATTTTTACACAGCTCCATCTAGTCCCAAACTAAGCAGAGCTTGTACCATGGGTACTAGACAATGGATATAATACTTATATACTTAATTAACTATACTTACTTAATTATAACGAGTAGGGATGTGAAAAAATAATCGATTATAAAAAAAATAGATTATATTTTTTTTCATAGATTTTTTGGGTCGATTATAATTTCTAGGAAAATTGATTATTCAGAAATCGATTTTTATTTTAAGTGTCGTGTGTTTTAAATTTTTTTCTACTATGTTTTCGTCAAGTTCAAGTCGAAAGTCATTGTTTTAGTGACACTAAATTTAGCTAGTTCATGCATTTTGTTCCCATCTTCAATAGAATTCAAGTTCTAACTCCGCGTTCGTTGGTTCGTTCATTTTATTTTGTTTCGAAAATAAATTTGTTTTCGGACGTTTCTTTTTGTGCACAGAATGTCAAGCACCAAACCAAATAGGTTGCCGACGCAGCTTTTGTTTCTTAATTCCTTACCAAGTAATATGTGGTAAAAAAATTAAAAAGAAACGATAGCTTCAACTTTGGCCCTGAAATAATAATTACTGTTGTAAAGCCGATTTAATCTGTTCTTGATATTTTTCATTTATTTCAATGAAAAAAAAAACGATTATTATTTTGTAATAAATCGATTTAAAGAAATCTATTTTAATCAAACTTAGTAGAATCGATTGTTAATAAATCGATATTTTTTACAGCTAAGTCACAGCAAACTGTAACCTAAAATATTAAAATGCCAGCTTAACTGGCTACATTATTGTACAAGTGTCAGTAGGTATGTATAAAAAAAAGCTGTTTTTAACTTTTTATTTTTATTTAAGAAAACGTATTACTCCCTAGAAAGCTTCATAAATAATAAAATATGACATGTTGTCAACACAATTAAACAAAATTGATGTTTTTTTCAGTAAGTACCCAGGTATATTTGGCCCGCTGGATGGCGCTGTATAACATCACACTCTGAGTCGCTAATGCTGCCGTCTATTAAATATAAAAAGTTAATTTAAAAATCCAAAAAACCCGACTGCGCGTAAAAGGGACTGAAAAGATGTAAACAAGACGTAGGTATTTAAAATCAAATCTTTCAGTAGCAAATCATAACACGCAGTATAGGTCGCGACTCGGTTACTCCAGAGGTGTGATACGAGGTCGTGCGTGTGTGCGCCACCGAGGAGGGTGCGGCCGACATTAGGCCGCACGGGTAGAAGGGGCTCGCCTGCTTGTGGCGGGCCAGGACCTGTCGGGGGTGGTTGTGTGAATACTTACGGGTTCCCACGCCCCCGGCTAAGGTAGTCGGTAAGAGTCCGACACTGGCTCCGCCTACCCCGGGTGGAGTGCGTCCATGAGGATTTACCCACGGAAAAATAAATAAAAAGGAGGTCTAAGGTGATCCGTATAACTACAAACGACCAAGTAAACCCCTGTGCTTATGACTGAATAATAACACAAGAACTGCAGTTGCAGCGATACCTTCTCTTCACATAAACTTCAAGACGCCAATCTGCTGGATACCTCCGCTCACCAAGCTTATTACCATCACATTTATGAGCCCACCAATCATAACGCGCCATCCGCCCCTTGTCCCCCGCCAAAATTTTCAATTGTGTTCTCATGCAAAACTTTGAATTTGCGACGTCTAGGCTGACTGGTCTGTGGTACCTACTCTTTCATTTCAACTCAGCCTATCGCAGTCCACTGCTGGACATAGGCCTCTCCCAAGTTGCGCCACAACGCTCGGTCCTCTGCCTTCCGCATCCAGTCCCCCCCAGCCACGTTCTTTAGGTCGTCGGTCCACCTGGCAGGGGGGCGCCCTACGCTGCGTTTGCCGATTCGCGGTCTCCACTCAAGGACTCGTCTGCTCCAACGGTCATCGGTCCTTCGACAGACATGGCCAGCCCACTGCCACTTCAGCTTACAGATCCTACGAGCTATGTCGGTCACTCCGGTTCTTCTCCGGATAATCTCGTTACGGATTTTATCCTTTAAAGAAACTCCAAGCATAGCTCGCTCCATAGCTCGCTGAGCGACTTTGAATTTGTGGACTAGCCCAACTGTCAGTGTCCACGTCTCGGCACCGTAAGTCATGACTGGCAGGACGCACTGGTTGAAGACCTTTGTCTTCAAACTTTGCGGTATAGGCGACGAGAAGACTCGGCGAAGTTTGCCAAATGCTGCCCAGCCCAGACGGATCCTTCTGTTGGCTTCTTTCTCGAAGTTGTGTCTACCAAGCTGAATTGCCTGCCCTAGGTAGACGTATTCCGTTACAACTTCGAGTGCTGACCCTTCGACGAATATTGGCCTCGGCATGACATGCATATTGAACATGACTATAATTGAATTAATTTAGCATTTTGGAATTACAAAAAAGCTTCAAATCACGCACCCACAGACGGACACGAACCGTTGAAAGAGCCTCGATGCAGTTCGTGGCTGCCCGTGGTCGTTGGCTGTGCGTGGCATCATCCGTAAACACAGACCAGTAAGCCTCAAGACTCCGCATAAACAAAGTTTTGCATTCGAACGCAGTCGTAAAACGTTGGTGGGGTCAGGGGGGCGGACGGCGCGTTATGATTGGCCGGCTCAAAAGTTCGGTGGTATGATTCCTTATGATTGGTGCCGCTCGCTGACTGAGTGACGTTCCGATTCGCGGAGGGGCGTATGATATGCAGTGGTAGAGCATATGCGTTGTGACCGGGGGTGTCCAGCTAATCGGCGTCTAGAGGCTTACTGGTCTGTGTCCGTAAATTATGATCAGGCCTGTGGCCCTGTGCCCGCTAATCCTAAGCTGGGAATCTAGTCTTTGGAGTGGAATGACTGGAATGTATGCTGGTTTAACATTGATATAATGATTACTTTAAGATTAAATACGTAACCGCAGCGCGACAATGAAATGCGAGGAAATATCAACGTATGGTTGCCTGTGTGTCGTTCCGGTAAATGATGCGCACAGCTGACGATGCGTGGAGCTCGGCTGGGCTCATCACATGTACCCCCTCAGCCTCCTCGTGTGCTCGTGCGTCACCAAGAACGCACCGTAGGAAGCGGCCCTGTCCCTGCACGAATTCCAAAAAAAATACATTGTTTCTTTCCATTTTTCGTCATCATTTCTTGAAGTAGGGAGAATGGAAAAATATATGGTGGAGTTGAGTAGTTTATGTATCCATTTTGAAAGATCGATACATGATTTAAATAACTTCGCTTGATAGAAAAAACATCCAAATATAGCCAATTTTTGACACTTTGAATTCATTTTATGACGAAAATTTATATAGAACATGATTTTGAAACTTATACGATATATTTTATCGCAAGCCACGTAATCCACTTCAGATATTTTTTTTGATAAAATTATATTAATTTCATGTTTTACATAACTAATTGTTATCACGGGCCGGCGCACCTCCGTGCTCCAGCTCCCTACTGCGCCCCGCAGTCCACCCCGAGACGTTTCGTGCCGTTGTTTCCTTGTGGTCATACTAGTTCGTCATATCAGTATGACTACGAGGATATAGATGTCCTCGTAGTCATACTCATATTTCTACACCTCCTATAAGAAAAACAAATAGGTAAATATATCAGTCCTTAAGAAAACAAAAATATAGAGCGATAAATAACTAGATAGTAGTGGAGTTTCTGTATATCAGGGACAGGGCCTTAACACGTCCACGACAATCGGTCGATGTAACCAAATCGTAGTCAATAGACTAGACGAAGTGCTGCGAACAATAATAGTGAAGGCAAAATAAAACCCTGTTCCGTGTACAACCAGCGCTCACGCACACACATGCAACTCAAACCGTGCTCACCCCTAACAGTAACACATGTCGCGGCATCGTCCTGTAAGCATCGCGAAAGCAAATATCCTTCAGGTTCATGGTGTGTCCGTGAGCGCTGGTTGTATACGAAGGTGCACGGTTTTATTTGGCTTCACTTTGATTGTTCGCAGTAATTAGTCTATATTTTCTACTATGTCTGTGACTAGATATTACATTAATTTTATTCGATGCCGAATGTAAAACTATAGCACCACTCATCATCATCATCATCAACTCAGCCTATCGCAGTCCACTGCTGGACATAGGCCTCTCCCAAGTTGCGCCACAACACTCGGTCCTCTGCCTTCCGCATCCAGTCCCCCCAGCCACGTTCTTCAGGTCGTTGGTCCACCTGTCGGGGGGGGCGCCCTACGCTGCGTTTGCCGATTCGCGGTCTCCACTCAAGGACTCGTCTGCTCCAGCGGCTATCGGTCCTTCGACAGACATGGCCAGCCCACTGCCACTTCAGCTTACTGATCCTACAAGCTATGTCGGTCACTCCGGTTCTTCTCCGAATAATCTCGTTACGGATTTTATCCTTCAAAGAAACTCCAAGCATAGCTCGCTCCATAGCTCGCTGAGCGACTTTAAATTTGTGGACTAGCCCAACTGTCAGTGTCCACGTCTCGGCGCCGTAAGTCATGACAGGCAGGACGCACTGGTTGAAGACCTTTGTCTTCAAACTTTGCGGTATAGGCGACGAGAAGACTCGGCGAAGTTTGCCAAATGCTGCCCAGCCCAAACGGATCCTTCTGTCGGCTTCTTTCTCGAAGTTGTGCCTACCAAGCTAGCATAGCATAGCACCACTATTAAAGTCCAAAAAACATTTCTTCTCTCAAGATAAATATGTAAATACGAACCGAAACCATTCTTTACAGTAGAGATTGGAGCAAATTGAAACGACTACAAAAAGCTATTGAAAGTAGAGCTCTCTTTTAAATGTTCTTGTTAAAACTCTAGGTGCCTTTAAATGTTCGCCGTGTACTGTGACCACGGCTTGGATTTAAAATTGTATTCTATTTAGTTAGCGTTTGAAATTGAAAATAAACATAGAATTTTATCTTTTTCTTTTTTGTTTGTTTACAAACGTGAGAAACTTTTTGGAAAAGAATTAAAGCTTTTTTATTTTCTGCCTTTGTGATTAAAACAGTCTTGAGAAGATTATGCGTAGTTTTTTTTAAATAGTATAAACAGCAAAAATCCCAGTTATCTGTATTTCCGTGCACTTACAACCCTAACGCCTTTAACGTTGGAGTGAATCGTCACTTAAATAGGTTTGCTCGCTCCATCGTCGACCATATCTTGACAAAGCTGTCTAGATTGCGGTCAAGAGCAGACATATATCTTATAAAAAAAAACGTTTTAGCCTCACAGATGAATCAATATTTGAGAAGGTATGGTAAGGTTTATTCTGTAATTTGTCAGAAAAAAAAACCGATTCTTGCGATTCTTACATTTTGTTTACCGAAGAGATATGTTGTACTGTTTTGATCGATTTTTTTATTGCCATGACTGCAATCCTAACTATTTTATTTCAAGTTGAGTTAAAAAAGTGCAAAGTTACCAAAAATCATTTTTCTTAAATCAAACTTTTAATGGATCAAAAAGAACTAAATAAAACTTACAATACACATGAAAAAGAACTTTATTATTTTCTTAAAAGATTGAGCCTTTTTTAAGTACAATAAGGACGTTTCATGCCTCAAGAACGTGGCTGGGGAGACTGGATGCGGAAGGCAGAGGACCGAGCGTTGTGGCGCAACTTGCGAGAGGCCTATGTCCAGCAGTGGACTGCGATAGGCTGAGTTGATTGATTGATGCCTCAAGTAGTAACGTTCTATGTTCATGTGTATTGAAAGTTTTATTTAATACTTTTTGGCTCATTACAAGCTTGTTTTTAAAAAGTTATTTTATTGAAATTTTATTTTTAATAGTTTAAGTCATAATCTATATCACCAAACCATATGTCACAATCTCTCATCCAACTACGCATCGAAACAAATCTAACGAGTACAAACTCGCTGTATCTACGTTAAGCATAGCGAAAATCCTGTGACCACCTTCCGACTCCATCATCAAACCCTGATCACCATCTCTCAGCCCTCGGTGTGTCTACGTTAACCACAGCGGAGATCCTGTGACCACCTTCCGACTCCATTATCAGACCCTGATCACCATCTCTCAGCCAACTACTTATTGAGACAAATCTAAAGAGCCCAAACTTGGTGTGTACACGTAAACTATAGCGGAGATCCTGTGACCACCTTCTGGCTACATCATCAGATCAGCTCCTAAGCACCATAATATTACAATGTCATCGGGTTTACATACGTAAACAAAATTTCAGCCAATTCTGATAACGAGAACAAGTTCAAAAGTTACTTGCAAGATTTGACTACATGTACTAACACGGCAAGATATAGGTATAAAAGCTTGTAATAAAAAGTGAATGTGAGCTCTTTGATTTATAAACAGTTTACCCAAAACTGAGAATCAAGCTATGTACACTCAACCGAACGGAATCATGACCCACCATAAGCTTAATTTTCTACAAACTTTCTAATACAATTAATTAATACAATTGAAATTAAACTATGTGGAACGACAGTCAATTCGAAATTTAAAACATTATTCCAGTTTTATGAAAAACGTTATTTTCTATCCAATTATTATCCTATGGCATTCATAACAACACTCAA
The DNA here is from genome assembly GCA_949699075.1 of Asteroscopus sphinx. Taxonomy (NCBI): domain Eukaryota; kingdom Metazoa; phylum Arthropoda; class Insecta; order Lepidoptera; family Noctuidae; genus Asteroscopus; species Asteroscopus sphinx. Next base: position 7,501,587 of record OX453032.1, read on the forward strand.
AATTGCATAGACCTCTGACCCGTATTAAAGCAGGTGTCCTAAGTGCAGCACGACGGTCATAATAAGAAAATTTTACTGTTTTGACAATTTCATACGAATTATCGGCTGAGTGGGTCATGATTCAGATTAGTCGACTGTACCTATTGATTGTTTTTAACAGTAGAAATGCTGAAGCATTTCATTAATCCGATTTATATTGATATTTTATCAAGATTTTAGCATGAAAATATTACTATATAACCTTTATAATCCTTAGCCACGGTCTGCTTATTATTATCTACGAAACAAAACACAAGGGATTCCCTAAATCTTCCTTAATCTAATGAAACGCGCCACAATCTCTCACATAATTAAGGCGAGTAATATAATAACACTGGCGCGCTATTTTTCTTCCTAGACTAAATAAATTACTATGTTACTTTCTTTATCTCTGAAGTTACTAGTAGTAATAAAATCTAATAAATGACTAGGTACACTCGTAGGACTAGATTTTCTTTAATATTCGTTATGACAATATTCCTAGTTTATACCTAAAACGTAACATTTTGTGGTTGGAGGTGGCTGGGGGGGACTGGCAGAGGACCGAGTGTTGTGGGGTGCTGGCCAGAAAACCTCCACGTGTGCCTAACGGCTGCTTGTCCTTCTGGACACGTCTAGAGGGATCGGCAGTTGTTTGGCCGGTGCATCCTGGGCACAGGCAATAAAATCCTGTCGAGGGATTAACCTTCGGGGGATTTTATTGCCTGTGGCGAATATTCTGGCGCGGGAGGGGCCCGTTGTGGGCCAGTGGGGAGTTGCTCCACGTGTCCCTCAGTGGAGGAGCAGGGGCGGGCCCGGTGTACACTCACCCTGCCACTGGGCAGGTAGCGGAGGGACTGTCGTTCCCTGCCCCCGTCGATCTCGTAACCCCAGGAGTGCCCGCTGAGTAGTGTTCTCGCGCCTCTTGGGACCGAGGGTCTTGGCTTCACCGCCCGGACCGCGAGGAAGAAAACCTCTATAAAAAATTACGGGAGGTAGGGCCTGCGAGCAGCAGACTCGGGGTAGTCTGCTGCCCGACCAGCAGCTGGCGTAGCTGGCACAGCCGGCGTATTTGGCGCGGCTGGTAAAGGCCCATGAGATGAGGTGGCGTGCAGTGTTCCGTGTGCGCCACCTAGGAGGGTGCGGCTGACGTTAGGCCGCACGGGGAGAAGGGGCTCGCCTGCTTGTGGCGGGCCAGGACCAGTCGGGGGTGGTTGTGTGAATACTCACGGGTTCCCACGCCCCCGGCTAAGGTAGTTGAAGGAACACCGTGGTGGTTTGAGTCGGTAAGAGACCGACACTGGCTCCGCCTACCCCGGGCGGAGTGCGTCCATGAGGATTTCCCCAAGTGGAAAAAAAAAAAAAAAAAAAGGACCGGGTGTTGTTTTGTGTCATGCGTAGCAGTTCTCGTGGCCCATCCACCCAAGGCGAAAGTAGGCACACGGCGGAGTTTTTAGTGGGTGCGAGCCCCACATAACCACACTGCTTCCCCGGTAGTGTGACATGCGATAGGCATTTTCTCCGCATTAAAAAAAAAAAACCGGGCAAGAGCATGTCGGGCCATGCTCAGTATTATAGGGTTCCTTAAGTAGGTGTTACAAACAAATCAAATCGAATATTAATCATGGCCAAATCATGGCTATTTTAGTTTTTGCAATAGACGGCAGCATTGGCGACTCAGAGAGTGATGTCAGTAGCCGCTAGATGGCGCTATACAGTGCCAAATGAAATAGACGGCACTTGACGGCAGCATTGGCGACTCAGAGAGTGTTGTTACACGCCGCTAGATGGCGCCAAATTTAAGAAGTGTTGTAACATAACACAAAGTTACTTTTTGTGATTTTTTCAAATAGAAAGTAGCTAAAGGAGCAATATTTGCTATGATCATTTTTCTCTAAGCTCAATGACCTTTGAACTAGGACGTTTTAAGTATTTTTCAGTTTTCTCTCTATAACTCAAAAATTTATAATCACATTATACTCGAAATAATTTTAAAAGAGAGTTTTTACAAAGGTCTATAAATTTGGAAGATTATAAGTTTCTTAGTTGCATAGTTTAGAAATAGCAGGGGGGGGGGACACATTGCAAGCCACTTTGGCGGGCTATATTTCGCAGATAGTACACCTGATAAAAAAGTGATGTATGAAACATTACCTTCATTTTAGTAGACCTATTCAATGATACGACACGAGGGGGTACAGCAGAAAAAAAAAATTCATTCCCATTTCACATGTATGAGCGCCACCCCTAAAATACGTAATCATGATTTTTTTATTCCATTAAAATTGAGATAACCCACAACACTCGGTCCTTTTTAGGGTTCCGTAGTCCTACAAGGAACCCTTATAGTTTCGTCATGTCCGTCCGTCTGTCCGTCTGTCCTAATCCTTTACAGCTTAATAACTTCTACAGTTATTAACATAATTAAATGAAATTTTGTTAAAAAATTGTATAGATCTATATCTATGTTGTGGCCACAGACATACTGGTCTGTGGTTGTGGCGCAACTTGGGAGAGGCCTATGTCCAGCAGTGGACTGCGATAGGCTGAGTTGATGATGATATTTTGTTTTCACAATTTAAGAAACTAGTTTGTTTAGAATCACTTGGAGAATAAATTGGTATAGTTTTTACACAATTTTGTACTTTTATTGCATTGATCGTTAGGATCAATTATAAGGATGAAATCCCTTTAAGAAACTTGATAAGTTAAATAAAAGGAAAACCATGAAATCTGGACTTATAAATTCATTGAGACAAGTTAAACTTCGACAACATCTGTGGTCTAGTGGTTCGAGGGTCGGACTGCTGATCACGTGGTCGTGGGTTCGATTCCCACAGGACACAAATAATTGTGATTAACATTAGTGTTTGTGTTGGTCTGGGTGTTTCTTATATATTATAAGTATGTATTTAAAAAAATAGTATATAAGTATTATATCCGTTGTCTTGTACCCATAGCACAAGCTCTGCTTAGCTTGGGACTAGATGGTGCTGTGTAAAAAATGTCCGAAACAATATTCATATTAGTTAAAGCTCTTTAACTCAAAGATCCATCTGTTTTCTTATGTTAGTAATTAATAATTATCATTGACGTCATTTATTCAGACGAATTACTATTTAGAAAAGACGAATGCAATTTGCACGTGTTTGTAACGCAGACTCCTTTCTTAGATGCGACATAACTGCGTGTATGAGGCAGTTTAAATGTTTAAATATGGAATGTTACGTTTGAAAATAGATTGTCATATTTGTTACTCACTGTGTAATTTTTGCAGATTTTAGTTGGTTCGATTCCCAGGTGTTGTAAGCGAATTTTCGAAAATCTTTGAATGCAGTTTTCTTCTATTCAAAAATAAAGGAATGTTTCCTTTGAGTAAAATTTTCTAACTACAGTATTGCGAGTAATTTCCCTTCAGATGGCATTACAAAATTCCACCCTGTATAAGGCTTACTCATTATCAGAAGTAATTTGAATGTAACAATTCTTAGACAAATGAACTATTTATTAAGATCATAATATACCATCGCATACCAAGTCGTTCCCAAAGAATTCATAATATTTATACTCATAGACTATTTGCTCCCAAGCTCTGCAGAACTAACGCGGGAGAACTTGCTCCCTTGCGGCGAATTATGGAGTCATATAATGATAATTTTGCCGATACTGACTTATTTGTTATGTCACTCGCCCAATATAAAAACAATGTCACAAAAAAATGTTTTGATAATTCCTAATTGTAAACTAATATTTCAAATTATGCATACCCACAAGTTTTGAATACCTACATTAAATTTCGCTCATAATTAGATATACATTAATTCTGTCTGCAAAAAGTGCATTATGCTTGCTGTATTTGTAAAATTGTATGTATTATTTTGTGGATAACGGTGCTGGTTGCGTGATTATCTGAGTTTTGTATGATCTTTTTGTTTGTATTATGCATTATTGCGCAATTGTTTGTTGTCCTGAAGAATAAAAAAATAAAATAAAATAATATACCTATGTAGATGAATACACTTTCCGCACTTTCTGGAATATTCCATCCCGTATAATATTCAGTCCTGGACGATAATAAATCAATGTCACCCTACTAACTGTGGCCTAAAATTAAATTCTTTTTCCAACACGGCTCGGTGTGACGTAAGAAATACTAAGGAATCATATTAGTGTTTATGATTTTTTTTGAAAAAATATTTTTAAATATTTCTAAGTTTTTATAAAAACTTACCGTTTTTTTTTCTCAATAAAAGCTTTAGTCTTTAGAATAATTAGGTTCAGAACTGCAGTAGTCAGACGCGGAGTGAAGCAATTTAAGTTGGCCTTAAAAGGCTACGTTCAGTACAGCTTACGCGTGCCTATGTGTGTGTCGGCGAACATTTTACGTGCCGATTGCGGGCACACATCGATTGTTTTTGTGCCTCAACTTTGAGCGGAACTTTGAATAACAAAATCATTCTATTTATTTATTCATATTTATTTAATTATTTATGCACAACAGGGTACAAAGGCGTTCTTAACGCCATAGGCGTTCTCTACCAGACAACCTTAGGGTAATGCAGAGACAAAGAATAAGGTAGATGCACCAGTAAAGTAGTAAAATATGTTTCGTACTACGGACTTATAATTACATATAATAAAAATAGATAAATACCTATGTACATTATACTTTTTTTTTTTGACATTTTTACACAGCTCCATCTAGTCCCAAACTAAGCAGAGCTTGTGGTATGGGTACTAGACAATGGATATAATACTTATATATATTTTTTTTTTGTAAATACATACTTATAATACATAAGCAACACACCCAGACCAACACAAACACTTATGTTCATCACACAAATATTTGTGTCCTGTGGGAATCGAACCCACGACCTCATTATCAGCAATCCACAACTCGAACCACTAGACCACAGAGGTCGTCTATGTCTTATTATTCTGAGCTTTAGACGCTCTAGTTCCTATTTCTATATTATCCAAATCATTTTGGATTACCTGGAGGTTTTAGCCAAACTTTTAGGAATATAAATTGCAACTTATATTTAACTTGTATTTATAATACCTAGCATTTTAACACGCTTTTATTTATTATTGTTTTTGTTTTGATTTGACTAACTGTAAATCACAGACTATTAAAACGTAGTGATTATATTATCTTTGCAGACTATAATGTAGAACAAAAAAACCGATGATGTACCGTTATAACCACAGATAATGTATTGTTTATGTCCAGTGTTGTCAGTTGTGTGTGCCTCAAATGGTGCGCAAGAATAAAATCTTTTTCTTTATTTCTTTTTTTCTTTCAACTCAAAGTTTACACTGTACAGTTTCAAAAATCCGAGAGGATTTTGATGACATAATTTCTGCCGTCACACTGTGATGCTTTCCAAAGAGAATATAACCACTACGTTTAATGCTTTCATTGCTGTGTTCCGATGCGAAGGGTACGCACGGCTACACATCAAGCTGTACATTTCCAGTATAAGGTGATCTCGCATTGTCTCTATGTCACTCGCCTATGCAATGCGAGGTCAGCAAAAACTGGAAATTTACAGCTTGATGTGTAGCCGTGTGTACGAGTGCCGGTGAAATCACAATCACATGAGACTTTCCATCTTCATGTCTCAGTTTAGCGAACGTGACTTGTAATACGTCGTTAACTGGGACAATAAATCATTATTCATTCTTTTTTCTTCATTTAATTGAATCAATAAAAAAATCAATATCAATATTTTATTTATTTATTAAAATACCTATTTGTAAAAAAACTAATTCCTCCAGTGTGTCGCGTGTGACTCAAAAACGATGCGTGCGAAACCACCAAAAAAATGGGCAGAAGGTTTTTCCTCCCTTTGACAATGCCGCCGGTGACTTATTTTCAAAGTCGTTCAGGATTTATTCTCCAACCCTCGCTATGTTTCTAAGCGATAATTTCGTAAATAACCGTAGAATTAGTTGAATATTTTCATTTGACTAAGCACATTTGTTCGAATCGGCAAACGTAGTGTAGGGCGCCCCCCAGCCAGGTGGAACGACGACCTGATAAAGGTAGCTGGGGGGGACAGGATGCGGAAGGCAGAGGACTGAATCATCAACTCAGCCTATCGCAGTTCACTGCTGGACATACGCCTCTTCCAAGTTGCGCCATAACACTCGGTCCTTTGCCTTCCGCATCCATTCCCCCCCAGCCACGTTCTTCAAGTCGTCGGTCCAACTGGCGGGGGGGCGCCCTGCGCTGTGTTTGCCGATTCGCAGTCTCCATTTAAGGACTCTGCTCCAGCGTCCATCGGTCCTTCGACAGACATGGCCAGCCCACTGCCACTTCAGCTTACTGATCCTACAAGCTATGTCGGTCACTCTGGTTCTTTTCCGGATAATCTCGTTACGGATTTTATCCATCAAAGAAACTCCAAGCATAGCTCGCTCCATAGCTCGCTGAGCGACTTTGAATTTGTAGACTAGCCCAACTGTCAGTGTCCACGTTATCCACACATTCGTCTTCATCAGATAGTAGGTCCTACAGATTAGGAAACTCGATCCAGAGGACATGTCCAACAGTCAGTCAACTGATGAGATCAGATCCCTAAAACCCCAAGGCAATATAGTCGACTTTATGGTTGTCCTGCGGCTTGGAGAGGTGCTGTAGTCTACTAATTAGAGGCATTACAATAGATCTTTCAGGTCGCAGTGACATAAGGGACTTGCAAAGACCTTACCTTTTTTTCCAAAATAATAATAATAATGATCAACAGTGGACTCCAACAGGCTGAGTTGATGATTGACGAAGCAAATTTGTTATTATTTACTCTAGAAATATGGCACGGTTACAGATCTTGTATAAAAATAATCACCAATATCAGCAGACATATTGGTGACTTTCATTTATACAACGTGTATCAGAAATGCGTGGTCATGTCATATTTGAAGAGCTTATTCAGAGGATGCTATCGAACAACTTTTACTAACAAACCCTGAAATCACGAAAAAGAAATCAGCTGATCCTTACATTTTGTCGAGCGACATCGATAGGAACAGGGAACAGCTGATATTATTTTTCGCGATTTCAGGGTTGGTCCCGACTCCCATAGTAAAAGTTGTTCTATGCTATGCCCTGAATGAGCTCTTAAAATATGACCACGCATTTCTGATACACGTTGTATAGAATCTTACTGTCAAGTGAGATATTTTGAGGCCTACGTTTATTACACTGTCAAATCAAAGTCGAATAGCACTTCACTACAAAACTGAGAACAGATTAATATTCGCATTATGACAGTAACAACGCCATTCAAGTCAACTCGACTGATATTAACGTTATTTTAGAACAAAAGCCGTTCAAATAGTGTAATTAAACCCATGTAATGTTTTTGTTCATTATTCATTCAGTACTGTACTCGCTTTTACTGTGGTTTTGGCTGTGTTGGAAATAGTACTGCCGAGGCCTGAAAAGAAGCAATTGACGGCCGAGTAACATTGGAATACTTTCCAAGTAATTTTTAACTAAACGATGCCGATAGAGTGTTGAATTGTGTATTAAACACTCTAATTTTCATTCGTGCCAATTCGTACGCGCGCAGTTCTTGTTCTATTTTCAAAGTTTTGAAAAAAATTAATGCGGATTCAGCCTTTGTAATGATAAATATTTTGTACCTAAAAACACGTAATTTATGTAAGTGTGCACTTAAAAACCTCGTAGCATTATTAAAAAACCGACTAAGTGCGAGTCGGACTCGCGCAGTAAGGGTTCCGTACCTCTCAACGACCTGATATCCCATAAAAACCGATTTAATTTACGACAGTTTATCAAAAGACATCAACGTACAGTGGGCGAAATATGATTTTTTGCATGTCTTTCTTACGCAGGTACCACCACATATGTTTATGTTTGTCTTATTTTTAGTATTTGGTTTTAGACTTTTTTTTTGTTTTTAGTATTTGTCGTGATACACCTCATAGCAACACATTTTCTGAGAAAACTTCAACCGGTTACCTATTACCGTTCAAAAGATACAGCCCTGTGACAGACAGACGGACGGACGGACGGACGGACGGACGGACGGACGGACAGCGTAGCGAGAGTAATAGGGTCCCGTTTGGCACCCTTCGGGTACGGAACCCTAAAAAATTCAAACTGTCCAGCAATTTATATTATTGTCGTGCTGGATATTACTGGCCTGTTATTTCGTTGCGTACGGGAAAGAGCCGATTGATGTATATTTTTTTTGAATAATCGACCAATTTCCGAGCAAGTGGGAGAGATTATTGATCGTGAAGGTATGAATTAAATAAATAAATAAAAAAACTTTTATTTCCAACTGTAAGTCCATTTGGTTAGTATACAAATAACTTAGAAACTAATGTTAGTACTGACATCTACCAGTGAACAAAATTAATTATTTAAGAACTACGCCACAGGGCCATGTAGGGGTATCGAATATCCCAGTATGGGGCTGCCCCATCTGTCTGCTATAGTTTTCCGTATGCTGTTGGGGCTGGCGCGTACCCTGTGCATGATGGAAGCGCATCGCTTGCGCATGATACCATCTATTCCTGCCTGCCTGCAAAAATGCCTGGTTCCTGGCAAAAATCAGGCCATCCCAGCGTTGTTTATGCTGTTTAGTCCTATTCACAATTATGGCAACAGCGTTCGCATGTGTTTTAATGGCCACATTCAGCGATTAAAAATCACAACATACTTTTTAGGGTTTCGTACCCAAAGGGTGCTAACGGGACCCTATTAATTATTTTATTATTTTAACGCATTTTACGCATGCTAAGCGAATTCTAAAGATTTAAATTGTGGAAAGAAAAAATCGCTCACGAGCAGGATTCAGTACGCCAGTGCTTTAGCCACTAAGCTACCGTGAACACTGCTCGTGGTATCGAAATTATCCTCCACTATACGTCTTTGGGTGACGTCAGCGATATCTTATTAAGAAACATTGTTCCTTAACCGACTCGACTAACTTTGCAGTTAAATCAAAGTCATATAGATATGCCTACCCTTACTAATTATTTTATTATTTTAACGCATTTTACGCATGCTAAGCGAATTCTAAAGATTTAAATTGTGGAAAGAAAAAAGCCAGGAGTCGCAGGTTCGAATCCTGCTCGTGAGCGATTTTTTCTTTCCACAATTTAAATCTTTGGGACCCTATTACTCTCACTACGCTGTTCTTACGTTGGTCCGTCCGTCCGTCTGTCTGTCACAGGGCTGTATCTTTGTAATGATAATAAATAACCAGTTGAAATTTATGCAGAATATGTGTTACTATGGTGCCTATCACGACAAATAACCTTTATCTATCGTTTGACTAGACAGTTAATTTATTAGTTATAATTGGTTGATTTTTGTTCGATGCTTTTATTTTTTTCAAAATCATGCGTTTTTAGAGATTATTCGAATATTTCTCCTTCATAATTTAAGTGAAGTATATACAATTTAAGCAGATAGGAAGATAATAAAGTTCATTAAATATTGGTTTAAGGAAATTTGTATAGATTGTTTAGTATCCTTGTAATAAAACGAAAACTGTTTTGAGACTTACGTCATTTACTTCCGTGGTAAAAAGCGCGCGAATGATTTTCTCAAAAATGAGTTCTATTGCAACTCGCATAAAATTGACGAGAGCGGCTCGCAGTTGCGGGGTGTAAGGGGAGTGCGAGGGTGGGAATTACGTTTTGGGAGCGTCCTCTTAAAAAACACTAGCTAACACACTTCTACAATAGGGTAGAAGCGTGTGAGCTAGTGTTTTTCAAGATGTCGCGTCAATATACATCGTATCAATATTATTCTGTTTACACTCTCCATGTACAGGTCTATATACATTTTATACAGGCACCTATGTCAATATTTACACTATTCAATATATATATAATAGGTTTTTATCTTTTTATAACCTTGAAAAGTGATCGTGTTCAAAGTCCATTACGTGGCCTTTCTCACAAGTGCAAACACGACTATGATACGATATTCCATCATGGAATGCCAGTGCCTATCTTCCGGCTTCATCATCAGACCTTGAAACCTAAGCGTGGTTAAAGTCCATTACGTGGCCTTTCTCACAAGTGCAAACACGACTATGATACGATATTCCATCATGGAATGCCAGTGCCTGTCTTCCGGCTTCATCATCAGACCTTGAAACCTAAGCGTGGTCAAAGTTCATTACAAGACTTTTCTAAGAAATCCAAAACAGCTATGATACGATTTTCCATCATGAAGTTCCAGTTCATATCTTCCGGCTCCATCATCAGATCAGTTCGACAGTACCATATTATTGTATTGTCATCAAAACTACATAAAGGTGCCAATTTTGATTACGCTACAACCCTTGGAAGATGGTTAAATTAGTTACCTTAGATTCCATTACATAGTTAGTTACACACAGGTCGACCTAATAAAAGCGTCTTAAAAATGCTTTTTCTCAACAAATTTTCTTCATATTCTATCTTCAAAACGGTAATACATACTAGCGTCAAACTTTGATTATAGTGCATACTATGTAGTTTATC